>CM062850.1:19902337-21260681 GCA_031772225.1 Eubasilissa splendida | reverse complement strand
TACAATAAGCGAAAATTGTCTCAGCTCCTTGTTTAGCAGTTATCATTGAAACCCTTCGGATTCTCTGTCCTGTCGCATCGTTAATGGAGAAGACTTCTCATAAATCAAGCACCGAGGCTTAATTTTGTACTAATATATTTGAATTTACCGAACAACAATAATTTTGTTTTAATGTATTAAATGTGATAAAAGTGAAATTGATCAAAATGGGAAGTGCAGAGCAATGTACAAGTATAATAACGAGTTTACGAATGAGATGAACGAAGGAGTCTATATAATTATATTTTTATAGATCTCAAGAAATTGCACATTATGCCTTGTTATTTAGAATAAATAAGTTTGAATTTGAATGAACGCATGAGTATAATTTATTTTTCGTACAATTTATACAAAGATAATTTTCATAATATTGTAAGTAAGGTGGGCCGAACACGTTTTGCGAATGCCAGAGGAATAACTATCAAAATAAATCTTCTTGGCAACTCCGAAAGGAAGGTGGCTTGGTGGCTCGCCCCGGACTAAGCTGTGATAAATAGTAAAACAGATTGTATGAAGATAAATTGATCCTTAATTGAGCAACTAGTATTGAAGTGGAGCAAGACAAGTAAAAATAGAAACGGCTTGTCGAGTATTTAGGCCCCTAGTATAAGAAGACCAAGATGATAATGATGGTGGTAGATAATTTCCTTATGTTCGGCTTGCCGTGTTGCATACGAAGATAAAACAAACATGTATTGAAAGTTGACCGTTTCACACAGTAACATACTCGTAAAATAAACAAGAATGTGTGCGGATATTGTGTCAAGCAAAGTAAATTATTTTGCTACTGTATTTACGTATATTTTTTTAAATAAATTAAAGTTATAAATTTTATTAATTTTCCGTCATTATTTGCGGTTATTTCTAGTTACTTCATATATTAAATAATTGACGTATAAAATATCTATAGGGTATTTTGGCTTGATTATTTTTTCGTACAATTTCCTACAATTATACGAATATTGGAGACTTTCTGGAAGTATTGGAGCGCAAAATACGAGAGCGGTTCGTGAGCTGTGTTAAATAATGTGTATTCGATATTAATGTCGAATGATCTGCGTTTTATAATTAAGAAAAAAACTATTAAAATTGTTGTAACATTTGAAAAAAAGTTGTATCAGTCCACGTTATACAAAAATTAACAGAAAGAAAGCTTAAAGAAGACATCGCTGCTACGGCACTGTTCTGAAAAAATAATTGGATTCCATGGTGCGTAATATTTTGGTCTCTACAGTGACGAAGTGAATGTGATGATGAAGTATAGATACTGCTCTGCAATTGATTTAAATTTATAATTTAAGTGTGAGATGATACAATTTAAAATGAATAAATTCACTAACAACTTTCACACTCTTGTGAGGGTGTGAAATATCAGAAAGAGTTAATCCCGATGACGCAAGAAATTGTGCATAAGAAGATTTTTTTTGTCTGATATGAATTATTTGTTAAGATGACAATTTTTTTTGTAATATTTATAATGAATAATATAAATTAAATGACTTAACTAGAAAGATATACAGAAAAAATCTATTTATCGGAAAAATATTTTCTTTGCTACCGGGAATTAAAATGTTTTTTCGATAAATAAATTTATTTCTGTACTTACATCTTTCTAGTCGATTAATTTAATTTGTTACAATGCTTCATAAATTTTCTGTTATCAGTTTTCTTTCTGTTTCATGTTTTATAGAATTGTTAGATTTAATTCAATAAATTATCTTTAAATAAACTAACAATTTTTTATTGTAAAACCAAATTATTAAGTTACAAAAATATTAAGGTCTACGTGCGCTTTTTTAAAGGTGCCGCCACACTATTATATACACACACCTTCAAATATAATACACGGTTTGAATTATTTATATTGGTGTAGGTATGCAAATATTTCTCTCTCTTTATAGTAGATATGTAACTAAAATAAATTTAAAAACCTTTCCGTTTGTCTAGAGCAAATTTTTGAGTTTAATTATTTATCTATTCAATAAATTATTAGCGTTTTAATTATATCACCCTTATTTTAGCTTTTTGCACCACATGCGCTTTGCATCTGTTTGTAAATTGGGAAAATGAGAATTTTGTTTATTTTTATTAATATTGTCATTATAATTTTTTGATACATTTTTTATTATCCACAAAATAAATATTTTATACAAAACTTGCCAAAATGATTTACGATATTTTGGGCTACTAAAAATGCACGATTCCACTACACTATGTTGTTGCTTTAAATTGGCAGATCGTTACATTAATTCTAATATCACTTTTTTTTTTTTTGATCAAGACTATGATTGATTCGTGTAGTGCTCGTCGAAATACATTCGCTTCACTCTTCAGTGAATGTATCTAACGAGAGCAAGACTTACTTTAGTTTGATACATTCCTTGAAGAGTGAGATGTATGTATTTCGATGAGCACTACACGAATCAATCATAGTCTTGATCGAAAAAAAAAGTTATGTGCAATAAGAATTAAGGTAAGGAAATATTTACGATTGCTTTATATTACAAATAAAATATCCCAATCAGCTAATTATGACAATCTTTTTCAGCGTGTGAGTTCCTTTCGACTGCATTATATATTTTTTTGACTCCTGATCGATGTGGCGGAAGCCGATGGTGTTTACTTCGGTAGGTATACCTACAATTAGATACATGTTTGTTCTTTCATACTACTTTAAATATCTGAATTGTTGTAAACCATTTGTACGCGACTTGTAGTGATACTCCGGTCATTTCTCTGACTTGGTCTGTCCATTTTGTTGGAGATCGATCTCTCACTTTTTGTACTTGTATATTCCCAACAATTATTATTGTTTTGTAATTTTGATATAAAAAAAATACGCGTATAACTCTAACTCACGTTCGCGCATACGACGATTGTATGAATAGCATGTCTCGGAGTAATCCGTAGAGTAGAAGATAATACTGACCGACTAAGGCCCCTACCCAGTGGGTAATCCGTAAAGTTAGGGCTATTGTACTGAAGATAATACTGACCGACTAAGGCCCCGTAACTACGCCAATGCAGTTAATGCGGTGCATTGAGGGCCATGTTAGGTAGGGGCCCAAAAGTACAATCGTGTTCTACATTATTTTTTATATCGATACTTTTTTTCCCAGCTCTATATGCACTAGTAATAATACACTACAGCAAGAAATATAACAATTAAACGTAATAAATCATTTCTCACGTGCATTAAGAAAATACATGAAAACATTATCGATGTATACAGTAGTACCTACCCAGCTAATATTATATGTCGGGTTAGGGATCAGACCATCGCTGTAAAGCGAAAATATGTATATAAATACCTAAAACACACTTTTATTCTATTCGAGAATGAGTGAATATTAAAGGAGATGAGAGTTTAATTTTTATCCACTATATATAATATTAATAACGCGTAGTTCTTCATATTCATTCGGGTTTTTTTTCCATCTTGCATTGGGGCCCAATTTTTGTAGTTACGCCACTGTTAAATGTGAACACCTACATATATATTGCTTACACATTTAAACAGTTATATAATATGCATAATTTAAATGGAAAATGCTTTCCTCACCGTATCAGGGCTAGCCCACCCAATTAGAGCTCTCTCGAAATAAAATTTGGCAGATTGAATGAAATTTTGGCAGATTGAAATAAATTATAGCAGGATTAAATAAAGAATTCGCTGACTGCCCTTTACAACTCCTTATATCTGCCACCGTAGGGCTCTACATTCCTCAAATATCTTTTCGACAGGTCGGATGGATGTTCACGTCATAATAACACAGACCTTTCCAATTAATAGCTAAACTTAATGCGCAGAATCAGTCTGTTGTCATTCCTATTTTTGAATTAAATTCATAATTTTATTCTAAAAATGATGATTCAGCGTTTCTTTTCTATTCTCGAATGTAACAATTTAGTTATGGGCAATAAAAAATTATTTTCCAGAATATAATTCCTCATCGTGCCGTATTTTCCTATGCGAATTTAGTTTTTCGAGAGCTTATAGGAGTAAAATTAATGTTTTTACTGTTTCCGAGATAAGTTTGTAAAACTCCATAATCACACATGAGAAAGTAAAATACTTGTTTTTTTATTCTAATAGTTTATTTTACTCGATGAGACGATAATGCCTTTACAATGCGAAACGCGTCTCAAGTAAATTAAACGAGTAGAATCAAATAACAAGTGTTTTATTCTCATATATGTAATGCTAATTAAATGTATTAATTAGTATTTAAAATATTATATCACAGACCGTCTGTTCTGAATAATTACAACTTCACAATAAGAATGTGCTTTCATTAATAATATTAATGTTATTTTAGTTCACTATTCCGAGGGAATTCATTTTATTAAAAACAAAGAATGCGTTTTATGTTTGCACGTTAGTCATATTAAAGTATGTTCTTCGTATTACATTTTTGTATTTGATTAACTTTTCTTCACTAGGTAATGTGTTGGAATACTTCTAACGTTTTTCTCAGCAAGATGATTGCACCATAACAAGGTATCTTGAAGTAAAAATCCTGTTATGGTCTTAATCTTGTTCACCAAACATAGAATTCTTGCCTGATGAGTGGCAATTGTACGTCACATCAATATTATTACTTTTTCGTTTTGATTTTAAACTAAACTAAACTTACACAAAGTCAAATAAATTTGATCAAAAAACATTAAATTGACATAAACAAGTTTTGTTTGCGAGCAGTACTCGACTGGGTCAGGGTACGGAACTTTGATAGATAATATCGGGGATTCGAAACCCACCTGCACCCATTTTAATAGTAGTTATTATTTTTTTAAATAGAGATACGTACACGGAATACATGTCACACCAATATTCTGACAATTCTACAATTAAGCAAAATTTTTGTACTTGCTGGTCCCCTAGAACGAGAATATAGTAGATATAGTACAAAAGCTTTGGCTTCATAGTTTTCATAGTAGATACTCGTATAGTACGAAACCTTTAGCATAGTTTGAAAATAGAACGAATATTGTTTTGACAAAAATTTTAGGAGCTAATTTTTACTACGTTTTTTCAAGAAATAGTTTTTAAAGAGATTGAAAATAATTAAATTTTAAAATAATTTAATTAAAATATTATTAATTTTATTTTACGTAGCCTTAAGTGTAGCATTAGCAAATAGAAAAATATTACCAATATTAGTTTTTAAACGTTAAAATATTTAAAATATAAACATTTAAATTTTGTTATACTATTCGTTATAGGTTTATGAGTTTAAAAAATATCAAGTTGATCAGCTGAGGCTTCCGGGAGTGGGAATATACTTTTGGACCCATAGTCACCAAGCCACTCAGCCACCAAGCCACTCAGTCACCAAACCACTCAGCCACCAAGCCACTCAGCTACCGTGCCATTCAGCGACCAAGCCGCTCAGCCACCAAGCCATTTAATTCACTCAGTTTATTGCGTCACAAAGCCATCCAACCGCCGAGCCAATTATAGGGAAGTTAGATTTATTTTTCATTATTTAATTAATATACAATTGATATAATATATTTTTTTACATACACTCTGACGTAGTGCAACTATAAATAAAGAATTAAAAATCGTATTGTGAATACCAAAACATTAAAAAATTTTGTTGTAAAAATATTGCATAAAATTATTTTGGTCATTACAGGATTTAAATGGAGACGGCATCAATTTAGAAGAAAATAAAGAAAACAGTTCTGATTTTGCACCGAGTATGGTAATTTTTTTTTTAATGTACTTTATTATCATTTTATTTACATTCAAATTATTGTATATATAAGCTTTTATATAATCCTTAATTTTTATTTTTTTTTAAATATGACAATAGATTAATAAAAAGTCTGGAAATGCGAATAAGTTAGTGTGCATAATCATAATCTACTAGACAGGACCTGTATTATAATGGATACATTAAAATTGATGAATAAGATGTATTCTAAAATAACGTTGAGCTTAGACTAATTTAAAACATAAGATAATTAATTTAATTTAAACAAATTAGATTAATAAAACACTTAGAAAGATACATAGAAAAAATCTATCTGTCAAAAAAATATGGTCATCACCGGAACCGTATATTGCCGGTAGACATCTTTAACCAATTAAGCTATAATGACAACAAACAATATCATCAGATTCCTTCATATGTTACCTTATTAGTAAAGTAATAAAATGTGATTTCATTAAAACTAATTCAATTAATGTATATTTTCACTTTACTAATATCGCATTATAAAAATGAATCAAATTTTGTGTAAAATAAATTAGAATAGTTGGAAAATAGATTAATAGATTTAGCTTGCTATTTAAAAATATAAATTTATATCATCATTATCCTTCTATTTTTTAAGAGCCTTTTAATGGGAATTTATCTGAAATTTGAGAGCAATCAATCAATATTTGCCTTTTAAATAAAGTTGTGTCAATGTGTCCAAAATTTAATAAAAATGAATTGATAATTCTGGCGTCCGCTATCAGTTTACTCAAAGGTATTTGAGATTCTGTAAAAATAAGGTAGATGGCTCTTTCAAACAATGGAACGATTAAATGTAATAATATAGGTTCGAAAACTGTCGCTAAAAATATTGTCGCTGTAGCATAGTTGGATAATGCACCTTCCCCGGTTAGGAAAAAGATCCAGGTTCGAATCCCGGTGGCGCAACAACAATATTTTTCGATTAAATTGATTTTATACGTATATCTTTCTAATTAATATATTTAATTCATATTTAAAATATTTGCCTTTTAAGTTTGCTAACGATATTAATAACTTCTTTCGAGAACAATTACATTGTGTTTTAGGTTTTTCGGGGCCACCATTTATAATTTGCAGATTATTCATACACTAGCAATTCGCCCCAGCTTCACCCAGTTATAATTTTGGTACGGGTACATTATACGTCTCGAGTATAAGACCTTTGCAATAATATCCGACTAAAAACCTATAGTTTTTGATATGTCAAAAACACCCCGAAAAAAAAATCTGGGTACGCCTTTGGAGACAGTATGGAGCAATTAATGTAAAAAAAAACATACTACTGACATAAAATTACTACCTACCCACATCATTAATTTGTATGATAGATTCAGAAAAAAATTGTTGACCCAAAAACGAAAGTATTAACAATAATTAAATTGTATTTTAAATTTACTCCGTATAATATTATAAAAATGTTTTAAAATAATTCATAAACATGGCAATGTCAACTCAAATAATTGAAATGATATTTAGAAATAAAATTATTTTAATATATATTTATAACATTTATTTTATGACAAGTTTTAATGACAAATGCAAAGATAGGTTATTTAAAAAAAAAACCTTTTGAAAGGCATAATAAAGATAATTAAGAAATATAATTTTAATTATTTTGCCGGTTTTGATAACACGCGTTATAAATTAATACATCGTGATGAAAAAAATAATTAAAATTGAAATACGTAGAAGTTAAATGAATTAGACGGCTAGACAAGGTGTACATGCTTATGCGTCTTTAGTCGTTGGACAGATACAATAACAATAATAACAGAAATTTTTAGGTGACCTTAGAGTACAGTACAGACTCGCAATTATCCGGCGTCGCATTAACCAGGTTGCGTATTAACCGGGGCAGTTATAAAAAACAAATTTATTTATAATTACATTTAGATTTATTATTTAACGTGTCAAAATTATATCACGTTTAATAGAACATTTAAATTGGATAAATCGATAAAACGTAACATAAAAAAAAAAACTAGCGAAATCACAAACACGTCATCGACCGAAATTTTTGGTCGGTTTTAGTAAATTATTATTTGGGCGCGCTTAGATCCAGAGTTTACTTTTAATGCAATCTACTGTATGCATTAAAATATATTATATCAATATGAACCTGTTGCGCGTGTGATTCGATTTAAGTAGTTCGAGGAATCCCCACACAATTAGATGCAGATTTGTAAAAAAAAATGTTCTAATGTAAAGATACGCCTCCGCTATCACATGTCTATTCTTACGCTAGAGACACGACTAGATGATTTAATTATTAATTAGCACACGCTGTGTGAATAATTAATTCATTGCGCGATTGTTTATGTCAGTCGTCTCGGAGGCGGTTCACGTTGCAGGAAGAACGACGTTCGATGGATCCAAGGAAGAAGTACAAATTATCGTACGACGAAGAGGTACTCCCCGGGCGGACTTGCGCGTTGGCCGCGTGGACCGCGGGGCCCGCCGCGCTCCGCACTGGCCGCTGCAGGTGGGTAGGTAGGCTCTAGGCTGACGCTGGCAGTGTCTCGCGAGTCGCCGCACAGCGTGGGAGGACCGGTGTCTCGCCCTTCCAAGCAAGCACTACGCTCTGTTATTCAAATCGTCCAGCCGCGTTCGATTTCGCACTCGTCTGTTTCGCGCTCGTCTGTTTCTGCACGCCGCTTTCGGCTCGGTTCGGCCAAACTTTGCGAGATATCATTTTCGTTATTGAAACTTTGGCGCCAGTTTCCACGCGAAGGCAACTGTTGAACCGCTTATCTCTGTTTACATATCTGGTTTTGCAAATTTTCGCGAAGTTCGCGAGTTTTGAGAAAACTTTTCGTATTCCGTTATCCGCCTACGGACGTCGTGAAGATAAAGAAATTACCCGCTTTATAATAAGTTTCTCAGCCTTTTAGAACTTACTGTGGCCATCGTTTGCTCTTTCGAATTATTTTGCAATCATGACAGCCGCAGTTCTGGTGACGCGCGCGTAGAGAGGCAGCGCGGTGCAGTCGACATTCTTGAGGCTTAGTGTTGTGTATTTTGTTTAATTATGGCGACTGAGTGGCTGACGGCTATAGATAAAAGGTAAGTAGATTAAGATTATAACTGTACAGATAAATATTTTTAGTTTATGAGTTAAATATATATGTCTAGTATTATCAAAACAAGTATTGATTTGTTTTTGAGAAATCATAATATTAAAAATATTTATTTAAAAAAATACTTTTACTAAAGGTATTAATTTATTTTATATTCCTACGCGAAATACAAGCGCGTACTATTAAAGGTTTTGAGTGCAATTTTTTGTGAAAAATCCTTTATGAATGCTACGTATATCGCTTACCACCCAGACTCTTATTTTCAGGAGTAACATGATAATACCTGAATGTTTATACGACCCAGACTCTCGTTTTCTGAAATAACATGATAGTATCTGAATGTTTATATGACTCACACTCTTGCTTTCAGAAATAACACGATAATACCTAAATGTTTTTACGATCCAGACTCACATTTTCAGAAATAACATGATAATATCAGAATGTTTTTGAGACCCAGACTATCGTTTTCAAAAATAATATGATAATATCGAATGTTTTTAGAAAATAAAGTTTGGTCACATTGAATAATTGATTTAAACCATATTTTTTTCTTATTTTAAAGATGATTAATATATTAAAGGATAAATAAAATTGTAAAGAAATCAGCTAATTATTGATGCCCTCTATGCAGTGGCGTAATTACGCCAATGCAGGCAATGCGGTGGTGCATTAAGGCCCACATTATATAGGGGACCAAAGGGTTCACGCTCTACAAAACTTTCGATATCAGTATTTTTCCGAGGGCCAATTTTTAAAATCCGTCACAGTAAGAAATAATTATTTCTCATATATATTTCAAAAACACATGAAAAATTTACCCATGTAAACAGTAATACTCGACATATTTGCACGGTAATGTGAAAGAAGGAGTTTTTTTCAGTTACGAGAGCAGATAATTTTTTAAAGACATACTTTATATTTTTTCATGCAAGCGAAACAAGAAACCTATTTCGTTTATATTATTTAATGAATATTACCGTTTAGTACTGAATAATATTATATTTTATATACAATACATACAGGTGGCCCAAAAAAGTGAGAAAATCTCGTAACACATGAGTTATTTCAAAACATAATATAATTAATTATAATTCTTAATGTAATTGTTTTGCTCAATATTTAGCTAATCATAAATTATCAAAACACCCTATATTGCATAATCCACTGGATTTAAATCTGGGCTTTTCGGTGGCCACATGCCTGGCTCGATGAAATTAACATTCTCACGACAAAGAAAGTTGATTGTATTTCTGACTATGTGAGATGGAGCTCAGTCCTGTTGTAATGTTCAATTATGATGTAATTTCTAGCTATACTCCAGACTTTGTTTTGAAACTCTTTGATCATTTTCCTAGCACCTCAACGTTTTACAATTCGACATTTTTTGATCAGAATAAGGTCTTCTGCAGTGATTTTTGTCATTCTGGGCAACAATTTGAAAAAACTAAATACAAACAATGGGAAAATTAATATTTAAAAAGATGGCGACCGGAAATTGTCGAAATAAAACGTAATATAGGTAAATAGGTAAGTAAGTAAATCAGTAAACTATTTAAGCTATTGTTGATATAATTAAACTAATTTTGATGTAATTATATCACATTTTACGAAATGTTCTAACTTTTTTTGGGCCACCCTGTACATTGTGGGCTCTTTTTTCCATTTTGCATTGGGGTCCAATTTTTCTAGTTACGCCACTACCTCTATGGGTTTATATACATTTTTAAAAATCATTTACGTGTGTATCAAATATCAAAACAATACACACACTCCTTGATAAGCTACTAGTATGGCAGTGTTGTCCTGGAAAAAAAATTAGCCTCCAAATTTCTCAAGCAAGAGAAATAAAAATATCATATATTTATGCACCATGGTGTAATGTCCTAATTGATCCACAATATATATGACTTAATTTATTATTGAATGCCTCATGCGTCCTTCCACAACACTGCCGCCGCACGAACTCGCCAAGGTGAACGCATGGCGATATAATGACTAATCTATGTTTGTACGCCCACATATGATAAATAACAATAGAAACACAACCTACGTGTGCGTATACCAGTAATGCTATCTAAACTAAACAGTAATGCTAACTAAATCAATGTTCATCTTATTAGGCAATTAACACGGACTAACATGTCAGGATCATATCTTCGCATTGCGTGCGTTTAGGGACCACACCATACTGATAATATATAAGTCAAAATACAGAATAAATAATACCGTTAATACCGTGTACACAAAAGATTTCAATATAGCATTACATTCTAGTAAAACACTACACTTACCGATATTTAAACAAGGGAACTGAGAAAACTGTCAACAAAACGGATCTCGTTCCCAAGCCTATTTGTATCTTACCGATATATTCTTTTGTGCTGTGAAATATCGATAAGTAATATTTTCTCCGACACAAGATTATATTTTATTTGCCTGTATTGTAAGACGAAGGGGTGATTCGTTTTAAATATGTAAATAAGTTTGATTTAATAGGAGCCCGCAGGTATCATGGATCGTGGGAAAATTTGAAATTTTCCTGTAGGTATTCGTTTTATTTTTTGTTGGCCAACTTGATATTGATTGAATAAGCGTTTTTGAGTTGTTATATATTTGAATACTTACAATATGTATTTATGATCAAAACGTATTTATGATAGATATACAATATAACATATATACTACCTATATATTTTTTATTATATACCTATTATTTATATACTACAAATATGTAAATTAGAAAATGCAGGAAGGCACACACCACACAACACAAACTGAATTTGAGGTCTTAAATTTCGATGGCTACATACACTACCCTAAATGCTTGTTGACAAACGAAAGCTGCCCGGGGGAGCTCTCTAAACTTTTAGTTCAGCACCTGAGCGTCAAAAAGGAACAGTCGTGAGAAAGCCCAATGGTTAACCTTTTCTCATCCATATCACTGGATCCATTTGGATGGACATGACATTTGAAAATTATTATATATGAAAAGAATTTTGATTTTGTTTCTTTGACATTGTTTTTTTAACGGAGTACTTGAAGAGGACAGCTGAAAGGGCGGGAGACCCTTACCCGGAACTGGTTTAGAAGCTAGGGCTCCCTTGTCGGTCCCACTCATCAAAGCTAATAAAACTACGCGACTCTGATGCAATATATTGTTCGGTGCAAGAAAAAAAAAAAAAACAAATTAAATTTAGTGGGAATATTAGGATATATATTTTTTAAAACATTTATTTCATCTCTATGAGAGTACTCGTGTATAGAGAATGAGTATATACGAGAATTTATGTTTCAGTTGGTCTGTGTACATATTTTTTGACTTTAGATACGAATTTATAGTAGTTTGTCATTTTTCTTATTGTGACAGGGAGATTGTTAAAAAATTTGATACCTTGATAAATATAGTGATTTTGGGTTGCGGTATATTTTAGTTTTGGAATATCAATTTGGTCTCTAAATCTTGTAGATCGGAATTCGCTTCTAATATTTAATTTAAAAAATTTGTATAATAGAATTTTTTTTATATATGTCTATTATTTTAGGTTTTGAAATCTGTGAAGAGTTGGATACTTGGATAATCATTTTTTTTTAGAATAATTTTTAGAAAATCCATACAAATAAATAGTCAGATTACATAGTTATATTTTATTGATGAGATAATAAAAAATAGAAACCATTAATATCATATTACATAAAACCGAAGTGAAGAAAAAAAATACATATTAATATATACGTCATTACATAAGATCCAGCATGGGCCAAAGAGGTATAAATATGAGTCAAACAATAACGTAGATGGTAAATGAAGGTACAGTCGTTCAAGGAAGATACTCAGAGATCGAGTCATCAAAAACACTGAGGGAAAGTGGACGAGACAAAATGTTTTGAGTCACACTTACACGGATAGACTAACGGAGTTGCAAAACACGAAGTGCGAATAGAGAGAGAGGTAGGTGCGTAGGTAAAGATTTCCCACCCACATAGTCCAGCCTAACTACCTACCTAATGAGCTCCATCGTGTCACCCATACCCGAAAAAATTCTTTATATAAAACAAGATTCGTCCCATTACTAATTAGGTCTTAACGTAGTACTGAACTATGCCTAACACGGTTTTAACAGAGTACTGCACTGTGCTTAACACCACTGTGTTTTTTGGTTCTGTTGGCATATTTCTTATGAGACGTCTAAACTATCTATATCTAGAGAAACTATCAGATGATATCAAGAACTGTGACAAAATCATTTATATACTGATTTTTTTACATCAATTGAATTTTCTTTTAAATAGCCAATTGGCGTTGGGGATATCACTTGAAATTCATTATTACTAAAATGCATTAGGTTTAGTTTAATGATTTGGTCTCTTTTTTATAGAATCTCATTTATTATATTATTAATTAGCGTTCGTTACTCGGCGTTGCTCGGGATTTAGATTAAGTTATAATTAGAGATAAAGAAAATAATTAGGACTTATCTCTAATTATTAAATTTGTCACACATTTTTTGCATATATTTTTCACTATACATTATTAATTTATTATTAAATTTAACTTCATTTTTTATATAATAAATTGATTCACATAGACGACACGCGAATTTTATTTGATAAATCATTTAATAACTTTTTGAAATATTGTATTTGGTTCTTGGAAATGGTAATGTTATAGATAAACAAAAAATACTGATAAATTCTAAAATAATAGTCTAATAAATAATCTGTAGTATTCTAAATTTTCACGAGTAAGTGTGTTCATAATTTATACGAATACATACTTATAACCAACGGTACATGAATATCTATTGTATGTTTGTACGCTTTCCATTTTTGAGAGATATTTTTTTTAGGAACAGTAAATTTGAACGAAAAAAACCTTTGAATAGTCAATGGAAAAAATTGAAAGTAAATATTTATCGATTTTTTTAAATTACCATTAGTTTTCTTACTTTATAAGAAACGTTATTTATTTTAATTTAAGAAATATATAGATAAGTATTAAAAAATATATATATATATAATTTAGTGTCTGCTGTCTCCGCGATGGTAATTAAATAATATAATAATAAAACAGCATTTGATCGTTTTTCATCGAAATGAAATTGACATTTTTATTTTCCATTAAATGTTAAATTTTACGAAACAACTGTGTATTTGCATCAGTTTTATTCAAAAAAAATCATTGATTGATTTAATATAAAATTATCTCAAAACTAATTAGCACCTGCCAATGGTGTTTAATTAAAATATTAGCCTCCAGCCGCCGTGATCGAATCGACAAGTTTTTATATTCTTCTCATCAGCAGTAGTTTAGAATTATTTTGACAAATTTTACTGAGGTACTCGCTGAATGAACATGTATGATAAAAGTAGGTAAAAAAATACATTTTAATATATTTTGTTATTTACATCAAATAAAATATGTTAGTATAACATAGGCCTAAAACTACAATTTTTTAATTTTTTTTTTTTTAAATAATATTGTTGAAGATTTTTCTTGGTGTAAATGTCGTTACTACCGTTGAAACTAATGCAGATGATTTATACCGGGCCTACGACATATTTTCGGTAACACAGGTGCTACTAACGCTTCCACCTCTACAATATTGCATTCACTTGTTTCGAATGTAGAAAGAGTTCAAAGTTCATACATTGTGTATCAGAGATCCGGGTCGCTTTTATATTTCGAAACATTTCTGGTAGAATTTATAATGATCTATTTTTCTTAATTTTTATAATTATATTAGGTATTGTCTTATAGCTTTTAATTAATTAAATTTATCTTTCATTATTATATATTTTATAAAAACTTGTTTGCTTGATGCTGAATGATTTGATACATGCTACTGATTTAGTATTCTATTTTAACGTACGATTTAAATACATTTAATTTATTTTTATTTTCGATATACTCATTCGGTAATTAAATAATTGTATTTTTAATGAAAACATTTTTATAGCGATGTCGCATTTTTGGAATGTAGTTTTGTGACATTTAGATTGAATTAATCAATTGGAAAGATACACAGATAATTGTCAACCAAGGCAAGACTAGAGATGCACAATGGAGTCCTGGTATCGACACTGATGTACGGAAGTAAGGCCTGTAGCTGGCAGAAGAGGAACTAAAGTAGACCGAATGCAGTGGAAATGAGATTACTTAGGCGTATATGTGGCAGATTCATTTATGATAAAGTAAAGAGTAAAGAATAATGAAAAGAAGAAAGGAAAGAATGTAAAGCTGTCTTTAGTATAGTGAGTAAGATTGAGAAAATATAATTTAGGTGGTTTGGTCATATGGAACGGACGAATGAGGAAAGAATGGTAAGAAAGATATATGACGCAAGTGTTGATGGCACCAGGAATAGAGGACGTCCGCGGAAGACCAGGCACGACCAGGTGAACCAGATACTGGAGGATGGTTCTGTTAGAAGACTCAATAATCGGCGAGCTTGCATGAAAAGATGTATGAATGTAGACGAGGCGAAAATTATGGGACAGGACAGAGCAGTGTGGCGCTCTATTTTCTCTGCCTACCCCCAGCGGGAAAACGGCGTGATTACGGCATAGTTCAAAATCGTATTCCGGTAGCAACCAAACCTATTTAAGTTATTTTAGATAATTGTATCTTTGATTCATTACAGTCCTTAATTATTTTTATAAATGAAATAATTATTAAAGTTAACTGCTGCGATTATAATAACATTAAAATGAAAAGGTTAAAATGTGCCCCGGCGTGCGAGGGCAGATCTTCGTGAGGGGCGAGTGAGATCTCCGACAGACCGTACTTATTATCTACATTAAACAAAACGGGAGTAACGACAAAGTTCTTTTGTGTCGCAAGAGCTTGGAGCGAGATACCTTCCGCTGTCAGGAACAGAGCGTGTCCAAGAATTCGTAAAAATGTATTGTATTACAAATTAAACATTGAGTCGTTGGCGAATAAATGAACAAAATTGTTTTAAATTTGTTAGTCGCAATTCATTTTGTGAACAGTAGCTGTATGTGATTTGAAAATTTTATTGAAGTTGAACACAATTTTTGTAACTTATGTCATTCTATACTACATACTACTAAGCCATTACATAGTGTAATTTATGTTTTTCTCTAACAGGTAATAAACACATTGGGTAAAAGTACGAAAAGTGTTTACGCCTCATATTTTTGTCTCTTAATAAATTCTCCTGCCATCTCTTGAATCGTTACCGCAATCAAACATATGACAATACACAGAGAATGTTTAATAAATTTTGTTGGCAAAAAGAGAGAAAAATTTGGAACGGATGGCATTCGCATCGCTATAATGGCGTATTGTTCTCATGGTTATGAAAATGACAGATGATATGAGCTTTGTGCAAATCGATAATACACACTTATGCCTGGGGGAACGTACCTATGTTTTGCGCAGGGTATTAAACAGTAACAGTAGCTGTGTGCAAGCTATAAACTTATTGACTGCTGATTTTTTAAATATTTATTTATTTATTTAGACACACATAATATATATTGTACAGCTAAAAAAATAATAGTTTGTAACGTATATTTTTTAAAACAGATTTTAAAATGCATCGCCCAACTAGGCAAGCCTGTTTTAGGGCGAATTGGCAAGCAAATCATATTTCACAAAACCAAATAAACCAATATAACTCATTGAATACGAACGAGGCACAACACAATTAAATAGAAAAACGTGAAAATGTATAAAATGAGATAATAAAAATACTAATGTACATACAAGGTAAAAGAATATATATATAAAATTAAAAGTTATAATGCAGTCAGTATAAGAGTACACAAAATGCAGTTATAAGAATTATTTCATAATAGACAACAGTATCATCTGCTCTGCTTAATTTTAACAACCAATTTGAAACATTATTTTAAAATGCTTTAATTAATGTCATTTAAAGTTTTAATATTATTTACAATTTCCAATTTGATAATATATTCTGGGAGCTTGAAAAATGAATAATCTAATATTTACAACTTTTTAATAATTTCTAATGTTTTGAAACCAATTATTTTGGTGTACATTGTTATGTATTCGCGTTAATATTTTCCAATATGGCTGGCAGTCGAATACGACCGCTTGTCATCTCAGCCGGGTCTCACACTGGAAACACTCGCAACTGGCATAAAGTAATACGCAACCAAAGTATTCTCTCACGCAGATAAGAATATTGTTGCCCAAAACGGAATTGGATAACGAAACTATTCTTTGTTTTGTTGTGGCGTCGATTTTTTTTTTCATTTTTCTACCAATTGTTTTCTTCGCTGATTAATGCAGTTTTTTCCCGAGCTTTCTTTTCAGATTCGCGGTACAATTTTTTTTCTAGGTAAGATATTTTTAGGAGAACACATTCTTATTGTGAAGTTGTAATTATTCAGAACATAGGTCTGTGATATTTTAAATATGAATTAAATATATTAATTAGAAAGATATACATATAAAATCAATTTTATCGAAAAATATTGTTCCAAAATATCCATGTTCGAATCCCGGTGGCGCAACAACAATATTTTTCGATAAAATTGATTTTATATGTATATCTTTCTAATTAATATATTTAATTCATATTTAAGATATTTTTCACCGATTTACACAAAAATGATGTCATCTGTCGTTTTCAATAACCGTACTAAGCAATTAATATAGCAATGCGGTACACATGTCATCTCTGTCAATATCTCTTGCATAAAACGAAGCAATATCGCATTGTCTACGATAAGCGTTCATATAACATTTAATATTACGTATTGTCTGTTGAGTTGACGGTTATACATTGCTAATGCAAGGGCAAAGACTTAGCGGTAAAGTCGTCTAAATATAATTTGGCGACGTGATATTAAAATTGATATTGATTGAAACCTGGCGACAACGATGGCTTGTAGCAGTCTAATCGCCAAGTACCTAAGTACATACCTACAAACGCCACTAAATGCCATAAGGCTGTGCTTGTATACTCATGCAATTTTACGATCGAGTTTCGGAAATTTAGCAGTAAAAGTCAGCATACTTCAGTTGGTCAGTCTGCTCTCCACATAAAATTCAATGGACGAGGCACTAATTTCGTACTATTCCTTTCGTGAGATTTGAAAGTAAAATTTCATCGGTGAACACATACACTTGGACTAAACTCTTGAATATTATGTTCCAGACCGATTTTGTTTGAACGCCATTTTGATTTGGCAGACATTTGTTAATTCGCATTTGATAGTCATGGAGAGTAGTTAATTATAATTTATTATGGAGCATCTAACGCCTGAAAGCATATGTTTTGCAGGTCAATATTGATGACCCCGACTTTTGTAAAAAAATAAATCATGAGTGACATTTCGACTTGGCGGACTTTGTTAATAAACAAAACAGCCGTTATTGGGGTACTGACAATCCTAAATTGATTGATGCATCCACGCAGAGATACTGTATGGTGCGCCATGTGGATCGGCGGAATCATTGGGCCTTATTTCTTTCAGGATGCAAGAGGTAATGCTGTAATGATGATCGCTATCGTCAAATGTTGGAAAATTTCTTGGTAGCCGAATTAGATTGATTGGGCCTGCAACATATGTAGTTTCAATAGGATGGATCCACCTCACACACAGCCCGAGCTACGCTTGAAATTTTGTAATAAATTTTTCCCGGCTGCATAATGTCAAAAAGTGGTGATATTGACTGGCCTCCTCGATTATTTGATTATACGGCTCCCTATTATTTTCTATGGAGGTGCTTGAAAGAAAAAGTCTACGCCAATAAGTCAATACAATTTTTGATGCTACAGGACAATATTCTAAATGAAATTGCTGAAATAAAACGCGAAGTGTGCGAGAATGTTATGAAAAATATGGTTAAAACAGCACGCATTTATGCTACCACCAGAGGCGGTCATTTGTCCAATATCATATTCTATACATAATTGTAATAAACTAAAACATTGATAAATAAAAACCAAATATTTATTTTTATTTTTTAGTTATTCATAAACAACATCGGCCTGTAACATAATATTCACATGTATATTTGTGGGGTCAATCTCAATACTGTTTTTTGTCCCTATTGAAGATAATCGGTATAGGACTTTTAATAGATACAAGACTTTTCTAGAATAAGTAATTTCATAATTTTTTTTTTACAAAATTTGTATATTTTTGGAACTTTCCATGCGCATGGTTTCTTTCATCTGTTGACTCACCACATGCAACGTTAGAGACATTCATATAGTGTAGCCATCTTATAGTGAGTGGTTGAATTGTTCAAGACAATATCTCAGCTCGCCGACTGTGAGATTTGTTTCTTGAATGCACGAAACATTAAACCGGCTGACATTTATCGCTGTCCTGTGTCCAAGTGTGTCCTGTTTTGTGCTGATTTGGCGTCAAGCGATTTTCATATTTTCTTCATGTGAAGCGCTTCCTTGGTAGCAAGTGTTTTGAAGACGACGATGAACTCAAAAACGGAGTACAGACATGGTTTTCAACCCAGGCGGCGTTGTTCTATGACAAAAGTGTGCAAAATTGGTGCCCCGTTATGATTAGTGCTTTAATAATGGTGGCGACTATGTTGAGATGTAGTTTAAGGTGTGTAGCGTCCGAAGAAAGTAAAGTGTTTTAAAAATGATGCGTTTCTTTAAAAAAATCGGGTACTTACTAAAAAATACGCCTCGTGAAATCTATCGTAGTATTGAGCCAATATTAGGGATAAGCTGAGATATAATAATATGGAAGCGTACAGTTTATTAGTGTATAAACTGTACGCTGGATAATGGTTCAAAATATTCATATCCCGGATATTCCCATTCCAGATTCACTTACACTTGAAGAGCGCTGTGTATAAGGCGTGTCACGTACGCAAGTGTGTGCAACAATATGGCATTCACATATGATTTTTCATTTATTAAGAGAATATGGAGAATTATTTATATATCATTACTCATATGGCTATGATATGTAAATAATATGGCTGATGTCATAGAATTATATTAATATTTATACATGCCTTATGTGACAGATTGTATTTGTATATATATATATCTATAATACAATGATATGATTAGATTATGATTCTGTGTACCACACGGGTCTGATGAAATATACCATTAATAAACTGTTAGTGATTGTTGGTATAGCGGTAAGATACTCACCTAGTGATCAAGATAGTTGAGCATTGACGCAGGATGTTAGCAAGTTAGTCCTATTTTCATAGCATATGGATAAGCTCAGTTTGAAAATAGTAAAAATGTAGATTTTTATTTATATTAAATAAAACTTTTATATTATGTCTGATAAAATGGTAATCAATCAAATATTTAAAGAGCGGGATGATCAGTGGTGTCGCTACGTGTCAACGTAGCCAATGCGATGCATTAGAACTCACGTTAGTTAGGGCCCCAAAAGTTCAACGCCTTACAATGCTTTTGTATCGATACTTTCTCAGTGCAATATGGACTAGTGATTTTTAAAATTCGCAACATCAAGTAATGAAATTATAATATAAACTTAAATAATTTCTCACAGATATATTACGTGTGAAAACATTATCGATGCATACAGAAGTATCCTGCTGGGTAATACTTTTATCAGATTAGGAACCAGACCATCGCCGTAACGAAGCAAAGATATAAAAACACACTTGTGATTTGTTGTGTAACGGCACTGGGATGATACATCGAAACATGGTTAGGTTAGACTACAAGCTGTGACAAGAACCTGTAGAGGGCTTTATGTAAAGGTACACGGGCATGGAGATATTAGGGTAGATCGGGGTCAATTATAACAAAACGCGTTTTACAATTTTTAGCATTCTAATTTTTTTAACAGTAGACAATTTAGTTGTCTGTTTCTCTAATTATAATAGAAATAAAACCATAAACTTGTAAACACATAGAGGGAAATTGTACAACCGACCCCGACCCCCTGGGTCAGTTGTACCAGTATTGATTAAAACATAGAATTTAGGCACAAAGTAGTCGCACTTTTTTTTGGTGAAGAAAAAAATATTTTTATTTATTGTTTTCGAAAATTGTAGTTCAAAGTTTCCACTACATTTAACATAATACAAAACATATCTAATCTCATGAAAATTCTTATAGTTTTTGTTAATTGAAGTGTTAGTATAAACATTCGCTAATTTAATATAATAAAATGACAAAACGAGCTCACATAAATATCTTAACATATTTAAATCTCAATAAACTGTCCCCTAACGACCATTTCAAATTAAAATATACAATTTCGATTGTTCTCTACTCACAAGCGTTTCAAAACCTGTCATAAAATGAACTCAAATATCGAAAGAAATATGTGGAGTAATGAAATGATAAACGCACATGACTAATAATATCCAACTATTAATTTGATTGAAACAAGTTACTTTTGGCGCACAAAAAAATCATTTTACAAATGCAACCGTCGCTTTCCCCAAGTCCTATGAGCTACTAGAGACAAGTTCGTACATGTCCGAAGTGGCCTTCTAACGGCGTATCATATATGTACCTACTACCCCCTGGCACAATTGACCCCGGTCTACCCTACTCCAACTTCCTGTGAGGATATATTCCCATGTTACAGTGGTACTGCCGGCATATGGGCAGGCTTATCATTTTGGTTTAATTCAATTTGTTTTTTTTCACCAGCTGTTTACTTTGTTGGAGTGGTCGACAATAAAATGAAATTCAAATTTCTGTTACGTATTAAGTAACGTAAAAACATATTTTATAAATAAATTTGAGTCGGGAAACTGTTATAAATATTATTTATGATTAGTTATAATTCGTCAAAAGAGATCAAATCGCAACATTTTTGTTGTTTTAGAGAAAATTATCTTTTTCTTTGAAGACTTCAATTTTACAATAAATGGGAGACTTTATTTTTTTGAAAATCTCTTTTAGTAATAAGAAAAAATAGTTCCAATGATTTTTCAGTTTAATTAGTTATATCTAATTTATATTTGTATTTACTACATTATTTGACTTGACAATTTCTGAAATGTTAAGCCTATGGGTTTACGCAGTATATTGAAAATCTATCAAATATGTAATAAGAATATTGAGAATAAATAATTATTATCTCTATTGTATTGATATTCTTAATTTAAAAAAAAAAAAATTCTAATTTCTTTGTATTTTTTTACAAACACTAAAATAATAAAATTGATAATGAATGTCCTTCAGTCGTATTATATTTTTGGGACATTAAAGACTATTTTTTTTATTCAGAAACAATGATTATGTATGAAACATTATGTATGATAGGGGATACATTTTACTTTAATATGTTATATATATATATATACATATATATATTTATTTTACGCATTGTATTATTATGTACTTAAGATTTAGATTCTAGACGACTTTAAAACTTTTTTGTTCAACTAACGAATTTTTTAGATTTAGTTATATAACACTTCATTTTGAGCTTTATAAATAAACTATAAATCATCGGTCAATAACGACGAGAAATTAATCATTTTTATAATCTTAATTTATTTAAAAGATCAACTAAAATATTTAAAAAAAATAAAAATTGTTTGACGTGATAACCGCACACTTTCACATAATAAAATTGAGAGCATTTCTTGCAAGTTACCATGCGAAATGGTAAGCTGTAAATATAATATATATTTATTTTATATTGCTACGCTACATAGATAAGGTATGTAGAGTTATTTTGTCAATTGTTTATATTGGTTTTTTTATATCTATCTTATTAAAAAAAAAAATCATAGCATGTTGTTTTTATACTAGTATTTTTATTAGAACACATTCTTATTGTGATGTTGTAATTATTCAGAACATATTTAAAATATCACAGACCTATGTCCTGAATAATTACAACATCACAATAAGAATGTGTTCTCCTAAATAATAAAGTTGTATCAATGTGTCCAAAATTTAATAAAAATGAATTGATAATTCTGGCGTCTGCTATCAGTTTACTCAAAGGTATTTGAGATTCTGTAAAAATAAGGTAGATGGCTCTTTCAAATAATGGAACGATTAAATATATTAATATCAAAAAGGTAACATATAGGTTCTAAAAATTGTCGCTAAAAATATTGTCGCTGTAGCATAGTTGGATAATGCACCTTCCCCGGTTAGGAAAGAGATCCAGGTTCGAATTCCGGTGGCGCAACAACAATATTTTTCGATAAAATTGATTTTATATGTATATTTTTCTAATTAATATATTTAATTCATATTTACAAGTATTTTTGTAAATAAAAATAACTCTTCTTTCTACAAACATTCGCCGTAAAGAATATCGTTCATTCGAGATACCAAAAAGAATCGAAGTCACATATATGTATCTGGTGTATACTCGAGTACGCCAAAACGCGGGCTGAGTTTTCATCCCTTCACTAATAATTTTCAGACGAGGGGTAAATGTTTTCCAATTTACTTACGATAACAGTGAAACTGAAAGTCATTATACCCGTGGATGGGGTTGGCGCTAGCGGAAGAGCTCGAGGGTGAATGAATTAATGAGCACTTGTCTTGGGTTCCTGCCCTGGTATTACCGAAGGTGGAGCCGGCGCCATAACGTTGATAAAACTACCACAAACTACAGGAACCGTTATTATTAATTAATTCGATAATATATTATGTAATCTTGTATTTACGCTATCCTTCCGCTCTCGCTCCCATTAACTTTCAATTTTGCAGGTAAAAATGAAATCAAAACAAAACACAAGAAGATGTCAACACAGTACAAGCATACCGCAAAGCTAGCACATAAATTCAGTTAGAATAAAAATATGGCTAACAAGTGACAGCTTACTAAACCGTGCACAGCCGGAGTAAGATAAATGAATGTAAAACTTATTTAATATTATTAAATATTCCATATTATTATTTTAAAGCCCCTCCGGGTCTCTGAATGAAAGATATTTCAGTATGATTTGATGATTCTAGTAGCTTGTTGGTCTAGTGATCTGGTGATCTGGGGTTCACGCCCGTTCCAGGAGACCAGAAAGTTAGTCCTATTTTCATAGCACAAACTTAGTTTCTAAATAGTAAGAATATTGATGTGACACGTATCCGTGTTCACATGTTTGTTTAAAAAAAAAATTCAAATGAAATATTTGATTTATCATTAGAACAATATGGATGACATCTATTTAAAAAAATATATTATTAAGGAGAACACATTCTTATTTTGAAGATGTAATTATTCAGAACATAGGTCTGTAATATATCTCGGTAGCAACAACAATAATTTTCGATAAAATTGATTTTATATGTATATCTTTCTGTATAATACATTTAATTTGTATTTTAACTTTTTCATAATTTTTTATTAATTTTCGTCAGTTATGCTTCTGCTGTGATAGAGATAAGGAGGTCATTATAGTATTTATTTTTTATGTATATGTAAAAGTATATTAAATTATTATTTTTTAATATACAAAGATATAATGTACACAAAATACATGTTACATCAGTATTTTTACAAATTTTCAAACTAAGTTAAGCCGCTCGTGGTATTAAAATAAAACTAACTTGGTGATCTTCCAGGATCCCAAATGACCTTTTGCTTGGTGAATTATCATAACGCTTTTTGGAAAAATTTGGAAATATTTTTTCTGAACTATAACGAAATAAATGGAGTCATAAATAATGATATTAATAAAACATGATACATAAGGTTACGGAATTAATAATACTTTTAATAAACATATGTACGTAGGTATATGATTTAATATCGGAATATATGGTGGTTCGGTGGTCTACCGAGTAAGAGTTGACAAGAAACTCATCTGAAAGTTTAACATGATGGGTTTGCTACTTCCCTATGGTTATTTAATAATAAATAATGATATATACATGGACGTACTTGTTCGATCCAGTGGTAATATGCTCACACAATGTTAAAAAAATAATTGTTACCAAATTTGAATTACATGGAAGAGTTATGCACAAAGTTTGGTTTTTATTTAGTGTGTGACTCAATCGGAGATATTTTTTAATTTGTTAAAATGATTTTAATTTATATGTTAACTTCTTTTCAAGTACTCGTTTCTTTTATGTGTCTTTTTGAACGTACTCCCACGATAGAGAATTGGAACAATGCGCGGCTCACTGCACAACTCTCGCTAAGAAACTTGGCTTTATCGATTGCGAGTGCGAGAAAGTAGTTTTAATCCAAGTAATCAAACGTCTATCCAAAACTTCGATGCTTTATTATTTGATGTAATAAATTGATATAGAGCGATGGTGGCAAACCTAGAGCGTTGGTGGCAAATACGGCAAGCTGGAGAATGTCAATAGCAGCATAAGCTTTAAAAATATAATCCAAATAAAAAATGGTACATGACATTTGTTCGACAACTAATACAATTGTCATAACAACGAATATTGTACATTTTGAATAGTTTTATATAAGATTTATACAATTTCGACAGTTTGAAGAAACGCGCAATTTTATTACCGAGCACTTTATTGAATGAATGATTCGATTATGTATCACAAAAAATTCTCATTAAATTAGGATATGGAGTAGAACGGGATCAATTGTAACAATATGTGTTTTGTAATTTTTTGCATCGACGCTATAAGAAATATATAGAGAACTAATTTTCTTAACTGTAGACAATTTAGTTGTCTCCAAAATTATTATATTATATTTCTAATTATAATAGGAATAAAACTATAAACTTATAAACACCTTTCGGTCAGTTATACCAGTGGGAAAATTGATTAAAACGCAGAATTTAGACATAAAGTAGTGGCACTTTAATAATTTTGGCGAAGAAAAATAGTTTTGTAGAAAGCATTCACTTTGTTGTTATATGGTTGACAATGAATGAAATAAAACACAATTACCTTGTTTAAAACAGTTTTAAATACGCCTTGACGAAGCTTGACCTGAGCGAAACCGGTTGGCGTGTAATAAAATTCCTGGTTTCATACAAAGTGATTGTGTTTTATATAATAAAATGTTTGTTTATTGTTTTCTAAAATTGTAGTTCAAGGTTTCCACTATATTAAACATAATACAAAATTTATCTAACCTTATGAAAAATCTTACAATATTTGTTAATTGAAGTGTGTTAGGTAATTTCTTCTTTCTGCCTCGGCTTCATGTTCAGGGGGGAGGCATCTAGCCTAATTGGTTCTTTTTTAAATATTGACAAGTCAAATGGTTATGAAATAAAATAATATTTTTATATAAGAAAATTTATAATCTATATTTTAAGATACTTGCATGTGTTGAAAGTGGAAAATGAGCAATTTACTTTAGTACTTATAAATAAGGCTATTCAAAAATAACTAGAATAAAATGAACATTAAATATTTGTGTTCATCATGCCAGCATTAATTTCTCTGCCAAATTGTCTATATTAACGCTTGTCTGATGTTGATTATTCAAGTCCCTCACGTAAGGGATTACCTTTTAGGATGATCCTGGATCCTGGACGTGAAGTGTGGTCAGCTCCTTGTGGTGCCAGCGTAAGGTAACGGAGTTCAGGCTTGTAGTTGATGACGAGATGATGCCCAATTATCCAGGCAAACCGGGACTCTAGACGCGATATTCTGATGCTATAGCGACAGTCTGTTTTCGCTACATCGATTATATTCATCAACTTTTTGATACTTTCTCATTTACGATTAAACGCAGAAAACATCACAGTCTAAGATTAAATTCGAGGCGCACAGTTTAAATTTTTTCCGGAATTACAATGTATAAAGCGCTTGCTTGATACTTTTAGAGACGATAAGGATTTTATTTTCTGATTGAAAATAAAATCTCGCCTTAGGCGAAGGCACTTATCTCGGCAGAGAATATCAGAAGACTGGTCGCCTATGGTGATGCATCCCTCAAAGCGCATTTGCTTACGTGACTCTAGTCATGTTCGCTGGATTACCGCCGCTGTATTTTCCGCTGTACCCAAGCTGTGTCGGTCCACCTGCGTCTAACAATACCGAGTTTTTATGACCGTCCGTCCCTTACTTTGGCTAAGTGCTTTTGTAGCCTTGAACAAAATATTTTTTTGGGTAATTTTGCATTTTAACAAGTGTTACTATAAACATTCACTATTTTAATATAATAAAATGACAAAACAAACATATATTGATACCTTAATATATTTTAATCTCAATAAACGAAAAAAAAGTTTTGCTTGTACTAGTACAATGTGGTACTACTTACTACCTCCCAACAACCATTCTAAATTGAAATATAGAATTTCGATTGTTCTGATCGAAAATTTTTACTTTTGATGCACAAAAAATTACTTTCACAAATGCAACTACTGGAAACAAGTCCGTACATGTCAAACGCGCCTCCTGACGGCGTGTCATGTAATATGTATTATATAATTATACGCATTCATACTATTGCCCCTGCTCTGCCTTACATTAACACCATTAAGTATTTCCCTTATGATTTATTATTATAGGATCATGTGTTTTTTTACGCTCTTTACTAAATTCGAAATGTTAGATGAATTTATAAATATGTAAATTTAGTGCATATCGACATCATGCATTTATTAAGGGTTGACATAGATTTCAAAATGCCACACATTTCCGCTCTAACACGTCTTCTGATTCTTCCAGATCCATTTGCAGTGAACTTCCGATTCTCACATCCATAAAATGCATCCTCTTCAACAAGCTTAAGGGTTTTTATATCTATGATGTCTTTTAAATTTTGTTATTTTTGGTCATGCCAGGTTTCACACGGTCGTCCTCAACTTTTTGTACTATCCACATTTACCTTATAAATCAGTCTTCATTCCGTACGTACATATATATGGCGTTAAAGTCACTCGCAACTAACATATGAAGGAAGTTACAGAGTTCGTTAGTAATGGGTTGACATCGAACTAACATTAACTAAACTGTGGGAGATTTACATCTTCTGCAAACAAGAACGGTTGTACCATAACTTTTTGAGGCACCGTCTTGATAACGACATGTCAGCCTAAGATTTCTTAAGAAAAACATCTACAAAAATGCCAAATATACGTATATATATATATATATATACATGTTAGAACAAAAAAAAAATTATAATACATTAGTGGTAAAAAATATTACAGTGAACAAATGTAAAATATATTGTATTATTAACTAATAAAAAATTGTAAAAAAATATATATTATTCGTTCTGAAATAACATTTTCAGATGGAAATGTGATTAGATGACGTCACTCATCTGATGCGTATTATAGGTACTCCGCGAGCACAAACTGACTCGCAAACTAATTCCTGTCGCTTCGGTAACCTCACAATCGTAATGATTTCACTACTCGCATGTTATTGCAACACTACAAAGGGTATAATTTTATTAATCCATTATTTTATATTCATTTGTGACGTCACGTGTCTTACGTCGATTACGCGTTAGAAACGCATTGTTCAAAATTCTTAAAAATGACATTCCCCCAACAAACCTAAATTTGCGTATCTTTGTATTTTCAAAGTGATCTATCTATTTTAAGAAGACGTATTATTATAAGATAATTTTTAAACTCAAAATACTCATTATGCCGATTCATACAGACAAGTAAATTATTACAAAAATAATGTATATATATAAAACAAAGAAGACACAAATTTATCTCCGCAATAAGTATCCATATTTCATCAAAATCCTGTTCACAGAACAGAAATGGAGCGCAAATATTGCTTCAGACTAAAAGTTGGTTCCCGCTCGTGTTTTTTATCATTTATTTGTGGATTGCTCCCAGTAGCGTCAGCGTCTACACCAGCCAGGTCTAGTATTTACATACATTTCAGTATGTAAATTTCAGAATAATCTTCAATAATTATTCATAACAAACAGTGACTGAGGCCGCGACTCTAGTTCCGTTGCTCCATTTCTGCGGGAAGCTTTTTTTTTACTTCCGCAAACTGTCCGCGATAGAGAAGAGTTGTAATTATGGAAGCAGTCCGAAATTAAAGTACCATCTGAAAAAGAGAAAGATATGCAATATTCATTATGTCTAACGAATTAAATTCATTATTAATATAACAGCAAACTGCCATATGTGCAATTGGAGAAAATGAAAAAAATATTTTTATATAACTTCAAGGCGAACATTCTAAGAATAAATTTGTATTAAAAATATTTAACAAAATTAAAAATCAATTGAATTATAAATCATTAACGACATTTTTGAAAAATACTTCGGATTGGTTTAAAACCGATTTGATATATTTCATTTCATCACTAGATTTACAGTTTGAATACAATTTAAAAGTTTTAAATCTAAAACACAATAATTTTTTAGTAATATTTTTATCTATCCTATAATTGTGTAGTTTTGTTTTTCAAAGCCGTCTTGAGCAGCCACAATTAGTCGCGGTGTCTGTTACTTGCTATTTCTTGGAGTAAAAGGTCCATAAAATATATTTAATCGCAATTTCGACTACAATATGAGTTAGTATTATACATATCAAAATATATGCCAACTTTTGGAAAGTAGATGTTTTTACACTGACATTAATGGATTACAACGTTTTTCAATTTTCAGGAAACATTTTATGCCCTTCATTACGTTGTCGTAATTTAATATATATTTCATAATTGTGTTTTATAAAGAGCAAAATACTAATTAGCAAAATGGCAAGAAATAATATTTTAATCAATCATTTTAAACAAATGCAGAATATGAATCTGTCACAATAATTTTGAATGGGAAGTATCGTTGATGAACGTAACTCTATTATGTTACGTGTGTACTTAGATACTTTTTGACTGATCTCAAAAACTAATGAAGAAACTGATTTAAATAAATTAAATACAAATATTTAAAATTGGTTTTTAAAATAAATTGACTATAAATATATTTTTTAGCAAGTAGTTTTCTCTTTAGAATACTTATTTTGTACCAGTATTCATCTAGTAAAAGTAAAACGCTATATATTAGTTGTACGTAGGTACATCAATAAATTATTTAATTATCGGCTGATTAATACGAATAACAACATACATTATAATTCTCTCGGGTTCCTCGATTTCAATTCCGGGAATTATAAAATGTTCATTTACTTATTTGTGTTACATTTATAAAATAAGGTAAGAAAGAACAAATACAATTTGGAATCTTTTAACAAAAAAAAATAATGCAAAGCACCGAGCATGCTAATTTTGGTATCCCGAAATTAATTCAAATAATTAATACCGAAAGTTTCGTGATCCCAGAACCTAACTAACTTACAAATTACTGTAAATTAGGCCGGGGTTGTGTGATTGGATTCCCTGGTCTTGACACTGTTACATTAATAGGGTCCATTGTACTTTAGCCATGTTGCTCGCCAAGACAATAGTCTTAAAAAACAAATTAACGGGCATCATACCAGGAAGACGCGAGGTGGGGAGGGCTCCGCGTAGGTGGATTGACTCGCTGCGACTGGTGGAAGAAGCCCTGCTGTTAGCAGTAATAGCAGCGCGGGAAAGGGAACTGAACTCTCACAAATGAGTCACCGTGTGTCGTAAATGACACTGAGGAGAGAAGAATAACGCATTGACCCGAACATTGTCAAATATATAATGACTTCTTCAATATTAGCAAAATTACTTTGTAGCCACTTATTATATAAATAATAAGACAAAACACTTTGTTTAAACCACTATTTATTGATAAATCAACATGTTCCGATACGTATGGTATCTTCTTCATGAAAGAGTGTATATTAAAATTAAAAATACAAGCATAGATAAAAACAAAATTATAAAGTATTAGTGGTGGGTAACTAAGTAGGAACTACTATGAAGACAAATTTAAAAGGCGACTATTTGCAAATATTGCAAATATTCATTTTTCATTTTAGTATACACTGTTTCCTGAAGAAGATACCATAAGTATCGAAACATGTTAATTTATCAATAAATAGTGATTTAAACAAAGCGTTTTGTCTTTTTAAAAATATAATGATTTTTTAATTTTATTTTTATTTATTTTCATCTAAATTTAATTTTTATTATGCAAATATCTTTTCAACTTCGGACATTCGAATTTTGTCCGCGTGTCACACGCAATCTATTAGCGCTCTACAACGATCTATATTTTTGCTCGTATAATATTAGAAATTCTATGAATGTTTAGAATTTCTAATATGACAAGAGTGTAGGTTCCTCCCATAGGCAGTAATTGGCATTGTGGAAGAAATAATTTTTGATTAAAAAAATTATGATTTGTGCTGTCGTAAACACTTTAGATTCTTGCAAAAGTATACTAGTCATCATTGATAAGCTGGATAATTACGTTTTCACCTGCCATATTTGAACTTTGTTCTTGTATCCTGTACATATTAATTAGGTGATAAATTATAATTTATTAGGTACAGGTATAACGTAACAATTTTTGTATTGACTAATTGTACTAGAATATCTTATACCGACTAACGAAAGTATTGCTCGGATAGAAACACCTCGTTTATTTTTTTAAATATTATCAATTCGATGAACGCTTTGTAAAAACGTTACTCTTCTGTCTCTAGTGCACATTATTTTTTTGCATTCACATTTATAGAGTTTATTGAATTCATATCCAATTTATTGAATTAGTACGGTATTAATATTGTGTGTATCTTTTTGTATTTGTAAAGTTTTGATGATGAAAAACATTTAAAAATATATTTTCATACTGTATTACTAATATTTACTGCAAGAATAGGAAAATAAATATGCATTTAAGATTTAAGGATTGATCAAACTGTTGGATTTTGTAACTATTTTTATTTAACACAAAAGGATTTAGGATATTTTTAAAATTAATTTACCAATAACGCAAGAACAGCTGACAAACTTGCCATGGTATGTAAATACTGTAACTGTACTGGCTAATTGTGGATTTAAGCAACTTTCAAGTTATACTAGTGTGGATTTGGGATAATTTGATATTGATACGTCAAATTTGATCTAAAATTCTACAATTTTATTAATAAATCTGTTTAATGCTATCTTAATTATTACAAAATATGGATTCGGGAACTTTTCATATCAAATTCCTCATATATGTATTATAAATATGTGAGTTGTTTCATACGACAGTTTCTGTAGTAGATCGCGTAGGTATTTTCTGAAAATTGATTGATCAAACTACCCTTTTCAGCAGTTGATATTTGTTGGTGGAAACTCCCGTTCATGATGAAGTTAATCCGTTGAATATGAAATTTTAATCAAATCAATCACCAGAGGACTCAAAGCGCTGCGTTGACCGCTCGCCGCGCAGCGTCCCCTTGACGGCAAGTTAATTCACACGAGTTGATGAACCAATCTCCGAATATTTTCTCCTCATAATCCTTTTAATATAAATTAATACTCAGATTCGTATCATGAGTAATTGATCGACTGGGCTTACAACTCTGCCGTCAAATGATCGGGAGAAAATGTTAACGATTGTTTGTAAACGGAAATAAAAAAGCCATCATCTTTTGGTTTATTTGTTTATATTCGAGTATATATATATTTATGTTTTCATTCAGTCAATTTTAATTTACATTTATATGATATACCATCACAATCAATAAACTAATTGTAAACTTTATATTAAAATTTTCGTTTAAAACCTGTGCATCTTGTGTACTGGTCGTTTTGTAACATTTTGTCCTGTATACCAGTCGTTTTGCAATCTATGTGTCTTGTGTTCGAGACAATGTGGGCTGATTGTGGCATATTTTAATTATATTATTTGTTATTTAATATGTTAGAAACTCACACTTGAATATTATGTGAACTAAAAAAATATGTTAAATTTTTTATTTTAAATTATATTCTTAAGTTTCTATCTATAATGTATACTTTGTTTTTTAAAAAAAAAAATATAAATCATTTTAAAATGTGAGGCGGTTTCCCTAGATCAGGGAATTATTATTGTGAAAAAATTGTGTACTAGAATGCAACAAATTTAAACACACAATGTCAACTGAATAATTTTTTCGTGTTTTCATTAACAACAAGTTTATTTGTATATTACCTGAAGCCCGAAACCGACAACGTTATATCAAAAGTTATGTGTTGAAGTTTTAATAGTAAAAATTTCAGTCGCTGTGCGTATGTTTAATTATAATGAAAAATATATTTTCATTAAAACAAAAATGTTACTTTTAGATTAACAAAGCGAAAGGAACGACTGACAAAATTATTCTCAGACTGTGAGAATATTAGAATTTTATACATTTTCTGCACGTATACATTTGACCAGCATGTGAATGTCGTAAAGGCAAGGGAGGTTAATATTCTATTAGTCTATCGCGCACTAGTTCAGCATTCAGAAACATCGCACGAAGGAAAGGTATGTATGTACATGAAATGTCCACGGATAGAAACACACATATGTAGCAGAAAGTATACGAGGATAGATAGATAAAGTGGACCGTAAGCATCCCCTCCCCCGAGATGTGATCGGTGGTGGAATTGGAATTTTATATTAACTCGTGTCTGTACCGGGGTAGATAATCGCCATCACGTGTTGCCATACAGCTTGTCGCTCCGATGGCTTTGGGTGTACTGTCTTGATATACCTCACTTGTGAATAATATTTTTTTCGACATGAAAATAGAAAATCAAACAGGCTTAATATAATTTTTTTTAGCTGGTGTGACTCTACTTTTTTGATCCTTTGTAAGAGTGATTTTTTTTGTTTGTTTTTGGTTCAGTAGCTACCCGTACAATAAATACACAATTTAAATGGAATGAATTAAGATAATGGTAAGAACTGATGGATGAATAACGAAGAATTGATAAAACGATATTTTGGATGTTTGTTAAACTTTTGTATTTCGCATTGGGCGGTAACTAAACTGAATTAAATTAAATCTGTCAAATAATTAAATATCACGTTTAAAGTTTTATTATCTGAGCGATAATAGCCGTGTTATTAAATAAATATCAGATATCTCATAGAGACAAAGCTATTTTTTATTATATTTAATGGAAATTAAATGGAAGTATGGAGTAATTACAGGGCTTACGACCTGTCTTCGACTGGCTTAAGTGATCACTATATAACGTTCACCAATTCTCACTCCTTTATCAATTTTTTTGAAAGTTGTATACACTACATCTTCGCCATCTATGGACAATATTTGTCTCTCAGTGTATTTGTAGGTAAAAATTCAGTAAAAGTGTTTTTTCTTGGACATATTCAAATATTGCTAACATTTTATATATATTTACTGCAACTTTAATTTATTTTTAAGGAGTGTAAATTTTATTGTGAAATTGCAATTTCAATTCTGTAATATTTTTAATACAAATTAAATTAATCAACTAGAAAGATATACAGATTTTTTTTTAAGTAGCAACTAAAATATTTTTTGGACAAATATATATTTTTTGTGTATCTTTTTAGTTGATTCATTTAGTTTGTATAAACTGTAATTTAGCCTTCATTTAATTTGTATTAACTATAGTTTATCGTTCATATAATAAATAATATTGTACATAATGAAGTACACCATTTAAATTTGTCGTGGCTTATAAAACACACAACAATTTAAGGGTTGATTATTCCAACGATTAGTCAGGTGGTATCAGTCTAAGTGAATGATTAATGTTTTAACATTTTCTTGCACACACACGAAACACTTTGTTAGGTTAGGTTAGGGTGAGAGTTAGCTGTCTAAGTATAGGATTTAAAATTCTGAAAGTTTAATCCAAGAATAAGCTGAGATTATAAGATAGAACATTAAAGTCAGATAGAAGCTAGCTTTTTTAAATAAATATTTGCAAATTATACAATATTCCTTTATAACTATTTAACAAGCCTACAAATATAATTTTGTTAACAAATTGAAACAAGGATATAATCGACTTGATTGTTGAATTAGAATTGATAATTTACATTACATATATATAAAATGACTTATTTACTTATTATGAAGGAAATCCTAACGTTTTATTTGTCCATCTTTCCATAAATATGTGAACCACCTTGCTGGCTTGGACTGAAGTAATGTACTTGCGAAATTATCCACGTATTTAATGGCATTTCCTAGCTCTTATTTGATAAATACTTATTCGATGGATCGTCTTTATTAGATAAAGGAAAATCTTTAAATCCAGAATGCGTGCCATCATGGAAGGGTCTACCGGACTTTCGATTGAAGGAAATTCCCAACGAGTTAAAATATATCTGAAATTATATCTATCGAAATTCAAATACAATAATTTTATAGAATATCTCACAAATACGATAATTATCGTTAATTTAGTTGTAATTGAGGAACATATAGAGGATGCATGGATCAAACCTTTTTTCTACGAGTGATGACGGAAAAGTTTTTGGCGAAAAATCAAAAACATTTTGTGCCTTCGTCGATCTACAGAAGGCCTATGATAGAGTTATAAGGGAAAGGTTATGGAATGTACTCTCTGATTACGGGGTGAATATTAAACTTATACAAAAGTTTAACTTGTATATGGATAAATGTGTGAAAAAACTGGAATGAATGAATGTAGGAGCAAAAATGGGCGATTTGATTGTATGCTGTTTATTGTACACCGATGATGAATAATGAACAAGAACTACAGAGTCTAGTGAGTAGAATGTACGATGTATGCAAGGAAAGCGACCTCACGATGAATGTTAACAAGTCGAAAGTGATGGTATTCGAGAATGAGGAAAGCAAGACACCGCGCTAAATACTTGTAGGTAATGAATGTTTGGAACAAGTAGATGAGTTTGTATATTTGGGAAGTATGTTTGATAGAAACGGAAAGGCTGAGAATGATATCGAAAGGAGGGTTGACTGCAGGAAATAAAGTGAATGGCTCTTTTAATGGAATTATATCTAACAGGAATTTGTTAATCGAGGCAAAACTATCGGTGCACAATGGAGTCCTGGTACCGACACTGATGTATGGAAGTGAGGCCTGGAGCTGGCAGAAGAGGAACGAAAGTAGACTGAATGCAGTGGAAATGAGATCACTTAGGCGTATATGTGGCAAATCTATTTATGACAGAGTAAAGAATGAAGAAATAAGGAAAGAATGTAAAGCTGATGTTAGTATAGTGAGTAAGATTAAGAAAGGATCACTTAGGTGGTTGGTAAGAAAGATATATGACGCAAGTGTTGATGACACCAGAAATAGAGGACGTCCACGGAAGACTTGGCACGACCAGGTAAACCAGATAATGGAGGATGGTCCTGTTAGAAGCCTCAACAATCGGCGAGCTTGTATGAGAAGATGTATGAATGTGGATGAGGCGAGAATTGTGTGTCAGGACAGAGGAGTGTGGGGCTCTATCCTATCTGCCTGCCCCCGCTGCCAAACGGCGTGATGGTAAGTAAGTAAGTAAGAATAATAATGTGCACCTATCCCGAAACTTCTAACTAAAAATATTACAAGAAATTTCGGGGTAAAAACAAAAAGGTACGCATTCTAGCTATCTACGTAAGTGTTAAAAGTAAATTTGACCTTTACATGGCTACGTGAAATTGTTGTCTCATGTACTGAGGATTCGGATCTGGAAGACGACTATTATTGTACGAATATAATTATTTTTAGTGTAATAGAACGGGACAATTACAAAGTCGCTAAACACATATGTTATAGACATGAAGTCATTATTAAAAAAACAAATTAATTATGTATACTGCGTGAGGTTTGATGATCATGTAGTTTTAGATATTTTTAAACTATTTTTTTGTCTTCATTTCAGATTTAGTAGTCGTTTATTTCTATCATGAACGGTTTTTTTGCTAATCAAGTTATTCTTTTAAACGTAATTTGCATTCATTTTTGCGGAGAAGGGAACAGGGCTAACAAAGTTTCAGAAAGTATCTTCTGAAAATTTTTAAAGAAGGGATCTACGTGGGGTTGCAAATTGTGAATTTAATGAAAGACAACGCGTTTGAATGTACAATGAAACCGGTGCAGAAAAGGGCTTGGGTTTCATTTACAGAATTTGTGGCAGGTTTTTTGGGTTACGAGAAACATCTGAAGTACAAAGCCAAGGTTAAAACAATGCTGTAACATGCGCTTCATTTTTTATATTCGCACATTGATTTTTTCCCTGAGAACCTCGGAGACGTCAGCGAAGAACAAGAAGATCGTTTTCATCAAGACATCAAAGACATGGAAATGAGGTATCAGGGAAGGTGGAATGCTAACATGATGAACGACTAATGTTTTATGCTAAAGATAGACAACACTTGTGAAGGGTGAAAATTAAGGAAAATTAAATTTTAGCACACCTGAGAAAAAAATAAAAAATTAAATCGGCGTTAGATAGAAGAAAATTAATTTGTTACATTTATCTTTTGTTTTCGTTATATTTTTCTGTTTTACATATTTGTGTTTTTTATACAACGTATTAGAATGGTTAAAATCTATAAATATATTATCAACTGTTTTTGATGGAAATTTTACTTTTTATTTTGCCCCCTTCACATTATTATTATTATTTTTTTTATATAAATAGAGAATAGTACACGGAATACATGTCACATCAATATTCTTATTATTTTCAAACTAAGCTTAACGCATGTACTATGAAAATGGGACTAACTTGCTGGTGTCCTGGAACGAGGCGCGAACCACCGACCACTAGATAACAAGGCCAGTGTCTTAACTACTAGACCAACAATCTACTTGACGTTACTTTAAAACCACGTAATATTAATTAATATTATTATATAGTACATGTATATGAGGTCGGTTTATTTTAGATACGTCACTGATGAAATATGTAATAATTTACAGGAAGGTAGTGAAGAATGCAATTCCTGTGTGGCATCGATTTTAAATTCGCCTATGTTTAGGATATCCACTGTCTCCATTTAACGTTTATAGAAACAGTAAAATATCCAGTTTATAGAAAATTTTCTGTAGCTATATAAAATGCCATCCTTTATCAAGTCTTCTTCTTCTTTTAAATATGCAAACCATCCTTCAAGAGAGATTTGTGCCATTAATCAAATTAAAACTTTATTTTATAGAAAAAGGTACAATAATATTATAGAACAAGAAATATTATATTATAAGTCAATACCATTACCGTTCAAAAAATTTACTATTAGATAGATTAAATGTGGCGAGTTAAGGGAAAAAAATATGATACAAGTTAACCGGGAGTTGAAAATAACCATGTAAAACTGTAAAAAAAACTTGCGATGCAATGGACAGGCAAAAAAAAATGGTCAAGGGTTTCCTCCTCGGCACCACACTCACACATTGGGGAATCTATTTAGTTCCTACCTGGAAATGACCAATTCTCATTCTTAATTATTGAATTAATCGATCTTTGAATTATTTTAAGCCGATTACCCTTAGGATTATTTGGATCCATCCATTGCGCAGTCCAGATAGAATTCGTACGTTTTTTTACCATATTAAGTCTGTCATACATAGGGATATGGAATTGATGGGGGAAAGAGTGATCTCCTTGGCCAGTTTATCAGCACATTCAATTCCATGAATTACCTTATGTGCCTTTATCAAGTTGAGTGGAGGAAATTTAGTAAAAGAGATAATGGTTTTACATGTTAGGTTTATAAAAATAGTATACATATTGTTACGTACTTGAATTCTTAGTACGTCTTTAGTGTACACCTCGTAATGTGAAGGTCTAAAAAATAGACTTTGTAACAATTAGTCTTTTATTAAAATAAGCCACAATTTAGTACAAGGTGTGTCACTAATATAGGTCAAACTATTAAGCCGATGAACTGCAGATAAAAAGAGACGCGCGCACTCCTGCGCGCCTTCTTTATAGCCACACATACCCGCACCGGCGGTGCGGCACACACACACACACACCATTTCACCATTCCAAGGACATCACGCATATTAATATGCAACGTTTTGATTATGATGTTATTCAACTAGAGCGTTACACAAGGATCTTTGTGGTTATTGTGGGCATTCAAGAATGCGTGTTCACTTGTCTACCTTAGAAAAATGTTATTTAACGCACGCAATACTTGATTGAGCGTACGAACATGCAAATTACATGACCAAATCCACTATTATTCAATTAGCAAGTTTCATTTCAGATGTAAAAAAAAAACGAAAATATACACCAAAAATTAGCTTTGCAACATATCCGATTAATCTTTGTGTTTTTGTTGTTTACGGTTTACACAATTTATATAGCAGTTTGCTCAGTTCAATTTTTTTTCATTTACGTCTATGATTTATTTTATTAACTATTTATTTATTATTTTATAAATACAATACTGATTTCGTTACTATTTATTTTTAAAAAAAATTAGGTGAATGTGTCATTTTTGTTCTGAAGGTACACTTTTCTAATAGAAAAATGAACGACTTTATTTCTATTGTCAGAAATTTCAAAACTAATATTAGTTTCAGAATTTTACTACTTCATATTAGAGATGTTTGAAATATAATTCTAAATTAATCACAAATAATTCAGACAAAGTTATGAAGCCGGGTATTGTATTTTTATTTGATTAATCTAATTTCATATATTTTATTAATCTCAGTATTCTAGGACATGCTGACCCCTATACAGGATACATTTATACTTTTAAAGATAGACACAATGTCTTTGGATGGAACGTTTATTTAATAAAATGAAATAATTAATTAACAGCCAAATACAGCGTGTTGATTTTAATTATGAATTTTTGTTTAACTTTTTCGATTACTCGTTTTGTTCACTCTCTTGTTATCGGTTCTCGTTATGCAATTTAAATGACTTGTGATTTCTTTTTTCTTCCCACGGACATGCCCACAGTTTGTTCTAAACGTTTATTGTTAAATTTGTTGGAAACAATTAATTTAATAAAAATAACATACAGCGTTGCTAATGAGAAGTAACACAAACCTGTTTTTGGTGGTAAAATAATGTTTCAGTACTTTGATGGAAATAATTGCATTCTAAGAATTTCTCATTACGTAATTATAATTGCTATTTTTACTTGAATTTGTTTATAACAATATAAAATAAAGTGATATTATTTAACATAAATAATTTCTCATTACATCATTACAGTTACGATAAACGAAAGTCAGTGATTAATATTAATTGTGATACAATAGTTGAATGATGAACAATCCTATATTTAAAGAAGATTGTCCATCTTGACAGACAACTGGTCTACCATAAACCTTAAATATCGGCAACATGCTATACGATGTTAGATATATAACGATTTTAGATTTGCCCATGTTTCCTCACCTAACGACCCATTTGGCTACCTTTCAGCTTAAGAGAAACGTGACGTTATGGGGAAGTAGCACGTATTTCTGGAGCACTTTCGGTTTGTCGCCATGGAGACGGACAGGTAGAATCGGGAAACCACCGGCACCATATTGTCGGGTCTCAACGCCGGTTACGGCCTGTGTCCACGGACACTGTGAGATAAATCTTAGTCATTTAATATTTCAAAATTTAAACATAAATTAAATTTAAATAACAAATGAGAACTAAACTTTAAGAAGGTATAGACGAGTTTTTTTAAAACCATGGAAGTGTGAAAAAAGATTCAGATGTTGCAGGTAATTTTTTTCGTAATTTAGGACGTAATATCAGCGTTTCTTCTTATTTTTCTACGAAAATACTGCATATATTACCTTAATTTAAAAAAATATATATATTCAATATGTTTCATTCGTTTCATGTCTCGTATCCCGAAGATCTATACAGTGGGATCCAAAATTAGATATAATAATATAGGCCTGAGAATGAAAATTTAAGTCATGGAACAGCCGGTAGGGAAAACTGCTTCAGAAGACAATTTTGGAAGCTATAATATAAAATAATACATTTTCTTTTACGTTTGTCCATAACCGGGAAGCGGCACGTGTTTGTGTGTTGACACTAAGGATTTTCCCTATGAGTGGGGTGACATCAAGATTGCATTAACTCTATAAGATCCAGTTGATGGCTATACCAGTTGATGGCCGGCGCGGTCGTCAAGGTAGATTGCTTATTTTATTAACGCCACATTAGATAAATTTTAGATCTTTAATTTTAATATTATTCAGTGAAGTAAATTTGCCATAGAAATAGGGTGTTTGTAATATTTTTATGTACTCTCATATTTACCTTATATTTTATTTTCACCTTTACCGGTACTGGGATCGATACCAGGTACCTCCAAAAGTATTAAAGAAATAAAAAAGATTTTAGAGGAAACTCCCTAATAAGATTGTGGAGTCAAATTGTTATATAAATATGTGCTGAATATTTTGTGCCATAATTTAATGCATCGATTTATAGTTTATTATTTATTACGGTCTTAGGAACAAATTTAAATACTTATACAGTTTCTTTCTAATGGTTACACTTGGTGAACTTTGTAACAAACTAAATTATGAAAGAGCTTTATATATTGTGCTTAACGTGCTTGTGGTCTAATAAAACGTTCAACTAGTGATCTAGTGGTCGGGGGTTCGAGCCTTGTTCCAGGAGACCATGTCGCGTGGTCGGGGGTTTGATTTATTGTCCTTCGGATATTTTTTATGAAACTATCGCAATTTTATTACGCACTTTACGTACGTTGTGTTCAAACAAAGTGCTATTATGAAGTTAAAGTAAATTTATTTATGAAATCATAAGTGAATTCAGAAAATAATATTATAAAAAAATATTTGAGAGCACAGCGATAACAAGAGAGTACATAAGAGAGATAAAAAAGTTAGTATACCAATTCTGAGCGTAATAAATGAAAAATATAATCGTTTAAAGTGGAGAAAAGTATAATGAATGAACGTTGGAATTCAGGATAGGGGAAGATCAAAAGGAGCGATTGGTAGATATGAGACGACGACAGAGTGACCGGTTGGAAACCAAGGCGGAAGAACATGGGCACCCCCAACCACCCTAAACCTCTCCCCTAAAATATATGCGTATTATATTAAATGCCATCCACTATAAATTTAACTCAGGACCGTGAATTATAGTCATCCGCCGAACGCCCTAGACCTCAGACCCTCCCCCTGTTTTGACCAAATTTTGCACACATTGCTATTGTTTAGGGCCTATGTAAAAAATGCACTTTCTTCCCACCATCCGCTCCCTGATCCCTGACAACGCCGGGTATAGGTCGCTAGTTATTAATATTGCCTATATTACACACAACTGTATACATATGTGTACATAATTAATGCAAAAAGTTATTGTTTTTGTAAGTTGTCTTAATTCGCTTTTCGTTCTGTATAATTTAATTTTGCTCCGATGGTGGAACTATTTATGTCCTGAATCAGTTGAAGGTAGTTCTACAGCCTTCAAATGGGGTAGCGTGCACAGAGTGGAAATGACGTGAGTAACCATCGCGTGCAAGTGTGTTAGGTACTGTGTACTTACGGGTGTGGTAACTTTATTACTCACGCTGTATGATCCGAGTGTACTGCTGATATATATTATATACATATACGCGTACCTAGGTAAATTTTAGAGATTCTTTCGTAAAATTGTCTAAAATAAGATAAATAAAATTGTATATAATACTTTAAAAAAAGTTGTGATTTATGTTAAAGCTTACCTTTCATAAATATATCATATTTCTGCGTTTTTTTTACGAAAATATGGGTTTTTATTATTCATTTACATCAGAAGTTATGCAATACATTTGACTATTTTTTAATCTATTACTTAGATCAACCTTTACACTAATGTAAAACTAATAAACTGAATGTTATTTGCTATAATTAAGAAAGTAATAAGAAAGACAGCGACCATTAAATTTATTTATCGCGTCCCACAAAATTGCCTTAACATAGAAAATTCTTGCATGTATGAAATATATTTTCTTATAATCTTGAAGCTAATATTACGGAGACAAATCTGCATTTAAATAAATTAGCAAAATGTTAAAAATTAATGGATTTTCTGTACTTATGATCAATTTTCGACGATTTTAAAACACTTTGTTAGTGAATATAAATTATTAAAAAAAATATATATATATATATATATATGCTTTGAGGCTTCAGCTATTATTTAAAATCAAGTTTTATATCAAAAAAATAATAATTTCTTACTTAATAATATTAATTTATGTTTTTTATTTGGCGATTTGAAATAAAAAAAAGTCAAAACGTGGCAGCAAATAAACCTTGTAGTGATAACATTCTTTCTTATATGTTCCCATTATTATGAAAGTGGTCCAAGTCAATGAAAAAAATGAGTTTATCAATTATTTCGCTTCACATTGTTTTAATTTAATATAATATAATGCAAATTGTAACAATTGTGAAAAATTTGAAGCGTTATGTTCAGTGCATTGTTGCAACGTTCAACGGTATTCCGCTAGTGTTTATTTTGATAATAGAGTAAGACATTTCAACCTTTAATTTTTAATTTCTTTATTAGCTAATGTAATATTTTATATGTCGAAATAAATTATAAGTCTAGTAGACTAAGTACATTTTGAAACATTGTGTTGTATAATATAAAAATATTTTTTAATCAATTCAAACGCGAACCTTTATAAATCTCTAAACAAAAGAAACATGACTTAGACCACTTTTATAATAATGGGCACATATACAATATATATTCAAGAGCCTTGTATCTTTTTACTATTCCGCTTTGGAACCCAATTTTTTTAGTTACGCCACTGACAACAAAACTCTCCAGGCCACCTTGTCGCTCAATGTATTAAAAAACTGCATTATCCATTGTTTGTAGTGAGTTGAGTATTGTGTATCAGTTTGAAGACCTCGGGTATGGAGGGCAATGAATGCCTCCTTGTGGCGGTCCACACCACATTTTTCATTTTTTTTTCTCTCTCGTTTAATCGTCCACGAATCCTCTATATCATACAAAAATATGGAGAAGAAACCTTCATATTTGAAAGGTTTCAGATCATCGTCAGGACCAACATCATAATATTAACGCAAAGAAATGTGCGCGAAGGAAATTCGATGATGCTTCGACAACTTAATTAATGAAGGACATTATGGATAAAGTACAGCGTATTCTTTTATAGGGTTAATTGGTTAATTATTTTAGAAGCACACTTTGCGAAGGGAGTGTCGAATTTCGTGCACTACCTATTATAAAACTACGTACCGGCCAAACAAGGATCGGTTTTCTCATCAACGTTATATTTATAATAGATTGTTCACTTCATGAAATACGATGAATTTTACTTGGATAATTGAAGTTAGCTGGATGTGAATTTTGTAAACTTTTTTATACATTATAAGCTGATTTAGAATGGCCGATGGTTGCATGGTAAAGGGATCTATTTATCTTTACCACACATAAATGGATCTATCGAAAAAAAACTTTTTTTTGTTTAGATAAAACAAATAACAATACACGCTGCAGCAACAAAAAGATTGATTGAAAAAGATTTTTTTTCGGCAGATTCCTTTGCCATATTGCCATATTTGCCGTTATCGTAGAGTATTACACCATCGTGACTTTTAGTATTCTTCAGAGCCACTTTTTAGGGAATTTCAGGTTTTGGATATTAGACAATTATATGTGCTGAATATACCGACTAGCTTTAATAGGAAAATAAGCGCTCCATCTGTGAGGACTGAAAGATATTATCCCACAAAAGCAAACAATCTTAAAATCGTTCCAAGAATGAAAACTACTTTTGGTCAAAGATTATTCATCATTCAAGTTCCCAGAATATACAATCAAATTGGAAATAATATTAGAACTTTATGTGACAAATGGCTTCTAAAAGGGATGTTTCAAATTGATTGTTGAAATTAGGTAGAGCAGATACTGAGAGTAAACTGTCTTATATTATGAAAATATAATATTTATAACTGCATTTTGTGTTTGATCTGGCATATTTTCCTTTACCTTATATATGCGTACATTCTTTTACATATTATATTGCACATTGGTATTTTTTTCTGTCATTTTATATATTTACACATTTACTTGCCTTGTATGTTTCGTATTCTATTTGATTGTGTTTTACCTTCTATAAGTTATTTGGTTTTGTGAAATGTAATTTGTTTGCCAATTTTCCCTAAAACAAGCTTGCCTAGTTGGGCAATTCATTTTAAAATCTATGTAAAATATATGTAACAAACTATCTTTTTTTGTAGCTGTACAATGCTTATATATTATGTGTCTAAATAAATATATAAATATAATAAATATATGTAATGGATTATTTTCTGGGGGAACCCGCGTCAAATAATTTTGAGAATAACTTTTTTTTATACTCCCGACGTTTTGAGTAAATATCATTACCCATTTTCAAGTGCCTTTTATCCTGAATCCTGCTTTAAACTGACGAGTACACTAGACCGTTCAATGCAAGTAGTAGGTGCTTTATATTATTAGTTGACGTCGCGATTAACTATATCAAATGGTAACAAAAGGCGACATGTAATTTAGTTATTTGTTTAATAGCCGGCGTTGTGCACGTTTGGTTAGTTACCTTGCTAATGATATTTACTCGAAACGTAGAGAGTAAAAAAGTCCTACTCAGGATTATTTGACGCGTAACTCGTTATTTTTTACCCGTGAAAACCTTAAATATAACATATATATACAAATTACGGACAATCAGGGCTGTTTAAGTGGTAACATCCAACATCAAAATATATTTTTTTACTATTTAAATATAATTGTTTTACAATGAACCTACATATAATATGTTTTATATTATAATATACCTACATATATTAATATTTGTATTATAGACGTGTTGGGTTACTGAATATACTAGTTGTTTATGAGCGGGAATACCCCCTTTGAAAAAGACTACCTAAATGTATTGTCGTGAAAGTGTTTTCATCTGGTTAGCTAATCTAACTGGTAATGGTAATGGTAATCCATCTGGTTAATCGGAAAATAATATCTCTGTATCGAAACAAATAATATAGGTATGTTTCAATCAGGAAATATGATTATTTTTTAATACGATTTTACGTATTTACATTATTTTCGATATTATTATATCATGATGTAGCGATCGTATGACGCACGCATGTTGGTAAGAATGACAGCGTGGAAGGGATAAAAGAGCGTAGCGCTCAGGTGCGCACTCTCTCTCTCTGGAATCGTAGATCAGAACACATCTATTATATCGTATCATACTTGTGGGATCTGTAATAAACTGTATTGTTATACTATTGTTTTATTTATTTTTTAATTATTTATTATCTTTGTTTTATTAACCACTAAATTGAGTTTAAATACATCTGCCGGTTTCGAAAAATACCATTTTCTTCTTCAGGATGTCATAACTAACTAAAACATATATTATTGTTTCTTTGCCAGAATCTATTTCTAAAAAATCTATTTTAAAAAAAAAAACAATTTTTTAGTACCTAACTCAAATCATACTTAATACAAATTTACTCGAATAAAAATTTTAGAATGTGACTCGTAATAATAAAATAAAAAAATATGAATTTTAACCACAAAGTTAATATTGCTAATTTTAAAAGTATGTATTGATATACATTGAGTTTTTGACTACCTGAATTCCCGTACACAAGAAGACACCATCGTTTGCAGCTGTAATACTCGGGTTAAGTATATAACAATAAATTATCTCGTAAATTATGTGTTTTGGAATTAATAAAGCAATTGAATAATTTTTTTTCTACATAAAAATTTAATAATCAACCTTTATCAACCTGATAATGAATAAGTAAACGTAAAGCAATACATTAATTAAAATTTATAATCTTGCATTCGTTTGTATCCATTGGGTGAACTCTGACAGTTTAGTGTAGACCCCGGGAAGGGCGGCGTCACCGCACGAGCCGCGCGCCCCCGCCGATACCACGCCGATCTGTCGACCCCTGGCCACGAGCGGTCCTCCCGAGTCGCCCTGGAATTAAATTATCCGCATTATGTTGAACGATAAATATAAACAATAATTTCGACAAATTTGTGGGTTTCGTGAACACCAGTTATTGAAAACAATTTACACGGTTTTTCCGTTAGTATTTGATGAGCTTGTGTTATTATACTGAGATTAAGTCTTAATTTTATTGATTAATTCTTAGCTACGTAGGATTAGTTAAAGTATTAAATTAACTAACTAATTAACTAATCATCACGCCGTTTAACCGTGGAGGTAGGTTTGGAGTACTCATCTCACAATTCTCGTCTCATCCACATTCACGCAAACTCATCGATTGTTAAGACTTCAAACAGGATTATCTTCTAGTATCTGGTTTACTTCTTCACGTCCATGGCAGACGTTTTCTATTTCTGGTACCATCAACACTCACGTTATGTATGTATTTTTTACCATTATTTCCTCAACACTGACCCTTTTTAATCCTATTTATTATGCTCAACATTAAGATTAGCTTTACATTTTTTCCAATTTGTTCATTGTTTACTATGTGATAAATGGATTTTTCATACATGTAAGTGATCCCATTTCCACTATCTTTCACTGTCATTCAGCCTGCTTTCACTGTCATTCAGTCTACTTTCATTCCTCTTCTGCCAGCTCAAGGTGTTGCTTTCATGCATCAGTGTTGGAAACAGGACCATTGTGTATCACTCATTTTGCCTCGGTTGATAGGTTTCCATTAGAAATTACTATATTTAACACTTGATTCTCTGCAGTCACCGTCTTTTCGATATATTTCTCAACCTTTTCGTTCCCATCAAACACATTTACTCACCAAATATATAAACTTTTCTACTTGTTCCAAACATTCAATATCTACCAGTATGTTTTTCTTTCTTCCTTCTCGAATATCACCACTAACAGTATTATGTAACAATTTATATACCTTGTATAAATCACAAAGAATATATATGTTTTAGATATAAATTAATTATCGCAATTTCAAGATCATACCCGTAAGTAACAGGAGGGCGTAAATCTTTTAAATAACAGAACTTTTTATCATTTTATATCTTGTAATATATTTTCCACAGATTCCATTAGTCCTTTCTGGTTCCGGGATTCCCGAAGGACGAGTATTGTTAGTAGACTGTAGACGTATTATACATCGATATCATTTAGTTTCGAATGATAAACATTAGTCGTACACGGTAGCGTTTAATTTGAGTTATTCTGGCGTGGGTCAGTTTCGGGTCACATTTTAGTATCCATCATCAGGAATGACGTGATTACATTAGTAATGATGTTGGATTTTGTGGGAAAATGTGGACCTAATAACCCAAAATAAACTATTGTTATTGATGGTCATGAAAGCCTACGGTTACATTAGTAGCCGAGTTGGTAAAGTGCTTTGTACCATTACGTTGATTTTTGGAGCACTGTTGGTTACTTGATTCATATGGACCATTACATTAAATAATGTGTTCATTGTACAATGAAATTACAAGTAGTGCATTAATTGAAATATAGATAATTAATAAATCGGTTTTAAACGAAATTACTGGTTATGGATCGTGCTGAAGTATTACAAGAAACTTCTCAAATAGTAGTATGTGAGGTAATTCAAGAAGCAGTTTATTTGGGCGCGCTGATCATAAATTCTGGTGACAGTGGGCAGGAAATTCGAAGATGCATACTGTTTGAGACTTATACTTATATGATATACCTTGAATGAACTAATGTTCAGTGCCTCCTACCTTCCCTTCCCTTCCCCGTCGCCAGCTGTCGGTTAGTCGTTCGGCGACCTTGAATCGGAACGGTACACGCTGTTATCAACTTCGGGGGCTCTGTGAGTCCATGTGTCGACTTTTAGCGAAATAGTGATGTAATTTATACAGTCTGCTGCATCCGGAGGTGATTGAGAGATCCAGAAGAACCGGAATTCGGTGAGTCACTTTTTCCTGTTCACGTGTTTCTGGCACCTAACATGCGATTGTATCACGTACGACTAGCTAAAGATGCTATGAACCATCTTACGAGATTGTGGAATTAAAAGCAACTAAAATTATATTGGTTCATACTCTTATCTTTACAATCTTCATGTATGCAGCGAACTGAACAGTCCGCAATAGTTTCTTCTTCTTTTAAATAGGCAATTCAAGAGTGATTTGTGCCATTAATCAAGTTAAAACATTAATTTATAGAAAAAAGTACAATAATATTATAGAACAGGAAATATTATATTACAAGTTAATACTATTGTCGTTCAAAAAATTTACTATTATATAGATTAAATGTGGCGAGTTAAGGGAAAGAAGATGACACAAGTTAACCGAGAGTTGAAAATTACCATTGGCGAGATTACTGTAAAAAAAAACTGATCCGCGATGGACAGGCAAAAAAGATATGGTCAAGGGTGTCCTTACACTCACACATTGGGGAATCTATTAAGTTCAATCTGAATATGCCTTCGAAATGTATTGCTGTAGAAGGATGTGGAACATTCCGTGGACAGCACGTCGCATGAATGCCTCAATCATGCAACAAATACAACCACAGCAGTGAACACAATATTCTTCCAATTCTTCAGCCATATTATACGTTAAAGTGACGGTCTAGAAAAATAGTGGATTGATGCCTTGCATCTGGCTGGAGGGACCCATGACCGGGACTCGTAGAGATGCATTTCGAGCCGAGTTTCATCTGATTGAGGCCACTATATGTCATTAATGACATGAACGAGGAAAAAAGAAGATAATTAATTCTTACACCTTATTCAAAGCTGGGGTGATGTAGACAGCGGTGGGCTGTCAATACATTAACAAAGGGCTCGCTTTGAAGGGGGGGGGGGACCTACCCTTTCACTGAACCGTTGTAGAAGTTTCAACTTCTTTTATCGGTTCCACACACGGTGCTACAAAAATGCGAAATCTACAATTAATAAACACAAAAGAAAGAAGAAAAACAAAAGCTAATGTAAGAGATTGCAAAACGAACAGAGATTTTAAATTAAACCTTCCTGCGCTCTTTTAAGTGCTATCTTTATTTATTTTTTAAGATACAAGTATATAATAACATTACGAACAAACAGATAATCATGTGTTATGTGCGGAAGTAAAGAAACCAGTGGGTACAAGACAGCTCGTTCGTCGATCGTCGAGATCGCGAAATGTCTCAGCAGCTTTCCACCCATTCTCTAAGCTTGCCAAGTATGCGCTGGATAATTATGCATCAACGTAATAGAAATGTGTATTTCTTTTCATAACGTAACATCGCTAAAAGTCCCTCGAATTGATATACATATCTGTTGCGTAAAAGCGTAGATGCCGGAAAAAACAGGATATTCGGAAGGAGGTTTGCACTTACCACAATCCAGTTCTTCTGACACCTCCAAGGTGGACTGTAAATTTATATTTATCACTATCTTCGTTCAGGGATCTTAGTCCTTTAGAATGCACTGTATTAGACGCGACGTCTCAATTTAATGCTATACTTCGATTCACGCATAACCACACTGCTTCAAGGTCCCCGTTTGACTGGTGTCGTGCCGGGTGAGGAGAGGAGGGGAGAGGAAGGCACAGTACACTACTTTCGTTCAAGAATAAATATATGTCCCAAACAATATCAACTACTAATAAGCGTTTGAATTGATGGAGGTAAACAAAATGTGCCCTAGATGCAAGTATGTCATTAGAATTTTTCTACCAAATGTAGAAAATAATAATGTATTTTTGTGTGAGGATAATATGTATTTTGGAAATATTATATTTACATTGCAGGAATCTTTTCCTCCAGACAAGTCGTGGGCGCACATCATACTCGGTATAAATTCATCGCCATAAATATCAACGCACATCTCTCGCGGTATCGTGTATATGCGGACTTCTCGAAGTTTCACTGCAAAATTATCTCCGGTCTGAAAATATACAGTTCAATATAAAAATCAAGGTATCAAAATATTATACAAGTTTTACACAGTCGAGAGTCGAAACATGTTTGTAGTATTACAAGTGTTGCTTATTTAATACTAGCCCGTTTGCTCACCATATGAAAGATTAAAAAAAAAAAATATTTTTTCATTCTACAATCCCAATAATTACATCATAGGTATAATATTAAATAATTTTATGGTATCATCGATGAGTAGTATTAATATTTGAATGCCCAAACAGATAAACTATTTGTACTTTGTATTATTAACTATTTTAAAGTAATGTAAACAATAGTGAAAAATATAAATATGTGCATATAATTAAACATGAAAAAATGTATTAAGTTCTTATTTTAAATATTAAAAAAATAAAACGAGGTGTCTACTGTAGTGTATAGTTTTCTGTGCTAATCTGTCGTACGTTTCGGATCCCATTGCAGGGTCCATCATCAGGGCTGATGGTCGAAACGTCGGCCAGAAAGGTCAGATATACACGGCAGATTAGCTCAGAAAACTATACACAGAAGATTCTGAACGGCCGTGTAAACCTAAGAATATTTTTAAAAAGAGGTGTGTTCTTAGGAGGAAGGGGGTATATAGGAAGTCCGGTATATATTTGCCCGAGAGCTTGGTAATTTGATGTTGCACCACTGGTACGGACCACCATATTTAAGGGGAAGGAAACTTATCTATCAATTATGTTGTGTACTTTTGAGAGTTATGAATAAAAACTAATTTATTTAAAATACCTGTATGATAGATTTTTACACCTACAGGAAACCTTTCGAAATATCTAAAATTTAATGTCTTTTATGGTGCGTACGTACGGATGAGATTTTAATCTCTCAAACTCAGAAAGTTGCGTCATTCTTCTCCATGTACAAAATATAACACATACGGCAATTAACCATAACTCGAAATATGTACTGTCTTTTACGCGATACTCAATACGAGTCTTCTAGACATGTACCACCCGTGAACACGCCGTTAGAACAAATTAGATGCTGTATGAAAATTATTTTTACGAGTATTCTATACTTATTCATACATATTATACATCAGAAACCAAATTTAACTTCAAAGTAATGTGAACAGTGAATGTGTGATGTGGTTTCTATCTTTATATTTTTAAATTACCTCTTAAAATTAGCAATATTAACTTTGTGGTTAAAATTCATATTTTAATTTGTTATCTTTGTTTTATTAACCACTTAATTGAGTTTAAATAAATCTACTGGTTTCGAAAAATACAATTTTCTTCTTCAGGATGTCATTACTAACTAAAATAAATAAATTATTGTTTCTTTACTAGAATCTATTTTTAAAAAAACAATTATTTAAAAAATAAATTTAGTACCTTACTAAAATTGTTATTTAATACAAATTTACTCGCATAATTTTTAGGAAAAAACAACTAACTGAATTTAACTACGAATCCCATTCTAAAATTTTTCCTAAAAATTATTCAACTTAATTTGTATTAAGTAACAATTTGAGTTAGGTACTAAATTTATTTTTTAAATAATTGTTGTTTTTTTAAAAATAGATTCTGGTAAAGAAACAATAATATATTTTTTTAGTTAGTAATGACATTCTGAAGAGGAAAATTGTATTTTTCGAAACCGGTAGATGTATTTAAACTCAATTAAGTGGTTAATAAAACCAAGATAACAAATAAAAATATAATTATATACTCTATTATATTTATGCAATTTAAATAAAAAATAATAGGTCTGTATTATTAGCTACTTTGTCTGGATTATATTGCCTGGGGCTATAATATCAGGGCTATATTATCTGGGATGTCTGTCGGGATTGTTTTAATGGGTCATGTGTTTTCGGAAACGTGAACATTATCAGTGAAACATTAAAATTAAAATGAGAAAATGAACTGTCCTACGCAGCCTTCTAATGGAGCACGGCTGTCATGTGCTTTAAAACGATGTAATTTTTCGTTTTTCCTTTTTTGCCGTAAGACTTAACGAGTTAATTGAATCACGAACACAATTTATAGATTCTGGTAAAATTTTGAACAGCAGGATTTCTAATGCCATTTGAATTTTTAATGTCATTGCTAGAATGTACGAAAAAATACATAAATCAATATGTAACCCGAATCACTGTTCATGTGCTTGATGCGAAACCTAGCGTGGTAAATATAATATAATATTGCTTGATTAACTCGAATTTATGGTGAAAATATCATACATAAAAGAGTAATGCTGTCTTAAAATAGATGAAAATTGGATAGTTGTATGTACTATTAAAATAAAAAACCGCAAAGAATTTTACATAATATGATAATTTGATTAATTTTTTTTGTTACACTATACCTATAGAGTACATGTAAAAATTATATCTAATTATATTTACTAGCTGAAATTTCACAAATTTTTCAACAACATATTTTGTAATATTGAATATGTCCAAGAATACACAATTACTGGATTTTCACCTATAAAGACACTGTTATTAAACAAATAATACATATCTCATATAGACGAAGCTATTCTTTATTATATTTAATTGAAATGTATGGAAGAGTGGGTAATTACAGGGCTTACGACCTCTCTTCAGCTGGTTTATGTGATCACTTTATATAAATATAACGTTCACCATTCATATTTCATATTCATATTTATCAAATTTTTGAGAGTTGTATATATGTTAATATGTGGACTCAATTCGAGTACCGCTACATTATAGCCATTTATGGACTAAATTTGATAATTAATTACCCACAAATGAGAATCTAATTAATTATCATTAATTTTCACGTCACAATTTTCTTGAGATTTTACGTAAACTTTTTTCGTAAGACACTTGTGTAAAAACTGTTTTATTTTGAGTAAAAATAAGATAAGATAGTAGGTAAAATAAAACATTTTATTATCTATATACCTGATTTATCATTTTGTTGCGCTGTAATTAATCACTTTCGTTTGATGCTGATTAGTCACTTTATGCTGAGTAAAACTTTTCTAAAATATTCACAATTTATTATATTATTAGACAACAGCCGCTGTAGTTGTGTCAGTTGCTAGCGTCTTTTGTACCTCTGCGTTTAAACTGCTCAGTTGACAGCTGAATCAGCTTATAATAATTTAGGATTCACTTGAAATATTACAAAAAAACTACAGTTATAAATATATAAATAATATTATAATAATATATTTCGATATGTTAACATTTAAATATTTTTCCTTCATTCAAACAGGATTTAACTTATGTGCTAGGTTAATTTTAATGGTTGCTTAGATCCTCGATCTTTTAACCTTCAGTGAGTTATTCTGTTATCATGTCGCCCAGCGAGAACTCAAAATCAGGTAAGATTCCACTTGATTGAAAATTACACATGGCCGGCCGTTAATGGCGTCTCGGCAGATAGTGTTATATGACTTAGGGCACCTCTAAAGAAGGTTTTTGAAACCAAACGAGAAAGGTTTCGTAAATAAAATCCATATGTCACTTTGTCCATATATGTAGGTCATTTTGTACGTATTTCCCACAGTAATTATTTATTTTCCTAAAATAATATATTATACCTATGTAAGTCTGTTCGGTATCTACTTTTTGAATAAATCAATTTTTCTCATATACAGTGAAACCTCTATCTATCGTTTTTGAAGGGACTTATTGAAATAAACTATGAATGCAGGAATACAGAAAAAAGTTATATTTTTAAATGTTTAATACATAGTTTAAAAAAGACACACATTTTACATGTAAATTAATGTTTTTAAATAAAAATAAAATTAGAAAGCTGCACAGAAACCAAAAAAATTAAACTTTGTATTGTATAACGTCAAAGGGCAGTTAGTAACAGCATTCTTTTTCTCTCTCTCTCTTGTTTACGAGTGCCGTTAATCGAAACCAAGCATTTAGCTACAAAGTATGCTGCGTAATTTAAACGATTAATGCGGTAAAATGATGCATAAAGAACGATCCATGCGATCTATTTTTGGATGTTTTGTATGAAATTAGTTCAGAACTAGAAGAAATAAACGATACATGCGGGAAAACGATTATTTGAGGAACGATCGATCGTGATTTCACTGTATATATATTTGCTATTTCGAAAAGCATATTATTTGAGCGTTGCGCTTAAAATAATATTTATTTTTATCTCATGAGATGTAATTGAACCGATTGTGTGCATACCTTCATTGTCCAACACACAATTAAGCTCACACTCACCCGATCACAGTTGAGTTCACAATGTTCATAATACATTTTCTTAAAATGATTTTAATATCTTAAACAAAATTATGGCAAATATTAATTATACCTCGGTTTTTCACTAACAGTACGGTCGCCACATATACATAATCACACAAATCTGCACTCAATTCATAAGTAGTATTAAAAAAAACTCTTGCAGAGCAAACATGAATGTAATTCGTAATTTTTTCTCGCATGTACGCAAACTTTTAAAGTATATTTCGCAAGGAATTCATACGTGAGAGAAAATAAATATATTTTGAATTAACTTAAAAAAATGAGAAGAATAAAATTTATCTACAATGAATGGTTATTTTTTGAAGACCCGAGGTCAGTCGATATTGCTTTTGATAGATTATTTTATATTAAAGTAATTAAATCGAGAACCATTTGGCAAATATACTCCCCGCGGAAGAGAGAAACTTCTAGAGAAAATTGTATGGAAATAAATATAATAATTATTTTGGTCCAATCATTGTTTCAGTTTGGAAGACTCCATTAATGTTTGTACGAAACATTATCATGATTAAAATGTTAGGTTGGGGATTCATTATTATTAATCTCATTTTAGCTACACCCTGTCCCGTCTTATTTTAAAAGTAATTTATTGAAAATAATCTCAGTAAAGCGCACAGATCGGATGGGGATTATAAAGTATTTGCTTCTTTATTGGGAATTACATTTTAACCACCTCCACCGCCATTCTGACCGGGTAGATACTGCATAACGGCTACCGAAGATTTATTTATTAAGAATACCATATCGTAAATATTTAACCAAGAGCTTCCGAATTTTAATAACTTTTATTGGAATTGACCAACAAGCAACGTATATTCTGCCTGGGCCATCGAAATTTAATGCCGTACATTGTATAAATAGATATTAATCAGGGCTGCTACACTATACAAACTAAATTGTTACTGTTTTACAAAGAGAGTTAGGTTTCTCATTACTTTGATTGCTGACCAATGGACCTGCGGTAATAAAAGATTGCCAGGGGTGGATTGGATTATTCAGGGGTAGAATACGGCCGGCCGAGTATCAGTTGTAGCGTCTCTTCACATATTTATTTTAAAACCCTAAATTTAATAAAATATTTTTATTTATATCTTTTTTAAGTTGTGTAAAATAGTGGTTAATAATTTATTTTAAAATCTCGCAAACGCTCGACCTAACACGATGTGGTATCGTTTTGTAATGGTAGCTCGTGTGTCTATAATATATCATAACATGTTACCAAGCTAAAACTTTGGAGATGTAATCTCGTGGGGACTTATATCGAGAGATGCGGATTAATTGACAGGAAGATGCCATAAGTATATAGTGGTATGTATGTAGGTACTTATCATATGGACTATAATTGCAACACTAACCCTTTTCTTTGGTATGAATACAAATTCGGCGAACACAGAAAAATATGTTACACGTTATTCGAAATTAATCAACTTTTTGGCTCATGGCCACAGAGTAAGACACGATGAGATGAAATGAATCTCAGTACTGTGTGCATGCCTTGAGATTTTGATCTAAAAATAAACTTTGAGATCACTGCTTGAGATCGGTGGGATGAGGCAAAATTCAAACCCATATATGTTCGATATGACAGTGTCAGAGACTCAAAACATACGCATAAGCGTTACTTAGAATCATAGATACCTACATATGTATATTCCGAAAGTTATTCATTAATTTACAAACATTTACTCTGTTTTAACGGCTGCTGGGGAGATTCAAATTCATTAAACTGATGTACGGAATATCAATGATCAATGGACGCTCATTTGACATACTATAAGTATGCAGTGGACTACGAAAGCCAAGAGTCGTCTCCTAAAAACCTCGTGGAAGCATAATCCTTGTTTCAAAGATTATTTTGTCCGTGGATACGAATCATTAGAGATGAAAATTTTTCTTAATGGAGGTGAAATTAGTGTTTGAATATTAAAAAATATCAAAAAAACGTAATATAATCTATTTAATATGAGCCGGAGTTCCTCTAGGTTAAATCACTCCGGAAGACAGTATGCATGTATCGCAAAATGTGAATAGACGTGAAAGTTTAGCCTCACTTTCCATACTTTGGATACGGATACGGCACCGTTAGTCTCTCCCCCCCCCCTTCGGATCCGTGAATTATTATTTAACTTGAAATAACTCTGAAAATAAATCAGTTTTCCAACGTTACATTAAAATTTAAAGTAGATAAAATATGGCCTTCATTTACTAAAAATGGCAGTTTCATTACACTTGTTGATGTAATATAGTGCCATTAATATAAATAAACTATTTATCAAATAATATATAGTTTTAATCCCCCCTTTTTTACTTACTTTTAAATATTAGTATTTTTTTATTGCTTCATAAATGTTTCGGATTAAAATAAGGACAAAAAAGACGTAAAGAACGAAGGCATTAATTCGGTGTGCAGGTAGGGCTTATATAATATTTATTATTTTTGACCCTTCAAATCCGTTTTAGGTTTTTTTTATTGCAGGGTTTTACAATCTTTTAATTGTGTTGGGGTAAATAATGTTCAACGAACGTGATGAATTTTTTGATATTTAACTTTAAAAAGAATTTTTTAAGTTTTCTATTACGTGTATAAAATACTTACATAATTATTTTAAATTAGTACTAAAGTCGAGTTTTTGGCTTAGATGAACATTATATTAAATAGAAATGCATTAAAAAATTAATGACTGAATATAATGTAGGTATTTATTTTGGGTAATATTAATGTAGGAAAGAATACGATTAATAAGCTTCCAACGCAATAGGAAAGGTACATTAGTTTATTTCGAAATGATTCGAGATTTCGAAAGATCGAAGAGACAATACCAAAAATTACTCAAAAAGTCTCTCTTAAAAAATATTAAAATTATGGATAGATATATTTACTCATAGACGATGACCTATTTAAAAGAATCAGGTCACGCGTGGAGTGTTATACAATGGCGGTGCTCCGTAGATGAAACAATGATGTTCTCGTATTTCAGCTTTTCCTTTATTTTCCTTTCCCAATCATTCGCCATTTTCAGTGGAAACCATTTATTTCAACTTTTTATTGCATCCAAACTTTGTGCAGTGAAACAATACGCGAAGCATTCGCTTTGTTCGTCGAAATTAACTGCAGCATTGTGTGCGGCTGGACAAGCTATTTTATTATTAATTCAACTACAACGGTACGCGAGAATAATTAATTCTCTCTGGGATTGAATTGGTTGGTAGAAATACATCCCTAATATATTTATAAGAACACTTACTTTCGTATGACCCCATCCCACGACTATCGCCTGAGTCCACGGTGGGAGCTCCTCTCCCTGAATTGGTAAGTCGATGGGTTGGATAAAATCACTATATTCTAAAGACGATTCCATCTATAATAAAAGGATTGTGTTGTTTTGTATTAGTTTTATAAGGACACATAATCATTATTAATAATTAGCATCAGCGAATGATCAAACGGTTCATAGTATAAAATTGTGGTTTATCTCATAAAACGTATCATTAAACGACGCTGGCGAAATCTTTAGAAACTGGTATTATGCATTTTTTAAAAGATGTAAGAATGAAACGAAGAGGATTACGAGATAATAAAAGAAAAATTTCGACGGAAAGTTACAGAAAATATAAATTATAAGAAAATGTGAATGGAGTAAGAGAATCTGGTCTTACAAAATAAACTCTATTATAAAATAGGGTATTTTTTTTCATATTGAAATCTGGTGTATGTACGTTTTACAGAAGTGACCAAGTTATATCAGAATGAAAGTATGGTAAATTTCGAAGAACGACATTCGGAAATAATATGAATAAATTAATTTAGATTCAAATGTGCAGAATTTTATTTTAAAATTTCACCTCGATGAGTGCTATGTCATTGTGGAAGGAAGAAGTGTAATTTTGGTGCCTGATGAGATTTTTAGCTGCGAGTTGAGTTCCACCTTCGCGGTGGTAGCTGGAGCCAGCCCTGATGCTGAGAAAATCCATCAGAATAATTCCACTGGCACCAAAACAATGACCAGCTGTCAAGATCCACGTGGAGCTTAAGATGCTGCCGCCACAAAGGTGGTTGCCGAAGTACTGAACAGAAACCTGGAATTTTTAATATTTGTTTATATAACATTGAAAAGAAAGTAATTTTGTGGTGAACAAACGGATACAAATTAAACATTTAATTGAAATACTGAACAGAAAAAGATATCGTGTTATTAAATTCACGTAGGCAGACACGATTGAATTTTTGTTAAGGCGTATAATAGAAACAGATTAAATAAACTTCACATTTATTTATTTTGTTACCGAACTGTGCCTCAGCGGATAATTATAACGACTTAACATTATTCCAATGATTTCTAATAGTTAATTGTTTATTATTTACGCTAAACTTAATTTAAAGAATATTATACTTAAGACATTGAATGGGATTTAAAGGGACAAATATAGGAATACATGAAAGTGGAGAGAGAATAAACTATTCTGAGCCGACTCAATCTCCAATACTTTCTTTGCTTACTTCTTTAAAGATTCAAGATGCTGCCTTTCTCCTTCGAGTAATACATTTTCAATAAAAAAAAGGTTTAAAGGTTTTCATTCAAATAGGTCCAGAATTTCTTGTAAAAACATTTATTAGTAATGATATATAGTACGATCTTTAACATACGTTTGTATGCGTTTGTAAAACATTGAATTTTCTCTCTTGTTTTCATGTATAACCTAATTTTACTTATTAATATAAACTTTTCTAATTTTACAATATGGAATTTAGTGATTATTAATGCAATTTTAAAATAAGCAATGTTATCTTTGTGGTTAAGATTCATATTTTTATTTTTTATCTTTGTTTAATTAACCACTAAAATGAGTTTAAATACATCTACCGGTTTCGAAAAATACCATTTTCTTCTTCAGGATGTCATAACTAACTAAAACATACATTGTTTCTTTGACAGAATCTATTTTTAAAAAATCTATTTTTAAAAGAAATTTTTTTTTTTTTTTTAGTACCTAACTCAAATCATTACTTAATACAAATTTACTCGAATAATTTTTAGGAAAAAATTTTAGAATGGGACTCGTAGTTAGATTAGTAAATTAGAATTTTTAATAAAAAAAAGGTTTAAAGGTTTTCATTCAAATAGGTCCAGAATTTCTTGTAAAAACATTTATTAGTAATGATATATAGTACGATCTTTAACATACGTTTGTATGCGTTTGTAAAACATTGAATTTTCTCTCTTGTTTTCATGTATAACCTAATTTTACTTATTAATATAAACTTTTCTAATTTTACAATATGGAATTTAGTGATTATTAATGCAATTTTTATTAAATAAACTCATCACAAGTTAGATTACAGTATGTTCTTGTTCCAGATTTGGTGGGAAGAAATTATAATCGTTAATCCTCAAATAAAGTTAATCCCTAAATAATGATTCCGTTCAAGTTGTTTGATGGCGATATGATAAATTACTGAATTTATCTTTACTCGAGGTTCTGATTAAATAAATATATTGAAAATTATTTTAATCTATAATCCATTATATTATCTGTATGACTTTGCAGCTGTGTAACAACAATACAAGACAATGGCTTGCTCACTAGGAGATGCTTTATAAAACTTACAAATAGACTTATCTTCTAACTATGTACTATCAAAATAATACCTTTAGAATGAAATATATAGCTAGAACGATAAAAATTTTACAAAAATATTTAAATTTTTTTATTACAATTCCGACTAATAGAAGGACTTCTTTTTCAAAATAAATAGATATTATAACTCTACTTGAGTTTATTTGCACAACTCGAGTATTGAGAGAAACAGTAACTCTCATCGACACGTGAAGTATTAAATTAAATACACACAAATAAAGAGAAGGCCTTTCTTCTATCAGTACCAAAATACTTGTATGTCTACCACCTAAGCCTTCCTATATTTATTTGTATTTAGTTTAATACTTCACCTGTCGATGAGAGTTCCTGTTTCTCTCGAAACTCGTGTAGTGCAAATAAACTCGAGTAGAGTTATAACATTATTTTATTTATATCCCTCTATTTTGATGATGAAACTCTGCAAAGTTATCGCCGGTTCTATCAATAATAGACTTATTTTTCTTTCACATTAAAGAACTGTGTCCTTATTGGTACAGTGTTCATGCCTTACGCGTTTCTGTCCTGAACCATATCCAGAAGTTATCTGAATGTGTCTACATTCGCTTTGTAGGTTTTGATGAGTTGCTTTCCTATATGTAATAATTACATCAGCCACCAATTTCTTATCTTATATATTCTCTAATTTCGGTATTAAATAAATTAATGGAAAAATCTTAACAATTAACAATAATAATTAAGAATATCGACAATGAGATGCTATGGGCCGAAAATAAATCGTCGATACTATTAATATTTTGTACTAATACATTTTAAATATTTCACCCTTCGTATTGTAAAGTTACACTTGTACAGGTTGCTAAGTAAAATATATATTTTATATTCCCATTCAACGCATAATTGGCTCGACATGGTTCGGGCCTTTCTTCAACGACTTTGTTAATTTACATAATAATATTTTGGGAAGTTTGTTTTCGTTTCTTGCATCATATGGTCAGAAATTGAATACTGGCCTGTTGTCACCGGTTCAAACACAATCGAACTTGACCGATTGATGCCTGAAAAACTAATTTATTTTTATTCAATCAAAATGTACATGCTCGAAAGCGTGACGGTTCTGATTGATGTATGTACATCTATAGTATATTTTATTCAGATCAATAATAAAAATAAACATATACGAACCATTTGAAACTATAGTTGTGACAATAACGCAATGTATGTGTAGTACAATGTTTAGTTATGAAAAATAAAATATACTTGATGAAGCTTCAATTATAGAGATAGCATCCAACGAAGAGCATTCAAAATTGTTTTAAATTTCAATATCAATCGTAAAAGTAAACAAAATTTCAACGTTTTGATATTTTTAATCAAGAAATGACATGATTATATTGATATCAAATTAACAAAACCGGTTTTGCTTTTAATAATCTGTTTATTACTGATATAGTTTTAAATGTTGCCACCTGCTATGCAGCTAAGGGCCGGACCAAACATTAAACAATAATTGAAATAAGTTATAAAATGTCAAGCATACTAGTAGTGTCAAAAAATAATGTAAAATATAAGACAATTTTTAATATACATGCTCATATTCATAATGTGAATTGTTTACATAATAATAAATATTACATTGTTAAAATCAATGTTCAAGTTCTACAGATCTGTGTATAATTCAAAGTATTGGTACTTTAATAGACAGGTGGTGTTAAATTCTCTTTTAGAAGTTGAGATATAAAGAAAAATTGAAATAATAAATTAACAATATTTGAATATGTATAAGAAAACACAATTACTGGATTTTTACCTCCAAAGGCATTGTTATTAAACAAATTAAAGATATCTTATAGAGACGAAGCAATTTATATTATATTATATGGGAAGTATGAATGTATGGGTAAGTTAAGTTGTAGTTAATACTTGAAGTATTTCTACATGGTAACATTTATACAACTTCCAAAAATTTTATAGATATGGAGTTTGATTGGGTTGAATGGTGAACGTTACATTGTATAAAGTGATCAATTAAGACTGTCGAAGACAAGTCATAAACCCTCTAATTCCCATACTTTTATATTTTTCATATAATATTAGCTTAGTCTATATGAGATATCTTTAATTTGTAAAATAATAAATATTTCACTTAAAGATTTTGCATAAATTAAATTTACTATAATAAGTTTCATGATTACAACGCAATATTTAGAAATTTGTAATTTGCTCATTGTAAAAATATCATTAGTTAAATAAAATGAATATTACTTATCATACATGAAACAATAAATAAATTTGTCAGAGGTAGAAATAAATATGTGGATTTTTCGTATGTAAGATTTTTTTTACCGTGTAAGGGTGTTTGTCTATTTCAGTTTCTTCCCCTCCCACGATGCGGAGATCATCCCCGTCCCGAGAAGCAGGTTTGCATTCTTAAAGAAATTATAAATAATTTACTGTAAACGAAAATACGATGGCAACACAATTCATGAAAATCTTTCACCACAGCTGATAATTTTACCAAAATCAAAAAAAAGCGAGATATAAAAAAAGCCAAATTTTGGTTTTTTACATTTTTTTCTGCTCAGAAAAAATATTACGAAATAAATAAGCATAATGCATAGTTACATAAATCGAGAAATAATTATTTATCAGAATTGTTTGTTTCATCAATTTTCCAACTATCAAAAACTTAACCCAGCCATTAATAACTTCTATTTTCGTAACATATTATATTATAGCCTATTTTCTTTGAAAATAATTTATAATATACTTATCTAAAAACTTCAGGCATCATTAATTCCTATTTTCGTAACTTAGAATCCTTATCTATTATATTAAAATAATATTTGTATTCACCCTTTGATAAAAAAAAAATCTATTTTAGTAGAATAGATTTAGATTGGACCAGCTAGTAAATGAAATAATCTGTTTCATCGAAACAAATAAAATGAATCAATTTAAAAGATAAACGGAAAAAATTGAACAATCGAAAAATATTTGATTACCACCAAAATACGCTAGATGGCGTCACCTAGTGTAGATTCATCGCAATATTAAGTTTGATTGCTTTTAAAATTGGAATGATAGATGTATCATTTATAAAGAATACATAATAATGGGTAAAGGAAAAGAAATGTAATTTTTTTGATTCGTTACTTTGAAACCAGCCTGTTGCCAGGTCCTGTTGAGTCAACACATCTCGGTCGGTATCATTTTGAAGCTGTGCAAGTTCTCTTTCTGTTTTGATAATTTTTGGTCCATAGTAAAAGAAAACGGAGGCCAGAGTTCGAAGAAACGCTTTTGCAGTATTTTATGGTGCTTTTATTCAATAAAGGATTAAAATCTAAATAAGCTACATCTGCGATATTTATGGAGACATCTTGAATCCTCGAAAGTGCTATAGATAGTTTAAAAAGTTCGAAAGTGGTGATAGGGATTTAAAGGACAAACTAAAATCAGGGAGACCTCTTTAAATCGATGGTGATACTTTGAAATCATTGGTGGAGTCCGATCCACGTATAACAATCAAGGAATTATTACAAGACCCTGGCTGATCATTTGAAAAGGCTGGGGAAAAAAATAGACAAGGAATTTGGGTGCTGCACGAACTTTCTCTAACGGCCTTAGAACAAAGAATGCTCATCTCTATTGTCCAGACATGAAACCGATCCTTTTCGTATCCGGATAAGAAGTGGCTTCTCTACACCAATTCAAGGCGAAAAAAACAATGACTTTCGTCGAAACAAATACTTGTGTCTACCCCTCGGCCATCATTGACTTTAAAAAAGGTTCTCCTTTATATTTGGCGGGATATCTGACCTCTGTATTCTTTTACTATGGGCCAATTTTTTTTTTAACGAGAGCTGGTGACAGACTAGTATCAAAGTAATGTAACAAAAATAAGACATTTATTTTCGCTTTACCTAATATAATTTTCAAATTCGTCTAAAACGTAATTGGTTAACGTGGCGAATTGGTAACGCATTTTCCCAAAAAGCAAAAATTCCGGGTGCGTCATAATGATGATAATATATTTTTTTTCGATTAATATTCTTTTAAGTAATCTGTTAACTTAAGAACCACAAAAAATCTAGCTGTACGTAGTTATATTAATTTAAAGACAATATTATTATTTGTAAGTAGTTAATAAACTTTTCTAACATATAAGTATTACATACTAATTAAAATGGATTATTATATTAAATTAATATATTCTGATTTGTTCTAGAAAGTGTTAAAACAAATAGATATTTAATTAAACGTATTATAAGTTAGTATTATGAATATTGCTATCTTTACCATGCCGTTATTTACGTAAATTACTGATTATAAACGCATGTATAAAGCGTGAATTCCGTTATTCTTTGAAATATCAAGTCATTTAATTTGCAAAAATAGAGAATTAAAGTATATAAGGAAAAGCTAGATTTTTTTAAAAATATAAAATGATCGTATTGGAGATATTGAAAATTAACTCGTTACTAATTTTTACATACATGAATAATTATTGTTTATCTCTGATTAGTACATTTTATAACATTATTATTGTTTGAATCACCTCTTCTGTATATTATTTATCTGTCAAAATCAGAATTTGACTTATTTGAAAATGAGTCAGCTATTGCGCATACTTTAACTGCTATCTCATTGACTGTAGTAGCGTTTGATCTGCCAAGTCTTCCACTGAATTTTTATGCTAAACGTATGGAGTAATGCAATAGTTTTAACTCAACTTATCTCATTCGTACGATAAAAAAAAAGATTTATTTTTATCAATATTAATTTTAGGTTAGAATACCTGAATTGATATTTCTACAAACTAGTAGAAGGGTTTGTTCATTTATTTATTTTACTCTCATTTATTTATACAGTTAAAACTTTAGAATTCCCTAGTATTCAATTCAATACCTGAATTACACAGAAAATCATAGATTATATTTAATAAAGTGTAATATAATATCTAGTATATTAGTTTTTAGATAAACTTATTTATCAAGAGAGCCACTGTTTACATTCGCACTACACTCAAAGGGCTCAGCAAGACAATTAGTGCTAAATTCCGTTGGTATTTTGTAGATATTAAAATATTCAAAACGATGGTGGGTCACAGGGAACCATAAAAATAAATATTATAAAGTCATTGCGTATTCGAGCGTAATATGATGATATATTTAAAAAAAGAATTAAGTTTAAGAAATTTTTTCGAAAGCTAGAATCAATACGAAATTCAATTTAAAATAAGTTGTTTAAGCCGGAAACGCTGTTTCCTCACAGGAAACGGAGTAATGTGGATTTTTGTACTTTTGCACAGAGTTACGTACATAGGTACCGCTGTACCGTTGTAGACCGCTGAGTCAGCGCTACTTTGAAAATGTGAGTCTCATTTACAAATAAATTGGGAATAGAAAAACAAGGATCTTCATACTACATTCGATACAAAAGTGAGAATTAAAAAGTTATTATTATGTTTGCACTTCTATGTAAACTTGACGTTAAGTCATGTCAATATAATGAAATTACATACTTTTTGTATATAACAATGAAACATATACAGATGTAACAGACCTGGTCCAGAATATTTTATGGGTGGATACCTGACTATATAATGAGTCGAAAATGTTCAAGGAATATGTGCAAATTCTGCACTGTTACGGAAGATATTGTTGCTTGAATTTTTTTTTAAATCGTGTTAAACTTGAAGTCTACGTACTTTGAAATAAATATTTGCGAAATTGTTCAATTATTAATTTATATCTTTGCTTCAGGCCCTAAATCATTTAACAAAAAACAGTCTAGCCACTCGAAATTTGAGGACCTGTATTTTTATATGTATTCGATATATAATTTGGAATCAATAAAATATTTAAATTAATCGAAATAATCGCATAATTAAGATTTTTTGAGATGCTTCTATCTATGGCGTGGTTAAGATTTAAGATTAGGCACATATTCTTTGAACATTTTCGACTCGTAATTTAGTCAAGTATCCACCTATAAAGTATTGTGGACAAGGTCTGTTACACCCTGTATATATTCGGAAAATAATTTTAATGTATATAAGTACCAGTAAGCCTTTTTATTAGTGAGCACTTAAAAGTTTTTATCGGATTTCAAAATATCGTAAAGAAATGTACAAATACTCATAAATTAACACCTTTAATATAAATTTCAAAGATATTTTTGACACAGTAAAAAATTTGGTCAATTTACCTGTTACAGGATTGCTCGTTAAAAAAAATACCAGAATTAACACTTTGAATTTATCACACATTTTGTTAAGCGGTGTTCAAAGACTAGTGTTCCCCAACTCAACCAGAAAGGCTTAATGATCTTTTGTATACTCGTATAATCATATATAAACAGATGGATGAAACCCTATTATCTTTATGAGTGGTTGATAATCCGGAAGCTATTTTTCAGATAAAGAGACTCGTAATGCTTTAGTATGTAATGAACATTAGATTGGGTTTTAATACGTAGGCTTAAAGATAAAAGATCTCGTAGAAATGGTGGTGGGAAATTTTCTCAGCGATACTCAACATTTCATACAAATTGTTTGATTTTTGATTGTCCAAATAAATTGAATTATAACGTGAGGTTTTATCAGTAAATTAATACGCATTCAATCAAACACTAGCAGATAAGCAATCGGCTCAAGCAAACATATCGCATCGTGTTTTGACAGCGCGACTATATTCTTGAAAAAACTGAGCTCACGTTTACATAAATGATTATTAAACACGCAAATATGCCAGCGTCGCATCATTTATTGACAGTGCGACCACAGAAAAAATTTGTACGATTTCATTCATAGCTTCTATGATATGATGCGAGATGACCATAAATAAGAGAGATGACAGCTCCAAATTCGTACGATTTCGCAGTGTTTTGATTCACAATGTACACTTCATTTCAAATTGAATATATATTAAATATGTACTGTTATTTAATATATAAAAGAGAAAACATTTAAGTGATCTTAACCTAGAGATATTAAAACCACGTTATTTTGTGCCACAGACATGGCTGTTTAAGCAAGCACTAAACAACCATAATGACACAACTGAAGCCAGTATCAGAAAGTCACAGACAGTAATATTAATAAAGATTGGTGTCTCGCTCGCTTTTTTTTCATTGTTTTTGCTTTTTAATTTCATTATAAAGCTAAAACAATAGATATAGTAATAGAAAATAGATTGGTTGATACATTATTATTTGATTTAGTGAAAAATACTACCCATGTATATTTTCATCGTTTTTATAAATACTAGACAGTCAATATTTTATATAATAATGAAATTGGCTGTAGAGTTGACTTAACGTTGATAACCTCTGCTGACGTGATATGTGTGTGCGTAGAATATCCATCTCGTGCAAGGTCTTCCATTAAAAATTTAGTATACGGTTTTTTTGACAGTGTACACTTATATTTGTGGTATCTATATTATTTTGTCTGAATAAATATTTGTCATCTGTTGATGCTTTGCTACCTTTTGGTTATTGGAATAAATATTCTGTCGTTTGAATAATTGAGTACACATTTGATATTTGTGCAGAATCAGTAAGAATTGAAGGTTTTTATTTATTAATATTTTTATGCTTTAATATTAAATAGCATTTTTAATAATATATATACATTCTTTAACATGATTTTAAAAATGTTAAGTATTAATATTTTTGTTTTAAAAAATTGTAAATTTTCTCTAACCTTTTACTGAATCTGACATAATTTTTTGTTATTAATTCGTGTAAGTTATTTATAAATTTTTTATTTATATTTTATAATATTAGTTACTTCAGATTTTTGTACCAAATTTTTAGGTATAACTTCTCTATGCTTTTGTTGTATCCTTTGGCGCCAGCTATTTTCCGCTGCGCCAGTAGTTGTATCTCTTTCCCTTGAAGAATATAAGTTAAAGTGGCGACGTGAAATTCCGATTATACTTGTACAGTTTACAATATGTTCTTAGATCTATCTGCGTTGAAAGACGTGGAGTAAAAGAGAGCGTTCTCCTGCGGTCCGTCATACTTAAACATTCTCCCTGACGTACCTCTCCATACGCAAACATATACGCAGACCCGTTTGCCCCGTACGCGCGTGCGCCTTGCTGTCATCGTAATAAATAAATATGGTTATTATAATATTTACAAGTCCGCGTTCTTCTTCTTCATTGTGTTCCAAATGCTGACCGTCGTGGTCCCCTGATCAGTCAAACGTGTCTCCATTCCTCCCGATCTTAGAGCCATATTGACTACAGCATGTGAAGATAAAATTATCTTGTTAACTCGTTTATATAGTCTATCCACAGACAACGAAATATATAAACATGAACTAACGCAAATTCTTTGTTTCATATTTTCAATTTGGTGTCAGCCGCGTAATCATTTTGGTACCACTTGCGCAATCAAATAGCTCCGCGACTTTTTAAAAATATATTACTCGATTGGAACGAAAAGTGAATACTTTTACTGTTGCATAAATGTGTCATAAGCTATCGGATTTATATTTCGATCAAGAATATGTGTAGAATGCCCCTCATCTCGCAACTTATGTTCCGAACCTCTCTCCTATATATATACACTTTATTTCATGTCTATTCATTTACTGGTCTGTGGGTCTATCAATCTTGTAGGAGGCTGTATTCCTGTTCCCTCAAATGCCCCTGCGATTACGAGGTTTTCGTCGTTTTTTTCTGGCAACATGCCAAAAGTTGCAAGAATTCATTTCCTGCATGCTGTAAACAGTACTTAAGAAGTAGTACCTAAATATAATAAAAATAAATTTACAATAAACTATTATGAATTTGTTAATTAAAGGTGTTACTCGCAGTAAACAAACTATTCAACTAAATTGTAGGGAAATTGCAAACTTTCTCTTGATGCGCTGGTTTAGGTCGTATTAGCAACAAACTGCAACAAACTTGTACGATGAAGGACTTAAAATTAATTTTACATAAGTACATAGAAATCTATTACAACCATAATATTAAAATACTAAAAATACTAATAGTAAACAAGTGCACCCATAAATTTTGATAAATATTATTTATGTAGGTATGTGGTCCAGCAGATATTGATACTATAAATTTTGAAAAATGAGTATCAAGATAATTACATTTTAAATAATAAAATTGAAGTAAATGTACTAGAAAAAACATTGTAGCTCTTAATTAGTGGTATAAATAAAATTTAAAAAAAGCAAAATCGTTCATATTTACATAAAAACTTTTTTTAATGTTTTTTTCGAAAAAAATAAATCTTGTGTTGGTTTTATCCGTTTTTAAAACGTAATGAACGAAAAAGAAATGGTCAAAGTAAAATTTAATAACATGCAAGAATCGGGGTCTAAATCCAGTCAACGGCAATCTAAGTTAGGCTTTTTTTATCTTTGCGTTATATTTTTTATGTTTTCTGAATATATATTATTAACGTGATGTGGTTTTTTTTGGAAAGTAAATTAATTATGTTCTTCTTCTTCTTTTAAATAGGCAATCCACCCTTCAAGAGTGATTTGTGCCATTAATCAACTTAAATCTTTATTTTATAGAAAAAAGTATAATAATATTATAGAATTGGAAATATTGTCGTCCAAAAAAGTTACTTTTATTTAGATTAAATGTGGCGAGTTAAGGGAAAGAAGATGACATAAGTTAACCGGGAGTTGAAACTTACCAGTGATGAGATTACTGTAAAAAAAACCTGTGATCCGCAATGGACAGGCAAAAATATATGGTCAAGGGTTTCCTCCTCGGCACCACACTCACATACTGCGGAATCTATTAAGTTCAATCTGAATAAATTTAAGTCTACCTGGCAATACCCAATTCTCATTCTAGAGATATTTGATATTGTTCTTTTGTGCGGGGAAATGATCTTTGAATTATTTTAAGTCGATTACCCTTATGATTATTTGGATCCATCCATTGTGAAGTCCAGATAGAATTCGTACGTTTTTTTACCATATTAAGTCTATCATTCATCGGGATATGGAATTGATGAGGGAAAACTCCGGAAAGAGTGGCCTCCTTGGCCGGTTTATCAGCACATTCATTTCCATGAATTCCCTTATGTGCAGGAAAATTGTGTTCAGACTCACAGAAAAGTATGATATATAATGTAACGGAGGGCGGACCGACTGCCTGACGCTTTAGAAATTGGATACAATGAGTATTAGTATTTTAATGAGAGCACCGTATTACAACCCACAGTTGACTTTTAAAAAAAATATTTAGGAATACTTTATACTTTTAAAATTAGCAATATTAACTTTGTGGTTAAAATTCATATTTTTTTAAATTTATTATCTTTGTTTTATTCTAAAATTCTTTCTTAAAAATTATTCGAGTAAATTTGTATTAAGTAATGATTTGAGTTAGGTACTACAAATAGATTTTTTAAAAATAGATTCTGGCAAAGAAACAATAATATATGTTTTAGTTAGTTATGACATCCTGAAAAAGAAAATGGTATTTTTAGAAACCGGTATATGTATTTAAACTCAATTTAGTGGTTAATAAAACAAAGATAATAAATAAAAATAAATAGGAATACTTTAACTTATAAAATATCGTTAATATTAGCAATGTACTACTTATTATTTTATTTATTTTATGTAGGCAGGTATTCAACCGCCCGATCATCGATTCCGAAATGTCAAACCAATCTGAGTGGGTTGGTCATTTGAGTAGTCTAGCTATACATTATGGTGTTCATGAATGTCAACTGTTAAATCCATCGAGAAGTTTCCGAGTACCTCTTTTAACAAATTACAAAAGTTTTTAAACGTGTCGGATATTTTCATGATATGGCTTTTTGTGCGGTTACTCCAATAAAATATAATAAATTATTATTTTTAACATTTCCAAATAAAGAAGAAGCTCTGAAGAAACTATTTGTGAATTCTCAAATTATTTTTAAGCGCTCATAATTAATAATTTTCCAATTGATTCAAATAAAACTAATGAATCATCCGAAATATTGCTTGATTGCGCTTTTTCGAAATGACGTCATTCTTCTTAGAAACCGCGTAGGAATCAAGTTACCCCCGAATGACTAGTCTTGAACCACGTAACTTGAACGTGCGTAATCACTGTGGTGTCAAAAAACATTGAAATATTATATTTTCTAACTAAGCAGTTATTTTTATTTTATAAAATTAATTAATACATTTTAAACAACAACTGTTGTAATGGAATACTCGGACAACGAAAACGACTTTCTCGTACGTCTTTTGCATTTATAATACTTGGATATAAAAAATTGCTTCCAAATATGTAGCTGTTAAAATGGATAAACAAAAAACTTTGTAGACTTGTTCAAATGTATGACTCAAGAAATAAAAAAGGTAGAATGACTAATTTGATACTAAATCTGCTAATTTCAATGACACTGTGTGCGTGTACCTATAGATATTTTATGTCGAACGTCGGAAAATCAAATTATACAATTCGATAATGTATCAAATCTTTTAATATAATGAATTCTTTGATTAAATAAAATACCTTTGAAAATGAAAATTGATATAACTCCTTGGAAAAAACCTTTGAAATAAAATGTACAGGAAAAATAAAATGAAGCGTAATTTATTGAAAAATTCTTTAATGAATTATTCAGAATTAATTTGCATTCTTATTCTGAGGAATACGGCGGGAGAAGCAGAAATAATCAAATGGTTAATTAAATTATTGGAGTTTCATCCGACTGGCATCATTTCATCCAGAATAGTCGAGTTCATGTGGATGGTGTTTAGTATCCAGTTCCTTACGGGGGCTGCTGCGAGCCTGGTGTACACCCCGGGCCGTAGGGGGCGCGCGCAGCCCCAGCCCCACGACACCAAGCCGTGCAGGGCACCACCCCACACCAGAGGACCCCCGGAGTCCAACTGGAAAGAAAACAAATTTGTTATACCTCAAAAAAAAATTGATTTCTATCCAAATATTTGTCATGCTTTTTACATGACAAATATATGGATAGAAAATGATACTTTTCCACGTGACAAACAATAATCGTGATTGCCATAATGTAATGTTATGACGCCATTCAATATTATTGCTATAGCATTAACAGTTGAAGATGGCCAATTTATTTTTTTAAAAGCAGATATTTTAAGAAATCTTAAAGTAAAGCCATTATAAATAATCTATATATAAATATTTATCAGGATGGTATAGAAGTTGAAGGATGGTTACTAACATTTGTGGGAAATAATATGTGATTGGCTTTCATGCGCATGTTCCGATACTGTTTTAGTTTTAAGAGTGTTATCCAGTGGCGTCATTGTAAATTTCGCAGTATAATTGCAAAAATGATCGAAGAAAATAAACATTTTATCGATAAATTAAAAATAATCCCTTCATTCATCATGCTATGCTTATCGGTGTTTATGTGAGTGGCTACCGGCAATATCTATTTATTTATGTGTTAAATATTTTTGCTTGTACTAAATCACGAAGTCAGTTAAATATCTCAAAATAATATACACACTTTAGGTATTGTTAAAAAAATATACTCCTCGATAAATATAATGCATGAAAAACAGTTAAAAAAACCAGTAGTGTCTCACCACACAAGCGTCTCTTCCTCCCTCTCTGTGTCCAACACAGATCATCTGATTAGTGACATTAACCCGTGATCTGTACAGTCCGGTGCACTCCTCCTGAGGGAACATCGGCAGGACAACTGACCGCAGGAACTGGGAAGGTTCACCGGTCTCCTGAAATGTATTTTAAGGTTTTAATTAATTTTGCGGCTTCTTTATGTAGAGAGAATTTCAATAAAATACGCAGAAATAATTTGTGAATTATAATAATAATCAAATATGCCAATAAAATCATTCGTGGGTTAACCTTAAGAAATTGAAAATCGATTGAAACAAAATTGGAAAATGCGTTTGAAAAGAGCAGCGAATTGAAACGATGGAAATTCAATTGTTTTGAAGACGACAATGAGACTGTTGATGAAGAAGACGTTTTCCTTCAGAAAACAAATGCTGAAAAGTGAAATTGTTATTCAATTTTTCGACATTAGACTTTTTTTCTCAAATTGCTTTGATTCCGCACAATGAAATTTTTCGATCGACTGAACGAACCGTTTTCCGCCAATGAAAACTGCCGAAAATCGTCGTCGAAGTTTTGTTTTCCGAATCCAAATTTTAGGATTCTTCGAATATCCTATTTTTGCCAACGTCGTAGATTTGATTTTTTTAAACGAACGAACTGTTGAAGGATACGCAATTAATTAAAAAATCTGCAGATCGCCTTATTAGAGAGATAGATACATATAATTTGCTAATAGTATTTACTTCGGTAAATGGTCCTACCTTTAAATCTATTGTAGATAATAATTAAAACAAGTTAAATATATCATTTAAAAAGATACAAACGTCTAAATTACAAAAAAATATAGCTGTCACTATGATTTAAACTCTTATATGTTACTTTTTAGCGAGACATCTTTTATTTACAGTTGGAAGTAACCACCTTTCTTAAATATTTTAATTATCCGTATTTAAAAATCGCAACATTACAAATAAAAACGTGATTTCATTAAAAAATGTATAAAAATTAATTGATTACGATGCATATAAAATATACACTGATTCTATATATATTATTCTATAAGTAATATAATTGACATATCGAGATGAAAACCGATATTTTTGTTTTGGTTTGTTGATGATTTATTAATAGAATAAATACATAAGTATTATATTATGTTACAAATAAAACTAATAAAGGTGACGCCGACGGGTGACTCACCATCATATAATACATGTGCACAGGTACTAGGCGGGATGGTTCCTAGAATTGTATGTATCAATGTATCTGTTTCGCTCGCGGCATTCTGCTCGTATCTATTGACGTATTGCTACGTTATAATGGAATTTTATATGGCGGGATAATCATTCAGCCTATTGCGCGTTTTATTATGAAATTGATCGTTAGTAAATGAATGTCGAATACGAATTTATATCCTTACGAAACGAATATCGTATGGAAATAATATCAATTTGTATGGAAAACTTCGCAGCCATTGGTGCAGATTTGGTCTTTCACAAGTTGAATAGAAATTCATATATATCCCACACATTTAAATATAATTAGCTACCGTGTAAGGTAGTTTAATAAAACGTAATCATGGTTCATTTCAATTAAACAAATATTATAATAACACTTATTAAACTTGAACAGCGCTTTGAATGGAATTATAGCTAATGGGAACTTGTCAACCGAGGCAATACTAGCGGTATGGAGTCCTGGTACCGACACTGATGTATAGAAGTGAGGTCTGGAGCTGGTAGAAGAGGAACAAAAGTAGAATTAACGCGGTGGAAATGAGATCACTTAGGCAAATCCATTTATGATAGACTAAAGAATGAAAAAATAAGGAAAGAATGTGAAGCTGTTCTTAGTTTAGTGAGTGAGATTAAGAAAGGATCACTTAGGTGATTTGTTCATATGGAACGGATGAATGAGGAGAGAATGGTAAGAAAGATATATGACGCAAGTGTTGATAGCACCAGAAATGGAAGTCGTTTGCGGAAGACTTGGCACAACCAGGGAGGTAAACCAGATACTGGAAGATGGTCGCGTTTAAAGCCACGATAATCGGCAAGCTTGTATTCGAAGATGTATAAATGTGGATGAGGCGAGAATGTGTGACAGGACGGAAGTGCGTGGTGTTCTATTCTCTATGCCAACGCCCGCGGGGAACGGCGTGATGGTAAGTAAGTAAGGAGGTACTTCAATAATTTTTTAATTTTATTTGTTATGTGAATACGCAGGTTGAACTATGGTAAAGAGTGTTGAAAAAAGGAGGGAAAGAAAAAAAGCGACCCGCCTCTCTGCCCGGTGCACGGGTGTGCGGTTCGAGGATAGAACTCCTCAGCAAAATGAGGGTACATAATAACCATGATAGACGTCATTATTATTTTTTTAAATATAAATATTTTTTCTGTGTAAGGTCTACCATTGAAAGGTTTACAACGCAATTATTATGTAAGTTCAAATATTATAAATCAGTTAATACAAAATCCGGCTTAAACAGCAATGATTTTTAATTTTTTTAATTTCTACTGTTAAAAATATGAATATAAAAGAAAATAATCAAACCTTAGTTAGTCCCCAGCCGTACACCGTCATCAAGTTCCCCGCCCGAGGTGAGTAGGACACTTCCGGCAGCTTGATTGGTTGCACCGATGCAGAATATTGCAACAGCGGCTGCAACTGTATTGTCACATGTGATGAACGTGTCTTCAAAAACGTATAAATGAAACGGTAAATTTTGAGTCCGGACGCCGGAGTGTGTTTGGGGAGCGGGTCCGGGCTTTTAATTAATATATATCTCAATTTAGCCACACCACGACAAACCATTTAATACCAATAAAAAGTAGATCACGACCAAAAGTAAAATAAAATATATATGAATTAAATATATTAATTAGAAAGATATACATAAAAAATCAATTTTATCGAAAAATATTGTTGTTGCGCCACCGGGATTTGAACCTGGATGTCTTTCCAAACTGTGGAAGGTGCATTATCCAACTATGCTACAGCGACGATATTTTTAGCGACAAATTTTCGAACCTATATGTTACCTTTTTGATATTAATACATTTAATCGTTTGAATTATTTATTTTTTATTTTAAATTATTTGAAAGAGCCATCTACCTTATTTTCACGGAATCTCAAATATGTTTGAGTAATCTGATAGCAGACGCCAGAATTATCAATTCATTTTTATTAAATTTTGGACACATTGATACAACTTTATTATTAGGAGAACATATTCTTATTTCACAATAAGTTCTAAAATAAAATAAATTATGATTCGATATTAATTTAAATTTAATTTGAATTATTTATTGAGGGATATTAAAAGTGTAAAGTTTTTTAATATCTATAATAATAACATATCCAGTAAAATATTAAACTAATTATAAAATATGTATACCCAACAATATTAAATAAATGTCGCAGTTTCGACTATGAAGCAACATTAAGTGACAATATTGACAAATAGAAAATACATTATTTTTGTTATTAAAACTAGACCCACAAAATATCTTGCTAGACGTTTGTCTGCACGTACATTTATAGCAATTTTATTACATTTAATATAATCAAAATATAACAACTAATCAGTATCACAGTTTAAACAATTAATTTCATGCTTACAAGTAAGACAGGTTATTATCGATAAGGGACTTTTTTATTATTTCTTCCAAATTGGGAGAAAGTGTACTATTGAATATTGAACATATAATATTCATGCATTCAGAATTTGTATGTAATAAAAAAAAGTGAAATTAATAGTACAAGTGAAAGTGGGAAGGAAAAATAGGCGAAAATAAGACTGGGTGAGGTGGAAAAGTAGGCATCAGGATAAAAGGCAGAGAGTGAGCAACGACATGCAGGTATAATGATTGATTAAAATCGAAGTAAGGGATGAATAAGCTACAGTTCATAAGAGTTTTTCTTCAATGTAGAAGGTTAATATTAAGCACGTCAATTTTACCGAACTTATTACGATGAGATACAAACTTGTGTTTTAGATAATATTTAATATAATAATATATAAGTAATACGATCAATATTTTCATGTATTTTTATTTATTTATTTCATTCTTAACATAGTGTATACATGAGCACTCCTATATATGCTCTAATATAAACAAGGTTAAAGTATTTTTTTTCACTGAAACTTATCTTTTACATATTTGGTCAGTTTCATTTTAAATCTATTCAATTTTTCCTCCTTTCTTATGTTTTCTGGCATTTCAATAAAAAATTTCATCGCACTGCACATCATCGATTTCTGAGATTTGGCCTTCTTCCTGAATGGCAGTCTCAGTCTATCCCTTTCTCTTGTACAATGCTCATGCTCATGTTGATTTGCATACATTTTTCATGTAAAGTCCGTTGATGTTTTCTAATTGAGGATTTTGTATGATTGTGAAAATTCAAGTTCGGTATTTTTATTTTAGTTCAGAATTGCCTTTCGGAGTAAGGTAAAAAAAACAATAAATCATTTCCACCGTAAATTCGCGTATCTTGATATTTAGAATTTTTAATACACCCTATATATTATAGTATTGACTGCCATTAACATCTTAAGCTCAAATTCTAAATGAAACCAAAGGAGGGCACGCCTGCGGTTGGCTGATCCAAGTTTTAAGGCACAATATAATGACGCTCGTTTGCAAATGCTTTTCCGAAGTTGTGGGATAGGGAAAGTTCATTATTGCTTCATTCTTTGATAGAGATGAACGGTTAAAGAGCCATACCATACACTGAATAATGATGTATGCATTTTACGAACACAGAGCACCCTTAAATTGATCCACCTGACGGAGGTGATAGCGGGGAGAATAGGGATGATGGTCTGAAATTGAAAACATCATGGTGTCCGGCGCTTTAAAACTATTTGAAGATTCCACACAGTGAATGGCGACCCTCCATTTACCCGCTACCCTTTTATGAGAAAAAGCTCCCGGTCCTACTCATTCGCCGCCAGATTGACATTTTTACTCGACAAGACAACCATGTCATGCTGTAATGCAATACGGCATGGCCACTAGCATCAAATCCATTCACTGTTTTTTCAATGCAAATTCTGCCTAGTTATTAAAATTAATGTACACAGAAAGAATATATAAATTATAAAATACATAAAATAACAGTAAAAAATTGAACAAATATAAGAATACAGTAATGAAGGAAGAAACACAACTCCAACACAATAAGAAATTCGTTTCCACACAGATAGTGATCCAGATAATAGATGGAATATACACATAAATAAATACATACACACAACCCGTTTTCAACACGGTATTGCAGACCAAAATTTAATCATAAATCCAACACTCACGTCACATCAGCGACATTATTCATTATGATAGACCTTGCAACAGGACTCGAGAGTCTAGATATACACGGTCGAATAGCCCAGAAAGCTCTACAAAGAATATAATAATACAATTAATTTATATATTCAAAAACTTACGCAGCTACATTAACATTACATTATTAAAAATGGTATACTAATTACTTTGTCAGAGTCTCATCAGTTACGAAATATGTGCATTGGGCGGAGCAGCTCTTACTTTAATGGATTCGCTAATTTAAGGCTCAGAAATAATGGGTCATCAGAGTAATAAACAAGAGGCCATTTAGATATATCTCTGAAGTACTCTTTAGAGCCTTTGAAGTTTTGGACATACGACAACTTTATACCAGATCAGTACTAAAATTATTTTTTTAAAAATTAACTTCACATCCACGATCCGAATCAAAGGAAATAAGAAGCAAAACCTTCGGAAACTTTTTAGTGCCAAAATGAACACAAAATTTGGGCAACGATCTTTATTATTTTGTGCACCGCGAATCTATAACAAATTGCCACTAGATATCAAAGGGTTAAAAGTGATTAAAGAATTTAAACCCAACGTAACAAAGTGGTTGCTTGATATGGGTAGAAAACAAAATGAAAGTATTTTGTCATGTGTGTTAATCTAGTTACGTGTTCAGTTTTGTCACGTAACCTTATTAAAGATGAAAGTCATTTTGAATAACTTCTCTATGATTTTACTTTAACAATATATAACTTTAAAAAATTGTACATTTATTTGCTTTAGAACAGACCTATCTAGTAAAGTAATTACTATTATTATAAATGTATTATTTTTGTGCTAAAAAAAATAAGAAGAAAATAACGAACCAATTTTTTTTTCTTTTAACTACACCTGTTGACCAGAATACCTACGTTTTAAATTATAATGGTATAATAAAGGCATAAAACAATCTGGGGATTATAATTACTGGGTTCAAACTTCTGACTTTCGCCTTTATTATTACGACAAGAATTGTTTTACGACTCAATTTGACTTTTGACATTTTTCGTACCCCAGCTGAGTGCTCGAACATTGAGTGGACGGGGTCGGTGGGAGAGCCTTGTTCTTCCGCAGCTCCGAGTCACGCCTCCTTCGCTAATAGGCTGGGTAATAACTGTGTTGTTTAAACAGAATTATTATTCCGAAGTTGATCGTTTTAAATAAAAATAAATAAATCAACAGCCTCGAGTCCCCCTAGTGATGTTAAGAACAATACGTAGTAATGTTTTTCATATATGAGTACTCGTAGCATGTTTTAAATATCTATTTCCGTTGTTCATCGACATAAATCACATTGTCAATCCACGATTAAGAGTTTAATAATTTCAGCAATAAGTGCAGAGAGCAATATCTTTAATATCATCAATGTATCTAATATAGTTTTGAATACAGACCTATGCTATTTGAATGTCAAGTGTTATAAAAATGAATTTTCTTGTGTGTTTTCGTTTCATAAATAAATAAAATGTTCTCATGTTTTCACGGCCGTTCAGAATCTCCTGGGCTATTCTGCCTTATATATTCAACCTCTCTGACCGTCATTTCGGATCCCATTGCAAGGTCTGTCATCGGGATGTCGTCGATGATAGTATCAGCGACAACAATTATTATTTTTAGTTAGGTAATAAAGGGTAATTTACTATCAACAATATTAATATAATCAAAATCCGGGAATGTGAATCTGTCACGTGACCCTGTACCTGGTAAAATCTTAAAGAGTGTTTTACGATATATATAATATATAACGTAAATAAATAAATAATTATGTATTTGACATTTTTTTTATTCAATCGATTTTTCAACATTTAAAAGAAAATTTTGTTATTAAACTTCACATTGTATTATTATAGATCTTGATCTTATTTTTATATAAGTGACCCTTTAATTCAATATCTTTCTTATTTAGGGGTGCATAACTCTATTATTGCATTATGTTGTTGAATGTGTATACATACTGTACAACTCATACATTATATTTGTATTCAAATCAAAAGTTGTGTAAACAAATTAAAATAACGAAGATATTACCATTATCTGTTTTTATGCATTTCTTTCCATTTCTATTTAAAAATTTTTTGATGATAGGTAAAATTTCGCACATTTTCTTTTAATGCTACGAGTATAAATAACAATTTGTCTAATTATCACGTCTTAGATTGGTAATATATTAGTTTTTGATAATATTAATCGGACTGTTAATACGAATTTTAAAATTATATCACAAAGAAAAAAAAATTGTCTGAACTTAAAATAAAAATACTTTGGTTTATTTCTAGGAACGAAGTCGCCTATGTTCTCTCAATAAGTTGGAAATCTCAGACGCAACCTTCGCCGTGTATCTAATAAAATAATCCGTTTAAGAAGGTCACACAGGTCACGCTCCCCTCAAACGTAATTTATCATGACAATGTACATACTTGTGTATCAAACGGTAAATATTAACCTTAGCCACATTGAAATACTTTTAATGTAGCTAATAAATAACTTTTACATAATTAAACATCTATACATACCTGCGAATATAACGAAAACTATTATTGTACCGATATTAAAGTCAAAACAACTAGATATATCGTTTCCCAAAAAACTATAGGCCGATATCGCTAGGCACAATAATGGCAAGACTTTTTGAAAGAATCATCATGGACCAGATTTCTATAAATATGAATACTAGAGATAACCAAATGGGATTCAAAAAGAATCTGTCTACTGACATTGCGATCTTTGTCTTAAAGCAAATTGTGGACTATATCAAAAGTCGAAGAAACACGATATATGCGTGTTTTTTAGATTTGAGCAAAGCCTTTGACCGTGTCAGATACGACAAATTATGAACGAAACTGCGCGAGCGAAACGTTTCCAATTGTAGACAAGTGGCACAGGCAACAAGAGAACTCAGTGCGGTGGGAAGGCGCCTGCTCCGAGCCATTTTATCTGTGCACTGGGGTGAGGCAGGGCGGGTGCATATCGCCAATACTCTTCAATATGTACATGCATGAATTAAGCGAGTGATTGTCCGATGCTAAAATTGGTTGCCACATAGGCGGGATAAATGTGAACCACACGAATTATGTCGATGATATGGTTATTCTGGCGCCATCTATAAAAGGGATAAGAAAGCTTTTACATATATGTGAGACATATGCCAGTGAACACAATATTTTATACAATGCCAGCAAACTGGTCATAATGGCGTTCAAATTCGGAAAAGAGTCGCATAATATCTCTCCCATGTGGCTGGACGGGACGAAATTGAGCGTGCAAAATATGGTCAAATACCTTGGCCATATATTTAATGAAAATGGACAAGACGATGATGACATAGAACGATAGAGGAGGTAGTTGAGGGTTCGTGTATATATACTGTCACAGCGTTTCTACTGATACAGCAAGGAGGTGAAGAGGAGCCTGTTTAAATCGTTCTTCACCAGCATGTATACTTGCGAGTTCTGGTCGAAATACAAGCAAGTGACGTACAACCGTCTTCGAATTCAGAACAACAACTCGTACGGAATACTGTTCCGATTGGCGCGTTATTGTAGCTCATCTACAATATTTGTCGAAAGCTGTATACATGGATTTGTTCCGCTTCTGAGATGTATGGCATAACCTAGCTTTTATGGTCGAGTTGTCAAGACGTCCGCCATTGGCAAGAAAAGTTGGAGAATTGAATTCCAATACCGTTCATCAAAGTTAGTTCAATAACGCCCACCAAATAATAGCGTAGCTGTTTGGCTTAGTTTTTAATGCAGTAATATATTAATGTTATTTTTATTTAAATATAATATTATTTTATTTAAATATATAAAAATATAAGCGCCTTTTGTGGCCGCAATCGTTAATAACAATAATATTATCATCCATTGTTCCGCACGCCAAGTACATATACCTGGTAATCTTGGGTTTGGCAGAGGTTAACAGGTGTACAATATTGCGGAGTATTAGTTAAATCAAGAGTATGGACAATTCGCAAAATCGAGGGGAATATTGAACTAAGAATTATCTCATTATCTTAAACTAGCGGTCTGTATCTGGCTTAGCCCGGGATTCATATTTAGCTAAAATACAAAATGGAGGATTAGGAGGTTGGAGAGCGGCATGCCTTTGTTTTGCGTAAATCCTAAAGAGTAACAAAAAGTATGCAAAATTTGTAAAAAAGTATAACGGACACATTTTTATCGGGTAAAAGAATTGGAATAGTCAGGAGGAAGGGGTAGGTTGCACATTTTTGTGAAGGGTACTAAAGAGTTACTGTGCACATTTGGGTTTAGATCGGTTAAAGAGTATGAAATTACATAATTGCGTAGAACTGATACGCATCTGAACTGATCTGCTGAACTTTATCCGCATGAAAACGACGTTCTACAGTCACGATATCAACCTTAGATTACGAATGAGAATGGTCAGATGCTATTATGGAAAATAAGTAATTAAAATTCGAAAACTTCAATATCTCGGATATGTGATGAGACATCCGGAGAAGTACAAGATCTTGTACCTCATAATGCAGAGAAAGATTGCTGGAAGTCAGGGCCCTGGAAGAAGGAAAACATCATGGATAAAGAACCTGAGGCAATCTAGAGCTAGAGGTCTACTCTACTGTAGAGCAGTAAACAGAGTGATGATAGCTAACGTCCGTTGAATGAATAAGGCACAAGAATACGTAGAACTGATAAACAGGTTATATATATATATATAGATAGATAGATAGACTAGCTGATGGCGAAAAACCTAAGCATGAAAAGAGAGCGTTTGATTTAAGAGGTAATATTATTTTATCATGACAAAAATGTCACGTACTCCTTTCTTTCTTTATGGCCTATCGATACGGAAACGCGCCAGTTGGTTGTGGAATCTGCCATAAAACTCTCACCTGTATCATGGCGACGTCGTTATCGACCAGCTCGAAACGGAAGCCCGGATGCTTGAGCACCCTGCGCAGCCGGTGCTCCGTCCCGCCCGTCCCCCGCGCCCCGCTGCCCGCCCGCACGAGCGCGCGGCCCCGGTGGAAGCCCCGCAGGCCGAAGCAGTGCGCGGCCGTCACCACCCACTCCTCGGACAGGACGGCTCCGCCGCAGATGTGGCGGTTGGTATACTCGAGAGCGACCTGAAAATTTCACAAGTGCAGTGGAAAGTGTTTAACACGAAACCATGGAGATCGATATTTTTTCATGTTAAATGAAATGACAGATGCCGGTCTACGCAATTGAATGTTTATTCGTAAATACATAAACAGTAATCAATTCGGTGTTATCCAGATAATGTTAAAAATTGTGAGTGTGCGGCGAGCGGCCTAGATTGTGAATAGGACTAAAAAAGTTATATGAAACAAATGAATGAGGAGAGAATGGTAAGAACGATATATGATGGACGTGTTGATGGCACCAGAAATTGAGGACATCCGCGGAAGACTTGGCATGACCAGGTAAACCAGATACTGGAAGATAGTAGTTCGATTAGAGGCCTCAATAATCGATGAACTTGGATGAAAAGATATATGAATATTGATAATCTGAGAATTGTGTGTTAGGATAAAATAGTGTGGCGCAGTATCTTCTCTGCCTACCTGTGAGTTAGGCAGAGAAAGTTAGTTTGTTTAGCCTAGTTAATAGAAATTGAGTCATGAACGGTAAAAAATTTGGTCAATTTACATTAACGATGTATTATTTGAATACATATAAATTTGGCAGATGGTATATTATATTGTTAATACAATTATATAGTAACTTTGTATTTAAACAAATGACTGACCACAATGTTTTTTTCATTAAATATTATTATATTCTAATGCCAACAGTCCACTCTCGCCGAGGCACGGCGAGAGGAGCCGAGCACGAGAATGTACTGCAGCTCTCGGCTTGCATCGCCTATTCTCGTGTCGACTCGGGTGGTCTCGTGCCATATGCCCTCATCGCGAGTGTACAGCCAGCCCTCGGTTTCTCTCGCTTCGCCTCGCCTTGTCTACGCTCCGTTCCGTTCACGAGGCGCCTCGGCGAGACTGGACTGCTGGCATATTATGCGTCTTTTGTTTCATGTAAAAATAAAATAAATGTATGACATCACATGGTGTGAGGGGACCATGATATTTTTTCATGTTAACTGATTTTTCACGTTAAACGTTTTCCGCTGTTGTAGTATTTAGTAACCTAACACTTCAATTGGCTGTTCCATAACGCTTTCTTTGTTATGGTGTGAACGTGTCACATGGCTTAACCGATATTTGTGTCCACATAAACATGAATTGTTTGTTGTTCACAATATTGTATAACTTTGTGTGATCTTTTTTTGAGGATAGTCTAAACATAATTTATCAGACGCAGGATGGCAAACAAAGCCTGTGTTTTGTTTGGTCAGATCCAACATGACATGTAGGTGGGTCCATATTACGTTTCAAATGCACAGGAAGTAATGATCGCAATACCGACGTTTTTTTTCAATTCCAGTTACAATTTTTCAGTATTCATTATCAACTAATAGATTATCCATTAGGATGGGTAATATATTAATTGATATATGTGATGGCCAAACGGTTAAGACTAAGATGCGTTGGATTTTTATCTATTCCCAGACTTTTTAAAAACATTAAAATCGCATAATCTCACTGAGAAAAATCGTAGAAAACAAGTATGAGTACGACAGAAAATTGTTGATACATAAACAATATATGTATCAAATGTGAAATAAAAATTCAAAGACATTAAATACGTAAATAACAAATACAAAATCTAAATCCTGGCTTATGGTCCTCGTAGTGTGCACAACACGAATTATAAAATTTTGTTAATTCCGAAAATTCGGTATTTGCGGTACTCAAAATCCGGTATTGAAGTCCGGCACGAAATTGGCCATTAACGAAATTGGTTTTCCGGTATTTCGGTAATCCGGAATTCATGCCCTAACAGGAAGTGTGGCTTTACATACGTCCTTATATAGCATTACAGTCGACGTTTAATTCATTAACTAAACTATCCACAGTTGTTTGGTCTAGTGGTAAGAAATTCGCATAGTGTTCACGAGGTCGGGGATTTAAATCACGTCTTGGGAAACCAATGAGAATATTAACGCGACATCTATATATAATATTCATTATTTATATAGAAGCTCGTGTTATTATTATTATTATTATTTATAAAAGTATTAAACAAATATCTAAATATCTACAATGTACAGGGTTATTCAAAATGATGGACTTAATTTCACATTGCTATATTTCCCGAATTATACGTTGCATGTACATGATCTATATAGACTCACCGAAGGATAATGTGTTTTGTGCCGTATCGTAAACAAAGGTAAGGCGGACTGACAGTGCCGCCTTATGACGGTTAGCCGAGACGCGGTAACACGTCTAATACCGAGTCACAGAGATCTCGCGATAGCCATCGCCAGAGGGACGCGGAGCTTGAGAGTGTGGGTTCCGGCGACAACGAGGAACGGATTCTCGGACATTCTTCTCTCGCGACTGTTCCAGCTAACACTTTCACACTGTAAAATCATCCATTTAATGTATCGTGTGCCTGTGCAAATAGACATTTCGACCACAGACCACAGGTACATCTCTCATTAAAAATCCTTGTTAATTCACTTCCAACAAAATTGTACGTTTTGTAAAGAGTCAAACCACGAGTTGGAATTGATCCTGCAGAAGCTGAATGAAATGCATAAGCCTTCGTGATTACCACTATGGATCAGCCTAGAAAGGTTTATGGACCATTATTTTTTTACGGAAATCACTGCTGGGATAACGTATCTTGGCATGCTGGAAAATTGTTTTTTTCCGTAATTAAATGATGATTCAGAAGACTTCATCTTTCAATAACACGGAGCTCCACCTCATTGGCACCGGGATGTTATAGCCTTAACGATGGATAGGTCGCATTGGGAATGAAGACCTGACTCTTCAGTTTTGGCCCCCGAGACCTCCTCATCTCACGCCCTGTGACTTTTTCTTGTGGGGATTCTTAAAAGAAGCAGTTTATGTAGCAGCTCTGCCAAGAACTCTGGCCGACCGGCGGAAAGCGGAACCGTGTCAGTAACACAAAACAAGCTTCATCGGGTGTGGAACGAGTTCAGCTACCGATTAGATGTTTGTCGTGCGGCCAAAGGGGGTCACAACTGTATTGTGAGTATTAATCAAATGTAATTAACTTCATATTTGTTTGAAATATAGTTACGAAAAAATTGAGTCCATCATTTTGAATAACCTCGTGTATTCAGATACGTTATTGCTAGATCTTCATAATGTTTGTAAATACCCCATTCTTTTTATAATAATTGCTTTACAAGTCCATATTAAGCGTTTACAATTTCATTAAACTGATTCTATTAATGTTATCTTTTGCCCCTACTTGGGGAATGGTAACTTGTTATTTCTTTCTCTTTAATTTACCTTCGTTTTTAAGAACCATATTCACCAACTGTTTCGGAAAAATAAATTTTCCATGATAAAGAAACTAACTAAAATCATGTGTCAAAATGTTCCTTTGTTTTCAAATTAAATTTATAAAAAAAAAATTATAAAATAATTGATAAACTACATCTAGTACCTAACTTAAATTGTTACGATGATGAAAGATGTGATACTTCTTCTTCTTCTTCTTTTAAATAGGCAATTCACCCTTCAAGAGTGATTTGTGCCATTTATTAAGTTAAAACTCCATTTTATATAAGAAAGTACCATAATATTAAAGAATAGGAAACATTACATTACAAGTTAATACCATTGTCGTTCAAAAAATTTGCTATTATATAGATGAAATGTGGCGAGTTAAGGAAAAGAAGATGACACAAGTTAATCGGGAGTTGAAAATTACCATGAACTGTGGAGATTACTGTAAAAAAAAACCTGTGATCCGCAATGGACAGGCAAAAAAGATGTGGTCATGGGTTTTCTCCTCGGCAACACACTCACACATTAGGGAATCTATCAAGTTCACGAGATATTTGATATAGTTCTTTTGGAGACTTTCCTTTTGGAGAACCAGAGGGTATGGGAAATAGATCTTTGAATTATTTTAAGCCGATTACTTTTATGATTATTTGGATCCATTCATTGTGCAGTCCAGATAGAATTCGTATGTTTTTTACTATATTTAGTCTGTCATACATCGGGATTTGGAATTGATGGGGGAAAACTCCGGAAAGAGTGGCCTCCTTGAAAGATGTGATACAAAGTTAATAAACTTTTAATTAATATAATGAACCACAATGGGTTTTGATAAATATATTTTTACAAATATTAATGTAACCATTAGTTATTAAGGGATTAATCATATTTTATGAAAAAATGTGGTTGCCCTGAATTCTGCTAAATCAGACGAATTTCACCGACACAAAATAAGTTTTCAAAAAATTTAGATTTCATAAATATTTATGGGTGTCTCTGGCTTTGGTGAAAATGCCAATTTCTTGAAAATTCTGATTTTGACAACACACGCTCTCGGCGGTACATTAAAGCGAAGACTTATGATGGAAGTGTAAAAAGAAATTATTCATACAACTTTACTTCTATATATACGAAAATTTAGATGTATTTTTTGGTGATTATTTTTATATATTAAATTATGTTTTTTTTTTACAATAACTTCGAAATCGATTTACTACTACACACTTTACAATAATTAAATTATTTATTAATAGAGAGTACCTAGTACTCGATCTATATAATTTTGTTAGAAGTGAGTAGATAGTTTAAGGATATTAAAAATATTTTGATTTTATATCAAAGCATATCTAGATAGCTGACTATGATGGGGTTGATAATTATATAAAATAAAACCGCATCTGCTTACCTAGCTGATAGATAATTTTTGTTTAAACCTAATAATAAAATATGATGATCCAATTGAGATACCAGATTTAAAGGTAATACACGAGCATCTATCTCGCTGACGCACGGTGTGAACTGTAATTTGAGCACCAAATGAATTTGAACAACATGATTTTATTAAATTATTTTTATGTGATTTTAGATTTTAGTAAAGCGTTACTGACAATTAACTAACGTAACATCTGGTAGATAACGAAATACAGTTTATTAAGGAGAACACATTCTTATTGTGGAGTTGTAATCATTCAGAACACAGGTCTGTGATGTTTTAAATACTAATTTAATGTAGACGTAGATGGCTTTCAAATAATGGAACGACAGATGTATTAATTTGAAAAAGTGTAACATATAGGTTCGAAAATTTGTCATGAAAAATACTGGCGCTATAACACAACTGGTAGTGTACTTCCCCGGATTGGAAATAGAGATCCAGGTTCGAATCCCGGTAGCGCAAAAACAACATTTTTCGACAAAATTGATTTTATATGTATATATTTATAATTAATACATTAAATTAGTATTTAAGAAATACAGTTTAGTTACAAAAGAAACGTATTCATAAAGCATGCAGTTACAGAGTTGGAAAATGTTTAAAGTTGGTGTTGATCATTTAACTTAAATAAATAATTAATTTTGATTTCACTAAATTAATTAATTAATGTAAATAATTAATCTCGTTTAAGTTTATACTTACATTAAATGGTGCGTCATTAATATCCACGACTCCTCCCCCGATAATTCTTCCCCGGCGATCACCTGAAAGAAAATTTAAGAATAATCATTAAAAAAAAAATTTACATTTTGATCTTTAATATTTTCATTTACTTTATTATTTTAATAAATAAAGATATCTATACATTTATTACAGTATACAGTCTTTAAATATAAACCCGGTAGACATCGCGGTCTGATAAATATATATGACTTAAGTTTTTGCAAGGTAAAAATTATTTATATTCAATACAAATTAAATATATCAACTAAAAAAGTTTACAGAAATTGCACAAAGTAATGACACATGCATCAATTTGAAAGAGCTGCAGCATATAAGTTCGAAAATTTGTCGTCAACTTACTCGGTTGGCGAGGTATAACTGGTAACGCAATTAACCCGGATATGAAAAGATCCAGGTTCTAGAATCCCGGAAGCAACTAAAATATTTTTTCATTTAATTGATTTTTCTGTATATTTTTATAGTTGATACATTTATTTTGTATTAAATTACCAGAGAAATATGTCCTAAAAAAATGCAACTTCACAATAATGTGTTTTCCTTAAAAGAAAAATAATATATTTATATTCACCTAAAACTTCAGCGATTCCGCAGAACACAGTAATTGCACTAATTAAAACAATGCTATTCATTTCGAAACAAAACAATTTTCACTGGTGTTGATTAAAACAAACACAAATATCATTTGAAATTATTGATTCTCAGAAACAAGTTAGTAGATTATTTCATTATGCTAATTAATCGCTTTATACACAATACACATTAACATTATTTCCCTGCACGTGAGCTGCGCGTTATAAGTTTTGACATATGAAACGAATTTGAGAAAATAACATGTATTTGACAGTTTTTATAGTCATTAAAGCTCATTTATTACGCCATATCATTAAAATGATATTAATGTTATCTTTAATAAATTCGTAAATGTATTCGTGTACTTAGATAATATAAAATATAAAACCTTTACCTACGTCATGTAAAAACTTTTGTCACTAACAACAGCTAACCCATTGAATAATACTTTCGGGAACTTAAGAATAATATGAGATTTTGTGTATGATTAAAGAGCCTTATCCTTTTTTGTAAATTTAGAGATTTTTGGATATTGTAATGCTTTAAGGCTAAGAAATAAGAAATATGAAGATAGTCCATATGTCTATATGAAGATGTCGACTATTGACAAGAATACGCAGAATAGATCAGAATGGTTTCAGATGTTGAAAGTAGGCAATGAATCCCAAAATGGCTGAACCACACTGACAACGAGAAAAGCTTGTAAGAATCTTCAACTTATCCTGGTATTCTACTTCAGCAGCAGTCACAAACCTGGGTGCTATAAATCCATGGTATCTCGCAGAGAGTAGAATGCTAACAATATTCAATGTGCGAGTTAACCAAAAAAAAATCGATTTTTCGATCATGGACGACAACGAAAACGTTATTGAGTGGGTTAAACACGTCTGTTTTAGGTTTAGAAAGAAAAGAAGAAACATAATAACATGAACGATGAAATCATTTAATTCGTTAGAATACTTTTCGACAGAGAAAGGTGTTCCATCTGAGCAAATGGGTTAATCACAAACTCACAGCTGATTACAAACCTTGGGGACTATCAATTTTCTTGTCGTTGCTTTTGCGTCATAAGAATGAGCCATTATTGGACCGGTTTTTGACGTGTGACTGAAAATAATCATTGTTTATCCATCCACTGTATATTATACATACGCTGCCTGTATCGAATACCCCACTTCACCAACTCATCACCTATCGTTTTGGCCGAGTATCTGGTGGATACTACTGTTTTTGTTTTATCGTCTAGCCACTGAAGACATTACTAAATCCGCATATCCTTATGTGTGTCACATCAGGGAAATTTAAAAATCAATCTGTAAATTAAATTTAATTAGAGTGACCTATTTATTTCGTTAAATTTGAGTGATCTGTTAATTTTGATATATCCTTTTTGTTCTGAAGATACATATTTCAATTTCTGTTGTAAGAATTTTGATTAATGTTTTTTGAAAAACTGGTTATAATTATAATATGAATACTGAGATGTTAGTTAATAATTATTTTATAATTTCATATCTACATGATTTTATGCTTCTTTTATAGAAATTTCTTTATATTTATAACGATTATTTTTCAGAGTAATAACGTTCAAAATATTTTCTGATTATAGGCTAAGTATTTCATAAAAAAAAATTGTTACTCAAATATCAGCGAATAGGTCTACATCATGGAAGTGTTATTATATCCACGAACATGCATATTTACAAAGAATATAATTGTGTAAACAATTTTGTTGGATTTTTTAAATTACAAAACCGTACTATGTACGGCTTTCGCCTATACTAAGGTGGATTTTAAATACTAGTTACTAGGTAAATTAGTGATGTAGTTTAGTCCAAAAAAATCAAACGCATTCAAAAGAGTCTGTTTCATATATGTCCTCGACAGTTGCGAGTGCCCCGGGACAATCTCTTCATTATTGTTTAGGAGAATTATTTTCGTGGCGGAGAATCACATGCCGGTCTCTCGCCGTTAGGCGGTAATGCTAACCACTACACTACCGCGAAATAAAACAACTGGTATCGATCTCGATACCAGTAAAGGTGAAGTTAAAATGTAAAGTAATATATAAAAATATATTTTAAAAAATAAATTCTTATGCGCTATTTTTGACGTAGTTTTCGTAACGAATTTTACTGGGAGACCCGCTGAATAAACATATTCTGATATTATTAATTGACAAGGTTTGAATTTTTTAGTTTCATGTTAATCTCACCTTTTTTTTACGAATCATTTTAAGCTCTTGATTAATCCGCGAGCAAGCAGTTTAGCTTAGAAATAGATAATATATATCCAAAATGAAAATATTGTTTGTAACCGTTAAATAACAAAATTTCTCTCCATCAATTGTGGAAAAATACAAATATCAATTAAATAAATCTTGTGAATATGAAGATAGGGAATTGATAGATTATAATTTATCAACATCGAAAGAAGCATGACGTTAAAAAAAAATCATTTAATATGGAATAAAAGTAAAGCATTCAAATACGAAATTACACATTTAAGTAATGACTTTTACATGAATATAATTCATCATTTATAATTTAAAATATAATAGCGTCATTCAAAATGTACAACTATGCAAATAGCACCAAACGAAACGGCACAAGTATTATCAGATTTCTAATATTTGTATTAGGAAACTAGACACAGGGGCACGAGAATTTACATTATATCTTTTTATCAGGCCGAACAGACATACATACTCACATTCAAAATTGTATCCCAGCCTCGCAGCCGGATAGCCGGCGCGCTGCCTGCGCCCGACCCCGCTGTCTTACGTCTCCTTTCGGAAAAGTCAAATTCGCCATTTTACAACACTTAGCGCTACTATTGTTCAAAGCGTAATTAATATCGATAAACTATAGTATATAAAAAAATGTGGCACCCATTCAAAATAAACCAGTTACCTAATTATCGTAGTAATGGAGAAAAACTAGGTCGATAAACATGAAATTTTATCGTATTTAATTTAAGATTTTGTTTTAATAAATATGACAATACTTTTATAATATAGATGTAACATATATTATATGTGAGATATAGTATATAAATAAATAAAATTCATGAACAATGTTTAAAGCAATAGCTTTATGGTTAGACATTTTAAAAATTAATATAAAAGAACTTTATACATAACCACTTGAGATATAGACCTTTGTTGTGTTATTAAACTTCATTAATTTTTAATAATTATTTAAATAAATTCTCACTATTTAAAACATATAATTTCAAGACCGTTATATCTATAACTACAATGTTTTAAAGATACAAGAGCTCACAATTTGTATAGATAAATTATAATTCTGTAATATAATTGCATTAGCCTTTAATTGAACTGAATCATTGAAACATTAATATGTTTCAAAACGTCAAACAATTAGAAGATTCAAACATAAAAGATTCTGTAGAGAATATTTGACTATAATATAATAATTGAGATATAATTGAAATATAATGACTAGGCGAACAAGTTACATTGAATTTGACAATTTTGATGAGATTGATTTAATTATTATTTTAACATTTAAATGTTTGAAAATCTACATAAATTGTCTCTCCAAGCTTGCAAAGCCTTATTTAGATACGTTATTCAGCTAACCTTTCCAAATATGCAATTAGCAGCTATAAATAAATAAATAAAATTTATTTTTGAATACACCTTGTCAGGCATTAACATTTATGTTTTCCTGGGAGAAGGAGGTCTCCTTTTTTCGCAATTTTCGCAATAATATCGGTGTATGTATTTAAAAAACTGTAGATGATAAAATGTTAACAATTTTGTTTTTCAAATATTTCTTACTTTTTAAAATTAGATGTTCTATTAAAAAAATATACCAAATATGCTTCAAATTAATTTCTTAACTTTTTTATTTGGATACACATTCTTTATATTTAACCGCCAAGGCAACCGAATATTTTTTAAACAAATTAAATAAATAAATTAGAAAGCGATACAGAATACATCAGTCTGTCTAAAAAATATTTGGTTACCACCGGGTAACGAACTCGAAACTTCATATCTAGCAAAATGCGATACCATTTTGCCACTTAAGTTTCCGATATATTTGGAAATTATATTTTATAACCTTTATCTCTTATTTCATTTTTTAAATATTTTCTCGATTTTTTTTTCTGTTCTGTGTTTCTGTCTTCTAATTGATTGATTAAATTTGTTTTCACATCATGAAACTTCACAATAAAATGTGTTTTCATTCGTATTTTAATATTTTAGACAATTTTCTTTAGTTTCCATACTATTATATCAATTAATTCCATTATAATTCATAATTATATTTGAAAAAAAACCGTGTTTACTGTCACTTATTTGTTTTATTATAACGTTTTCAATGCTGCCGCATCATCTTAAGTGATGTTTCTAATACTAAACTAAAAAACTAAAGGAAGGAAAGTATCACGGAGTCCATTAGTTTTAAGTTTAGTATTAGAGACATTACTTAGATATTGCGTCAGCATTGAAAACGTTCTAATAAAACAAATTAGTGAAAGTAAACAGTGTTTTAATTTTAAATATATTTAATATGGCCTTTCACAAAGTTTTACTAGAATATTTCGAAAAAAAATTGTAATGTTATTTTATTAACAATGGATTTGGAATTGGTATTGATTTAAAATGTTTTATTTAAAAAAAATATATATATATTTTAACCATTTACTGCAATCATCGTTTAAAATATTGAAATATTGAATTTGGAAACTTTTGAAATAATTTTTTAACATTTTAGATTAAATTTTGTTTACATTTTAGAAACAATTCAAATTCTATGATACTTATTTTTAATAAATATATTTTCAATGGCGTTTGGTATTTTAGATATGTGATTGTATATTGTTTATTATTCTGAGAAATTATCCATGCTGTTTGATTACATTATTACGTTACACTTTTTAAAATTATTTATGGATATCAATTTTTAAATATTAATGTATTATAAATGTTGTATACGGTCATGATAGAAACACAGATCAAGTTTTTTTAAAATAAATAAATTAAATAATTTAAAATAAATTAAATTAGACATTTTACAATTAAACTGGTCGTTAGGTTGAGTAGTTGTAAATGTTTGCTCAACGGGAGATCTCTTTTCATATTTAGAATATCTATTGCTAATGTTTTAGTTCTAGCTTTATATTTTCTCGTATCCATTCTTGAACCGGGGGCGCCGTGAGGTCCGTGAAGACTCCAGGGTGGAGCTCCCTCGCGCAGCCGTAGCCCCACGATACGATTCCCTGCAGCACGCCCTGTCTCACAAGTGGGCCCCCTGAATCTAACTGTAATTAAAAGTATCAAATATTTAATCAAAGAACCTTAGGCTTAATACAAATTTCAGAGCTGTTACGTATAGTAGATTCTTGATGTACGAATAATTTAGTAATTATTAAAGATTGTGTTCTATTTTAATTATAAATACAATGTTTTGCTTACAAAAGTCATTGTTCTGGTTAATGCTTTTTGTTAAAATGTTACATTGTTAATTTATAATTAAAAAATTTCATTATAAAGTATATGTTTAATATTTTTTTGCGAGTTATCATTTCTTTCAAAATGAATTTTTGAAAATTTTTAAGATACAAGAGCTTTAGAAGGTTTTTTGTATTATCAATTTATATTCAAACGTCTATCGGAAGTATTTATTTATAAATTTGAAAGTATGTAGCTTATAACAACACGTTTTTTTTTTGTAAACGGCCTGAATCTGTAAGAGGCTGGAAGGGAGTAAAGTTTAATACTAATTTATAGAACAATGTATTTAAATACTGTAATACAATATTGTAATGTAAGATAATGAAATAGGAACAATGAAATTATATAAATAAATATTTTAACATACGATGAATTATACAAAATAATATTAAATGATTTTGAACAAATGATTGAATAAAACCCTATAAGGTTATTATTATATTTTAAAATGAATATGTATTCTCCCATTATGAAATCCGTATAGTGTTTCTTCTAACATTATTCGCTGCATTTTTGAAAAAATACGATTTCGCTAATTCTGTGGTTTGTCAAAAATATTTTTTTTTCTATATGTATGTAGTCGTACATATGAATTAAAAAAAAGTATAACATAATGGTATATAAAATAAAATACCTACGATAAAATAAAGTACAAATGAATTAACCTAATTAATTAATCTAAGCTAACTCTACGTTATATACACTCTTCTAGGCTAACACATTTCTGCTAATTAATGATGTACATTACTTATCGTAGAATCAAGTTGAGTATAAATATTAAGTGCCGATCAAAATCCTGACAGAAATGATTTATTATTATAAGTCAAATTTGTTTTTAATGAGATAACTTGTCCCAGAAGCAAATTGAGTAAAAATATTGCAATATATGCAAATATGCAAACATGTAACAATAAGTAACAACACGGAACAAATTTTGGACAATTGAACTAAATTAAAGCAGCAAAAAGCAATATAAAAAAAATACGCATTTATCAAAAATTTCCAGGCGAAGAATTGTAGGGTGACAATTGTGGCCGAGGATAATTGGGGGGGGAACAATATTGTGGTCCAACAATAATTTCCCATATAGTGTCCGTATGTCATACTTTCGATTTGCATATTCTGTGTATGTGGTAATCACCAGAGATTTAGTATTTTATATACATCTATATATAGTCTCTTTTTTGGAGAGGTAAGTGATAAAGGAATATGTAATTTTAGTTATGTAAAATACTCAATTAACTCATATATTATAAAAAATGTAAAAAAATTCAAAATAATAAAATAAAAAAATACTAATTTAACCACTGTTAAAAAAGTTATGAATATGTAAAAAAAATCTTTTACATAATTTAAAATCATTTAATTAATAAGTATACAGGAGATAACATTAAATAAGGAGTAATATCCTGTTCAATAAAAAATCAATAGTGGAAGCAGATGTAAATGTAAAGTAAATGATTCAAAACAATTTTATTGTAAATCAGTTGTATTTTGAAGACGACTCTTAACTATCTTCTTTTTGGTAAATATAAAAGTTGACAACCCAGCATTTATAAGAAAACCTATAAAGGAGTAGGGGATGGTTACCCACGTTTCAAATACAGCCTTAAAAGTGTATTCCCTATTTATGGTAGAAATATTCATTATTACATGTTAGTAAAATATTAACATTATATTATTTTAATTTATTGATATATAACATATACATTTTAACGTTTTTGTGGCATGGAATTTTCTTTAAATAGATATTACTTAGCATTAGGTAATGGAATATTGGATGCAAACCTTAAATCAAGTTAATAGTTTAAAAAAGCGGGTAAATGAATATTGTAAATAATATTTTACGTATATTAATTAAATGGGTTTTTTGGAATCATTGTACAGAGAATAATTTAAAAATTTAGGGGTTGTTTCCAAGATAAGCAATTATAATAAAGCAACTTTAGTAATTCCATTTGCGGTATATATCAACTTTATCTTTCAAGCGCGTATTACTTACTAGATGCTTACGTGGGCATATTTTCAAATTATTAAGCCTGACTTATATTCTTTGGCTCCTTATTCATAGTCGTTGCTTAAAGGTATTCGTTCAGTTCAATCTAGTTTTATACCACTCTACTATCTAGCCAGATAGAAATAATTTTAGTTAAAAAGTTTCTTATCTGGCGATTATGCTCAAATGAGTTTTTTCATTGGTGAAAATTGGGTGTATTTATTCAAGTGGGCTAGTGAAAAATTGAGATAAAATTAGATGCGAGGAACAAGCACCCCATGAATAATATTTCTGAAAGTATTACATTTTTCGTATGCCCGATTTCTTTAAATATTAAAAAAAATTCTTCAAATGTTAATTAGTAATTTGGATCACAAATAACATATTGAGTTTTTGGGTATTTTCCAAAAATTATGTTCATGATGGAAAAATTTGACAGATTTTTAGTGAAATCCAAAAATCATGTTTTTAAAAACTTTAGATTTGCACAAAAATTGCAATGAACTCCTTACGTTTAAGGTACTATTATTTTATTCATATTTGTGTCATTAAATGGTAATATGGTACAGAATAATTTAATATCACCATCACGTGGATTGATAGAGAGCAGTGACATAATGACGTAAATGAAGTGCATTGGGGCCAAAATAATTAAAGGTTAATTAAAATAATTAAGTTAAATAAGGGACCAAAAGGTCCGCGTCCTATAATACACTTGGTATCGCTACTTGTATTAGTATCGATAATTTTAATAGCATTAATTTAGACTAATAATTATTAAAATCTTTTTAGAAAACCAACTTTTACAGATACTATCATACACAATGAATCTAATCATCCATTATCACACAAACATTCAGGGTTCCACTCCATGATACATCGTTTAGTCAATATTCCTATGTCAACATCCAATTTCAATATTGAATTGAATACAATTAAAAAAATAGCAGTTAATAACGGGTATAATACAGGTTTGATAGACACTATTTTAAAAAATAAATTAAAAGAATATAATAATCAATTTTTATATAAATCACAGATAAAACATAATGATAATAATGATTATTGGCGTAGGATTTTATACATAAATAACTTTTCGAATCAAATATCTAAACACCTACCACGAAACATTAGACCGGCATTTTATACAAATAATAGTATAGGAAATTTACTCATAAATTCTAAAGACAAAGATGATAAATTTAACAATTCTGGTGTCTATAAACTTAGTTGCAAGGATTGTGCTGCATTTTACATTGGTAAAACGGGTAGAAATTTTAATATAAGACCACTGAAAAATATCATTCCCCGAGTGTATTACAAAGACAAATGAAAACATTATTAATGTATACAGTATATAGTGTCCCGTTGATACATTGGGTTAGGGACCATATCGTCGTTGTAAAGTGATGAATTTTTGAGTCGCAAGTGCATTTTATTCCGAAAAATAAACAGTTTTTTCATGAAAGTGTGATGTTATGATATAAAAGGTCAATTTTGTTTATTAATTTAATCGATAAAACCTTGTTTTTAATATAGTGTACCATGTAAGGCCGAATGTCCTTTTTTCTATTTTGTAATAGGGCCCAAGTTTTTGTTTGCGTCAGTGGTAGAGAGATTAGAACTAAGTAACTAACTCAGTTAGTTCATCAAGATATAAATGTCTCGCAGAGACGAAGCTATTATTTTTATACACATGGTAAATATGGAAATCTTAAGCATTACAGGGCTTAAGTGATCACTTTACACAATGAAACGTTCACCTATTTACCCATGCTAACACATCTATTACCAACTATGCTGTCGCTATCTATGGTTTTATATACTTTTCCATACTTTCCATGTAAATGAAATAGCTTCGTCTCTGTGAGGCATCTATATCTTGATAACAATCTCTCAGAGGATAAATCCCAGTAATTGGTTCCTACAAAGATTTGGACATACTCAAAATAGTTAGTTCATATTTGTATCCTGATTCTTAATCTTTCTATCGTTCTACTTGTTAGTTATTTAAAATTCTTATATTCCCCTCTTCGGATTTCAAGTAGCTATGCCATGTATTTGGTGGCTGTCAACATATTATAGCCACTATCTAAATTTGCTTTATTTTTCTGTCAGAGTATATTTAATCAAACGTTTTGTATGCCCAAACTATCTAAATTATCTTTCTTCATTATTTATATTTTCAACTCATCATAGTTACGAGTATATATTATTTTCTTTCTTCTTCATTCTAAATCTCATGTTCAATACATCTACCGTTTTCTTTTCCTTCCCGCGCAATTTTCAAGTTTCTCTGGCATATGGTATAAAGCGATCTCGTGAAGGGATTTATATTTCTGATACAGATTTATTAAATACCAATACATAGAAAAATGTTTCTGAAAATTAGTCGATAATATTTTATCAATGGTTACCGTTTATTACAAGAGTATAAGATTTCGCACTAACCACGCAGGCGTCCCTGCCGCCGTCTCTGAAGCCAGCACACAGCATCTGGCTGGTGACGTTCAGCGTCGTTTCATACAATTCGGCGCACTCCTCGTGAGAGAACACAGGCAACTGAACAGCTCGCAGGAAGTAGGAAGGATCTCCACTCTCCTATAAATTCAATAAATATTACAAAATTCAGCCTATTTTAATAATTAAATTATCTAAAATAAATGAGCTCTAAACCTTTTTTACAAATAGTCGTTAAGTAGATACATACATACAGTGGCGTGCACTGGGCATGGACTTTGGTTATGCTGCTAATATCAATGCTATAAAAACGATGAATATTGACACCAGAGGTTGTATGCATTTGAAAGAAGAACACCATTTCAGAAATTGTTTCTTGTAAATATACCGGTGTGTGTTTATTTCCCTTCTAGAAAAATATTAATATTATTACGATTAGTCTTGGCAATATCATCAATTTATTAAGTGAACTTTTAATTTTAAATTATAATATGAAATAATACCACGTTTAAAATGTATTGGAAAACATACATTCAAGTCCGCTTCAAATACACACATGCGGTGTTTTGCAATACGTCAGTTTAAGCGAAGACGTGTATTAAGTATACCGCGCGACGCGAGAGTTGCGTTTAGTTCGCGTACACTTGGGGCAGATTTTGCTGAAAACACATGCGCAGCTTTGCTTATTCTAAATTCTACCGGTAGATGGTTCTGGTTAACGCATCAACATGAGGACTTTGAATCATTTGCGCGTGGACTTACTTAATAAGTACATACGCAATATATCAATTAAATATTTAATTTAGATTTATTTCGCTGAAATTATACTTATGCACAGCATTTTCGATTGTATAGAGTGCACGCCTCTGCATACATATTATATAAGTAATACCAAGTATCTTAATGTACCGTACATATAAACGAATAAATTGACATTGCAGATAAAAATCCCAAGAAATATCTTTATACATTTAACAGATTTTTTAAACATATCCATACATATTTCAATAATGGTTCTTGAATTAAATACGCACGCATTTATCACTCTTTCACGCGAGATCCCAAAAAAATAATGCAGATTATTTCTTCGCTTCCGAACAATTTTCATTTTCCTCGCCACCATTAACAATGGATGCGGGGTGCTGAGAAATATTTTACGTTAGAAAATACTTAAAATTATTATTTACCTTCTTCTAATATTCTTTTTTTAGAATAACCACCCTTAAAAACAACCCCTTTCACTGTAGTTTCACAATTTTATTCCGAACCCGTTTCGAAATCTTACTACTTACTATGTACAATGTAGACTGTACACGTATAGATTATTTTACATTTCAGTAGCTTTTTTTAATATTATAATATGTATGAACGAATAATTATATATTTACATGACTTGTTTGTAATGAGATCCAGGTTCGAATCCCGGTTGCGCAACAACAATATTTTTCGATAAATTTGATTTTATATGTATATCTTTCTAATTATTATATTTAATTCATATTTAAAAAATCACGGACCTATGTTCTGAATAATCACAACTTCACAAAAATAATGTGTTCTCTTAATTTAATTTGTATTTCAACTTATGTCTATTATTTCTTTTAAATTACTTTTTAGGAGTAGGAATGTCTTCTTACTCCAAAGGAGATACTCAGGAAATATTTATCAAACATATAATTAATCTATTGTCGGTAAGCAAATACAGATTTATCCACTTTCAGTATCATTTCAGCATGATAATGTACTACCAAAATACTATATTATTCCTCCGTTAAATAGTAAATAGTACCTGCAGAACGCAGGACCCGCGGGAGGCGCTTTCGAAATTTTGCAAACTATGGCAGTACACTCCATTAGTCTTTGTTACGAAGGATGCATAAATCAACAACGCTATTCACAAGCTTTTCGCTATGGTGAAATGTGGTTGGTATAATGTGGCTTATTGCACATTAGCTGCGGTTTAGGAATTTGTACACAAACGTTCATGTGAGGTTTTAATTTTTTCAATAAACTAAACAACGTCACTATTAAATACTCGCATACGTAAATGTTAATACACGCGTTAAATATCCATACATTGTTTTATATAATTGATATCTATCTGTAGGTGTGCGTCTATAATGTACGTAAAGTAAATTTATTCTGGGATGTTATCAAAAGTTTAAAAGTATTCAAAAATTATAAAAACGAATATGAATAAATGAAAGATAATTATTTTATATATTATGATTATAATCAATGCTGAACAGTGAAAAAATATTATATACCAAATGTTAATAACAATTTTTCCAGGGTTTAGTTTCATGTATAATATTTATCTAAATACAAAATGTATTATAATATAAATATGAAATATATTTTTCAAAAATAAAATTTTTAAAACTGTAAAGTACTTTTTCTACAGCTTTTCTAAAAAGTTTAACAACTCAAATAATTAAAATGTTTTCATAAACATCATTAAATATTGTGTTTAATTTCTACATAATCGTAATGGTACTGGCGTTGTGAGAAGTTCTGTAAAAATTAATATACGTGTCATTCATTTTCAGTGTGTTTTTATTACATCCAATCACTGGAGTGAAACTAAAACGGGCGTGAGGCTCCACGAGTGGAAGTATTTAATTTAATATCAGAGTCTTTCAATTTCACCGTGGTGGGGATAAATTAATTAAAATCAATCATAGCGTAATATAAAAATAAATATGAATTAAATATATTAATTAGAAAGATATACATATGAAATCAATTTTATCAAATAATATTGTAGTTGCGCCACCGGGATTCGAACCTGGATCTCTTTCCTAACCGGGGAAGGTGCATTATCCAACTATGTTACAGCGACAATATTTTTAGCGACAATTTTCGAACATATATGTTACCTTTTTGATATTAATACATTTAATCTTTCCATTATTTGAATGAGCCATCTACCTTATTTTTACAGAATCTCAAATACCTTTGAGTAATCTGATAGCAGACGCCAGAATTATCAATTCATTTTTATTAAATTTTGGACACATTGATACAACTTTATTATTAGGAGAACACATTCTTATTGTGAAGTTGTAATTAATTATTCAGAACATAGGTCTGTGATATTTTGATATTAAATGTATTAATATCAAAAAGGTAACATATAGGTTCAAAAATTGTCGCTAAAAATATTGTCGCTGTAGCATAGTTGGATAATGCACCTTTCCCGGTTAGGAAAGAGATCCAGGTTCGAATCCCGATGGCGGAACAACAATGTTTTTCGATAGAATTGATTTTATATGTATATCTTTCTAATTAATATATTTAATTCATATTTAAAATATCACAGACCTATGTTCTGAATAATTACAACTTCACAATAAGAATGTGTTCTCCTAATAATATAAAAATACTTTACGTTAGGGCGAACAGTTTATTTCAACATAATTAAAAATGGTAATGTTCCTTAAAGTACCGATTATGTAGAATTATTTTTAAATACATGTTACACGTATTAATGATTAAGGTATGTATTTTTACTGTAGTCATTGAACTGTGAAATATTTATTTTCTATAAATTAAATGTACATTTAACATTAAATAAAGAAATCTCTTTGCCCAGATACAGTTAATTAATTTCCTTGACAGCAATGGAGAGCTCAGTAATTTTATCTGCCTGGGAGTTTTCGTTCAACAACTGGAGGGTGAAGTTGAAGACCGAAGAGAATTGGATCGGTTTGCTTTTTTGAAACATTAAATTAAAAATTTGAAAGAACGTATCTTGAGAATTACAAAAGTTTGAATAATTGAATTACTTGTGCTCCCCATAGATATGCATGGAGTTGAAACGAAGACTTTGAAAAAAAAAACGAAATATACTCGACACCTTCGAGATTAGGTGATGGTGTCACTGCACTGACTTGGAATGAAGAAATTGTTGGTGAATTATTATATTTCTATACTTAAAAAACACACATTAAAGTAAGGTTACAGATTATATACCTTATATTATAGATTAACGACAAATATTTCATAATAATTCAATTGAAATTTTACATTTTTTATATAAGTAATTTCACAGGACACGGATGAGGTCAAAAATATGATTTTTTCATTACACATAGGTGAATTTAAAAAGAAATTACATAAATAATAATAAATAAATAAAATGATGTTCCTCATTTAGAATGTAGAATTAATACATTAAAAAAATACGTGCCTTAGTGTATCCGAAACCGTAGACGGTCATTAATGTTCCCTCTTGAGGTTTATGATAATATTCTGGTAATTGAATCGGAGCGATTGCTGAAGAAAACTCCATACCTGGATATACCTGTAAAATATACTTTTCATAATTAAACTACATACTTCTTCCAGAGAAATAACATTAATATTATCTTCTCTTACTCTTGAAATATCATTTTTCGTTATTATAAAAATGAACCTTTTAATATGGTTAATGCTTTTATTATAAGATTCTGTATACATAATATATTAACTAGTCTTGTGTTTAATTGAGTACTCATAATTTAATAAGAATTCTTGAACAAAAAATAACACAATTTTTCCGCCCTTTGAATTCTCTTTTTTTATCGGAATAATCTATTCTAACTGAAATATTTAATTCCTTTTGTCGATGAATTGAGTAAGTTTCTGTTTTCACTGACGGATACATTTTGGTGATGGTTCAATGGTTGTAGAGAAAATGGCTGTTGGCTGATAAATTGGTTTCCGCAGTTAAATTTCATTAGTGAACCACAAATATATTTTTTTGAGGCCTTGGTGTACCTCATAATTGCCTATCGCTACTTTAAAATAGTCATAAAGGTTAATATTTTAAATTTATCAACATACGAATAGAAAGTATAGCTTTACTGCATTAACTGTAAAAACATATTATAAAATTAAGAATAAAAAAAAAAAACTCCAAAAAAACATTTATACACATGTTTGAAATGCGTAGACTATTTCAATAATCAACAAATATAAAATAATATCACATTTTATATAACGTGTTACATACAAGGGAAAATGTTTAAAATAAGTATTAGAATTAGTAAAAATAATGTTAATTATTTTTATTTTATTGTTAATTTACAACATTTAAACTGTTTGTGAAAATATTTACATTAAAAAAGTAGTATTAAAATACGTCGCGTATTTAAAAGTTCTTTTTTTTTTAAGGAATACCATTCAGTTAAGTTTTGTTTACGAATACAAAAGTAATATAATGTTTTATTCAATTAATATAAAAAAATCTACATATTTGTTTACGTTAAACGTTACTCCAGACCGTAACGGAATTTAAAATATGTTAATAATTCGATATCGTATACAAAAAGCGACTGCCTGGTGAAATTGTGACGTCACATTTCACGTCTGCGGTTCACGCCAATGTGAAACCGAGAAACGTGAAACACGTCAAAAACAATACCGCGAACGAGTGAAAAGGGTAACTCAAATAATGTTTTACCAACATTTAAAACAGCGGTGGAAAATTTATTTTACAAAATATTAATTAAATTATTTTATCTCGTTTTCGGAAAGTCAAGATGAATTTATGAAGAAAAAAAAGATAATTTATTTCTCAGTTTTCTGAAAATGAACACGATTTTTGAACTTTTTTGATAACTTTGCAATTAATTTAATTAAGATAATGTATTTGTAATTAATTTTCTAGCCATAGCAGAGATTTTAAAATTGATATGATTTTGATAAAATGTTCCTAAAACACACAAACATGCATTTAAAAGCAGTGAACGAAATTATGCAGTAAGCAGCCAGCCGCAGAAAACTTAAAAAATAACTTTTGTGAAAAGAGCGAGTAATAAAGTCTATACAACTCAAATAATGTGTCTTTATCTTTAAAATTACAAATAATATATATATACCAATTGTATAACTTTTAAGGCCCGTGTCTGCTGAAGGAAACATGGTGAGATAATCACAGAGATTTAATTGAGATACATTTCAATTCCATGTACACATGTCGAGATTTTAATCTGGAGATAAACTCAGAGACCAGCTTAAGATTGGTAGAAAGAGACAAAAACTCTAACCAGTGTACATGATGTTCGATCTGACAGCAAGATTTGACAAGTGCATACAAACGTCATCTAAAACATGAAGTCATTAAATATGAATATTAACATGAGGCGTTAAATAACAAACATTTATTCCATTTTAACTGCTGCCGGGGAGATTTAAAATCTCCCTTCTGATGAACGACGATGACATTTGACTTCCGAAATGAAGTGAGGTGAGGCATGAAGTGAAGCACGAGACGGCGAATCTCTGAAATATACATCAAAGTGTGTACGAGTACACGGGGAATATAAAAACTGCAAGGACGTGCACTGCATACAAGCAAAAGCTGTGCATTATTAAAAATTCTGGGAAATAAAAATAAATTTAATATTCTTTATAATATGAAAATGCTCTATAAAATTCTAGACGTTATTACCCGTACTAGCGTAACCTTATCTATGACGTGACCCACGAATTCTGTCTACCCGTGTCTAGTCTTTATTTTGAAAAGTTGCGAATCATTTGTAACAACTTCATATGCAGGCGCGTCGGCAATTTGCTAGCACTTAGGCATTGTATGAGCTTAATTTGTTCTTTTTAATCATCATACTAATCGTACTGAATTAAATATTTTATTACTGAATCTATGTTGGAATCTTTACGTCTGCAAATTTTCTGCATTTTTCAAACAATTTGTGTTTAATTTTGTTGCCTTCGAAAGGAAATAACTGAAATTACTGAAAACTGCGTGCAATAAAACTTCTACATGTTTGTTTTGCTTAACAGACTAAACGTTTTGTTTTCGTAGTGTATTCCAACCTATGATTCCAACTTCATTCCGTATTTCGGTGTTTGCGTAGATAAAATTTATAGGTTGTAATTTTTTATGTCAGGCGAGCGAATTTGTATTTTTCAAAATATTATTATGTTAGATTATTACCAATATTCAATTAAATGTTAAAATAAAATAATTTCTGTTATGAGTTTCGGCTATGTCAATTTGTAAAGCTAGTTATTTAAATAAATGTTTTTGAACACTGATAATGGAACATTTCAAATCTGTTGTCCGAAGGAGAAATCGTAGAAAATATTTTAAACGAAATCGAAAGCAGAGTACGGTACCGAGCAATAAAAAAACTTGCCTTCTTTAAATAAATAAATACACTATTCTAAATTTATTCTATATTTTAAATTTAAATTGATAGAATTGTTCTTAAAATTAGAAAAAAAAACCTAACATTTTTTTTATACCTATTGTATACTAAGTTAGCATCGTCGGTAAAAGCATAAGCTAAGTTTGTGCTTACTGCACGCCAACAGAAAACTGAGAGTTGTCTTCGAAGAAACTCACGAGAGCAAAATTATATCAGAGATTGTCTCGAGTTTAAAATTTCTTAAAAATCTCATTCGTTGACACTGGCCATCAAGAGGATTTAAGAATAGATTATATAAATTATAATCCGATTTTTTAATAATTTTAAATGGTATTTTTGTGATTAGGAAGGCAATCTTAATATATAATTTTTTTCAAAATTGTGGAATTTTACTTTAAAACTAAATATATGTTCAATTATAAGACTGGCAGATAATCACTTTCAAACACGTCACTCCGTATTTTCGTCAATCGCAAAGTGGCGGTTTTGGTTTTGAGCCCCTCAGTTATAAAAATTACCTCCAGAAGAGCAATGTCGTTATCGTTGACCTTGAGCACGAACCCGGGGTGCTTGAGCAGCCTGAGCACGGCGTGCTCGGAGCCGCCCACCAGCCGGATCCCGCTGCCCGCCCGCACGAGCGCCTGCGACACGAGGAACACCCGGCCGAAGCAGTGGGCGGCCGTGACGACCCAGCGGGAGGTCAGCACCGCTCCGCCGCAGATCTGGCGGGTGAGGTACTCCAGCGCTACCTGTGCGGGCGCGGGCGAGCAATACAATCAATTCACACAATACAATCGATACAGTTATACAGGTATTTAATATTCTTCACACAAATTAAATGGCATCAAATTAAATGTTTACCAAATTAAACTCAATATCCAAAATACTTGTGAGACACCAAATTTAGTAAATGTTCACCAAAAATTGCACTGAATTACGGTGTTACAGAATTCCACGTGGTGGCGCATGGGAATGTGAAACTTACGACAATCTCCGGGAAACGTTCGATGAGTACAAGGAACAACATTTTAGCGAGTGGGAAGTAGAATTACCGCAGGATAAGACTGATTAGCTGAATGTCTTGAATGTCAAAGTATCTTAGAGATTACGTTTGTAAACATTTAGTTGGGTTAGATTAGGTTAGGTTAGGTTAGAACACAAAGACAAAAGTTTTTTTAGTGGCAAATAATATAAAGATGTAAATATCTAGTTGATACCGTAGATTAAATATGGTATAAAATTTGGTGAACATTTACTATTTTAGGTATTTTTATTAAATTTGGTAAGTAGTTAATTAAATTGCCTTAAAAAGCTATATTATATTTCAAATTACAAAAAATAAAGTAAGTAGATACGAATATATTTTTGTTAGTAAGGTCAAGCGCAATTTAAAAGGTTTCAATATTGCATTACTGCGTTACATCTACGTAATTAGGTAAATGCTAATTAGCCCTTTTAATAATCTAGATCTATTGTTAGTATTATCAATTTACTATTCTGAAATAATTCTTATACATATAATCCTGATGTATATATGTGTGCCAAACGTAGGAAAACTAATACATTTTATTAGAGTGAAGTGTCAATTTTCTTTGAAATGTGAAGATGTGACCTTTTTGTTCTGAAGGTGCATTTTTCAAAATAATGAACAAACAAATCTATTGTCGTAAATTTTAAAACAGGAACACAGTATTGCTGCTATAGTATGGGTAGGTAATTATTTAAATTAATAGTTATATTTCTGAGACGAATATTATGTACGTACGTAATATATTTCATAACAATCGTTCTAAAAGTTCAGACAAACTATTTTTCACAATGTTTAAAGACGTTGGTTATTAAAAATCGTTTGTAGTTTAACCTTTCCCATACCGTGATATAAAATACCCATATGCAACCATGTTGTCAACTCGTGTTACCGTAAGAAATTTTTAACATTCTAATTGTGAAGAAAGCTTTTATTAGTTCAAATGGCTTTATAATTAAAATTATTAATCCTTTAAACTTACTCTAAATATTGAGTATTAATTATGAAAATGGTATCAATATCCTAATATAATTCGAAGCATTCATCGAGTCCTATACAATACTACCATATTTCTTATATTACATTAAATTAGTGAGAAAGAGAGATCATAATTATATTCGTGTGTTTGTTATCATTTTTATTGTGAAATTAATATACCATATTTATTTATTTGTCTTACCACAAATAGTATTTTTACTAGCATATTAATTTTACAACTGACTGAATTAAAAAATGTTTATTTTTGTAGGATTAGCTTTACATTACTAGTTTTTTACTAGTCAGTTCTAAGCATAAACATTTTTCTTAGAATTAACTAAAATATGAATTTTATGTTGCGTATATTAACCGAAATATTACAGTTTTAATTGGGGCTGTAGACCTATGTTACTGCATGGTTTTGGAAGGGTTAAGTGTAGTAACGGTTAATTAATGTGAACAATTGTTCTTAAATAACGCGCTAGGACGGGTTTAAAATAATAAATTAAATTTACTATTTTATTACTGTAAAACTATTAAGAAATCAAGGCAACACAAGGCAGATCAATCTTGAAAATATTAAAAAATAAATGTTTGATTTCAATATAAATACCTATAACGACAAACATAACTGCTCAATATAGATATTTATTTAATATTTTATATATGACTAATGGGTAAGTGATATAATGAAAGACATAATTTTAATTTTATTTCTTAGCTAAACGGATACTTAAAAGCTAAAAAATATTCTAAGATCGTTAGCACAATTCCTACAGGTATTGGCCAAAAACATTTTTTTATTAAATTGAAAAGTATCTACATTTTTATGTTTAAAGTGAACGTTAGAGTGGAAAATGTAAATTTGTATTAAGTGAATTTGCGTAAATTGTTTCCAATTTAAAATGGTGCCTTGATTATTGCGAATGCATTGCCAAATATTTATATTGGTGCATCGTGTCATGAACTAAACGAATTGGTTTTCAGTGTGCCCCGATTATTTGTTGTGTAGATTATTAAATATTACAGAGATGGTAATACATTTCCCCCTACAAGTATCTTTTAAGGTTGGAAAATAAAAATAAAGTAAGAAATGATGATGTAACAAATAATCTTTGTTACAACTGAAATATTTTCTGTAAAAAAATGAATCGATTTGTACTCATTTTGTTGATTTTGTGTGTATTCATTTAATGTGTGAAGATGTAACATAAGATGCAAATATTTATATTTTTTAAATATTTTCAAAGTGAGCGCCAGTGCCTTATTCAGTTAATGTTGGTTTGTACCTCAATTGAAAACCGAAATTAAGAGGAGTGCGGTCGTCTACCGTCTCCACAGCCATCATCACCGTCGATGGCTCCTGAGTGCATTTTGCATTTACCGGTGCGTAAAACCAGAACTCTTAACAGCCGGTGAAAATACACCCGGTACTGACTGTGCGGCAATAACCACGCGATCAGCAGCCATTAGGGAGGCCGGCACCCGAGCGCTACTCTTCTCGCTGCCGTCTTCCAGATAACATCTTAATAAAACGGTCCTCTGTGTAGTCATTTCATCGGGTATTGTATTACTGTGTGTTAACAAACTCAACAATAAACTTGTGTCAACTGTAGGTAGTTTTTCCTCTCTAACCTGCTCTGGCCACACACACTTATTCAATACACTTCGCGATCTTCAAAGGAACATGTGAGTGATGGATGATTAATGGGGCGCTTAAAACTACTCATACATCAGTTTATACTTCTGTTTTGCAGATACGCACATATCTCAAACATAACCTCATAATAACATAATCTTTTACTCCCTAAACTCGTGACCTGAACGCGCAACCTTCTGATATCCATGACCCGATCAACGATGGACAGGGTGAAGACAATTTGGAAAGACAGAAATATCATCAGGTGGAGAAAGATACTATTACATTAGAAAACATTAGAAATGCGGTGTTGGGAGCGTATGCTGCGAATCCCATGCAGAGCTCATGAAACAAACAGCTCCATTTTGCAAGAAATAAATGTTGAACAATTTATTTTCCATAACACAACTGCGCACACTGAAATACTTCTGGCATGCTGTAAGATGGATAAGTACAAGAAGTAATGGAGCGACTGGTGTTACGAGGCAGAGTCGAGGGATCCTGCTGTAGGTCGCTGACTCGATTAACGGATATGATAAAGTATGCAACAAATGACTCATTCAGGAATGCTGCAGATAGAAACAGATGGCGCCAAATAATTGGGGTTAGAGTATCTTCATTGTTATAGCGACCACAACTGCTCTATCGAAAGAAAAGAGAGCATTACAGCTGCTTATTTTCAAAACAGGAATCGATGTGCAGATTCGTAGAAAATTTTGCACCAGCCTGCCAAACTAATAAAATCTTTAAAATCATAATAATAAGAGTTTAAAATCTTAAAATTGAAAAATAATGCTACCAATTCATAAGGAGGTCTACGTTTTCAACTAATACGCAACGAAGACTCCCGAGAGTTAATATAAAATATATTAAATAAATTACGTGAGCACTCATAGATAGGCTTTGATTTGTCTCAGTTTGATCAGCAAAAAAGATTTGTTTTTAATTCACTGTTGTTTGCTGTTATTTCTAATTATTTATACTTATATTAATATCGTCTGCAGGCATGATATTTGTTGATTATTCGGATACTAAGTTTATTTATTAATTTCAAAACCCATTTAAACAACCGAGTAACCAAATTAAAACATAATTAGGTCTTACGTGAAATGGAGCCTGCTCTATGTTGACTATCTCCCCTCCGATGATTTTCCCGTGGCGGGAGCGGGTGCCTGAAAATTTCATCAAATTAATACACTTAACCCCCTCGAGTACGCCATCTTGTCAATCTCAAGAACTTCAATATAACCATGATTTATGCTCGTCTCGTATTTATTATGTCCCTTATTTTATTAGGTCGAAACACTTTTTTCAGTAGTTATTTCAAAGGTTATTTTCTTAAAGGTCTCTTAATAGTAATGACTTGTTAAAAAATATTAACAATGCACAAACTACTGAAATAACAAACTGAAAACCTTTTTTTAATATTATTAATAACTCCTTCTTTTTTCCCGTTGCTTTTAAAATATCACTTTGAATAACATTTTTTGATGTACTAGATATTTCACGTTAGTAAAAATTTACACAGTTTTGTACTTTAAGCTCGTAATATTTTATAAATCCTCCATCGTGATGATTCCGAATCGATCTTTAGTCGAATCTTATCCATTACAATAACACCGCAACAATAACAGTCTTTTTAAAGAAACTAAGTTACACCGCAACAATAACAGTCTTTTTAAAGAAACTAAGTTACACCGCAACAATAACAGTCTTTTTAAAGAAACCGAGTTACATAACTAATGAACCAAATGTCTTTACAAATCAAAAACTGTAATATTTTAATAACACATCGACATACCTGATCGTCCACTTGTCACTGTCAAATGTATGCAAGCAATTAACACTAAACACAGAAACACACGTGTAGCCATTGTGGTATCATAAATGGCAACACTTCTGAGAGTTATTTATAACGAATGTTGTCTTTAAAAGAAATTTTATCAAACAACTAATTAGTCAACGAGTTTCCCCTAACAAGAGCATTGTTTTATTAAATGCTTTTTAATTACGCTTTTAGGGAAGACCGTCGTAATAGGTTAATGCGCTAACGTCATTAAAGTAATTTAAATTATTAGTTAATGATTGGATCGAAGAAATTTTTCTGATAATCAAACAATTGCATCATTCATCGCACGTACCTATGTACGTAGTTTTAGGTAATTATACGATATTATATATTTTTAGTAGCCGGAACCAATCTATATACGACTCATTCACGATTTGTAATATGAACCGTGTGTGTAATATAATGTTTAGTTATCAGTCAAAAGCGTTTATAATTATCTATACATATAGAACAAAGATTGCATCTGCCTAGTTCTTAAGCTAACAAAAACAAAAATACAACTTTCTATTATTTAAAAAATGTTTATTATTCATTATTTTCTTAAAATTGATAAATAATGCTGACGATTCATAAAAAAACTATGATTTGAGCTGATACGTACTGTAGAATTTTCGGGAGCCAGAAAACTTCTCATCTTTTAAATAAAAAAATAAAAAGGTATGTTATGTTATGTTTCATTTTCTCAGTTTAGTCAGCATCTACTGAATTGAAAAAAATCACGTCGTCAATTGTTTCAGTTATAGTAACGAAAATAAATAAAAACTAATGAAACTAAAAACTATAATGAATATATATGTAATAGAGAAGAAATAAAAAAATCCCTCTTTTTTAAAATAATATATTTAATTGATCAAATTGGTTACAATCTGTACAAGAAGATAAGGGAAAGGCCCCGTAAATCTGCTACATCAAGCTTTTCTAGATATTTTGAATAACACATTGTCATTATATTGAACAATATTTAGAATACCTAATATAATAAAATTGAATATATTGTATATGGAGAAATATAAAAATTCTATTTCTTCAATAAATCTTAAAATTGTATTACATAAAATGCATTAATGAATACACGAATAACATTAAAAAAACATAAAATAACATTAATACATTTTGCAATAAAAAGTACGGTAGCGAATCACAAATAACCGTATCGGTTACGATCACATTAAAAATAAGGTAAATAAAGTTTTACAAGTAAATATGCTGAATTTAATCGCATGTACGTAATTTATTTATAACGCGACGACATTTACATATATTATGTGAAAATGTATTTATGTCAAACCTTTGAATTTAATATCCTTATAAATGTTTTTATGTTGTTATTATCTTATTGGTCGATACTATGAATTGAGTACGACTAGTACGAAAATTTGGTACGTACATGCCTTATGTTAATATGCATGTATGTAAAACCTGGTTGTACCCACATACATGCCTTATGTAATAAGTACATATGTAAAACCAGATCTGGAAAAAAATTACTGAATATAAAATTATAAACTGAAATTATCGCATTAAATGCACCCGAATTTGTAATGTACACTGGTTCCAGGAAATGTTTTATTATCCCCTCTCCCTTATATAATGTTGGTCGTAATATCATATTATGCATGCGCGGGTGTGTACTTCAAGGGTGAGTTCTGATACGCACATAGTGTGTAGCAAATTTTAACACTGTTGGCTTAAACAAAAGTAATAAATAAAACAATTTAGTCTTTCGACGACTATAATTTAAAAATTAGATTATTTTAACTGTTATCTTAGAGTAGGTAACACAGTTGATGCAATGAACATTCCAAGATAAAGGTTTATAATATCCGTCGCTAATGATCTTTTAGCTGTGAGTCATGAATCGTGTATGACTCGGGCCAATGATCATTCATTCATTCCACGAAAGTTCAGCGGTGCGATATTATGACGTTTTAAATGGTTGTTCGATACATTTGTCAGTAAAATTTGGACTTCAATATACTACACACGTTACAAGTGTTTACAGTGGCCGCATCTTCGGCAATTATGCATCATTAAATGTGTTGGTTGGTAATTCGATGTTGGAATAGATGATATGTGCAAGATTTTATGTGTTATATTGTTCCATTGTATGCAGGTGAGGACCTTAATGGTTGGGATTAATATTTATTGCTATAATTGAAGGCAGAACATTTTCTGACGCTGGGCTTTGGGCAACTGTGAATGAGCAGGTACAATGTATAATACATCAGTAACAGTATTAACGAAATTTCTTGAAAACAAAAGAAATTTAATCAGGCGTATATAAATTTATACTGCCTCGAAACAAATAATTCATTTTGTGGGAAAACATTATTTATTTATTTGTTACATAAATAAATACAACTTTGTAAATGAATAGTTCATGAATTTTCATTAATTTAATGCACATGTATTTTTATATAAATAAATAAAGAATAAGAGCACTTTAACTAAAATATTGTTTGTTTGTTATAACCATAATTGTTGTTTGTTTGTCATTACAATTGGAAAATATTTTATGACATACATACATAAACGATGTTCTTCAATGAATAGAAAAAAAAAAGTAAATAGATGAAAGGTGTAAAAAAATACAAAACCCGTTTTTCGATAACAAAAAGAAAGGAGAAATCAAACAAAATATATCGTATTCGACTTCATTTTCTCATAAACTGTAAAAACAATTTCGAGGCATAAAATTTTTAACGAGTGAACGTTATTTTTATTTTCGTTTATTTTTTATAGACCGTTTCCGTAATTGGGCAAAAATATGAAATACTGCCATGAAAATAAATACAACAATATTATATTAGATTCTATAACTATAACACATTGTTAGTCAAAAATAATAATTTTATTTTACGCATGAAATAAAAGTTTTATTAAAGGAAAAATAAAACATAAAAGATATCTTATTTCCTCTGATACATCATGAAGATTTTCATTTTGGTAAAGATGTCACATCTATAATGCGGTTTTATTGACAATCCAGTATTTCAAGAATGCAATGCTAGAGTACACTCCTGGACTGTTGGGACGGGCGCAACCCCTGCCCCACGACACCACCCCCACCAGGAATCCAGCACTCACCAAGGGGCCTCCAGAATCAGACTGAAATTAATTTAAAATATTTATATGAGTACAACTTGCCGCCACCCTGGCAGATAAAATGAGTTTTCTACCTACATGCATTAGTGCGAGTAACCAATAACGGCATTACACAAAGAATATGTACTTATATTTTTCTTAGAACTCTCTAGAATTATCTAAACCAAATATCTATTAACATTAAGTTCAATAACAAAAATAACGATCCAAAATCAAAGGTCTTTTTTTATATATATATTACTTAGCTGACCTATTGTGTGACCAATATTTCAAAAAAGCTTGTTTTCCAAAAACTCAGCAAATCTATTGTCACGATCCAGACCAAAAATAAATGTACTATTTATTATTAGTGATGCCCGGGATTAAAATTTAGTTATAATTTAAAATATGTAGTCTAGGTATAAGGAGGGCTATTGGAGGGCTGGTGGACTTTTACTTTTCTCAAAGTCCTAGAGTGCAACTGAGCAAAATTTGAAACAGCACTAAAAATGCAAATTTATATCGAGGGACGGAGTGGAGTAGTTAGAAAGGGTCTTAAATAGTAACTACACAAAAATCATTTAATAGCGGTCAAAAGTATAGGGAGAATATAGAACACATATAGAAAGACACATATAAATATTACACGTATAAATACCCCGCAGGCATCTTTGGCTCCGGTTCTATACCCAGCACAAATCATGGTTTCCGTCACGTGTCTATAACCTTCGTACATTTCCATACATATCGTCCAATTGATCACCGGCACGGAGACAGTTTTGAGCTTCACGGATAGAGGACCGTTTTCCTGATTTGGTGGAAAACGGATCTAATTTATTATTGGGAATAATTTTCCATTATTACTGGAAGTATTAGAATATATTAAATAATTTTATTTGTGCTTCAACATGGTATATCAAAATTTATCATACATTATTACGGAAGACTGCTTTGTGATATGTCTCAGGTTTTATATTGATTTTTGTTTAGTTATAAACTACAGTTTATTGCAGTTTTTAAGAATTATGCCATATTCTGAATTCAGTTCATCATTGGCGCTAATATTGCTATCAATTTTTTGAGTAACGAGCACCGCAATTTTCAATAATACTTGTCATCGAATGAGGAACGACAAACTAATAAACCTTTACGATATTCTTACTAAAATAATATACAATTATGTACATAATTCAAAAGATCGCTCTCTCTAAATACAAGATTTTTCTCAAATAGTCTTATTATTGTTTAACGGGGCTCAATTTTTTTTCAGAAATAATGTTTGTAACTAATAGTTTTAAAATAATCTTGAAACGATAAAAAGTTATGACTTCGCAAATTAGGATGAGCTTCTAAAGGACTTAAAATATATTCAATAATTTAAGAAAAATGTTACTAGACAATAATAATTATATTTCTAAGCATTAAAACTAATGTTTGCTATAAATATTTTTGCCAAAAACTCAAAACACCTTACCTTCTACTTTCTGGCTTATTAATAAGACAATATTCTGGTTAGCATTACTTTTAATATTCTATTTACTTTTCATTTAAATAGAAAAAAAACAATTTATTTAATATACAAATATGGGCCGATGGCACCTAAAAAAAAGGGGAACGATAAACTTATCGTTAAGATATTTTTTTACTAAAATACCTTTAATATAAAATTATATACAAAATGTAAACAATCTTCCTTTCAACATAGGAGGTTTTTCTGTTATAGAGGTGACACATCATAAAAAAACCTTATAATTGTATAAAGTCTAATATTTAATTTTACGTAACAGACGTTTCTACATTATATTTGCAAAATAAATCAAATTTAGTATTGAAGAGACAATTTTCCTTTACAATCATTGAATTAAATCAAATGTATCACTTAAAGCGAAAATATGATATGTGTTACTCATTTTGTTTAGAATTTACACACATATTTAAAACACAAAGCATGCGAATTTATCATTTTATTTTGTGTGTTATATTCTTCTATAGCATTTACATACATTTTTAAACACGTATTACTTGTTCGGTGTACTGAAATTAAGGAGAGCTTCACGATATTTCTCGCCACGTTTACATAATGTTCTTTGTATATTATTTAGCTGAAATTATTATATAAATTAGAAGTACTTACAGATGTATATCCCCAGCCAGAGACCGAGACAAGATCTCCATCTCTTAAAATATATCCCGGGGGTGGTAACGATATTGAAGCCGTGGTTTCATCGAAACTAATCGATTTTACTAGCTGTAATAAAATAAATCGTTATTTATATTAATAAAGAGACATTTATAATTACGTACATTTTTTTTTACATTTTTGATTCAGTAAAATGGTAATCCTGATTGGTATAAATTCATTTAAGACATTGAAATGGCTTTTGAATGATTTACGCTTGAAATTGAATAAGGAATGTCACCCAAAAGTGATCGTAATATTCGTCAAGTTAATCAACTCTAGGGGTAAATATACCTCAATGAGGGCGATGTCGTGGCTCAAGGTCTGGAAATTGAAATTGTCGTGAATAATGATAGATTTCATGTCGTGGTATATGCCGCCTGACAGCCTACTCTGAGACCCCGTTCGTAAAGTGAAGTCCTTTGGATTCTCTCTGTTTATATACAAAGTGAAAATTAATTTAGTTAAATTATGGTACCGTGATAGGATAAATATGCATATATTTTATTATCGCTTAATAACAGAAATTTGTAAACAATAATTTAAATTAAACTTGTGTAATTAATAGATAAGTAGAAGTTATTTCATCAAAAATATAATATATATATAGTTATATTTTGATTAAAAAATGTCTCAGAATAAATAGAAATGAACGTATATATTATATATTTGTAAAAATGATATTTATTAAAGTTATTTTACGTAGTTGTATAATTGAGTCTAAAGAAGTTTTTGTGGCTTATTTGTATACTAACTGAATATAATCTCTAAAAAAATTAATTGTCTTAAAAATTAGTTAGTGTATTTATAAAGCAGTACCGATGCAAAATATTTATTACATTAAAATAAATTAGTCTTCCAAAATCCAAATAAATATGAAAAAGCAATACAGGGTGTAACACACCTAGTCCACAATATATTACCTATATACCTGACTAAATTATGAGTCGAGAATGTTTAAGGAATATGTGCAATATTTGTACCGTTAACGAAAATATTATTAGAAAATTAAAAAAAATCATGTTAAGCTTTAAGTCAACGTAATTTTAAATAAATATTAGCGAAATTAAAAATTAATTAAACTATACCTTTGCTTCAAGCCCTAAAATAATGTAACAAAAAATAGTCTGGCGGCTTGAAATTCAATGACCTTTAATTTATTGTTTTCAATATATATTTTGAAATCAAAAAATATTTCAATTAATTGAAATAATCGCATAATTGCGATTTTTTTGTAATGCATGTATCCCTTCAACATTTTTGACTCGTAATTTAGTCAGGTATCTGCCCATAAAATATTGTGGACTAGATCTGTTACATCCCCTATATATTAATTTAGTACCTTATACCATAAATTTACATGCACAAAGTAATTTTTCTCGGTGCCATCTCTTTATAATATAAACAAATTTTATATATTATGTGTTTAAAATATGTTTATTTTATATTTTTTAAATAAATGTATTATCATATCAAATACGATCTTGTTAAAAATATTAAATAGTTTGTAAAAATTATATCCACGAGGATTGGGTACTCCCAAATAGAATTAAAGTAACAACTAGATCAATGACACAAAAATATGCGTAGCGAACACTGAAAAGTCAGCTTAAACATTTTAGAAATTGATTAAATAATTTTGCCTAATGCGCGGTTTAATAATCCGATCCAATCACAAAGCTTTCGTAATTCGAACGTTGAACAATTAAGAATTGAACTCGCCCATGGAAACAGTGAGCAGCTGTGACAGCCCATTTGTCAGACAAAATGGCCGAACCGCAGTGGTGAATACTCCAGCGTCGCAGTGAAGCGACGTATTTGTACTGTGAAACGCTGACGTCCTGCCCGCCAATTATTGGACGCATATAGTGACTGGCGCCATGACAGTATGCTGAAATTTTTAATGAAGAAAATGCGGAAAATGTGAATTTTATTAAAATATTTTGTATCGTCTTTAGCAAAAAAGAATGTGTTAATTTGTTTTAAAAGGGAAACAAAAAATTACGCTTGATCCAATGCATATAGATATACATTTTATTATTATTATATGTATCACGTTATTCTAATATTAAAAAAATAAATTATTATTTGAAAATAAATCTAGTACCTAACTTTAATTGTTATGATGATGAAAGATGTGGAAATTGATTTAAATAAATACATAGATACATTTTTTATGGAAAATTTTTCGAATAAGACTTGTGGTTAAATTTAGTTGGTTATTTGAAATATTTTGATTAATTTTACACGGTTTATTTATTTCTAATGATTTTAAATTATTCAATGTTAAAATTTCGACCTAATATATTTTACTTATATAGAAAGGTAATTCGGGTGTTTACACACACCGGAATTATTAAATTGATCATCTTTGTCTTTGGAATTAAAAATTGAATTTTTTGAAAATATTGTACTATATCAATTATGAAATCACATTTTTTCTCTATTGCTATATTACTGCACACATTTAGAATATAATGATCTACGAGTATAATGTCCGAGATGTCCAATTTTAATAAATGAGACCACCCCTGCAACAACTGGGTTATAAATGACACAACGTTGTATATCTTTTGGGCATTGAATGGTATATTAAACAACATAAAATAAATAAAAATACTATTACATATTAAAAGTGATCTTACCTGCAACAACACTGTATATCATCGGAGATGGCTGACGCTCCGCCTATATAACAACAGTTTAAAAACCGATATACAGTGTTGTTGCAGAGGGGGGAGGGATCTCTAATGTGTTCAATACATTGGGTCCATGTAAACTAACAAGGATATCTTACCCACAAAAAAATTTGTAATTTTATTCGTACAAAAATAAATACTTTATTTAATTCGGTAACTTTATTTAAAATTAAATACGTGTCTGAGATGTCAGAAAATCATTAATGTATGGTGAAACAGATGCATTACATAACATTGATTAAATTTCCCTCGTAGTCACCATCATTTAGATGACTTTCTAGGAATGTTTGAAAGGTGCGGTGTAACCGATTAAATCTTCGCACTTCACACATCGTCTGTGGCAGTTTATAAATATTGGATGAGAAATGTTAGTGCGGGGTGTATGATTCAAATGATATGCAAATTATCCACCGAGACAGAGGACATTTTGAATACTAATATGGTGTACCTAAGTACCTACTTCAATTGAATTCACTTAAATTTATACACCCTACAGCACAATTTTCATATTTAAATTAATTTTAATAATCCAGTATTTATAAGGATTTATTTCCTATAATATTATTCACAAAATGCGTATTTAAATTATATTATAACTGACTGAAACGTGTGTGTAGAATTTCATATACATTCTATGTAGAATTCTCGTCCGTACGTTCTACACACTGCACACAATATATGTTGTTTTAACAAATTACAAACATTTTAAATTAAGATAGTAAGTCTTTTTAATAAACAATAATAACTTCTTAATACTCTCAACAGCATAATATAATAATGGATTTATTTCTTTAGTTCGGTGTAGACATTAATTGTGCATTAATTATTTAAATATCTATCCAAAATTCCTAACACGTTAATGTCTTCTGTACGGAGTTTCCGTAGTCATGACGTCAATAGACGTATCTATTTAATTATTTAGCTCCGGAAAAGTTTTAACTCTTACCGGATGACCTAAAAGATTTCATTATTCATTTACTATTCTATAGAAATATTAATGAAGTGTTGATAGTGTTGAGAAAGAACTCTTACTTAGTTTGAGAATGACTTAGTTTGATGTTTCTTTTAAACATTTTCTTCGTCACTTTTTCTTTTTAGAGTTCAGGAAATAATATATATATTTAATAAAGGTAAAGTAGTGGCCAATATTGGCCGATGGGCAGCCATGGCCAGTTTTTGTATAAAACTTATTTTTAAAAATTAAAAATATAATTTTTTACCTGTAAAAGGGAAGAAATCTAACACAGTACTTAACCTGCTAGATATCTAGGCTATTTTTTTAACTATCGTAGTTCGCCATCTTATTTCAAAATAGTGCTGTTAAAAATTAGTTACTTTGTTAATATTGCTCATAAAGAAAAAAGTAAAAGTAAAAAACGTTTTCCACTTTTCGTTTCGCGCTTATCGTGTTCAAAAACTGAAAAAATATATTAAAAACTTTCGACACTCGGTGGAATATTTTCTTTGTAGTATAGAGTATAGACTATAGAGATTTAAGAATATAAATAAAGCTCGGTTATGTGATCAGTGGTAAATTTTAACTATAATAAAAAAAGTTATTTTAGTAAAAAAAAAATCGAAAAAGGGTTGTTCGATCGTTAGTAAAAAACATTTACTCATCGAAAGTACATTGGATAGTAAATTAGTTTTACCTTCCAATATCGGATGGTAAAAACCATAAAACGTTAGTTAAAAATGGAGGACTCTTCACACCTGTTTCAAAAGTCATCTGACATACTGATTCTTTGAAAATTAAAGTATACGACAATACGATCATTCATATTCAGCTATTTTAGTGATGAGAGTTAGTCTGATGATGATGAAGCAGTGAGCCGTTTAATTTATATTACCGGAGATATTTCGCCAGCAATATGACAGATTTTGAATGCAAGGGTGAATTGAGCCATAGATAAAACATAAAATTATATGTATTGCCAATACTGAATATTTAAAATAAATAAATTTTGGTAAAAGTCGCAGATATTTGATGATAATTCGCCTTGCCACACTATTATGCGGGATTAACTTTAACAGTGGTAAATTTGACCAACGATGGTAAAAAGTTAACTATAGTACTACTTATCACACATCCGGCCCTAAGTATTGAGTAAGAAATGTCCTAGAGCCAATAAATATGTATTCTAATTTTAAAAGTTTAGACATCATTTTATATTTAGAATTATGGATTAAAAAATATGCTTCAATACTTTTTAGTATGACATAATGAATAAGGATAATTCATTTTACAATAAAGTATAAAATAAACACATACCTAGGTCCCATGCTAGGACGAATGTGAGTACTGCATTCAACTTCATTGCTCTCAGGACTACATTAAAATCGGGAAAATCACAGCACTTAATATGGATTAACAGTGTTTTCCAAACATGCCTTAATATTATAAAACTTTCAGAATATATATTTGACGACATCTACATTCAGTCTTACTTCAGTGTATGAACGCCTGTAAGTGAAAATTTTTACAAAACAAATCTGGATTAATATAATATGTAAAATGGTTTGGTGAGACTTAACAGATTTATTTTATATTTTTATTTGTTAATTATGTTTTATTAACCACTTAATTGAGTTCAAATACATTTACCGGTTTCAAAAGTCATCTGACATACTGATTCTTTGAAAATTGTAGTATACGACAATGGATCATTCAATATCCCGCTATTTTAGTGATGAGAGTTCGTCTGATGATGATGAAGCAGTGAGCTGTATAATTTATATAACCGAAGATATTTCGCCAACAATATGACAGATTTTGAATGCAAGGGTGAATAGAGCTATAGATAAAGCATAAAATTATATGTATTGCCAATAGTGAATATTTAGAATAAATAAATTTTGGTAAAACAAATTTTAACCACAAAGTTAATTTTGCTAATTTCAAAAGATTTATTTTAGGCTTTTTTTGTATCTTACGTAAAATTTATTAACCATTTGATTGGTGGTACTTGTATACAATAGTACGGTACTTTAATGCAATTAATGTAAATTGCCTGCTTTAACATCCCATAAGTTTTGGTGGGTTTCAGCCTGTTATGTAAATGAATGCATACATAATGTAATATATACAACACGTGTAATGGAGTAATACCAAACGTCCATTAATCTTCAAGAATATGTCAAGTCATACGTTTGATTTTCTATTTTGGTCCGAGAGATTTAGTCGATTTTTTTATACTTGTACTTTTCCCTAATAAATAAAATAATTAATGTTAGATACGGATTAATTCTATTTTCTTAGGTTATCTTATCTTTTTAATATTTAATTAAAAAATTTAGTACAATATTTTGTTATAATTATACACTTTAAGATATTTTAAAACATTTCATAATGTCGTTTATCTGAAGACTTGTTGTATTAACAAATTACAATATTTTAAGCCAGGTAAATGGTACTCGATGGTATATAATCTTTATGTTTTTCAATGACAGTTTGAAATCAGCATGTCTCGGCGGATTCTTTTGATCCTTTTTCTTTGATAGAATCCAATTTCTCAAATTGAAATTTATAAGAGGACCTAAAACTTTATAGTTTCAACATGTTTTTATTTGTATTTTGACTAAATTAAAATCAAAGATTAAAATCTATTAAATGTAGTGTAAATAGCTTAAGAGAAGATAAATAAAATAGTTGTGATAAGTCTGGCTCGAATTTAATAATAATAAGATGTTGCAAAATTTATAACTGAAGAAGTTTTAATGTTATTAAATCTAGTTTAATTATATCAAAATTGGAGTTCTAAAGTTGTTTTTATAACCGGTAATATACGAATTCTTATTTTCATTTATTTAAATTTTATAGCGTTTAGATTAAATATAGTGCATAAATACTGATACAAAGTATAATATACAGCCTTTTAAAAATATCCATTAATTAAAATTAAGAATATTATAACATAAAACTTAAAATAACATACCCTACCCAGTTGTAAAAGAGTTCGTTAAACTATCAGTTACATCGAAATCACCCTTATCCTTAATCAGATTGCAATGATATTTTACAGAAAAATCTATCGACCTCTAAAAATGGGTCCCATACTATTATTTTAATCGAAAATTCATAATATAATCATGATAAATATAAATCTAAAATTTGAAAAATGTTCAAGATACCGAACATCTTGAAACGAGGCGCGCCATTCGCATGTGCGTGGTTTACGCCCAGTATCACAGCGCCCCGCTCATCGGGATCCCATTTACATACCGGGAATAGCACTTGAGACATCGGAGACAAGAGAACGGGTTCTCATCCCTCCATCACTATCATTAGACTCCACGCCCAGCATCTAACTAGTTATAGATGTTACAACGGGAAAATTAAGTATTTCTTCAAACTAATTCTTTCTATTAAGTAAAATAACAATAACTTTGTATGAAACCACGAAATTTACTTAACTCAAGCTACATCAGGATGTAGCTTGAGTTAAGCGAAACCGGTCGACGTACAAATAAATTTCGTGGTTTCATACAAAGTTATTGTTATTTTACTTAATATAATATGTCAAACCACAAAGTGATTGCTTTCTACGAAAATACCAATTTTTTCTAATGATTTAAATAGTTCGCGGATTTAAAATTTAATAAATCTAATCTTATCTGCAATAATTTTTTGATAATACAAGATGTCCCAAAAGTCGTTTTCATAATAAAAACTTTGTAATAAAATAACGGAAGGGTTTAATAAAAAAAATCTTTTTTGCATTTAAGTACGGTTCATGGGAATTTATTTAATAAAAATTATGTTTTCTAAATGTGATCCATTATTTCGCCGGCACTCTTCTAAACGGTAGGAAAAATTTTTGAGAATTGCTTGGCACGTATTCTCCGTGATCGCTGACATTTCTTTTCGGATATTAATTGCTCCAGAGAGGGAGGATTGTTACTATATACATTTGATTTAAGGTAGCCCCATAAGAAAACGACCATTGATATCAAATCCGGGCTACGTGAAGGCCAGTTTATCGTCGGGATATCAATTTTCCCGGGAAAATTTCACGAACAACTGGTAAGGACACGCTTCATAGTGACAGAATTCCCGAGGATGCGGCTAGCGATCGGCATACCCCCCGCCACTTTAACGCTCGTTGCGATGGTGCAGCGAATGAACCAAAATAATAAAGACTTTTGGGATACACTGTATTTATTTACTTTGCTACAATTTCTAACAGATATCGCACAAGGAATATGAAGAAGTCTATCGGCTCCACAATCTGCACGTACCTTGCATATACCTGGGAGCAAAACGGGGTTTTCATCAATACAATGCGTCACAGCTGGCTCCAGCGTGCCCCGTAACTGTATTTCGAGCATCAATACACATCGATGTACTGTTCGTTAATCAGCCTCTTTGTTTAAAAATAGCAGTTATTTTTCGTAAAAATTATTATTGGCCTTAGAGAAAAAATATCATTTTCTTTCGCACACGTGCCTACCTACGAATTTTATAACCGTGAAATATAACTATTGAGACTCAATACACATTATCATTGAATTTGTCGTTATGTTTATTGAAAAGTCAATTAAATGTAAGGTTTGAACAAAGAATATGCCTGTTGTGTATTTTGTAGGTTATGATTTTTATATATGCTAAATATGTGTATTCTCTCACACATATTCTAAATTATATATGGTTTTATTCATGCTAGAAATTTATATATAACCATTTAACTATCTTTGGTAGTCAGTTATTTGTAGATGAGCATGTACTCGTAAGTAAGATAAGCTAATTTATGCAAATATTTGTTCAGGAATATCGAAATACACATAACCATAGATTATACTTTTATTATTGCGATGTTAATTACTATCGCGAGTTTGTATAATCAGAATAATGAAGAAATGTTTGTAGAGCAGTTAAGCAGCAGTTATTTTTATTCTTAATAACGTTTAGAAAGCATTATTACGAACATATAAGTTTGTCTTTATTTTAAAGCGTATTTAAATGATTATTTATGATAATCCTTAATATTACTCGTACCGCAAACTTTTTATTTATTTAAAGTTTCGATCAATATTAGACAGATATAAATTATAATCTTCTCATAGATGTTGTTCTCACTTACCAAACGTCCTCAGTTTAATTAATTATTATATTAATTTAAGCGAAAAAGATGACGAGGCTTATAAAAATGTTAGTACTGTAGAGAAATACCATGTAGCATGTACCATATTTAGATAATTACTATATCTACATATGATAGTTCAAGCGTTGAGTATTGCTCTTGCATCCGAATACATTATATTATAAATATGTACTATTTCTAACATAAAAATAAATAAAAAAAATGTTATTTGTGTTACGCAAGTTCGATTAAAATAATTCAATATAAATAATGTTTAGTGTGTTTTTGACGTCTTTAAATATTTTTATAATAATTATTGACTTAAATATTTAGACTGGTAGATAAAAACCGTTATAGAAATATATTATTACTGTAGTAGATAATGTTTTTTATGAAAAGATTAACATATGCAAATATATCTTCATCTATTATCTAATCAGTATCAACTAGTTAACGTGAAAGTAAACCAAATTTTATTTATTTGTATACATCTATTATTTCGGTGGTTTAAAACAGCGTCGTACAACCGCAAGTAAATCAAAGGGCCATCAAAGATTCCAGCTTGTATATTTTCCATGAGTTATCTTATTAATCTCATGAACTAGAACCAATTGGAAAAAAAATGAATTCAACAACCCCAAAATAAGTTTCCTTAATTTGTTTAAATTGTTCTTTGCAATTAAATAAATGGGAGCATTGACATTAACCGAAGAAATGATGATTACCATATGAGATGTAGATCTATAAAATAATGCTTAAAGTAAGCTGGATGAATAGTGTTACGAATGAAAATGTTATCGTTTGGATGAATGAAGAAAATTAAGTATTTAAAATAATAAAATCCGAAAACTTCAAAATCAGGAAAAGTGTGAGATCTTGTATCTTTATAACGCAGGGAAAGATTGCTAGAAATTAGGGCCCCGAAAAAAGGAGAATCTAAGGTAATGGTTTGGGCTTTTCCAAGCTGCAGTAAACAAAGTGATGACAGCCAATGTGACAGCTAATGTCCGTTGAGCGGGTACGGCTCAAGAAAAAGAAAAGTAATTAAACATTTTTTTGTAAATTGAAAAATAATCGCATAATAAATTAAATTCCACCATGGAAATCAACATCCATAGCAACTTAATGGAAAGATAGAGTGAGATACCAAGACGTTAATTATTTAATAATAATAATAATTCAAATAAATTAGTTTCTACATTCGATGTTGGAATTATCATCGAAAATATCAAAAATACATTTACGCTCATAGATCCATGTGAAACTAGATTATCTTCAGAATTAATGTGATGCATATATATTTTCATTGTCACAGAGACTTAAATAAGACGTACAATAATAATGTACGTGTATACAGCGTATGACACATTTTACCTCTAACATTTACCAGTAACATTTCAGGTATAATGATAAAACTCGACGTTGAAATGAACGGCGTCTCAAGACAAACGACTAAAAAAAGGACATAAAACATATGTATTTAATCATGAAAATTCTCTAGAAATGGTGGCGGAGCTCAGTTTTCCTTGTAAAAAGGTTTTCAGTAAATTGGCAGCTTATTCCTTGCAAATAGTGCCTCGACACGGTGAAATCGGTGGAAATACCTTTTCCATGTTTTTTCACGAAAAAGTGAATTCAAGGTGAGACGATGATGAACGTGTTTTATATTCAATTTATGGGTGTCTCGCAGCTGCCTTCGGTGTGTCGATTTCTCTGTTAGTGTAATCACTCTACTCCGTATTGACAATCATTTCTTAGGATAGTCATTGCTACTTTATATGGCAACTTCTTGAATACTATTACGCGAAAGGTACGTGGATTGATGATGCTGTATAAACTTTACAACAGAGCTTACGGTTACGATAATAAAATGTAATTTCTAAAAGACACGTATTATACATTTTTTATTTTATTTTGCTTCGCTGTATATCAGCATCAATATAATATTTGTAATTTTCACGAATCAGTGAATCCCCCACGGGTACAAAACTAACAAATTTAATATCATATATACACCAATTAAAAAGTAGTGTTAACATGATAATAGTCACTTTATCTTAATTCTTGGTTCTTAAAAACTCCTTTGTTACTCCTCTATGGTGCAAAAATAATATCTAAATATATTAACGATATCGTGTAGCGCGTGGCAACCTCTCCGAGGGTTACTTTTCTTACAATTTAATTGAATCCATCTACAAACCATAGAATTAAGCCACTGTCAAATAAATCAAGTAATAAGAGATAGTCATGAAATCGAGGGTAATTGGAACTTCACCGTGTCGCAGACGAAGCAAGCGGCGTATTAAGGTTGGTAAAAAAAGCCACCAAGTAAAAAGTTAAATAATGCTCTGTATATATTCGTATATCTATAAGTCTTTGATACTCGGTCGTAGAGAGCAACTGAAATTTTGAAGGTTGTGATTTACTCTAGGGATGGATGTAGGAGTTTCTCCCTTAAGAGGTGATATGATTCATGACCTAAGGAGAGTGTTGGAAAAGAAGGCAGGCAAGGAAAGCGATGACAATTTTTCTATTAGTAATTGAAGAACGGAATATCATAGTCAATGAACTGTCATTTGATGTACAAGTATGGAGTGAGACTTGCCATTGATATGTGTACTCGATGGAATACGAGAGGTTGAGAGTTGTCTCCAAAGAATTCCATGGGAGCCTATTTCTTATACCAGAGATTGTGTCGAGTTGAAAATGTCGTAAACATCCCAACCGTGGACACGGGCCATTGATTTCATATCAAATACTTTTTTAATTTATCAATATGATCGCAATGTCAAAAACTTTTCAAAACCAGATTCATTTTTACGGAGGGTAAAAGTGCTTTGAATCGTAGGATATTGCGCGCCATTTTTTACATTAATGCATATTATATTGTCAGCGCTTAAATATTCGTTCCAATCAAGTCATATTTAAAATAAAAGTTACGGAGCTATTTTATTGCGTGGGTGACACCAAATTGAAAATATTGAAACAAAGAATTTGCGTTAGTTCTTGTCTATATATTTGGTAGTCTGTGATTGAAAACCAGCCATACGAAAATCGACCAAAACCAACCAATACAAAGTGAAAAAATAATGGACTTTCATTTCACTGTATTTGCGTATTTATCTTTCACTTTGCACCGAATTTCTTCAGAAAAAACTTCTTGCCAATTTTCTAACAAATGTATTGTTATTTCTTATAAAACGCCTTGTAAATCTTTGATCTAGGTTTTGTGCTCCAAATTGTATATAACTCCATACGGGCAATAAATGTCACCTAAATCTGCACAAAAAAGATTGGGTCGTTTAAAAGATTCTGACCTTTGATAGAATGAAGAACTAAATTATTCATTCAGAATCTCGTACATAATAGGTTAATGTAGGCTTAAACGGGAGGTACTGCTATATAAATTCACGAACAAATAAAAAATGCCAGCAAAAATATTAAATTTAAAAAATAGAAAAAATTGAATTTAATATTTATTAATGTAAAGATAATTTCTGATAAACGTATAATTAAAAATATTTTAAACTATTTTTTTTCTTTATTTAAAATCAACCTGTTGAAAGGACTATTTAGTTCTGAAACCGCAATGTTTTTGTAGTAGTTATTTATAATAATTATTAAAATGTCTAACCGGAAATATTATATATTGCTTTATATATAATGAAAAAATAATTTTAGTCATACGTATAATCGGTTTTTATATTTGTAAAACCGATACCACCTTCATCCTCAGTTAGATTACAAAAATATTTTTATGAACATTTTTGTAATTTTGATCATAATTAAAATCTCAAACGAACTCATTGATATATTAACCCTACGTTCATAATCTACTGCTACATAATACATACATTTTTATAAACAAAACTTCGAAGCTATTGTGGTTGGTGCTCTTAATCATTTAAAATACGGTAACATAGCATTATGGTAACGAATGAATTAAAAAAAAACCCTTTCGGCAAAATTAGATAGATTTCATCTGTATGTGTTTTTTATTTATTTCCTGGTCTGACGGATGGATGAATGGATTAACACTGTAATGGTAGATCGCTCATATGGAACCCTTAAAATATCAGCGTCACCCCAAAAAAATACATGTGAATGAGATTTTTATCAAATGCCAAAATTCGTTCAATCTCATTAATAGATCATTTCTAGTACAGGCTTTTATGGTATTCCAAAACCTTTTAGTAATAAAGGAACATTTTGTGACAATATACATAAAATGCCAATGTCTTTCTGTTTTTTTCGTCACAAAGGTAAAATTGAATTGGAAATTCATACATTTCATTGGAATGTCAAATTTCTTTGAAATGTGGATATACGATGTTTTTGTTCTGAAGGTACATTTTTTCAAAATAGTAAAGAAGTCTATTATCAGAAATTTGAAAGTTGGAACTGTACTGTAGTTTATTAATATTAATAACAGTAATTTTTTATGTAGGCAGGTAAAATTTTATTTTTATTATTAGGAGAACACATTCTTATTATGAAGTTGTAATTATTTAGAACATAGGTCTGTGATATTTAAATAGAATTAAATATATTAATTAGAAATATATACAAATAAAATCAACTCTATCGAAAAATATTGTTATTGCGCCACCGGGATTCGAACCTGGATCTCTTTCCAAACCGGGGAAGGTGCATTATCCAACTATGCTACAGCGACGATATTTTTAGCGACAAATTTTCGAATCTATATGTTACCTTTTTGATATTAATACATTTAATCGTTCCATTATTTGAAAGAGCCATTAATTATATTTAATAACGATTGGTTTTCAAAGTTAAAATGTCTATTTTATTGACGTCTCACTTGTTTCATAAGACATTGGTTATTAAAAATTATTTATGATGTTGGTATTAACATATGAAACATGATCCAGTTCAGAAAAAGTGACGCTTAAATAGATAAAGACAAGAAAAATGGCGAGCTCGTCAATGTAGTGAACTGCGTTGAGAAAATGTTGATAGAATGTTAAATCGTCGTGCGCAAGAACGAAGCAAACATTCGTAAAACTTTGAAACACGATTTCGGTTGTAAAAAAGTATTTGTAGTGTTTAGTTTGTGGTGTTATGAATATTACGAAAGAACACCCAGCTTAAAAAAAGTCACGTCCTAGGACGGATTTTAAACATTAGTGTACATATGTTTTCCACGTTAAATGTTATTCAAAAAGAGAGAGGTACGCTACTATAATGAGATCTATAACATCACTTAAAACGATGAATTCGTCTCAGCCAATTTACTTGACTGCTTCTGAAGTATGTAACTAATATATCTCTTTCACAGCGACCCCCCCATTCTGTGCCGGGCGGAGGAATATTAAATTATATTGTCTCGTTTCATGTTCGCTACATTCACTGCGCAACTGCTATTGTCAAAATATGAAAATACTCGTTATAATATTATTAGAGGACAGGCCGACGACAAATTGAATTAGTTTTATACTTCACTGCTTTAATGTAATGTTTACATAAATTATGCGATTAGTTATTTCAATTGTCTGCTTGTATTTTCGGTCGCAGGCCTGGGGACAGAAATGCGCGCGATGCCGAGCTGATCGCCCAGAGGCTCCGAAGGGCAGGTCCCCTGGGACGGCTGCCGCCCTCTGCTCTCAATCACCTCGCTTTGTGCGGCTTCTACGAGGACTTGGAGAAGGGCGTCACATGTAAGTTTTATACCGATGTCCTTTTTATACTAAGAAACATTTTTAGTTCTGTTAATCTTCAGTATTTTATTATTTGACTTATGACCTGTGTCCACGGAATGAGACACGATGACATATAATTGAGTTGAAATAAATCACAGTTCTTACTATGTACACGTGTTGAGATTTTGATCTGGAGATAAACTCAGAGATCAGCAGGAAGAGCTGGAATGTATGCAACATTCGCTTTGACATCGAGACTCGACAAGGACGCACACAAGTCATCGTCATAAATTCAACCTTCAACTCACCCACGTCACCTATAACTATTTATCTCAATTTACTACCTCACTTACAACTGAAAAGTTAGATAAACAAAAGGCATTACATATATTTACTCCGTTTTAACTGCTCCTGAGGAGATCCAAATTCACCCAATTGAAGAACGAAATATCAACGGTCAATGAACTGACATTTGATGTGCAAGTATAGAGTGAGACTCACCATTGATATGTGTACACCGTAGAATACGAGAGGCTGAGATTTGTCTCCAAAGAATCTCATGGGAGCCTAATTCCTATACCAGAGATTGTCTCGTGTCGAAAATCTCGTAAATATCTCATCCGTGGACAGGGGCCATTGATTTTCTCTCAAATAATTTATTAATTTATCAATATGATCACAATGTTTATGGAGGGTGAAAGTGCATTGAATCGTAGGATATTGCGCGCCAATACATTTAACAAAAAAGATTCGAATCAACGATGTGTGGTTTTTGATTATCGGATAATACTATAGGTTCGTCGAGGTTTCATGACCACTTATAATATGCAGGCATAATTCATATCAGCCTTGATGAAACATAGTTTAGCTTCTCCTTCCCATCAGACGAAGAAGCTACTCCTAAAACCGAGATTGTGTTCCAAAAAAATAGAAGAAATAATTTTAAATGCGAACCATTGTGTTGGTGTTTATCTAATGTTTTGGCGTTCGGTTAATTGTGTAAAGTCTCCAGTTACGCGAACATCTTAACTAGGTAGCTACATATACATTTTTGAACATTGATAAATTTATAAATACATTTTATTTATTTATAGCTCAAATAGTATCTTCTTATAAATAAAATTCTAAAGTATTTGCTCGTCACAAATGAAAAATTGAATCGAAGAGAAGTGTCAAATTGGTTTAAACCACCTTTTAATTCTGAAGTTACATTTTTTTCAAAATCGGAAACAAAAATGTCCGTTTACAATATATTGTCAAAAATTGGAATTGCAACAATAATATTTCTGATACGAATAGTTTGTACTATTATTTAATAGGTCTTTTTAAGTAATATTCTGCTCAAAACAATAATTTTTCAAAGATAAAATGTCAAACCTTTTACGTTAGTTATCAAAAAGTGTTTGTAGTGTTCAATTAATATGAAAGATGATCCAATTCAGAAAAAGCGACATTTGAACGACGTCTTAGGATGGGTTTTAACACTAGTTACTAATACATCACATAATAATAAAAGCCCAGAAATGTGACGTTGTACCTGGGCTCCAGCCAAATTGTTCCACTTAAATTGATTTAAAAAATTTAGAAATATTTATTTTACTCGACTATTTGTTTCATTAAAATAAATTAATTGAGATATAAAATGTATTTTTAAATGTTGAAATATTTAATAAGTTTTCTTACGTAATAATGGATAGTTAGTTTACTAGTAATATAATGAATTATTTTAATACAATGCAAGTAAATAAATTATGGTCTAAATGTTTTTGTGGTCTGTATGTTGCCACTTAACTAACCCTAGAACATGCTCCTGAGTGTCCGTTGCGAGTTTTTTTATGCAACGTTGTATTATTACAATAATGTACGTATATTTGCTGTATCAAATAGAGAAAGATTTCGATATACACCTATAAGAAATGCCTTTATTATTATTACGACTCCATTGAGTATTACTGACTTTTCCGAAGTCCAACATGAGCTCGGCAACAATGTGGGAAATGACGATCGCTCATTGTTGGATGATGGAGTCCTACAATAACTACTAAGTATATGATTTTAATTGCTTGGAACGTAACTGGAAGTATTAAATAAAGAATCGCTTAATATTTAAATATTCCATTGACGTATATTAAAAACTCAGAAATATTCATTATCAAATATGGCCGTTTGGAATGAAAATGAAAAACACGGCTCAAACGAAATTAATATTTTTTTGAAGCTTTTAGCTTACCATGAGGATTATACATTTTATATGAAAATAAAAACGTCTATTAAAACAGTAAAACAGCGCTCCTTCCAGTAAAGAAGATATTTTTTCAGTAATCTTCTACATTATTTGGCATTAAGGCAATTTTTTAGAGTTATACAGAAAATATACATTAAATCAAAGCTAAGCTTATTTCAAAATGATGCTTGAAATAGAAAAGTCGTACATTTTTGTTGATTATTATATGTGTGAGAAAATAACAAGCGTCTTTATTTGGTTTCTTTAGTTTCAACCTTGACTTATATAGTGGCGACACTGTTCAGTAACATGATCAAACATCTATACATACCTGCGAATATGACAAAAACTATTATTGTGCCTATATTAAAGTCGAAACAACTGGATATATCGTCTCCCAAAAACTATAGGCCGATATCGCTAGCCACTATAATTGCAAAGAATCATTATAGACCAGATTTCAATAAATATGAACACTAGAGATAACCAAATGGGATTTAAAAATAATATGTCTACTGACAATGCGATCTTTGTCGTAAAGCAAATTGTGGACTATTTTAAAAGTAGAAAAACCACGATATACGCGTGCTTTTTAGATTTAAGTAAAGCCTTTGATCGTGTCAGATACGACAAATTATGAACGAAAATGCGCGTGCGAAACGTTTCCAAACCAGTTGTAGATATACTTGACAAGGTGGCACAGGCAGCAAGAGAACTCAGTGCGGTGGGAAGGCGCCGACTCCGAGCCATTTTACCTACGCACTGGGGTGAGGCAGGGCGGGTGCATGTCGCCAATCCTCTTCAATATGTACATGGACGAATTGAGCGAACGACTATCTGATACAAAAATTGGCTGCCACATGGGCGAGACAAATGTGAACCACATTAGTTATGCTGATGATATGGTTATAGTAGCGCCATCTATAAAAGGGATAAGAAAGCTTTTACAGATATGTGAAACATATGCCAGTGAACATAATATTTCATACAATGCCAGCAAATCGGTCATAGTGGCGTTCAAATATGGAAAAGGACCAGATAATATCCCTCCCGCGTGGCTGGACGGGATGAAATTGAGCTTTCAAAATAAGGTCAAATACTTTGGCCATATATTCAATGAAGATGGACAAGACGATGATGATATAGAACGCCAGAGGAGACAGTTGAGCGTTCGTGCAAATATGCTGTCATGGCGTATCTACCGATGCAGTAAGGAGGTGAAGAACATCCTGTTTAAATTGTTCTCCACCAGCATGTATACCTGCGAGCTCTGGTCGAAATACAACCAAGTGACGTTAATCGTCTCCGAATTAAGTACAACAACTCATACAGAATACTGTTCGGATTGGCGCGTTATTGCAGCGCATCTACAATGTTTACCGAAGGCCGTATACATGGATTCGTTCCGCTTCTGAGACATCGAGTTGCTGGCGCAAAGTTGCGGTTGGAGTTCAGCACCAACTCTCTGGTGCAAGCGTTGTTCTCATGGAAAGCTGGTTCCCTGACCAGAGAATGGCAGCACCTATAAAATAGCTACACATACAACAATGGCCGTGACTGAAGTAGTTATATATATATATATATATATATAAAATTTATGTGTGTATATATGTGTGAACTTTTTACTTTTTATTAACTTTTTAAATTTATTTATTATTTTTTATTTATTAATATTTTCCTTGGTTTTCTTTTTCATAGCATTATATTTATTTCATAACCTTTGATGTATAACATAATATGTTTTATCTTTATGGCGATTTGGGTTAATAAAAAAACCTGATCACGCTGGAATAAACACTTTATTATTATTATTATTATTATATATATATATATATATATATTGATTTTATACGAGTAGGTATACTGTATGTAGGCAGAATAATCTCCACACCTGACGTGAACACTTTGGAAGGGATAACTTTGACATCGATGTTGGTAACTATAGATTTTTAGGTTGGTTTGGGTTTTAGATAATATATTAGACACGTTTAATGTCAAATAGAATTATTTGTAGATACAATCAATCTCAATCAGTATTCTGTTAATATCCTATATGTATCACTAGGGGTTAGGGCTTTAAAAACATGATAGTTCACCCAAAACAATATGGTAGAACATAGATAAAACCAAGAAAAGGCGTTACGTATCTCAGAAACATGTATCATACCACCCATGTATAGAATTTGTTTTTCTGGTTTGCTTTGCTCTCCTTCGTATACAGACCATTGTATTTTGTCTTGTCTTTTCAAAAATTGACAAAATTTTAGCCAAGAAAATGCTTAAACATGAATATATTGAATTAATAATATATCGCATACATATATTTTATACATACGTAGGTGTATATATAAATAAACAAACTGTCGCAGACATATATACATACAACATACATCTATTACCGCCGTGTTAATATTATTGCATGTAAATCTTTATAAAACGGCGATATTGTAAATCTTTTAGCCAATTCCGCCCTTACGAACACTTCCTGAATTCATGTGGTTGTTTTGGGTTCCATCCCCGAGCGTCACTCGAAATTGGATTTAAAAATAAAATTATTACATCAATCCATTTGCTTCTCTATAAACTAGATATTTCTTCCATCTCTATATGCCACGCCAGAAAAGCTAGACGTATGCGAAATACAATATACATCTCAGATGAAGAATTCCACATATGCAACGTAATATAATACATTTATTGACTCTTATTAAAAGTATTGGTGAGATGTACACATATACCAGTATGGAACTGCGGTAAGCGTCGAAAAGGTTTTAATTTTAATTAAAATGTAGTATAAAGTAAAGAGCGTTGTGTTTTATTTTATCAATTAATTAATTTTTAAAAAGTTAATTACAATAGACTAATATTATCTGAAGGACATTTGTTTGCGGTAGAAATAATTATAAAAAGTTTTATCCAACTAAAGGACGTACGAATATGTATGTGAATCAGGAGGATTGAATGAAAATTATCATTAAAATAATTAATTGTTCATTAAAATGCTTTAATTAGAAATGTACCGAACACTGCCAAACTTAACCATCGGAATGAAAAATAGGTTTGTAACATCCGAATTCTCTCCGAAATTTCACATCGAATTTAAATTTTGTAGCTCTTGTTAAAGTTGTTCGCTGAAACAATACATTGTTAAATTGGTCTGTTGTATTTTAGTCTTTGAGCACTTTTCAGTAATGAAGGCTATACAAGATCACCGTTTATTATTCCAACAATCGTAATAATCTTGCTAAAAAAAGTATTAATATAATTCATTTTTATTTTATCAGCTTTGACCTGATTTGTAATTAATTTTATGTGTAATTTTTCTCTTGTTTGTAGCTATTATTGCTATTTTTAAATCTGCAAATAAATACGTTTAGGATATCATATATAAGATGATACAAAAATCTTTGAATTTCTCTGATCAACGAATAATATTCCTTTTTTCATTAACATTAACATTAACAAAATTATTTTTCGAAGAATTCCATGTAACTACATTTTGTGATCTACTTAAAACAAATTCTATTATTCAAATATTAAAAGAAAAAGAAAAATATTAACTTGTCAATGAAAATCATATTAGGTTAAATTTTTATTTTCATTCTCAAAAATTAACACATAAAAAAATAGGTTTAACAGCTTACCCGAAAACACCAGGATGATTATTTATAACAAAGAAATAATAAATGCTATCAAAAAAATAAAATAGTATGTTTAAATTATTTTCACTTGATTGGTCAAATACTTGAATTAATTATTTTATTTATTTCTTAAATCATAAAATTACCTCTTTTTAACGAAATAAGTTACATCAATAGTTTAAATTCTCGTTCATGAACTCTGTTAATGGTTTTATCGATTTCACTGGATTCCATGTTAATAATATTAATATTTCCCATAAAAAAATTACAATGTAATTATATGTGAACTTATTATTTATTAAACAATTATACATACAGACAAAGCTATTTTTTATAATATTTAATGGAAAATATATGGAAGTATAGGGTAATTACAAGGCTTACGACCTGTCTTCGACTGGCTTAAGTGATCACTTTATATAAATATAACGTTCACCAATTCTCATCCCTCCATCTCTACGTTTACCAAATTTTTGGAAGTTGTATATATGTTAATATGTGGACTCGCTTCGAGTACCACTACACCATCGCCATCTAGGGACTAAACACCAAATGTCATCACTATGAGAATCTGATTATTTTAAAAATTATTATAAAGTAATATTCTTTATCTGTAAAATATTTTTTTTATCTGTAAATTGTGTGTTCTTGGACATATTTAAATTTGCTAATATTATTTATTGGTTATTGGTTAAGCAACTCGTACTAAATACGAATACAGTGGAACCTCTATATTCATCATTAATCCGTTTCTGAGGGTCTGACGAATATGGAACAACATAACAAATAACTGAAATTCAATTAATTCGTTCCCAGTCCCCAAAAATAGTACACAAATGAATAAATTTTATGTTAAAACTTTACCTTTATTGCATTGAGGAGACATGACGGTAGAAGCGGAAGAGGAGGAAAATTATTAATATTTAGGAGACAATTTAAACATCAGGTAACTCTAAATGTCGTGATGGTTTTGATTTGCCAATGATTCAGTAGCGCTCGATTTAACAAAGAACTTGCCCAGTGTTTCCTATTGCCTTCATGAAGTAGTCAATCACATAACCATTGAATCCATTTATGTTTTGGTTGACTATGGCAACATTTGGGTGCCAATTTTCGACCATATTCTGCGTTTTGGCCCAGTTAGACAGCACCGCCGGGCGGTGGAAGTGACATATATAGAAAATATTAACGAATATGGAAATATTTGTTTGTTATCAAAATGTGACGAATATCGAACCAGACGAATATAGGTTCTACTGTATTTTGTATATTGGAACATACTATCGTTTATTATTGCTTCTTGTAATCGGTTAATGTCACCATTTCATGTGTCAATCATTAGTAAATAAATAAATAAAAATAATATTTCTAATGAAAACATGGCTTGTCATTAGAGATATTATTGTACAAAATAAATTTTGTCAAATATTACATTTTTACGACACAAAGAAAATAAGTAATACTGTAATATTATCCCAATAATTACCCATGCCACATCGCAACCTTTGCGGGCACTCTGGGACAACATTTGCACGCCTTTCAACCGGATGGGCTGTAATGTTTTTTAAGGGTAAACTTGTGCAGAGATTGCTCGGAGCAAGGGATGAAAAGCTGTCCTGGTGATTTATCAGTTTTATTAGTTTACTCAACAATTAAGATTGTAATCGCGGAGAGTAAATTATTTAACTTGGATGTTGAGAGTAAATGAACGCCAGAGACGTGAAATAATTCTCGTTAGATTATTTTTACGCAAAGATTAAGTAAAATGTTTAGATAATAAAAGAGTTATAAAATGTTTCTTTATAAGTTCTACTTCTACTCTTAAATATAAGTCTCGGATGGGTTGCTGAAAGCACCGATTTCTTTTCTCTTATAAATTAAATTCTTTCTTGAAAATAGTTTTTCCGTACATAACTTTAAATTTGCGTAAATGACTATGCGTGTAATATTTCAAATAATTCTATATGAGAAGATCTACAGAATAAGGTATATTACAGAATTTTAATAACAATTTTTCTTGTTATTTCTATTGAAAAATACTTAAAAAGTGACAAAATAACATATTGTTGAAATATATTTGATAGATATTGTCATGGATTAAGCAGTATAATAGTTATCCGTTATTTCGCTGGCACTCTTCTAAACGGGAGGCAAAATTTCCGAGAACTGCTCGGTACGTATTCTCCGTGATTGCTGCTATTTCTTCTCGGATATTCTCTTTTAAGTGGTTCAGAGAGGGAGGATTGTTACTGTATACCTTTGATTTAAGATAGCCCCATAGGAAAAAGTCCATCGGTGTCAAGTCGGAGCTACGTGGAGGCCAGTTTAAATCACCTCATCGGAATATCAATTTTCTAGGAAAAATTTCACGAACTGGTAAGGACACAATCCATAGCGACTGAATTCCCAAGGACGCGGTTAACGATCGGCATACCCCCCGCTCCTCTACCGCTCGTTGCGATGGTGCAGCGAATGAACCAAAATGGAAAAGAATTCTGGGACACTGTATATAAAAATTCTATCTAATTATTTAATATCTATCTGAGTGTCTGTTATTTATACAATCCTTCCTTTTGACCGATCTAAACCAAATTTTGCATTGCTAATGGCATTCGCTCCAAATTTTGCTCAGATGCACTCTGGAATCATGAGAAAAATAACCCTACCTCACCCCTTCCTTCGAACATCTTCTTTTATTGCCTGGTTCAAATTTTGTATACAATGATGCTCTGTAGGGCCTGCATAAAAAAATGCACTTCTCCCTTTTGATCCGTTAATCACCTCCATAAATCTCGGCCAACACTGGGCACGAAGCGTTAGTTATAAATAAACTAGATGGCACAAACCCAAATATTTGGTGTAGTTTTCCTCCATTCGAGATTGGTCATGATTGAAAGAAGTGCACTGAAATCTTCTGGAAGTTGTATCAGAAGTCCATATTATAAGATTTTTCTTAGAAATATGATTAGATTGAGTATAAATATTTTTATTTAACTATTTTCAGTCTCACATATGAAAATAAAAACACTTGTTTTTCAGTTCTACTCGTTTAATTTCCGTGTGACGTGTTTTGCCTTATGACGGCATTATCAATTGATAATGCCCTCATTAGGCGAAACGCGTTTCACAAAAAATAAACGAGAAGAACTAAACAAAAAGTGTTTTTATTTTCATGTATGTGATTATGGAGTTCTACAAACTTACCTCCAAAACAACATATTTTCAGTCTGTTCGGCTGAAAACAGGTCTTATTAATTTAACAACCACTTTTGATTTATTGAACTGTTTGATATATTATTAATAATATTAGAAGATTCAGTTGACACGGAAAATAAAAAACTCTTAATATTAAACGTCAATGATTATATTCTATTAATATAATTATGTTTAACCACAAAGTTAACGCTATCAACATCAACAATATGGACTGAGGTCTGTTTGGAAGTAGTCAGGGTGATAATATGTTTTACTTTTTATAATACGTGATAACATGCACTAATATAAATATAAAAATACTATGCACCCGAAAGACTATGGATATTCAAGACAGCATCCATCAGTATTCTTACCGTACACAAAGCCAAAGATTAAATTATTAATCATCATCTTATTATACTGGACCCTTCTAATAAATTTACCAAGCAATAAATTGACAAACTAATGCCGAAGGCGGAAGGCGGCGAATGTACCGGATGGATTAAACGGTGGTCAGAGGTGGTCGAATGCTGGATGGGAAATTTTAAATGTGAACTAGATGGGTATGAACAAGATGGGTATATAAAGCCATCCCATTCGTTCAGCTACTACTCCCTTGACACTTTGGCATTTGGAGAAAGCGAAAATGTTCTCAAGATTTATTTGAATGATGAATAGGGAAGATGCCACGTTTTCTGAGGTTTGATTGATGTGTTCCCAATGAATATTACATCAATGTATTTCTATCACTTTACTAAATCCATTACATTATTTTAATTAATTATTTTCATCTTTCTTATTAATTTCAATTTCAATTTCTTTTATTTTTATATTAATGTAATGTCGATATTTATATAAGTATTAAATTTCACTTCTCTTAGAGACGAAACAAACTTTATATAAGTATAAACGTTGAGTAATATTATAATTATGGATTCATATTATTTATTCTATTAACGTGTATTTAATTTATAACGTGAGTTTTATATTAAAAACCAACCGATTTCGAAAAATTAAATGAAAAATGAAAAATTATAGACTAATAATAAATACTATATTAGCCTAGAATTTTGTAATTTCGAGAATACTTACACATATAATAAAAAAAATAAGAATTCGTACTTATTAAACAACGTATATAGACACAATAAATAGATAACACGTAAAAAGTAAGAAAATGTAATTAGCGATAGTCAAAATAAATTCATTCAATATATTATTTCATCAAATTTTCTTTATCTTCAATTAAAAATATGCCATGTTTAAGAATACTGAAAATTTTGCCAGCAACGTAAATTAGTTTTCGACTGCATTATTTATAGTAAGTGTGGTGTTGACCAAGAATTGTTCAAATTCTGAATGTACGGGTATATAATACAAACATAGTATAAATAAAATTAAATAAAGAAAAAATATGTACATTAAAAACAAAACCAAAGTTTATTTTTGAACTGTTTAATAAAAATGAACTGTCCAATATAAAGAATACATAAATCGTAATGTTCAATAATTTTCTTTCATAACACTTTTAGAAATTATTTACGTCTGCGTTTTCGAATTCATATTGTGCATGTTTCCGTAAAGCCGGAAAATAATTTTTCAACCAAAATTTTAATGCTGTGTTATTTGATTATTTAATATTTAGAAATTTTCAAAGAATATATTTAAAAATGTCTTTATAAATTGTCAGTATAAAAAATCACTGCATCTAAATACAATATACAATAATTGACTAATCAATATCAAAACTATAATGCGGCAATTATTTATATATATATAAATTTTCAGCACTAAGTTTAAATCAGTTAAATTCATTTTAAGTCTTGGTACCGACACTGATGTATGGAAGTGAGGCCTGAAGCTTGCACAAGAAGAACGAAAATTGACCGAATGGAATGGAAATGAGATCACTTAGGCGTGACAGAAAGGTGTGGCGCTCTATCCTCTCTGCCTACCCCCGCGGGGAAACGGCGTGATGGTAAATTAGTTAGTTAATTAATCATTTATTAGCATAATTCGTTGCATTTCCAATAATAATAAGACATTTATTCCAAAATAGAAATTTTAATTTTAATTAAATTAAATTTTAATTTTAATTTTAGAAAAAACAATCTTGTGAAAATATTGACTGTCAAGTGCCCAAGAATGGTTCTAAGATACTACCTGAATTTAATCATTTGAGGTTTCCTTCATCCCACATCATCCCGTGGTTCTAGCGCCATGTGTCCTATTTCTAGAAACGGTTCAACCAATCGTCGCGTCGTTGCGTGTTCCATGTTTCATCATGTCTGCCATCTCGCTCCAGCACTCGTGTCGGGGATTTTAAAAAGCACTGTTTATTGTTTCTTTCGGGAACAAAACAAATTTTGTTACATCAATATCAAACGAACGTGAGTTTGGCAAGTTAAACTTATATCTACGTGATAAAGAACGTTGTATCTTTAACCAAAAATAATACAATTAAGAAAAATACAAATACCTAATGTTTAATGGTTATTTTGTTATCTCTCGTATTTAAAATCAACGTTTAAGACCGTATGTATATATATCGTTAATATTTTTTAATAATATATACACATGATGTATTTTTATAACCTGTGATTAATTTTAACTAGGTAAACTTTTCCCACTAAATCTCAGACGCGAGAACATACGTAACACGGGATGTAGACTTTTTAGGCAACGTTAAATAAATCAACTAAACCCTCCAAATATAATATAATAAAATTAATAATATGTTATTCTAGATAATAAATACAATTCACTGTGTTTTAGGTTGATGTAGATACCGAAATAAATATTATCAACTGCAGAGAGTCTTATAAGGCAACATTCGGAAAATTTCTGTGCACTATTTTCAGTCATGACCAGGTAATCTCCAAACCACCCCCTTTAAAATGTTTGTGTATACGAGTATATTACACATTTGTAACTCCGTTCGTAACACAAAAAAAAGAAATAAAAATATACTCTCAACATACAGACGAAATTTATTAAATTCTTGCAGCCGGTACGGGAAGAAATGTTTATTTATTATTTATTATTTTCTTCCATTTTTCGCATTAAATTAGTTTTTTTTTCTGTACGTCTTAGTTCAGACCAAAAAGGCAAAAAACAGATGACACATAGAAAAACAGACACAGATGAAGAATAAATTCAACATTTCTAACTTCGCCTGATGTATTGTTTTTTGAAGTGCTAGTTTTTTTAAAATCTTATTTTTATTCATGTGGTGATCGAATACATAATCTAAATATGAATAAAATATATTAATTAGAAAGATATACACATAAAATCAATTTTATCGAAAAATATTGTTGTTGCGCCACTGGGATTCGAATCTGGATCTCTTTTCTAACCGGGGAAGGTGCATTATCCAACTATGCTATAGCGACAATATTTTTAGCGTCAATTTTCAAACCTATATGTTACCTTTTTGATATTAATACATTTAATCGTTCCATTATTTGAAAGAGCCATCTACCTTATTTTTACAGAATCTCAAATACCTTTGAGTAAACTGATAGCAGACGCCAGAATTATCAATTCATTTTTATTAAATTTTGGACACATTGATACAACTTTATTATTATATTGTCGCTGTAGCATAGTTGGATAATGCACCTTCCCCGGTTAGGAAAGAGATCCAGGTTCGAATCCCGGGGGCGCAACAACAATATTTTTCAATAAAATTGATTTTATATGTATATATTTCTAATTAATATATTTAATTCATATTTAAAATATCACAGACCGTCTGTTCTGAATAATTACAACTTCACAATAAGAATGTGTTCTCCTAAGAATACATAATCATTATTTCCATTTGTGTCTGCTTATTTCTGTCTTGCTTAGTTAAAGTGGAAATATAATCAATTAGTCACATTGTACCATGTAATAAACATGACCAATTTTGCTCGACATAGTATCAGGTTTGAATAGTGACGATATGACAGACTATATGATGAGAATCCTTGTTATTATATTCTCGAACTGCATAATTAAAGAACTGACTTATTCGCGATGTTGGGATTATTAATTTTTTTAAAACGATGAATTTATATTAAAACAAAATATTTTTTTAGTTAGCTATGTTTTTTCTTCAATAATATATAGTATAATTTAAATAATTGAGATTTTAATTTCTTACAAAGTATTGTATAATATTGATATTTCTTGAATATTTAAGATTCTTTTATGAAATTAATTTTAGTAAATCATAATTTGATATTTATTTATTTGTGTTCACTGGTAATTACTTGACCTAACAAATATACCAAATACCTAAAAATAAACTTTTCAAAATGGTCACTGTGTAACTATTCCAAAGGCTTGTCCGAATAAAGAAAACATTGGGCACGTATTTTCTAGGAAGCATCTATTCAAACAGCCTTCCATTGTATTCTCTTACAAAGTACACACGTGGCAGAAGACTAGGTACTCGTATATGTATTTATTCTTACATTCGACAAGAGCGCCATGCAAATGAAATATATGCTAGTAAGTAGATCACAGCGAACTTAGAAAAACCTTTTTGGCTTTTCTACCCTAAGCTCATAGAAGTGAGGAAAATAAGAGGAAATGAAAAAAAAGCTTTGGTATTTTCTTAATTTTTTTTGTCTGTCTTCAATAGAACATGTTTTCACATCTGTCACGTGGATAAATCCTCTCTAATTCTGTATTGTGAATGATTTTTTTCCAGCTGTATTTAATCTTTCTTAAATGTTATTACTCTTAGCTTAGTTTACGTGACATATTCTCCAACAATCAAAATCAAAATTTCGATACCTTTTATGGAGAAAGTTGTATTTTAAACTGAGTTATAAGACTTATAACGCTGTTTGAAATACAATATTTTTCACGTTTTATATATTTTTTAAGCTTTTTAGTCTGATCGCTGTTAAATAAAATGTGTTTTTCATCATCTATACAATATTATTTAATTAAAAATATAACTTTAAATATCCCTTATCATATAATCCATTGCTCTTCTGTGCGAAACTATATAAACATGAGTATTAAAGTAATTTTTGTAATAATTGTCTTCAAAGAAATAAAAATTATTACTTGTTTTGGGTTATTTTATTTTGCCTTATGATTGCTACAATTTTTATTTATATTTGTACGGTGTCATGTCACTTAATTTCAGTATAAACTCAATATAAACATAACTGAAACTAAAAACTACCTATTGCATGTAGTTTTTAGTATGTATTATTGGGTTTACCATCGTAGCAAATGTAAATAATCCCAGATTTATTGCGCCAATAATCATATTTTTCTTTACAAATAGCGTTGGTGTCACGCCCCAACAGTAAAATAGTTAATGAAAAAATCTTTGATATTTTTCTATCTTATATTGCAATTCATTTCTGTTATTTAACAGAAAAAGTTATTTTATTAGTTCCCACAATTCTTCAAAATATTTGTAGATAACAAAGTTGAGATCCGGTAATAACTTATACAGTTGTGCTGATAAAGTTTTAAAATTTTTGTTTCAACTTCAAGAAACATAATAATATCAAACAGATACCAACTTTTTTTGAATGAGAAAATTTTTGAGCTATTTAACGACTTGTAAATAGGTACCAAAAAAATGTGTTTTCAATATAGCCCTCAAAATATTCACTTCCAAGCAACCGCCGGACGCCATTGATAAACCTTCCCTTCCCATATGGTATAGGGTGGGGAGAATCACGTGGACAGGTGTGCATAAATAGAAGGCGAGGCAGAATAGACATGCCCCTTGTCTAATGGAGAATTAATAGTTTACGTGTTTCATTAAATTTGATTTTTACTACTTTTTACCGCATCGTAAAACACCTGGTTCTCGGTTGGCAAAATTCATGACTCGATTTGCATTTAATGACTAGATTCTACATTTTATACTGGATTTTGACGATTTTTTAATTAACTGTCTGTAATTAAAGAGTACCACGCGAAACATTTATGGTCTCATCCAACGTGATGCTGTTAATTTTGAAACAACGACTGCATCACACTTGATGCGGTTAATTTTGAAACAGTTTATATTATTTATTATTCATTTAGGATTAAGGAATTCAGAAATTCTATGAAAGCAGTTTATATTATTTTAGTGTAAATTAAAGGATATTTATACTGGACACAACAACCTGCGTACAGAAAATAAATTTCAACTACTTGACGAGAGTTCCTGAATCATCGGAGGCCATATGGTTAAGTGAATGATTTCTATAATTTTATTCCAGAATAAACCATTGAATGATTACTGATCACGGTTTCTTCCCTAGAAGATTACCCAGTTAGGTCTTTGTCTCTGAAGTACCGAGCAAACCAATTTTCCGACTGGATGATTTTCAATGTACAATATTCCAATCCAATTGTGAAGAGAGTGATTTAGAATCAACTTGAAAAGCGTCGAATGTATTTTAGACTAACTGAAATCAAGCTATCGCCTATTTCTTGTTGTTGGGTCTCCGGCGTGCTTTAGTTATAGTTTCGTGGTCAGTGGTGGCCGCTATGCGGGTATTTCCGGAATTGATGAATTAAAAAAAAAAAAGTTTATATTGTGTTCATTACTGTTTCTGCAAAGTTATAAGATATTACATATTTATCGGATACTATTAGTCCAGTTCCGCTGACTACAATACCCAGATCGTGACTGCTGAATCGCAATTTAAGAATTTAATATCAATAATAAAAATAACGTATTCTTCAGTGTTGAAAATACTAATTATTATCAAATAAAGGATCGTTGACACCACAGTACGACCTAATTTAATCAATTAACACAAAAAAATTCTCAATCAGACATATTCCCAAAATATGTTATTATTTATGTACGTAAAGCACCGTTCGGACGCTAATATAACGTAAATCACATTTGACGGCCAACTGCGGTGTTTGCCGGTTGGCGAATGACACGTCGTCAAACGGTTCTGATAAATTGTAGCAGCAGAATTGTTTGAAACTACGTGTCACTGCGGTCATATTTGGATAGATAAAAATATCGAATGCGAATAGACGTTAATCCGTATTTATAATCACGAATTTTCCCTCAAAATAGTGATATGCGAGTACGCCTCTAAGTAAACAAACGCACATTTAAAATAAATAATAAATAAGATTGGAGCGGACCAACGTACCCGTGACGCTTTATGGTCCAACCGTATCGTTTTGGTCATGACGGACCTGGCCGTTACGCGAGTTTCTGTAGAATTGCTCTAACTATAAAAAAGCTCTTTAAAGCCAGTTTATAAATATTTTATAAGTTTGTTGACATAATAATGAATTACCGCTTATATTTATTGTATCCAAAATGTTATGTTTTATTACCAATGCTCTCGGAATTCTAAATCAAAATGAAAACGGTGAATCGAGGTTCGTACGAGAGTGACGGAATAAAATTGGAGAACTAATTCGGCTGGTTTCATCTGACAACCGTTCATACGCCACGCGCACACACAATTTAATCTTGTAAAAACATGGATTTGGTAACCGTCTGGCAGCCGGTTAACCAACCACATATCAGACAGATTTGGAGTTTTGAACAGGTAAAATATAGATTGGAAAATCTGACATCCATTTAACTAACCGTTTTTTAGACAGACTTAGTGATTTGAACTAATTTGAAAAAAAAACGAATTTCGTAAAATTGATAGCTTTCAGACAAAGAGCTTTACGTACGAGTATTTCTTTCGTTGGTGTTAAACATCTGAATAGAAGTAAACCACTGTATCATTCCCACTTCAATTTTACTTAAAGCAACCCGTGCATTTAATTATCAAAGGCTTCTAAGATTAAATTAGGAGATTATAATAAAAGACAAGTAAAAATAAAGGCACTAAATTAAGTTGCTTTCCAAACTTACATCACGCCGTTTCTCCGCAGGGGTAGTCAAAGAGAATAAAACGCCACACTTCTGTCCTCTCCATTCCACTTTTGCCACGCCAACTTGATTTATCCGGTCACGCTAGTCTCTTTTGCTCATACGTTCTACATCTCAGTCATTTTTGATTATGAAAAATAGTAAATAGTAAAATATCGATACTCGGTTTTGCCCGTAAAACAGACTTAATTATAAATTAAAATATGGGTTTCGGTGGAGGGTGAAGCGGAGTGCCTTTGATGGACTGGGAGGTCTGAAGGGAGGTAGAAGAGGTAAAGGAAAAGAGTAAACGATATATGTAATATTTGATCCAGACAGAGGGAGGATAAGGTGTTCGGGAGGTGGGATGAACTGATTATATTTTCCTCAGAAAATATTTTAGAATGAATGACATTCAATATAATACATATTTACATCGATGGCAAGGAATGTGGTCGCCAGTGGAGGATGGCTATGTTTTGCGCAGGGTCCTAAAGATAAACTTTAAAAAAAATGATATTTCAAATGGTGTGGGATTGTATAGAGAACGGATAGACATTCAGATGTATATATTTATACAAATATATTAAAGAAATTGTTATAATGTGTAGTAGAACATTTAATAATTCAAAATTTATAATCGTTATAATATATTTAAGGTATTCAGATGAATGGTTTATTTCTGTGCGAAAAATAATAATGAAATAGGAACAGGAAAAGTAATACAAAAATTTGAAAATATCTAGCATAAAATGACATCTTTGTAAAGAAAAACGAACGTTCCTTGTATATATTAAAATACTAAAGTTGAGTGAAGTTTTTCTTATGAGAAAACGTGATAGGAATTTGTAATAATATTTTTTTACAAAGGATTAAAAGTTTGCAAGTTTAAAAACTACTTTTGAACATTAACCCATCACTTTCATTTTCGTTTCTTAAAAACTTATTCCATACAAAACAAATTCTATACTTGTTATAATTAATCACCTGAAGCGTTCGCTCTTGAAAGAAATTGAATTATCGAAGTGTTTTCAAAGTTCACGGAGTACTATTGTGTGTGTATTTTGTATTTGAAAGATTAATGAAAATATAAACAAAATATTTTTTTATCATTTTAAAATATGAGATAAATGATTATTGAGATCGTTGATTTAAGAGAATTTCAATTCTTTTACTGTTTAATATATTAATGCTGTTCGTATGGATCGAAGACCGGACCTCCATGTAGACCGTCTGGATTGATCTGTGAGCAAATATGAACCCACGCAGCCAACTAATCAATGATCGACATTTTTGAGATTAAAAATTTTGTGAAATGTTAAAATATGAGTTTCCAAACTACGCTGTAACGATTTTTTCAAAAAAAAAAAATTCAAACAGGTTTAAAATATATTAATTTCTAAAATACGAGTAGGTATGTATTGTACAATTGTAAATTATATTGTTTTATTTTTATAGAGTCGCACTCAGAGTTGCTTATCGCCTTTAATGATATATGCATAAGATTTTTATTTCATTGTACGTCCATTTGCCTTTATTTAGGCGCTATATTTAGTAACCATATATTTTACAAAATTACATGTTAATTTTTATTAGACTGTAAAAAATTATTTACAGAACATTTATTGGTAGTTGAATATATGCATAAGTTATCTAAAAATTTGCCCTCAAATAATTTTCCTAATACAAAAAACCACAAAATTTTTAATGTTAATCTGTCTTCATGTTTACATACATATTTGTGTATATTATATTATATATTCTACCAATACACTATAATTGTTAGGTTAAATTAGAAAGGTTAGTTAAATCCCAACCTTTGACTTCAAATTTAATCCTGGATTTGATTCTACTAGCTGGTACCCAAGTGGTTTCAATCTTTATAGGACAAGCGTTGTGGTTTAGTGTTAAAACAACAATAATATTTTTCATAAAGCACGTTTTAATATTCAAATGACATGAGTAAATATTATTAAAAAAATATTGCTTCTATTCCTAATTGAAATTTTAGGTTAAAAATGACGTTCATCAGCAAAAAGTTACATATTACTGCACTGTTGCATGTTATAAAGTCTGAAAAATTGAAGCAGATAATAATATTAGATTTTGAAATCCGAATATTAAAAAAAATAGTTATTTATTACAGAATTGTCTACTTTCTTAAGATTTGGATATACCATCGACCCTCTGTCATATCTCCTTGTACCGTCAACCCCTCGGTTGACGTGGGTCTTAAATGGGATCACTGAAAAATGCCATTATAAACATATTTTTATGCTCGTATTAAATATATTTTTTTAATTCTTCAATGTTGTTTTGAAAACGCTGTGAGAGATGTCTTTCGCAGCACACCCGTGTTTATTTATATAAATAATCGATTTTATACATTACCATTTGATTTTTTTACTAGATAACTACTCGTAGATATATCCAACGTTTGGTAAATCACGTGGATCAAAGAATATTCTACGTTTCATCAAATGTGGGTACTTTACGAAAGCAATTTCCTTTTCCCCTTCTGCCTTCTACCTAGAGAGATTATCTCTTTCAATCCTATCCGTTTTTTTCTAGGGTTAACAAAATAAAAGGCAGAGAATTTATTCGTATCTTTATTGTAATTTATACTTTCTACCCGGGACCTCACGAAACATCTCATTCAATAAGGCAGACGGCACAGCCCATCTAGAAAATTATTTTTTTAGTAGCAGAAATAATCCATTGGCAGGTTAAAGATATTTGGTCTAAAAAAACATGCTTATTTAGTTGGTTAGTGACTACGCCATCCCGAGGGTTTCAAAAGATTAATGCTACGGGACGCGGCGAGGAACGATAACCAAAATTACTTTTTTAGTGAAGACCATTTTTTATGGTTGACTTTTACTTGCGAAGATTTTTTTATACAGGTGTTTCATGCTTGAACGACTTAATTTAACGTTTCAAACATGTTTTATACTAAAAGAACTATTATATTCTTAATTTGTTTTTTACTATGAGCTAGTTCAAAAGAAACATGCTATATGAATACATTTTATTTAACAAATAATAACAATGATCTTGTGGTTTAAATTATTTTAATTCTGTAAAAAGTTAAAATGAGTTATATTTAAAAATCATAGTACTTCAATTAGCACGACTGCAAAATATGATAGATACCTACTGTGTAAAAGTCGGAAGATTTTAAAATATATGACTTGCGTGTACGGAATACATGTTACATTAATGATTATTTTTTACGCGCATATGTCGTGAAAATAAATAATTTGTCAATTTCCTGGAACGGGAAATCCTCTTGGTGAGCGTATGCGAGTACTTTAGCGCTAAAAACGGAATTTCCGTTGAGCTATACTACTAATAATTAAACGAGGATCTTTCTTGTTTTTAGAAAATACTAAAATTATCGTAATTTTAATTAATTTACTACTTCTTTTACTTTCAATTTATTACTCTACTTATTTAAAAAATCACAATAACAAAATATGTTTTAAAATATGGCATACGAGGGTGGATAACAGACTACAGCTTAAGCTTCCACTTAAATGATGAAATGATTACTCATCATCCACGTCGGTTCCTTATAACTAAGGATCGCGATCTCAATAAACTCCCACCGTCTAGACTATGCTCTTCCACTTTTATCCGGATCCTCCAGATCTTAAGATTGTCACCAGAGAAGTGCCTGTGGCTTTTTTCACTTGATTAAACGGGTGGGGGATCTTCCTCTTCGTCCTTCGACATGACTCACCACAACTTACCTTTTCGCAAGATGGCTTAAAATTGAATGATTCATCTCAGGCAAATGGTTGAAAGTCTTCAGAATGGAGACATTCGTGCGTCTCGTCGTTCATGGTATACGCAACATGTGTCTCCAGCACCACATCTTACAGACATCAATCCGCCTTCTATCCCTTGTCTTCAGGGTCATACTCAAGATATATATTTTTATTATTTAACAATTATTCAGTAGTCCACAATATCAGATATACTAATAATAGAGTTATATAAAATTCAGGAATTTTATATAAATGACAGTAAAAATAAATAAGGTTATTTTTCTTTTTGAAATATATGGCACCAAAAAAATAGCACATATTCATTTAATTCTTAATTCAAAGAAAATTGACACTTAACTACAATATAATGAATCAATTTTCATTCAAATTTAAGTACTAAGACGAAATGGTTAGAGGCATACAACGGGTCGTATATTATATAAGCTATAAGACGACAAAGCTAATGGGAAAGATGGAAAATCCCTAGAGAAGTACGCTGCAAAATTAGCCGCTTTTCTTATAAAGTTATTAATATTATCTCCAAAGTGCGGCACTTTTCTCATAATGTCATCCATCCCGTTCCTAAAAAAGTTACCAGTTTATACCATCCAATAACCATCCCACCCCTTCCACTTCCGTTTAATTTAAAGCGAAGGAATGAGTGATCCTTTACTGTAGATTAAACTTTGTTTTAATCGAATAAATTCGTTTAATCGAAGTTTAATAATAAATAGAGTTTAATATTAAGTATAGAAGCGGCTGAAAACTATTTATATAATTTAAAACTAACAGGAACATTATAAGCTTCCAGAAATATGGATTTCGTCAAAACCACAGATATCAACTTTTGTTCTATTAAGTTTCTCCTGAGATATTTTTAGTGGGTCAATTTATATTGTTGTTTCAGGATACATTCTGCTATCCCGCTCTAATTAGAACTAATGTATTTGAGTAGCCCTGAAAAAAATACATTTATCGGCCTATGCATTATATATGTATATTATACATCTATAGGGGTTCGGTGTTTATTAATTATTATAGACTCGAAACAGTCACCAATATAAGGATTGTATTTATGATGGAACAGAAGTATGTGTACGGTAAGAATCGAGGACCTATACCTGCTCGTATGTATATTAAATGTTACCAATATAGAAACTGGGATTTGTGTGAGTGTTTGTGGATAGATTTAGTAGTATTTACGACTGTTGCGTTTATTTATAGAAGAAGCACAATTGAAATTAAACTGTTACATTATACAAAGTTCATGATAAACGATCAGTTAAACCAGTTCACAACCATAAAAAAAGTATTTTGTAACGTGTTCCTGTCATCCTCTTAAAATGTATTTATATTGTACCTTAATGTCATACTATTTATCGACGTCACGACCTTCTGAAAATCTGTAAGTATATTAAAATAAATATTATTATATGAAGCGTGTTTTATTGGAGGTTTGTTTTTCGAATTGGCAACACTTTTACCGGCGACAGCCAACTTGACAGCAGGTTTGTGCTCAGTTTAGTTTGCCATTACACCATGAATTGAATTACGCCAGAACAACGCAACGAAAATCGTGGTTCAGTTAGCGAAACTTACCGTGCGCTACGACTATTTTATGGTCGACATAATCGTCTATCCGAGTAAGTAATTCGAATAACTTTGGATCGTTTTTGCACCACGCATACTCTAATTGATAATACGCATCCGCAGAGATGTCGTAGAGAGCGCACCAAAGAAGCTGTTGCAGCAGTGTAGCGTAGGTATTGAGGAGGACCCGAATGAGTCATCGTGCACAGCAATTAGAGCCGTGTCCATCTACCTTATGGAAGATTTTGCGGAAAAATCTTGGTTTACGAGTTTACAAGATCCAGCTCGTGCAAGAATTGAAGCTGCGTGACCATCATTGAAGGAAACATTCGATGAGCGCATAATTTTGCGTAATGGATCTGTGAATTGGCCTACAAGATCATATGTTTTAACAACACCTTTGGATTATTTTCTGTGGAGATATGTAAAATCGCTAGTTTACGCCGATAAACCAGATACGATAGACAACTTGGAAGCCAACATTCGTCGCGTTATTGCTGATATACATCCCCAGCTGATCCAAAAAATGGTCGAAAATTAGACTTTCAGATTGCGCTTTATTCGAGCCCATATGCGCAAAATCATATTTAAACACTGATGGCATAAAATTATTTGTGATTTATGAAGCAATAATCTGTGACTGTAAATTTTAAATAATTAGAGGTCCTAGAATTCAAGAAGTCCATAAATAATGATGAATGTATAATTAACAACCAAAAATCTTAAATAAGTTCCCTTTCACCATATTATCTTTCTCTATCCCACCTCCCACCCATCACGCAGCTACACTTTAACACCTGACACTGATGTATAATATATTTCTGTGTGATAAGTAGTAACTTTATATTAACGCCCGTTTAGCGGGTTGTTGATACATAAAATTTACTACCGTCAAAGCATAGATGGAGATGTCTATAGACCCGACAAATAATCATGAAATATGTCTTATTTTATGCATTGTCTATGGATTGTCACTTTGATGGTGAAATTTTTTCGTATTATGTATTAAACAATGAGATCATCATCAAACGAACTCTCATCACTAAAATAGCGAAATATTGAATGATTGACTGTCGTATACTGCAACTTTCAAAGTATCGATATGTCAGATGACTTTTGGATCAGCTGTGAAAAGTCCACCATATTTAACTATCGATTCTCGTTTTTACTGTTGTATATCGCAGAGTAAAATGAGTTTACTACGGGATGTACTTTCGAGAAGTATATATTTTTTTACTAATGATCAATCAATCCGCTTTCGCAAAAAAATTTACGTATAGTATTGTAAAAAGTTACTACTGATCTTGTACACCCTGAAGAAGGAACAGCAGTTCCGAAACCGGTTGGTGTTAGCAAAAATAAAGTGGTGTTTAAGCAAAGTGAATTGTTTATAATTATATTAAATTAATCAATGTATTTTTTATATCGACCATGTCGGGACAGAATAAAATTAATTTTATTTATATCTCTGTTTTAAGTGTCATCTAGGATATACTTTTGATATCTGTGCTATCTCTCTGTACTTAGTCCCATGTCTTACTAATCTCACGACACTTGACATGACATTGATAAATATTATTTATCATCATATTTTTTCGAGGATTGTCCAAAATCTTAAGTAATAATTTTTTTATTAGTAGACTTTTGAAATACGAAATTATTTTATTTTTCACTAAAAAGTATTATCCGCAGTGGAGGTTGTACTAAAGACATTTATGATTGTATCATTTTTTTAGTGTTATTAAAATAACCCTTTCTCATTAAAATTACAGGAAGGGAAGATTGACAGGAGAAGAGCGAGTCGTTGCAAAATGTAGAACAAATTGACGACGGATATGGTGGTAACATATGACCAATAGGCAACCAATCTTCGTTTTGTAATATTTCAATCTGTCCAATATATAATTTTTTTACTATGCACACTTTCACATTCCATAATAATAAAATCATAATACCGAAACAAATGTTTTAAAAAATTAAAGTATTTTCTTTTTATCTATTAACCCTTCCAAAACCATGCAGTAACATATGTCTACCGCTCTAATTAAATCTGTAACATTTCGGTAAATAAACGCAACATACACTTCATATTTTAGTCAATTTGAAGGAAAATATTTACGCTTAGAAATGATTAGTGAAAAATTAATTATGTAAGGCGAATCCTACAAAAAAAAATATTTTTAATTCATTCCACTGTAAAATTAATACGTTGACAAAAATACCATTTGTGGCAAGACAGAAAGAAATCTCTCATTAATTTCACAGTAAAAATAATAACAAATATAATGGTGTCTCTTTCTCACTGATTAAATGAAATTAGATAAAAAGGAAGGTTATATTATACAATGCAATCTTCTATATAGAACTTGATGAATGCTCCGAATTATAATATTACATATTTTTTTAAATATTTAATGCTCAATACTTAAAGTAAACTTATGGCATTAACCATTTTTTCACATTTTAAAGGCTAATAAAACTCTAATTTCTTATGGTAACACGAGTTGACAGCATGGCTGCGTACGAGTATTTTATATCACGGTATGGTAAAGGTTAAAAAATTAATCCCATAATATTTACGAATGCAATATAAGACGTGCTTTTGGTCTAGCAGTTATGATACTCGCCTAGTGATCTAGAGGTTCTATCCTCGTTCCAGAAGGGCATCAAGTTAGTCCTATTAAGCGTTTAGCTTAGCTAGAAAATAGTAATAATATTGATGTGGCACGCATTCCGTGTACTTACCTACTTATCATCAGGCCGTTTCTCCGCGGGGGTAGACAGAACGAATAGAGCGCCACACTTTTCTGTCCTGACACACAATTCTCGCCTGAGCCACATTCAAACATTTTCTTATACAAACTCGCTGGTTATTGTGGTTTCTAATAGGACTATCTTCCAGCATCTGGTTTACCTGGACGTGCCAAGTTTTTCGCGGACGTCCTCTATTTCTGATGCCATCAACACTTGTGTCATATATTTTTCTTTCCATTCACCCCTCATTCATCCGTTCCATATGACCAAAACACCTTAGTGATCCATTCTTAATCTTATTCACTATACTAAGATCAGCTGTATTCATATATATTAGCTCTTCATTTTTTACTTTGTCATAAATAGATTTTACACATATACGCTTATGTGATCTCATTTCCACTACATTCAGTCTACTTCAGTTCCTCTTCAAACGTTTAACTTGGATATACGCCCTCTAACAACTTTATATACAATACATGTATTGTAAGAAGTGCGCTGGAATTTAACTCCGCTCTGTGGTCTTCCTACTATGGCTCACATATTATAAAAATCGAAAGAGTGCAACATAAATTTATAAGATTTATCAATTTTACAAATTGCATATTCCGATAGAAAATATAAATTACGATTATTTAACGAGTCTACTTCATTTGAAAAAAAATAGCCTGGAGAAGAGATGTTAGCGATATAATATTTTTATATAAAATTATAAATAACATGTTTGCAGCTACCCTGAGTTTAATACAAATGGTTTCGTACAAAGTACCAACTCAAACGAGACAAGATGAAGTGGTCTTTGTAGGTGTGCAATTATGTTATTAACTCGCCAATAATACGGATGCATCGGCTTGGTAATAAGATGAATTTCGTTGCATTTTTCGTAGCACCTGAATTGAAGAAATATTTGTACGTAAATTATACTTTTTTTTCTTTATATTATATTAAAAATGTATTATTATATTTAATTAATTGATGGAAATAAATAAATAAACTAAATCTGTAAATATGGTATGTGCAATTGCATGCACCAGCTGGAAGAGCTAAGCCTGCTCACAATACTTACCGGTCAATATACAAAGCACGTACAAACACACCTTGTTGCAGATCCAGGGAGAAACGTCCTGCGCGCGCTTCATAAAGGGCTGTTAAAATCCAAGAAATTCATTTAATAATTTTTATGTCTAGGAATAAATTTCCGCAAATGTTTGTGCTGTCTCTACATTGTGCCTTCCTGAAGACAAGTGTTAAAAACTTTACACTCCCACACTATACCTGTTCGGTGAATGAATTTAATCTATTCTTATCAGCATCTCGTGTGTACAAGTCACTAAATAATACAATTTCGTATAAATTATGTAATTGATAATAAAACCTGTAATTTTTAATACTGAATCAGTTAAATAGTTTAAATATCTGGAAACATATATGATAAGGAACAATGATGTTCAACAAAAAATAAATAGTAAGATAAAATCTGGAAACAAAAGTCTTTTTAAAAAAAATTATATCATGGGTGAATATTATATTCCAGGCCGATGTTTTTTTTTGATAATTAGAAAATAAAACATAATTTTTAAAATTAGTTTTTTTTTATAGATTACTTGATTTATTACAATTATGTATAAAATATGACATTGGTAAAGTAGCCGCCTCTGGCAACGGCACAAATACGTGCTCTTTTAACCATATTTTTAATAGCATCGGAACTGTTGTTGGCTTATTGGCGTAGAGCTTTTTTTCAAGTATCCCCACAGAAAAAAGTAAAGAGCTATTAGTTGATCGCCAGACGATATTTAATGCGGTCGGAAAAAAAATCTCGCAAAATTTCAAGCGTAGCTTGGGCTGTGTATGTGGTGGAACCGTCCTGTTTAAACAACATATGTTGCATGCCTAATCGACCCAGTTTGGACACCAATAAGTTTTTACAACACTACCTCTTGCATCCTGAAAGAAATGATTCCGCTGGCCCACATGGCGCATCATACTTAACTCTGCGTGGGTGTAAAGGTCGTTGGTGGATCAATTGAGGATTTTCAGTGCCCCAATAATGGCTGTTTTTTTTATTAAATAAACCCGCCACGTCGAAATGAGCTTCTTCGCCCAAGTCGGGTTTGTGTTTGTTTTAATGACTTCAACACATTGTTGAGGTGTAAGATGCTCCATAATTAATTACTCTCTACGACTGCCAAATGCGAACCAAAATATATCTGTCAAACTAAAATGGCGGTCAAACAAAACCGCCCTGGAACATAATATTTACTCTGTGCATTGCGTTAACAGTTCTATGACACGACATAAGCCAAAATAAATGAGCTATATCAAAAATATGGTCAATAAATCTCTTAAAAATGCTCGTCACATGCGTTCACTATAATGTGACTACCGGTGGCGTGCAGTAGGTATAGATTTAGGTTATGCTGTTACCAATTATATTAAACAATCATAGATAATATATGTACTTTCGTTTAATCAACGTCTTTAGACATAATAAATCCGTCGTTTGTACGACTCTATCATGTATTTATTTGTAATTTTAAAGTAATCTTAATAGTGTTTTTAAAGTTTAAATTTTAACATAAAATAATATCTTCTTACCCATATAAAAAATGTATGGAGGTTTTTAAGAACACTTTCTATGACTGAACATGATTAATTTATTGTTTGAAAATCCTTCACGTAATTACTAAAGAAAATAATTATCTCTATTAAAAGTTAATAGTTCTGCCAATTGTCAATCCAAATCCATGCACCAAATTTAAAGAACAATCATAAAATAAACACGTTAAAAACAGTAAGATAGTAAAATTCGCGGATTAGTAAAATACGAAGTTGACACTTCAATGATATACACGCAGTTGTAACCCTTTCTAATGTTATTCTGTTAATAAACAGAATATGTAACGACTCCATACAAAATCTAACGATCAGCCGAAAGGAATTTTCAAGTAATGTAAATAGCACGATGCGGCGAATAAAAAAAGAGCGCCATGAGTACAGCGGTGAGTTGCGGTGAGTTTTTAGAACTAAGTAATTAAAATTTCTACTGGTACATAGATGGCGCTAATTTCAAAATAATGTTTTCGTTAATGATAATCCGATTTTTAAATTTATATTTGTTTTCCAGAATTTTTAGCTATGCACAGGTTTTTTGCTTGTATGCACTGCACGCCCCTGGTGACTACCTACCGGAGCTTATAGATACTATATGGACCATCGAGGTTATTGTCACAAAATTTATAGATTAAACGCAACACAACACTGCTAAAATCAAAGGTGTAAAATTTGGTCTCACATTTTAACCAAAGAAAATAAAGTCTTGCGCAAAATTTATGGCCCAGTACATGATTACTAAACCAGAGAATGGAGGAGATTAAAGAACCTGAATTAAATTATTAAAAAACTTCATAAATAATATACCGTCATTAATATCCTGAGGAAGATGAAAGGAAAGATGCACCAGTGGGCGGAAGCAGATGAGCAGCAGATGAGTCCCGCAACATGCACAAAGCCGGAAAATGAAAATCGGAATTTTCGAAATATTAGGTATTTTATTTCAAAAATATATAAATCGTTTTTCTTAGTTTCCATGTCGTATTTAAAGCAAAATATATCAATAATCGATGTGATGTGCGAACCCCTCACACCCCGCGTGTATCAACTGCGCTAGCTATCGACGGACTAGATCTGTGTTCTGTGATTCATTTGTAAAGATGTACGGGTTGTGATTAGTTTTGTTTTTATATCGTGCGTGTGTAAGTGGAGACAAGATTTGCGACGTGATTGGTAACTAAATGTTTTCATATTATTGACAAATAATTCATTGGTATACTCGAATGAATATAGAATTTTGACGTACATTGAGACAAAGATGTTAGCAGTGTGCACTATCAGTTTGTCAGAGGGGCCGCGGAAAGAACGGTTTTACAAACGTTTGGCTAGGAATACAGTCCGAGCAACTATTCAGGAAAACATTGTGTTATTCAGATAGTTAAATGTGTGTATATGCTTGATTTTTCTGAATGTTTTTATTTCATTGTTAAATCGTCACCTCTAATTTCGACGAAAGCTTCTCTAAATATCGAAAATATCGGGATTCTGTTATTCGTAAAACTAATATCGAATATACCGGTTTTTTGTAAAAGGGACCGGTATTGCGACCGCTACCTCATACACAAGCCAACAGGATCGAGAGCGAGAGGAAGACGAAGATGTAGGCAAGTCAAGACAGACCTGCAAGAGGTAGACGGATGTTCGGCAAACTGGATAACGTAGGCGATGTCAAGGGATGTATGGCGCTCTGTTGAAGAAAAAAAGTTTAAAAAGTTATTTTTATAGATACATTTTGATTTGATGAGTAAACTTCTTTTGTAGTAATTAATATCAAGTGTAAAGTATATGTAAATAACAAGTTGTGTCCATTTTGTAAACAGTATCCAGTTTAGCTCCTAAATAATGCTACGTTGAACGTGCCGAAGACGTGCCGTCCGATAACTCTGGCAGATTATGGTGAAATTGCAAATACTGTATAACGTTGTCCTCCGTGATACTTGAATCAAAATGTATTTATCTTGATATATTTTGATTTCCAACATTGTACAATAAATATAAATATTATAACACGATGTATTATTTTATCTAACAAATTCATAGGCATAGCTAATAATAATTATTATAAATGAAAATGGGATCATTCTGTTGAAATCAAATGCCGCATTGAGCAGGCTCGTGCAATCTCTATCCGCTGTAGTCATGATCTCATCTTAGATTACGAATGAAAATGGTCAGATGCGATGTGTTCTCGATATTGTTTTATGGAATGGAAGCATGGACACTTATCGAAGAAATGATAAGGCGACTTGAAGCATTTGAAATGAGAATAATGCTTAAAATAATCTGGATAAACAGATTTACGAATGAAGATGTTGTGGTTCGGATGAATAAAGGAAAATAAGTATTTAAAACAATATAAATTTGAAATCTTCAATGCCTCGGACGTGTAATGAGATATCCGGAGAAGAACGAGATCTTGTACCTCATAATGCAGGGAAAGATTGCTGGAAGTCGGGGCTCTGGAAATAGGAGAACATCATGGCTGAAGAATCTGAGTGATGATAGCCAACGTCCGTTGAACGGATAGGAAACAAGAAGAAGAAGAAGATTCTTACTACATCGTGCTATAATTATTAAGGATAAAATATTTCAGCTAAGTAAGAACATGTAATTTGTAAACAGTACTTTTCCGGTACAGTAATAAACAAGGTAGTAATATACAAAACAATGTAAAAATTAGACTAAAAGTGTTTTGGGATAAGATCCCGTGGACCGTATCGATTAAAATTATGGTTTAGTTGATGCAACCTGAATTGGATTCAGAAAGGAAATAATGGCAGATGGATCTGGCCTACCTTGATCAAAGTCCTGGGTTGGATGACAATTTTTACCTCCACTTGACTCGCACTTTTGTAGTGAAGAACGGAGATCTCACTGCATTTCCGGATGCTGAAGAACACCGCTTCTTTTTCGTAGTCTGGATGTTACGCACGGTGTTTCTCTCGACCGTTACAATAAACACATGTGTTGACAGCTCGGCGTCAAAATGCAATCTGTTCCTACGTCGGCGAAATCCCTAAGGCCAGAGCAGGAAAGGTATATTAAAGTTTATTGGATAAACGGAATACACAGGGAGACTCTACTTGCGTCAACACGTGTTATGTTCAATCTGTAAAGATAAAAAAAGGAAAGCAAAGTTGAATTAAATAACGTACAAATACAAAGTAAAATATAGTGTTATATTATATAGTATATATACAAAGTAAAAGTATTAAAGCAATACAAAGGTAATAATTATATTTTCATAATTTATAATTATTATAGTTAGAGAAGCACGAACAATATTGGGAACAATTAATATTTGTATAATATGTAAAATAAATTCATTTTATATTCAAATCTCATCAGTGAAAACTTTTACAACAACGCCTGTTCACCGGTGTTTAGGGTCAGCCAAGTCACGCATCGCGCTGACAAGGATAATCGATAATTCTCACATCGCTAACCAACTGTGCGAACAAAGGGATTCTCAGTCGCCGATATCGGAGATCAGTCACAAAAATATGTTTCAATGATAAATATATTGTTCTGATATTGGATACGTACATATAGGTAAACAACCTTGTTTGGAAACTTGGAAAAACTTGTGTACAGTAAAAAATATGATGTAAAATATATATAATTTCACGATATCTCTCTCTTTCAGTTGATGTACCCATGCCAACTGCGTGCTTCCACCCTACACGATCCTGGACCTTGTTTAGTGCGACAAGTAATCATATTAAACAAGGTCGACCAGAGATCGATCCGTAAATCTCCGTTCTTGTATTGTACATTCCCAAAGATCACCAGTATTTCTAGGTTGTCTTCATCTCTCCTGGCAACATACCCAAGTTACGTTAAGAATTATTTTACTGCATAGGGAGCCTTTCTTTAGTACTGTGTTCCTGAAGATTGGAGACGCATCATGCTACGCCAACATCATATCTCTAAAATATAGAACATGTTTCTTTCTTTCCTTTTCAGGGTTCACGTTTCAACTCCATACCGAGCCATGAAGAATGCCAGGGCTTTAATTAATAAGGCGTTTATGTTTCTTGAGAACAAAGACGTTTAAATTCTTAATGACTAATATTAAACTGTCTGCAAAATATGTTAAAATGTAAAAATATTTAAGATTTGTTTTAATATGATAAGATCCATTGGTTGTCTTTTTTTATTTTTTACATAATTTAAATGTTTTTTTTTGTATTTACTGTATTGTATTAAGAGTCGGATGTTGATATATATTTAAAAAAATAAATTAACCTTTTAACTGCCAATTCTATTTGAAATGGAAGACACCGCATAGGGTAAGACTAGGCTATCAATCAGAAGCTGGGACCTGTCGTCCACATATGACAAAATGATTTTAAAATATGACTATGTTAACACGCTTATAGCTTAGCGTGATATACAAAATTTGGCGTATTAACGCGCTCATGGCATTTAAAAGGTTAATGAACACAGATAGTAACATGGACGAAGCAGAAATATTTTACTGCAGTATTAAGATTTGGACCGGTGTATTTAAATTATTATTTGCTGCAATTATTGTATCATAAAGTATTATATAATTGATAATATTGGTAGTGTGAAGTAATATTTATAGTCTTAAACTTCTTGATTAAGTTTAAACTGTTTAGTCTATTTATTCGATTACATATATTTATCAGAGCATGTCTTCGTCTAGTATTTCTGTTATGACTACAGTTTACAACTTCATGTTTAATATTATATAATATTTTCATACTCTAAATATAATAATCTTATAATATCTTTTATATAAACCAATGATAACGTCAGAATTTGGGCATATTGTTAATAATGAAAAATAGTATTTATAAAAGTATCATCACGTACTCCGATCAGAAAGAAAATGTTTTTCATACTCATTATGTCAGATGAACAATGTAAATGCAAAAAAGAATCCTCGACCAAAAATTCTTTGAATCTTAAAAATAGATTGATTCGTAGTGGATATCCATTACACTAAGTGTTTAATTTTATTAATGAGGTTAATGGGTGATGATATTTTTAATATAGATATATATATTCAATTGTTTTCAGGTGAAAAATGAATAATTACTATTAAGAACACATTATTATTGTGAAATTGTAATTATTTAGAACATAGGTCTGTGCTATTTCAAGTACAAATTAAATGTATTAATTATAAAGATATGCATATAAAATCAATTTTATCGAAAAATATTGTTGTTGCTACAGGAATTCGAACCTAGATCTCTTCCAATTTGAGGAATGTGCATTAATCGATTATGCTATACCAACACAGTGCTTTGACGACAAATTTTCGAACCCATATGTTACACTTTTCAAATTAATACATCTATCTTCTAATTAATACATTTAATTTATATTTAAAATATCACAGACCTATGTTATGAATAATTACAATTTCTCCTGTGTTCTCCTTAATAATTTATAAGTTGTATCAATGTGTCCAAAATTTAATAAAATGAATCATTCATTCTGGTGTCTCCTATCGTACTCAAAGGTATTTGAGATTCCGTAAAAATAAAGAAGATGGCTTTCAAATAATGGAACGATAGATATATTAATTTGAAAAAAAATGTAATGTAACATATAGGTTCGAAAATTTGTCGTCAAAGTACTGTGTTGGTACAGCATAATCGGTTAATGCACGTTCCTCAGATTGGAAGAAATCCAGGTTCGAATCCCGGTAGAAACAACAAAATTTTTCGATAAAATTTGATTTTATATATATATATATATATATATATATCTTTCTAATTAATATATTTAATTTGTATTTAGAATAATTACTGCTTTTTCGATAATGTCGATCCTTATAGATCCCATAATACTACACTTGTTTATTATTTTTGTGTACCCACCTACGCCATTGGTTGAAATCCTTTGATTTCACAGCTCTCAAATGCGATGCCGTCAAAATTGCCGTTACGGTTAATGTTATGTCAATCAAAATATTTAATATAACAATCAAACCGCAAATGGTTAGCATTTCGAAAATTGGCATGAATCAATTATGGATAGTTTATGAAATGTGAATAGTTTTACTTTAATCAATTTGATAACAGTAATTTTAACAAGCTAACAGTAAGTATAGTATATTTCTAATAGTATAAAATAATTATTTTTTTAGTCGATCGTTTGCGATTTGAAATACATGAACACAACCTAATACATTATCATTAACATTTTCAAGCCAAATGAAATTTTCTTGAAAGCGACAGTGGTTTTATTCCGTAGGCTTGGGGAAGCTTTTTAGCTATTCAAGGACTTATTTTTGTAATAAAAGTAAAAAAAACTCTTTTAATACAATGGGTTTTGCGAGTATTCTAGATAATGGATTAATTTAAATAAAAGTTTTATTGTGATCCTAAAATACTTTTTAAATCTTCGTTTATAGAAATAAATACACTATGTACCTTTGTATTTTAATATAACTGTTTAAAATTTTTTTTTTTTAATTACAGAAGCATATTTTTAAAATGAATTAATCTTTATTAATTTAAGCCATAATAAAAAGATGTATTATAAAATACGTATCATGCGTGGCCAAATTAATAAATCTTATTTTTAGATACCAAAAATGTCGACGTGCTTGTTCGCCTAGCTTTTAGACACTCGCCTAGTGCAGTGGTCGGGGTTGGAGCCTTATCCGGGGAGACTGCAAGTTCTATTTTCATTAGACAATCCCTTGCCTTACTTTTAATATAGTAAGAGTATTGATGTAATATAAAATATAATACAAATTAAATTAATAAATTTAAAAAATATACACATACAATCTATTTATCGAAAAAATGTTTGGCTACTGCCGAGATACGAACCTGGGAAATTTCCTTTCCTATCCGGGGAAACGCGTTACCATTTTCGCTATATCAACCAAACACGTATTCCACAAATTTTGAACTTATATTCTGTAGTCCTTCCAAATGATACATCCGTTACTCCAATTTAAATCGTATTAATAGATTTTTACGTACCAATATCTTTCTAATTAATTAATTTTATTTTTGTTAAAAATACTACAGAACGACGTTCTGAAATTGCAGCATTACAACAAAATTGTGTTTACATTAAAGATAAAATAATAAACGTTACAACCAAATATATTATATTTTAAGTCAAAATATACAATTGAATTAAAATATAACCAAATATATTTTAGCTGTATTTTAATATGTCCAAGAACACACGATTACTGGATTTTCACCTACAGAGGAGCTGTTATTAAACAAATAATAGATATCTCATAGAGACGAAGCTATTTTTTATTAATGGAAAAATATGGAAGTATGGGTAATTACAGGGCTTACAATTTGTCTTCCATATATTAACATATATACAACTTTAAAAAAAAAAATAGATAGATAGAGGTTGATTGGGTGGAATGGTGAACGTTACATTGTATAAAGTGATCACTTAAGCCAGCCGAAGACAGGTCGTAAGCCCTGTAATTACCCATACTGCCATATTTTTCCATTAATAAAAAATAGTTTCGTATCTATGAGATATCTATTACTTGTTTAAATATATTTCAAGCTGAAATGTTTTGGTTGTAAGAGCTACACTAAAAAAACATTTTCGACGAGTTAATACTTCTTTATGAGTATTAAATTTACTGTTATCTATTTTTTATTTTATTTCATATCCGATGATTTATAGGGAAGAATTTTGTTGTTTTTTCAACATATTTTATTCTATTAGTTGGTGGTCGAGAGTACATCAAATTTTAATTTCCATCATTTGGAAGCATTCACCAACTTATGATTTTGTATATTCGTTCTTACAATGACGTACGGTTCCCCAACCAGAACTCTCGTCGTCAAGTGCCTATTGTACTGGTGATAGATTGTGCCATGATTTTTAAAGACCGTGATTTTTTTCCCAGATTCTTTTGCTCATGAATGAAAATGTGTTTAATAATAATAATAAAAATAACAGCTGTGGACGTAGGATGTAGACTCTAGATTCAGAAATATTGATTTTGTGAAAATAGAATTGAAAACCATAGTTTTTTAGTAGTTTTCTTTCCAAGAACCGTATAAGTGATAATCTTTGAAATAAAACTGGTAAAAAGACCACTTTGTTCATCAAAATTATTTGTTTAAAAAATCTTACTAATGAAGAAAGAGATCGTTGGAGTGTTTACTGTTTGTTTTGGAGCTAGTTCAATGCGGCGGTTGATTTCAACAGAAGGATCCCATCTTTCATTTATATTGCAAACCAGGTATATAAATATTTTTTGTATATTTTCCAATTTATTTTCAGAAATATAAAGGCTTTCATTGTCATCCGCGTTATGTTTGCTATATTTTGTTTTAGTTGTATTAAGTTCTAACCCAAAAATCTCACACGTGTTCACTATTTGGTCGAGCGAAAGATGTAAATTTTCAATGTTACTCGTTAGACGTACTGTATCATCTGCATAACGCAGATTGTTCAGAATATTTCCATTTATAATAATTTCTTGAGTAGCTTCTTGAAGAGTTTCATAGAATATTTCTTCGGAATTTAAGTTGAACAACATGGATGAGAGAATAAATCTCTGTCGCACGCCTTTTGCATTTTCCACTTTATGCTTTTCTTATAATTTAAATATTTTAGATTTGCTCCTATTCATTCTCGATGTATGAAACTTACATACGTTTCAAAGAACGTTGTAGCTTCTCTGATTTAAATATCCGTTTGAGAATGTTATATTAAAATTATGTACACAATGTAGATGATATTAAATTAATTTCAGTTAATAAAAAATAATCATGCAGCCAATGGGGTGCACTGGGGCCCACGTTGGACAGGGGCCCAAAACGTTTGTACTCTACAAAACTTTTGTCATCGATACTTTTCTACATGAACTAACAATTTTTAAAATCCGCAAGAAATGGATTTATATAATTTAGAAAATCATTTCTCATGCGTATTACGAAAACACATCAAAACATTATCGGTGTATACAGTAGTATCCTACTAATATCAGACCAGACCATCGCCGCTAAACGAAAATCTCAAAAACACGTTAAAGTTTGAAATTTTTTTTTTTGGTAATCAGTAAATGAACACAACACTACTGGACATACAATAAATAATAGGTCATCATATAAGCGTATACATACATACGTGTGTGCTTGAGACACATATTTATTTTGAGTTTAAATATATTAATTACTTGAACGAAAATAATGCTCTGTGCTTCTCCCCCCCCTCCTCTATCCCTCCCGGCCTAGCCTGCCTGGTCGATCTGCGACCTTGTAACGGAACAGTTCGAATACCGTTATAATAAATATCGTTATATAATTATGTCGGAACCTTTGACGAAATAGTGAGTGAAATTAACAATATTTAGTCCACTTTTTGAAGGTGCCTGCAGAATCCGGATTAGTGGCGAGTGTCTTTTCCATCCTGTCCTGAGTTTCTTCCGGCATCTATGCTTGTATGCAACAATGTGTATAGAGGGCAATTTTTTCCATTTTGTATTGGCTTCTAATTTTTGTAGTTATGCCACTAGTGCGATGTATCCAAAACTTGAAGGACGCGTTCTTTATTATTTTAAAATTGAGTACGCATTGTCGTCCGAGGAATTCTCACTGACTTCAAAGACATTACGCTTTTTTTCTTCTCTTGCTATCAAAGTTAATTTTTTTTCCATACTCAGAAGCAGACGGGAAAAACAAGAGACTTTAACTAGCATATTTTTTACAACTACAAAGCATAATATTATACTTATATTATGTAATAGTTAGTACATAGTATTTTGACTCCTTTGAAATAATTTGTTTATACTGGGTTATCCAACAAGCGTGATAGAATTATTAAAGTGGAATTAAATTTAAAAAACTAAGTGTGATATAAATGTTTTTACTATATTTGAAAGAATATTCGATGTCATAAACAATGGAATATTGTTTCATTCAAATGTGCACCACGATTACGTTTGATACAATGCATTCCGACGAGATCCAATTTTCAGCCACTCTTTCACAGTAATCTGGATCAATTTAAACAATAACACAAGTTATGTTGTATTTTAATTGTTGTTCGTTTATCTGGATAAATAGGCGACTTTACACTTCCCCCAGAAAATAATCGATCGTTTCAGATTTTTTAAATAAGATTTAATAACTTGTTGACGGTATAAAAATAACAATGAAATCTGTCAAAATATTAATCAGCATTCATTGGATTGATTGATAACCCTGTATATGACGCTCTGAACATCGTTATTAAAATACAGTGAAACCTCGGTTTAAGAACAAAAATCCTGTTGAAAAAATGCTATTGTTTTCGAACAGAATTTCGGTTTACGAACAGGCAGACAGTTTCAGAACTTACCACGGAAGAGCTGGAATAGCTTCTTAATGAGCAGTAAAAGACGGTGACAGAGGAAATATTATTTTCAGAAACTGATAAACGAATGGAAGATGTTGCTAGATCCTCGATCCACGAAATGTGCGCCAAGTGGAGTGAGATGCAATGTTTTGTGTAAAACTTTATCAAATCGTGTTATAAATCTGTTTAAGGATAATGTCATGTCTCATTTCCACAATATTATAAAAAGCAAGAAGAAACGAATATCGTTGGATAGATTTGAGACAGAAACCTGATAAACTTCAAGCACCCGATATTTTCATGGAAGGAGAGTTCCCTTCCAAACAATAATACTTTACTACATATTATATAAGATTAGTTAAAATAAAGTTTGTTTTTTCGTTTATTCTTTTCGTTTTATTACTTACAATTCCTATTAAGTAAAAACTATGAATTTTTATTGTTTTTTCATTTTCTTGGAATCTTAAAACAGATTTATACATTTTACATTGATTCTTATGGGAATGATGGTTTCGGTTTACGAACAACTCGGTTTTTAACCAGTTTTACGGAACGAATTAAGTTCGTAAACCGAGGTTCCACTGCAATAAAAAAATATTTTTTCAACACAGAGATGTGACTAAAGAAATCTCTAAAAATAATGACTAGTAACTGTAAAAAACTATTATTTAATGTAAATTGTTTAAGTGCGCAATTAATTCTTTATTCTCTCAATATCACACTATTACGTTGAGAATGAAAGATTTTCTCCCAGAAAATAGTTGTTCTAGCATTTCGCATTTATTTTATACATTTTCAAGTGACTAATTTTTAAAAATATGTTATTTATGTTGTCTGTTGTCTGTTGTGGTGTCAATTGAACACAATGTGTAAAAAAAATACTACCACCTAGAAATGTATCAAATCCTTATGACATACAAACTAAAAATGACCTAGGTATTTATTAGTTACATTATACATTAGTCGAATAAAAATCAAGAAAGCGATTGTAATAATAAGGTCCCCCACTGTGCTTACCGCTATACTTTATATTTATGAAATACGTGATGTGTTTAGCATCAAAATCGCTGGATTTTATATTTGGGTAATAAATTTTTGAATATAACGTGAGATTACTTATAATACCCAGTATATTCATTAATAAGTATTTTCGATTTTTACGTGACTAAGGGGGGCCGGTCGTAAGATCAGTGACATATTTTTACTATGGTAGAAAAAGTTTCTAAAGTATTTTTTTTTGCGAAAACGTGTTCGATCGGTGGTAAAAATACAATAGTTAACTAATTTTACTCTCGAATATCGGATGGTAAAAATAGAAAATCTTTGGTTAAATATGGCGGACTCTTCACAGCTGTTTCAAAAGTCATCTGTCACATTAATACTTTGAAAGTTGCAGTATATAACAATTAATCTTTTAATTTATTATCTTTGTTTTATTAACCACTTAATTGAGTTTAAATACATCTACCGGTTTCGAAAAATACTATTTTCTTCTTCAGGATGTCATAACTAACATTATTAGTTAACACGTTAGTTATGACATCCTGAAGAAGAAAATGGTATTTTTCGAAACCGGTAGATGTATTTAAACTCAATTAAGTTGTTAATAAAACAAAGATAATAAATAAAAATATGAATTTTAACCACAAAGTTAATAGTTGCTAATTTTAAAAGTATAACAATTAATCATTCAATACCCCGCTATTTTAGTGATTAGAGTTAGTCCGATGATGATCTCGTTGTTTAATATACATTAGCACACAGACAGAAAAAATTTCGACAGAAAGATTATAGATTTCGAACGCAGAGTCGAATAAAGCCATAGATAAAGCATAAAATAAAGCATATTTCAAGATTATCTTGGTCGTGCCACACTGTCAGGCGAGATTTATTATATACGCTTTGACAGTATTAAATTTGACGTACTAACAATTTGCAAACGTTTTTTACCACGAGTAGTGGTATAAAGTTACCATAGTAAAAACTACCATGGTCAAAATTTACTGCTGATCACATAACCGGCCCTAAAAGAAGCTTTGTCGAGAATGCTATGTAAGAATATTTGTATGGTATAATGTTTCCTTACATTTATGATCACACAAATATATAAATATATATATTTAAAGCTCCAACTCCTAATATAAATGATTTACCCACTCTTACGGGGTAAAATTTTATTAAAATGCCGTTTATTAGAAAATTTAGAAAAATAAATATGTTTTAAATAATGCCAGATCAGACGCTAAAAACTTTATTTATCAAATTCAATTACGCTATATTTTATAAATCAACATATACATATGACTTTGATATTAAGGGCGTGTAATATATTTACTTTATATTTTACGAATAAAGTGAAGTACAAATATACAGGAGTACTTTTAGATTTTACCTCAGGGATAATCTAAATACATAAGTAACTTTCAATACATAATTGAATGCTTTAATAATTCTCTTACCAAAATTAATCAATCCTTACTTTTGTCGTTGCTCGATTGAATGGATTTAACTGAGAATTTTAGCATAAAGGATTCCTTATATTCCTGAAAATTCTTTGTAGTGAAATTCGTATCCGCTTTCATGGCACCGGAAGAAACCCCTCTCTCTCGGGAAGCTTTACTCAGACAAATGAGGATACGGCATCTGGTGTTTTTCTTTCGTTTTTAAACGCCACTTATTTTGACTTTGGCAGAAAGAAAATTCGTTCGAAGGCTTAGATAGAGGGTTTAGAGGTCGAGAAGGGAGCTGTACGACAAACTCAAAATTTGGCGTCGTTATGGTCGCCATATGGGCCTTTGTACGGTGGCACTTAAATTGAGTTGCTTGCACAGTTTCATGCCGCACATGAGGTTCTAATTTTTTTTTACACTTATTTCTTCATGTTTTTTTCTCATATTATTTATATTCCGACTCGAAAAGTTATCTGAAATAGACACATAACGATTACTGATAGACAAACAGACAAAATAGTTGAAATTTAAGCGAAATAATTAGAAGAGAAGGGAATATCACATCTTCGCTTTACTAACGAAACTGTTCTCTTACCACTGGTATATCACTATTCACTTGTCTGGTACGTTAAAGACAATAACGATAAAAATACATAACGTCTCTAAACAAATATCTCTAAAATTTAATATGAAAAAAAAAACAAAGTAATAGCAAACGGAGACATGTGGCAATTTCCTAAAATAGTAAGTTAGAAGAGAAGAAAATATACATCTTAGAACAAATACAGGTTTTTAACTATGTGTCCTACGAAGAAATAACTTATGGCTGAAACCCGGATGGCCACTATACAGATCATCCATAATTTACTAGTCGCCTAACGAGTAATGAAACAGTCAATGCTCGCTATATACTTCAGAGATCGTAAAGATTCAAGATTTCAGGAAAGTTTTTAGTGTTAAAATTAATGATCTTTCAGCATTGCATGTACACATATATTAAACATTACACATATATAGCGCCTGAATCCAAAACCTCCTAAAACGACTTTATGTGTTTTTGAGTTATAGATGAAAACGTATATTTTGAAAGCAAATTAGTAATTTTTAAAAAGACAATTCTGTAATATCGTTTTGGTAGCCATACTTGATTTTAACATCAACAAGCGTTGTGATTGGCTGATTTCATTTTAAGATGAATAGTAACTGATACTGTCTGCTTTGGGGTATTTTGAAACTAATCCTGACTTGGAACATGCAATATCAATGGATTTAAGTGACTTTTGTGAGAAATAATGTATTCTGCATATAGCTGACAAAAAATCTACAAAATTACATATTTTACTCAAATTATCTGAAATCCGTGTTAGGGGTTTCTGGAATTAGGCGCTACATATATTAAACTGTAATAACACATATTAAATTTGATCGTTTATTATATTTATATTATTAAAATAGTCGGCAAAGTACTTACAAAAAAATAATTTCAGTTTACAGTACTTACACAAAGATTATTTTTAATAATAATATGAAGTTTAAAATTATAGTACAGTAAATATGAACTAATTAGTTCTTCAGACGTCCACTTAGTTCGTATTTCAAAGAAAATTGACACTTATCAGTCTTCTTTCTAATTTACCTACAAATAAAAAAGTATAGATACAAAGCCGGAGTTTTATTTATATGCAATAGCAAGACGATGTGCAAAATGCTCGTAGGTAATGAATATTTAGAACAAGTTTATGTATTTGGGAAATATGTTTGATAGAAACGGAAAGGCCGAGAAAGATATCGATTGGAGGGTGACTGCAGGGATCAAAGTGAACGGTGTTTTGAATGGAATAATACCTAATGGAAACTTGTCAACTGAGGCAAGTCTAGCGGTACACAATGGAATCCTGGTACCGACACTGATATATGGAAATGAGCTAGCAGAAAGGGTATGTGGCAGAAGTAGGCGTGTATGTGGCAGAATTTAAAGCTGATATTAGCGTAGTGAGTAAGATTAAGATGGTTTGGTCATATGAAACGGATGAATGAGGAGAGAATGATAATAAGGATATATGACGCAAGTATTGATGACACCAGAAATAGAGAACGTCCGCGGAAGATTTGGAATGACCAGGTAAACCAGATACTGGAGGATGGTCCTATTAGAAGCCTCAATAATCGACTATGTACTTGTATGAGAAGATGTATGAATGTGGATGAGGCGAGAATTGTATGTCAGGACAGAAGAGTGTGGCACTCTATACTCTCTGCCTACGCCCGTGGAGAAACGACGTGATGGTAAGTTAGTTAGTTAGTTATTATACTAAAGCTGTGCATTACAGAACTGCTCATCTCTTATGGAAGTTAGTTTAACCTGCTGAATATTATGATAGCCCTTGCATACTGCCTACTGCATTCTATATTAAAAATATTGTTATATCAAGAATATATTATGTACTAAATCATTCCTTGTAAAAATGATGTACCTACCCAAACAGAAACCGAGTGTACCGCGTGAAGCGACAGCCGCCTTTTCCTAGAGAGCTTTTTCATGTTTTTAAATAATTAAAGACGGTTCATTGGATATTGAATACAAAGTCAAATAAAAGAGAAAATAAAAATTGTATTAATTCAATCAGAAAGATTTTTCACGTTTGTGTGTTGTCAAGGCAGTTTGAAGTTTCTAACGAAGCGATGAAGAGTTTTTTAAATCGTTTTATAAGGATGAGAATTAAAAAAATATATATTATCGTTATTTTAGTCGTGCTGTGCGGGAATAGCTTCCATTAGTGTAAAAACGCATTTTATAAAATGTCACAGAAAATGGAAAAATATGGTCTGGAAATGTTAACGTATGACAAACAACCGCAGGGACTAGACAGCACTGGTAAATATGAAACATTGTACCGGGTGGTAAGAATTTGAGTTGCCTTGTTCATTGGTGAACTTGGCAGGGATACACACGTATGGCAGACAAAAAATGAATAAAATAATTAATAAATTAGCAGAATGAAGTGTAGTGACCGCCTTGCAACCAATATTCAGAGCTGTGTACCCACTGCCGCTATTTCCATAATACGCAAAAATATATCAAAAAAAAGGAAATGGTTAACCTCAATATAACCGAATATACAAACAAGTATCCATTCAAATTTATTCTCTATCTAACATAAATTTACTTATATTTGTCACTTGATCACATGTATTATTTCAGATCAATAGGTCTGAGAGGTTTTTGTCCTTGATATATGCTGCGTAATATACATTATGGGTTCTTGCATTCGTAACGTATATAGATACTTGTTGACAGTCTACGTTTAATATCTATACTTTTTTAAGAAAAACTCATATTTAACCGGGAGTATGTTATGCAGGGTGAATATTATGTTCCAGGTCGATTTTGTTCGGCCGTTATTTTAGATTAGAAAAAAATTATCAGTTTAAATTTAGTAGTCGTAGAGAATAGTTCATTACAATTTATTATCGAGCATCTAAGGTCCCAACAACGAGTTAAAGTAATTAAAATAATATCGGCAATGCTGTAACCATTAATGGTGATCGCTGCCGTCACATGTTGGAAAACTTTTTTAGTTCTAACCCGAAAGTCTCACACGCCTTCACCTCTGGGTTCAATAGAATTTATAGGTCTTCCGCCGATGGTACTTACTAAAGATGCCACATCATCAGTACAATGCAGGTTGATCAAAATCTTCCTATTTATAAATAGCCCTTGAGTAGCTTCTTGAAGAGCTTCATTGGATATGTACACTGAATGGAAGAGATACACGCCTTTTATTTTAAATATTGTTCTACTCTTACTGTAGCTATCCTTTTTATCATCGGTGTCAAATACTGTTAGAAAGTCAATAAAGTAATATATGAATTTAAATACTAATTAAATGTATTAATTAGAAAGATAAACATATAAAATTAATTTTATCGAAAAATATTTTTGTTGCGCTACCGGGATTCGAACCTGGATCGCTTTCCAATACGGGGAAGGCGCATTATCCAACTATGCTACAGCGACAGTACTTTTGACGTCACATTTTCGAACCCATGAGTTTACACTTTTCAAATAAATACATCTATCGTTTCATTGCAACAACAATATTTTTCGATAACATTGATTTTACATGTATATCTTTCTAATTAATACATTTAATTAGTATTTAAACTATCACAGACCTATGTTCTGAATAATTACAACGTCACAATAAGAAGGTGTTCTCCTTAATAATATACAAGTTGTATCAATGTGTCCAAAATTTAATAAAAATGAATTGTTAATTCTGGCGTCTTCTATCGGTTCACTCAAAGGTATATTGAGATTCCGTAAAAATAAAGTAGACGGCTTTCAAATAATGGAACGATAGATGTATTCATTTGAAAAGTGTAACATATGTTACAACTTCACAATAAGAATGTGGTCTCCTTAATAACATGAATTTAGTTTTTTTGGAGTTGTTTTATTAGGCGCCTATACAAATATTGTTTAAGTTCAAGAATCATTCAACATTTTGATCACATTTTTGGTTTATTAATATATTGCTAAAGAAATAATGTCACCATAAACTAGAATCTCTTGGGAACCTTAATCTACCCTCGCCTAGGCCCGACCTCATGTTCACCCAAAGGCCATTGGCCACCTGAGGGTCATTCATTCTACCAGGCTAACGCAGACAGGTCAGGAAGTCCGCGCAAGCCTCCCTTAATAAACGCATTATGATTAATTATACATTAACCAAGAACTTCAATTATTTATTAGAGATTATTTTGCATCCCAATTGTTATAGAATATTATTAGAACGTCGCGTTTTTAAATCACCGGTACACTTCTATTGCTAAATATGAATTAAATGTATTAATTTGAAAGATATATATATATAAAACCAATTGTATCGAAAAATAGTGTTGTTGCGCCACCGGGATTCGAACCTGGATCTCTTTCCAAACCGGGGAACGTGCATTATCCAACTATGCTACAGCGACAATAATTTTAGCGACAAATTTTCGAACCTATATGTTACCTTTTTGACATTAATACATTAAATCGTTCCATTATTTGAAAGAGCCATCTACCTTATTATTACGGAATCTCAAATAACTTTGAGTAATCTGATAGCAGACGCCAGAATGGACACATTGATACAAATTTATTATTAGGAGAACACATTCTTATTGTGAAGTTGTAATTATTCAGAACATAGGTCTGTGATATTTTAAATGTGAATTAAATGTATTAATTAGAAATAAAATTAATTTTAGATCTAGGTTCGAATCCCGGTGGTGCAACAGCAATATTTTTCGATAAAATTGATTTTATTTCTAATTAATATATTTAATTAATATTTAAAATATCACATATGTTCATATCATATATGTTCTGAATAATTACAACTTCACAAAAATAATGTGTTCTCCTAATAACTTATATTGCTATTGTAATCTAATAAAATAACATACTTGGATGTCTACAGTTTAATGTAGACAGTAAAAATACATAAATTATCTAATTTTACATGTATGTATCTTACACCCAAGCACATATAATGTTGGTTGGCTAAATATGTAGTCAAAATTGTTAGGCTTTCGCATATATGAGAAGAATTTTTTATTGAACTTAAATTTTAACATTATTAATTCATCACCTCTTTCTCGTCATCATATAGTCTATTTAGTAACATATATGATGTATAAAATGATATTGTAATATTTATTTATATATTTTTATTTTACTTCACATTACATGTTTGTATTTTGACTTCTATATTTTATTGTTATGTGACGTCATCATTATAATGTTCACTAATGATTAATTATACTTTTGAGGGTTTCTTCCATACGCGATTAGTAAAATTATTATCATAAAATGTAGAGATAAATTAAAATCATTCTAAAACAAATGAAATAAATCAATTAAAAAAGTATCTATTAATTTTTTTTTCTAAAATCGCAATGTGTTATCATAATTTTTTTTTTAAAAATCATTTTCTTTATATGGTGATTCGTATAAATAACAAAATTAGTTCAGTTTTGAAAAAAATAATACTCAAGATTCATTCCATTGTCTGCATGGTACACAATCATGTCTAAATTAAATTAAATTTAGAAATTAATAAGATAATTAATAAATCTATTCTAATTTTATATTACCTATACTATTACTTCAATGAGGTACACACCCTCGCACTGTTGCCGTTATATATTATTATGTATATATCGCACATTCTGAAATTTTACGAAAAAGCTGTTTTCGGATCAAGGAAATCCAAAAATGTTAATACATTTTTCGTAGACAATACGACACACACCTCAACCCTTTAACAGATTCAACAATGGTAAGCTCTATCTATGATAGTGCACTTTTTACCAGGTATATGATGCGTTAATATGACGTTCATAATATAACGGTTGATGAGATGAGAGATAAACTGTGATTGTGACTCTGATAATTACAGTGACCAATTATTTTTACAATCGAACAACAATTATACTAATTGTTGCCAACTAACTAATAGTTGTTAACAACTAATTAAACTGTTGTTCGATTGTAACAATAATTGGTCACTGTAATTATTCGTAATTTGGCAAGCAATCACTGGTACATTAGATCCGTAACCTCCAATCATTAAATTATATGTTTATCTAGTCTCTCTTCAGAACCGTGATTATGGCCACTGTATGTAAATAATGGCGTGAAATAATGAAGAAGAATAATAAATATAACAATATAACATAAATACAAACACTAATTATAGGTATTAAAAAAATTTAGAAAGCTGAAAAGTCGACTTGAAAACCTCCAAACATGTCACTCATCAATTAGAATGTACAAAAATGATACGCGTGTAGCGAAAAATACTATAAATTGTTATCAAACATATTTATCTGACTTCTTTCCTACTCGGATTTATACCTAAAATAACGCTATTTAATTAATCAGCCTATTCAAAGATGAAAAAAGAATTGAGAAAACTATTCACAAAATATATTGTGGATATTTGTGTCAGTTAAGATATACTGTGGTTATCAATTTTGTTATTAATACCCTATAAGTCTGTCATCCGTCCCCAGACTATTTTAAATCAAAAGATTAATTAAATATATTAATTATAAAGATATACATATAAAATCAATTTTATCGAAAAATATTGTTGTTGCGCCACCGGAATTCGAACCTGGATCTCTTTCCTAACCGGGGAAGGTGCTTTATCCAACTAAGCTACAGCGACATTATTTTTAGCGACAATTTTCGACCCTATATGTTACATTTTTGATATTAATACATTTAATCGTTCCATCATATGTATATCTTTATAATTAATATATTTAATTCATATTTAAAATATCACAGACCTATGTTCTGAATAATTACAACTTCACAATAAGAATGTGTTCTCCTAAATAAAAAAGATTAATTATTTTTTTCATTTTAATTATCAAATCACATGCTTTAAATACTTGATATATAAAACATATTTTTGAAATTTTACCTAAATGTATCCAATAATATTGTAGTATTGGGAAATAAAGTATTTATATGTGTAATGTATTAACTGATATACAAGATCAAAAATACATATCAAATCTGTTTTAGGCACGTTTTAGGAGAGAACACACAAATTTCACCTTAAATATAAGATATTTACATCTAACTCGATCATACTCCACCCAAATTTTTTTTTAAAATGAATTATTAATCGAAAACCAATCGCGATAACGAGAAGATATTTTATACTTTTTAAATAAATTATAATTAAAATAAAACAACGCAGTGAATACGTTAATAATCATTATCGTTGTAATGAATCGTGTGGACTAAAAGAATTTACGTTTTTTAGGCCGAATAAACATTCTGAAATTATTGAATTATAAGAACTATTGTTTTACTTTATTTTTGAACAATAAATCCTTCGACTCAATATTTAATGATAAGGATCTTTCTCAAAAAATATTATACTTTAATAGAATATAGCAAAATAAAGGATCTATTCTTAATAATATACCTTTTAATAATTATTTCCTTTTCCGGTCAGTTTTATTACCTTTTTGCTCTCTTTTTCCTGTCCTTCGAAGTGTCTTATTACCAAAATCTATGATCACGATGAGATTAATAATAATATGATTATTGCACCACTATATATTATATTAAACTTATGGGCCTATTTTACAATATTGTTTTTAAGAAGTGAAGATACAGAATATAATTTATAGATCACATACAATAAAGCTGTGACGATCATGTTGAAGTGCACAAAGATAATGTAAAAATATTTTTAAGTAGAACACATTATTATTGTGAAGTTGCAGTTTTTTCAGAACATAGTTCTGTGTTATTTAATACAAATTAAATTAATCAACTAAAAGATATACAGGCAAAATTAATTAATCGAAAAAATATTTTAGTTGCTACCGGAAACTGGTTAACGCATTTCTCCGGATTGTAAAGGGTCCAGGTTCGCATCTGTATATCTTTCTAAAATTTTCGGTCGTGAATTTAATTTATAATCTAGAAAATTATTAAATATGTTTGATGTCCTTGGGATTGTGTAGTTGTGTGTGTGAATGCCGCACCGCCGGGGCGTGTGTGCGGGGTTATAAAGAGCAACGCGCATCAGGGCGTGGCTCTCTAGCTTCCACAAATTTTGCTCCCATCCTTCTCAAGATAATCCTCTCATCCGGAACCTCGGCTCGTACGAGCACAACATCAGCTTAATGCCTTTCAGATACAAATATAGATTGCCCAGGCACTATTTCCTGCGGCGAAGCAACGCGCTCGATCCTCCGGACTGAGCTGCACACAGAAGCGGACAGCGTCGAGAGAACTCTCCAATTTATGATATGTAAAATAATAAAAAACAATATATTCTTAAGTTTAGTAGTATTTATTTTAGTTTAAATATTTAAGGATTATGCTAGAATAAGGCGGCACTGTACATAAAGTGTCGCGCCTAATTAATTTGAAATACTTAACTTCCAGTAAATTGTTTAGAGGGTTTTTTATCAGTAATTTTTTACCCTTCCAATTCATGTATTAATATAAAACACTTATGATGTTTATAATAATAAGGTAGTTTGTAAAAGTGTCAAAGCGATTAGCGCTGATGCATTTGTAGTAGTAGATTAGGCGGTCTAGCCGCATGTAGATTACTCATAGTATCGTAGACTCTTAGGAATTGGAAAAAAAAAAATTGGCGTGGCTCTCTCTTTGCGTGTCCATCGACTTTATCGTTTGACTTGTACTAGTGATATGCCTTGTAACTAAATTGTATCTTACTCTAATAAACGTGTAATTGTTACAAATAGTATTTCTTGGACCTTCACATTACGAGGTATACACTGAAGACGTATTTAGAAGACAAGTACGTAACAATATTAATTAATAATTGAATAATAAACGGATTGAAGTATGTAAATAAAAGTTTCACTTAGTTTACAATATTAAGCAAATATTATAGTTACACCTATATAATATTATATGTAGTTGTATGTAGAAGTATGTAAATAAAAGTTTCACTTAGTTTACAATATTAAGCAAATATTATAGTTACACCTATATCATATTTTACTGTTTTACAGCAGACAGCAACTTGTTTACTGTTGGGTAGCTAGTGCAAACATTTAATGAAAGCAATTAAATTAATTAGAAAATATTAGTGCAGAAGATAAAAAGTATAAAACAAGCAAAATAACTATAACTAATAATTAAAGGTAAATATGAAGATAAGTTCAAAGTAAAAATTGTATTCAGTTGCATCAATATTTATATTACCTACTTATGTCTGGACTAAAACGTTTCGGGCATGATTTCTTCCTTTTTCGTGGAGCCAGAACTTCACTTTTATCGTAAAATGTACAAGACTACTGTTACAACTTCACAGGTTTGTATTTAGACCGTTGTACATATTTGGTGCAAGAAATAAAGGAATTCTTTGTGCGTTTAATTTTGGCACAAAATAGTGTCAGTTTGCCTGTGCCCTCGAGGGTGCGTTATTTGCTGGTGATATTGCTCATGTCGTTAAAAGTTTTTTAGCATACTAAGTATATACATCAGACGGATGTCCAGAACATGGCATTCTTTGAAAAGTTAATTTGATATAATAATTCTTAATACCATTTTTGGGCTTTACTTACGGAATATAAAATATAGTAGTATTTAATTTTTGGCACCATTACCCGACTGACAATCGAGTAATTATGAAGGAAATAAATAAATTAGTAAGTGAAGTAATAATTACGTTATATTATAACTTTTTATAATGTATTAATACAATACATGTTAAAATAAATACAGCCGTAGGCAAGAATTTTATATAAAATTGTACTGGCACTCTTTCACATCTTAATGCAGTTTAAAGTACATAAATATTAAAAGGTTGAATTTTTAACACCCTGTCCGAGCTGAAAATAGGGTCATGAATGCGAAAAAATAAAGTTTACTTTGACATTCTTTTACAGACGGCTCACTGTTGACGGTGCCTTGCATGTGATAGTTTGAAAAGTGTTCCACGTGAAAATATAAAGCCAGTGTAAAAAATTCGAAGTTTAATAGAGAGTACAGCGATGTAAAAAAATTCTACGTAACAAAGGCGATACATTTTTATATACACTCATATTGCTGCAATTTAGAAGGGTGTAGTTAACAGAAAGCATCATCATGATGTTGATGTTTGTCGATGTCCTGATGTGTATGCACTTGACGATCTTCTTCAATATGTCCCTGCACTTTGCGGTCCGAAGAGCTGATGTAAATAAGAAGCCGCCAGTGGCCCTTGAGCTGGTCAATCCAGCGAGTAGATAGATATTTCTAGTTTCCGTGTTTCACTTACTCTCAAGGTCCACGTGATCACTTCATATGGAGAAGACGAGTGACTCGACCGGACGCATCTTTGCTGAATTTTGATTGCCTTCCTCTATCGTTCTCTAGAATTCAAGATAATTCGTCTGCTATTTCAATCGTTATTGTATATAATGTGACGGAAACTTATTGGCTAGGTCAGTTTCGAAGTATTGATTTGGATTTTTTAAAACTCAAAATCTGTTTGCTTCTTCTATTCAGCCATTTCTTATAGATAGCTATGTCATCTGTGTAAAATTAAAAATCTTCTTGCCGTCAATCTAAATTTCTCCTTCTCAGTACCCAAATACTTTCTTTCATATGTGTTCTATATAGATATGTATTACATAAATCCCGACCGTTCTTTATTAACTTTCACCGTTACAAAAATAATTTTAATATAAGTTTTTAATTTACAAGATTTAACAGTACTCATATTAGTGTTAATATGCATTAAAATCTCGATATTAACGAGATCTGTGATAGCCCAGTAGTCATGTTTATTATCTTCGATAAACTTCTATGGATCTGACTCGAATGCAAGAGTCATCACATAAAATTATACATATTGGATTAACTTGGTGATCTTTTGGGATGATGCTCGAACCCCCGACCACTAGGTCGCTAGGCGAGAGTCTCACAACCAGACTAACAAGACCAATAAACAATCTTTATATTTATGTTTAATGTCAAAATATTTGAAATACTAGACACTTGGTGGACCAAGTCGTCAACATTTAATTAAAAATTTTAACCAGGTATTTATTTATAGTGGGTATAGTACGATTTTTCTTTCTATGTGATCAATGACTATTTTTAAATTTTACCGTACACTAATACTCAAATATATTTCTCCAATTTATTTTCGAGGTTTGTCTGTTTTTATGTTTTTTCAAATCCATTGTATTTACTGCTAGTAAGTAGCAACCAGCTAAGCTAATTATTATTACTATTTATAAATAGAACATACATAATGCTTCTATAGACTGGGGTATTTTCAAAAATTTTAATATGTGTATCGTTACGTTTTTCGGAGCAATCCATCTTTTTCTGATTGCAAAACAATAAAGCCAACAAAAAACCTTACGAATCTGTCCAAATAAAATTGGACTCCGCATGATAGATTGTTCGTCCTGTAAGTTGGTTCGATATTGGCGGCAGGCTGTATCAGTGAACCCGCAGCCCGGGTGCACGGTTAATCGAAACTCGGGAGGATTTCGAGTTGACTTAATGGAAAACCCTCCGCTGAAGCCTGAAAATCATTTCGCTGGCACAAAGAGTCATCCAACTGCCTGGGTCGTGTAGCCGGATAGAACCTTGTCAACAGTGGTGGTATCTACGTCATTAAATCCCCCCGAGATAAGGTGAGAGTAGTCCCTTACAAATCGGTAACAATACATAGCGTTCGACATCGGCGGGAGAAAATTTATTCCTGAATCAGTTTCCCGCCGCATTTTTCTAGCGGGATGAACGCCTCTTTAAATAAATATATTTTTCTAACGTCAACGGTTCTATCATTGACAGACTTATTTCAATGGTTGCGAATCCGAATATTGTATATTTGTAATGTTTTTTAATATTTCTAGCTGTACTATGCCATTATTAGTAATGAAATGATCTTCTTGCATCTTCACTGCGTACCACGACGTCTATTTTTTAGAAATATTATGTAAATACAGGGTTTATTATTAGAAGTATTGTATTATAAAAATTACAAATCAGGAAAATAAACTAAATACAATAAATAATCATTATATATATACAAATTAAATGTATTAATTAGAAAGACATACATATATAATCAATTTTATCGAAAACTATTGTTATTGCTACCGGGATACGAACATGGATCTCTTCCAATCCGAGGAACGTGCATTAACCGATTATGCTATTGCACCATAGTACATTGACGACAAATTTTCGATCCTATATATTACACTTTTAAAGTTAATGCATTTATCGTTCCATTATTTGAAATATGTTTCGATTGTATTATATGTATATCTACCTAATTAATACATTTAATTTGTATTAAAAATATCACAGACTTATGTACTGAATAATTAGAATGTGTTCTATTTAATAACATTATATATATTTTAACATATTTTTATTTTCACTTTGTTCTACACACACGCACAATTTTTTTGAGTTGTATCACTAGTTTCGGGAAGAGCAATTCCTCCCATCTCAGGTGTAAAGTGAACTAAAATTAAATACATTTGGTTATTGGGGCTTTAGGGCACGTAACGTTAGGAGTAGCCAGGGAACATTGATAAAAGCGGCGAAGGATTTGAAAATATAATACAGTTCATTAATGTTTTCCATATTCCCCCAGACTGACGTTGCATATAAAATCACAGAACCGAAAATAACAGATTTTATATTGTATTTTTGATTTGTTGTATATATATATATGATACAACGATTTGATTTGTAGTATATAATACAAAATATATATATATAAAGGTCAAACTCCGAACAGAATTAATTTATTAATGGTAATTTTTCAACAGTTCAGATGTTTGCTTAGTGTATTTTGATATTATTGATGAATTTTTGATTGCTTATCTTCCAAAACAATTAAATTTATGTGCAGATGATGTCCGCGTGTACTCATATATACCTACTGAAGAGAAACCGTAAATCCTGCGCCGCTAGGATCTAATGAAACGAATTGCGCGATCTCCGTGTCGCGCGTCCTGCGAATTGGATTACGACGATTCCGGTCGTAAATCGGACTTGGATATAAGGGTCGACGATAGGTAGGGGTTCCAGTCGAAGAACCCGTGATCTCAAGGAATCGGGAATCTGAAGGACTGCGCGCCTTACCTTGTGCACAACGCCTCCGTCACCCCGCAATCGTAGCCGAGATCACACAAACGGCACGCAGGTGGGCAGATCTCCGCTTCTGAATGAAGACTGCGATATCACAGAACACCTATTTAATAATAATAATTTAACCTAATTAATTTTCAACGTAAATTAACGCAGGGAAGTAATGTTATCTGATTTTTATTTATCTCAATTCTATTTACATTTTTGTGCTGCTTATACAAAGTGATCCAAACTTAATTATTATTTGAATAATTTTTTATATAAATGAAGCCCTTCTTCATCAATAGTAGCTCGGATTGACTAAATGCTTGAATATAGCCTGAATCATCAGCGTAGATCTTATCTTTATATAATCCCAAAGAAAAAAGTCCAGAGGCGTTAAATCACACGATCTGAGCGGTCAATTGATGTCTTCGAAACGAAACATTACGCGTCCAGGAAATTTCTGATGTAAAAACTCGATTGTTTCCCGACTTGTGTAGCATGTAGCCTCTTTTTGCTGAAAATTTATATCATCCAAAATCGCTGAAATTTTTCACATTTTTTGTAGTAAATTTTCACAATTTCAATGCGTTGCTTAATCGGGTATCGACTCGTTTTTATTTAATGGCATAGTTTTTATTTAATAAATGTTACATATCGTTAGCTTAATTTCAATGGCACGTAATTCTTTTTTTTTCGATCAAGACTATGATTGATTTGTGCAGTGCTCGTCGAAATACACTCTTCGGGGAATGTATCTAACGAGAGCAAGACTTGCTCTCGTTAGATACATTCCTTAAAGAGGGAGGCGGATGTATTTCGATGAGCACTACACGAATCAATCACAGTCTTGATCGAAAAAAAAGGGTTACGTGCAATTAAAAATATGATAACAATATGACGTTTCTATTCTTGAAATATAAAAATTTGAGTGATATTTAAAATAAAATGAATCACCCTATATTAGTACACTTTTTTAAAGTTCTCTTGGTGCGGTGCTTAAGATGCCGCCTGATATAAACTTAAAATGTATTGTTTGTTAAACAAATAAATTAAATTAAATCCAGTAATTGTGTATTCTTGGATATATTCAAATATTGCTAATTTGTTTATTGTTATTTCCAGTATTTCGCCAGGGAGACCAAGGAAAGTACTGGTACGCCGTGCTGGGCGGATCTCTCGACGTGCGAATACAGCAGCCAGACACCGACACTAAGGTATTTGGTCATTTCTATATACTGTATCATATTTTATTTGGATAACATCTTCTTCTGGTGCCGTGCAGTTGTAAACTTCAACCAATCAAATAATGGAAATATAGAGAGTATCCACTATTTTCTTCAAACGGATTCATTCAAATACCGGTCTATTTCCGAATGTTCGCAACCAGAACAGTTCCTTTCTAATTAACCAACATTTGCCTTTAGTTCAGGGCTGTGGAGTCAGAAATCGGCGTATTCATCTATAATACAGTAATATCCCAACTTACGCGGTTCGTTTGGTGATACAGCCGCTAGACTGCCGCTTGCTATATTCGGTGTTTCTCTTACAGTGTTTGCTAGAAACTGATATCGCTCATGTGGTAGAAGAAGTTGTTAATATTGGCAGGCAATTAGATTTGGAAGTCAATGCTAACGATGTCAACGAGCTGTTGGATTCATTTAGTCAAAAGCTATCAATCGATGAGCTCATAGAGATGCGTAAGCAAAACTACAATGAAGATACTTCAGACCCAATTCCACCAGATAAGCGCATGAAAATTGCAAGCTTGACAGAAGGTCTCACCTCAATTGAAAATGGCTCTAAAATTTTAAAAAACATAGACTCCAACGAAGAACGCGTTATAGATACAAAACAAGGAATAAAAAATTATTAGCTTGCTTCGAAGAAATTCTGCGTAAAAAGAGAAGGCATTGTGTTATCAGACGAATTTGTTAGATTTTATGTAGTCATCGACATCGAAATGACTTTTTACATAAATTGTTTATTTTTTTATATTTTGTATTAATATGTATAAATAACTAGAATTTTATTAAATATTTTTCTTCTAAACTAGTGTTTTTGTTAGTCCTTGGTCCCAATTAAACAAAATTGTATGTATTTATATGCAAAGTTGTACCCCGACTTACGCGAATTCGAGTTAAGCGATTTTCGTCGGTCCCACCTATCGCGTAACTTCGGGGTATTACTGTATATATATATAATAGGTGTCATGGATAGTTTTTAAAGTAACGAATGCGTGTGCTTCAGAAGTCTGGCTCGAAAGCGAATCGCCGAATATACCGATAACATTTTATGACCAGTTATTCTTTCGTGAATTATATTGTGGTCTTTCGAATCGGTGTTTCATCTAAGAACTGTGTGTGAAGAGTACTTTTTCTCTCTCCTTTTCTCGCACGAAATCGCTCGGAGTCATAGTCGTAGTATAAGGTAAAATCTGAGTTTACTAACTCCGTGCAATGGCTGTGCAATCGTTTAAAGATCTGTAGATTTTAGGTTAAGCTTGAAGTCTAAATATTTGCAAAATTGTTCCATTATTAATCTACATCTTTGCTTCAGGCCCTAAATCATCTAACAAAAAATAGTCTAGACACTCGAAATTGTATTCAATATATAATTTGAAATTAATAAAATATTTTGATTAATCGAAATAATTGCATAATTATGTTTTTTTTAAATGCCTCTCTGACATGGTTGAGATTAGGCACATATCATTTGTACATTTTCGACTCGTAATTTAGTCAGGTATCCATCCATAAAATATTGTGGACTAGGTCTGTTATACTCTGTATATTATTTGATGTACTTTGGGTAGAGTTTTTAGAAGCATATTGTTGCTAATGATATTTGTCCATGGCGTATTGAGCATTCTTCTGTATCACATGGATAAGATACATGTGATAATTATGTATTTTTAACAGTATAGACAAATACAGAATTACGTATTTAGAGTATTTATTGACATAATTAACATATTCGAATACCGCCATTTCAATAAAACGTAAAAACAATAAACTCGAATGCATTCTTCGTAAGATCCAATTCAGCTATTTTACTCATTCTATTTTATTCAATGTCCCAGATATTTTAATGTACATACAACGCATTAAAATAATACTTGTAAAGATACGTTGAAGCACTCGCAAGTAGGGGTTATTGTTTCATTTTATTGGCGATAAAGCCGTAGGGTTGTATTATTTCTATTCAAATATTGTATCCGTAATGTTCCAGTTCAGAAAACACGTGTATAATATAAACTATGTAAATTCTTTTCGTTTAAATTAATGTCAAACCATTTTCAAACCGTCAGTTTGTTTACTTAGTTGTGCAAGAGTTTTGGATTGGAACTGACAGTTAAACAGTCATACTTGTTTTGTAAACATTTTCAATGTATTTTGATTATTTTGAAAGGTTCAGAGGGTTACTCTAATAGCGTGTATTTCTAAAATCAGTATTGTGTTTATTGAATAAACGAATTTTGGCTAAACAACTAATTAGTTACTAGATGGGTTATTGTTTTGAAGATACATTACTATAAAATTAAAATCAGGAAATGGTTGTGAAGTAAAATCAGTGCTTAGAGAAGAATAAAAATTTGTTCTTAGAAATAAGAGTTTGATAACTATTTTTTATTAAAAGATTATGCAAAACTTGCCCCTTGCTACGGTAGGGTCCGTGCTACCTACCGGTGGGGTAATGGGATGGGGCCTTATGGTCCGCGTTCACTGATGAAATTTTCATGAGATTTTCATCTCGAGACAATCTCTGCGACAGGGATTATGCTCCCATGAAATTATTTGTAAGAATCGGCTTTTGTAGTCTATCGTGTACACACAACTATCAGAGATTCTCGCTATTTTTCACTTCACGCTTTTCGTACATCAAACATCAAATTGATGTTCCGTTCTTCGGTTGGCTGACTTTGAATCCCCCCAAGCAGTTGATGAAATGGAATAAGTATTTGTAATTTAATTGTTTCTACTTTATATTTGTCAGAATTTTTCTGAATAAATTGTTGAAAGTATCTATTGTGCTAGTTGACGTGCACTTGAGTATCGCTGTCATATCGAATGTCGTGTACACCGGTTTCAGTTTTTGTTTCTTTCTAAAAATCTTAAGCTGATCTCTAAGTTTATCTACTGATCAAAATTTCAACACATGGTATTAAGATTTATCTTAATTAAATCGTGTCTTATTTCGTGGACACAGGCCTTTAGGGAGGCAACAAATATTTTGGAAGGTTTGGTTAATTTGATTTTTATATTTATTATACAAAAAAACACATTACCAAAAATAATACCACATATACTTGAGAGAGTTCATAAACCATTACATCGTATTCTAATCAAAATTTAATCCGTTATCATTCTCTTCAATGACTACATTTCCTCTGCATGTACTCAGAGTTCATCCATTTCCTATTATATTCAATTAGCAAAAATTTATTTAACTCGGCCATCCGTTTAAGGGAGACATTTCAGTAATAATGTAAGTTTTATGAAAGTTAAGGCGAATAATTGACCATTAAATATAATTTAAAGCCTCTCTTTCAGTTTCGTCTTCAAATCATATTAAATATACCTCACAATCTTTTTACACATATTAAATGTATTAATTAGAAAAATATACATATAAAATTAATTTTATCAAAAAATATTGTTGTTATTACTGGGATTCGCAACTGGGTCTTCTCCAATCCGGGGAACTATGGAAGTTATCTTTGAAATCTACCTAAAGTACTGAGGTTTTGAACGGTGTATCATAAATATAAACGAATCATAAATGCCAATCTAGAACGTTTTGCAGAATCAAAAAAATCATTATTTTTCATGACAGCATAAACAGCGTTACTCTTAAAAAAAGTATCTCAAATTAAAGATCTTGGCGTATTATTTGATGAAAAACTATCATTCGTTCCACACATTAATGAAATCACGACTAAAGCTATGAAATGTCTTGGTTTTGTATTAAGAACGGTGAAAGATATCAATTCACTTAAATCGCTTAAAGTTTTATACACGACTGTAGTTCGTAGCAATTTTGAATTCAACTAAACTATTTGGTCTCCATTCTATAAAGTGCACGAATTAAAATTAGAAAGGGTTTAGCACAAATTTTTAAGGTTTATTAACTTCAAACTGTGTATACCTGCTGAACAATTGAATTATGATTTTCTAATGAGCACTCTTAATTTAACTAACATGTGTAAAAGAACTTTATGTGATTTATTATTTTTATTTAAAATAGTAAATGGCATACTAATTTAACTGAACTGATTCCTGCGCGAAGTACCAGGTCGTCGGTTCTTTTCCATGTAAATTCATCATTTACTAATTTTTATAGAAATGCATCCACACAAAGACTTCACAGGCTTGGGAACGATTTTGGTCTTGTGGATATATTCCGATATTTTATGTTTAAATATAATAGTGATGTTTTTGATGCTGTTCTGAGTCAAAGATAAAACTGATTTTGATTCTGTGTCAAACCTAAATTTTTATTATTTTTTCTGTCTTACACCCTCATTTTTTATAGTTTGTTTTGCTGATTTTTTTGCTTATTTTTTCTATTCTATTTTTATTTATATATTCCATGCTACTTGTGTAGCTGCTCATGTATTTTTTTATTATGTTTTATACCAAACCTATTTTGTAAAAGCCCACAAGGGCGTTAATAAAATACATAAATATCGTTTTAAGATTCCGTTTCAATATTTTATCTTATTTTTACTATATTTTTGTTTTACTTTTCAAATTAATTTTAATAATCGAATAATAAATAACTGCATACGTATGCTGCAATGTTTGTTATTTACATCCAACCCCTATTGAAACACATTAGTTCTGTAAATAAATATTTTGTATAACTTCGGGTATATTTATTTTGCATTATAATATGAAACTCTTAACTATATTCGAAGCAAATACCGGCGGATGCTACGGGACGAAACGCCTTTATTTCTATAGAAAATTCACATTATCAATTCAATGTTTGTAAGCTTTTTGGCAATTTCTCAGATGTTCTCCGGCTTAAGTACTTCTCCGGTAATGTACGTGCTTCGTAACTCGCCATCTGCAGCTTATGTAATATTTATAGCCATTAAGCTCCGGTAACGGTACTCAGACTTTTAAAACAGTATGCTAATGCAAAGGCGCTTCATACTCCATATTCACACATTTTAAATCATGTTTTATAGTCAAATCATCAATCAAACAAAAGTCATAATATTTAAATATTGAATCGTCTAATAAGTTTTTTCCGTTTTTTTTTAAATGCTATTTTGTTTTTTTTTGTCAGTGTCGCTGTTTTCTTGAATCCAATTTTTTTTTTAAATTTGTGGTTAAATAATGGAGTGTCAAGTTGATAAAAATGAACATCTTTGAAACGTACTTCTTTTTTACTTTATTCATGGTTCAAATGGTCATGGTATGAAGTCCCGAAGCAATAATGGAGAATACATCATCGATTGAAATGTAACTTTTGTATAAAAAATTGATTTTATAATAAGTAATTTAACAAAACCGCAAAGACTTATTAAACAACCCAAAAATGGCTGCAAAAATTCATGATGTACCGTATATTTTACCAAAACACAAACCCCTTTATTTAGTGAGAAAATTTGTGGTCAAGTGGTATCAATGTCGCGTTAAGCTTTTCTAATGTTGAACGGTTTTTTTAAAATTATAATTTCAGACATTGAAAAATACGTTTTATTTGATACATATAAGTACACACTTACAAACATGTCTACACGATGTGTAAATTTGACATCCCGATTGGTATTTTGCATCAAAGCAAAGATTTAAATGCCTAAATAAAAGTACGTTAAAAAATTCTCTTATCAGAATTAATTCTAGATGGTTTCAAAAGTAAAAGATTTTCAGAAGTGAAAGATTTTTAGATTTCATTAATGACCCAAGATTATTTATCGGTCGTTGAAAGGAAATTTCTCTAAGAACTCTTTTACGACGATAAATAAAACTTTAACCAATTAATTCAATTACCTAACTTGGCGGACCGCTAGTTTCACATTTCGTACTCCGCGCATTACAGCCATCGTATGTAATTAATCGTTAATATAATTGTAAGAACATTAAATTGTTCTCACATTCAAAGAATTGTTAAAATTTAATTTCTTGTGGCATATTTGTTTAAAATACAATACTTTTAATTTCTTGAATAGAAACGACGTCACTCAAATTGTGTTTCTTTCTGTGTTGATTTTTCTTTAAGTTTTTCTAATGGCCCTTATCTACGAAATATATAGGGTATTTTTGACTCGAGACAATCGACAATCTATGAGATACGGAGTTTGCTCTCATTCGATTCTTTGGAGACAACTTTCGGCTTTCGTAGTCCCCGTATCACAGAGATTCGCCGTCTTGTGCCCCACTACACGCTTGTCGTTGTTCTGTTCGTCAGTTGAGTGAGTATTAATCTTCCCGGCAGTAATTAAAACAGAATAAATGTTTATAATTTAATGCATTCTACTGTCTAACTTTTATGAATATGAATGTTATAGGTATTTATGGCTTTAGGTTTAAGATGTAATCTCGTTGTCAAATCGAACGTTAACTCGTGTACTCGGTCTCAAGTTTTTGTTTATTTTTACTATTCTCAATACATGTACATATTACTGAGATTTATCTCAACTATATCTATCTCATCGGTTCTCACTCCTTGAAAACAGATATTCCAGAAACCTTTCTTATTATTTAGTATTTCTTATAATTTTTTCAATTTACTCTTATCTTGGTCTTCTTTCTGTCTTGTTCTGTTCTGTTCCTTAGGTAGCTGTTATATCTTATTAAATGTCTAATTCACAATTCATAGTACCTTTTAATTACAGTCTTATTTCTTATCATTTCCTCGTATGTAACTCATTTAATCATCCTTCTCTAACACATCTCCAATGTCTCTAGCTTATTTATTCCTGTTGCATTATGATCCACGTTACGGTACGGTAAATATATATTGATGAGCAAATATCGTAAGTGAATATTAAATTAATCAATTAGAAAGATATGCTGAAAAAATATGTCTATCGAAAAAATATTTATACGATACGAACCCGAAACTTTTCATATTCGGGGAAACGCGTTACAATTTCGCCACGTCAACCATTTATGTTTTCGACAAATTTAGAACTTTTATTGTGTAGTCTTTATAAATGATACATCTGTTTTTCCATTTTTAAAATCAATCAATTTTATATTACAATGAATCCCAAAAACCTTTGAATAATACACGCTTGCAGACGCCAGGATTATATCAATTCATTTTTATTAAATTTTGATTATTTTTTATGTAACTACACAATTTTTTTTTAAATACATTTTCTTTGTGATGACTGAATGCGTGACTTGTTTTTTTTCTATTTTTTTAATATTCTGATTTACTGTACCTTCTAAAAGTACATTCCCATAGTTGACACGGACCTAAGTATGGAAATGGTGTAGAATTTTAACTAATAATTAAGAAAATGACCGACGAATGAATGGTAAAGACTAAAACGTCTATAATACCGAAACTGGTATGCATAATGTACATAGAGCAGTGCAGATCGCGGCAACACGTCACGTATCAGCTCTTCCCCAACACCTGAACCACCCATTACTACCACGTGATGTGAATTATCAGTAGTCGTTATTTAGTTCAATACAAAAGCTAAACGTGAACTTCTCCATTCTATTAGCTTTCTTCTTCCTTCTTAGGTATTGTATCAAGCACTCACTCACTCACTCCTCAACATAGTTATATCAGATGCAACGTCTATATCGAAATCATCCGAAATGAAATTGAATCCTAGGCAAATTTTCTGACTTTTCATTCATCGATACGAAGAAAATTTTCTTACTCTAATCCATTTTAAGTAAAACTATTTTCATTATTAAGTAGAATATATTCTTATTGTGAAGTTGTAATTATTCAGAACATAGGTCTGTGATATTTTAAATAAAATTATTATAATTATTATTATTTTAAACAAATTTTAATAATTAAATGTATTAATTTGAAAGATATACATATAAAATCAATTTTATCAAAAAATATTGTTGTTGCACTACTGGGATTCGAACCTGGATCTCTTTACTAAACCGGGAAAGGTTCATTACCAACTATGCTACAGTGACAGTATTTTTGATGACAAATTTCAAAGCTATTTAAGATTTCGTAAAAACAATGTAGATGGCTTTCAAACAATGGAACGATAAATATATTAATTTGAAAAACCTTAAGATGCCTGTTTTAAATAATGAAACCTTGGTCAAATAGAATGGTAAATTAAATTTTAATTATGATTTTACTGATTATATTTTTATTATATTATTATGTTCTGATTTTGCAACTGCGCAACAAAAATGTATTTTCATCTTAAAAATATATCTCTTATCCTAATAATTATTATTTTAACTGAAAATTAAATATATAAATAACATTTAACATAATTATTTTAAATTGAAATTTTCGTTATTTTTTCATCGCTCATTCAACTAGCCCCTTCAATAGTATTATAATTTATTATCAAAATCTTCAGACATTGTATAGGAATGATTTTCTCGAAATAGATATATTGGTTTCAAGAGGCACTTGGGTGAACTTATATCATTAGGAGAACACATTATTATTGTGAAGTTGTAATTATTCAGAACATAGGTCTGTGATATTTTAAATATTTATTAAATGTATTAATTAGAAAGATATACATATAAAATCAATTTTATCGAAAAATATTGTTGTTGTGCCACCGGGATTCGAACCTGGATCTCTTTCCAAACCGGGGAAGGTTCATTATCCAACTATGCTACAGCGACAACAAAGTAGATGGGTCTTTCAAATAATGGAACGATAAATGTATTAATTCGAAAATTTGTCGTCAAAAATACTGTCGCTGTAGCATAGTTGGTAACGCACCTTTCCCGGATTGAAAAAAAGATATCCAGGTACGAATCCCGGTAGCGCAACACCAATATTGTTCTATAAAATGATTTTATATGTATATATTTATAATTAATACATTTAATTAGTATTTAAAATTATTTTCCTCTATTATTCCATTCCAAGAATACTTGTTTGCTTTTATTATTGTATTTCAAGTAAGTTTACATGCTTTCAAATTTATTTCTATATATATACATATATTTAAAAAATTGGAAATTTATTTTATTCTTCCATTGCAATAATTTTCATACAAAGAAAATTGTTTTCAATTATGAACACTAATTATTTTGTATTAATCCACAATAATTATTTTAACAATAAATTAGGTTGATGAAATCAACATTTTAATAGTGAATGTACATGTGAAATATCGATATTTTCTTTGGCTTCACAATTTAACGCCAATTTAAAAAGTTTTGCTTTGTAATTTATGAAGAAACAAAACTCACAAAAGTGTCAAAAATTCTGAAATAAGACAGGCAAGAGAGTTAAACTTAGAAACAAATTCTTTAATGAATACTTTAGTTTAAAATAATTTAATTAATCTGAAACAGCAATCCAGTCATTGCTGAATAAGGCACCGAGATATTATTAAAAAAACAAATTATAATTGTGTACATATTTATCAATATTTTTATAAACAGATACTACATACGAGATAGAATAATAAAAAATAGCAAAAAATACAAAAAAAATTTAGACATGCCAAATACCTTAATGATGATTAATATTTTTTTTGAGATATATAGGTTAAGCAGAATCAGTACATAATTAAGCTTTATTTTTGGAATTTATTTAAAGAGATGGTACGCGGTATGAATTTTTACGAAAATGTGGGTTTTTATTATTCATTTATAAATAATTAAATAAGTTTCAAAATTCGTAAATTAGACAATGCTAACAACATTTTCTTGAACAAAGTAAACATTTTATGTACGTTATTTTGTATGTAAGTAGAAATTGAATTTTCCGTACATATTTAACAACGTTGTCTTTTAAACACATCAAAATACTACGTAATTATGAAACAAACGGTTCACAAAACGGAAACGTGGTGTTTTAAATCGATAATATTAAACATAACCACCGAACCCATCACACACAATAATTTTGAATGTTAAACATCGTGTTAAGTTTCTATCTGAATACTCATTTCACTCATTGATTACTCATTGATCACTCATTTCACCCATCTCAAAATATATTTATAGATATGAACTAGGTACATCAATGAATTATTTAATTTTCAATCGATTAATCAAATGACAACACACATATTATTGCATTACATTAATATGAAAAAACGTGTACAAATTCTAGATATGAGTTCTTTTTGACAGAGTCTCGAATGCAAGAAAATTATCAATTTTATTGTCATCTATTTCTATCAAAATCTTATTCTCTGACAAGATTTACGTAACAAATAACGTTCTTTAGTATTTAGGTGACATTATAAGTAGTTTTACTATTATCTTCATCTTGAAAGAGTATGTAATTCGCCTAAAATGAAAATACGCCCTTAACGAGTAAAATTGTATTACAATAATACATGTGTGTATTTTATTCGCTTACTAACAGACGCTATACAATACTGTTCGAACATGTCTATTTTATCCACTCTCAGTTTTTAGTTCTCAAGATTGCCTCACTTCAAAAGCCGTTATATTTGATTCACCAGATTTTACGCTTCATCTCCCACCTGCTACATCTGCCTGGGTATCGTTTTCTCAAATGTGCGTTCGATATGGACCTTATAAATATATTATACATAGCTTCCACACGAGTTTACTCCTAGTACACATTTTGGGCATATCAAAAAGTAGACTAGTCTATTCACCAGAGAAACTATTATTTGAAATCACATACATATAATGAATTACTAATAAAATTGAAGAGTGGCGGCGTTTATTTTTTGACACAATTTATGATGAATTGCCCCGGTACAATCAATCACGTTGAAAAAAAAAAAGAAAACAATTTTGAGAAAAAATATTAGAATAGAAAGTTCATTTTATATTCTTGAAAATACACTTTGTAAAAACATTTTTTTATTGGCAGGCGTATGCTTTTTATGTCATTTTTAAAAACTATTAAAAAAAAATCATATTTGCAGACTTATTATGTTAGCGTGTTAAGATCTACTTCTCTTGTAAGAAGCTGTTATAAGTTAAGCAAGTATTAACTAAACTTAAAAAAAAAGATTTCTATCATACTAATATTGCTCCCAAATGCCGAGAAATTGTGACATTTTCACCCTGTTGACGCATGTCGAATGTTGCCTGTGATATCCTCTGTTCCAATACTTCCATCACGATATATACCAGTCCCTGTTTGGCTGACCTTTCACCTGGTCTCATTGAGGTAACGGTGAAGAGTACATATTTGATTCTCAAAGGATCAGCAGGAGTGTGGTTCCGCCGAGATATATTATTGCCGTGCTTTATCGTTATCCGGGCCGGGAAACCGAATTCGCCAGCATTTGACCACATCTGAAATGCAGCGATAGTCGAGGAAAGTGCAAAGTGAGATTGAGATTAAGGTAAGGCCATAATCCTTCCGTTTGTATACCTTTCTTAATCCAAATCAGGTTGTGTCTAGAATTGATACAGTCCTCTACGGCATATATTTCGCACCACTCCTATTCTTAACATATTTGGTGAGTTTCTGAATTTATGAATTACCGTATGAAATTTGAGAAAATTCATAGTTTTGTATTTTTTAATATATTACGATTAGATTATTAGATTTTTTAATACAATTTATTTGATGAATCTCTCTTAATGTTTGCCATAACACATCAACTTCCTCTGCATACTGCCAATCTCTGCTCCTGCCTAATAGTTCCGAGTCTTGTGAACAACCCGGGAATGCTAGTTAGTTCACCAAGATTTTTTTTTGAAATGTTTATATCTCTTGCATAGTTGAGATTAGGCACATATTCCCTGAAAATTTTCAACTAGTAATTAAGTCAGGTATCCACCCATACAATATAATGGACTAGGTCTGTTACACCCTGTATACACCTAAGTAGATCAATGAATCTATGCAAGTTACACAACGAAAATAGTAAATCTTACTAGATAAATATTGAAAATAATGAGTTTGGGATTCATCATCAATAGTTCTATAGGGGTGTAAGGTGTGGAGGATCTTGGCACAAAAATAAGAGAAAGCTCTCCAAATATTTGATAACAACATTTTCGGGCTACTTGGAGATATACCGGCGAAAGAATGTCAAAACTTGTGGAATCTGAACAAATGTGAATCTGTATAATATAATACTTATACCTAAACAACAAAATATACACATATATTGTCACGTTACGAATTATAGGTGGCAGAAGAACGTGACGTATTTTTGCGCTCCACGAAATCGTCAAGTAGTAGTCCTAATATTGGCCGCGTGGTTCGCGACAGTCGTGTCGCATAGAGGAACGTTCGCGAGCATTGGTACCTTATTCTACATACTCGAAGCTACAAGCTGGGTTAGTCGTCGGATTAATCCGCTGACTTTTTATAAAAGTATTGTAAGGATGAAGACCTTTAATAAAACCAAGAATTGCTTGAGAAAAGGATCAACGCCTAACTAAACTGGAATACTTGAAGGGTAAATTTAAAAAAAAAAAAACATTTGTTGCAGTCATTTTCTAATATTTCTAACCCTAATTGTATCGTAAAAATTTCTCTTGTTCCAGGAAATAAGTTATTATTTCCTTTCTTTCTTCTAATTACTTTTTAATTTACTTCTACTTTATTTTTTATTACTCCTGTTCTTCTTACCTTTGTCTACCTGTGAGGACGTTCCGAAGTGATGGCGGAGGGGTCTAACCAGGATTTTATACTGGACTCGCGCCTGCAGTTTTTTTCTCATGGATTTTAATGGTAGATGCTGGACGATCCACTCTACAGTCCAGGGTCACGACATATTTTTTTATGTAAGATTATTATTATTGTCATCGCCTTTTTACCACCAAGTCTGTTCTCATAGTTGGTGCAAATTTTATTATCAGGAAATTTTATAGTAGCTCTGTTACTATGACTACTTTTGATTGATATTTAACGATGAATTGTTCAATCATTTCCCCACCACACTTTTCTATCATTTATTCTTTTTTTCTTGTAATAAATTTAACATATAATTTGCCACAAATTCTTTTATTCTGAAATGTTACCTTGCATATTTGCTACATTTACACATCTAGTACTTTTTTTTAGTAAAGATTATATTCCCAGGAGATGGTAAGTTTCACGCACTCACTCTCATGCTCATCACTGATTCTGGTCGGTGGAGGATAGTCCGCCAGTTGACACCTCACAATATATATGTTAATGAAAACACATTTTTTTAAAACGGTATCGTAGTTTTTCTGCAAGGTTCATATTCCGGTAACAACCAAATATTTTTTCAATGTATTGTTTTTTTTTTATCTAATTGATTTCTGATTCTTTTTATTTTTTTCTGTATATGATCTAATTTGTTTTAAATACATATTTGGAAAGGACACGACAAAATTGTACATTGATAGTTGTGATGAAGTAGCTCAGGACCGGGATGTATGCAGAGCAGTCAAGTCGTCTTTGGACCTGATGGTCCATAGCGTTAAGAGTGAGTTATAAACGTATGGGCGTCCACGCGGGTACCGCCAATAATTACTAGTTGAAAAAAACAATTATTGTGAAAATTGTGAGACTCCAATACTCAATAATAAAGTTTGTACATAGCTCAAGTGTTTGAAAAGACAACGTATTTTTATAGATTTAACCGAATATCCATTAAAAAAATATTATATTTCACGTGTAGAAATATCTATGTTTAATATTTTAGTTCTCAAACGGTAAGTAAACTCATTTCTGCCCTAAAACAGCTTTACAAAATGTTTGATTGAAATTTAAATAATTAATTTCTAGGGATTTTTATGATAAAAACGCGAATAATTTAAATCAAAGTTCACGTACTCGGCATGTACTTCGTAATAAAAAATGTAAAGTATATTTTTTCCGTAAATAAGGCGAATTATTATTACAGATGGACTACTCTTCGCTGAGCTACACATTTTCAATCTACTTTCTTCAAATGAAGATTCTTCTAGAATTTTCGTGAGTCGATTTCGATGGTGACATTTTCGTTTTGACCACGTCTGTGCCAATGACGGCTACTGAAATATGACCTTAAATGTCACTAAAACATTCGCACTGTAGAGAACCAAAAAAAGTTTAATTATTATTCATAATTACCTTGATGACATGGCGATAAATAAAATAATTTGTTTTTTTAAAATAAATTTTCATTTTTTTTAATATTATTTTAGTTTTAAATGATTTATTTATTAAAATTTTATGTCTAGACGATTAACTGTTTTATTTATTCTGGAAGGAATTGATTTTTAAATCCTTAAATTTGTTTGAAAGTAGACTATTTTATATCAAATATCTGGTACATTAAAGTGGTTCATTGACCGTTTCTAATTGATTCGGTTTCCGAGGGTTTCCTCCATTCTTGTATAGCATAGACGGTATAATAAATTACTATTAGTTGTTATTAGAAGTAGAGCAATTCGGTGAATATTCTAACCAAAATACCTAATGTTATTTTGAAATAATATTAGTAAATAATTTAAAAAAAAAATATTTTTTTTATTTATTATCTTTGTTTTATTAACCACCAAATTGAGTTTAAATACATCTACCGGTTTCGAAAAATACCATAAAACAAAGATAATAAATAAAAATATGAATTTTAACCACAAAGATAATATTGCTAATTTTAAAAGTATAATTAAATAATTATCTATATTTCTTACTGCCTGGCTCTGAAATCTTTCAACCCGTATCACACATTATAAATATGTATTACCTCCGTCATTGCTTCACCTGCATAACTTTTCTTGTACTGGTAGATTTTTGATATTCCTTGTTAATTTGAAAAGCACCTTTCAAAATTATATTTCAAAAGGTGCTTTTGAAATTTTACTATTATCCTTAATTTATGTATAATTTTTCATCTCGGTTAAAAAATAATTCGATGTGAGAAACAATTTTAACATTACTTACATAATATTTTGCGTGGATTTATTAGATAAATTGAAACATGAATTATTTGCAATATTACATGTGCATCACAGACTAGTAAATCCGATAGATTATGACACTTTTTTACATTAATACATATTATATTGTCAGCGTTTGAATTTTCGTTCCAATCGAGTCATATTTTTAAAATAATTCGCGGAGCTGCAAAGTGATCACGTGGGTGCCACCAAAATGAAAATTTTATAACAAATAATTTGCATTAGTTCGTGCTTATTTATTTGATTGTCTGTGGTGTGCATCAAGGTAAAATGAAACATTTCATTTCTATAAAAACAAATTGAACAAATTGACGAATGATATTCTTTTGAATTTAGCCAGCATTCATTACAGACGGCGTGCGACGAATAAAAATTGAGCCATCTGTATTGCCCGCCTTGATGCAACACGTGCTGTTAGTTTCCACAAAGTGCAAAGGAAATTTGAATTTGAAATGGTGAAAGAAGATCGTAATTTCTTTTTAAGTTAATGGAGACTGGGACTCCGTAATTGCGAGAGCGGAGCTGCGGAATGTCTTTGCCTTTCAAAAGTTTTATAATAAAAGTGTCTCGGTCACTGAGAATCGCGTACCCAGAGAAAGTTTGTCCGACTGCGTGATAATTCTTCAAGGCACCCTTTTGTTACACAGACTTCGTGATAATAATATATTAGAACGACATTTCGGTCGCTATGTTAATTTATGTTTAAGATTATTAATATGGTAAAAATATTATTATTTTAATGTAAATAAATTTATTTTAGACACTGTTATACATTTTTTCCTTGACAATCGAGTTTCGTAGAATATCATAATTGGAATGTCAACCAAGCCAAGACTAGCGGTATATAAGTACCGACACCGATGTATAGAAGTGAGGCCTGGAGCTCGAAGACGAACTAAAGTATACTGAATACAGTGGAAATTAGATCACTTAAACGTATATGTGGCGGATCTATTTATGACACAGTAAAGAATGAAAAAATAAGTTAAGAATATAAAGCTGATCTTAGAATACCGAGTAAGATTAAGTAAGGATCACTTAAGATGGAAAGGATGGTAGAAAATATATATGACGCAAGCGTTGATGGCACCAGAACTAGAGGATGTCCGCGAAAGACTTGGCGCGACCAGATACTATAGTATGGTCCTGTTAAAAACCTCAATAATCGGCGAGCTCGTCTGAGAAGATGCATGAATGTGGATGAGGCGAGAATTGTGTGTCAGGACAGAAAAGTGTGGCACTCTATCCTTTCTGCCTACCCCTGCGGGGAAACGGCGTGATGGTAATTTAGTTAGTTATAATTGGAATGCTTAACTTTAAATCCAAATTATCGTTTTAGTTAGCCGTCTAATGTTCGTAGCGTATATTAGTAATTTCAATAGTCGATCGACCGATACACCAAAAACATATTGCAAAACTCTTCACATTACAAAAAAAAAAAAATTCGTAGCCAAAAAAGTGTCCGTCGTCCTCCAAAGTATCTATAATATTTAAATGTTCCAATTTTAGTTAGATTTATTATCGTAATGATTATTTCGGTAGGTAGTAACCGAAGAAAATAAATATACATTTTGATTTATGTCGTTATTATTCCGGACAAAATCATTACGTACCTCTACAACTTCTATTTTCTCGAATTACTTAAATTTTTGTTCTTTTTTTTATTACTCTTTGAAACTAAATAGAGAAAACACCTACTAAGTGTAAAATTTTTGGACAGTAACTACATAATAGTGTATGAATTATTTACAAAACCTATTTTTGTTATCAACGCGCTTATCTGGTCGAACTTATTTAATTAACTCAATATTAGCTGTTAGATATTCAATTGGAAGATAGATTCAGTAGAACAAGTTAGACCATTCTTCATAATGCAAGCGCATAGATTAATTTAAAGAATAGTAATAGTAGAATGATAAAATAGTAAAAAATATTCGTGCGATTTCTTCCACGAATATCTATTTAAAAATGAATTAAATAGCGTTTCAAATCACCTTTAAATTCACATAAATAAATGAGTAAAATATGCACGATTTAAATTTAGAAAGTGAGACGAGTTTGCCCAGTTATTAGATTGTTATTATTATTAGATTTTCCGGAAAACTGATGTGACATCATTTCCGTACAGTCTGTCACAAGTCTGTTTGCTGATCGTGGAAATAATAGAATTCAGTCGCATATGGTGCAATCGTAATCAGTTTATTCGAATGCAATCAACTCACCTTATCACATAATCCGCCCTCCGGCTCGTACTCGCTCTCTATTTGATTCCATCTTCCCCTAACTAAATATATATACAAGTTATACATACATTATCAGCTCCTACACTTTCATAATAATTTTATCAAGTACTTGAATTATACATATTTCAACATACTGTTGGGGTCAACAAATATTAGTGATACTAATACCAAACGGACATATATTTTCCGAAAATATGTTTATAATATATGTTTAGCATGTTTCGCGTAATTTAGCACACCTCCATTTATTATTTATGATTGGAACGTATAATAAATAATTTTAAAAAGTTAAATAATTTATTTTACGTTTGCATCAAAATTTTATGTCAAATTTGATGATTTTTGTCGCCTATTTACTGTTTCCGAGGTAAGTTTGTAGAACTTCAAAATCATGTATGTGAAAAAAAACACTTGGTTTTTATTCTACTCGTTTATTGAAAAGAGTTTCGCCTTGCCTTGCATTATCAATCTAACAGTTTTAATTAAAAAAATTGTATTTATAATAAATATGAATTAAATATATTAATTAGAAAGATATACATATAAAATCAATTTTATCGAAAAATATTGTTGTTGCACCACCGGGATTCGAACCTAGATCTCTTTCCTAACCGGGGAAGGTGTATTATCCAAATATGCTACAGCGACAATATTTTTAACGACAAATTTTCGAATCAATATGTTACCTATTTGATATTAATACATTTAGTCGTTCCATTATTTGAAAGAGACATCTCCTTATTTTTACAGAATCTCAAATACCTTTGAGTAATCTGATAGCAGACGCCAGAATTATCAATTTATTTTTTATTAAATTGTGGACACATTGATACAACTTTATTATTAGATAGGATCTCTTTTTAGATCGAATCGAATAGGTTCGAATCCCGGTGGCGCAACAACAATATTTTTCGATAAAATTGATTTTATGTGTATATGTTTCTAATTAATATATTTAATTCATATTTAAAATATCACAGACCTATGTTTTGTATAATTACAACTTCACAATAATGAATGAGTTCTCCTAATTTGTATTTATAACTATTATGAGGGACAGCTGTACAATTTATTTTCATGAGATGAGAATTCTGAGAATTTCCATACATTTTAAATGCTTCTAATTATTTTATGTAATAATTCAGTTTCAATACAAATGGTTTTGGTATATCAATACCAATTAATAATATTGTCCTTTTTCATCTCATCATTATAGTTACAAATACAAATTGTTTAGTTAAAGCTATTAGATTGATAATTCCCTTGCAAGGCGAAACTCGTCTCAAACATAAACGAGTAGAATAAAAAAATACGTGTTTTATTTTCACACATGTGACTTTTGGTCGCCTTATTTATAAGTAACATAAAAACACTAATCCAGATTATTAGGAACAACCTTTTAAAAATCAAACGGGAATCACAAAATCATTTTGCAGAGCAAATTAATATGAAAAAATAATGTACAGCATTTTTATTTTAAACATAAAAAGTGAACACATACTCTACTCCTATATAGTTCTTAAAATCGAACGGAAAACTTTTATCAACCTGATTTATGACTCTTAATATTTTCAGTAACTCACTCGTGACTTATTTAATACATAGTAGTTTCCAGCCGGCTCGTAAATCAGTTGATTATTTTAATAAATGGCGGTGTTTTATTTCATAAAAGTTAATTTTGTACTATTTTAGTGAGCATCTATAAATCATTATTATCATATTTAATCTGATCAATATTCACGTTGCATAAGCTGCCATACCGAATGGTTTAAGTGATTGTAGTTTTATGTCCGTCTGGCATTTAAGTATATGACTAATTTATTATTGTTCTAATCAAATGGCAGCTATATCTCTTTCTCACCAGAGCATTGAAGACCTATTTATCGAGAGTGAACATATCCGTGTGATTGATTAAATCTTAGAAAAATAACATCTTTTCAAACAAATTAATTTGTTGGGTTCATTTCGGAATGACAAATTTATAAACACGATTTTCAACACATTTTTATGCAATTTATTTAATACATTAAGTCTATTCTAAAAATAATTACAAAAATGCATATTTTTTAAAATGTACTTCTATTAATTTTAACAGGGCGTTTAAAGGAATTTCCTCAATTTATCTCGAGCCTACGGCTGTCTCAGCTTTCTACCCCGATCAATCTCGCTCAGAGTTTAGGGAAACTTGATTAGCTGACATTCGGGAGAGGCTGTGCGAGCTGTACCTACCTCAAATGTTTACGGTGACGAGATACACCGAGCTATTGCCGAGAATAAAACGGATGGTTTTTGGGTCAATATACCGCACGTGTCGAATCTGTCGCCAGTTAGTTTGAACTTACCTACCCAGAAAGGCAAGTGTCAAGGAGGCACTAAAGATTCACGAATACACACATACATATTTTGCCACTAGGCTAACTTCTCTAATGTAGAACTCGTAGGTTCAAATATTTTTTGATTACTATAAATGATAAAAAATATCTGTATAAAAAAAAGTTGAATTACTTTTATAAATCATTCGATCCACTGTTATTCTTAAAGTACACCAATTTTAGATAATTTAAAATTTTTATTCAAATTTGCACAGATCGCGTTGGTTAAGATTATTTTTTAACTAACTTCATTTCACAGCGGAGACTGACATGGTTATAAACGTGATTTTGTATCATAGTAAACATTTATTTATTTTTAATGAAAACACATTTTTGTTGTAAATTTGCAATTTTAGTAAAGATTTCTGTCGTATTTTAATACGAATTAATTTAATCAATCAGATATATATTTAGTTGTTACCAGGATTTCTTTTTTTTATAGAAACATTTTTTCTGTGCATCTTTTTAGTTGATTAATTTAATTTGTAATAATAATTATTTCAAACTGTTCTTATTTATGGTATTATGAAACTTCGATCCATAGTTATATTAAAACAATTGTTATGGTACTTTGAGGATCACTATTCTCTTGTATATTTGTTATATTGAAATAATGTTTTAAGTGAACACAGGATAAATAAATAATATAATAAAAAATCACTGTTATTTACAGTGGTTATATATTTATACGTATTGCATACGAGGTATAAGGACCTTTTTTTACTAGAATGTATCTTTGAAAATTCTGTTAGATAACTTGTATTTGAACCATCAGGAACTGATTTTAAAATGTGTATGAGAAACGTATGTTATCGTTAAGAGCTGAAGTAATTAATTTATAAAACGTGTTTTATCGTTAGGACCTAATGAAATAGTTGATAGATAGTTAATAATAAAAAACGAATACATTGAATTTATGCTTACGCATTCAATTTACATTTTTAGATAATTTACAATTTACCTACCATAAACGCTCAATTGGGTCCACATTTTATACTTGTTCCACATCAATATATTTCTTGAACGTGGTCGTCAATTTTAGGGCTTCTATCTTAGCCTGATATCGTCCTTCATAGTTTGTTGTACCTTGTCTTGTGTGCTGGGCTGAACATACTCAACTGCTTGTACACTACACCAATAGTGATGAGCTCCACGATTTATCTAGAGTTATAATGCTTACTTTGTTCATTTATAACTATTCTTTCATATTTTATATTACATATTCAAAAAGTCTATTTTTTTTAGCAGTACAAAATACACGTGTTATAAGTTCTTTCCTTAATATTTATAGAGCTCTGGCGATACATCCGTGCTTGTCAAACAAAATAATCAAAACATATGTATAAAAGATAGATTGTTCATATATAAAATTTCGTTTTTATGTACAGTTCCCGCGATTTATGGTAAGCATTGCAAACGTAAAAAATGTTTCCCTGAAAGTAGCGGATCTCGTAATCCAGATAGCATGACACTGGCTTCTCATACCGGGGATTCCAGGTTCGATTCCCGGTGAGGACATAATACATACCGTATTTCTTCGATTATAAGACGCCATCGACGCACCCTTATTTTTATATATCAATAATAAAAAATAAAGACATTGTCTAAACTTTATTACAACAGACAGTCATACAATCACATTAAAAAGGATTTTAAAATAGACATATTATTTATATATTATACTTCCCCATCAGAGTCTGAAATTTCTTCAGATTCAGTGTCCGATTTTTCTAAATTACTCAGTTCTACTAGTAATCAGTGATGATTCATCACGAATTCAGAGACACCAACATAAAAAAAGATGCGTTTTATGATCGAGGAAATACGGTATATATAATTTTCTCAAACTTAGGTATTTTTGTAATGTGTTTCACTGCAGAAAATAGGCATTGTGACTTGTTATTTTAAAAAAATATATTTTGATATTATTGTGAAGTTGTAATTATTCAGAAAATAGGTCTGTGATATTTATAATATTAATTAATTATTTGATTAAAAAGATATACATATAAAATAAATTTTATCGAAAAATATTGTTATAAAACAGGATTCGAACCTGGATCTCTTTTCAAACCGGGAATGGTGCATTATCCAACTATGCTACAGCGACAATATTTTTAGCGACAAATTTTCGAACCTATATGTTACCTTTTTGATATTAATACATTTAATCGTTCCATTATTTGAAAGAGCCATCTACCTTATTTGTAGCGTATCTACTTTCGATACTCTATACAGTCGAATATATGTTAACCTACTCGTTACTTCTTCCAAATAAATATATAATATTTATTCACAATGTTATTTATATATTATACTTTACACCTTATATAATATGTGACTACAAAATGAAAATATACATGTATACGTTTTTGAAGCTAATAATAAGTAAGAATTTTTAAAGCGGATTTATATACCTTTTAAAATTAATCTTTTACTATGTAAAGTAGTTAGAAATAAAGAAAAACGTGTTGCCTTTGTGCAAGGAAACTTTGACACCATGTTAATTATGCAACATCCCCTATTCCCATATCTCTAGAAAGTTGTATACCTCGAAAGTTTCACCCTGCATTCTGCTGGTAGGGTATAATAATATGCAATCATTATTTTAGGGTTTCGAGTTACACTATTTTAATTGACATTTTAAGATAGAATTAAAATACATATTTTTAGCATTATAATTCAAATTATTAATTGAAAATATTCAAGAGTATGTCTCTGTCATACAACATCTGTGAGTGAATTATTTGAACAACTCCACGAATAAATCTATTTACATAAGTCATACTTTCTTATACGCGTTTTGTTCAAATCTCAACCACTCTTTAATTTTTTAGCGTGTTTTAAATACATTTTATATCAGATAGGTACATGATAATTTATATTTTAAACACTGACAATTTTTTTTATGTGTTGACAATTCTTTGAAATTACGATACATTAAAATTACTGCTTTTAAAAACAATATGATCTGTATTACTCAAGGCAGATTATTTCTTATTATTTTATTCACTTACTATAATCTACATCAATTTTTTTAATCTATCTTTTTAAATGTTGGATGTTTCCACTCAACTAGCCATAGAGCACGTTTCTGAGTGTCAATTATGTTTTATTGTAGTGTTTGATTTGTGACTGGAATCGTCCAGTAGGAAATCCTACAACGTTAGGTACTGGAATTTATCAATTTAATTATTGATGAATGTTCCACTCAGTGAATCCTGTTCAGGGAAATTCAACTAATTTGCATTGTTCACTAGAGGGTCTAATGTGCTCAGAACATAATTTATTTACCTAAAGTTAAGTGTAGAAATTAATACATATGATTCCTTATTAAGGAGAACACATTCTTATTGTGAAGTTGTAATTATTCAGAACATAGGTCTGAGATATTTTAATAATTACAACTTCACAATATATATCTTTCTAATTAATATATTTAATAGTATTTAACATATGATTCCGTTTATATTTTGGTTTGAATTAAAAAGTTAAATAGTAAATAATATTCTTTAGTTTTTGTACTTTAACTTGTAAATCTTTAACTTATCGAACACTTACAAATAAACTATAAAATTTAACATCTTAATTAATTTATTATTATTAATAATTATTTAACTATTATGAAAATTCAATTTTTAACACGATTGTTTACGTGAATGCCTTCGATAGCTGGTTCCAAGGTTTCCGATTGACAATAAAGGCACATTTGATACATGAATATTGCACTCATCTTTTTATTGTACTTGGTGATGTTCTGGTCCGATGTTGTTGTTCTTTTGGCTGGGTAGATTTCGACCGACCGAAGTGCGCACTCCTGACGATCGGTTTATTTATACCTCTGTACTGGTCGAAGCACGGGATGTAATTGATCCGCCTGTCGTTTACTGTCTTCTTGCATTCTCCAAAAAAAGGCGGCAATACCCACATACACACACGCACAATATTATCAACCAGAAAAACGAGTGGTGCCAATCGGAGTAACAAGGCGCGTTAACAATGAATAATATAATTTTTAACGGACTATGTATATCATATCATATTTGCCCAACTAGGCAAGCCTGTTTTAGGGCAAATTGATAAACTAATATATTTTATAAAACCAAAACTCATCGAAGGCAAAACACAGTAAGATCGAATACATACATAGCATATAATGTGAAAATATTTTTAAAAAAAGAAGTAATTTAAACATTTTATTAATATCTACCTACGTTGGGTAGACAAGCATTTATAAATATAATTATTTTAATACCATTTTTAGTCATAATTAAAATACTAACATGGTAGTTATTTTAGTAGATAAAACGGATTATCACGCTTCAATATAAAATAAACCATCGCGCATCGCCATCAAGCATTTTCGTTTCCCAAGAATTACTTGAATTATTCATTACTTGCCTCTGGGATCTCTAAGTTTTCAGACGAGTGATATTTTATTTCATTAGACTAATGAAATTAAAAATTTGACAGGAATAATGTTTTATACAGTTTGCCGTAAAGTTTACCAGAGACCATGAAACATTCTGTAATATGTTATTAATATTATGTTTATTTGTTGCCACCAATAAGTTTTCGGGGGTACGTTTGACCGCTTCGTTAGCTTAAGATTTGTTAGCTTTTTTCTAACTAACTGAGCACATGAACGAAGGTACTAACATGTTCTTGAAGTCGGAACAATTTTAGATTTTCTTTCGGAAGAAAAGATTTGATTGCGACGACTCCTGAAGCAGAATATGGAGTAGCTCGTTGGGCGATCTAATGTTAATTCGTTTTATTTTTCATACTGATAACAAAGCGTCAGTTTCGTAAAAATTTAACCTTAAGAACTCTTTATTTTTTAATGAAGCCCTCGGTGGGCCCGGAAGGACCCACCCTTTCCCAGAACCGTTGTAAGAGTTTGAAACTCTCTTTTTCGGTTCTACGCTGCAATGCTATGCTAACGCGATTTTAAACTATTTTAATATAAGAGCAAAACCGAGACTAATGATTAGTTCTTAAGTCACGAGTTAAAGCAAAGTTACGAGAAAAATTAATCTAATCTTAATCGGTGTCATTCAAGTGCTGTCTTTATTTATTGTAGTAACAGATACATGAACACCATATTAACATAAAATATGTCAAAGGATACAAGAAAAAGCAAAAACTAATATGATGTGAACAAATTATACAAAAAAACAACGGGCAGCACCATTCCGATTGCCTCCGAACAAATAAGTATTTAAATAAAATTTGAGACAGTGGCATAAGACAGACCAGGCATTTGGACTCTCCCAAAGGGAAAAGAACGGGACACAATTACGACTTGAGTCTCGCCAATCAAGGCGCAGGCCAACGATATTACGCCCACTCTCTGCAGATGATCAATGGATACGCCATTAGGGGCAGAGCTCCCGATGAATGCAAGCATTCGACACCAAGTCAATTTAGATCAACCTCAAACAGTAAACAGTACGCATAAGATGTTCAAAATTGCCCCGTTACATAAAATACATCAATTTGGTTTCGTAGGAAGTAAAAAAGAGAGAGAATGTAGTGAATGTGGACGTGTATTTAGTAATCATCTGCTCAAGTCACTCCATCTCAGTTTCCATGTTCTGATGAAATCCTTGAACAGTCTTAGATTCCGAGCGTTGCTCATCTTAAGAACTCTTATATAATTAGAATTTATAATATTGCATATATAGAGACTTATACGCTGGGGTGTGCAGCGCATACAACCAAAAAAGCTGTATATTACTAAAAATTTTGGGAAACAAATATAAGTTAAATAATCTATAATATGGACCGTGAACGTATATTTACTGATTTATTACAATTCGCGCTATCTGTGTACCGGTAGAAACTTTAGTGGCAAAGTTCTAAAAACTACCACGATACCGTAGCGCTAGTAGCTACAATCGACGCATTTTACCTATTCACATTACTATCGTCTACTTTTAAGCTAGTGAATTACTCAAGTCATACAACTAGCTGTTTACTTCATTGAAAATTCCTTTTGGTTGATCCGTTTTGTATGGAGTCGTTACTTATGCTGTCTTTTAACAGAATAACATTAGAAAGGCTTACAACTGAGTGCAAATCATTTAAGTGTCAACTTCCTCTTTTACTAATTCACGAATTTTACTAGCTTACTGCTTTTTAAAGTGTTGATTTTATGGCTGTTCTTTGCGTTCGAGGTGCATTTGGTGCATGATTATTATTTTGTTTAGTTATTACGTGAGGGATTTTCAAACAATAAAAGATCATGTTCAGTTATAAAAAGTGTTCTTAAAAACGTCCATACATTTTTTATATTGATTTTTATATGGGTAAGAAGGTATTATTTTACCTTAAAACACTGTTAATAGTACTCTAAAATTACAAATAAATACATGGTAGGGTCGTATAAACGACGGATTCATTTTGTCTAAAGACGTTGATTAAACGAAAGTTCATAATATGTACTACAATATATGTTGTACATAACATATATTGTAATACATACATAATATGTGATTGTATAATATCATTAGTAACAGCATAACCTAAATCTATATCTACTGCATGCCATTGTTTATACCAACCATTATCTTGGTATGCTGTAGTCATAAAAATGTGACTTACTTTCTTCACTTACTTAATTACAAACAATTAAATGTATTTAAATTTAAATACCTATACAAAAAAAAAAATTTACATTTTTCGCACATTTCTAAACAATAAATTGACATTGGTTAGAAATGTGCATGTAACATGTAAAGTTGGCTTATGCGAAAAATAATAAAAATATTACTAAGTATAAGTGGTAAAAAATTTAATCTACTACAATAAGTGCATAAATAGCTCTAACAAGAAATCAATTTTAGTTATATTTAAAAGCTATCTTTTTCAAAATTTACCTAATTTTAAAATTCCAACCTATTTACATGGTACACGTCCTTAGATTTAAGATACTACCACAGTTAATATTGTCTAAATATATAATACATATTTTGACTCTTATAAGAAAACTTTATTTATTCTCAAAATCTAATTCCCACCAACTCGAGGCTTAAAATCTATTCTGAAGTAAATTAATACTCGACTTGATTTTCACGTCGATATAAAGACGATTTGATTAATTTTCCCAGTTTAGGGTTTGTTAAAATATAATAAATTGAGAATTTATATGATTAAATAGATCTATATAAATGTTTGTAGTCTAAGGGATTTTATTCAATGGGTAAATGGAAATATCTTGTCTCCACAAGATATTGCCTCTTTAACTATGTATACTAAGATTTTATTTACTAAAAGTATTTATTTCATCATTATTAGCCGTTTTCATCATCATTCAAACACATATCACACCTTTTCCTTATTTTTCATAGTCTCCCATTTTTCTCTATCCATTGTTATTCACTGCCATGTATTTCCACAGAATTTAATAATTTCGTCAGCCCGGCGGCCTCTTGATTCCTCTCGGGTACCACTTGATGATTGCATTCATCCAATTATTGCTCGTCCTCAAAACGATGTGGCCTGTCCAGTGCCATTTCATTTTCTCGGCGTATCTTGCTATATTAGGTTCTCTTCTTACACCGTCTCTCTTCAATATATATCAATATAGATAACAAATAACGAAAATTCTCACAAAGCACTCTACGCCGACAACACGGCCATATTAGTCCAATATCGCTCACCAGGCATGATCACCACCCCTACAAAAAAACATTAACTAACTCCAAGATTATTTCGACAGTTGGCGCATGGACGTGAACACCAGCAAAAGTGCAGGTATGTTTGTCAGTACAAGGAAAAATAAAAAGAGTACTCCATACCGTAGCGTTTTTATGTACGGGGTTCATATTCCGGGGTTCATAATATCTTGGACAAAAAACTTCGCTGGACACACAACACATTAACAACATTCGCGACAGTGCCCAAATCTCCTACAACAAACTATACCCCCTCTTAAATTCATACAGTTCACTATCCCTGAAAACAAATTACTCTTGTACAAAGCAATCATCCGTCCTATTCTCACATACGCGAGCCCCATCTGGGGTTCAAGTAATACAAACATTTAAGAATCCAAACAAAACTACAACCTTAGCAGAATCACAAACTCACCCCGGTTTGTCAAAAACACAATCATTCACAGATACTCAAACATACCCTCTCTCAAACGACATATTCACGATTTATCTTCTGAAATTTATTCTAAATTAATTTTCATCCCAAACCTTTTTATAAACTTCCTCGGCCTATATGATCCCTCATCCGATTCCCATCATCTTCGTCCCACTTCACTTCTTTACCCTGTTCTTGACCCTATTAAATAAACTTTATAAAAAGATACACTAAAAAATTTCACTAATAATAAAACAAATTAACAAAATCAAACAAAAAAATAATTAACAAAATATAAAAAGATTTTATAAAATTTCTATAAAAGATTATATACAAAGTTAAAATTACCTGAAATGATGTATGTTTCACCCCGTCAAGAGGGTACCCAAAAAAAAAATTATCGCTTAAGCCGGAGACAAGAGGGCTCAACCCATATTCCTCCCCCTTTAACAATTAAATTAGATCTAGTTGGGTATCACTACTCTTCGTGTGATACCCAACATACTTCTTTCCATGACTCTTTGCGTGACTCCGAATTTTTAGACCTTTCTTTTTTGAATGCACTGGAAGAATGCATTGTTTGTATTTATTTATTATTAGGTAAACTAAAATCTCTAATATAGGTTTATTATTTACATTCATACTTTATGACAAAATTAGAAGGAAATACAAACAGTGGCATCATTAACAATAATAAATAAAATAATATAAGGTTTAACCTGTGCTTTCCAAGCTAGCAAAAAAGATAGTTCAGACCGAGTACGCTCAGCACTGAGAGCCATTTATATATATATTTATCGTATTTTTTATGCAGAGACCAAACCTCTGAGACGCGAGAGAAAAATTTCATCCGTGTACACGCACCTTGATCCACTTCAATTTTTCTTCAGATTCTTGATAATCTAAATATATTGTTTATTTGCAAAATAAAAATTTCATCATTAAAACATACATAGTAAGTAAATTTCATCATAATATTTACATTTTATATGTTGTAAAGGATATGACAGGAGTCTTAGACCTTCACCGACTGCTTCAGTGTAGAGTATGAAATAAATGGGTTCCTAACGTCAGAATTACTTACTTTAAACAATAAAATTTCTCTCTTTCAATTGTGGAAATAAAAAAATTATTAAAATATTTTAACTATGCAGGTAGGTAGCAAATACTAAAAATTGAAAGAAATTTATTTTCACAAAATTAATATATTATTATAAAAAATAAAAATTAATGAAATTAATGGATGACTTACAGGGAAGATTGTTTCACAATATACAACAGTTGTCGAACTCATTATGAACTAAATTCTTAGCCTAAAAAAATTATCCATCTTCAATGTTCAAAATTACTAGTCATATAATACACTTAATTTCACATTACACGAGTACTTCCCCATATTCGTCCGTGGATGTGTGGAGACCGTTCTCACATACAGACCAGGGTACAGTTACACCAAATTAACTGATGAAAAATGCCATGATATTTCCATTAAAATCGCGAAACCAAAACAGGTCCATATTGCAGTCACACGGGCACACCAAGCGATAATCAAACTGTCTGTTGTATCTTTTTAAATCTCCAAATTTTCCACATAAATGCAACGTGGTCGCAAAAAAAACTTTCTTCCAAGCCTTGCTTGACCGTCGCTCTACCGTCGCTCAACCGTCGCTCGACCGTCGCTCGCCCCCCTCTACCGTCGTCTTCAGTCTATGTGTCTAAAATGTCTAAAAAAACTCTCACCGCGTAAACGTGAATTCTAGAGATGTCAGACTTAAAATGTGGCATACAAGGGAGAGTATCTGCTTAACGTTAAAATCTATAAGTTTGTATTTTATATAGGACTGTACTTGCATATATTTTTATGTAGTTACGTAAAGACAAATCATGTTTTATAATTAAGTATTAGAAAACAATGACTCGCTGATTGGATACTGCTGTGACTTTCGCATTTCAAATGTCTGTATCGTCGTTATACCTAGGATTAGGGGTTTTCTTTGATCTCTATTGTTCCACCCTATTCATTTTCTAACCAGAGTTCTTACTTCCGTTAACTTCAAAATTGAACACACACACATAACACGAATTCACATTATTTTATTTTATAAAATTAAATAAATAGTGGTGGAAATAATGGAAGATAGGAAGGCACTTACTTTTTCGGTCAGCCTGATGCTGGGTCAATTCTTTCCTTTCCAATCACAAGACATGCGACGCAGAATATGTAACAACCACACTCGCGTAAAAAATATTTTAGCGGAATTAAATATATATTTATTAATTAACATTAGCGGTAGTTAAGCAGTTTAGCCTATGTACAGTTCTAAGCACACACTGGGCTCATTGCAGTTCGAGAGTGTTGATTACAGTAACCTCTTTTCTTCTTCCTCGTGCGCAAATACAGGTTAGGGAAAAGGAAGGGAAGGAGATACTAGGTTTAAATTTTGATAATCGCGCATGGACGATGTGCGTGTATGAGTGCGTTAAACGGCGCTGACAAATAGAAATGCGTACACTTTCTACTACACTATTTTTAATCAAAGTTAAACGCTTGTGCTTTGAAAATATGACTAATTTGCTGGTATCCTGGAATGAGGCTTGAACCTCCCACCACTGGATCACTAGGCGAGTGACTTAACCATAGGATCATAGAAATTTGTCCAAATAATATTTATCTCTTGGTTCCAATTACAGCCATTTCGTTGGATCAGCTACACAAAAATTGGAGAAGAATATTGTGGAGGGCTTATTTTATTACGGTGACGATTTTTACGAATCGCATAAATAAAAAATAAAGCGTTACTCCAATTCGGAAACATTATTTGTTCAGCGCGCGATATTGCCTGCAAAATAAATGTGTGCAAATATTTTTATAAGCGGGTTCTTACCATAATAATACTCTTGAGTAAAGTAAGAGTATTATGCCTAACATTACCACGGATACTGGATACCAAAATGATAATACATGTACACATATTCAAAAGAAAGCATAGATAAACATTAAATATATTTTATACACGTCGTCCATACCGTTTTACTGTATCCTTCAGGAATACCGGAATCCGGGATCCCGGCCCAGTTTACATAATTTATGAATCCCAGGATTAGTCTGTATAATGCCGAAACTTTTGGAGTTAATATTACATTTTAGATAAATTTCAGAATATCAAAATTAGAACAAGTTTAAATGATGAAACACTCGATGCTTTATTATTACGTCGGGAATATTATAATAATACAATTTTCACATTCAAATTGTTATATTTAAAATAAAAAAAATATTTACTTTCACTAATTCGTTATTTGTTATAACGTTTTCAATTCTGATCTTTAGTAATGTTACTAATACTAAACTTAAAACTAAAGGACTACATGATTCTTAGGGTTGAGAAGTGGGGGGGGGATATTTGAGTTGGGTGGGTTTAAGGGCGTGGTCAACAAGCGCAGGAGAGGGACGTAATACACGGTGTTTGAATATTTATGACATTTTTAATACAATTCTCTATTTGTGCTTTATTGCGTAAATTAATAAAATTTCTGAAAATGATGTGTCAGCATTGAAAACGATATAATAAATAACAAATTAGTGAAAGTAAACAGTGTTTTTATTTTAAACATAATTTAAAATGGCCTTTCACAAAATATCATAAGAAAATTTAGAAAAATTCAAATTGTTCTTTGTGATTAATACAAGCGTTATTTTTTGTTTAAAGATTTCATACTTACTTAAATATAAAATATCTTAACATAAATTGTATTTGATCTTTCTGACCTATTTTTATCAATCTAATATTAATGCAAATGAGCATTTTTAAAATTCTGGGACAAAATTGCAATCCCCAAACCCCAGACTCTGTCTCGGGATTGTATTCACTATTCCTGATAAAAGTATATTTTAGTTTCCAATTAAAGTTATAGGTCTACTCAATTTTAAATTTGATCCAAATACTTTTTGACTTGTTTATCGTAACTTAAAAATATTAGAACCATATTCTGATTTGTAGTTTTTTCGTGTCTTTTCAAGACATCGCGGATTGATCTCACACCTGCTGAAATGTTAGGGGTGAAATAATTTCAGAGAGAGATTATTTTTTCGTCGAAACATTTCCACCCGCTGCCGCACATCAATTGCGTTATCATTTATATATTTTTATTTTGTTGCGAAAACAAGGAATAAACCGAATTACCATTTGTATTTCGTTTTTGTACTGTTTTATTATTTTAAGCTGAATATAATTTTAAAATTGTTTTTATTGCGAGCATTATAATTTCATTGTTTATTGAAATTTTAATGAACGAGCCACTTTTAATGCTTAATTAATATTGAATGTAAATAAAATACTAGTTTTGAGTTTAACGATTTGTTTGTACACAATTTTGAAAGAAAACTGATACGCTATGTAGGGATAAAGTGTCAAATCTTTTTGAAATACAAACTTAATTGATATAAGCAATCTTTTGGTTCTAAAGGTATATTTTATTAAGTAGAAAAATAATCAAATTCATTTGTACTATTAGAAATTTCTAAATTAAAATTTGTTTCTGGATTTTTTTTAAATGTGAAAGAATTATATGATATTATTAAACTTGTCCCGGCAACAATAATACGCGCCGGCCGCCACTTCTCTCATGACCGCCTTCCCGACAAGATCAATAGCAAACGCTCCTCGTTGCGTACTTTTTACTGCAAGTAGTCTTTCTTGTCCATCCTGCTTTGGTCACACATACGCAACACACATACACTCTGCGATCATATTCAAAAGAACAGGTGAACGCTGATGTAATTTATGGGGATATCACACGCATAACCTTCGGATTCATAATATTCCATTTTAACCGCACTCACTCATATCCCCAAACCTATTTTAAATTCCACAGTTCACTGTTATACATTACGTTATCTGGCCATTTAGACTTGGACACGAACAGATTTCTCTGAAACTTATTTATCATCTTAATTTTCTTCGTCTTCCATGACATTACATCCCAGGATGGGATTTGTCCTCCTCCACCGACTTCTATCCCTGGCCATTCTTCTCCAGATCTCAGACTCTCTCATCCTTCTCTATTCTTCTTCCACACAGTCAACCCACCTCTTTATTGATCTGCTTCTAGATCGCTTTTAATGAGGTATCGACTTAGTTACAATCTTTGGTGTCTTGCCATCTCTGCATTCTTTCAACATAGCCAGCCCATCACAGTCTTTGGGACATGTAGAATCTTATGAATGTTTCTTGCTTAATTAATTATCAGTTTAAAAATAAAATTAAACGAATCAACTAGAAAGATATAAAGAAAAAAACTATTTATCGAAAAAATATTTAATAGTTTCCTACCGGGATTCGAACCTGAACCCCCCATTCCACAAAACTAAGTTCCGAAAATGTAACTTTACAACAAAAATGTGTTATCTTTGATGAATCTTTTTTATTTTGCGGTTCACCCCTTTTTGATCTCATAAATTAATTTACGTAGATCTCTAAAAAATGAAATATGTTTTTATACAATAAAAATGTCTCAGAAGTTCTAGTCCGGAATGTGATTAATTTGAAAACTGTATCCAACACAAGAAACTAGTGGAAGCTCACAATATATCATTTTAACCGTTTAGTCATGTGTACGTTATACAAGTTGTGGTTTTTCTGCCTTACCGCCAGAATCGTGACATATGATATTCTTGAACATTTGGCGTATTACGAGTATTTTATTGTCACGGATGAATGATGACATTTTTACTTTTTAATAATAACTTTTGTCATGTCAAAGTATTCAGAGAAATATTACGTAATATGTACCGAATTTTTACGAGTATACGTCGCACTTTTTCCTTTTTTTTTTTTTTAAATAAACCTGCGACCATACACTGCAAGTCAAATTTTAAGGTATAAAATATTTGCACATTGTTTACGTACTTGTAAAACATATTTGCATTTTCATCTTCTGTTCTATCTGCGATAAACGACTATGGACGGACGTGACACTAGACACTTTTGAAAAAGGAATCCATATTGGTGTTTGATCAATTCAGGGCCCACTTGACCCCAAAAACAATGCAAGTTGCTGCAGGTATGAAAGCGCATCTGGTAGTCAGACCTGGATGCCCAACATCTCAGTTGCAACATGTCAGTATCAACTGGCCCTTCAAGCAAGCAATTCGTGAAGAGTTCAACAAATGGATATTTGACACCGACGGGAAGAATTATAAGAGCCAGTATCAAACTTGTCTGTTACATGCTTGGGAGCGTAACAAAACAGAAGTCAATGTGAAGTCGTTCATTAGGACAGCAATTTCATACATGCTAGATGGGACCGAAGATGATGCAATTTATGAAGAAAATGACGATTCAAATATTAACACTGTTCAGTAATAATATTTTACAATAAAAACTTTTTGTCAAAAAATTTCTTCCATAAATTTAGGGTGCGACTTATACTATATACGGTACTTACATCTTGTTCTGTAATCTGTCATTTATTATAAATACATACCGGACGGTTTTCAAAATTTATTTTATAATATTTCTGAGCTGTTATTAAAGAGTTTTACAGCGGCGTGCGCCTCAATATTTGTTTTTAATTCGGACGAAGTTCAGAGAGTTCCGGACAAGTTTGGATATTTACTATATTAATATTATATTATAATTTGAATTCAACATTTAAATTAGGATTTTTTCCATTTAATATTAGTATTTTTTGTCAGAAGTTACGTGGATTCATTTAAGTTCATGGAAACCAAAAGGTTTTTTTCTACACAGTTACTAAACCTTAAGATGCCTGTTTTAAACAATGAAACCAAACAAAATTAAATTTTAATTATCATTTAACTGATTATATTACTATGTTCTGATATTGCAACTGCGCAACAAAAATGTGTTTTCATCTTAAAAATGTATCTCTTATTCTAATAATTATTATTTTAACTGAAAATTAAATACATAAATAACATTTAACATAATTATTTTAAATTGAAATTTTCGTTATTTTTTCACCGCTCATTAATATTCAACTAGCTCCTTCAATAGTATATTAATTTATTATCAAAAACTTCAGACATTGCATAGGAACGATTTTCTCGAAATAGATATATTCGTTTCAAGGGGCGCTTGGGTGACCTTACATCATTAGGAGAACACATTTTTATTGTGAATTTGTAATTATTCAGAACAGACGGTCTGTGATATTTTAAATACTTATTAAATATATTAGAAAGATATACATATAAAATCAATTTTATCGAAAAATATTCTTGTTGCGCCACCGGGATTCGAACCTGGATTTCTTTCCAAACCGGGGAAGGTGCATTATCCAACTATGCAACAACTTTCTAATTAATACATTTAATCAATATTTAGAACACGCCAGTTTTAAAATGTTAATCTTTTATGGAAACATTTCCCAAAGTGAATTACGTGCGTTAATTACGTTTTGGTTTCATATATTTTAATTCACTATTCATATTCTTACAATAAAATTATTTATTTTTACAATTATTATTTTATTTTAAATATAAGTTTTATCTATAACTTAACATACAATTTTATAGTTTTCAATACTTATAATTGAGCTGTTATTTTTTTATACTTGTTTGTAAAGTTACTTTTTTTTTCTTAATTTCTAACGGTAGGTAGGTACTGTATATCATACATATACAAGATATATAAAAACTATTAGGATACATATTTCTAATCTTCATGATATGGTTGATTGCTTTAATCACAGATATACTCGTATATAAAAATCTTGTGCATCTTTTATAATTATCAAGCCCCGACGATTTGATAGGATGAATCTGGTCGTGCTTCAGTACAGGATTTAGACTTAATTTGCAAAGAAAACAAACAAGACATGTTTGCCAGTTTGATGCCGACATTCAATTGGTGTATATATTTTTGTGCGTATATATATATAGTTTTTAAATTAAATATTTATAATAATATTGCCGTGTATATTACTGACATTTTAAATGAAATAATTAACTACATGGATTCTGATCTCTGACCCTCGTATATTAAATTGGTCATCTAATACTGACGACGGTACTGAAAGTATCGAAACAGATACTTTTTATAATCGATCGGTTCTGAAAACTTTATGATCCTGAAAATCCGCTACCAGGAAAATGCTTCAGATTTGATGCTGAAACTCGGCTATCCTCTAGTGGAAGGTAAATATAATTGAAGGTAATCGCCTTTAAGGGGTCGATATACAAAATCTCGGCTTGCTCACACAATAGAACTGAGTCGAGCAGTCCCAAACTGATTTAATTTTATTTTTATTCCGTCCCAGGCAACTTGGAGTCGAAAACCAATTTAAATTCTTATTTCATCAGGGTTAAAAGGGGTAGCGATAATTATTAAAGGAGAGGGTGAAACCTCTTACAACTTTTAACATTCTTATATACTGACTTATGTAGACCAAAATCGGTGACTGTAGACAATTCACTGATTTAGTCAAAGTAAAAATATTTATTAAAATTAAATATTAATATTAAAAATACATTTATTTATCAATACTATTATTATGTAAGTAGTAAGCGAAAACAAGTATTGTTGTTTTATTTTTTTGAAAAACATCCACGTAATATTGTACATTTTATTGCGTAACCGTATTCTTTCTCATAATATATACAATATCCCAATGTCTTGCGTGCCATGCACAGGGAAGTTGAAGTGAGTATCAATTTTTTTTTGAAACATGCGAATTAGGTGAATATATGACCTTTTCATTCTGAAAAAGGTACATTTCTAATGTCAGAAACATTAATATTGAAAGACTGTAATAGTTCTGTACTGCAGCTAGAAAGTTATTTCAATTATTTATTAATTAAATTGTAATTGCTCGTAAACCATCAGGGTGAGGTGAATTGGAGGGGTATTGTTCGACGCGCATAATTTGCGGGATTGCCAGTCGCAATGAGTCACTGGTCGAGAGTGCACAGTGCGTTCGCGGTTGAGTAATATTTAATGTGCGGTGATTCATTGCTTCGTGCGGGTCGTGCTTTTTGTACTCACTTTAATATTCGACGAGTAAGTAATGGGCCGAGCACGCAACTTATCTGGTGTTGGGTTCAAAAGTTAAGACAAGAAGGGACAATGGTATCGACGTCAGGAGCGATGCCAGAACATGTGGCTCAAGTTTGACGTGAAATTATGCACAATCCGCGTAAATCGATAAGGAAGATTACAGCCTGTACTGGAATAAAAAAATCAACAGTGCACGTTATTTTGAAAAATAAATTACAGTTTTATCCATACAAACTGCAAATCGTGCAGTTTCTCAACGAAAATTACTATTCTTTACGTGAAACCTTAGCGAGAACGATGCTGGAACATTTTGGAACAGCACAAACACTTAAAAACATATTTTTTACTGAAGAAGCACATTTTCATATCGATGGCTATGTTAATAAATAGAACATGAGATACTGGTGCCCCGACAACTCAAAGGAACGCCATCAAAAACGTTTGTATTGCCAAAAACGACAGTGTGGTGTGCAATTTCTGCCCAAGGGATAATTGGCTATTATTTTTTTAACTGCTGACGTATATTGTCGAGTGATCGACGAGTTTTTGGTACCGCAACTGCATCTGTTTCCCGGTTTCAACAACAGAACACAATTTCAGCAAGACGGGGCCACTCCACACACAGCTAGAGATTTAATGGTCGAAGCTGAGGGGAAATTTTCCCAATAAATTAATCAGCAAGTACGGGCACCTCGGTCACCAGACCTTACACCGTGCAATTTTTTTTTGTGGAGATAAAGTCGAGAGTTTACAGTAATAATCTTCGAACAATTCAGGCCATACAAGAAAATATCCGCCGTGAAGTTGCTGCCATTGAACCAACGCTTTGCTCTCGCGTGTTCGCAAGTTTAAGAGTCCGATTGCAAGAGTGTCTTGAGAGAAATGGACGACATTTAGACGATATTATTTATAAAACGTTAAATTAGTATTGTTAAACTCCATTTTGTATACATAAAATATGAGAATAATATTGTAGTTTTTTTTTAAATTTAATATTAAACTAGAAAATTTCCCAATGGACATGCTGTATACATTATATTTTATATACATCCAACAATATAATACAACAATAGAGTATTGCAGCTTTTAATTATGTGAGTGGCTATCGACATTTATACAGGGTGTAACAAACCTAGTCCACAATATTGTATGGGTGAATACCTGACTAAATTGAATATGTTCAAGGAATATGTACATAATCTCACCCATGTCAGAGATATAAGCATTTAAAAAAATTGTAATTATTCGATTATTTTGGTTAATTGAAATATTTTATTGATTTTTAATTATATATTGAATACAAAAAATTAAAGGCCATCGAATTTCGAGCGGTCAGATTATTTTTGTTAGATGATTTAGGGCCAGAAGCAAAGATATAGATTAATAATTGAACAATTTCATAAATATTTATTTCGAAGTACGCAGATTTCAAACTTATCACGATTTTGTAAAAATTTTAAACAATATTTTTCATAACGGTGCAGAAATTGCACATATTCCTTGAACATTTTCGACTTGTTATTTATTCAGGTATCCACCCATAAAATATTGTGGACTAGGTCTGTCACACCTTGTATAAAACAAGATCGAGATCTATAATAATACAATTTATGACTTTTTTAGTAACATCGAATTATAGAAGTACGTAACATATTCATGACTAATATAAATAATAAAAAAGTATACTATATATTTTATGGGTAATGACTACTTGCATAGTTAATAAAGGTAACACTCGATTACAGGATAATTGATATAAAGTAAGATAAAAGGGTTGTGATTAAGGAATTGTGTTAATTTCTTATCTGAACATTTTAAGTTCATTTAGGTCCGCTTGGGTGATTTAATTTTTTCCGCAGAGCTGCGGAATTTGCTCCTCTGTTTTTCTTTTATAGTTCTAATAGTTCTGTCTACATGAGTCTTGGCTCTGTAATTAATTTAGCCAACTAGCCGAATTTGTTAACGTAAAGGTCAACGGTCGTCGGTACACGTATTCATTACTTTCTTTTCGGTTTTGGAATGGATAAAATGTAACATAATTCTCAGAGGAAATTAAGCAGCGCGAACAATTACTTCACGGTGTGAAACAGAATAGGAAAACTTTATGCCTAGGTCTTTTGTGAATTGTTCCTTTTCAATGATATATTTTTTTTTTTTGCATTATTCATTGAGATAGTTTATCATTTATAAACGGTACAGTCTGTACATGAATAATAATTTAAAATATTTGACGTGTATTTTTTAATTTATTTCTGAAGTTTTAAATCCTTTTTTTTGTCTCCCACTCTTATTAAGTTTAATTAATTTTTTAAACTTGCATTATGGCACTATAGTAATGTAGTGAAAACATGTAATTACCTTAATATATTTATATAATATATATGCAACTGATATCTCTTCTGGGTTAGATCGCGTTTTTTATACTGTCTATGGTTTGGCAACGTCTTGACAATGGGACGGTAACATGTGCCATTGTCAAGGCTTTGCCTCAAAAAATTACAGTACAACTGTACTTTTTCGCAAGAGATATAAGAGACGCCAGTTGCATACACTAATGCTCGCAGAAACCTTAAACTAAATATATAATAAAACTTAATTTTATTCCACTATATTTTATTGAACGTTTTCGGTACCATTCTTGGCGACTGTTTAGTGCGACGTGTCCGACTTGGACTCGGTTGAACATAATTCATTAAAGTTTATAATATTAATATTGAAATATAATATTAATATTAATTGTTGAAAGTGTTATAATATTAATATCTCATAATTTTAATTACCCTGTTAATGCCGCTAGTCGCCTTGTCATTTTGCCTCCGCCGCTTCAGCGGTCTAGTGAAACCACCAGCCTCGCGTTCTTGCCATGAATTCTGGGTTCCTGCCAAAATTGAATTTGGCATTAAGGAATTGTTTGCTCTGTTCCATGCTGTCGAACCGCTTGAGGTTGAGGGGGTCGCATTCTCTAGAGGCGCGCACGTGTCTGCGCAACCTGGTCCTCAGTATTCTTGATTACCTTCATCCATTTATCGCCCACCTTGACTTAAACAGCTAGTTTCCTGTAAGAATAAAAGCAGTCCTATAAAACAAGTGAGAGGTAATCATGGAAAAGCAAAACGGCTTTATAGCGGCGGAGAATATTAGAATATTAAAATCAAACGCAAACAAGTCGTACGTGAATATAATCAAGTCCAAGTCTCGACACCAAGTCCACACGCTCTAAAATCAAACAAATAACTCCCATTACCAATGCATAACAGCGAATAAAAAGTATCCATTAATCTCGTTCGTAGTTTTGTTTAATTACATGAAGGATTGCATGAAAAATTTGTAATTTTAGGGGAGGTCCATTGCTTGCGGTAGTACCGTGTCAAAGTCATCCACAAGATGCCTTCAATATTTTACCGTTAGTCATTAGAATTAAATTCACAATCCTGCCGTTTGCTTCTCTTTACCGTAATTACAATTGGAATACTAATTAACGACTTTAATTAACATTCCAATCGTAATGACTGCGAGTAGATACTTTAATTTTTTTTAAACTTTTATTCATTTAAACCCAAGTGTATTATTTTGTTTTAAATTTGTTCATTTTTTTAATTTACAATTTAAGAAACTGCGAAAATTTATATTAATACATTATCACAAATTACTCCACTCAACAAGTGCATATTATAATTTCCGAGAAAATCGTGTAATTTACTTATTAATTCAATAAATTCTAAAGGTTTTTCTTATTCTTACTTTTCACTTTCTTCGTGATATATTTTTTTAAATACTAATTAAATGTTTTAATTAGAAAGATATACATATATAATCAATTTTATCGAAAAATATATTGTTGTTGCTACCGAGATTCGATAAGTTCGTGATAGTTGGGCAATGCACCTTCCCAGGATTGGAAAGAGATCCAGGTTCGAATCCCGGTAACAACAACAATATATTTTTCGATAAAATTGATTATATATGTACATCTTTCTAATTAATACATTTAATTAGTATTTTAAAAAAATATATCACAGACCTATTTTCTGAATAATTACAACTTCCCAATAGGAATGTGTTCTCTGTAGTGTCTGCTGTAGCGTAGTTGTGATATCCCCGGATTGGAAAGAGATTCAGGTTCGAATCCCGGTAGCAACAACAATATATTTTTTGATAAAATAGATTATATATCTTATTATATATCTTTCTAATTAATACTTTTTATTAGTATTTTAAAAAAGATATTATATTATATTAAGCCAGCCAATTTAGTGAGCGATATTACATCCGGGGAACAGATGAAGGTTGAATTGCTTTTTTTACAGTTATTATAACTTTTTTTTTCAAACGTATATTTTTTCGTATACATTATCATGTGAATCGGTATATATAGGATGTGCCAAAAAAAAATAATTTATACAGACTTTGAAAGGTTATAAATTCAATATTGATTAAGCTAAATTTATGTTTTTTTATTCGAAATCAATGTAATTAAACGTAGATATTTTTAATTATCGCAAACGTTTGAACTACTCCATTATGGACTAGACATTTTTGGTAATCTAAACATTTGGGCAAAAATGGCAAACATTTTGTATTTGAGTGCATTGCGCCTTAACAATTGCCTCTAATTCTTCAATTTATGTCAGTTTTGTTCTATCAACCTTATCTTTGTGTCCCCGTGAAAAAGTGCAATGGCACGGGGTTCGAAGAATGTGGGGCATATTGAATTGTATAGGTAACAGGTTCTCATATCACGATGGTAGTGGGTATACGCTGAAAATAAAACTTTTCCAATAGGCTCACTTTAAAAGCAACAGACGCTCGATTTTGGTACTCCTGTCTCATGTGTACATTTTATTAGGACACCCTGTATATACGCTTATACGCTTTTTAAAAATAGCAGCAATATATATACAGCATCTAAGGAACTTTCCCCTTTCAGATACAGCCATCGAGTGGAATGAGACAATCCATATGGCCCGACCAAGTCCATATAAATGTTATTTCGTTTATGTGTAATTACTTTTATGTTCTTCCACATCTTACATTAATTTTTATTTAATTGATCGAATTCATTTAAATGATTTATATATTCTGATGTATAATTTATATATTGTATTTTATAATATATGATAAATTAATATTAAAATTAAATCTATAGATCTTGTAAATCTTATAGATACATTATATTAGTAGAAGAGAAAATTTAGAAACAGTTTCCATTTGAATAAACACTCCCGAATGACAAAATTTCTGTTCACCGTTTTGTGAACTCAGATGATATTATAAAAATTCCATCACTATTACGCTTTGAACGTCTCGTAGAGAAGTTATTTGTTATGAAATTCCTTTTATGATTTTCCAGATTAATTTAGTCATTTCAAGCTTATTGTATTTTTACTATTAATACGTTACTTATGTAGTTTAATATGTTTTTGGGATGGCTTTGATAATGGTAGTTTTGATAGTTATTTCAATGAATTATATGGTTAAAACTAATTAACTTTTCTAAAATATATTTCACACAGACCCAAAATGATCGCCCGCGGGAAATAGGGAAACGAGACGTAGGGACGAATGAAAGGAGTTAGGGACAGGAACAGGAATAAGGAACAGGGAACCACCTGAGTTGCTCCTTTAGGTATCTGGATTTCTTCTTTCACTGGAGTCATAGGTAGTCTGACTTCAGAATCCGTACTTCATTATTCCGTATGAAATATTCTCGAACTCACACTTCGTTGATAGCGTGAAGTGTGACACATAAGCGTAATATAAAGATGAATAGTACACTAACAGTCCCACATAGCAGGACAATAATTCACAATGCACCTAATCGTTTCCACACGGCAGGAAGATACCTTATCTATTTTTAATTTTTACACACTTCGATGTTAAAAGGTAACTCGCTGGTTCAAAACCATAGAAAATATGATGCTCTGGGTATAGGGAAGGGGATAATAGGCAGGTAATGGACAGGAACCATTATCTATATATCGCATTTACACGCGCGCGAGACGGCGTTCCATAAATCATAAAGATCGAACACTATCACTTGTCTTATAATTAAGAATAGTGTTTTCTTTCTTACCATCGCATTCTGTTCTTCATCGCAATTGATAGTTCCTGACGAGCTAACAGGCTCATGGCTTCCGGGGTCCACATCATTATTTTATCTTAGTTATGTATTATTTTGTCAAAACTTTTAAATCTAGACCTCCCTCTGTACAGAGTTGGACAGCGTAGCATCTGTCTTTAACTTTTCTATTGTATCTTTTTAGAAAACTGTTGTCTCATCGATATTATGTGTCTGATTCATTTTCCCCTTCTATTTCAATTGTGTTGATTAGCGCCCTTTTTTATTTTTCTAGTATACCTTTACTCGTTAGAACTCTTTCCATCCAGCTTAATTTCTTATTTATTTATGATTATTTAACTGATAAAACAAAATGAAGCAAAAAACAGTTTGAACTCTGTATATATTTTTTATAATTGCTTTTCAAGTTTTTTGATTATATTTGGATTGAATAATGTAAACAATGCAGCTTTAAACTTAAAGTAAATTCACAAAAGACGCGACAAAACGTTCTTATTGGTGAATTCACTTAACGTGAAATTAATTTAATGAAGCAATTTTTTGTTGTACAATTGAATAGTAATTTTCTTCTCGCATAAACCTTTTAAATTTCTACAAACAGATTCTGTTGAAATATCTGAGGTCGTCAATTTGTCTTGGTAACTTTGTAATAAGATTAAGTTGGATGAAAGTTTGACACTTACAAAAGGATTGAATCTGTATTGAGAAGCGCGACCACTAAGAAAACTTATGTGTCGAGAGAAGCTCTGAGATAGATTACCTTCTAGTCACCATACAAATGTGCTCTAGTGGAATAATATTACAAGCGTAGTTTTTATCATTATCACTTCACGTATTTTGCTCGCAGATTGGAATGATGCACCCAGTACCAACCTACTTTTACCGACTTCAGTCTCATGAGAGGGCCGGTCTAATGATTCTCAATCCATTAATTATTAATATGATAAAAACCGATTTAAATACACATATATTTTTAATATATTCTTGAAATATATACAAATTGAGACAGGTAATCGAGAAATACAATTGTTTTAAAAATAAATCTATAAATAAAATCTCACAACATACGCAAGTCGGTTTAAGCCTGCCATATTCTGCTTTTAATTCCCTTAAGTACTTTGTTGCCTGAAAACACAAATGATTTCAACACCTATACGACTTCAAAATACTTTTTTTGTATAATTTTTAAAATATATAGGTACTGTAGCCTCTTGAATATTTTTAAAACGATTTAAAATTAACTTACGAGTAGAGATGTGTCACATCAATATTATAATTGTGAATATTGTGCTATTAAAAAAAAGCAAGTCAAATTTTTCCATACAGGAATCAAGAACGGTTTTTTAGGGTAGTTCGCCAGTTTATTTTTATTGCTCGGGCTGACGATGTCTGTGCAGCGACGCACAGGATTTAATCCGGTCCAAAATTGTAGTCCAATGTAGCAGCCAATAGTCGAATGCGTTTCCAAAAATCCATAGTAAAAGCAAGGTCAGGCAGAATAGAGAAATAAAAGACTGGCGCATCCACTACTAGAGCGCGGCAGCGAGAATGACTTCCAGAACAGACAGTCGAACGGCGCGACGCTCGGGCCGGCAGATCATACTTCACACTACGTTTTTATTTAATAACAAATTTATTTCTACACCTAGAGACATTGCGGGCGTTTTACCCTTTATTACCAAATGTGCCCGCAATGTCTTATAGGTTACAAAGTCGAGCGATCGCCCGAGATTTATTTATTCGGTTTACAAAATTACAAATGTACAAATTAGATTTACATTTAAAAACACACAATATATATCGCGCACTCCTGCACGGGCGATCCCCTCAACATTATATATTGTAGCATCCTTGGCACCGGGGCCTCGTGCCCCAGGATTTGACCATTCGTGGTCGCGGTTTAACCAAAAAGGCTATTTTCAGGGCCGCATGCCGGCATTGCTCCAGCAAACGTGATCCTGTGCGGCACACAAACTAAACTTTAATCTTCTTAAATATGGTTCTAAACAGTTGTTTATCATGTATGAGTTATTCCATATGTAATAGTCCAGAAATTAAATAAATAATTGCTTAGCCGTTTTTAAATATTGTTGGTAGTTCAAAATGGCCATTATTTTAATTTTATTGTTTTGGTTTTTGTGTGGCAGCCATATTTATTTCACAAGACCTAGCATGTTTTGCACAGGGTTTTCGGAAACCGAAATATCTCGGCTCCTATTTGCCCTATCAGCATGGGGTTAAAATCAAAAGAAATAAATTACACATTTTCACCTATATGCATTTCAACAGTGTAAAATTTCAGCTTTAGTTCTTTTGTCTACATATAATAATAATAATAATAATAATAATAATAATAATAATAAAATTAGCGACGGATCCTTGCCTATGTTATTTATTTATTTCAATGCTATCCATTTTTTACTTTTAATTAGGTTTTAGTTTTACAATGCCTGTCTCGCTAGAAAACTGTGTTTTGAGATAGTCAAAGTTTACAATTAACACTTAATTTGTATGGATATAAATAAAACAATGTTATAACTCTACTTACGTTTATTAGCACTTTTCGAGTTTCGAGAGAAATAGTAACTCTCATCGACAGGTGAAGTATTGAAAAGAAGAAAACAGTGCCGAAAATAAAACTGTTTCAAAGTTTTGATACTTTGAGCAGTACGCTTATATAGGATGCTTGAGAATTTTGAAATATCAGTCAGTTTTTAAATTTGGTTAGTCTATTGGCTTTGTTATTTGCATTGAAAAGATGATTAATTATAATAAATCGTGCTGTTTCAAAAGATTTTGTTTTTATTTTATATCTTCATCTTCTGGGTACCGTATTCTCATAGAAGGTTGACGATCATTCTTTCAAACATCTCTCAGTCATCTCTTCCACACATTCAGCACTTGTTCATTGGCCAATATTTTTCAGCCAAAAAATCCTTTATGATCAACTACTGGGCATTTACTAGACGTGTCCAAATGTGTTTTCAGAAGTTGTGCTTTCTCAGAACTTGCTCAATTGTAACCCGTGTTATCCACGCTATTCTCCTGATGAGCCACAATTCTAAAGCTTCGATTTTGTTTGTATAGCTTAATTTTATATGTATATAATATATACATATCAAATATAATTTAAATTGTACTCTACCTGTCTCGGTAGAATAATCTGTGTAATCTAGTAGGCAAATAAACTAAGCAATTTAACACGTTTATTGAATGCTTAAACATAGTATGTGTATATTCTACTTGGAGGTAGCGCCTATTGACATGTATTTAACTATACTTATGGTTATGACTTAAATATTTGATTTTGTTTATTATAAGTTATTGATGCGATAATCATAAAAAAAATATTAATCTAATTCACATCACACGTTTACTATTTAACTTTTATTTTCTGGTTAAATGTTGGACTGATAACAGACTGGCAACAGACTTAAAATTAACTTATCCTAAAACTAAAACAGTAATCTCTAAAATACTATACAACTACTCAATCTAAACTGTGTAAGAAGAGTACATGTTTTGTATGTTGCTTTTTTTTAAATTTGCAGTATTCTGAGTAATGCAAGATTAGAATTTAAATTGACTGTTTTTAAAAAGTTTTTTTTCATTTATTAATGAAATGAAAAATTCAATCGTTTCAATATTGTTTACTGTCTTTCTTGGATCCTAATTAATATCCTTTTCGATACACATAATAATTTATAATACAATTTGATACTATCCCTGATACCACTCATTACGCTCTTTTTATATAGATTATTAGTATCATGATACATATTTCCTTCACCCATAACAATTAAAATTATTATCAATTAAAAATCTCGTGATTTAATTATGAAATACGAATGTAGGTTCATAAATTGCCTGATTGCTCCATAATAGATGGACATAACTAAGGGGTGTGCACACGAGTTTTGAATTTGTTATGAATGGTCAAATAATAAATGTTTAGAACATCGTTACAAATTTTGAAATTTAATTTACAATATTTAAAAATGCGTTACATGTCTCATAGAAAATATTTTTCTAATTCGAAAAAAATATGTATTAATCCAGTTAAATAAATTAAAAATATGTCGCCTGCGAAACAGTCAGGGATGCTGCACTACCCACGGATACGAATAAGACGTAAAATAGACGTTTATGAATGTCTTCAGCACTTTCTTAATGTTAAAAAACTGTACAAGTATAATTAACTGTGTTACAAACGTGTAACTATTTTTCAAATGAAATTTAACATGAGATATTAATAAATTAATGTATTAATTTCTAAATAATTAAATTCCAACACAAAAAAATCATATTTTTATTTATTATCTTTGTTTTATTAACCACTTAATTGAGTTTAAATACATCTACCGGTGATATGAGTATGTATATAAAAACGCAATTTCCAACGCAGTTTTTTTTGACAAATTCTACTGTGGTACCCACATAATAAACATATTCATTAATATAAAAACAAAATTTATTGCAAGAAGCTTATACTTTTCAGGCTCCTCGTACATTCCAGTGATCGTAATAATTTAGAGATAAAATACAATATAAAGAGAATGGTAGAACAGTTCAATTTTCATCTAAAATACTAAAGTCGTAAAATAAATCCCGCAAGTCGGAAGGTGATAGTTCAAATTTTGACCTGCCGCTCCGGTACATGTTTTAACCGCGTTGCGGACGTAAATCCGAAATAATTAATTGGGAAGAAAGTTTCCGAAAGTAATTTGAAAGGAGCGAGATGAAAACTCAGCGAGTGAAACTTCATAAAGCTTCGTGAAGAGCCGCTTCAAGCGTATCTGATCTTATTTTACATCTTTTTTCGTCCATTGTAAAACAATTTTGACCCCTCGAATATAAATGAACTCTCGGGGGAGAAGGATATAAAAAATTGACTTCTGTATTTTAATTATCTTCTATGTTTTAATAACTGGGAATTATACTTTTGAAAAGCGTAATCTGGTAATTTTCTCCTACTCAGAAATTAAGACCTCGGGGAAACAAAGCAAATGAAGCGATTTAAATAGTTGAAAAAATATCGGAAAATATTTATTGTAAAAAAATATATATTTTTTTTATTTATAATAGGTAAATATTACTGGATAAAAAAGTTATATTACTACTATTTTTTGTTTCCTTTCAATATATTTGATGTTCTTAAATCGTTGATCTGGATAAATTAATTCTATTCAGAAAAAGATATTAACATTTTACTAAATTTTTCTATGTAGATACAAAATTTCTAAGATAATCTGCCGTGTATATATGATATTTTTGGTCGGAACGTCGGCCAGGAAGGTCAGACATACATGGCAGATTAGACCAGAAAATTGTACACAATACATTTTACTACTTTTAGTATCTAACTTACTCTCTAGGTTCAATATTAACGGAGTTACAATTTTTGAACTGTCTCAATTTTGAAACAATATGGAGGATGAGATTGGCTATCGAACTAAGCCGAGATGTCTACCATGTCATCTTTACAGAAAAGTTTTTTCGAAATATGTTTTTTACGGATTCATGGGAGTCATCGTGTGTCTAACATTTTATATACCGTGGAATCTAAATCTTTTGGTGGTCGAAAGGGTGTATTCACGGACCAGTAAATGAATAGACATGAAATAAAGTGTTCATATCGAATAGGGGTTTGGAACATTAGTTGCGGGATAAACATTCTTTGTGGAAACATAAATCCGATAGTTTTTGACACATTTATGCAACAGTAAAAGTATTTACTCTTCGAAAATTAAATCTTTATGTAAACTAGATGTATTTTTTACATTAATGCATATTATATTGTCAGCGTTTAAATTTTCGTTCTAATCGAGTCATATACCAATTTAAAAAAAGTCGCAGAGCTATTTGATCGCGTAAGTGGTACCGAAGGGATCGCGTGTGCGACACCGAAATGCAAATATTGAAACAAGGAATTTGCGTTAATTCATGTCGATGGGTGTATTGAAATTTTTCGTAAATTACGTCATTACATCGAGACTTTCAATAATCGGTAGGTAAGTATTTCTGTCGAAATGTATCAAAAATAACTTGAATATAAATGCTTATGAATTTGTGTATATTTTGTATGCTCATATATTACTGTTGTTGTTTTGAATGATCTAAATCAAGATTAACTTGCACTAGCGAGTACGTGATTAGTCGATGTTGTATCGCGTGTGATCATTTATGCCCCGTTCGCATGAATAATCTATGATCTGAGCGGCCAGACCTCCGTCTGTTTGTTTTTCTATGGAGCACACTATTGTACCCTCGCATACCTAGTGTTAGATATAGCCACCTACGTTTCCTAAAACATTGTATTTTATGTTAATTAATTTTATTTCATATCATACGTTGTAAGTATATTTGGTACTTTAATATCTGCCCCATCAGGGTTGGCCCGTGCTGAGGCAAAGATTTAACATTTTTAATTAACAATCATATTATACATAGTTAGTTTATCAACTATAAATTTCGAATAAGAAATAAGAAAAAGAAGGAAAAAATAAAAAGTGTGAGTAACAAAATACGATGCAATATTTGATTTTGAGAAATTTATAGCCTACCAGAAATTTGAAATGATAATGATATTTCTACGGATTCATTTTCAACAAGTTAAAATAATATAGTCCAATGTAATTTAATACACACACACACACACACACACACACATATGCACAGGTTGCTCACGCATTGGTGTGGTATTACCACAGGTACACCCTCTAAGTGATTTTTTAGAGAGCGCTGCCTTCTCTCTGCCTACCATCGTCGTGTTTGATCATTAATTTTATTGAAAGAAAAACCTAAAATTTTTCCCCGAATTTATTTCAAGATTCATACAAAAAAAAAAAGTGATTCCAATAAAATGAACAGACACATTGAAATAAAAATTAAATTTCTCTTAAAAGTTACGGTATTTTCATTAATATTTATTTATTTCAGAATTCATTTAAAGGCATTTCTTCGATTTAAATTAAATTACGAGTATACTACTGTATTCATAAACGTCTAGAGATCTCAGATTATCTTTACTGCTCTGTGAAGATATTTCGAGGGCAAGAGGCTCATTAAATGATCTCTCTCAAAATTAACTATCATTTTCTGAATATTTTCAAGCATCGCGTAGGTCTACTTGTTTTTGAATATAAGTCAGATAATATATATATATATTTAAAAGTATACATAATAAAAAATGTAACATTTTGCGCCCGGGAGATATAAATAACTGATTTGAGAGGTTTGAGATCCATCTAAACTTGTTGGTAATTACATTTCACTGCACTGAAAATACTTGTTTCTTTTTCTTTTTCTATTTATATAAAAGTGTATCTTTCTATATTGATTTTTATTATTCTGAAACGTCAAACAAATTATAAGTAAAATAACGGAAATATTTTTAAAAAAGTAACCAACTATTGGGCACTAATTAATATTATAAATATTTTATTTCAATTACGCTATTTTCATTTGATTTCTGCGTAGCCACCTTTTGAACATTAACAGAATCATATTTCCTTACCTTATCATATTATACACATAGATTTTTCCGCTTACATGCATTTTATCATTACTGTTCTAATAAATACTATAATTAACGAAGTGAAGTTCAATAACTCGTTGCGATGTATCTATGACAGAGGATTTCAAAAAATCTTGATAAGAATTATCTCTCGTTTAAACCTGATAACCATAATCATATTGAGCTTCTCCATATTTTATCTATGACTATGTATTGTATTCGGACTATAGTGATAATGTCATTGTGGCTGTAAAGTGCTTGGTTAAATGGGCAGATCTGTGAGGTGCGAGCAGGGGCAAGTAATTTTGACTGCTGGCATATTGAGCATCCTTATCTATGGTGGCATTAACAAACGACACGGCACGGGTGACAGATGAATGTATGCCTTTGTTCGTAATAAGTTCAATAATCGTTTATGTAAACATGATCTCAGTTTTTCAAGAATGTCTTTAAGTGGATATATATATATATATATATTTCAATATTGATACGTAAGAACACCGTTTGTACAATTCAGGGAGGGCAATACAAGTCTACTATACAATATGTAAAAATTACAGTAAACAATGATAATGGAGTATAATAAATATTCCTTACTTATTGTTTGGTGATTATTAAACACGAGTGACTATAAATCATGCATCATGAGGTACTAAGATTGCAGAATTATTACTTAGATCGCTGGAGACAACAAGTTGTTCCTTCAATATTTAATAATTTACCTTCAGGATGTAACACGGTGTATAAATCCTTATTGGGAAAAGTATATACATACATATAGAATATCTACATTGCGTAGGTAGATATAAAAGAGCAAGCCCTAAACATAGAGAGCTAATTTCAACATGAATAATTTTAAAACTTGTAAAAAAATAAAGAAGGAAAATGATTTATTAATATTTCAAGTAAATTTTTTTTTTCTTCGCTGAGAATCTACATTTGTCTGGGTGTTTGTATGTATATATGACTAATTTTCCTACTCTATTTAATAATGTGCCTGTCCAAAAAATTGGCAACATTCTAAGGTCCCAAAATAAGCGTAAAAGGCCATTCACCTTTTTTTTACCGCGCTAAGTATTTTTGAATAGAACGAAGTATTTCTTCCTTTTCTCGTATTATTTACAAATTATTTAGATTATAATATAGAATAAAATATTTATATGTACCTAACCGAAACACTATTTAATTCGTTAGGGTGCCAACGTGTACAAAACACACTTCATAAATATATTATTTCCAAACAATTTTAAAAAGTATACACCGAATGTATTAGTATATTTATATAATACGAAATTTAATACACTCTTAAAATACACATTTTTCAAGATAACTTCGATCCCGCCTTCACCATTATTTTTGATAAATCGCAAAGCCTGTCATTGCCAGACAGAAGTTTTAATACAAAAATAGTCACACGGGATGAACTTACAATTTATTTTTTTTACATACTTTTTTATTTTACTGGATATTTCATCATTCTTACTTATTAGTAAGAGAGTATGTATGAGATACCTATGTATCTCATACATACTATGGAGTGTTGTACATATGTATGAGATACCTATGTACAACACTTTATTTATATGAATGACCAATATGATCTAAACGACTTATGTATAATGCAAATTATTGATTTACAATTTGTTTGCGTTTTATATTCTATTTGGTTTACTCCGTTCTTGGAGACACTTGTAATATAATACGGATAATAAACAATATCCAATTACAACTACATATTATGTCATAATACCATGTGAAGATATTAAATTTCAATTAATCTGCAATACTTTAATTTATATTTTTAAAACAATACTATATGTGTAAGTAACAATAGAGTGTTGGAATGTATACTATCAGGAAGTTAGTAACACGATTGATTCAATTTTCTCTGCCATAAGTGCGCGTATTTATCGCTCGGCAGGCAGTCAACTCGCGCCATGAACGTGACTCGACGTTTCATTAAGTACTTATTTTCTGTCGGAAGTTAAACATATTTACCAATGTTTACGATATGGCAGTGCAGCGAATCCGACGTGTGATTTTTTTTGATAACCATTATTACGTTTGACAGCTGATAAGGCGAATGTTTACCGCGAAAATAACAATGGTGCTTCTTTTTATTTCTTTTGAAATGTGTAAACAGTGTAATTAAAGAAATGGTACAATTAGGCGTATCGCTCAGCTCAAACTAAATATTTTAGTTCGTTTTGTAAATAGTGTTTAAAAAAATGTGTAATCGTTTTGTGTTAAAATCAGTAGATTAACATTTAACAATAATTGTACAAACAATTTGGGACGTTTCTCGAATTTTATTACTGACACAAACATTCTGAATTTAAGTGTCTCAAAAAGAAACAAATATTTTCTTGTCGTTTAGTTTAAATATTAAAGTGTAAATAGTTTTAATGTTCACTAAAACAAAACAATAATTATTATAACTGAACTCGTATTTATACCACCGATTGGATAATTCGTCATAATTTCAAGGTATTTATGGCGAACAATTATTAAACTTGTTAATCAATATAATATATACGCATGCAAGCTAACAAATTAATGTTTGACCTGCATTCAAAGGAAGTTTAACTATTTTCATTTTATAGTTAAAATATGAATCACTGGTGAGAACATAAGAGTGCGAAGGAAGACAAAATGGCAATGCGACGCATATTATACTCGTATACTTTATTTGCAATTACACTCTCTATTTAATGCTGATATTTCGGTTCTACTATTTTGGGATGAGTATTAATTGCACTGAAGGTAGCAACAAAACAAAACCACAACTCAAACAGTACGCCGAATCATCCAGTTCATGAACATCTAGTAAGCAAATGTGTTCCATTAAGATAAAACCAGTACCGAAATACTGACCTGAAAATTGAGATACATTAAAAAGATTTATTACAATTTGATTGTTATTGCGTTCCTGGGTTGCTTCATAAAATCACTATTTTTTAAATCTTAATGTTGTTTAATTTTTTTTGTCAGTAATTATATTAGAAGATTGCTGCTAATAAACTTCGTGATAAACTAACCAACCTACTTACCGTCACACCGTTTCTCCGCGGAGGTAGGCATAGAGGATAGAGCGCCTTCTATCCTGACACGCAATTCTCGCCTCATCCAGATTCACACATCTTCTCATACAAGCTTGTCGAATATTGAGTCTTCTAATAGGATCATCCTCCAGTATCTGGTTTACCTGGTCGTGCGAAATCTTCCGCGGACGTCCTATACTTCTGGTACCATTAACATACGCGTCATATATCTTTCTTGCCATTATCTCTTCATTCATCCGTTCCATATGATCAAACCACCTAAGTGATCCTTTTTTAACCTTATTCACTATACTGATCAGCTCTACATTATTTCCTTATTTCTTCATTTTTTACTTCGTGATAATTAAGGTTTAATAATTATAGTCAATGTAAAATTATTCCATACCGTGTATTTATTAATATTAATATTGTTTTCACCGATATGATGAATTAAAACCGTTTTTTAAGTCATTTCTAAAAATTAATGATTTTAAATAATTAAATAAACTGAACGTTACATCGTCGATAAGAAGTTTCACCTTGAAATACATCCTTTGAACAGACAAAGCGAGTGTTCATTTCTCTTATCATAAGGGTAAATATATCCCTAATTAAATATTATCTTTTTCTTCTTCTTCAGCGGCTTCATGCGGCTTGGAAGTTCATTACTGCATTCACAATAGAGCACCTGGGCCGAGGGCCCGTGGTACGTCTGTGACCGTGTGAGACAGACGCCGGAACACATACTATGGATGTTTGAGATTATGAGGGACGCCAGGGAGGATATGCTCGTGGGATTGGATGTGGCAGGCCATCGTTCTGTTCGTTGGCTTCACCTGATGAGAAATTTTTGACTATTCCGGGTGTTTGTGGGTGTGTGGTTGTCTCGCTGGGAGATTTTGAGACGGTCTAGTGTTTAGAAAGAGGGTGAGGATCATCCGCCTTTCCCTTTTTTGTTAAATAAAAACCATAGGTTTAATATCTGTCGGTCCTGGTTTCTCTTTTTGCCGAAAGGAACCTTTTTTGTTTTTTTATCTTCTTTTTTCCTTTAAGCGGTGTGTGTGCCATTTGCTGTACCACTCGGTGCCTCTGTTCTTGTGTGTATACTTTATCTATTACTGTTGTGTGCATTTGATTTATTTCTGTCTATGTTGTTGTTTTACTCCACACATGTTTTTTACTGCACTGTACGGACAATCAATGGTCATTGGTTGCCAGCCATATGGTTACCGAGTAGCGTTAATCGGTCCTAGGTAAGCGGTAGGTCACCATTCACCTGGCACTCGCCTACCTCCTATAGGTCTGCCTTGACATTATCCGACCGTCTGAGTCTTCTTTTCGGTCTCGTTCTTGTTGGCTTGTATATGAGGACTTTGTGTGTTACGGGGCTACTCTCACTACACATCCCGCTAACTACAGCGTCCTTGCTTTCTCTTTCCTCAGGACATTTAGGACGGTACATCATATAAACCGTTCCCAAAGTTCTAGATTCTTTAATCTCCGGTTAGGTTATCACGTATCGGGCCGTAAATCTTATGCAAGACTTGATTCGAAGACTTGAGACCTATTTCCTTGCGCTTAAGTGCGAAATCAAACTTCACAACCGTGTAAAACAGTCAGCTGTATCAGTGTTGTTGGTATACAGTGAGAGGTGACCCGCAAGCTCCCAGTCCTTTTCATTCGTCACCAGGTTGCAATTTTTAATTCTAAAGGCAACCATGCCCCACCGCCATGCTGCAGGGGCAACATGGCGACTATACACGGCTACGGCATGTCGAGATGTCTTTATTATTGATTTAATATAAGAGCGTGCACAAAACAACAATAATTTATACAGATCAGTGAAGAAATTCATATATCAACACAGACCAGTAAATGAAGACATGAAATAAATTGTACATATAGGAGAGGGGTTTGGAACAATAGTTGCGGGACGAGGGGCATTCTTCACATATTATTAATAGAAAGATAAATCCGATAGTTTATAACACATTTATGCAACGGTGAAAGTATTTACTCTTCGAAAATTAAATATTTGTGTAAACAAGACGGATTTTTTACATTAATGCATATTATATTGTCAGCATTTAAATTTTCATTTCAATCGAGACATACTTTTAAAAAAAGTCGCGGATATCTTTGATTGCGTGAGTAGTATCAAAGTGACACCAAAATGAAAATATTGGGACTAGAAATTTGCGTTAGTTCATGTCTGTATATTTGGTGGTCTGTGATATTACAAATATAAATGCTGCTCCTGGTCTCACGTAATGGCCCCGAAGCAGCCACGATCCAGGAGGTTGTAGGTATACAGTTTAACTTTTAATTATTGTGACAACAACCTCAACGACAGCAATTTACGTAAAGCAAAGTAACAAGCGTTTCCTGATTTTATCCTGCCATGTTTTTTCTTGTTACATATTATTATGAACTAGAATATTAATATTTACAAAATTCAATGGATATTTAATGGATAATGATGTATGAAAAATTCAATCGATATTATTTTCTACAATATTTAATGAATAATAATGTATTAAAAATTCAATCGATATTATTTTGTACAATATTTAATGAATAATAATGTATCAAAAATTCAATCGACATTAGTGTAGGTATGCAAAACACATATAAAATACGTATTTGTTTTATTTTATATATTCTAGAAGTTATCCTCAGGTAAGTGTGGCGTTTCGTTCAGAATATTTCCATCTAAAAGATCTGACGTCATAGATATGAAAGTTTTAATGATTCTCAACAGATATTTTAAATCGTTTTAGACATTTAACATACGTACGAGTACATACGTTAACGTCATAGCATATATTTTGTTTATGTAAAATTTAAGTACCTACTAAATCATATTATAATTCTTGTACCATTATAAATATACTCGTATTATTCTCTTCCTACAAAACACATTTCATTACTGGAACATAGTGTTGCAGTTCTATTTTTAATTTTAAAATAGAGATGCGTTACACGGATACATGTCACAGAATTGCAAATTGACCTAAACGCTTGTACCGTGAAAATTGGACTATTGCTGGTCACCCGGAACGAGGCGCGAACCCCCGACTATTAGAATATGTTATGAAAAGAAAACCAAAAATAAGTTCACACATATATATAAATTTAAACAAAATATAGATACCACATTTCAGTCACGGCTATTATTATATATATAGCCGCAGCTTTACGCCAGCAATTCGATGTCTCAGAGGCGGAACGAATCCATGTATACGGTCTTTGACGAACATTGTAGATGCGCTGTAATAACGCGCCATTCCGAACAGTATTCTGTATGAGTTGTTGTACTGAATTCGGAGACGGTTGTACGTCACTTGCTTGTATTTCGACCAGAGCTCACAGGTATACATGCTGGTGAAGAACGATTTAAACAGGATACTCTTCACCTCCTTACTGCATCGGTAGAAACGCCGCGACAGCATGTTTGCACTAACGCTCAACTATCTCCTCTGTCATTCTATGACATCATCGTCTTGTCCATCTTCATTGAATATATGGCCAAGGTATTTTACCTTATTTTGAACGCTCTATTTCGTCCCGTCCATATTTGAACGCCATTATGACCGATTTGCTGGCATTGAATAAAATATTGTGTTCACTGGTATATGTTTCACATATCTGTAAAAGCTTTCTTATCCCTTTTATAGATAGCGTTAGTATAACCATATCATCGAAATAACTAATGTGGTTCACATTTGTCCCGCCCATGTGGCAGCCAATTTTGCTTCGGATAGTCGCTCGTTCAATTCGTCCATGTACATATTAAAGAGGATTATCGACATGCACCCGCCCTGCCTCACCCCAATGCGTAGGTAAAATGGCTCGCAGTCGGCGCCTTCCCACCGTACTAAGTTCTCTTGCCGCCTGTGCCACCTGTTTCGTCCATAATTTGTCATATCTGACACGGTAAAAGGCTTTGCTCAAATCTAGAAAGCACGCATATATCGTGGTTCTTCGACTTTTTAAATAGTCCACAATCTGCTTCACGACAAAGATCGCATTGTCAGTATACAGATTGTTTTTGAATCCCATTTGGTTGTCTCTAGTGTTCATGTTTATAGAAATATGGTACATAATGATTCTTTCAAAAAGTCTTGCCATTATAGTGGCTAACGATATCGGCCTGTAGTTTTTGGGGGACAGTATATCCAGTTGTTTCGACTTTAATATCGCTTATGCTTCATCATGTTACTAAACAGTATCGCCAGGAGCGAGGATAAATATTTTCCTGCATTTCTTGCATGCTCAATGCTGAGAGAATCATGTCCAGGTTGCCGGTTTTTGTAGCTTTAATTGCACGAGTAATCATTTCACTTGCGACTATGGGTACGGCAGCACTTGCAGCACGGCAGTATTTATGGAAGCAAGATTGATTTACGTCTGGCAAAAAGAAGTTCAATTCATTCAAGAGTTATTATAATAATAACAATTTGTCTCTTTATTTCTAACACCTCGTTCGAGAACAATGTCGAGGGGAAGAGAATAATACTGGATCAAAAAAAAAAGTCTCAAAATAATTTTGCGATCAAGTTTCATTCTTACCCTCGACATTTATTTAAAACAGACTTACGAGGTCTTAATAGCAGGGTGATGAATTGTAATTTGATTATGAATAGTCAGCTCAGCTTGCAAATTAGGTGGTGAATTTTTAAAATGTGGTAGCAATTAAAATAGAAAAACTCGTTAAAATACAATGCAGAGTAACTGATATCGAAAAGTACTTTTTGTAGACAAAGAATGTTCGCTATTCCAACCTTGTGCTCCATATGATGTATGGATGTTTTTGATATAACACGACCACATTAAAACAATAAAAACAAAACCTAAGGTATTTCGGTATTGATGTATCCAAGTTAAACCGGATATCCTACATCCGGCTTTTGAGAGGACGCTATTCGTTTCAACCGTTTTTTTCTTTCTTAAAAAAGCAACGATTTTTTAAAAAATAAACTCTTAGGCCCAATTGTGTGATCAGTAGTAACTTTTTACTATGGTAACTTTTACTAACGCCCGTCGTAAAAATTCTTTGTGGGTGGTTGCTACATTAAATTTACTACAGCATAGATGGAGATGTCTATAGGTGCGACAAATAATCATGAAATATGCTTTATTTTAAGCATGGTTTTTTTCGCCCAGGCGTTTGAAATCCGTCACATTATTGGTGAAATTTTTTGTGCTAATGTATATTAAACAACGAGATCATCATCAGACGAACTCTCATCACTAAAATAGCGGGATATGGAATGATTAATAAAGTATCAATGTGTCAGATGACTTTTGGAACAGCTGTGAAAAGTCCGCCATATTTAACTAACTATCAGACAATCCGTTTTCGCAATTATATTACTATAGTAACATTTTTTTACTATTGTAAAAAGTTACCACTGATCACACAATCGGCCTTTATAATGAGTGTAGGTTCGTTCAAGACGACACACTCAAACACGTCACCGAGCACAGCGGCGTCGGTCCGCCTTCCTGTTGACGTGTGTACATTCATACAAATTAGACAATAATACACACGACCATGCTTGTTAATAACTGACGGCACGGTGAACTAATTCAGTCCGGAGCAACTGCAATAACAAACTGGTAATGCGTCCATGACCCGTGACCTATGCAATCCAATAGAGTGCTCCGTTTGAGGATATAATAACACGAGAGAGTAGTGTTTGTTCTTTGTCTTTGACACCTACTTTTAATTAATATTTCAGCCTGACAGTCTTATAAAAGGGTATTCACGAATATGTAGATGAAGTTCTTTTTTGTATTTTTAAGGTTTAAAATATCTGAGAAAACTGAAAATCTTTCTGCGAACAAAAAACTTCAGGTAAGAGCGTTTTATTTATTTAAATTTATTCTCTTAAACGGAAAGCGGTTGGTTGTACGTTGTACGTACACATTGTATTATATTAACCCTCAGCTTACCATGATAGAAAATACTCGTAAGCAGCCATAGTGTCAACTTGTGTTACCGTGAGGAATGTGTAATTTTTAAGCATTTTAGGTGAGAAAAAAATGCCTTTACTAGTTTCAATGGCGGTAAATACTTGTTATCAAACTTTTACTACAAATACTGATAAATATAATAATATAACCGAGTATTTATCATAAGCAATCTAACGGTGGCAAGTATCGACCATACCGAGCGGTAGACTTGTGTTACTGCATAGCTACGGAAAGGTTAAATAATACTAGTGTCTTTTCAGAAGACGAGTCTTGGTTTTTTTTACATAATTAATAACGTACTTTAAAAATAATAAAAATGTTAATAGGAAAACGATTTATTTATTAGTTTGATATAAAAATAATTACTAATTAATTACAAGTTTATTTATTTCGATTCTATTAAGTAAAATTCTAGAATTCTGAAATAGATAAAATCTTGAAATGCACGTTTGGCAGCAGCTTAAATGTTGAAGTCCTCTCTATAAGAAGTTGAAATGATTAAATAAGTGATAATCCTTTGGCAAGATTCTACTAAGATGAATAATAACTCTTCTAAAGTCTTAAGCCATTTATACATAAAAAAAAAAAAATAATAATTTTGCGAAAACTGGTTGTTCGATCGTTGGTAAAAAATATTTACCCATTAAAAGTTCATTTCATTCAATAGTAAACTATTATTATCCTCCAATATCGGATGGTAAAAACCGTAAATCGATAGTTAAAAATGGTGGACTCTTCACAGCTGTTTTAAAAGTCATGTATCACATCAATACTTTGAAAGTTGCAGCACACAACAACGTATCATTCAACATCCCGCTATTTTAGTGATGAGAGTTCGTTCGATGATGATCTTGCTGTTGAATTTATATTAACACATAGGCCGAAGATTTTTCACCAGCAAAATGACAGATTTCGAACGCATGGGTGAATAAAGATATAGATAAAGCTTAAAATTGTATGTATTGTTAATTTTAAATATTTCTAATACATCAACTTTGAAGACTTTCTCAGATATTGGATGATATTCGCCTTGCCACACTATTCGGCGGGATTAACTTTGACAGTAGTAAACTTGATGTTAGATTAATTCGCAAACGTTTTTTACCACGGGCGATGGTCAAAAGTTACTATAGTAAATTTTGACTAAACAGTAGGTCTGTGATATTTTAAATAATAATTAAATGTATTAATTAGAAAGATATACATATAAAATCAATTTCATCGAAAAATGTTGTTATTGCGCCATCGGGATTCGAACCTGGATCTCTTTCAAAACCGGGGAAGGTGCTATAATATCCAACTATGCTATAATATATAAGTTGTATGAATGTGTCCAAAATTTAATAAAAATGAATTGTTAATGCTGGCGTCTGCTATCGGTTTACTCGAAGGAAAAAAGTAGATGGCTCTTTCAAATAATGGAATGATAAATATATTCATATGGTGTAACGAAAATGTGTTCAAAAAATTGTCATCAAAAATAATTTCACTGTAGCATAATTGGATAATGCACCTTTCCCGGTTTGGAAAGAGATCCAGGTTCGAATCCCGATGGTGCAACTACAATATTTTTCAATAAAATTAATTTTATATGTATATCTTTCTAAATAATACATTTAATTAGTATTTAATTAATGTTTATTTTTTTATTATGAGTTTATTTTGGGAAAAATGGACCGATCTCTTTTATTGCTCCTCACAGCGGTAACACGATCCAGGACAGATGCTGTAACAGGACGCTTAACAACACTTCCTGCTACCGTTTTATTGACAATTATTGTAAAGTATCTTACATCTGTATTTGCTGTGGATGGGGTGGGGCACTCATCTCCAACAAGACATGGAGCTTTTCTGAATAAAGCCGAACGACCGATCACCAAGAAAAGAATGAGTATTACATCACGAAATTAAATGGCAACCGTATTAAAGTATTAGTAAAAGCACAAAATACCTGCAACGCACCTTCTCTTATTATATATACAAGTATACAGTCGATTCCGCTTAATTGGACCACTGGTTTATCGGGATAGCCGCTTATTTAGACCAAATCCCAAGGAACAGAAATCAAATAAAGTAACTAATAGTAATTTACTTCGGTTATCTGGGACACCATTCCGTTTAATTGGGACAGTGAATTAAAAATTTAAATAAATATGTTAATGGCCAACGTCCGCGCTGAACGCCTGCGCTTATTTAGTACAATTGCTACAATTGATGAATTCCTGCAAAATATTTTTTTATTGTTATAAATGTATTATGTACATTATTTTCATGACTATTTATTTTAAGATACTCTCATTATAATTGTTTATTTAAAAAAAATATAGCATTATTGATTATTTAATTTTATCATATTTATATGTATATTTAATAATTATATACTATTTTTCTGTAATTCAATATTTTTTCAATAATTTAATAAAGTTATAAAATATGTACATATTATTTTTTAATTTCACCTTAAACTTCGCTTATTAGAGCCAGCCGCTTATTTGGGACAAAATGTTTGGGCCCAATGTGTTCCAATTAAGCGGAATCGACTATATACTCCCGCCACTGTTTACCGACTCATTTTACACTGTTATCTTTTGTTCTCGTTCTAATATGAATCATTAATTATTTATACACTCACTCGTGTTTATTCATCCATCTCAGTTAGATTAGGTTAGGTTAATCTATATGTTTTTGTATATTTCTTAAACGGTTTCAAAATATATTTATTTAAAATGAAATAATTATATATTTTCGGTTTAAAGTATCAGTTTATATACCTATCAGAAACCGATAAATAGTGGCGGGTAAATAACAGGAAATTTTTACGCGAAATTTATTAATTAATAATTAAATAATAACAGGAAAGTTACGTTCATACGCGAAATTATTTAATTAGTAAATAATTGTTAAGATGATAATTTTCGCTTGAAATCCTATTCAAAATTGTTTGTCTTTTCTGTGTTCACAAGTAATATTTCTTAAAGAATATTTGTAATCCCTAGAGATCAACAAATTTGATTTTTGATCCAGTTTTCTTTCAATGTTAACTTAACTGTCTGTGGCGGATTTATCAACAAGCACTTGAGGTGCCATCTGGAGCCCGTCTAACTTTTTTTTAAATAAATATTTAAAAATTATTATTTTTCCCATCATAGAATACCGTCAAACAATTGAGACGCGACCTTCTGGTTATAATTATAATTAAATTGTCTAGTTATAATTAAATAAATATTGTCTACAATAATGCAAAAGATTCATTTGCTGATCCAAAGTCTAGAATATACCTTTGTACTTTTATATAATTATTAAAATTTCATATAAATCTACGGAATGTTTATTATTTTACACCTGGGGCCTCGGATTGTCTAAATCCGCCACTGATTTATTTTACATACTGTTGATAATGACTTTATATTTTTTGCCACATGATTATGCGAACATAAATTGCATTGAATAATTTGAATAACATTGCAAATAAATAAATTAAAGCTACGATATGATTAAAATATTTAATGACTGTATTATGCACAATTTGATTATTATTGTCCGGCCACGTGCGTCGCTCGCTTCATTATTAGAATCCTTTGTGTCGCACCTCATTGAAATTATTGTATTTTTAATGCGTAAAACTTTTTAATTTGCATTTTTATTGTTTGGTTAATCCACGCACTGGGCAAAAGGTGGGAAAGGGAGACGAGACTGTGAAAGAATTGGTTGTGTAAAATAAAAGCCGCAAAATAAAAGTGATAAGGTACCTACCTACCTTCGACCCTTGATATTTACTCACGTTAATAGCAATCGCGTACACGTATCATGTACCACCTAGCTATATAACATGACTAGCTATGAGCATTTAACATAGCGAACCAACGCTGTATAGCTTTGATTGGCCTGTTGTTAAGACGAAGAATAATCATTTTATTCTTATGGCTATTTAAAACAAAATTTCAAGGACAATTATATTTGTGGGGATATGAATTACGGTCACTAGTTTAGCGAAAATGTATTTTTTTGATGATTACATATGTTGTATGAATATGTAGGTACCCCATATATTTAAGCCAGCGTTCACGTGTTCGTTTGATTATGATCGCGGAGATATATTGTGTATGTGTGGCCAGAGCAGGTTAAAGAAGAGCAACTACTTACGGTAGATATATACAATGAAAATACTACACAGAGGAGCGTTTGCTAGAGATATTAACTATAAGGTAGCAGCGAGAGTAGTGACTCTCAGGAGATGGTCTTCATATTGGCATATGATTTATTTATTGTAACATCGGTATCGGGCGTGTTTTTTCGGATATTAGGAGCTTTGTTTTACGCCCAGGCATCTGCAAGGTGCGTTCAGGGGTCATTCACAAATTATTAGTTTTCGAAAAACTTGCAATAAGATTCTGATTAATAATAAATTACAATAAAAAGTATAAGGCCTCATTAAATACTATCAGAAAACAATCTGCTCTTGCAGATTATTATTGTTATGTGGTATGATAGTCGCTAAGCGGCCTCTACAATAAATCAACAAATGAATTTATGTACGTTGCGCCGTGTACCCCTGTGCGATGTCCTGTAAATAAATTGTGCAGATGAGATAGATAATAAATTTAAAATCTGTCGAGCTCTTTGAAACATCCCATGAATCACATTATATTCATCTCGTGAAGTTCACAATGGGCACTAAACTTAATCAGAGAACTAACTAATAAGAATAGAGAGAAGTCTTGTCTTCAGTCGCTGTATTAAGTTCACTTTTATCTCCGTATTATTATTATTTTCACTATTCAAAAGTTATATCACAATCTGACAATTTATATTATGTCTCTTAAATCACATGTTTTTTTCATAAAATCAATGCGATAATATTATGTATTTCTTAAAACAAACCATTTTTAGAGAAAATGGCCGCCATGTCACATCCTTCAACTTGCTAGTTATTGGCTGAGTGATTATGGTGGCGCTCAAAATATTTCAGCCTCTCTCTCTCTCTCTCTACTTAAAATTAAACCGGAATACATTTTGCCAGGTATGTTATATTATTATTATGTATTAAAATCATTAAATTACCTGGCAAAATGTATTCCGGTTGAAATATTTAGTAGAAAATATAATGTATACATATTCTTGACCGTGTTTGCGTCCTATATGTTGCGTGTGTTCTGGCATGTTGTCAACACCAGGCGACACGGGTTTACGGAGGAAACAGCACGAAATAAGCTTATGTATTTACCTAACACCCGGTATCCCGTAACTCCCACTTCAAGCCGACAAATAACATTACTGTTTAATTAAAGTTTTTCAACTTAAATCCAGAGATTGAATAAACGTTATTTTTCATTAAATCCATTTACTTATACGTAATGTTTAAATACAAACACGAATCATAGCTGTCACAAAAAGTTACAAATATTCTATTCGTATTTGAAATACTTGTAAACACTTATATAGCAAACTAGTATTCTTGGATTCCAGCAGATTATGAATTAAATCAGTTAAATTATTGTTGGTAAGGAATGTACATTTTTTATAAGATATGGTCGAAATATTTTAATTGAATGTGTATATATATATATCGTTTATATATCTGTATGAGTAATATTGGCTACATCCTCGGCCAGGTTGCAATGATATTTTTAGAGAAAAATCTTGTGAAGAAAAACCCCCGTTTTATAATTTTAAGTAGAGAGAGAGAGAGAGGCTGAAATATTTTGAGCGCCACCATAATCACTCAGCCAATAACTAGCAAGTTGAAGGATGTGACATGGCGGCCATTTTCTCTAAAAATGGTTTGTTTTAAGAAATACATAATATTATCGCATATTGAGAAATCAAGAGGACATCTTTAATTCTTAGCGACGATAAAATGAGAATGAAAACTTGTACATATATATATAATTTTCTAAACATTTTGTTTATCTCTTAAAACTTAGTTGCGAGTTTAGTACGAGTTGAAAGCAATATGTTTTATCCAAATCGGATAACAAATTAATAAGTTATTGGCGATGAAACGTTTAGCTGTTACACTTGCAGTCACTCCGCGGACGGACGTACATTCGGCGGTAGTGAAAAACGCGTATTACCGTATAGTGCTGTACTGTGGGTGTAATATGTACTTTGTAGCGAAATACGTGAGAAGTGTGATGTCGTTTCCGTAACAAGATATCGTTTCGTTTATCGGTATTTTTAATTAAAATTTATTTTAATAATAAAAATACGGTTAATGAATAATAGGCATTCAATAAATTGTATGTTTTCTATGAATTACCATAATACTAATGATGTAGTATATGTTTAGTAATGACGATTAATGTTACGCACTATAAAAGATAATTAAAACAGTGAAAACTTTTTTTAATATTGATTATTCAACGATTTACTTCTACCTGGTTCACTCTAGATACTCTAGAATGTTTCACATCAGAATTATTAGAAATTATAATAAATCATATGCCGCATGCAGTGATTTTTTGGAAATGAATTTTAAAATGTTTCATCGTTTTTTATATGTTTAATAAGTTTTTATTGATTTTGTTAATTTTTCTTGGCACAGTGTGTAGCGGTGTAGTATACCGCCATGCACCGCTTTCGCTAGTACTCCTTATTATCTATGGTGCCAACTTGTATGGAAACTTACATCGTGGATGTAATCAGTATGTTTTCAAATAGGCATTGACAGTTACAATTATCCAGTGCAACCTACTTTACCGGCGATTGTTTGGACATTGTCCTCCATAGCCTCCGCGCTGGGGCCTGACGATTAACATTTAATTACGCGTGCGTTCAATAATATTATTCATAGATTGTCATTGCTAATTAACCGGCAGTCGCTGGGGCCACCGGCTACAGCCCGAGGCATCAGCCAGGCCTTGTGGGGGCGCTCACGCCTGCGTCGCTTATATTATCAATTCTGTGACATTCCTTGGTGGGTTGAGGGTCTCAATTATATTCACATCTATTTTATGTATATATAATACTCTAACCCATGTATATAAATATTATAAAACACGTATTGTTCATAAGGAAGCGAAGAAATTAATGATTTATTATGTTAAGGAGAACACATTCTTATTGTGATGTTGTAATTATTCAGAACATAGGTCTGTGATGTTTTAAATACTAATTTAATGTATTAATTATAAATATAAAATCAATTTTGTCGAAAAATATTGTTTTTGTGCTACTCGGATATCCCGGGGAAGGTGCATTATCCAACTATGCTACAGTGACAATATTTTAGCGACAAATTGATTTAATATGTATATCTTTCTAATTAATATATTTAATTCATATTTAAAATATCACAGACCTATGTTCTGAATAATTACAACTTCACAATAAGAATGTGTTCTCCTTAATAATATAAGTTGTATCAATGTGCCCAAAATTTAATAAAAATTAATTGATAATTCTGGCGTCTGCAGTCGGTTTACTCAAAGGTATTTGAGATTCCGTAAAAACAATGTAGATGGCTTTCAAATAATGTAACGACAGATGTATTAATTTGAAAAAGTGTAACATATGGGTTCGAAAATTAGTCATGAAAAATACTGGCGCTATAGTACAATTGGTAGTGTACCTTCCCCGGGGAAATAGAGATCCAGGTTTGTATCTCGGTAGCGCAAAAACAATAATTCTCGACAAAAATGATTTTATATGTATATATTTATAATTAATACATTCAATTAGGATTTATTATGTTTTAAAAATGTATATAGATTTTTTTTAAATATATTCTTGTACATATACTCGTACTGTACTACAATACACTATTTTATATATAATTAGCTTTAGAAACAAGGAATAACAAACATATTTATATCTTTTTAAAAATTAGGAGATAACTGACAACTGATAAAATGGTAAAATGATAATTGATAAGATATTAATTAGGATGAAAGCCACTAACGATGATAACGACGGCGCATATCAGTGATACAACTAAAAGTCAAAAGAAGTACATTTCAATTGAGTTAATTTGCTATATAATCTAGATAAATCTAGATTGAAGAATAACACTGGTGAGTAGTTTATAAGGATGACCTTCTAGAATATATTAATTGTTGAAGATTATTCTCATTTCTATTGCCGTGATTTTCTTCACGATAATGTTGATATTATATATTGAGCTATGGTAATGTTAATATTATCAGGCCAGGTCTATACCGTTCATTTTGACCTCATTTAATTACAACTACAACGTAAATGGATACATAAATATTATGTCTCTGTCTCTATTAACCAGTTGGTTCGGTAATTTCTATGTGGACTTTCAGAGAGTAAGTAATATATGGATTTAGTAGTAACGCATTAACGTAAAAATACATACATAATAAATAATTAATTTATAATACAAATTAAATTAATCAACTTGAAAGATATACAAAAAAAAATCAATTTATCAAAAAAAATATTTTAGCAACTACCGGGATTTCTGTTAAAACTTTCGAGTTGATTAATTGAATTTGTGTTAAAAATATAACAGAACTATGTTCTGGAAAACTGCAACTTCACAACAATAATGTGTTCTCAGTAAAAAATAATTTATGTGCCATACCATACGGTATTAAAACTATATTTGGAATAGCGAAACTTCTTTGGACTACGTGAAATAAAATTTGTTGTCGTTGAGCAAAAAAATTAAATCTTCTCTTTGAGATAATTTTTGCTCCATGTGCATACATTTAACCGTGTCTGAAGGTAGGTCCCTTTGTCGTATTATATAATCCACAGGGAATGTTCAAAGTGTGTCGAATAGCATTTGTTTCTACTATGTTTTGGGTCATCATTTGCTTTTCCGTTTCTGATTGTGAATCCCAAATTGTGATTGTAAAACCCAAATTCTGATTGTAAAACCCTCGTTAACAGCTCTGCGTCGGGGTTAGCGCCAATGAAGATTGTTCGTAAAAAAATAAAATAACATATATGTAAAATAACTTTTAAATCGAATACATAATTTTTTATGCATTTAATATTTAAATTTAAGTATAAATTTCAAATAAAAAATATTATTAAATGAAATTGTATGTTATTTAAAATAATACCAAAAATGGAAACAATAAAAAAAAACATTATTTTAAAAATCACTTGTAATATTTTTAAGGAAAACACATTCTTATTGTGAAGTTGTAATTATTTAGAACATATGTCTGTGATGTTTTAAATACTAATTAAATGTATTAATTAGTATTTACTTGTAATACTGATTGCCCCTGACGTTAGAAAACTATAACAGATCAAATGGGATGTTTTATTTTCGAGTGAAGTATTCTGCAACTATGGTAACTGTGTAGAACAAGTTTTTGTAATGAATTATATAAAAATCAATAATCAGAAATAAATATGGTTAATCAACTAATAAAACAGAGTTGATATTTTTAATAAGTCGCACATTCCCGCACACCCATATTTAAGTAAGTGCGCTTGATACATGTGAAGAAAATTTAATTATACAATCATGATTGAATTTAGAACATTAATTATAATTATTGTATTAACAATGACTGGTTTTGCTGACAATAAATTTTATATGGCTCTAAATTTTATTATTTAATACAAATTAAATTGATTTATTTAATTAATTTGATGGAATTGGAATTGTGGATATAGAAAATGATAGTTTGTAATATTATTTTGTATTATTCGTTAAAATATATAAAGGATATTAAGAGGTCTAATGGTTTTGAAAGGGAATTTAACGGATATTTGAGAAGGGATATAGAAATGGTGGGTATTAAGATGGTATTGATGGATCCTGGCCGCAGCGATGCAGATCGGTCTATGTCTGACCTCTGAACTCACACACGAGAAATACCTGAATGTTCACAAATAGTTCACATATATAAACTGGATGGTATAACCATAACGTACTCCTAGTTAGAGACTGACAACTAAAAAAATGTTATTTTGAGACAAAGCTTTTGATGTAATTATAAACTCTTAAGAATGCCTGTGATGTACTTAGTTTCTCTGTATTTTCTTTTGTCAATATGTAATGATATAAAATATGTTAACACAAATTAAATTAATCAACTAGAAAGATACACAGAAGAAATCTATTTATCGAAAACACATTCAGTTGCTACCAAAATTCGAACTTATCCGGGAAAACGTGTTATCAATTTATTGATTTTGTCTGTATTCCTAGTTGATTAATTTAATTTGTATCAAATACCACAGAACTATGTTCTGAAAATGCAACAGCACAACAAAAATGTGTTTTTCATAAAATATGTTAATTTGAAATTTCAATGACAATAAAAAATAGTAAACTCATTAACTAATATTTTTTTGTAATTAGGTACTTATATTTCCAGACTATATTTAATGATACTTAAATTCGAAATGGTTTATTTTTCGTTGTAATATTCTTTATGTAAAAAGATGTTAAAGTTTTTCAGATTTTATACATTATTAACTCACAATTCAGGTATCTTGACTTATTAAAGTCTTTAACTAGGGGTGCGATATGTCCTATCCAACTGTTATGACACAAATATTCATCCCTTATAACGAATTCGATACACATGATCCTATGGTTTTGATATCAGCTCGTTTAAATAATGATGAAGTTAGTCCAAATGCAAACTGAATTGTGAATTCACAAGATATCCACAAAGATCAATACTAACCAGTATAGTTAGTTGTAGCCGATTGACATTCCCTCGCGGATCGTTTGCAACACACTTTCTAGTAAGCGAATGTTACTGAATAATGTGATATGTCGAGCGTCGGATGAGACGAGAATTTTGAGACCAGTATTCAAAATGTGACATTTATATTGGTAACAAAGTTCATTAAAACTATTTACATAACAATATTCGTCAGACGGATTATCCAAAATTATCTTTAAATACACAATTGAAAAGGTCTTGTACTTTTACTATGGATATGCGCTGCTAAAATCTAAGCATTATAATTTTATTAAGGAGAACACATTCTTATTGTGAAGTTGTAATTATTCAAAACAGACGGTCTGTGATGAGATCCAGGTTCGAATCCCGGTAGCGCAAAAACAATATTTTTCGACAAAATTGATTTTATATGTATATATTTATAATTAATATATTAAATTAGTCATTATAATTTTATTTACTAAAGATGTGAATGTACATATAATTTATTAAAATTACAAATAAACTTATTTACACATCACGAAGAAACAACAATATAGTTTCCAATCGGAAAATACTCGGTTTTACATTGGGGAGGGTAATCTAAAGGAAATAGATAAAACCTTACTTCCTTTAATCTCGCGTCTAGCTTTTCTGATGTTTAAGATTCAATCGGGTTTATAAAATTAATTAACGGGTGAAAACTTTAATAAAATTATTAATATATTCATAAAAAATCATTAATTCGTCGTTTTGTAGTCTGGTCTACACATATTAAAACCATGTATTTATATTTTTTATATTCAGTGCGAACGCTCTAAAAACAAAATTATTTCAAGATACCTTTTAGCCTAATTCTAATTTTTCCTACGTAACTATTTTACCATATTCCCCATGATGTTACGCAATTAGTAACTTATATGAAGGTTATGCTAATTATATAATTAATTTCAAACTTAGTCAGATCCACGTTAATCTATAATCTGCAAATAGCTAGGCAGCTAGCTGTTTGTTGCCAATTATTCTACTCAGCATGTCAATTGTAAACCGCATTTGGATATTCTGTCAGTAGATGCCTGTCAGATAAATTAAACGGTAATGGGGATAATAATGGTTAGAATTGTATTTGTGAAATCATGGATGCATTTATATATATAGTACATATGAATGCTGCTATGAATTTTCTTATTGATGTTACTTGTACTTTTTTTTAAAAATTATGGCATATTCAGGCCTATTCTCAAAATTGCAATATTGAAATGGAGGTGATTGTTACACCAACTCTCAAAAATAGTGTTATATTTGAATGAGAGAGAGGGAGAGAGAGTGAGGGAGTGAGGGAGATAAACGTACCATAATCTGTCAAAACTATCTGTCTATTTTTGAGGGTTGGTGTAACAATCACCTTCATTTCAATATTGCAATTTTGAGAATAGGTCTGATTATACAGAATATGACATATTAATTCATAATGTATGTAAGTTTTGATTTTCCATAGATTCTGCTATTTTCAATGGAGTTATTTGAGAAATTTATTCTAGTTCCACAATCCATGCAAGTATATTAACGAGGTAGATAGATAATAGGTCATCGGATCCCCCGGAACGATAAACTATTAAGAAATGAAAGAAATCTCGGCCATTTTCGGGATTTATTAGGGTGTGGGTCTCCTACTGGGGGTTGCTGGTATGGACTATGCCGGGAAGAACAGTGACTATAGAGATCTAACGGAGCATTTTACTGGCGCTTACTTTCTTGTTGGAATTTCTGCCGGACTGTGACCGAGTTCTGCTACTGAAACACATAAATGTGGTGTCTACCGTCCCCTTTGGGTGTATATGATTTATATAGCTTCTCTCTGGCTGCCTTCTGAATTTAATGTGATAATGAGTCTCACGTCAAATTGTACAGGTATGGCTCTGGTACGATGATACCGGAGCGCCAACCTATGATGGTATTAAGATTTAATAACTGAATGTAATATTGACGAATCGAAACGAGGGTAAACAACTCTCAAAAAGATTCGGTATAAATGTTTTGTAATCAAACTGATCAAATATAAAAATAACGTGGTAGATCCTTAACTAAGAATGTTTAGGAAACTGGTGCAGTCATCTTTTTTTTTTAAATAGAGATGCGTATACGGAATACGCATAACATTAATATTCTTACTATTTTCAAAATTTAAAGCTTGTGCTGTGAAATTTGGATTAACTTGATTGCCTCCTGAAACGAGTCTCGAACCCCCGACCATTAGATCACTCAGGCGAGTATCATAACCACTAGACCACAAGCACGTTAAATGCTATATTTACGTCATTTTTACATCTGCATTATTATTTTTACATCTGTATTATTCCTAATTAGTTAGAAAGTTATCATATTCCTGAACTAAGACACGTTTCCCTCCGAAAACTCAAATAGGTTAAAATTATTGATGATTTGCGAGATTCAAACAATATATGCAATTGCATTTTTGCAATAATAAAACACTTTTCAAAATGTATAGCAAAATTATATTTTGTATTTTATTGCAAAGAAAAAAATATATATAGGTAGGCATATAATATAACAACCTCACTCGCATTATTGATATACTCATATAGTAATGTCAGTCATATACTAACACACACTTGACTAAAAACCGTTATCGTATTTTCTCTAAATAAACCAGCTTTTTTTACCCCCCCGTTATGTTGAGGTAATTAAGGCAAATGTCAGAAACCTTCATTATTTTTTGACTACAAGAATATTATATTTAGTATATAGAACATTTAACTGTCTCTAATTAATTGTTTTTAATTAGAGTCAGAGATCATTTAAAACATAGAAAAAAACGTGAAAATTAGATGTTATCAAATTCAACACCATCCCATTTTCCAAACTCACATTTTTCTTGTTCTCTCTCTTTATTTACAATGTATTCAATAAATAGTAGATATCTCATAAAGACGAATCTATTTTGTATTAACGAAAAAATATGGAAGTATGGGTAATTAAAAAGCTTACGACCTGTCTTCGGCTGGCTTAAGTGATTAATTTACACAATGTAACGTTCACCATTCCACCCAATCAACCTCCATATCTATCAAACTTTTTAAAGTTGTATATATGTTAATATGTGGAATCACTTCGAATACTACTACACTATGGACTAAATTTGATATTAATTTTCTTTGAAACAGCATATATGTCACAATGAAAATCTATTTTTAATATTTTTTTTTGAAATACGTCTTCGATACATACTTCCATATTTTTCCATTAATAAAAAAGAGCTTTGTCTTTATGAGATATCTATTATTTGTTTAATAACAGTGTCTGTGTTGGTGAAAATCCAGTAATTGTGTGTTTTTGGACATATTAAAATATTGCTACAATTTATTCAATTATTTCAAAGGCTATCCATTAATGTAAACTATGCATTGTTTCCAAAAACATACTTTATATAAGAAAATGGTCTAACATCGGTCTAACGACTGTAAATCTCATTAAACTTTGTAATTGTACAGTTTTCTACCAATCTTCGAAGATAAAGAATTGTTCTTACTTATCGTTACTTTCTAACAAACTGAATTTAATCATAATCTGCGGAGAACAACTTCATTAAAACTTTAGCGATTGTAAATAGGAACGTAATCCGGGGCATCTGTCTTTATTCTTCAACAGCGATGAAAACATTCTTCCTAATTAAAAATATTAAAGTTTCCTTTTAAGAATTATTTGAATTTGTTTTTTCCAATTCTCTCCTTGTGTGTTCGTAATTTACTTTAAAAGAGATCGCATCACGTGATATTTCTAAGAGATCTACCAAACTAATGATTATTATGTCATATAATTACAGTAAGATCGCGATGTAACGCATCTTGATATAACAGACAAAATTTCCGGTCAAGTGTGAAAATTATACATGTTTAAATACAAGTGTTCCAGGTCGTAATCAACGTTCTGCGCGTAATTAGCGCGTCATTTAATTTTATAGAGTTAATTATAAAAAGAATCTTAACGTCTTAACAATTTTTTTTTTTTAAATCTAATTTTAAAAGTCAAATTATAATAAATATTATTATTGAGTTCTGCTAGTTTTCGTAAGCATTATTTATATGTTACAGCTGTTTTGGCGGTTAAGGCCATTTTCAATTAAAAATAAACATGGAACTCTACAAACTAAACACAATAAGAATAAATAAAATATCTTAACGAACTAACTCATGACGAATGTGTTTGGATATATCATTCGAAGACGAATAAAAAATAGAATTTTGTTTGTGTTTTTATATTTTTTTAACTTTATACCTACATATAAATAATTATATTTTCTTTTAAAATCAGCAAAGTTATCTTTGTGGTTAAAATTCAACTAAATTTAACTACGAGTCCCATTCTAAAATTTTTTCCTAAAAATTATTCGAGTAAATTTGTATTAAGATTTATGATTTGAGTTAGGTAATAAAAAAATTAAAAAAATTTAAAATAGATTCTGTCAAAGAAACAATATATGTTTTAGTTAGTTATAACATCCTGAAGAAGAAAATGGTATTTTTCGAAATCGGTAGATGTATTTAAACTCATTTTAGTGGTTAATAAAACAAAGATAAAAATAAAAATATAATTATATTTTTATAGAACGCAATCACTTTGTGGTTTGACATATTAGATTAAATGAAGTCCTAACGAAGCTTGACCTAAGCGAAACCGGTTGACGCGTAATAAAATTCGTGGTTTCATACAAAGTGGTTGTATTTTATTTAATATAAATAATTCGTTTTTTCGGAAAATGTGTTTTGCTAATTATTTCTAAAATAAATTTGATACAGACCTGATCAATTTTTTTTTTATTATTTAATTGGTTGAATATATAATAATAACTGAGCAATATATTCGATATGTAGGTAGGTAATCGGTTAAGAAAACAAAATTTCGCATTAAAAAACATTTGTTTTATTTCACAGTGAATATTTAATATTGAAATGCAATTCCTTTTCACAGTATTAATTTTGGTTATAAGAATATCTATACTGTAGATATTTTATTAATTTTTAATTAAGTATTTTTAACTATCTACTACATAAAATTAATATTACTTTATTTTTAAATCTGTTGGGTATTCTCGACCCATTTAATGTAATATCGGAAAAATATCCGCCAGCACTCACCGTTAATCAAAACTGTGGAGCAGTATTTAGGATGTGGCCTAGAACACGGCACTTTGTTCCCCGTCCGTACAATGTCATTATATTTTGATGAAACCCCTGTTAACTCGCTGTTTTGCTACAAAGTTATCTTGTATTAGCGAAATGCAAGCCTGCAGTATGCCGTCGGTTACATTGCTTATTGAACAGAATATACAAGTCTGTGTAAATTTTTGAAATGTGTGTTAGGGTGTTAGGACATCTAACGAATGTCGTCTAAACTTATTATTATTAATAGATTAATAGAAATATAAACAATAAAATGTTCAATGGTGAAGCACCTCTTCTACTTCTTTCAACCTTGTGGCATGTTGAGAAGTAACAACCGGATCTAACCGGAGTCAGACCAGATCCAAGCGGTGATCAACAATGTGCCATTTTTTCATCAATTTCAATTTTTTGTAATGTTATATATAATTATTATAATAACATAACAAAAATTATATCATTATCAGGAGAATACATTCTTATTGTGAAGTTGTAATTATTCAGAACATAGGTCTGTGATGTTTTAAGTACTAATTTAATGTATTAATTATAAGTATATACATATAAAATCAATTTTGTCGAAAAATATTGTTTTGCGCTACCAGGATTCGAACTCGGATCTCTATTTCCAATCCGGGGAAGTACACTACCAATTGTGTTATAACGCCAGTATTTTTCATGACAAATTTTCGAACCTATATGTTACACATTTTCAAATTAATTGATTTTATATGCATATATTTATAATTAATACATTAAATTAGTATTTAAAACATCACAGACCTATGTTCTGAACAATTACAACTTCACAATAAGAATGTGTTCTCCTTAATAATATAAGTTGTATCAATGTGTCCAAAATTTAATAAAAATGAATTGATAATTCTGGCGTCTGCAATCGGTTTACTCAAAGGTATTTGTGATTCCGTAAAAATAATGAAACGACAGATGAATTAATTTGAAAAAGTGTAACATATAGGTTCGAAAATTTGTCATGAAAAATACTGGCGTTATAACACAATTGGTAGTGTACTTCCCCGGATTGGAAATAGAGATCCAGGTTCGAATCCCGGTAGCGCAAAAACAATATTTTTCGACAAAATTGATTTTATATGTATATATTTATAATTAATACATTCAATTAGTATTTAGAATACATTATTTTTGTGAAGTTATAATTATTCAGAACATAGGTCTGTGATATTTTAAATATGAATTAAATATATTAATTAGAAAGATATACATATAAATTAAATTTTATCGAAAATATTGTTGTTGCGCCACCGGGATTCGAACCTGGATCTCTTTCCAAACCGGTGAAGGTGCACTATGCTACAACGACGATATTTTTAGCGACACATTTTCGAACCAATATTTTACCATTTTTATATTAATACATTTAATCGTTCCATTATTTGAAAGAGCCATCTACCATCCCCGGTTTGGAAAGAGATCCAACAATATTTTTCGATAAAATTGATTTTATATGTATATCTTTCTAATTAATATATTTAATTCATATTTAAAATTATATTATTTTATTTATTTCTTTAGGAACACCGACTAACATCGCTATACTAAATTAAACGCAAAATGTGATACTGAAAACAATTTCACTAATTAGCTATTCAGAGTGACTGGTATATGATGTAACATTTTGAAAGGGATGTAAAGACGGCTATTCTGAGAAGAAAGGGAATAACGAGAAAAGGGAAATTATAAATATGATACGAATACTTAGTAGAGAATGTTCGTATCAGAGAATAAATTATTTGAATGTGACATGAAAATTATTATTAAGAACTTGAATCCATAAAACATTTTTGTAATCACTTATTTCAATAAATACCACCAATGACATTAAATCTACAATAATAGTAAAATAAATATTGAAAAATAAATATGATAAAATAAAATAATAAAAAAGAAATTATTTTTTTTATTTAAGATGTCTCACAGAGACGAAGCTATTATTTTTATATGAGAAGTATGGAAGTCTTGGGCACTACAGGGCTTACGACCTGTCATCGGCTGGCTTATGTGATCACTTTACACAATGTAACGTTCAACTATTTACCCATGCTACCACATCTATCAAATTTTTAGAAGTTGTATATATTAAATCATGATGCCATGATTGGTAATAAATAAGTGAAATGTTCCGCTTGAAACATTTCACTTATTTATTACCAATTATGCATACCGAAATGAAACGATTTATTTAAAACGGGTAGAAATTTTAATATAAGAGTAAGGGAGCATTTGAGATGTTTGAACAATAGTGGGTTTTCAGAATTTGTTAATCATTTGATAGAAAATGGTCATGGTTTTGATAAAAAATTGGGATTGTCAATTTTGCATATAAACGGTGATAATCACAAATTAAATTTTTCCTAAAAATTATTCGAGTAAATTTGTATTAAGTAACAATTTGAGTTAGGTACTAATTTTTTAATTTTTTTTAATAGATTCTGGTAAAGAAACAATAATATATGTTTTAGTTAGTTATGACATCCTGAAGAAGAAAATGGTATTTTTCGAAACTGGTAGATGTATTTAAACTCAAGTGATTAATAAAACAAAGATAATAAATAAAAATATGAATTTTAACCACAAAGTTAATATTGCTAATTTTAAAATTACAAATATGTATATTTTACTGTACCGGAAACCATTTATTTTCATTAAAAAAGTTCGAAATTCAGCCGGGGTTGATCCTTGTATTGTTGATAATAACTGTGTGTTTTTAGTATTTTAGTTTAGTATTCTGTGTTTTTAATATTATAAAACTTATATTTCTATGTAAAATACCGTTTATATTAAATTTAATGAGATGATGTAGATCGTTTAATTATTGTTATTGAAATAATTGGCGTGGCTTTAGAGTAAGTTACGCCAATTTTTTTTGACAAAAATTATTTTAGTTAGTCAGAATGTAGCACATTGTATAGAAAATAATAATAACATAAGGTCACAGGCGATCTAAATTTTCATAAATACTATTATTTTTTTTTAAATGGATGAAGTCATTATTTAATTATTTTTACATACTCTAATATTTAGATATAATTAAAATATATTATATTTTCCAAATAAAATGTATCATCAATTGACTGCGATAATACTTTTAAATATTGTGTAGAAAATAATAATACTTCTATATTTTGAAACTGAATATAAGTAATTATTGTAAATTTCATAAAATGTGTATTTTATTCACACGTCTACATAATATTGTATATTGATTTAAGTAAACATAATCAATTTTAAAGTTTTTTTATTATATGGCTTTTTTCCTATTACTTACAAATATTGTTTAAAAATTATTTAACGAATTCGCTTAATGTTTTAAGATTCTCAATATCATTATAAAAAAAAAATATTTTTAACTGATTTAGAACTGGTTAACCGGTTAGAAAGTAAGATAAAGGCCGAGAACCAGGTTTTAAAAATTTCCATCAATTGAAACTCCTACTTCGGAATAATTTCCAAGCAAAAAGGCAATATTTATTATTATCGGGTTGGGTGTAGTTTTATAAATCTAAGTGGTGTATCTTTTGGAAGATGTGCGAGGTTTCCGTGTTTCACAGATTGATCTCAAGCACGAGTGTAAGCCGCTTAGTGCTAGCACGTGCCGCGGTTGGCGGAGGGGAAGGTGGCGTGAGCGGGGGTGGGCTGATAATTTCTCCTTCACTCTACCATTCAACGCTGATCGATACCTCCCCAAACTGATAAAAGCTTCCATTAAGCAGTATTTTGTGGTATTGTATTTTCGATCTTTGATGTAGTTTTTTCTCACCAAGATGTTCCCGGGGAATGGAATAAAAATATGTATCAACTCGGGTATATTATTTTAGTACCAACCCCGACATGAATAATTACAAATGATCCGTCTTGATATAAAATCTCTGGATGACTATTTTTACTAGTTATTAGTTAGAATCTTTTACCTCAATCGCTATTATGTGGTCATTCCCTGCGTTAAATTTATTTACTTATTCAGTATTTTTACATGATGATTAGATGCTAGTTAACTAAGCAGTAGCTACCGTATAAAAGTCGTCGTCAAAATTGCTGTAGCATAGTTGGTTAATGCACCTTCCCCGGATTGGAAAGAGATCCAGGTTCAAATCCCGTTAGCGACTACAGTATTTTTTGATAAAATTGATTTTAAATGTGTATCTTTCTAATTACATTACAATTTAATTAGTATTTAAAATATCACAGACGCATGTTCTGAATAATTACAACTTCACAATAATAATGAGTTCTCCTTAATGATGTATTAAGTATGTAAGTACACGCGTAAATAATTCAAAGTTCAACCGGAACCTTTTAGTCAGCGGAAGAAGTTACAATTGACAAATAAAGCTACGCATGATTTTTTCACAAAATTTGCCCCAAATGTATATAAACTAAACGCAACTCTCGCGCCGCGCGGTGTTCTAAATACACGTCTTCGCTTGAACAGAAGTGTTGCAAAACTCTGAAAATGTGTATTTGAAACGGACTTGAATATATGCGTTTCAGTGCACTATAAACGTGATTATAAAATATTTTCAAGTCCTTCACTTAACAAGTTGGAGAATTTTCAAAGAATAATAGTAATATTATTGATATTTTTCAAGAACGGAAATAAACTCAGATATGTATACTTTTGAAAAACATACTTCTGAAAGAGTGTATGATGAATACAACCTTTAGTGATAATGGCCATAATTTCATTCCCAGTGCACGCCACTGATTATAATTATTTAAACAATCGGAAATAAATGCTTCCAAATAATACAATAAAAAGTATACATCTCGATTTCTCGAGTCACTATTACAATTCTTATTCCTTGAATGTACATATGTGAGAGGTATCAGTGATTTGATTCTCCTATATTTTTTAATCAATCTCACACATGTTTCCTCCATGAAATCCCCAATTCTCTTAATATCAGAACATCTCCAAATATGTTCGCCGTTTCGATATATTATATTATTGAGAAGTAAAAAAATATTGTGATATTTTTATAAATATTATTGTATGTAATTTACTTTCGGGGAAAAGAATGTGTGTATTAGTTAAAATGTTGATGGATCAGAAGGATGTGCTTTAGTGTGAGTAATGAATGATCCATTACATTTCATCCATTCACTCGCATGCTCGTTTGAATTATAACGCGGAGTGTATGTGTGGTGTGTGGCCAGAGCAGTAGACCGATGTTTATTGATGCTTGAAATACAGTTACGGATTCAAATATATGCAGTAAATGGTTTACAATAAGAAGCGTTGCTTAATGAACTCATCTGGAATGCTACTGCGAGAGAAGTGGCGTGCCAGGGCCGATATCCAGACGTTTGTCGATGCATATTGTTGTCGTCAGTTGAGGTCATTACCAGGCGTATTTTAGGGGCTGCTGGAAGCCCTATCTTGCACGTAGGTGCGTTCGGGTGCTGTCGGTGGTGTTATTGATTGTAGGGGCAATAAACTTCCACATACCTATACTTAGTCAAAGATATTTTATTCCTATATTAACACATATAATATTGATGAATTTAATACTTTGATATTTAAACAGTCCAATATTATGTTTGTAGCCACACATAAACAGTTAGACTACTTGGAAAATGGCCCCAGTAATCATAATTCATGTATCACGATAAAGTTTAAGACCTACTTTAAAATGAAAATTATTACAAATTATAACATTAATAACGTAAATATACATTAAAGCAAGCATAGTACATAATAATTATTTACCAGGAAGTAAATAATAATTATTAAATATTTAGTTTAAAAAAATTGTTACTTTAATACTACGTGTCCATTACGATTTCATGTAAACATATTCACACATACACACGCACAGCACATACCTACTCGGTCGTGCATAAATTTATATTATATTATTTATATTATTATTTAAATTATTAAGTATGCATTTGAAAACTCATTTAATTCATATAAGCGTGTACCAATATTATATAATCAACAGTATTACAAAAAATAATATTTTATTGCAGAGGAAAACAATACAAAAATGAGAATTTATTCAAAATAGACAAATAGGAATCCAAAAACATAAGGACGAATTAATATCAGTAATGGAGCAACATTTTATATTTTAGCAAACTATCGTCGATGATCGAAGTGATTTGGTTCAAAAATAAAATTGCTTTCGTACGAATATAATGACTGGAAGATTACCTAGACGGGTAGGGGAGGTGGGGAGATAAAGTAAGATTATAACTACTGAGATAACCATCTGTAACATAAAAACATAGTTTATAAAATGATGGATTAAGAAATCTTAACTCAAATCTTTCTAAGTTACAATATATCTATCCCTTCTGAGATGTACAAAATTAGTCCAAAAATAAATAGCAATAAAATTTTAAGGGAAACACATTATTATTGTGAAGTTACAGTTTTTTCAGAACATAGTTTTCTGGTATTAATATTACTCAAAGGTATTTGAGATTTTCGCGATAAGAGGTAGTAGATGTATTGATTTGAAAAAACTACAGCATATAAGTTCGAAAATTTGTCATCAACTTACTCTGTTGGTGTGGTGTAATTGATTAACGCATTTCTCCGGATACGAAATGATCCAGGTTCGAATCTCGGTAGCAACAAAAATATTTTTTCGATAAATTGAATTTTCCTGTATATCTTTCTAATTGGTGCATTTAATTTGTATTAAATTAAAATATTTTTTTGGCCAACGGTCTTCCAACAAACGACAAATCCACCAGCCTAATGAAAACAATCTAATATTTTAGGAACGCCGGTACCTCGAGAACTCACGTACCTTTAGCTGGTATCAGTAGATAAAGTTGAAGCATAAAAAATTCCTACAAAAACCCTCTAAACAGTTTACTACTGCTGAAGTGAAAGAAGGTTTGAAGGTTTCAAAGCCGCCTACTTACGTGGTACTAACTCGTGTAAGTATTAACGTGTTTCTGAACATTACGCCCACATAAAAATTGCGGTATTTTCCCGTCAAGATGCGATCTATTCCATTCATTCATCTTCTTCACTCTCTTCAAGAATAAGTCGGAACATAACATCAGAAGCGAGGCTTCTCACACTAAAGATCCATATATATCTCAAAAATCCTCATTAATTGATATAGTAATGTTCCTATATGGGTTTGTACCTGTTTCCACGAATCGGTTATTAAATTGTAAATATTTTGTCGGATCATTTGTATGAATATATTTACTAGATAAAATTAAGTATCGACATACTAGATATATTACATAATATTGAGAATTACTGATATTGTACGTAATTTGCTGATATTGTATGGATAAAACATAAAAATTAGTACGTTCAGCACTACAACATTCGAATAGATCAAAATATTCGAGAATTCTGAAAATGAACTATTTTTTGAAATCCCTCCAAGCGGGATAAATTATACATAGCATGGTCGGAAATAATAAAAAATAATGCAATTAACACATATTGGTTCACAGCGAACGACAGATCATTTATATGTTAACTTATCTGTCAACCCAAGTGGTTTATGACGCTAAAGTTTAAAACAATATATTTTGCTCCAAAATGTTTACATTAAGGACGGATCGCTCACAAATTACTCAATATTGGTACCTTCTCACTCACCGAATTGTAATTTTCTTCAACACGATGCAAGCTGCTCTCGTTTCAATATAATGATCTCAATTTATGCAGCTCACGTAACCATGGCAATGTAGTCCGCGAGCAGTGTTGTTAACGCGTAATATTATTTGTCTCGCAATTTTTCAAGTGATTTGTCAAGCGTAAATTATTTCCCGCGGGATGGTGCTCGGTGCCGCGGGAGAACTTGCAACAATGACGACGTTTCACACTAGCTACACTTTTGACTGTCGTCGCGTTATACGACTTTCCACGAAGAGAATCGTAAAAAATACAATATGTTTCACGAGCGACCCGCACGACGAAATAAAATAAACATGGCCCAAAGATACAAAGAATCACATTTAGTGAGAGGCTCCTCGCGGACATACATATAGAAAAACCCCCCTATAATAAAGTATTAGTAATAATTTAATTAATCGGAGTGAGACTACTTTTAACATGGAATATGTTTATATAGCTTGCAGGTACCCCGGTAAAAATTCATTTCATACTACTTTTTATTTAAAAAGAACAATTGTATAAGTTGTGTAATGACACATTATAGCAGTGTAATGATGACGCCTAGCGTTTAAATTGGTCAGTGGGCTGGGTTGTCGTTTTCAATTATTTATAAACACGGTATACACAAAAAATATGTTTGAATTTTGTAAATTAGGAAAGTTTACATCTGTTAATTTTTTTTATGTTTTAGTTGTATTTTTGTATTTTTATATGATTACCGACATTTTTTTTTAGTTGAATACATTTGTTGGTTTTTTCATTGGTATAAATATATAACTACATACTTACACTATAAAAGCCGTATATTAAAAATAAATATTCCTAAAAGCATTTTATCATATTGTCCGATAAACTATTTTTTTTCGGTACACAAATATTATTAACCCTTTGTAGAATATATACGCGGCGACGGAAAACACAAAAAATATATGATGTATCGCAAAAATAAAAACGGTATACATCAAAATTTGAGCTCTATATCTGTTGTGTGTTCTGTAATATTTCCTGCGAGTTTTCCGGCACCATCTATTTATTTATTATTTTTTTTTAAATATTACGTGTTTTCGAAACGGCCTGTTACACAATAATACAATTGTTCTTTCTAGATGAAAGGTAGTTTACCTTGTGTTTTATTTTCATTTTTGTCATCTTCGGCAACCGGTGTCTTCGATTTTAAATGCTAAGCGAGCGCTCTACCATCTCGCTATTCCCCCCATTAGAATGTGGTGTCAAATTGTTTTGTAGATATATAATGCTTTTTTTTGTTGTGTTAGAATCTAACTTTCATTAACATCCATTTTTAATACAAATATCGAATTTTATTTGTAACAGAGCTTAATTATTAAATATCTTTAGGTATTTTACAAACGTCTGTTTTCAAGTCTCATTAGTGTCCATCGATAGTGCAATGGTTAGTACATTTCCACGCTTGAGACCGGGGTTCGCCAAATTTTCGATTTATTTAACTGAATCTATAAATATTTTTTCGAATAAAAAAAACATATATATGATACATGTCTAAAAAAAGTAACGCATTTTTTTCAGTTCTGCTTCGATAGTTCAGCTATAGAATTAACTTTAAAATACTTAATGTGGCATGCTATATTTTAGAGTTCGTCGAGATTCCATGCAAATTTTCCACTTGAAAAGATCTAATCTAGTTGAAAAAACCTTTCGAACAAAATAGGAAAATATATATTACCTCTCCAACTATTGTTTTGTTTTGTTTGTTGTGGTTGTAAATAATAAAAATTGTAACATACAATTTTTTTTTCGTACTGTCCTAGACGCAGGGCTAACCAGGTTCGCAATGTTTAAAGTCCTTCTAATGTATTACTTAATAACTACACGTAATTGGTAAAAGTTATTAAGGAGAACACATTCTTATTGTGAAGTTGTAATTATTCAGAACATAGGTCTGTGATGTTTTAAATACTAATTTAATGTATTAATTATAAATATATACATATAAAATCAATTTTGTCGAAAAATATTGTTTTTGCGCTACCGGGATTCGGACCTGGATCTCTATTTCCAATCCGGGGAAGTACACTACTAATTGTGTTATAACGCCAGTATTTTTCATGACAAATTTTCGAACCTATATGTTATACTTTTTTCAAATTAATACATCTATCGTTCCATTATTTTTACGGAATCACAAATACCTTTGAGTAAACCGGCTGCAGACGCAAACAATATTTTTCGACAAAATTGATTTTATATGTATATATTTATAATTAATACTTTAAATTAGTAGGTAAAAGTTAATTATCTGTATTTATTCAAGGACAAAAGACACATTTAAAATGTATGTATATCATTTTAAAATATTGTTTTGTAATGAATGTATTTGCATAATAGATTGCGCATAAAATATTGTACTGAACATTCTTCGCCTCTTTTTGAATGTACGACAAATTGCGCCAACGCGCGAGCGCAATTAATAATACACAAAAATTACTATTTCAAAATACACTAACAAGATTTTTTTTTAATGTCTACTTGAATTAGACTGGGACTAAAAATATATTACCAAAACTGTTTTTCTATTATGCACGTTATAACGTGGGGCTAGGTGCGGCTGCATCATTCGCGTCTGTCTCAGGCCGACTCTGTCTAAACGTTATAAATACTCAACTTTGAATAACTTATGAATAACTCATAAGAGAGATAAAACGAATAATAAACATTGTCAATTGTAATCTGCTTTATAAAACACAAGAACATTGTCCAACAGTCGGGCAAAATGCCAGATGTGATCTACGGTTATTCATATATACTTACATATATAAATAATATCAAGACAACTGTTTGGGATCCTTTCATGGTTTGTTCTTTCATATCTTGCGCTTTATGAATAGAATTTGTATATTTATCTCGACATATTTCACACTCCTACAGGCGTGAATAATATTTGAATATCGTATTCAGTGGCTATTTTATATTCACACCAGCGCCAGCCTAAATAATTAATTAATTTACCTATTTAGAGACTATTCTGTACGCTTCCCCACTCTCTCCAGTGCCGTCGTGAATAATATTAACCCATTGTTTAAAGTTGCTATTTCGTTTTCCACACCGTCCCAGCAAGATTATCTTATCTAAAATTGTTTTCCATATCTCTTACGAGCAAAACATTTCTCATTCTAATTATCTTGCTGATCATATCCCTTTCACTTGTTTTCAGGGATGAACGTCAACCGTGGACAGTTTTTTCAATAAATGAAGACCAATTCGAACTCGTAAACCAGATCACTTTGATATTATTTCAAAACAGGAAAATTTTAAACATGTTCTTTAGAAATCAACAAACAAAAAAATATCTATAAGGAGAAAATGGAGAATGCATATTTTGATTATTTTAATATTCACAATAAAAATTTGTATCACACACGTTGGATTATTTTCACTACTAGTTTTGAGAGTTGTAGTCTCTCTCATCATCAGGTAATATCTAAACTAAATACAGAATTGTAGTCTACTCGGGAAATGGGGTGGGGCTTAAGAAGAGGGGGGAGGTTTCGTTCATTAACGGAAATATGGACAGTAAAAGCAAAGTGTTAGGAAATGTTATGTTGTTAATTAGTGTTTTCTACGAATATAAATTCTTTTATATTTCAAAGGTTTCAAAATTAATAATTATTAATCATTTATATAATACCGAGTGGAGAAGTTTTAGTCTATGACTATCGAAAGAGTAGTTTGTTTCAATTATGTGGTTAGAAAATTCAGAGAAGTTGTTATTTTGTAGGCAGCGGCGATGTTCCTTTATTCTCGTATTTAGATTTCTCGCGGTTTGACGGTTTAAAATAATCATGTTACACCACAAAGTAACCGCCACGTTAATTAATGACATTTTTTGATGCTTAAAAAAATATATATTGTAGTGTCGTACAGTGCGATACTATTGAGTAAACATATTTTAATAAATAGTTTTATAAAAGAATAGGATAAGATAGTATTGCAACTATGTGAATACCTTACTACAAAAGAAACAGAATAAATAAGTTTTTATATCTACTGTCTGTCTCTGGCGATCCTACTCCTTAATTTTGTTTTAATGCTGGTTACACTACATGTATCTTTTGTAGAACATTATCTTCCTATAGATTTATGGATCTGGATCTAATATATTTATTTTAACTCTAATTGTGATTGCTGTTGAATGTACATTTTTTTGGAAAACACCTTTGAACAATTGCATATAATAAACATTAGTAAATTTTCATTCCCTCTATCAAGAAGATTGGGTCGGGGAAGTAAAGTACAATGTACTTTTGCGATGCATCATTTTTATATCTATCTGTATATAATGGTATTAATTGATTGTCATTAACATCCCCAACAACAATTTTTTTTTCCGGACGATTATTTTTAGACCTGCCTAGTAGCCTAAGTTCGACTATTTATGTTAAGTATAAAATATTTAATGTATATAGTGGAATTCCGATTTAACATACCCGGACTTCACATTTTCCATCCATTTGCGTATTATTTCTGTAGTCCGTGTCATTTTAATATATTTGGACATTGATGAAATAGTGAAAAGTCATGTTGAAGAAAACTTGACAGAAGAAGAACCTTCCGATGAAGAAGTAGTGTATGCTCATCCCATCAACCCAGTTCCTACAAAAGACGATGCCATGAGGCATATTGAAGACTTCAAAGCATATTTTACTAGTATTAGTAATGTACCACCAAAAACCTTTAATACAATTTATAATATTGAAAGAACTATTCAAAAACAACAAGAAAACATGCAGCAAAAACAGCGTTTGAATTTTTCAATAATCATAATAATTTAATCAATTTATTGTTCCGTTTTTAATACCCCAATTTACATTTTCCCCTGTTTACATTTTAAAATCGTATTTAATAAAATAACGGTTAATAATACAATTACTGCAGATATAACGACACACGGTGGATGTGCTATATTTGTGATCTCGGAACGTCCACGTCAGACTGATGCTGCGGGGTAAAATTGAATGCAAGGACACGGCGCGGTATTGCCTCATCTCCTGAACCCACGGAGCTATTATTTCTTATTCAGCTGGCGCGTAATCGTATTCCGCTGCGGAGGAAGTTCCAGTAGAACTCACTCATTACTTTGATCGCTGTTCCGTCTGTCTGCTCCTTTGCAGCGCTCCCTGATCCTCCTGACGTCGTTTGATCGGTAGATTGAGCACATTGCCACCGAGTATTCATAGTTAATTGCGCACAAAGTTGCTTCCAGCACACGGAGTCTATTTATCTCGTGTTAATTAATTAATCTCTCCATTTGTTAACAGCTGTGTCTAAATTACCGTGATATCTACTTAATTCATCAAAGCAGTTTATAAATAAGGTGGCTAAATATGGATACTGTGGAAATATTGTATGGAGATTATATTTAGTTAAGTTATTTTAAAAATATTTTATTTGTTATCGATTCATTTTAATCTAATATTTCAATCTAAATACGTATTAAGACATACGTTTTTTCAAATCTCTGAATATGCACCATAACACGTACAAAAAAAGAATTTACGAAACAATTTTATCACGATGCAACAAATATTGCTAAAAAATGTACAATTATAGATTTTCTCAAAAAAAAAACCCATTAAATACGTGAAAATCTGCTGGCTGCTAATACACATCAAATGTACGATATTGTTTTTAATACAAATCCTGGGCTCCGTGTGTCTCCCTTAAAAGCGCTTTTGGGCTTCTGCTCTCAGTTTAAGCATGCTATCAAAAAAGGGCCTAATCCAGCAACATACATAGATGTGGATGGCTATCGTCTCTACTTTCATCATCGTCATCATCATTACCCGGCGATGCTGAACATATCCAACAAGTACCGATGCGTCAAACGCAACTCTTATCAGCTTTAAATACACTCAGTACCGATAGCGTGTAACAACATCAACGCGGCCAATAGCGCTCGGGAAGACCGATTCACTACTGACACCTTCTAGACAACAGCTCTAGAAACCGCCTCCGATAACAATTCGCGCAGTAACTTCTCTGTACTGTTAAACTTCTACATTTAAAAACTTTGACTTCAATAAATTCAATGCAAATAGTAAGTAGTGTATGCTCTCGTAACCTACCGCCTGTCACTCGCATATACACAATACTGTCTGCGATATTAAATGAACACAAGAGTACATGAATGTTTTTTGGGGCATCTAATACACTCACACAAATCATATATATCATCCTTCAAATCCTTTTGAATTGAGTCAACATACATTCACATCAACATTAATTAACTCGCACATATACAAACATAACTCATTCATTCATAATCTCTAAACCTAATAATTGCAAAACCAATATTCTCATCCGTAGTAGCGATTCATGCATTTCGCAAACATTTTAGATGTTTTAATCATTCAATTATGTACTTATGTTACATTTATTAATGAGAACACATTCTTATTTTGTGAAGTTGTAATTATGTACGTGATATTTTAAATACTAATTAAATTGTAATGTAACTAGAAAGATACACATATAAAATCAATTTTATCGAAAAATATTATTGTTGCTACCGGGAGTCGAACCTGGATCTCTTCAATTCCGGGGAACGTAGATTATCCGATTATGCTATACCAACACAGTGGATTGACGATAAATTTTAGATGGCTTTTAAATAATGGAAATATAGATGTATTCATTTGAAATGTGTAACATGTAGTTTCGAAAATTTGTCGTCAATCCACTGTCATAATCGGATAATGCACATTTCCCGAATTGGAAGTGATCCAGTTTCGAAACCCGGTAGCAACAATAATATTTTTAAATATGAATTAAGTATATTAATTAGAAAGATATATATATAAAATCGTTGTTGCGCCACCGGGATTCGAACCTGGATCTCTTTCGTAACCGGGGAAGGTGCATTATCCAACTATGCTACAGCGACAATGATTTTAGCGACAAATTGATTTTATATGTTTTTTTTCTAATAAATATATTTAATTCATATTTAAAATATCACAGACCGTCTGTTCTGAATAACAACTTCACAATAAGAATGTGTTATCCGAATAATAATATATTTCGTTAAAATTGATTTTATATGTATATTTTTCTAATTAATACATTTAATTTGTATTTAAATTATATTTTGACGACCACCATTTAGAATACAGTAAGGTCACACAATTTTTCCTGAAGACCACATTTCACTCCGAAATAGGTTTTAATGTACTTTCTCTGAATCTTCGAGAACAATGAGTTGTACTAACGGCACTTACAGTACAACTTAAACCCTTCGTAAGACGTGATTAACAGAGGAAGTGGATGAGAGCTCAATTCAGCATTTCTGTAAATCCCTCTGCCGGGAAACCAAATGACTCGTAAACGGAGGCACCTGCCCATTTTAGGTAATAAAACCACCGCAAGACGACCAATACCACTTTTTTTTTTTAATTTCGAAGCTTTTGTAAATTACGGTGTGTAAAGGAGACCTCTTTTATTACGATGACAGCTTTATTTGAATCACTTTACAAAAGTTCAACGTTAAGAAATTCATCCTTTTTATTTCAGGATAAAATATTACGCGGGGATTTTATGGTTAGTGTCTAAGGCTTAGAGTACGCGTTGCGGATTTTTACCGCGATGTACTAAACCGGGCACCAACACGCACCGCGATTTTAAATCGCGTATTTTCAGTTCAGCATCAAAATGAACGACAGCTTGTGTTGTATCTCTGGTAATCAGAAATAGAAAAAGTAATCGCCGCTGCCATCATGAATACTGGGTTCATCCCAGGTTCAGTTATTTTTATAAACTGTACCATCGCGATAAGTTTTCTAAATTATTATAATACAATGTTGATAAATAGTTTTGACAAACTTTTAATATAACTGGGTTCATATATTACGTTCTTGGATGCAACATTTCGCAAATGAATATCACCAGAAGAATGTTTCTCTGTTATTTTGAGGTTAGAAATCAACAACTTTATAGCAAATTATTTAATTATTTAAATAATAATAAGACTTAATAATAATTGTTTCATTGTTAAACCATTGATCGTAATGTTTTTTTATTATACAATACAGATTGGACTTTGCAAATAATTATGTCTGATAGATTCTCACAAGATGTCGCCTCAAACGTAGACTCGAAATCAGTTGACAACATAGCGACGATACGTCCAGCCTCTCCGTTGGTTCAACCCGGTGAAAACCTCCCGCCATACATTTCCATCACAAATCCGTTTTTAAACTGCGGAGCAAAATGTGGCCTGACGCGTTTTTAAAACAAGTTGCGGGAATAAAACGCTTGCATGCAAACCTATGAGCTAGAATATCTTACGGGTGAAAACCGCGCGTGTTTAACCGCAGTGCGTGCTAGGCCTAATAATATCTAGAATATTTTTTTTTGATTTCATTTGAGGGTATTTTAAAATTACAGTTTATGAAGTTATTCTAGGGTGGGCTCAATAACCATTATAAATTAATGTCTATCTAACCGCCCGCGTGACAAGATTTGGATTAATAGATCTAATAAGTTATTGCAGTTTTGTTGAATTATTTATTATAAAACCAAATTTTTAAACAAAATTTACTACATTTCGATCGATGATGTATTCTCCATCCCATCTTTCAACCAATTTGACGATGGCTTTTCTATAAAAATCAGCTGGTCTGGTATCGAAATAATTATCGAGCCAATTTCTGAGGTCGTCGTCGTTGTTGAACGTAACGCTACGCATTTTATTGGAGAGCGACTAATAAAGGTGACAATCTGACGGAGTGAGGTCGCGACTGGTGGATGCTGCAGAATTTCCTTTTGGAATCATTGGAACCTTGATCAAAGGAGAAAAGTATGTCTAAAATGTTCGTTTTTTTTCAACTTAACCGCAAAGACGCATTCTATTTTTAAATCCTCATGATCAAGTAGTATAAGAAAAGTAACAGGAGTGTCATTAACGAAGAAGTGAAGTTTACTTCTGCATATAGGAATATCTCAATTGAAGGGCTTAGACACGTCTTGCGAACGCCAGAGAACGATCACCAAGGCTTGCCTTCTTGATAACTCTGAAGGAATGGCGGTCAAGTAGGTCTCGCCCCAGACTAAGCAACAAAACTATGAAGGGAGATTATATGATTCGATTGTTAAAGGGTGGAGGGATAAGAGCTGAGTTCTCTTGTCTCCGACATATGAGGTAACAATGGCGTAAGATTTTTTTAGGGGTACCCTATTAACGGGGAATATGTAAAAATTGATTTTTTTTAATTTCAGGTAATTAAAAATTTATAATTGTATAAAATAGTAAAAATGTGTAAGGTTTTTTATAAAATATTTTTATTTGCTTTTATATTTTGTTAATTCTTATTTTTGTTTAAATTTGTCGATTTATTTTTATTTTTAGTGAAAAATTTGTTTAATAGGGTCAATAACAGGGTAAATAAGTGAAATGAGACGAAGATAGTGGGGATCGGATGAGGGATTATATAGGCCGAGGGAGTTTATAGAAGGGTTTGGGATTGAAATTAATGTAGAATAAATTTAGAAGATAAACAGTGTACGTGTCGTTTGAGTGGGGGTATGTAAATGATTGTGTTTCTGATTCTCGTAATGATGTAGTTTTATTTGGATTCAAATTAGTTTGTGTTATTTAACCCCAGGTGGGGCTCGCGTATGAAGAGAAGTTGAGCCTTAATTGGTCATCAAGTACTGAAACAGTCCAAGATAGGAGAAGGTGTAAGCGCCTTGTCAAGATTCTGTGGCCCCGATCCTCATAAGATAAGAGGATATATAAGAAATTATAACAAAAGAACCAGATATTTTTTTGTAACTTTCTAATTTCTTGCCATCCTGCTCGCAAAAATGCATTGTTTTCTATACAAGAGAAAAGAATATTGAAATACAATAGTTTTACAGTATATTTTATACTTCGTTTAATAATATTGTGTAGACTATTTATTACGCATTAAATTTGATTCGTTTTGCGTCGCTACATCGCAAAACTTTATTTTAATGTTGACACGTTATGCTGGATTTTAATAATTGAAGATCAGCATAAACGGCTCAGAATTTTAATGAAGATATGGTGTTAGTTTATAATTCTTGTTTACTGCTACGGAGGAAATAATATTCACAAAGTTTGGAGACGAAGGCCATTACTTAATGTATGTCACGTATATAATCGTGAGACGTGCTGACTCGGGTAAACATGCTTAAAAACAGAGAAGATGTGCAAACTTCGGTACGAGGAAGTATAAAAAAAACTTAGTAAAATACTATTTTTAAAAGTTTAAATTATTATACAATGTTGATGACAGCTAATGTATTTTACCTTTGAGAATAAAAATCTAAAAAAATACTACATATTCAGTTATCTGGGGAAGAATTAAAAGATCTATTAATATTTTAATTACAAAAATATGTAAGGAAATAAAAAAATACTACGCTAAAAGAGTTTAATTTCACTAACAATTTAAAATTGTTATATCACGTTGTTAGTACATTACTTGACAATATATGAACATACGATAAATAGTTTTTAAACAAAAAATTCGCCTTGCAACAAAATTTATAGCACAGGGTTAATGTTATGTTCCAGGCCGATTGTGTTTGGCCGCCATTTTGGTTTGGTAAATAATTGTCAGTTTGTATTTTGTAGTCGTAGAAAATAGCTAATTAGAATTTATTATGGGGCATCTAATGCCTCAACAATATGCAACAGCATATGTTTTGCAGCTTACTATTGATGACTCCGACATTTGGAAAAAAATCATCATGAACGACGAAGCTCATTTCGACTTTGTGGATTTTGTTAATAAACAAAACAGCCATTATTGGGATACTGAAAAACCTCAATTGATACACCAACGACCTTTTCATTCACGCAAAGTTACTGTATGGTACGTCATGATTGCTATTATCACGTGTTGGAAAACTTCTTGGTGGCTGAATTGTGTCAATTGGGTTTGCAATACATGCGGTTTCAACAGTACGGTGCCCCTCACACACAGCCCGAGCTACACTTGAAATTTTGCGAGAAATTTTTCCCGGCCGCATAATGACAAAAAATGGTGATATCTACTAGCTTTCTCGATCGCCTAATTTGACGACTCTCGACTATTTTTTGTAGAGGTACTTGAAAAGAAAGGTTTACGCCAATAAGCTAATAACAATTCCGATGTTATAGGATACTATTCGAAATAAAATCGCTGAAATAACACGCGAAGTGTGCGAGAATGTTATGAAAAATATCGTTAAATAACACGCATTTGTGCTGCAGCCAAAGGCGGCTACTTGGCCAATATCATATTTAAACATAATTGTAATAAATTTAATAATCGATAAATAAAAACCAATTTATAAAATTGTGTTACATTTCCTAGTTATTCAAAAACAACGTCAGCCTGGAACATAATATTCACCCCGTATTACTGTAGCTACCATTTGATTGCTGTGTCAGGAAAACATAAAAGAGTCTGCAGTTAATACGTTTATATTTTAATACATAATTTATCTCGGCGGGCACAATGCGCACTATAGTGAGCCAGGATATGAATATGTAAGTTTCTAAATGGATACGACTTAAGAGGATCTTGTACATATTTCCTAGGTCCTGGGGTACATCCGATGGCCGTAAAGAGATTTAGTTTCCTCGAAAAGGTCTAACCATTGAGATTAAGGGTTTAAACAAGACTTTAATGGAAATTTTTCCGAGTAGCCTGCATCCGGTCTACTTAAGCTATCTCGAGGGATGAATCGTAATTCTTCCTTTAGAATAAAGTAAAAGTTGTAATAATCTCAGCGGTTGGTAAAAAATCGACGATTTAGCGTTATTTATTCAGAAAATGTTTAAATTTGAAAACTTTGCGTGTTTTATAAAAATATGGGACCGAAACAAATTAAAATAAATGTAGCACAAGCGTAAAAAATGGTTTATCCAAATTATTACTGATTTATTCGCTCTATATAGTATTACAGTATATTATAATAATATTATTTTGTATGAATAAAACAGCATTATGTATGAATAAAATAATTAAATTATAATAAAATAGCATTATGTATGTGGTAATAACACAGACCACCAAATAACTAACGGAAATTCCTAGTTTCAATATTTTCAATTTGGTGTCACCCACGTGATTACTTTGATACTACTTACCCAATCAAATTCTCGGTGACTCGATTGGAATGAAAATTTAAACGCTTACAATATAATATGCATTAATGTAAAAAATAAGTCTTGTTTACACAAAGATTTAATTTTTGAAGAGTGAACACTTTTACTGTTGCATAGATGTATCAAAAACTATAGGATTTATGTTTCCACTAAGAATGTTAGTATAATACCCTTCGTCCCGCAACTAATGTTTCAAACCCCTCATGAAATCTAATTTTAAAATGTTCTTAAGTTTTCACAACCATTCAGAATTTCATTAGTCCAAAGCAGCACAGAATACTGTACACAGAAGATAATGTTTTTTTTTTTAATTTATGCTTTTTATACTTGCAGAATAGCATTTTATTTCAATTTAATTTGTATTTAAATGAATTAATTAAAATTCTTTTCATAAAGGGTAGCAATGGTTTTTATTAATCGTCAACTTTAATTTAGTAGATTAACAATTGATTTTTTTATATATAATATATACGTGGATTGAGGATACACAATTTTATTTATTTATCTCAATTTATTTGCGAATAATGTACCTGGATTGAAGGCCTAACGCAGTCACGTTCAAACATAACCTCGTGATACTTATGTATCCTCACTAAGGCAGTCTGGCCTAAATTTACAATCTACAAAAAAAACATCCCCTTTCTTAAAGGCGACGACGAAAATAACAAGTTTTTTTTATATCTCTAAGGGTATTTGCCGAAAATATACCCCTAAAGTACCAGGATAAAGTAAAAAACAAAGGGCTTTAAGTTAGCGTTCGCTCACCTTCGCGAAACGCTTATGCGCGTCAACCGGAATATTTCTAAAATTATTGGCCCTCTCAACAAAGAAAACAAATTAATCAAAATACATAATTTGACACATTTCGTAAAAAAATTGGGCTAAATGTACATCGGTTGTTAACAAAATAAACTTAAATTATTCTCATATAAGTATCACATAAAAAAATTGTGACAGGTAAAAATATTTTTCTAAGCCTGGCAACGTTACTCAGCGCAAAGAGATGAAAATTCTAACATGTAAATATATATTTTTACCATGGTGTTACATTATATTATCTTCATTCCTTTGATCGCATGTAAATAGTCCAACTTTGGTCTAACGCTTTTTTGTGGTAAAATTGAAAATAAACTTCTTTAGGTAAAATGATACATTGCATCGGAATGAAGTGTCAATTTCATTTATTATAAAATACGAACTTTATTGATATGTAACATTTTGATTCTAATTTTTTTAATAAGAATATTTTTTTAATTTCGTTCAATGTTCGAAATTTATGAAATAAATGTGAATTTACTCTTTATGCAATATTTAATTATACTAGCAGATGAACAATCGTGAATCGTAAAATACAAACGTGAAAAATACGAACAAAATATTCATGTCACATTTGACAGCGACATAGATGTGGAATAAAACCATAGAGTGCGACGATGTGACCATGAGATATAGATGCTTCTATGGCAGGAGTCTTAAGTGAGTACTTTACAGCCTACCGAAGCAAATAATACTAACGAAGTCGGTCACATCCAGAATGTCATAGATATAGACAGGGGGGAATCGTAATATTATTATGGATATTTGAAATATGGTATATTTTTATATTTGGTATTTTTGAATTTTAAATGTAAATCATCAAATCAAGGCAAAATTATGAAGCCAGGTATAAATTCTATTTTATTTAATGTACATATTTCTGTTCACATATTTTATTAATGACTGCGCCCTAGTACAGGCTAATCTCCACATGTAAAAGAATTACAAATTAATTCATTTTAATCTAAAAGATAGACACTAAGACTAGAAAGTAAAAACCTGGGTCGTGCATTATTATCTCGCGCACGTTTTTGTTTCAAACTCAAAGTATAAATCAAAAATAGTGAAGCCTCGTTATACAGTGCTCCGATTTAACGTGAATTTGTATATAACGCTATGAGTCATTGAATCCTCTTTTTTTACATAATTATTAGCGTTGGCGGAAACAAGTGTATAAGTCCTCGAGACAAAGAGCCTTTACCTCCATCCCTAGTGTCTAAAGTCATTGAACACTTCCGTTAGCTGAAAACCCAGGACTACATAAAAATCTTCCACCTCAGAAGCATTGTAGATTTCTATCGCAGACAGCAACATGCTCAAAAAAAAAACTCTCAATCATGTTTTGTATAAATATACTGTAAACATAGACTACCAAAAAAGACTTAAAACAAACGCAAATTTCTTGTTTCAATATTTGTGTTTTGGTGTCACACACGTGATCACTCACTTTAGTACCACTTACGCAATCAAATAACTCCGCGTATTTTTTAAATATGTGACTCGATTTGAACGAAAATTTAAACACTTACAATATAATATGTATTAATGTAAAAATACGTCTTGTTAACACAAATATGTAATTTTCGAAGAGTAAATACTTTTACTGTTGCATAAATGTGTCATAAATTATCGGATTATGTTTCCACAAAGAATATGTATAGAATGCCCCTCGTCCAGCAACTAATATTACAAACCCTTCTCCTATATATACACTTTATTTCATGTCTATTCATTTACAGTTGGTTTATTTATTTTTTAATAAATCTAAAATAATTTTGTATCTAATTTCTATTGTACAACAATAATTTTTTCACAAAATTCTTTAAATAAAAATAAATTTACAATTCAAAGCAAACGTGCTAAAAACGAGACAAAAAGGACATAAAGTAAGTAGGGGTGTTTTATATGCTAGGTCGACATTGGGTCAGTGAACGCTGATTTTCTTGAATCCCGCTTTAGTGCGACCCCCGCTTTTATCGCGATGACATTTTTTGGATCCCAGCGACCGCATTAAAATGGGGCTCCACTGTACTACCCTATATATATGTGGGATAGTAAAAACTGAAAACCGAGTAAAAAGACTTCCGTGTGCTCGTTTTCATTTATCGTTAGAATAGAATAGGAAAATCAAATATTATGTGCCTAAAAAAATTATCTTTGGTTACCACCGGCATACGAACTATATTTTACTACGTTCTAAAATTAAAAAATCATGATAAAAATGTATTTTAATTTAATTGAGTATTATAAAATGTATTGATTGATCCTGGTTTTTCGCCTAGCGTGTTTTATTTAATCATTCGTTTTTGGGATTTATTACAAAATATAACGTTGACATGTTTTTAAAAATGAATTAATAGATGTATCGATGTAATAGACTACACACATAATATATGAATCTCAAATTTATCGCAATAAATAACATAGCGTACTTGTAACGCACTTCCCCAGCAAGGCCGGCAATTCGGGTTTGTATTCCGATGGGAACCAAATATTTTTCAATAGATAGATTTTTCTGTATATCTTTATATTTGATTCATCTATTTTTTTTAAATGGCATAGTACTATGTTCTAAAATTGCAATTCTACAATAAAAATGTGTTTTTATTAAACAAATTATTACAATACCTATATATAAATTGTATTTGTAGGTCGGTACAGCTTGCACTCAAGTCTCTCGGGACTTCTTTGTTTTAAACTCGTGAAGATTACTGAGAGAGGATATCCTTAGTCGAGTTTCACTCGACTTGACATTAAACAGGTAAGTAATATAGCTAAATAGCGTAAAACAGGATCGCACTTTCAAAGAGTGGGGAATTTATTTAATTTCAACGATAAAACTTGTTGAAACAACAAATTGTGTTGACAATAAAACTTTTGAATGTTACCGGTATTTTATGGAATGGAAGCATGGACAGTTACCGATGAAATTATAACTTGAAGTGACCGAGTCAAATATTTGGTAGCAAATCTCAAAAGACGTGAATCTACTGCAATGCTTCAAATCATCCAGATAGATTTGTATATTTTTTAAAATTAGAACATTTATAAATTAAGATGTTATACTTCATATAAATAAAGAAAATACGCAGTTAAAATTATACAAATCCGAAAACTTCAACATCATTTCGGATGTGTAATGAAACATGTAATGTGTGTCTGAGGAGCATCAAATCTTATATTTATAATGCAGGGATAGACAGCTGGAAATCAAACAAATATTACATCTGAAGAATCTAAAGCAATGGTTTGGTCAATCTAATTTAGAGGTTTTCCGGACCACAGTTAACAAATTGATGATAGCCAACGTTTGTTGAACGAATAAGGCACAAGAAGAAAAATAATAAATCATTTAATAAGTGAAAACCACGCCATCTTCCGCACTAAACTTGAAAAGGAACCTAATTAATTATTTAATATATATTTTCAGGATTCAGAGCGTTAAGAATCACGTAGCGGCAAAATTCTAAATTACACCCAATTAATATGTATGGTACAATAGTTATGTGAGGAGAGTATGTTTAATTTAGCTTAGATTCATCATCAATTGACTGACTACACTAGGTATTCCTGTGTTGAGCTAAATATTTCTAGCCGAAAATTTGTAATTTATCAGAATTTATAATTTATCTTTTTTCACTACATCCTCCCATTTCAATCTTGGGTAGTCGAGTTCAGGCTGGAGATCCTCGAAAACCTTTTGATACTTCTAAAATTTATGGAGGTAGTATTAAAATTATGTTAGTATTTTTTAGAGATTTGACACATTAATTATATATTTTTTAATTTACTTGTATATTATGTATTTTTTTTAGATTACATCATCTAAATAGTACGAAAATACTGCTACTTGAAGCCAAGATAATACTAAATAGCTCATCAGAAATACTACCTACTGCAACCAATTTTAAAAAAATCTAAAATTCCAATTAATTTATAATAGAGTTGTTATTTAATATTATAATCTGCTTATTGCAGTTCACCACTGCAAAAAATCGTCAATAATAAAGTTGTATCAATGTGTCCAAAATTCTGGCGTCTGCTATCAGTTTACTCAAAGGTATTTGAGATTTTGTAAAAATAAGACAGATGGCTCTTTCAAATAATGGTACGATTAAATGTATTAATATCAAAAAGGTAACATATAGGTTCGAAAATTGTCGCTAAAAATATTATCGCTGTAGCATAGTTGGATAATGCACCTTCCCCGGTTAGGAAAGAGATCCAGGTTCGAATCCCGGTGGCGCAACAACAATATTTTTCGATAAAATTGATTTTATATGTATATCTTTCTAATTAATATATTTAATTCATATTTAAAATTATTAATTGATACTCGTATTAATGGAAACATGTATTTTTAAAATAAGTAATAAGTAATAAACATTCAGAAAATTTAAATTTTTGCAAACCAGACTTAACAAAATTTACAACTGTTTAATTTCGTACTTCTTTCACATTACGGACAGCTGGCCTAGTAAAAAAGTATTTTAATGTCGAGTATATATTTTAATTAAAAGGCTCTATTAAGTAATTCGTTCGAATTGAATTCTAAACGATCTTGAGAGAAAAGAGTTACAACTTGAAAAAAAAAATTTGATTTAGAATCTTATATAAAAGTGTTATTTAAAATATTGGTATTTGTCATAATGACTATGGTGAAATGATATCTCGTCAGAAAATAAAATAAGCCGTCAAAATAGCTGATAAAAATTCCAGCCAAAAATCTGCATGAAAATAACTGAATCTATACGAAAATTCTAGAAGAAAATTTAATACCTATAAAATTTGTGATAAAAATATTTTAACTTTTCAGTTGGCGTAAGTGATCCGTTGACGATCTGACCATGATTGTTAATCTCGGTTCAGGAATCTCTTTTCTACCATTCCTATACATTAGGAGAATATGACTCTTTTCTAGTTATTGACTCACAGGTATCATGCACATTATGTAACTGAATATCTTATCCAGCATACTATACTTTCAAAATTGTTTGTAAAAATTTTATTCATATTTTACTTTTTGATTTTATATTAACGTCCAATCAGTGGATATTTAATATTTTTATTTTTAAAAATACGTAATTTTATTTTACATTCGTAAATTCTTACGTTTAGCTTATTAAATTAAATCAACGTAAACTTGTGAAGTTCTCCAGAATATACCAAGAGCTTATTACATATTATCGTATACGCATTAGCTAATAAATAAATTTCTTCATCTACCTCTCAACATTCATGTACAGTCGATTCCGCTTAATTGGGTGGCCGTTTAATTGGGGCAGCCGCTTATTTGGGCCAAATCTCAAGGAACGGAAACCAAACCAAGAAACTAATAGTAATTTACATCACTTAATTGGGACGACAATCCGTGTAATTGGGACAGTAAATTTAAGATTACAATACGTAAAGTTCCACAAAACCCAGAGAGTTAGTGCAAAAATTTCCCTTTGCAAGTAATACAGTTTGTTGCTTACAGTTGGCGATCTATTAAAACCAACACTATATAAGATCTTTAAACCTTTAGATGTTTCCTAAGTTTTGAGCAAAATGGAAATGAGGACATGTTAGAAATTCTATTGTTAATTATCAAGAGTTTTCGACAATAGATAACAAGTTACCACGTTACGATGAAAATAAGGAATGAAGATGCAATTGTTGAAGCATTAAATCGAAACATCAAAAATTAGATGAAGAAGACGTTGATGATTAATAGAAATGTGCCTGTAAGTAATCAGGAGAAAATAAAAATTATAGCCGGGTTACAGCGTTATTTTATGCAGGAAGGCAATAAAGGGAGCCCTAAGTAATTAAAGAAAAATATTCATCATTTAATTTTAAGCTCGCTTCGGTTAATTGGGCCAAACTTCTTGGTCCAGATGTGTCCCACCAATTAAGCGGAATCGACTGTATTCCACTCTCCCACCCAATTCTGCTATCCCGAATCTAGTCCAACAATTCTCCCGAATGAAATTAGATGTGATCCCTCTATCCGATACAATATAAAATTTCTTATATGATAGTATTAAAATTCTAACCAACAAAAGCCATGAACCAAGTAGGAAACACTGCGATGAATTATTGCATAGCGGATGAAACTGCGGACGAGAAAGTTAATGGGATTATTTTGCCCTCTTTTTTCTTGTTTGTTTCTCAAGTTATAAGTCATTCATTATCCGTACCTTCCGTGTGACATGGGAGTTATTTCCTTAGAATATTATAAACGCTCGAAAGCAACATCTGTATAAGAATATACCTAATATAAAAGTTCCTCAAAAGATCAGAGAACAAATTTATATAATAAAACACAGCATTTTATAACATCTGTAAACATTTGAAAACACAAACTAACAGCATTCATCTTTAGATACATTACACAAACTTTAGACTTAACTCAACATTAGAGCTACAATTTATTTACGAGTATTTCTTCTCTTAAATCATGAAATTTATTTATTAAATATTGATGATACGCAATACATGAGTATGTTATGCACTTAGCATGTAATTTATATCAACAATGACTCAGTTTACGTATAATACATTTACAATATTATATACCAATAACATGCACCACATAGTACCATAGTAATTACTTGGTGCAAATGTGCGGTATACAGATATATTTGTACTTTTAAAATTATCAATATTAACTTTATGGTTAAAAATCATATTTTTATTTATTATCTTTGTTTTATTACCACTTAATTGATTTTAAATACATCTACCGGTTTCGAAAAATACCATTTTCTTCTCCAAAATGTCATACCTAACTAAAACATATATTATTGTTTTTTTTACCAAAATCTATTTTTAAATAATCTATTTAAAAAAAAAAAATTTTTTTTAGTACCTAACTCAAATCATTAGTTAATACAAATTTACTCGAATACTTTTTAGGAAAAATTTTTAGAATGGGACTCGTAGTTAAATTTAAGTGGTTAATATAACAAATATAATAAATAAAAATATTGATATATTTGTAAATATGTTTGGTGAAATGTTATTTATGCGAGGTGGATTGGTTTATGATGATTGTGAGAATTGCTTATTAAATTGCACGATATTGTCGTCAAAAATATATTTCAAATTTTTTGATTACATAAAGCTACGGAAAAATTTGGCACGATTAATAGGCGACGTCAGTTTTATAATTATTATACGAACAATTAAAATTTTAAAAATACATTATAATAAATCTTACGAAAAAATTAGATATTTCAAAGCATGGTTTATTTGAAAATTAATATTTAATTCAAAATCTATCATATTCTCATAACACAATATCAAACATATTTTATACAGATGTATAATGAATTTATGTAGCTATGTAACCGTATATAAAAATGATTAGGAGAACACATTCTTATTCAGAACATAGGTCTGTGATATTTTAAATATGAATTAAATATATTAATTATAAATATATACATATAAAATCAATTTTATCGAAAAATATCGTTGTTGCGCCACCGGAATTCGAACCTGGATCTCTTTCCAAACCGGGGAAGGTGCATTATCCAACTATGCTACAGCGACGATATTTTTAGCGACAAATTTTCGAACGAATTAATACATTTTATATTAATTAAAAGTTTCGCACGCGTTCATGAATTACAAATATATTGTAGAATAATATTTTTTTAGAAATAGACCACAGCTAATGCAGTTACTAAACATGTAACGTCCGTCAACTCGAATAAATTATAATAAAAAAATATTTTGATTACTGTCACTCCGCAATAAAGCCTAGTGATGTCTCATTTTTATATATTACCCACACTCCTTTGTGTAATGTCCGCTGTAACACTTAACCACCCTTGATATGTTCTTTAGAATATTGTATAATCTCCACGGGACCACTGTGAAATATATCTCAAGAGGCTCAAATAAAGGAATAAGTCTAAGCCCACCTGCAAATACAATACATTTTCCCTTTTCATTTTACTTGAAGTATTTTGCCCGCCACTTGCACGGTGATGTGAAAGCCTCCAGACGGGAGTCCTTGTACGCTGTGTACTCTCTACAACCTGATACTTTGAGTTTTAAACAAAAACGAGTGTGAAACAATTATTATTATTATTTGAGTTTATCACAGGGGTAAAAGAGGACACAGTAGAAACCAAATATTAACCCTTGGTCACAGAATGGGAATTTTAATTTTATACCCTTTTCCCCGGTGTGTAGATTTCTTAGCCACGCCCAGAAAATTATGTTCGTACCCTTGACTAGAGGTTTTGTATTTTGGCAAGGCTCGTCCCTACTACACTAACTGGTGTTTTTAAAAGTATACGGTTGACTAACTAACTAACTTACCATCACGCTGTTTCGCCGTGGGGGTAGACAGAGATAATAGAGCGGTACACTCTTCTGTCCTGACGCACAGTTCTCGCCTCATCCACATTCATACAAGTTCGCCGATTATTGAGATTTCAAACAGGACACATCCTCCAGTATCTGGTTTACCTGGTCGCGCCGAGTCTTCCGCGGACGTTCTCTATTTCTGGTGCCATCAACACTAGCGTCATATATTTTCCTTACCATTCTCTCCTCATTCATCCATCCCATATAATCAAACCACCTTAGTGATCCTTTGAAAGACAAAGATGATAAATTTAACAATTCTGGTGTCTATAAACTTAGTTGCAAGGATTGTGCTGCATTTTATATTGGTAAAACGGGTAGAAATTTTAATATAAGAGTAAGGGAGCATTTGAGATGTTTGAACAATAGTGGGTTTTCAGAATTTGCTAATCATTTGATAGAAAATGGTCATGATTTTGATAAAAAATTGGGATTGTCAATTTTGCATATAAACGGTGTTGATCACAAATTAAATAATTTGGAATCGTTGGAGATAAATAAAGCGTGTAAAACTAATCAAAAAATTATAAACAACCAACTAAATTTAACTACGAGTCCCATTCTAAAATTTTTTCCTAAAAATTATTCGAGTAAATTTGTATTAAGTAATGATTTGAGTTAGGTACTAAAGATAAATAGATTTTTTTTAAATAGATTCTGTCAAAGAAACAATATATGTTTTATTTAGTTATGACATCCTGAAGAAGAAAATGGTATTTTTCGAAACCGGTAGATGTATTTAAACTCATTTTAGTGGTTAATAAAACAAAGATAATAAATAAAAATATAAATATAATTTAAAACACAATTTATTTGTAAAGTTAATATTGTTTTTAAAAATGTGTTAATTTACACAGACCATCTGTTTGGTGGTCTATGGTTAATTTATCATTTTGAATAGAAAATTATAACAAAATTAGTGAATCTGAAAAACTTATCACAATTAATAATCAAAAATTTCTTACTCTGCGTGTCTCATCTGTTTCCAAAGCGCCATTATCATTCTTTAACATATTTTAATGTTTAAGAGTTTTAAAATGAATTATTAATAATAAATTGTAATAAATATTTATTATTTTTAACTTTTATATATAAATTTGTTTTAGATAGATTTCGATAGACATTTTTCTACACTAGACTACATTTTTCTTTCGAGCGTACTTTAATAAAACTTTTTTAAGCAAAGTTAAAATATTTTTAGGTAATCTAATCATCTAATCATTAATCGTACGTACTTGTAGGATTGTTTTTTTCATAATTAAGGAAGTCGAAAGTAACATTATCGTGTTATTTAAAATTAAATTAAATGCGCTTTGATTACGGTGTATCAAAATAATGATTAGGTGATTACAGAAAATATTTAAAAAAATATTATAAAAAATTCTACATTGTGGCATTGCAATACGCATCCAATGTCGACTGTTTCTGTGTAACTCGATCGAGGGTTTTATTTAACAAGCCATCGTGAAATAAAACACTTTTAGCTACCCCCGGTAAGCCTTTGTGGTCCCTGGTACTTATATTTTGGTCTGAAAAGCAATGTTGATAGTCACTTTACTTTGTTAAGTCACAAAATAATGAAAATTTTCCGATTTATGGCGTAAGCACCTACCAGTATCGTGAAAAGGGAACTCATCGAAGCCTTTGTTTTCTCTTTATTTTAGTATTGGTTTGTAGCTGTATAGATGTTAAACTCGTAATTTTCGCCGGATATTGTCGTGTCAAATAAACGATATTTTTTATTTAGGAGAGCGTAAATTATTTGTACCACGCATGATTGCCATTAAATAGGGGGATACAAGTACATTTAGCTATCAGCTTTTGTTCAGACAAGAGTTTTTGTACGTGGCTGCAAAACGAATACATTGTGTATGGGTATATTCAATGTATGCATCATCTACAAGTATTCTTGTGGTTCATACGTAAATAAACGTATATGAAAGGTGTTCGTCAACTTTATGGACCATAAAGAAATGAAAAGGGAGGGCCAAGTCACCGATCTATTCCTTCATAAGAAAGCTTTATCTGTACATAAATAATATATAGATAGTTTTGATGAAAATAAGTATCAAGTATAACATATAAAATTTAATTGAATATAAAATCGCGAGACATGCCAATTCTGAAATGAAATATACCGCTGGTGGAAATATGACGCGAAAGATGCGTAGGATAATATCATCTACGAATACGAAAAAGGGAAATGAACAGCCGGTAATGAACTCGACATTGTCGCGGTTGATCTTTTGAGCAGCTGTGCAAAATGTTAAAAAAAAAATTAATTGAAGATTTGACAATGACAATGAAAGAAGAAATAAAAAAAATAGTGCACGTTTCTATGAAATTGAATTAGTGTTTTAGATTTTTTTTTATGATTTAATAAAAATCTATTGTAAACAAATTGAATGCTATTAAGGAGAACACATTCTTATTGTGTTGTAATTATTCAGAACACACGTTTGTGATATTTTAAATACTAATTAAATGTATCAATTAGAAAGATATACATATAAAATCGATTTTATCTAAAAATACTGTTGCTGCTACCGCGATTCGAATCTGGATCTCTTTCCAATCTGGAGAAGGTGCATTAACCAATAATCAAACAATGTTTATTTTATCAAAATCGGATTAGAAACGGTGTGATGTTACTTATGTGTCAAGATTTCATTTCGTTTGTCGATCATTGATTATTTACTTTATCTAGTGTACCCTCAGACGTTGAGCATTCTGAACGTGTTCAGGTTCAGTCCAGATCAACATGCTTTATCGACCTAACTGTGTTGTGATGTGATAATTACCGTGTAAATATTTACACTAGTATGCAATGGCATCATGTTCATCGAATTCATCTCAAGATACTTCCGAGCCTCGATGAATCATTTCATGATTATTTTGACGAGCAATGTTTAGCATTAGACGATTTCTGTAGATGCTGTTAAACTTTGAGTTTCATTTCAAAGATTCACCAGCAAGAATACAGTTCTTAAATACATTACATCCTATTTTAACCAAATTGGATGAAACTGATGAATGCCAAATAATATATTCTTCAAGTGTCATATAATTATGATTATATTTCTAAAATAATGTATAAAAATATCTAAGGAATTAAACGATCACGGTAAGCACGTATTACGAGCTTCGACCATCGTACAAACAAAATGGAAGCTAATCTTAGTCGACGGAATTAAATTAATCATCTAAAATAACTAATAACTATTACTAGGAGAACACATTCTTATTGTGAAGTTGTAATTATTCAGAACATAATAATAAAGTTGTATCAATGTGTCCAAAATTTAATAAAAATAAATTGATAATTCTGGCGTCTGCTATCAGTTTACTCAAAGGTATTTCAGATTCTGTAAAAATAAGGTAGATGGCTCTGTCAAATAATGGAACGATTAAATGTATTAATATCAAAATTCGAAAATTGTCGCTAAAAATATTGTCGCTGTAGCAAAGTTGGATAATGCAACTTCCCCGGTTAGTAAAGAGATCCAGGTTCGAATCCCGGTGACGCAACAACAATATTTTTCGATAAAATTGATTTTATATGTATATCTTTCTAATTAATATATTTAATTCATATTTTAATAACTATTAACTCGGAGGTCCGGAAATGCTTTCTTTATATAAATATAAACTACAGCGTGAAATTGTATCCCAATAGACCTAACGGAGGGGCGTTCAGACTTCTGCGGAACTCCCCTTTGGAGGAATAACTACTTCGTTATATTGCAAAAGAGCCGTCGACGAATATCACCCTGGTGACTGGGCACACAATGTTCCTGGATAAATTAATGTTAGTGTTTTCGGTCTGACAAGTGTTATTCCAACAATGCACCCTACGGTCTCTTGAGTTGCGTTCGACTAATGACTCTCGCTGACCCGCGTTTCTTTTACTTAACTCTTAAACCTAATCAAAGTTTTAAAAATATATTTTCATTGAATTATATTACTATATCAACAATCCGTTTAAAATACATTTTAAATTACCAATTTCTATTACGCACAATTTTATCAATTCATATCGTTTCTACAAACGTCCTGTAGTAGTTAAGTAAATTACGTTTTTAACCTTTACCATACCGTGATATAAAATACCCGAACGCATCCATGCTGTTAACTCGTGTTACCGTAAGAAATTAGAGTTTTTTTAGCATTTTTAACGGAACAAAACACTTATATTGGCTTAAATGGTTTTAAAATTGTTAATGCTATAAATTTTCTCTAAATATTGATTATATAAATGTGAAAAAAGGATTGCTAAAATAATATAATTCGGAGCATTTATCAAGTCCTATACAATACAACCTTCCTTATCATCTCTCTTCATTTAGTTAGTAAGAATGAGACAATTATATTCGTATGTTTGTTATTCTTTTCACTGTGAAATTAATGTTTGACTTATTTTTGTCAACTAATTGAATTGAAAAATAATTATTTTTGTATGATTCCCTTTACATACATAATATTTCATTAGTTATTCGGAAAATTTCTTTAGTTTTAACTAAAATATGAATTTAATTTTGCGTGTATTTACAGAAATATTACAGGTTTAATTGGGGCGGTAGACCAGCATGGTTTGGGATGGGTTAAATGTATGTTTATTTCTTAATTTTAATAAAGATTATTTCATTTTACGCCTATATTATGTGCGGTCATATTTAGTATTAAAGGACGATGAACGCCAAATTATTAAGATAAAACTAAAATTAACATTTTCAAAAACTCGTGGTGTATATTTTAGGAAGATACTGCACCCTTAAACACTAAACTCTGTATTAATATCAGTGTTTTACTACTTTAATTATTAATCCTATGTGTGGTTTTTAAATATTATCGTGGATGTCTTTTATTATTGTTGTAATTTTGATATCATTTTTTCATTCTTTTCATTTATAAAATTTTCAATTACAAATGTCGTTAATATTCTTCATACGTATGTTTCTATAAAATATGTAGGTACTGCTTGCAATTTTATATTATCCTAAGAAAGAAGGAACTTGTAATTTCAATAACAAGACCGGTCACGAATAATATAGTTTCTATATTGTAAAATTTTAAACATAATACAAATAATTAATGAATGCTCTACAAAAATGTCTAGATTGTTAAATAATGTAAATGTTGCTAAAAATTAATATCATTCTTTATAAACAACTTAATGGACTACCGGTTAAACAAAATCATATTTTTGTTGTTAAAAGTTAGGTAACAAAGATGTCGGTTAGTTTGGATTAGTCAGAGAGTAAAATATACGTAACCTTTTCAGATCGCAGGGTAAAGTTGTTTTAATATTAAGTCTGATAAATAAATTGTAAAGCATATGGATGACGGCTGATACAAAATATATAAATCCCTTATCGGTAGTGTCTGACCAAAGGTCTATTTTTGGCCGAAACCGATTGTTCGACTCTTGCCACAAATTACGACCGAAGCCGAACCCGAAGATTCAATCGTACTGAGAAATCTTAGAACACCGACTAGAAAATATACATAACATTGCAAATTCTACACTATTTCTTAGTTTTCTGCATTATGGTATTGATAATAATTGTAAATATATTCATTAAATAAATAAATTACAGTTTTCCTGAAATGATAAACTGAATTTTATTTCATTAGTTCATGCAATTTCGGCACTTTTCAGCGGCTAAATACAAAGCTTTGGCTTCGGCCAAACCTTCGGCAGATTTTAGCCAAAGCCGAATGTGCAGCCGAAGCTGTATTTTTTGATCGAAGGTGGCCGAAGCCGAAGCTTCGGTCGGACTTAACTTAACGGCAGAATATGGTAACCGATAATTTTAACAACATCGCAACCAGAAAGTTGTTAAAGCCCTGTACGTTTTATAGCAACGTCTGTTTACAGAATTTTGTGGTATGCAAAATACCGTAGGGACTACTCCGGACACGAAATTTAATCTAAAACTGGTACACGTGTTCCTTTTTAAAGGTTTTTTATAAATATTATTTTTCAATTTTATTTTTATTGAAAAGTTTATTATTATTTCGAAACTAAACATAACTATACATTCTTAGTGCAAACCATCTTGAAGTTGAAAACCTTTAGCATAAACCTAAAAGCCGGTTGAGTGAACAGTAGTAACTTTTTACTAAAGTAAAAAAAGTTGCTAAAGTAATTTTTTTTACGAAAACGGGTTATTTGATCGTTAGTAAAAAAATATTTACTTCTCGAAAATACATCCCTTAGTAAACTCATTTTATTCTCCGATATTCGATAGTAAAAAAGGATAATCGATAGTTAAATATGGCGGACTCTTCACAGCTGTTCCAAAAGTCATGCGACACATTGATACTTTGAAAGTTGCGGTATACGACCAATTATTAATTCAATATCCCGCTATTTTAGTGGTGACAGTTCGTCCGATGATGATCTCGTTGTTTAATATACATTAGCACATAATCCGAAAATAAAATAAAGTGACAGATTTCGAACGCAGAGGCGAAAAAATATATAGATAAAGCATATTTCATGATTATTTGACACGCATATAGACATCTCATTTATGTTTTGACTATGGTAAATTTGACGTTCGAACCGCCCGCAAACGATGTTAACCACTGGCGTTAGTAAAAAGTTACTAAAATAAAAAGTTACTACTGATCACACAACCGACCCTAAGTGAAAATGTGTCTTATTAGAAGTTATATTTATTTTCTAAGTAAATTTTCTCTGTAAATAAAGTGAATTTATTTTCGTTGAGAATCTCGGGCAATTTGTTCACAGCGCTATGGAGTCTGATTGATGTTGTTCAATAGACTGTTAATTAACTGACTGACCGATCATAAGCCCGCTCGTCAGATGTAATCCTCCCGTTCGTGGACTGCTTTATCGACATTCTGCGATCCAAGGTTTATTGATAAAATCAGTCATGTGCATCACCAACGCATCTAATGACGTCGAACGTTGTCAATAAAGGCAGAATGCGACATAAAAAAAACTGCATACGTATTGCATTTTGTATACACTTGACCCTGATATTACGCCCTCAAAACATGCCTTTAGGGATATATTAAAATCCACGTTTGATGTATTTTAAATATAAATATGTACAAAATTGATTATAAATTCGTCAAAACTGTTCGTATTCATATTTTAATAACATTTTATAATATTTCATTAGATAATATAAAAAAAATATATTTTTTTTATAAACCGTTATGCAAACTTTTTGAGATGTAAGTTTTTAAATTCATAATAAGTACATAAATCTTTTTTAATTTTACTTGCAATAAACATAATTAATCAAAAGAGTGACGCACTTAGGTATTTGAAATAAAATTCGAGATATTTAAAAATAATATTTAATATTGTAAATTAAAACTCTATTTTCAAAAGTACCTCCTGTCAAACCTGTGAAAACTGACTGTCAATGTCTTTCAGTAAAAAATGTCGTTATTGAATTTTAAAAAAGTAATTTATTTTATTTACATTTAAAATAAATTATAAATATTTTTTTAATTAAAGTTGAGACATTTACGTTTGACATTTCGTTTTTATACAATTTTTTGTAGTATTTCATATAATTAATATTTTTGATATTTCTTGAACGTTAACACCTAAATCTAATTTTATATTTTATTTATTTATAAGTAATTGGAAAGATAATAAAAAATAATTACTTAATTGCAGTGATAAAAATAGTTGTGTCGTACCTCTTATAAAAATCAAATCGGATCTACGAAAACATGTGAAGATATGTAATTTATTTATAATATAACATTTTCTTCTCTACATAGATATATTAAAATGTGCTATAATCAATCTATGTTCTCTATATCTATGAACTAATACCGTATAATAATGGTGTAAATAAATTCTAATAAATTAATGTCTAACTATTTTCGCGTGTTATGTACATATATTGGAAAACTGAGAATTGGTGTATGGATTTATCATGTAAATAAGGTCAGTATTTCTTATCCGTAACAATTCTATGCTGTTTAGCCTTTCTACATTTTTTCAATCGGTCGCTACCCATAAAAAAAATATTTTTGCTCAAATGATCACTGAAATCGTGAGGTGATTTGTTTATTTTTTGTTAGCAGCAACCACTTCCCTTTTTAATTTTTTTAAGCAGTCTTTTTCGAGTACTGACACTACAATTTAATCTTAAATCAAACCTTTTATCACAGGCAACAAAAAGTACATTATTATTTATATTGACCAATTAATTCAAACCATAGTCTAGTACCAAAAGTGAGTGTGGCGTTGTTTGCAAAGCTTCAATAATTGAACAATATTTGTGATGTATAAAGAACTGTTATCACATTAATTATTTTTTAGGAGAACACATTCTTATTGTGAAGTTGTAATTATTCAGAACAGACGGTCTGTGATATTTTAAATATGAATTAAATATATTAATTATAAAGATACATATAAAATCAATTTTACGAAAAATATTGAGTTGCGCACGGATTCGAAGTATAAGTACGTTATCACATTAATTATTTTTTAGGAGAACACATTCTTATTGTGAAGTTGTAATTATTCAGAACAGACGGTCTGTGATATTTTAAATATGAATTAAATATATTAATTATAAAGATATACATATAAAATCAATTTTATCGAAAAATATTGATGTTGCGCTACCGGGATTCGAACCTGGATCTCTTCCCTAACCGGGGGAGGTGCTTTATCCAAATGATTAAATGTATTGATTTCAAAAAGGTAACATATAGGGTCGTAAAATTGTCGCTAAAAATAATGCCGCTGTACATTAATTATGTTAAAAAAATGTCTATAAGCATTGTTCAGCGATTTTATCTACTTCTTATTGGACACAAGAGCAATCTTTTCTGTACAAAAAGTTTCCCTCTTCAAAGCTAAACCCTCCACCCGACTGGAGAGTAGCAATCCCATACAGCACTCAGGGTTGTTTTGTTTTAGCGGTAATGTGAAAACTAAAAGGCTGAGAATTCTCCGTTGTAATCCGTTTACCTAGTGGTGTTCTGCTTATTTGTCTGAAGATACATAGTGCCCAGACACCGCACGCAACATGCTTTATGAAAACAGTAATCTGACGAATTAGTATACCCAATGAGCTAAATAAAAAAAAAATGTACAATTAGTATACCCATGTTTATGTGTAAATATAACGCGCGCGCGTGTGTGTGTGTGTGTGTGTGTGTGTGTGTGTGTGTGTGTGTGTGTGTGTGTGTGTGTGTGTGTGTGTGTGTGTGTGTGTGTGTGTGTGTGTTTCGTGTGCAGTTTACTGAAAAGGAGGGGATGACATTTTAATATACAGGTTAATATTACGTTCCAGGCCGATTTTATTTTGGTTTGGCAGATATTTATCATTTTCGCCATTTTGGTTTGGCAGATATTTATCATTTTCGCCATTTTGGTTTGGAAGATATTTATCATTTTCGCCATTTTGGTTTGGCAGATATTTATCATTTTCGCCATTCTGGTTTGGCAGATATTTATCATTTTCGCCATTTTGGTTTGGCAGATATTTATCAACAACGTTATTTTAACAAGGCCTAAACAACGTTATTTAAACATTTGTAGGAGTTGGTAGTGTGGATAGTGAGGTTATTTAAATATGATTGACTCGTGATTGCGTCTAAAGTTTTTGTTGCTGTGATACAGAAGCTTCTTGTCTCACGCGTGTTGTTTGTATATCGCAGTGCAGGGTGTCTGTTGTTACAACTAGAACAGGATGTAAAAATGAAAGAGCACTTACAAAATTTCATTTATTGATGTGATGAATTATACAGTTAAATTCGCGTTGAACTCTGAAGTGGCTCACTCGAGATGCTGTTGAATGGAAATGTCTATGAGAGTACAGTGTACGGAAGAGTGATCGCTAGCTGCTTGGGCAGTGTCCGTCTCTGGTACATATTGTCTTATTGCGTCTATTGAGTCGGTTGGGCCTGCAACACATGTGATTTCAATAGGACGGTGCCACCTCTTACAGTTACCTAGCTACGCTTGAAAGTTTGCGAGAATTTTTTCTAATGTCTAAAAGTGGTGATATCAACTGACCTTCTCGATGACATGCTTTGACGGCTTGACAGTATAAAGGTCCAACCAATAAATCAATAATAATTGCTACGGGATGCGATGCTACGGGACAATATTTGAAATGAAATTTCTAAAATAACACGCAAAGTGTACGAGAACGTTATGAAAACGCACGCATTTGTGCCGCTACCCGAGGCGGTAACTTGGCCAATGTATATATTTATAGTTTTACATAATTGTAATAAAGCAAGTAATTGATAGATAAAAACTAAATTAAAAAATTGTGTTTTATTTTCAAGTTATTTAAAATCAACATCGACCTGGAACATAATATTCACCCTGTATTAATATTTAACATTTTAATATTTCAATTGTTAGAAAATGGGTTACATGAGCATTGTATTTTATGTATGTAGAAACTAAGTACGTACTATTTTTAATTCTAATTTTTAGGTATGTACCGTGTAAATACTAAATTAACAAAAAATATATTTATCTATCTACCAATACGTGATAGGACGTATTTTAATTTTCTAACATATGAGGGACGTGTGAATTCCTGAACATTGTCAAATAGAAAGTTTGACATCATTAATTGACATAGCGGTTACTTTGTGGTTTAACGTAATTATTTTAATTTTCACAACTAAACTTTGTACTACACACACGTTAGGTTATTGTCACTACTATAGTTTTCGAGAGGATCACCTGACGATGAGAGGTACTGCATAACACAACGTGTGTGTGGTAAAAAGTTTATTTGTGAAAATTAAAATTATAAAGTTTGACGTTTATAGATACTGACATGCATAGAATGATTTTTTTTAAGGCGAGGAAGAACGCGTGCTAAGATTTTTACACATCAATAAACATTATCAATTTTTTCTTAATAAAATGTCAGCACTTTTACCAGTATAAACGCTTTTATCAATAAAGTATTGTACTAATAACATTCTATCCAGAAAAAAATTAATTGTATTGATATAGTATTAAATATGTTTTAGAAATTTAATTGAATAATAATAAATAAACTGAACTATACAAAAATTCTGTCAAATAACAGATTCATTCCTGTGATTTAAATGGTTTCTATAAATTTTATTTAAATAATTTGTCAAATTATTATTTCGAAACACTGTATTGTTTATCGCTTTAATCGAATTTTTAATATTACATGTGCCAGATATAATTGAGAAATATGTCTGATGACTTTATACCCAGAAGTGCAAATAGTCCCACGATGACGTCAATCATCTCTTATTATTCGTGATGTGTTCTGACAATTTCCGGCTCGGCGCATTTTTTCGGGCACATATTTCAAGTATTCCCTAATGTTCTTACCCGTTTTCATATCGAAATGTTGAATATGAAGCAAAAAAAAAAACAGTCGTTTTATTCCGTAAAGTGGTCCCTTTAAGTACCAGAACAATTTATATTCGAAATAGGTTTTCAGGTCCTTTCATAAAAACCTCTAGAAATTTTCCCCAATACCTGCTTCGTTGCTATTTTATAATCTACTCACATTACTTGCGATAAGCTCAAAGATTTAAGTATTTGCACAAATATACAGCATTATGGCATTGAATTTTAATTGAATCAACATTTATTTAATACTATACGCTTTAACTTATTTTCGAGTCTATCCATGAAAACTTATAATTCATCATAAACCATGTACACACTCCCATCTAAAATACGTACGTGACGTACAGCGATGCATTAAGCTAGTGTAACAAGTGAACTAATTAGGCCGGGTTAACAGCGGAAGAGGTTTCGTTACAGCTTACATAGTACTGGTGCATGCTAATGACCACTTTAATACGGGGTACTAACTACACAAGTAGTACTGCATGTAGACTGACTACAGGCATGTTTTTATTTTTTGAGGAGAACACATTCTTATTGTGAAGTTGCAATTTTTCAGAACATAGATCAGTGATGTTTTTAATACAAACTAAATGTACTAATTAGAAAGATATACATATAAAATCAATTTATCGAAAAAATATTGTTGTTGCTACCGGGATTCGAACCTGGATCTCTTCCTATCCGGGGAAATGTATTAACCGATTATGCTACAACGATAGATGTATCCATTTGAAAGTGTAGCATATAAATTCGAAAATGTGTCGTCAACTCGCTGTGTTGGCCTAAAGAAATCAAAAAATAATTTTGATGACAAATCTAATATTTCGTTTTGCAGTAACTAATCACAATTAATTGGTACAATTATCAAAATAAAAACTTGTAAAAATGATTAATTTATAAACAAAACAAACGGGATTATAAATTATCGAATGCATCTATTCATTATTGGATTATTCAGCTAAGTAACCTGGTTTACATCAAAATATAATATAATTAATAACAAATGATGTTCTTGATGTTCCTTGCCCTTTCCTCGTTGGTCGAGAAGTTTTCTCGAATAATTGTAAATTAAGCCAATGTCTTTGTAAATTGTGTTCCCATTTTATTTTTTTTTAAATTAGAATTATTATAGATATATAATATACATTATTACCACAGACTACCAAATATATAGACATGACCTAACGGAAATTCCGTGTTTCAATATTTTCACTTTGGTGTCACTCACGTACCACTTACGCAATCAAATAGCTCCTCACCATTTATTAAATATATGACTCGATTGGAACGAAAATTTAAACACTGACAATATAATATGTATTAATGTAAAAAATACGTCTTGTTTACACAAATATTAAATTTTCGAAGAATAAATACTTTTACTATTGTATAAATGTGTCATGAACTATCGAATTTATATTTCCACAAATAATGTGTGTAGAATGCCCACGTTCCGCAACTAATGTTTCGAACCCCTCTGGTTTATTAAATGATCTGGTCTATGATTATTACTTTATTAAAAGTTATTTAGAGCAAAGCAGTCTATCTAAATATATATTACAATATTTTAAATGAATCCTTACTGAATATGGTGTTTTATTAAATACTCAATTGCGCGGATACCTCGGAGCTGTACAATTTTAATATACTACCATGAAAAATGTTTAAAATGTAAAGAATATTTACATAAATACAATGTTAACGTATTATTTAAGCAAAATCACGGGGTAATTTTAATTGCTGTCGAATATTAGACAATAAAATTTTCTTTTCGTGAATGTTTTTTCTTTGATCTTGAATTTCAAGATTCTTAATATTTTATCTCGTTTGTTATCTTCGTTTCGAATATTTAAATTGTTAAAGAGATTGAATAATAAATATCTGTAGACATTAAAAAAAAAAAATAACACGATAATGTAAAAAAAAAACATATACAATTGATCTCAACATGCTCGAATCTTATTTGGTAAATTAAAAAACAATTTAAGAACGATAATTCTTTTTATCGAATGAATTTCAGGGGATTTATGAATTTAAAATGTGCTATGTTTATAATTGGAATAAGGCACAGACTATCATATATATAGACATGAACTAACGCAAATTCCTTATTTCAATATTTTGATTTTAGTGTCACACACGTGATCACTTTGGTATCACTTACGCAATCAAATAGCTCCGCAACTTTTTTTCAAATGTATAACTCGATTGGAACGAAAATTTAAACGCTGACAATATAATATGCATTAATGTAAAAAATACGTCTTGTTTACACAAATATTTAATTTTCGAAAAGTTAATACTTTTACTGTTGCATTAATGTGTCATAAACTATCGGATTTATGTTTCCACAAATAATGTGTGTAGAATGCCCTCGTCCCGCAATTAATTTCCAAATCCCTCTCATGTATGTAAACTTTATTTCATGTCTATTTATTTACTGGTCTGTGGAATAAACATGTGTTTAAATGCTCGCACCAATTATAAAAATATATATACACGTATATGGCAATCTTTACATTGATATAACTGCCTAGTAATTTAAGTAACTGTTAGATAAACCCGCTTAAAACAATTTTAAATTGAATATATATAATTTAATTAATCATGATGTCTTTTTTTGCAGGGTACCGGGAGCTCTGGTGGGGCGCCGCCTTTGACATTGGGCGTTGGGGCCACCTTCGGGGAGCCGGCCGGGGGCCTGCCCCGCGCGGCCACCGTCACCACCCGCTCAGCCTGTGAGCTGCTGCGCGTGCAGCACCACGACTTCAGGCTCGTGTGGGAGGTAAATCTATACATGTCTTATACTAATTTAATATGAAATATTAGTCTTATCCTAATTTAATGTGTAATATTCATCTTATTCTAATTTAATGTGATATCAGAATCGAGTCAAGGAATATTTTTCGCTCACAATTCTTCCCGGCTACAGTTGATTGCTATCCACAATTATTACACCACATTTCTTCGTCTGTAAAATTACTGTATGTATTGCAAAAAAAAAAAAATATAACAATGTACATATGTTTTATAAAAAATGGTAGTTCAAGAGTACGAAATATACTTCCTAATAATAAAACAAGTTTAAAATGAATTATTAAGGAGAACACATTTTTTATTGTGATGTTGCATTATCAGAACATAGTTTTGTGGTATTTTGATAATACAATAACAAATTAATTAACCTAACTTAACTATTATAAAATATTATGTACATGGAACAACTTTGGACAAATGTAAAATATTTTTTTATAAAACATTACATTTATCAAAAATATGTTTTTTTCTATATATTGGGCGAACAATTTTTCAGATCAAAATTTGTGCCCGGGAATAATTGCGGGTGAATAATATTCCTAGATCCGATTCTGATATCACATCAAATTAGTACAAGACGTATGTACGTGTACGTATTACACATAGCGAAAATGTTGGTGTTCTTCTCTGGGGGTAAAGGAAGACCGTCGACCACCGTAATGCTCTTAAAAGGAATTAGTAGAACTGTTGTGAAATATGTGGCTCATGTTGGGTTACGATGCTGGCCTCTTGATCCTAAAGCCACGTTAATCGCAAGACTGACCGCACCGCATTGGCCTAATTTCATATTTACCGAACTATAAAAATATTTAATGTGTGATCACTGCATAACTTAAATATAAAATGATACAATATATACGTATATAGTCGCGATTTGCGAAATTTCGCGATCAACGGGGGATTTAAAAAGAAAACATTTTAATATCTGAAAAAAAAACCACATAACATAATGCATTCATTTTGTTCCGTGTTGCAATAAATAATCTAGATTTACTTGCTTAGCCTCTCGACGTTTATTATGCAAAATTAACTGATAACTGTCAAATAAGCCATTGTAACAACGCTTTACAGCACTCACTCGCTCATAGTCTTCGACGTTTTCTTCTAACAACTCCATGCATGGATTGTGAAGATGATTTTGACACTTCACTTTCGCACGGGAACAGGTTCCAAGACGTCATAGTATAGCAGTGCATTTCTTGCATTCATTAGTTAAGGGTTCGCCGTGTGATTTTAATAAAGTCTGAATATCGCCTAGTGTGCGTTTGACACTGCAGCTAAGATTATACTAAAGGATAGACCCAAATGATGCACTGGTTCAACCGTTATTTTGTCTCACTCGCATTTTTACATATATATACGTGTATGATGTGAGTGAGCAAGAAAGATAGCACGCACGTACGACCACCCATTGTGAGTGCAGACAATTTTTTTTTTCAAAGATCGCGATATAACGAATCCGCGCTCGCCGGGGCCGCGATAAACGGGGGTCTGTATATGATGTGCAATATTGAAAAGTTCATTATAATTTTACAGTTACTCCTCGTATTTTATATAATTGATAGTTGTTTTCATGAAATTTTTGGTTATATTTTAGTGATGTAATAAAATATTGCTTCACTTCATAATTATGAAATAACTTAATTACCAAACTATTCATTTTAGATTCTAGATTTTCTCGCCGAGTGTATTCACGAATCAACAAATCTCCACGCAGGCATTACTAAAATACGTATATTTAACATATTAGTGTTTTAACAATTTACATCCGAAACAATTACAATTACTCACCGAGAGACTTTGTCTGATGTAAAATTCGGACCGGGCGTATGTCCACTCGGAGACAGGTTCGTGGAGCGCCTCCAAATCGCCGCCCTCAGGAACTATCAGCAAGCAATCGGCGATTGCCGATGAGACTCTAACCGCCCAGTGGTCACCAATGGCTGCGTAGCGGCTACTATTGGCTTAGCAGTAAGCAATCGGCGATTGCTTACTGCTAGTATTTTAATATTGCTTCTGAAGCCCCCCATGTGATATTTTAGATGAATTACGTTGTTCATAATAATTTCAGACGTCATTATTAATATTATGAATTAAATTATTCGGTCACTGCTGCCAGCGGCACCTTCACACGCCACCTTCATTAGGAAGTCCCTAATGAACTCCAGTAAGGCGCTTTGAATATCAAGCGATAATAAACGAGGATACAAGCATAGGGCTTACGTAGCTTATTGTTTTAACAATGCCTTCGTGTTGAATCCTCCGTACAGGATTCTGTGTCAGGTGATACGTGTATAACATCCTGCTCTTTATTCAAGAGACAAGAGCGATCATCCTAATTAATACGTGTTGCTAAATCTACAATATTAAAATTAGCAGAAAAAACAGACACACATAGTAATGGTTGACCACATTAACACAGACAAAAGTCTAGCAAAGTTGGCAGAACATGGTTCAATCTATCAGAGGCGCATTATAATACTTTTTTGATTATCTTTTTATTAATAGGTACCTATGTACTATTTTCTAGTTTATTAGTTTGTATAACATTTTCACCTTCTCCAGCCGCGAAGAAACATTATTGGTCGTATTTTAATATTACGTATAATGGCAAAAGTTATTATATATTACGTGTACTCTTTGTTTCTCATAAATAAATGTATAAAATTATTAAAAAAATATTATTATTATACGTTCACGTCTCATTTAAATAAAATATATAATAATGATAGAGATAACTATTACTTCAATATCATCATCGGCCGTTTTCTATCCACTGTTGGCTGAAGACCTCCCCAAATGTCTCCCTTTTCTCTATATCTATTGTTATTCGCTGCCACATAACTCCGCAGAATTTGATGATTTTGTCAGTTCAGCGGGTTTTAAGACGGCCTGTCCATTGCTCATTTCCATATCATTTTCTTGACCTATTCTATTATATCGACTTCTCTTATGTTTTCTCTTTTCTACACGTTTCTTTGTGTCTCTTTGTGTGATGCCCAACATACATCTTTCCATACCCCTTTATATTGCCATTCATCAAGTTAGACTTGTCCAGGCCTTTTGCTGTGTGGTTTTTTATCTGAGTTTTCCTGTTATTTGGACGGAAAAGGCTCTCTCTTCACCCTTCCATTAAAGGGAAGGAGGAACCACGTGAAGGTGGAAACAGGATTTGATGGTTGAGAATTTGTAGTCTCTAGCTTCTCAGTATTTACACGTATGCACATCTGGCAATATGTGTCCTTCTGAGATTTTACCAACCTTTTACAGACCCTTTTATTTTATGGCTAATAATTTTAACGATATCAAAAGAAAAAAATATTGTATTTCTGTTGTTAGTATTGATTACATATTTTTAATGATATCCTCCAGCAGCTGAATCACCAGAATACTAACTACAAGTTGACAATGTTAACATGCTATTTAATATTACTTTCATTAAAGAGCACAAAAAATTTTGGGTATCAAAAAATATTCCAGGAATGTATTCGTACATTTGGACCCTGTAAAATATGAACATTTCTCGTAACATTTTCGAAATAATGATTTTATTTGAAGCCTTTGGGATGAGGCTCTTCGATAAAAGAAGTTTTATAAACTAAAGTCATGTGATATCGACTGAATTGTCGAATTTATCAGGCAGACGCCTCGAACACATTGTGAGTATTGAAGTTTTCGTTTACTACATTTTCACATGTTATATACATGATCAATGAACATGTCATAGCCTACGTAATGTAGCGATACCAAATCGGTGTTCTGTGAGTGATTGGGAGGTGTGTCGCAATTTTTTTTGCGTACAGTAAAATTCAAGCGTTTATGGTGTAGATTTTATTCTGCTCTATTTAAATTATGTTTTTCGTTACTTCTAAAACAAACGGATTATACGATTTTCCCAATAACACTAATAGTTTTTATGGAATATTTCTGTCAATATGCAATTTTCTTAGGTTTCTATGATTTTTCTAAAACTATATCATAATATATTCTAATCATTATATTATATTATGCTATTTCGAAAACATTTCTAGCGAAGAAATGCATCTGGTTATTTTTTTTCATCTAAAATATGCGAGATGTTAATTTAAAAAAGTATGTAAGTATTTTTCAGTGTGCCGCGAAAATTTCATAATTTGAATTGTGTGCTGTGACGCGAAAAAGGTTGGGGACGACTGATGTAACCTTTTCCTTGATGAATTTATGTGAAGCGATTAATTTTAAATTAAAATCATACGACTGCCTTCCATATTTATGGAAGCCCTGGTTTGGTAGAATTTATTTGTAACAAACGCTAACCGAATTAATATTCATCAAAATTAAATAATGTTCTGAAAGTGTTCTGGTAATATTATACAAAATCATCAATAAAATCTTAAAGCGTGACTTATGATGATTCTAATAGGGTGTGCACTACACCTTTGCATAAAAAGTGATACTATTTTGTCGTTTTATAAATGCTTATAGGTAGGGTGTAGTAGCTATCGACAAATTAAAAGCTCTGATGCAAATTTGTGAGTTTTATTGACGATCTAGGTTGCGCTAGGTCGCGCGTGATCTGCGCCTTCTGCTAAATGCTCATTTGTAATTATGCGACGATACTCGAAAGGTTTTATCAATTTACCCACAGTTTGCTTGGAAAATTGTGTTCTTTTGCTGTAGATCTGAAAATTCAAACGTTATATTCTTAAACGAAATGTTTAACGATTTTTTTATTTCAATATAAATTATTTAACTTTGTTTTTAACCACTTTATGAGTTATATTTAATACAACAACCGGTTTCGTAAAATACCATTTCCTTCATCAGAATGTCAAATTAACTAACTGAAACCATATATGTCAAGTTGTTCTAATATTTTTAAAAATATATTTAGAAAAATTAATTAAAATCATTTTTATTTCAAAATAAATCTCGCACCTCGCTTAAATTGTTACGATGATGAAATATATAGAAATTGACTTAATGATACAAATTTATTAGATTTTTTATTTTTCTTTCCGAATGTTAAATCATTAGGAAATAAATTGTGATTGAATTAGAATAGCATAGGTTTTGCCTAAAAATATTTACTACAATGAATAAAACTACAACAAATGATAATATTCCAATTGAATTTTTAAACCACTTGAATACAATAAGCTGCATATGATTGATCTATTCAGAAAATCCATCAAATTTTCAAAAAACTGTAGCCCCTATCCTATAGAATCCGAATTGACTAATATAAATCTCCCTAAATTTGTTTTCATTATTCAACACTAGCTGCATGTGTTCGGTAACCTTTATCCGGGAAAAACAGTTTTTTTCAGCAACCCATTTTGTTTCCTCCTCTTTAACCTCTTTTATAGATTCAGTTTCCGTACTCTTCTATTCCAACCCCCTTCCGATACTTAAAGTTCTATCTATAATACATAGATCTCATTCATACAGTGGAAAAATGATCACTTAGGTGTATATGTGGCAAATCCATTTATGACAAAGTAAAGAATAGAGAAATAAGGAAAGAATGTAAAACTGATCTATATAGTGAGTAAAATTAAGAAAGGCTCACTTAGGTGGTATGGAACGGATGAATGAGGAGAGAATGGTAAAAAAGATATATGACGCAAGTGTTGATGTAATGATGAAATAGAGGACGTCCGCGGAAGACTTAGCACGACCAGGTAAACTAGATATTGGAAGATGGTATTGTTAGAAGCCACAGTAACCGGCGAGTTTGTGTGAGAAGATGAATGAATGTGGATGAGGCGAGAACTGTGTGTGAAGACAGAAGAGTGTGGCACTATATCCTCTTTGCCTACCTCTGCGGAGAAATGGCGTAATGGTAAGTAAGTAAGTCATTGACGTAATTAATTAACATATTACTCATACTATAGTTATCCCCTAATCTATAGAAAAGTATTTCGGGGATTTAATGATTATTTGATGTATGACATTTTTAAGCTCTCTGCGTTGTATGGTTTTGTAAGAACGTATATAGATTTTGAAGAGAAACGTACATTATCGTATTTCACTCATTCATTACGTATTATATAATACTTGTTCCGTACAGGAAACAAGAATGTAGACAAGGGGAGCTCGCCGATCTCAGCTTCTCTCAACCGGCGATGATGATGATGATTATGAGGTCGAAAGAAATGAAACACAAAAGTTGTTCAATATCGGTACACTACGGCGACACGACATAATCGAGAATGAGCTTCCCGCCAGCAGAATACCCTGTTTTATTTCAGATACATACAATACATATATTCATATTATACTTTTCTCACCATATTTGCAAGTAGGTACATAGCGACAGGCCGCCGCTGTGACGTTTCATTGAGAATTAGGGGTTTTCGGTGCCACGACGATGATTTTATCTTTAAATTACTGATACGTGTCTTATCAAATCAATTAATTGGCGCCTCATCGGCGAGTAATTCTGTGCGATACAATACTAATCAAGAGAGTTTATAAGACCATCGACCATACTTATTCCAATATAACTAAAATCAAAATTATATTTGTAACAATGATATTTGCGCCGCGTTGAGCAATACTTTGCTAACTTTTCTTCAAGATTTGCTCTGAGCCGTGTCGAGCCCTTCACACAAAAAGTAGATAGACTAAAGTAAAGGTATTCAATTATCGAAGTTGAAACTTCTGAACAATATACATAGAAAAGCAAGATTTGAAGAGATCGTTCGTTGTAGAATTTATCGGTGCTTTATTTATTTAATTTCCGAGAAAGACTTTATACTGACGATGCGCAGTTGCGACACGTGCGCAGCCCGCTAGCATTCAATTAAATAACTATTCGTTCCGTACAAGAAATTCACAGGAAAATAAAAGATACTAAAACGAAAACGAAAATTCCCTTGGGAAATTATGAAACGTATTTATCGTTTTTGTTTTTTGTCATGACATTAACAACAAAAGTATTTTCATATTTTTAATTTTGTTAATTTCAAAAGTAAAAGCGTTTTCGTCCATAAAACTTATTAATTGAATGTTGGGAAAAATACGACGGTATTCTATATTAACAAAAAAAGTTATAAATGAGACGCACATGTAATCTATAATCTATAATATTACACTTATAATACAAGTGTGTTTTTTTTTAATACTATTTTCCCGCTATTTTGTTTTTTTGAAACAAAAAATGACATACGAGTACTATTAGATTGCATTTTTTCTGCTCTAAAACATCAGTGTCGCCATTTTCCTGTATCTTACAATGTTTCTTAATTTTTGGGCTTAAGGGTTGTACTTTAATTTTTCCTGTTCAAAATTCGATAAATTCTACTGGAATTACATACTCTTTCAAGCCAGGAGTAATAGTTAAACTTCTGATAAGTGTCACCTAAATACTAAAGGACGTTATTTGTTACGTAAATCTCCCTACGAAAGAAAGAGATGACAATAAAATTGTTGATTTTCTCGCATTCAATACAAGTGTCAAAAATATCTCATATCTAGAGTCTTATCAAAGTTTTTTCATATTAATATTTTGGAATGAAATAAAATGTGTCATTTGAATTAATCGATCGAAAATTAAATCATTTATTGAAGTACCTAATTCATATTCATAAATATATTTGGAGATCAGTTAAAAGTACCTACATCTACTATCTCAATATTCCGAATTCAAAATAATTGTGACAGCTTCAATTTATTATTTTGTTTATAGAGATCGACTTAGATATACTACGTTGCCGTTTTGTGATCCGTTTGTTTCATAATTACGTAGTATTTGGCCTTATTTAAAAAGTAACAGTGTTAAATAATACAAAATATTTAATAGCGACTTACATACAAAATAACGTACATAAAATGTTTATTTTATTCAAGAAAACATTATTTTCCCTTCAAATCAGTAAAAAAATATCTATTATAAAATTTACAACTAACGTTGTGAATCAGTTCAATATGAATTAATATTTTGGCTAAAATACACATGGAAACATATATTTTCGCCATTTTGTAACGAAAATTGCGAGAGCGCGAATTTGACGTCTATCATGCCGCTCGAGACCGGCAGAATGGAGCAATAAAACTGATATAAAATACACATTAATAAGATCGATATAAATATTATTTGATAAGAAATTATTGTGTTTTTGATATAAAATTTGATTTTAAATTGTTAATGAAGTCTCAAATCATGTGATTAAATACAATATATTATTTAAAGACGTATATTTTCACTAAAACAAAGTGTTTTAAAAACATAGAAAATTGATAATATGTCCTGCAAGTTTGACGGTTTATAACTCTTATTTAACTTTTTTTAATGTATTTTTAATGTATTAATATCAAAAAGGTAGATATATAGGTTCTAAAATTTGTTGCTAAAAATATTGTCGCTGTAGCATAGTTGGATAATGCACCTTCCCTGGTGTCCCGGTGGTGCAACAACAATATGTTTCGATATAGTTGATTTTATACCTTCTAATTAATATATTTAAAATATCACAGGCCTATGTTCTGAATAATTACAACTTCACAATAAGAATGTGTTCTCCTAATTATTTTTGTGTATTGTATTTCGGTGTCTTAAAACCGTTTCTAAATAAATGTCTCCCTTTTCATAGACCGCGTGGCAGGTGAATTAGGCCTACTCAAAGAAGCGTTTTCCGTGTGTTTAAATAACATATATGTTATGAGAATGAAGTCGCGGATCCGACATTTACGTTACCCACGAGGGAATACTGTAACCAGTGGGAGAAATAAATAGAAAGGAAATTTGTGTCCAATAAAAGTGAGAAGTGATGTTTAAAGTGAAATGTATTATAATCATTTTTCTATGATTGGTTATTTTTTTGTTTAAAATAAGTTTTCTTACCAAAGAATATGTTTTAAAGAAAAATTTTGTAATCGAGTATTCTGGTATCTATGAAAATACCGTATTTAATGAGTTGAATCTTGAAAATTGAATTGAAATTGAAAATTTAATGAGTTGAAGCTTGAAAATTGAATTGAAATTGAAAATTTAATGAGTTGAAGCTTAAAAAATTATGGAACGAAAATAAATAAACTTCGTTAAATTATTTCTTTGTTACTGACGGATAAATAATTGTCACGCTTTATTAAATTCTTTCGTTTTACATACTGATAAAAAATAAACTACATGTGTACATCTTTATCGAAACAAGCCAATTATTATGTACCTAAAATGGAGTCGAGTGAGATTTAAATTTTCCACGTGGCCTCATTAAATTGTGATCTCATTAAGAATTTTAAAACTGAAATAAATCGTTTGTAAAAAAAATTTGCTATATTTGAATATGTCCAAGAACACACAATTACTGGATTTTCACATACAAAGGCACTGTTATAAAACAAATAATAGATATCTCATAGAGACGAAGCTATTTTTTAAGCCCTGTAATTACCCATACTTCCATATTTTTCTATTATTTGTTTGAAAAAAAAATTTGCTAACCAGCTTATGAATTGACTTTCGACAATCGATCTGCGTATCTCAAACGCGTCGAATGTTTATTATAAAGTTTTTCAAAACACTGAACGCAATATTTTTGTTAAATTATGTTTTTACTAGAAATGTTACATTTTATACATTAAAAATATTTTTAATTAGAATATCATATTTTACACTTTTTCAAGAAACTATGTACTGAAAAATCGCAAATATAAATATAACAATTCACAAATAAAATGTGACTTCCTTTTAAGAAATATGTCTTTATTTTACTGAGTTGAGTTTCCTGGAAAATATATTAAATGGAAAATCTCATATCTTCAATTTCGTACCTTGATTTAAGATATTATTTCAATATTAAAGAATATAATTTCATTTTTTGTAAGTTGTTTCATAGGTATAATTAAAATTCTAATTATGTCTCAAAAGTTTGTTACAAATCTAAAATGGCTGTACTCGCAAGTGTGTTCTGAATAGTCTATATTTGCACGTATTGTATTGGTTATATTGTAATTGTATATAAGTTATATTTTTTTAACATTATTTAAACATCCAAGAATTGCTCTTAATTTGCGGGGCTTTTTAGAATGCACACTTTATACAAACGGAATGTTCCGTTCCAGTGGAAATTATGACCTACATTATTGAGGCGCGTGTACAATGTTAACTACTGAAACCTGACAAATGGCACATTAGTATAAATGGCATATTAAAGCAATACCGGCATTCGAAGAATAAATATAAGAAACAACAAGAAATAAAATAAATATTATGTCACGTTCATCTGCAAATATCGCGTCCCGATAATACATTTATATTATATTTCAAATGTCGTCAATTTTATAGAAATTCTAGAAAAAGTAATGAAAGCTTTGTTAAGAATCAGATTTTCCTTCTTTACTTCACGAAATTTCAAATGGTGTCAAATAGAATTGTTTTATGTCTCTGCAGTAATCAACTTGTCAATAAAATATTTTTCGTATGATTTATATGGAAATTTCAAGTACATGAAAATTACGTGTTGACACGGTATGTTAAAAATATATTGATTCTATTCTAATCAATTTATTCACTTTTAGGTTTGTAAACACATGAAGTAACTTTTAACGAATATAAATATAAAAAGTAAAACAGTCTAATCAGTATAAATCTTCCAACGAGGCGCTCGTCTAAACCGAACTTTCCAAAACCTACTCTCCTACCCGAATTCTCTTTTTATCTCGAAGCAATTTTTATATGCAAATCTATTAAGTATCTTATATGTAAGTCATATATAAAAAATTGAAAATTCGTTACAAAGATACCAAAGTCTTAAAAATTATAACCACAATCGATTAAATCATCATCGCTACCCTTGAAAAAAAAAAAAAAATCACATCTATCTTTTTTCAATATGTCTCGATTCAACATTTGAAAAAATTTGTTCCGAAATACAAAAACTGTCTGCTGACCCTAACCAAAGTCATTTTTTGTTGTATAATAAGTTAATGTAAAAAATATTTTGATGAAATCCCGAAAATTGTTTATAAAATTAATACATTATATACTAAGAATAACCCGCCTACAATGCCGGAAAATCATTCGAGAATTAATAATTTGAATAACCTAAAGAAAGACAAGAAAGAAAAATGATTTACTTTACTATTAAGAATACATTATTATTGTGAAGTTGTCATTATTCAGATCATAGGTCTGTGATATTTTAAATATATTAATTATAAAGATATACATGTATATATATATATATATATAGATATGGATGTATTAATTTGAAAAAGTGTGACATATAGGTTCGAAAATTTGTCGTCAAAAATACTGTCGCTGTAGCATAGTTGGTAATGCACCTTCCCCGGATTGGAAAAAAGATCCAGGATTGAATCCCGGTAGCGCAACAATAATATTTTTCGATAAAATTGATTTTGTTTGCATATCTTTCTAATTAATACATTTAATTAATATTTATAATTTACTTTGTTTAACGCTACAACCGCATGCTTTTTTATCACACGATCTTATTGTTTATGTTTTATGTTGCCATGCAACGTGGACAACTGTATATAAATATTTGTTTACGTTGCTATGCGACAAGAATAGACGAAAATAAGGAAAACAAATTATGATTTTTAAACCCTCAATTGATAAATCTTGCCTTAAAAGTAAAATTAAATCGAATCAGATATAAATGATTCAGTTACAAAATCCGTCCAAAATGATTTTTTTGGTAAATAAAAGTCTAGTATTATTTGACGAATTTTCTTGTAATGTATATAATTTTATAATTCCTCTTCACTCAATCATACGTTTCATTTTAATAATGGGCCGAGTTCGAAAATGTTGACATTTTTCAATATTCTGCATAATTTTAAGCGATTTACTCGTAATACAGGATGCCCAGTAGGTTACATTTTTGAACTGAACAATTCAAACAACGATTTAACATCCAACTTACCCCAAATAGAATCGATGTTTTCCATTGCGTGTCGTCTACTGATAATCCTATTAAAGTTGTTTAAAATTATTGCCAAAGCCCCACATTTTTATAAAATGCGAAAGTACTGAACAAACATTTCGAACCTATATAAATGAACTGCTTCGGTAAGCGCCCGATATTTAAATCTTGACGGCTTAATTTCAAAAAATTACATAAACAAGATGGCAATTTTGTTATTGCACTGCTAAGACATATTTTTAGGTTTATTTCAATTTTAATTTATTTATGTTACAAAAATGCATTACCTTAAAAATCATATTATTTTTGGATACATTTTTGCAAGGATAATTCAAGGTAGGTCCATAATTTAAAATCGTCGTTTTCTAAGTAACAAACTACACCACTGCAATGCAGTGGTATTTTTTTACATAAGCAGACTTCTAATATTTGACAATAAAATTTTAATGAGTAGGTACTTGCGACTTTTTGACTGTCAATACTCCTTGACTGAAAATAAATGTTTTATTTATAGAAATATTGATAAACAATACTTTTAATATCTACATCAATTTAAATATTAGAATTTTTTATAATTGTATTTTAGTTGATTTTTTAAATAAATTAAGATAATAAAAACTATGAACATTATATTTTACTATTTCCTATTGCAATTTTAATTCAAATATCTAATAAAGTTGAATAATGTGAAACGAGATCAACGTGTATTTATTTATAGTTATGTATACTTAAAATAAATTACATCTGAAAATACTTTTAATTTAGAAATATGAAAATGTATACAATAGTTTGTGTATTTGTGTCTTATTATGCGGAAACCTTTACTAAAATCAGATAAAATTATAAAACATATAAAACGCAATAATATCTGGGCAAAACAAAAGAAGACGATTAATTAAACAAACGTAATAATATAATACGCACACATGTCTTATGCAATGCTAGTAATTAAGATATACTACAAGTTTAATATAAATATGTTACACCTCCCCAGAAACAATCGGCAAAATTACCAGAAGTCAAACATTAGATCGTAAACATCCTAATTAAAGGATACGGCGACAATATTTTTAGCGACAATTTTTGATATTAATACATTTAATCGTTCCATTATTTGAAAGAGCCATCTACCTTATTTTTTCTCATAGTTGGATAATGCACCTTCCTCGGTTAGGAAAGAGATCCAGGTTCGAATCCCGGTGGCGCAACAACAATATTATTTGATAAAATTGATTTTATATGTATATCTTTTTAATTAATATATTTAATTCATATTTAATCCTTACTTTGTATAATTAGGATGTTTATGATCTAAAAAGACGTATTACATGATCGTTTCAAAGCTATACTTCACTGATAAGGCATCCCCTGAAGATAGATTGTGAGATTTAACTGAGATCTCCTGATTTGAGGCCGCTCGAAACTCAATGACCTTTAATTGTATGTAATTAATATATCATTTGGAATCAATAAAATATTTCAATTAATCGAAATATTCTCATAATTACGATTTTTTTAATCTCTGGCATGGGCGAGATGAGGTATATATTCCTAGAACATTTTTGACTCGTCATTTAGTCAGGTATCCACCTAGGTCTGTTACATCCTGTATATATATATATATACATGTATTATATTAACGTTCAATTTCTTTATTGGAGATCTGTTCAGTCGGACCTATATTTTGTGTAGATTGTTGAAAATATCTCAGAATGCCTGATGTGGCGTAAAGTGAAACGGATTTTCAGGAATCCCGACATAAATCGCGGCAGCAGACACATAAATGTACATTCGAGAGTTCTAGAAAAGTCGTGAAAGTAATAAACGAGAAGATTCCAGACAGGCACTCCTCCAAAAGGGCAATCATCGTAAAAGGTAGAAATGTGCCGAGCATTCGGTTTTAAATTACTTACATACTTATTCAAAATTACTCCTCTCGTGTTTCAAGACTAATGCAGTGTTAAAAAATCTCGATTATCTAGATGGATTGGAAATATTATAGTATATATTCATACCGTCAATAATAAATAAATCTGTCATTTGCTAAATTACTTATAAAATACGGCCTACAAAGCGTACGTTATGCATTTAGATATTAAGACCATTTCTAAATTAAGAATCGTTTTGTTATAAACTAATAACTACTACTGCTACTCGTTTTGTTATAAACTAATAACTACTACTGCTACTCGTTTTGTTATAAACTAATAACTACAACTGCTACTCGTTTTGTTATAAACTAATAACTACTACTAAGCTACTCAATTTATGTCATTCTTTTTGTCGTTACATCCTACATCGTACTTATCATGTTGTGTTTGCTCCCAGCTTGTTTCCTTTCTTTTACTTCTTACATATCTTTAGTCTGTATCAAAAAATTTACTTTGTTCAATTTACTTATTATCTCTACTGGTCTCCTTTTGAATTTTTAGATTTTTCTGTTTTTTACCAATTTAATTTAATTTGTTACCTTACTTCCAACTTATATTCTAGCTTATGGCACCTTATGGCTACCTACCTCAGCGAGGTAGGAAGCGGCCAACAGGCTTGCATGTAAATGAGATGAATTATAATAATTGTACTAAGGATTTTTATACTGGCGCAAGCTATAAAGAATGTTGTTATAAAAATAAACGCCGATTTATCAGCACTGAAATGAAAAAAAATAAAAAAACAATTTATTGTAACTCAAAGTATTATATTTATAATACAATGAAAATGTAATATTAGTTAAATATATTAATTAGAAAGATATGCATATAAAATCAATTTCATATGTTCTGAATAATTACAACTTCACAATAAGAATGTGTTCTCCTAATAATATTAGTTAAACTACTTTTTAATATAATTCACGTTGACGTTCCACATTTTTGAGACATGGAGACGAGCTTGACATTCCCCTTGTTGAAGAAGTCAGCCGCCTGTTCCTTGAACCAGTTTTTGACTTTTGGTGACAGTTTCGTGGATACCGTAATTGGTCTGCATGCGTTTTCCGACCAAAACTACTTTAATTTGGGAAAAATATAGAAGTCCGATGGCTACAGGTTCGAACTCTATGTAATTCCCATCCAGAAACTTCTGCGGTTTCGAGCAACGTGAGGTTGAACAACAATCAGTGGAACTATTGGTAGATAATAAAATATCAATAAGAAATTAAGTCTGACGCACTGAAAAGCTCGGAACTAATAGACAGGGTTACAGACAATTTACGACAACGTTCCAGTTCAAAGCACCTACTTTACCATATTTTTAATATACGCAAACGATTCTAACATTAAAAATGGCCCTCGTGTTTAAAACATTCATCGAAAATAATGATTTATGCATGAACGCTTATGCGGGGACATGTTGCAATATTTTTTAGTACGATGAATATGGACGCAAAACATATTTCTATTACGGGTAGTGTCAGATAATAATCTATTTTTAAAATATCTACATATGTTAATTTTTACGACAACGCAATTTTTTATTTTCAAATTACCAGCGTAATTTAAAAATACAAACTCGACTGGTACATAAGTATGATAATATAGAATATTAACATTAATTCATTATAAAGGTTTCGAGAAATGTTCAAACTTTACATTCTGATTAATATAAACCCAAAATCAACCAATATAATCACAAATCAAATAAATAAATTAATTAATTAAAAATAAATAAATTACGATTCAGAAATCTTGAAAATTACAAATATTTTTTATCAAATATTGTCATTGATTTTATTAAATTGCTGTTTTTGTTACTTCAAAGTCGCCGCTTTGTTGCATATTTATACTATAAAATTATTTTTTTATTTTGTTTCAGAAAAATAAAGACCTGATGTCGGATTTGCTAGCCAACTGTAAAGTAAAGAACGGTGAGTGTTGTTCCTTAATTCTTATAATATAATATATAAGAGTAACGTTATTTTTTAATTTTTAAATACATACATATTTTTCCTTCGCTACCTCTCCAAAAAAGAGACCAGCTCTTGTGCATGGAGAGGGAGTTACACTACAATAATTTTATATAATACCTTACATATTCTATTTATTGTCCATTTGTGTGCTTCTGAAGTATTCTGTAATATTGTTTATTGTCCAATTATGTGTATTTGAAGTGTTCATTTAGTTTCTTTTTTAACTCTTTTATATCCTTTATTTCTTTAATTTGTGTAGGGAGGCTATTGAAATTTTTTATCCCTAAATATATAGAATTTTGCTGATAGTGTTTGGTGTTACATTTAGGGATTTTAAAGTTCAATATAAATGGGTTTTTTTCGTAGAAAGCAATCACTTTGGGGTTTGACATATTAGATTAAATAAAACACAATCATTTTGTATGAAACCACGAATTTTATTACACGCCAACCGGTTTCTCTTAGCTCAACCTTCGTCAGGGCGTATTTAAAACGTGTAATAAAATTCGTGGTTTTATACAAAATGATTGTGTTTTATTTAATCAAACTTTATTATTACATTGTATTTTTAAGTACCCTTAATTATTTATAAACGCGTTTTCTACCACTTCTTTATATTTATCAACTTTATTGATTGATAAATTGTACTTTTTAGATCATCGTATTCATCTTAAGCCAACATTCATAGACTATTGAAAAAGAACATCATTTTCTAATGACCGGCATTCTTATCCCCATGTCGTCAGCATCGAACTATTATATTTGTGCAATCCTTTTGAGCTCATCAACTCAGTGAGCTGAGAGCGGACCCATGATTCGGATTCCAGACAGTCAGTCGCCCTGCCTCTATTTTTTAGGTAGAGTTGACCCCAAATATAGATTTATATCTAACAAACGAATATTATATGCCACGCCACGTCTACGATTTCATCAAAAAAATATTCATTCTCTATTACACATAAATAATTGTGCACGGGTCAAAGATAAGATGGCGAAAGAAAAAAATCATAAATCAATTTACTCGTGTATATGTATAATTTGTTGGTGAAGTATGTACACGCAATTATAATTATTTTTAAACGTACGTAAATATTCAATTAATAACGTGCGTCAATTTAAACGTAGACCAAATATGTATGAACTATGAAGAACTATGATCTGAAAATGCAACAACACAACAAAAAAGTGTTCTCCTTAATTACTAGACTCTATATGTACACATATATACATTTTATTATTATTTTGTATGTAATTATTAATATTTTGCATGCGTTGAGAAATACTACATGATCCTTTGCAATATATATAATATTTTTTTATATTGAGAATACAATAAGATAATTAATTGCTAGACCGAATATAAAGAAGAAGTTTTTTCTATAATATAATATTCTTTTTCAATAACTATAATAGGAATAATATGTTAATGGTTTTAAATGTTCATTCTTATTTGTATAAGATGGTATATCCTTTCTTTTGGGTACTTTTTACTTTTCTCGTATCTTTTTTTTCTTCTTCTTCCACGGCGCTGTATCCTAAGTTGGGATTTAACCTTCTCCACAACTGCTCTTCACCGACTCCTATCCCTGGCATCTTCCTCAGTCCCCAGACATTCTCATCCCTTTCCAGTTCTCTTCTACACAGTCACCTAGCTCTTCCTTAGTCTACTTCTATGTTGCTTTCGTTGGGTCCTTGATCTGCTTCTACTTGATCATGATCTTCGGTGTAATGTTATCTAACCAACACCAAAAGCATTCTTTCAACTTCGCAGCCTTTTGGACCTATGGCGAATAAGATCCAAGTCTTATCCTCGGATAAGACTTTAATCTTTCAGGTCAGAAATTTGTTGGTAAATATCAGTATGTACTGGTTGTATAATTTTACTCTGCACACGAATATATGCGATGGTGATTCGTAGCACGCTTATACTCTGAACAATTTTTTATGCGCTTTTGAAACTAAACTCAGAAAAATCTCAACCGTATACACGCGCCAATACGTTTGTTCTTTGCTGGAGTAAATATTTAATCTCGTGGTTCATTTTTATTATTATATATGTGTAAACGAGGAGGTGAGGAAATAATGTGGAAGGAATTCTGTAGAGGGGCAGGAATATGGAACATGAGGCCGCTGAAGGACTACTCAGAACCAAGAAACACGACCCACCCGTGAAACGCTCCTTCCAGTATCTGGATCTTCTTTTACTGGATTCACAGGTCTTCTGGCTTCAGGACGCATACTCCGATGCTCCGCATGAAGTGCTTACAGTTCGGTGGAAGAGCGAAGTGCCGAACAAAACCATGCACAATAGCAAGATGGATAGCACTTATCGGTTCGCACGGTAGCGAGAAATCGATTACACACAAACAGTACAATATCAGTACTACACAGCAGAACAATACTTCACACGCCAACAATACACTTCCACACGACGAATTTGAATGCAGTCAGCTTACCTAAAATAATGAACGCTACTTTTCAGTTCGAAGGCACAACTTCAACTCAATCAAAATCATTGAGAACACAACCACAGAAAAATGTCGTGTTTTGGTATAGTAGGAGGGGGTAGTGGGTAGGTACTGAACAGGAATCACCGATCTGCATATGTCATGTATACATGCGCGCGTACGTAAATAATTTATAAAGATCCATAAATAATTTATAAAGATCGAACAATATATAAGTTCCATTTTCTAGCGTAGGTCCATAATTTTTTCTGGGTATTTTGCATTCTAAATTACTAATTTACTTTCCTCATTTTGAAATCGGCATTATAATTTTCAACCACGAGTTAGTCACTATTCTGATATTGTTTTGTATATTAGCAATTTGCATCGTTAACTCAGTATTTTCTACCCCAGCTGTCACTTATAGGCCTAGAAGCATCTGTTTCCGGCTAAAGGACGGATTTTCAATTCGTACAGTGTCTTGTTTAGCGTGTTCAAAATAGATCCCAGGTATGTAAAATTAACAACCCCTTCATATTCGTGCCGGGGTGCCTCCTGTTCACTTGTTCTAACCGTGTACTTCGTTTTTGAGGTATTTAAATGCATTAATTCTTTAATATCATTAATTGACATGGCGTTTAATTTATGGTGTAACATGATTATTTTAATTTTCACAATAAAACTTTGTACTATTCACACGTTGGATTATTTACACTACTTGTTTCGAGAGGTGCAGTCCCTCTCATCATCAGATGATAACTAAACTAAATGCAGAATTGTAGTCTATTCGGGCAATGTAGTGTGGCTTAAGAAGAGGGGAAAGGTTTCGATCGTTAAGGGGAATATGGCAAATAAAGACGAAGTATTAGAAAATGTTATATTGTTAATTAGTGTTTTCTCTGAATTTAAATTCTTTTGTATTTCAACGGTTACCAATTTGTTAATTATTAATACTTTATAAGGTACCGAGTGGAAAAGTTTTAGTCTAGTCTCTCGAAACTAATAGTGAAAATAACCCGAAGTGTGAGCGGTACAATGTTTTATTGTGAAAAAAAAGCATTAATTTTTATTTAGATAAGGTGATTTATCTTTTCTTTATGTGATTTAATTTTCACATATGTAGAATTTAAAATGAAAAACTCGGTAATAAGGCGTATAGTATTCATATGTCAAAATTATTCACCCATAGGGCGCAATTACGTCACGCGTCACAATGGCGTGCGAGACGACGAGCGAATTAGAACTACGTTCCACGGGGCTGTATCGAGGTTAAACACTATTTTTCGTACCAGCACTACCAATAACTAACAACAATAATGCATTAAATCCATTCTCTGTATTCATCCATGTTGCTGCTCAGATGTATTTATATTGGTTTAAATGTCATTTTTTTGGAATCCGAAACTTTAATTTTTTATTTATAATTATATTTTGATTTGCTATTTAAGCGTATCAAAGGTGAAACGCCACAACGTTTTGGGCGACACGCCAGCGTTCACTAATATCAGAATTGTCAAAGAACACGTGTCCCACCACCAGACGTCTGCTACTCGACAACAACGTTCGAATTTATCACTAGCGCATATTACATACTATGGGTTCCATATTTGGGGGCGGTAGGGGGTGACACGCCAGCAAAGTTAAGCTAAATTTTTTGAATTTTCGACAAAAGGTTCGCCATCACTGGCTTAGTGATCAAGTGATCGATGATTTGAGATACGTCCCACGAGACCACCGAGTTTGTCCGTTTTTCATAACGCACGCATTTAGCCTAGTTTGAATATTACAATGTCACGTAATATGTGAAAATAGTAAGAATATTGATATGTACGCATCCCTATTTTTTTTAAATAATTTAATAATATATCTATTACTTAACTCAAACTTAAGAGTATTGATCTACTAATCTTGCCGCCATACTAAATGACAGCCTTGTTTCACAGTGTTCAAATAGAAGCATACTCGGACATAAGGATCTACGTTTTTGGTTTTGGAAAACAAGCACATCCTTAACGATATTGTTATTTTAAGAATTGGTCAAATTATAGGATTAAATAAAATTATTATGTTTTAATAGTTATTTCTAAAGTGGGCAGTGACAATGAAAATGATTTATTATTTTATTGATGAACTTCTAACAATCCGGGTCTTTTCAAGCCTCGCATTAACCATTCTCTCCAAACAGCCCGTGACCTCCTCGCCCACTCGGCCGGGACTCTTGTGTGGGTAAACAATAAAAAAATATAACATATATATTTCTCGAAACTAGATTTTGTGAATATTCTGTCCTCAAAATTGCAAATAAATATATAATTACTTTCGGAGACATTCATTTCTAAAAGTATTAAGTTTTTTTTTTGTAATTTTTTAATGGAAATTCATATTTTAACATTTAACATTTTTACAGAAAAATAGTAATTATATTTCAATTATTTCAATACAATGCTAGAGCTAAATACTTTACCTTTTTATTTTTAAAAAATGGATGGATTTTTTGTTAGGATCTTCATTTGTAACAAGAAATGATTAAAGACGTTAATAATATTACATTAATGTATGGAACGATTTTATACGAACGAGTGTAAAAAAGTTTTTGTGAATTGTCGGATACAGGCAACAGCGTGACAATGATTATATATTGTATGTAGTAACTAGTGATGTTCACCTATGGATACGCACCGGTTCACACGAACCGGTTGTTAAAATTGAAAATCTCTCGCAGAACCGTTTATCGCCGAACACTCGTATTTGTTATAAATATAAGGTGAATATTATGTTCCAAGCCGATGTTGTTTCATTCATCAAAATTTGAAACGACGCTCGGACTATGTGTGAGGTGGCACCGTTTTGTTGAAACCGCATGTGTTGCAAGCGCAATCGACCCAATTTGGCCACCAAAAAGTTTTTACAACATTGCTTCTTGCACCCTGAAAGAAATAAGGCGCAATGATTCCGCTGGCCCACATGGCACACCATACATAAACTATGCGTGGGTGTAAAGGTTGTTGGTGTATTAATTGAGAATTTTCAGTGCCCCAATAATGACTGTTTTGTTTATTAACAAAACCCGCCAAGTCGAAATGAGCTTTGTCGCTCGTGATGATTTTTTTCAAAGGTCGCGTTTGTGTTTGTTTTAATGTTTTAACAACTTCAACAAGTTGATGAGGCGTTAAATACTTTATAATAAATTGTAATTAATTATTCTGTACGACTATTAAATGTAATCTAATAAATATTTACCAAATCAAAATGGCAGCCAAACAAAATCGGCCTGGAACTTAATATTCACCCTGTAGTTGATTTTATTTTATTGTGTAACATTGATAATCTTTATATATTTTGATATGTTCAGCTCTAAACATTACTTCTGAAAAATTTATAAATTATACCATTCTTTTGAAATGCTTCTCAACGCTCCCAAAACAGGATAAATGATATTCTTAACACAGACGAGAATAATTACTAAATATATTTTTGCTAACAGGTTGATAATGTTTACGGGAGACGTCAGTGTGCACGGGTTGACAACTAAGAACACATTGACGACATCCAAAATTAAATCGGCACCTCGTGAACGTTAGTATCCGAAGACCGTGCGGAGATTTGATTAAATTGAATTTACATGCGGATCAAATGGATTTCTAAATTGCTCATTTGCATAAGTGAATCACGCTGGCGCCGCGTCAGCTCAAGTCTGCGTGGAGATTCCGCCCGAGCGGACCCGGGTACCCGAGACTGGGTGAGCGAGCGCCAGAGGACAGATATAATCGTGTTTATCCAAGCAAATCAGTCGCATAGAATGAGAATGTTTTGTGTTTGCTTCAATACTTATTTACAGTGTGGGCGTAGGGAAAACCGTGCGATGATTGGTCGCTCACTTGGAGAAATGTCATTTTTATCGAATTATCAAATTGACATTGTTTAATCGACAATGATGACATTCTAACAGTTTTAACGTCAAATAATTTGATTTTGATAAAAGACTAAAAAAAATTAACCATTTTAAAATTGTTTTAACAAAATTAATCACACCTTTACACAGCTAGAGCCTATTACATTTTAAAAGAAAAGAAAAGTTAATAGTAATAATAAAATATTTTAGACAACTAATAATAGTAGTTTAAGGTATTATGTACGAATTTTTTGATATAAGATGTTCTTATTCTAACAAATTTTATTAGAATTCTGAAAAACTTGAAAAATCTCAATCTTCAAAAATATGGCAGCAAATATCAGGCAGTGCTACAGAATCACCAACAATTCACCGATAGAGACATGGTCATATGAACATAGTGCGATACATCTGAATACAAAGTCAATCCGGCACCGTGACGTGCACCACGAGCTGATCAGGGGGGCGTTCCAACAGCTCGTTCCGTTCGACGCGACACTTCTCCACCGTACTTCACAGAAGCAGCATCTTCCGCAAAGTAATACTACGTAACTTCATTAAATTGAATAATAAGTTATATTTAATATTGAATCGATCAAGTGTTTTCATGTGAGCACCCGAGGCAAGGTCGAGTCCTGGTATCGACACTGATGTATGTAAGTGAGACCTGGAGCTGGCAGAAGAGGATAAATAAATTGATTAGGCATAAATGCGGCAGATCCATTTATGACAGAGTAGAGAATCAAGAAATAAGGAAAGAATGTAAAGCTGATCATAGTATAGTGAGTAAGATTAAGAAAGGATCACTTAGGTGAACATAATTAATGATTTGAATGTATGGAGGCAGACAGATAGTACTCTAACTATATTATTTACGTAACACATCCTCCATAAATCTAATGAGGTTAAAATATGTGGATAAATAAGCAGTTAACAATGGACAAATACTGTAGAGAGGTTATTTTTTACACGTTTTCCCCTATATTCCTTTTTATAAATTGTATAATGTACATTTTACTCAACAAATAAGCAGATTACACTGAATAACCCTTTTGACAGCAGTCCATTCACTTGACAGGGTTCACACTAAATAAACAAGATTCTAAGCTGAAAAATAATGTATAAAGTACCCGTGCCCTTCTTGTTTGACAGAAGTGTACTTAAGTCAAATCAGATTTAATTTTTTTATAATATATAATGTCTTTTATATTATTTTATCTCTCATTCTCCAATCGCGTCAGGCCCAGTGACGTATTTCTATCGGATCTGTTTATAGTTAACAAATAAAATGTATCATTTACACAGAGAATTCGATAAATCTTTTGATGGGTGAATACATTTAATGGTATTTGCACACATCCCTTTACATTTTTTCAGATGTATTTTACTGTATAGCTATTTATTTATGTAGATAAATTTCATTATCTTCGTGTCTGCTATTTTTTTTTATTATTATTTATATTGTGTCTCTGTATACATCAAAAGAAATTATTTTTTATTTCAGTGTTTCAACACAAATTTTTATAGCGATTCAGACATATTGCAATTAATGACTTGTAAAAATTTAATATAAAATATATTTTTGAGTTCAATATCGTATATCTACTGCAGTGATTCTCAACCGGTGGGCCGCGAGCGATTGGGCAGTGCGCCGCTGAAAAAATTGTCGCTTCCAATAAAATTCAAGCGTCAACTGAATTCTGCTCAAATTAAATGACTTTTAAAATAAACTGTTATAACACGTTTAAAAATTGTAGAACATGTTGCCTTGCAATTTTTATACGTTTCTATGGTTTTTCTTAAGATTACAAAGTAACTTTATTACAATACATTGTTTTAGTTATTTTTTTCAGTTAATTTAAGACATTGACATGAGCGGGGTATGTAACTAAGTATTCTTCAGTATGTCGCGAAAGTTTTATAATTTGAATAGAATACCGTGACCTGAAAAATAATGGGATCCATTAGATAAATATTATATTAAAAATTTTGATGTTCTACGTTTCAAACTCGTTTCACCTTATACAAATATAACGTTCACCATTCTCATCCATTAATCAATCTCCATATCTATCAAATTTTTGGAAATTGTATATGTTAATATGTGGAAACATTTGATATACATTTCCCTGAAACAGCGTATATGTATGAGAATCTATTTTTTTTTTAAATTACTTAAAGCAATATTCTTTATCTATAATTTTTTTTTCCATGAAAATCATTATCAGATTACTATTATTTATGTAATAAGTAGTTGTAGTTGAAAATCCAGTAATTGTGTGTTCTTGGAGATATTTATTTATTGCTTATTTACAATTTGTTTATATACAAATATCTAAATTCACAAACTTAATGAAAACTCAATAGCGGCTGAATAAATTGTGAACTTGTTATATTCTGCTTAATTAACTTTTTAAATTGTAAATAAATTATTTCATTTGTAACGCACTCGTGATTTGTTACAAAAAGTGAGTTCATCTTTATCTTACAAAGTAACCCACGTTTCTCCATCCGGCGATGGAAGCGAAGAACAGCGAAGACGAAAACTTTTCTCATAATTATTATTATTCGCGCCACAAATTTTGCTCAAACAATAAATTGTCAAAAACTTTATTTTACCGTGTTTATTTTGAGGATCGTTATTAAATTTCTCGGAATTTTAGTGTTTGTGTATGTAGGGCTTATGAGATTAGCTGACGCAGAAATGTTTATGAAGTTTGGTTAAAATAAATAAAAATATTATTTGTTTATGGGCAAATTTTTATGTATCTATTTACGTACTTGATCACTAGAAGCAATCAGAACTCAGATGTGAGAAATGTCAATTTGTGAATGTGTGTGTGTGTGTGTAATGGAAGTGTGAAAGATGAGTTGGGGGAGGCGAGCCTTATAAGGGACCGCATCAGTGGGAAGAGCTCTCTTCCATCTCAGCTTCTTCTCAATAACAAGACTATCTCTGATGTGTATAATTTATATAAGGTGTTAATATTGTTACCTGGAAAGACTGAGTTTCACTTACAAGGTATCGCGACCCAAGGAAACGACGATAATTCAAGAGTTATCACATAAATCGAGCAACATTACGTGACTTTTGTTTAACGCAGCACCTGAGTTCACCATGTTAAGGGAGAATGAGCGCTCTGTTCCAAGTGTTGTGATACTACGAGTGATAAACGCCTCAAGTGAAAGGTATACGCGCCATTGTCAAGGCTTTGCCTCAAAAAGTTACGGTACGACCGCAGTATTTTTGTAATTATAATATTTTTTACTTTAGAAGAGGTTACATTCCTAATTCAATATGACGATTTTTGTTGTGTAAAATGGAAATGGAATTGTGTTGTTAGAAACTTGGAACGGGTCTCATATTGAAATACTCACTATTCTTTAATAATATGACGTATCTGTGTTACATATTGGTCAATTAAAATTATGTATCGTTTAAAATTTAGTTTCCAACACTACTATGACTTACAAGCGAGCTAGTACTATATATTAAGTAAAGGGGTTTTGCAGTTGATTGCCAGTTTTGGACAAGCCCAACAAACACTACTATGATTAAAGCTATAACCCCGACACCAAATCTCGTCAGGCCAACTATATGCCCAGCAGTAAAAACAAGATGCAGTACGTAGCAAACAACCCCAACAACCCAACAAACTACTTACCACTACAGGAAACACGTCTTATTGATAGACAGCTAGCCAGAATGATCTCGCAGACAACTCGGCTCTCGCTGATACTCTCGTCCAAGGAGATACCATCACACCGTCCACTACCCAACTCCCTAGCCTCGCCCCCCAGACGTCCATCTAAAAACCCTCCATATATATTGCAGTAGCGCTAAATCGGGATTCACGAAACCCCTGGCACTTCTACCATTATTAACACAACACGCTGCACTCTCTCACACACTCGCGACAAGACAGTACTCTGTGATTCGCCCCCAAATAACGCGAACAAACGCAACAACAAAAAACCAAATTAATAACTAAAATAACCAGAACAATCAAATAATCAGACCACGACTCCAACGCCCGACCCAAATAGATAACAACCACACACCTAATAAACCATGTGTCCCCACCCAACCACCCCATACAATAAGCAAATTGTAATCAAGGTAAACGCCCTTACAAACTCAACTAACTACCCCAAAACGTGTACTCAGTCGTCCACATCCTGGGAGCCCTGCTAGACGGTTCTAATCCTCAGAGAATGGTATTTAGAGCAGCCGTATCACACACGCAACATCGTTAGATGGCCTCATGTCCAACGATAATCGCCCCCCACCCCAGCTCGCTCTTAGCAGATTGGCCACCCCCCCCATACCCCCGGTATGGAACAAAGCGATCCAGAGATCGTAATCCCTCGGTAGCAGAACACCAACAAACGCAATATAAAACTGACTTTTATCTCGATCAGCTCTTTCTTCATTAATACATTTAATTAGATATCCTCCACCCATAACAACAACGTGTCGTGCATTACCGAGTGCACGCATCTATAGACAAAACTTGATCATGACCAGATCTCCATCCAAATATGTAACATCATACTTAACCAGACCTCCCCAGAACATTGAGCACTGTAACCACCAAACACCCGTCACTCCGTGCCGGATTGCTCGAAATTTGGATTTTGGACAGCGCCTCTCCGACTGCCAAGTATAAAGTTAACATTACATTCATTTCGGGTTCCTTAAATGAAACATTCATCGATGATTCTACTCACACTCCGCTCGATGAGCGCTCAACCCAACTATGACTTCATTTTCAGGCAAAACCTCTAAGGTTGGGACCTCGATTTGGCGATAATGGGATATCCAACTAGCAATGGTCGTTGGAAACCATTCGTACCCATCCCAGGCGGAAACCCCAATATCAACCCATACTGTCTTCCCCGCCAGACAGACTTCCGGCAATTCCAACATCACTATTCCCACACAAAAACCCCCAGAAACCCCCCAAGGAGCACAAACCTTATCCCCCCACAATTATTTAAACTTAAACAAACATCCCTTACCACACTTACCACCCTTCCCATACCTAAATAAAACATCCCACCTACCCCCCCAACACTCCCTACCCCCACCCCCAAACACCCCCCCAAAAATCCCTAATACAACATACCTACATATTACACCAAACTCCAACCCCACCCCACTCCCACAACATCCCCCCCCCAAATCCCCCAAAAAAAAAAAACCCCTTAACACATAACACCATATAACGACATCATCAAGATAAGAACCACACAAGAAATCACCCCCCACCACACACCCCCACACTTAAAAAATACACACATCTCACACATCACACATAAACCACTCCCTACCCAAATACTACACCCCCACCTACCAATTATACCTCCACCATTCTCCCCAACGCCCACAATCACCAAATCCCACCAACAACCAACTCACTCGCACCAACTACCCATCAAGAGATAACATACCACATAAAACATACACCCCACACACACCTCACGCTCATCTCACCACTCTACCCCACTACCACATACAACTCCTCATCATACACACATCTCACTCCCCCCCTACTTCTCATCCACCTCCCCCTGTCCAACCTTCGCGCGCATCTCACACCCCATCAACCTTCCCCAACCACTACATCCACACAAATTCTCCAATAAAAAAACCCCACCCAATATAAACGACAACCACCCCCCTCTACTAGAGACCAGACACATCAAAAAAAAAAAACCCAATCTCCTCCTACCCTACCACCCCCCATACCCCCCTGACAACAACATACACCAACAAAACCACCCACCCTTCAGCGCCCTCATATCCAAATACGCACTCTCTTCACACAATAATGTACACAGCACTCTTCCCCACATACTGCGTACAACCAAAAACATACCAATCTCTCTAAACTTCATTAGACTACTACCACACACAGCACCACCCAAAAATTTCTGACACGCTCATAAAATTAGCTCACGCACTCCCTATAGCGTTTACATACAGAAAACATGCCCCCTCGGCAGCGAAAGAGTCCAATATCAATTCCCCCTCCCCATACAATAGAAAAATGCGCTCCTCACCCCACACCCCATACCACCATCCTAACACATCACACGCCGCCATTTTTTGACATAAAAATATTCCGCCGCTCTAAACTAGTTCTTGCACTGATAAATTTGTTGGCCCTCCACCTAACTACTTGTAGCGATCGGAATTCAAATCCACCGCCATCTCAGTCGACATCGACGCTAGCGACAGCTCTGCCGGCTGCTGCTTCAAGCCTGGCTCAAGCATTCACCGCCGACAGTCTCTCCAGTTTCATCGTTTCACAACGGCAGTCTTGCTGGCCCGCGCGTGCCGAGCGTGACCGCCGACTCGCTTCACTTTGAACTTCTACATCTTCATTCATTCATTTCTTCATTTCTATCTGTCTTCCTTGTTTTCATCAAACAGACAATAAACACATCAACACATGCCAATCCCATTTATTACAATTTAATAATAAAGGGTGTCCAGCGGAAAAATTTCAAGATTATATTGTAATTGCTCGTAAACCATCAGGGCGAGGTAAGTGGAAGAGATATTGTTCAACGCGCGCGATTTGCGGTGGTCGGTGATTGAGCAATATTTAAAGTGCGGTAATTCATTGGTTCGTGCGCGGCGCGCTTTTTGTACTCACTTTAATATTCGACGAGTAAGTGATGGGCCGAACACGCGACTTATGGTTAACCAAAGTCCTCCGAGACCATCAACGTCATCAGCGACGCCAGAACACGTGGCTCAAGTTCGACGTAAAATTATGCGCAATCCGTGTAAATCGATAAGGAATATTGCAGCCTGTACTAGAATAAAAAAATCAACAGTGGATGTTATTTTGAAAAATAAACTACAATTTCACCCATACAAACTGCAAATCGTGCAGTTTCTTAACGAAAATGACTATTCTTTACGTGAAACCTTAGCGAGAACGATGCCGGAAAGTTTTGGAATAACACGAACGCTTGGAACGCGCGTGTGACTTGTATCACTGTATTAACAGTCCACATCTTAGAAATACGATAAAAATAACTCCGTATATATATATAATAATAAATACAAAAATACTATCTATCCAAAAATGAACTAAATACAAAAAAATAAAATAATTTTAAATGTCCCCACTAAACATTTTACTTTCATGATTATAGTTTTATTTTTATGGCATGAACATGTTAGCAGGTTGTTGGATGAATTCCATGGACATATATGTGAACAATTACTTTGTTAGAGCGCCGAATCCAACAGTTTTCCTGCGAAATCTGCGTAGTCAAATTTGTCGAAATTTACTTTGTTCGCATTGAAAAAATTATAAATATGGTGACGTATTTATTATTTTTTTACTAACAAGTTTAAAAGCTTAGATATCTATGTATTTTTTAACAAAAGCTATTGTAGATATTATTTTTCACAAAATATTTTAAAACAATTACACTAATAATTCAATAATAGGCGGGTGTGTAAACAAATTAGAAATTACGAGGTTCATCATATCGTTACGTTTACATCATGTGACGTAATTTCAAAAGAGGCCTCTTACCGGTTTTTTACCGTTTACTAAACATTTTATCAATCTTGTATAGTCTCTTGACTTTATTGATTTCCTCTTTCCTCCCCGGCTCCCGAGAATGACTGACTAGCGCATGACGTACAATCAGTGGGCTATTATTTTTTCCACATATTGAACGCACTTCATCAAAATTTTTTTCTATTTGCTCTTTTTCTTCATCAAGAGCCGTCTTTTAATCGTTGAGAATTTGGGCCGCATCATTTAAAATCGTGCAGTGTTGTGTTAAGGATTTATTTTGTCTGTACTTTTGGATATCTGACATTTCTCGGGCTTTCCAAGAAAATATTGTCAATTTTTTCAATAATTATTGAAAATAAACTTATCAATTTAATACATTTTATGATGTCAGTATTTTCTGAAGAACAGGGTGTCCAGCGTAAAATTTTCAAGTTTAATATTAAATTAAAAAAAACTAAAATGTTATTCTCATATTTTATTTATACAAAATTAAGTTTAACGATGCGGATTTTACGTTTTATAAACAATATCGTCTAAATGCCGTCCATTTCTCTCAAGACACTCTTGCATCGGACTCTTAAATTTGCGAACACGCGGAGAGCAAAGCGTTGGTTCAATGGCAGCAACTTCACGGCGGATATTTTTTTGTAGGGCCTGAATTGTTCGAGGATTGTTGCTGTAAACTCTCGACTTAAGGTATCACCATTAAAAAAGGGTAGGTTGTAAGGTCCGGTGACCGAGGTGCCCAGGGTATGTCTCCGTACTTGCTGATTAATTTATTGGGAAAAATTCCCCTCAGCTTCTCCATTGAAACTCTAGCTGTGTGTGGAGTGGCCCCGTCTTGCTGAAATTGTGTTGTTTGAAACAGTTGCAGTTGCGGTACCAAAAACTCGTCGACCATTCGCCAATACACGTCAGCAGTGACTGTCTCTTGCTGGTTAAAAAAATAAGGGCTGATTATCCCTCGGTCAGGAATTGCAATTGCAGACAATGCAAACGTTTTTGATGGCGTTCCCTTGGATTGCCGGGGCACCAGTATATCATGTTTTGTTTATTAACATAGCCATAGATATGAAAATGTGATTCGTCAGTAAACAATGTAAACAACAGTGGACTGTTAATACAGTGATACAAGTCACACGCGCGTTCTAATAGCTGGGATATTTCAAAACAATATATAGTTATTTATTAATTTATGAAGATATTTTTGATCTGTCACCTGTCTAACATATTCAAGGTTGAAAAATTTTAATATTTAGGAATTTTTAATTTTTTAGTTTACAACGGTTAGTAACCATTCAGTATAATAATAGATTTTCAGAATGTAAAGCGTTTTCAATGCATTAAACAATTTAAAAAATTATATACACAGACTTACTTATACTTACCTTATATTTTCACGAATATTATTTTTTTATGCATATTTTAGTATTACTATGTCGCGTGTATCCGGTCTCTTTTCCGGCGTCACGGAACCATTGTGGTTTATCGTCAGCCCTGAAAATGTACTCTGCACGCAGCGTAGCACCCCAAAAACTGTTCATGAAAGACATTTAATAATATCTTCAACAGTTAGTTTGTAATTAAATAATAAATACTACGTATTTTTATTCCAATATGCTTGTATTAACTTAATTTTTTTTTTGTATTCTTGCAGCACATTATATCCATTAAAAATAATAATATTAGAGATGTAAGAATTCGCTAATTACATTGTTACGTACTTGTCTTCCAGATACGTATTTAGTGTGCACTTCGTAAATGTGAAGGTCCAAGATATACTCTATGTGACAATTATACGTTTATTACAGTATAATACAATTTATATACAAGGTATATCACTAGTACAAGTTAAACGATAAAGCCGATGAACTCGCAGAGACAGAGCGCGCCTGGCGCACATCGCCCTCTATACCCTCACACACACGCCCACAGATACGCATTCACACCCGGCGGTGCGGCATTCACACACACACACACATACACATCCATACAATCCCAATGACATCACATATATTATTCAGTGCATGATAATAAGATATTTATAATAAATGAAAAATTATTATTGTGTGTATGTGTATATATGTATATACAGACTTAAAAATGTATGTGTGAACATACATAATATCGTTAGTGGAAAATAACTTTATTTAACCAAATGGATATTAGGAATACTTTGTAAAATAAATCAAGTCGCTGAGTAAAATTGAAAATTCTTCCCATTATTCGTATTGGTTCGAGTAATGTGAAGTAGTAATGGATCGCGAGTTCATCGGGTGGAGTCCTGATTGGCGACGTTTGCAACAATATCAGATCAGTACATCTCGTTACGTGTATTTTTCTCTTCTAAACACGATTCTACTATGACAATAAATAACAATCATACGTGAACGTTGAGATCACGTGGACACGTGTCACAAGAGTGTGTAGTGTTAAAAAGTCAATTTCAATATTATCTATGATACATTTTTTTTGCAGGTAATCGGGGATTCTGTTCAATAGATACTCGTATGTTTATATTCGATTGCGATTATTTGAATTTAATCTGATCCTGCGGTCTTATGTTGAGACGCTAATCCTACCCGAGGTAATCTGAATTAAGCCTTATTTTCATAGGTACAATATTCACATAGAGCGACAACGTTTTGTAATAAACGCACACCACTAAGCGCTATAAACCTTATTATATATATATATATATATATATACGTATAGCAAAGGTTTAATGAGAACGATAAAAAGTACAAATAACTTCTAGGGGAAGTGTGACAAATGGTGGAATTCATTTCATGTATCTTATTATATTATATTAAAACAGAAGACAGCAGATGTGCGAAAGCACGTACAGAGGTTACCAATAAGATACAATACAATTTTGATATATACAATAAATTATATTTTAATTTCAACGAACATGCGATCTCTATTAAACGCAAAATTTAAACAAATATTAATATTGGTCGTTATCGGAAATCCATAGACAAGAGATGGAATAACCGTTTCAGCACAAAAGTATATGTGATATTTATATTTTATATCATAGTTTTTTTTTTCATTTATTTATATTTTTATGAAATCACCTTTTTATTGTGAAGTTACAATTTTAGAACATAGTTCATTAATATTTTAATAAATTATATGAATCACTTAGAAAGACCAAAAAAAATCTGTGTATCGAAAATATATTTAGTTATGGTTTAATGGTAATAAGATGAAGTTCCCGTTTCGAGTCTTGGTGGTAATATACAACATTATTTTGATAGATAAACACTTTTTTAATGGATCCATCTAATTAGTTTATTTATATATCATTATAAACATGTATTATTTTATTAAAAAATATAATGCATTTTCTTACTTTAGCTATATATTTATATTATTTATTATATTAACATGTTAATATGGTAAAGATAAATATATCATATTATTCAGGTGAACACATTCTTATTGTGATGTTGTAATTATTCAGAACGTAGGTCTGTGATGTTTTAAATACTAATTAAATGTATTAATTATAAAGATATACATAAAAATTAATTTTATCGAAAAATATTGTTGTTGCGCTACCGGGATTCGAAGCTGGATCTCTTTTCCAATCCGGGGAAGTTGCATTGCCAACTATGCTACAGCGCCAGTATTTTTGATGACTAATTTTCGAACCCGTATGTTACACTTTTTCAAATTAATACATCGGTCGTTAAGTTATTTTTCGATAAAATTGATTTTCTATGTATACCTTTATAATTGATACATTTAATTAGTATTTATATCATATTTTATTTAAAATTTAAATAAATATTATAAAACTATATACAAACTGACACCTGGAAATATTAGATACAGTAAATTATAAAATATGAAGAATAGTGTGTTAGGACTAGTAGGTACTTAAGTTTTTTTATATGCATAACTATAATTGATTTAAAAATGTATGTCGATGGTTTTCAAAAGATGCGCTTTTCCGGTAGTTGTTTTTAATTGAAACTGGTTTTTTTAATTACCCGCTAAGTGACAGTTCCGATTATTTTAGACTTTAAACAATATTTTTGTTAAAAAAATAAATTGTCGAAAAGTTGTGACATCTGTGAATATATTATGCTTAAATAGAGATTACTTTCATCTCTCGTGTCCCTAGCTCACCTCCAGACGCGCTGACCGTCAACAAATTGTATGATTAATTTTTGAAGCTAAGCTTTCATGACGGCGCCCGGCGTTTATTACGCAAATGGGATTATGCATTACGCAAATTTGTTTCGTGCGCGATTATGAAACCCGAGCGTGTAACTTTTGAGGAAGGTGAAATCTGCAGCCGATAATCGCAGAGCCCGGAACCGTTTGGTCACTAAATTCACGGGCGGTGCGGTGCCCAGGGCCGGGCCGGGCACTGCATCTGACAGTTCCCGTCCGTGGTTTGTGGAGCATTGCGGTTGCGGTTAATTCGACAGTGCACTCAAAAGGGATAAGATCTGTACAGCTGCCGTTGACAAGCTTTTCTATTTATTCTCAGTTATCTTAACTTGAATTTTTCTGTAGATATTTCCAGACCATCCGTGAAATATTTTGGAGATATATATTATGGAACTGGTGTCTCCTCCAGGTTTTTATGCTGATGATTTCCTTGAGGAAACCTAGACCGACATTTTGGAACGGTGACACGGAAACCTTAAATTTAAATTTTTAATATATTGTTACGATGCCTTTGGGCCCTGGAGGATAGGAAGATAGATATCTGTGGAAACTTGACAGATGGTCTTTTTCTCATTTGATACTCATGTGTAACTATATTTTTAATCGTACAATTAGTTTCCCCATTAATAAATAAATATATATCTCTGGGGGAAACCCGTATCCAGCGGAGTAGAGACACATACTGATGTTGATGATATTACATAATATATACTTATAGAAAAGAGCGGAAGACACATGGGGAGGCCTTCATCCAGCAGTGGATAAAAAAAACGACAGATAATGATGTTAATAAAATTATAGGCTTTTTTTTCCACCATTTTTTCCGTGTATATTTTTATTTTGTTTATTAAATGTTCCAATTTTCTTTTTTCTTTATCCCTACGTTGATAAATCTATACCCGCGCGCACACATCTGAGATTGTCTAACAAAAAATAGTCAATAAATTAACGCGCAGGAAAGTTATTGCCCTGTCGTATTCACAAACGATTAACTCCCTATCACGTATACTAATCATAAGTTAAATCGGAACTTATTCAGCGGCGGCATCATAAATTCTAACCCTAATCTCGGGCCTCCACGAGAAATAACAATAATATGGCGTCGGGGCGAAAAAACCCGCGCGGAAGGATCAGGGTGGAAATTTATCGGTGGCCAAACTGTAAAAATCTCACCGGGGAAGGGGGGGGGGGGAAGGGAAACAATATCCTGCGCCTGAGATTTTTTTTATCGTTGGTTTTGTATCTCGTTATCGTTTGAAGCGCTAAGCAAACGCGGAGAAATAACGGCCGTGCTTAATCTTTTAAATAATGTTTACTGATATTACACGCTCGTTGCTTGAAATGTATATTGCAAAAATCCAGACTAAATGTCAATATCTGCAAACTACGCTTCCGACCGACTGTCGAAGGAAATAAGCTATCGGTTTAGTTTTCCACTCGCGACTCGTTCTGTATATTGGGGCTTTAAATGTAAATACTTTTGAAGATTTCCCTGTGCACGTTGAATTTGGCGTCTCACGTGTTCGAATTGGATATAATACATATCTAGTATAAATAGATAGATTTTGTTATTATTCAACCGAATTTCTGTAAATAAACCTGTTCTACAATTCAAACAAATGATATTATATATTTGAACTGATTAGTATTTGTCTAATCCCGTGCGTAATTGGATACAATGTATGTGTCGATAATAGGAGGATTTCTAGTAAATTCCTATAAAGTCCTAATTGTTTCATAATTCTCCACTTAGAACTGGATAGGTACTCTTGGACAAGTTCAATGCTTTGTAATCTACATTTTTCAAACGGTGTGCCGAGATATAGAAAAAATAAATAGTGACAAATAACTTATATCATATATATATAAATATGAATTATTATATATAAATAGTTTCACCCATACAAACTGAAAATCGTGCAGTTCCTCCACGAAAATGACTATTCTTTGCTTGAAACCTTAGCGAGAACGATGCTGGAACGTTTTGGAATAGCACGAACGCTTGGAAACATATTTTTTACTGACGAAGCATATTTTCATATTGATGGCTATGTTAATAAACAGAACATGATATACTGGTGCATTTAGACGATATTGTTTATAAAACGTAAAATTTGCATCGTTAAACTACATTTTGTATAAATAAAATATGAATAACATTGTAGTTTTTTATTTAATTTAATATTAAACTTGAAAATTTTCCGCTGGACACCCTATATCTGGTGTACTGTTACATTTTGTCTTGTTGCATGTAGCGCCTCGTACTGAGAGTAATTAATCTTGACTTTCTCTAGCTACTAAATATTTACCTAAAATGTATTAAATGATTTATTCATTATGTATTACTAAAATATAAAGGATAGAAGTATCACTACTGTTTTGTTGAAAAAAGTAATAAGATATCTCTTATATTTAAAGACGCCCCACATAATTCAATATATTTATCGTAGGTACATGTCAGATACAGGTATAATTACCAAAATGCTGAATTCTACAAATATCTCTTATTATACATTTCATTGACATCTCCTAAGTAAGTCGACATTACATACAATTACATGCCTGGTTACAATGCACCGAGTAAATTCATTCGATGTTTGAGTCGTCAGAATCCTCGATTTTATTTTTTGTACTTAATACTGGGTTTTCAAATAATTCATAAATAAACGAATCATTATTATAATATATATTTTATCCGTCGAGTAACGGATGCGGTATTAAAACAGTCCTATAGGATTAAGTTAATCTAAGCTTCAAATGTATATTTTTATACCTGGCCCAAACTATTGAATCGGGTCCAACAATAACCGTGGAAACTATTGAATCGGGTCCAACAATAACCGTGGAAACTATTGAATCGGGTCCAACAATAACCGTGGAAACTATTGAATCGGGTCCAACAATAACCGTGGAAACTATTGAATCGGGTCCAACAATAACCGTGGAAACTATTGAATCGGGTCCAACAATAACCGTGGAACTATTGAATCGGGTCCAACAATAACCGTGGAAACTTACGACAAAATACAAACAGCTAATTATTTGAAAGAAAAACAACAAATGAATCGGACCTGTCCGATCAGATTAGCGCGCATGACAAGTTTATTTTTCATTATCAGCAAAAATAAAACTAAATAATACATTATTTTATTGACGAAGAAAGCACAAATGGTATTGTTATAATAATAGTTTAATAAAAATAATATTAAATTAATATTCACGAACGTAACCAATGATATGTGTTCACAGTTGAGGCTGTGATCTCTGAATGTCGGTAAATGTTGATATGTACCTACCGGTTGCGTCATTCTACTATGCGCACAAAGTACACGCGGGAATGATTCATTTCTTTCTTCGGGATGTCAAATTAACAAACCAAAAATATAATTATCACATTCTAATGTTTTTAAGGAGAACACATTATTATTGCGAAGTTGCTGTTTTTTTCAGAACACAGTTCTGTGGTATTTGAATACAAATTAAAGGTATCATAATATACCAACTCACAATGTATTTAAAAAATATTTATTTTAACTTAATATAATACTTATTAGAAAAAGAAACAAAAATAAATTATGGTTTAATTGAATAAAACAAGTTATAATTACTATCTGCTTTAGTTGTTTAAAAAATTATTAACAGCGAAAGTAGGGTTATTTGGGATACTTATTAGCGTTTCTGAAACGGTTAAAACAGTTAGTTCTTAACTTCCATTCCATTCCACATTCCACACTTTATTTAATTAATTGTATTATATATCCGAGGTACCATAGTTAGAACGGTACATTCCAACGAGGGCAGTTCAAGTAATTGCCCCTTTAAGTAGATGTTTCTATTTGCACTAAAGTACTTTAGATGCTGAAGCTAAAAGAGAATGAGCATCTGCTTCCACTTGGAAATAATAACAAAATGGGGTAATCTTTCTCTTTACGCGATATGCGTTTGCTCGATCGATATTAAACTAGTATGCATATACCAAACAATTAATATTCGTGTAGAATATTAATTAGTAACGAAATTTCACTTTTAATTTGTAAATCGTAAGTTATATTATACATCCCCAGCAACTAACTAACTTACCATCGATTATTAAAGCATCTAACGGGATCCGGTTTACCTGGTCTTGCCAAGACTTCCGTGGACGTGCTCTATTTCTGGCGCCATCAACACTTGCGTCATATGTCTTTCTTTTTTATATGACCAATCCTTTTAAGCATCCTTTTTTAATACTGTTCACTTCAGATCAACTCTACATTCTCTCTCAATTTCTTCCTTAATAATTTTTGTCATATACTCGCCTAAATGATCTCATTTTTCTGCCAGATCTCACTTCCGTACATCAGTGTCGGTACTAGGACTCCATTGTGTACCGCTAGTCTTGCCTCGGTTGACAAGTTCCCATTAGATATTATTTTATTCAAAGGGCCGTTCACTTTATTCCCTGCAGTCATAATAACCAAATGTCCATTATTGTATCCAGGTCCTTTAATCAATTATGGAAATACTGATTTTGCGTGAATTTATTTTACGGTAATGTTATTTTGAGTATTATCTGGGACTATGGACCGCTCTGTTTATTCGCCTCTAGCTAACGTAATCAGAAAGTTGTCAGCTATTGACGTGCTCTATCTGCCATCTCTCTTAAATACATTACTACATATTTCGTATTTCATTTTATCATAGATGATCTCTGAAATGAAACTACTTTCCCAGTACCTACATACAATTCTCACACTACTGAAACTCTTTCGTGGAGTCGAAAACGCGTCCCGGAAATTGTTGTCATATACATCTGGCGCTGAGTCTTTTCACTCGCGTATCAGTATATGCTGAAAGGCAGTAACTAGAGATTTTGTGACCATCTTCAGTTCTTGTAAACCGATTTAGAATAATAAAAATTCATTAGTTCGTCGAACTAAACAAGAAAAGATAAAAATTAATATAAAAAGAAATGAGAAAACGCAAAGAAGTTTTACTTAGAACATGCGCATTCAACACTCACCCCATATTACGTAGATTCCAATATACTTATTGTAGAAGGCGACATGACTCAACTTCCTGGAAATATCTATAAACTTTTTCGATCATAACCAGGATATATATATATATATAATATATATGTTAAATTTGAGGTTTTTGCGGATTGAAAATAATGTTGGAAAGGAAGTTTTACCTCACAGAATTACCAGAAGCCAAATATCCTAATTATACAAAGAAAATATTTGTGAATTCACTTAGTATTGAACTGCTGGCCTAAAAAGACGTATTTCACGATCATTGGTACCCGAAACGTTGGAACATCAATAGTCCTTCTCAGGTCCAACAGATGCGGATAACCAAAAAACTTCGTTTCTAACATATATTATATATACTATGTGAACTTGTTTGTGTTCTTATTATCAATTTTAAAAAAATATTAGCTTGTAAATATATTGGCTTAATTCGCTAGCATTTTATTTGAAAATTGTAACATGTTTTAATAATTCATAACTCTGTTCTTTTTTTGGTCATATTGTCCTTTTTGATCCTTTTTTTAAGGACAGCTTGAAGGGTGGGGACCCACCCTTTTCCGGGACCGGTTTAGAAGCTAGGGCTTCCTTTTCGGTCCCACTCATCAAAGCTATTAAAAATACGCGACTTTAATTCAATTATATTTTAACAATTACAAAACGAAAAAGGAGAAGAAATTCAATGTGGTTATTACCAATTGAGATTTAAAATTTAGACCCTCCGGTGTCCCTTAAGTGCTGTCTTTATTCATAAAAAATCATATAACATAAATCCATAGAACATAGTTTTACATACAGATGGAAAATTAAGGTGCAGTAGTTCAAGGCAGACCCACTCAGGGATCCAACCATCAAAAACAATCCCAAAAGAGGGACAGTGGACGAGGCACAAAATGGATTGAGTCACACTTACACATATTGATCCTAGAGAAAAAAGTTAAAAGATATCTTAAAACAGGAAAATATTATTTCCTTTCGCGTATACAACTTCGGCCAGTGCCTTATACGTGTACTTCTTATAAATTCGGAATAATATTGTGGCGAAAAAGTATTTACTGTGAACCGCTATTCGTCGTCCGAATATTACAGAGTAATTACGCCTTTCAGGATAAGAAGTCGATCTGGAAATAAGCTGGAATCGTGTGTGAAGAGGACAGATAATGACCTGAATATTAAATTATGTAACACAATTATTATTACCCTTCCCGCGTCACAAGTATTTCAGTGATGACGTGGCTGGTAATAATTCATCACGCCGGTTACAAGTTAAGGAGGGATGATGGATTGTGAAAACCAAAAAAATAACTCTGTTATTTTATTATTAATATTTGCTTTTGGTTCTGAAAAAAAATTGATGACTCTTTATGTAGCTTATATATACTTACATTAATTCACTGATAGTAAAAGTCTTCACCATCCACTCTGCCGTCTTTTCAAATTAACAGTTATGTTTACGCACCTTGTTACTTCGACTGGCACCACTGGGTTTCCTGGTTAATAATAATGTACATGTGTGTGTGTGAGTATTGCCGCCCTTTTTTCGGAAAGCTAAGAAGACGGTAAACGACTGGCGATTTAATTACATCCCGTGCTTCGACCAGTCCAAAGGTCCAAATAAATCACCAGTGCGCGCTTCGGTCGGTCGAAATCTAAAGAAGACAATCCTGCTAAAAGAATCATAACATCGGACCAGAAAGACAACAAAAATAAAAATTCATATATCATATGTATGCTTATAGTTAATCGGAAACCTGGGAACCAGCTATCGAAGGCATTTATATAAACAAGTTATGTTATGATAATAGGATGAAATACTATATTCCATAATAATATTACGCATCCCCGTCTATATCTATGACTTTCTGGATGTGGCGTTAGTGGTGACTTCGTTAGTGTCATTTGCTTCGGTAGACTGTAAAGTACTTGCTTAAACGGCCAGGTCTGAGACTCCTGACATCTCGTCTATGTCTCATGGTCATGTAGCATCGCACTCCGTTTGTTTTTTTTTATCTATATTATGTTGTCAAATGTGACATGAATGTTTTGTTCGTGTTTTTCATGTTTGTACAATTCCAGCGAGAGCGATACAGAATGCACTGACAGAAAATTAATCGGCATCATAAAGCATCGGCATCATAAAATTAATCGAAAGCAGCATAAAGCAATGTACCTGTAAAATCAATTTTAGAGATCTAGGTTCGAATCCCGGTAGCAACAACAATATTTTTCGATAAAATTGATTTTATATGTATATCTTTCTAATTAATACATTTAATATGTATATCTTACAACATCACATACCTATGTTCTAAATAATTACAACTTCGCAATAAGAATAAGTTCTCCTTAATAATTATGTATTTAAATCATTATAAAAATATTTTATTTGTTTGCGTTAATTAGTTATTCAGTGATGGAACCACATTGCCTTTTTTAATCAATTATAATTTCAAGATTGAAAATAATATTTTTCTGTATATTTTGAAATATGTTGCACCAAGTAGGGTAGATAAAAATTAATCTTATTTTAACGTCTACATTGATATATTTTCGCAAAGTACAATGGAAATATTATTTTTGTCACAACCAAAATGAAAAACATAGCATTTAATCAAATCCAAATCCTTCTCTGATTTTCCTTTCCAATGTAAATGGTAGATAACCCACGGCACAAATTTCATTGCATCACGCTGCTGGCTTTGTGGCAATATTGAAAACCCAGGGAAAAGGATTTGCAATCGCTCTTAATTGAAATCGATCTATAAAGAAACGCCGACCTGAAGCGTAATATTGGAGCAATGTGCGAACGTATTAATTTCTTTTTTGTTTTTGTATCGCTGGATATCTATTTGATTCATAATCATTTTATAAATTGCAAATAATTTAGTTTGATCATTCTATTTTTTCAGAGAAATTCCTAGTCGAAATTATCATCTATTTTAATACATAGGTACCTAGGGCTCCGTCCCCGGCGGCTCTGCGGCCAACCTCCGTTGGATTGGCGGTTTCGATGCCAGCTGTATCAGGATTTCCGTTTCTCTATTTCTGTTTATGTTTTCCTTTATCATTCATCTATTCCAGAGAAGATTCAATACTTTGCTGAAAACTTGCATAAACTGTGCACCGCGAAGCCTTATAATACATGTCCTCTCAAAATCATTAATTATAAATAATTTATGATATATATTTATTAAAGCATATTTATCAATTTATATGGTGGTCGGCTGCATCCAACAAATGTCAGATCTCTGACGCGGAAGCCGAAACTTTGAAATTGTACCTTGAATCTATGGTATTCACGTACCTCGGATCCCTAATAATAAATAATAATATAATAATATTACATAATAGATCCCACACGCACAATAAGCGCGAATCGTTCTCCAAATCTGCCTCCAAAATTTTAATCCCGACCGTTGTCCAGAAACACAAAACAACACAAAGGTTTAGTGTAAAAAACACTTACCAGACCAGTGCTTACATATCCATACATACATTCATTCTGCCACTTGAATCCAGCTGATTAGATTGAATATATTAAAAAGCGATCTGATACAAACAAGTCGAGCGGTGAATAATTTAAATGAATGCTGATTGGCGTTTCTGCGCAAATAATTTCAGCCGCATTCTTACAGTGGCCGTACTCTACATACATACATATATATCGACAGAAGAATGATCGTGAACTGAACGATTTTTAAAGGTAAATGGACTGGTGTTAGACTTTTGACGTAGATGCTACAGCAATAAATTTTATACTTTATATAATGAAATAACTGTCTCAAGGTTTATTAAAATAGGAAGATTGACCATTGTTTGGACCATGTGAAATAATTATCGAACATAATTACCGAAGTCATTACTGAACACAACACCAACAGGAGCATGGGAAGGCCCAAGGTAAGATGGAGCGATAATGTCTTCAAAGACATATCTGTCTTAGAAATCCAGGACTAGACCAGGAGAGAAATAGATTGTAATAGGGATCAATGAAGAAAAATTCTCAAGAAAGCCAAAAATCTACCGTGGCTTGGTGAGATGAGTTTTTGTCAAGTTTTAGTTTGTTTTTAGATAAATACTTGACGTTACAATATTTATTCAGAATTATTGTATTTTTTGGACTTGGATTTAAAGGTTAAGACCATTAAAGATTAACGATTTAATTTTAAGACTATTTATACCTTTTAAATTCCATACGCGCGTTTATACGCCAAACTTTGCATGTTACGCCAAGCCATTAGTGTGATAATACGCACTTTTTGACCTTGTAAACACTAAAGACCCTTGCGGAGATTAAAATCATATTTTTAATCTTTTTTTTTAGATTGTTAACTTTGTTTTATTAACCATTTAATAAATTAAATACATCTACCGGTTTCTAAAAATATTATTTTCTTCTTCATGGTGTCATCAACTAATCAAAACATATGTTATATTGTTTCTTTAAAATAATCTATTTTTAAAAATATATATTTATATATGACATCTTGAAGAAGAAAATGATATTTTTCGAAATTCATTAAGTGGTTAATAAAACAAAGTTAACAATCTATAAAAGGTATTTTAACCACAAAGTTAATTTTGTAAATATTATATTTTTTTAATCATTTTGCCATTTCGACCACTCAGAATAACAAGGTTTCATCTGACACTGGCACGGTTTTGAGATAATGACCCAAAATTGTTGATTGAATTTCAACATATATTCATGTATATTTTGTTTTGAGTATGCAAATTTGATCAGTTTTAAAGTCTTAACTTATTTTCAGTATTATCAATGACCACTGTGAGATGAGGGGAATTAAAAATAAATAAAAACATTGTAAATTAACAATAATGATCCATAAATTGAAATAAATAACTGGTGCTGTTGGAACATTCAGCTCTTTCTATTTCCTTTAATATCCGTTAAATAGAGTTGGTGCGTATGAAAGAAATAAATAAAAATGCATTTGGAACCCATTTCACGCAATAACTCAAATTAGCTCAAAATATTAATTGGAACCTTGTTATTCTAAGAGGTCGATTTGTGGTTGACAGTTCTAAGCTTTCGGTAGATACTTTAAGTCAAGACTCTTTATATCCTATGTGATGTCTTCCATTTCAAATACTGTTGGCAGTTAAAAGGTTACAGATTTAACATCAAGAAATATACCAGTGTGAGTACAATGTTAAAATAAATGTCTTCTTTTCAAACAGAATTTTTTTTAAAATCATTTCGGACTTTCCGGCCAACTTCCACATTCCTAGCAGGCCAACTTCCCGACAGACTAAAATCTCGAAAAACTAATATTTCATACTACTCTTGTAATTAAGTAAAAGGCATTAAAACACAAAAATAGTAGAACATCAGAACAAAGGTTTTAGTCTGGGCATTTCTAAATAATTTTAATTTTTCTCCTGAGTTTTGCTAACCATTTATTGAGGATTAGTTTTTCCTGCGATCAAGTAAGTAGTCAGAAATAAGATTATAAATTATATATATAATATTCAAATTATAAGTTAGCTTACGTGAATATCCAAAATAATTTTTATGTATAAGTAATACTTATTCTTCGAAATTCAGTTTTAAATTTAAATTTGATCTATCACGTGTAGATGTTTGATGATTTTAATATGCAAAGAATTTATATGTGTACAAATTATGTGTGTATATGATTAATAAGTGTGTATTAGAAAGTTAGTCGGTCGAAATATTGAGCTTTCGGGAACTTGACCTGTGGGGATAATGACCCAAACTCCTTTTGAACATTGTTCGCCAATCTCATTTTTGGACATTCCGAGTGCCAAGTTTTCGTTGGTGTTCCTTCATAGACCTTAAGGAACGCCCTGAAGTCCTACCCTTATTATACTACCTTTCTCGACTTCAATATTGCTGAGATATTTAGTTATTAGAAGGCCTCGATACACTCAACATTTATCCTTAACTCGTCCAAGTATTTTCCAGAGAACTTTGTTTTCTATTACTTGGATAGTCTTCAGTTGCTTATCCGCGAAGCGCCAGACACTTCAACGGTCTCAATGTAAAATTTTAATTAGCTTTTTCTTAACATATATTGACAGACTTTTCACAGCAAAAAAGGCCGCTTTCCATTTTGTTATATTTTTTAATTAATAAATTTAAATCTGTAAAATAATATTTACTTTTAAAATTACCATAATTAACTTTGTGGTTAAAATTCATATTTTTATTTGTTAACTTTGTTTCATTAACCACTTATTGAGTTTAAATACATCTACCGGTTTCGAAAAATACCATTTTCTTCTTCATGATATCAATATTAAGTAAAAACATATAAAAAAAAACAACAGTTATTTAAAAATAGATTCTGGTAAAAGAAACAATAATACATGTTCTTAGTGGTTAATAAAACAAAGTTAACAAATAAATAAAATTAAAATTAAATTTTTAAAAATATTTGTCACGGTTAACGATTCATAGACATTCAAGTTTAATTCGCAGACAAGCGAAATAAATTGAATAAAAGAACTATGCACTAGCACATTATGCTGAGACTCGTGTAGCCAGCCTGTGTTCACTTTGTTATTCCACATCGCTGACTACTGACTGAGAAGCTTCCAGCCGATTGATTTTAGAGAAAATTTTCCAAAATGTCCCCATGTATGAAGATAAAAACACATTTTATACTTCAAAGATGTATCTCGAGAAGAGAAATCTTGCTGATTTGACTTTGCCGATTGTCTTTTTTTAGAGTTTTATTATTAAACAAGTTAACTTTGTACATTTTTCTATTTTGGACGATATCTTCATAAACAATAAAAATTTAATCAACAGTATTAAGATAAAAGTACCCACATACCTGAACCGTTAAAAATCTACCGCTATGAATTTACCTGCTTGCCTTAATACAGATTCTTTTAGTGAGACAGCCTTTTAATATTACATGCATATATAATATACATATAGTTCTAAAATGAATAAATAAATATTGAAAGTGTCATATTTGAATTACGATATAAGGAATTTTTTTAAATGTTAACGAAATAATCAAGAAGAGAGAAAAATCTTTTGTTTTCGTTTCCATGGTCTGTGATCTTAAATGCAAAGTCAGTCTGTATGGATGTAATACATATAATAGTTTATTACGGCTTCCCACTTCTAGTAATATTATTTTTTGCAATCTTTGTAGAACCCTGCGTTAGATATTTATCTTTCACAGGCGCAGAAAGTATTAGGGATCTCAATACCGGTAATACCGAAACCAGTATTACTGGTTTCGGGCCAAAATTCGATCTTCGGTATTACCGGTATTAACCGAAATATATAATATATTTTTATTATCAGCCCTGGTTTATTTCATACTCGTATTTCATGTTATGCGTCAATACAAAAAAGATGAGTGCACATCTCCAAAGAAACTTTTTCTGAAGAAAATATTCGTGGAAGACATTTAGAAATTATTTACCAATACTAGTGTCCGAGAGAGCATTTTCAACTACAGGATTAATTTACACCAAAATTAGATCTAGTTTAGGGGATGAAAGTTTAGATAGAAAATGTTTGTTTAAATCCTATTTTAATACCAAAAATGATTGTAAATAAATGTATTCTAATTTTTTTTTTGTATGTTCATTATTATAAAATATTTTGATTTAATTAATGTATTAAATAAATTGTTCATTCTTCTTATCGATTAATAAAACATTTTCAAAAATATTTGAATATTTATAAAATTTAATAAGTTTAATAGTGACTCATTAAATAAATTAATTAATAATTAACCAATAATTTTACTACAATTAATTCATTAATATTTCATTGATATTTATTTTGAATTTTTTGCACTAATTGTATAAATAAATCAATAAAGATAGAAACCGGTAATACCGTCGGCGTCGGTGGGTATTGGCAAATTTCGGAATTTTTGTAATCCCTAGTAAACATATGTATATACGAGGATATTACATAGTTGCAGCTCAGTAACCTTAATATTGTTTTTAATTTAATAATCACAAGAGAAAACTGATAGTTAGAATTAGGAATTCTGTATTCTTGACTTTTACAATTCCCGGGACGCGAGAGTCAACATTTTCAAGTCCTGGGAACTCCCAGAAATCGAGACTATGAATTTTATAAAATTAAAAAAATATATATATACATATTTATCTATAAATATTGAATACAAAAACACTTATATTTATAAAAATTGCAAAATACAAACAGTTCATAAAATAATAAAAAAACTAAATAAAAAATATATAAAAAAGAACAATTAATAAAGAAACACATCGGAAGACAATAATGTAGGTATATGGCTAAAGTCAACTAAAGTCCCCTAATAAAGTTTTTCAAATTATTTCATCCTTCCAAAATTTTGTTTCTAAATATAATATGAATTTATTTTTTTATATAACATTTTACAAGGAAACATGATTCCCTGCTTAAACAAACCGCCAAACCAGTTACTTCAGTTTTTTTTTGTTAGCAGTAAATATCTGAGAACTAATTTCTCCTTAATGGAATTTTTTTTTATATACTTACACATACACCGCTCGTCATTGAGTCACTACCTGCTGAATGACAATGGTCAGATGGGATTAACTCAAATTACTTGTTTAAAATTAATAACATCGAGTCTCGAGACTGCAATAAATCATGGAATTCCCGGGTTGTCTCGACACAGAATCCCTAGTTAGAATAGACCGACGATAAATAAATTTATCCCAAATATATTTGAATCGTGAGAAATTCTAAAATGTTAGGATTTTGCTGGATTTGCATTTCAAAATTGGAGGTACCTAATTTACAAGTCACCGAACTGAAGACGACGAATTTTACTGGATTTGACATTATTCGCAGAAATGTTGCATGCAAATTTCTAAGTTTTCATTAAAAATCAAAATATATCCTATCTTTGCAGTATAAAAACTGATTTTATTTGGATACTTTTATTACTTATGTAACTAAAAAGAGGGAATAATATAATATCAAATTATAATAATTTTATTTATCTCGTTCATATGAATAATTTAATGAAGAAGAATAAAATGACAATAAAAATTGTTATTTTAATCGTTTTAATGTGCAGATCAGTCAGTAAAATTAAATTAAATCGTTTATATTTTTAAAACTAAAATTAGTGCCATAAAATAATAAACCTTACGCACTATTGAAGTGCAACTTTTATGACTTAGAATATAAAATAGTTATTACTCTGATAAAATTTGTATTAAAAAATATTTATAAACAACATTATTTCTTTATTATTAAAAATGTAATTAGAGGCTTATAATAACTAAAATATGATATAAACATTTTTTTACTGTAATCTATATCTTGCAAATAATGCACATGCTGAGCTTCATGAATTAATTCGTGTAATAAATTGTTGTAATACTTGAATATGTCCAAAGAACACACAATTACTGTATTACTGTAACAAATAATAGATTATCATAGAGACCAAGCTATTTTTTATTATATTTAATGGAATGATATGGAATTATGGATAATACAGGACTTACGACCTGTCTTCGGCTGGTTTGAGTGATCACTTTATACCCATTCTCATTTTGGAAGTTGTATATATGTTACTATGTGGAAACACTTCGAGTACAACTATACTATCACTTAAGCCAGCCGAAGACAGGTGATAAGCCCTGTAATTACCCATACTTAAAGAGAGAAACAGAATACATATACATTTAAACAAAATATCATGGGAGAGGAAAGTACAATGTTGATGGATATTAAATTGATTTAAAATTTTCTCTTTTGCATGTAATTTTATATTCTCTCTCCCCCTTTATGTACATATAAGTGCACTCTTTTTGTATTTATTGTTAGTAAGCTTGAGCTATGCGTAACCGGTTGGCATTTAATAAAATTCGTGGTTTTATACAAAGTGATTGTGTTTTATTTAATCAAAAAAGCGCTTAGTTTGATTGTTAATAAATAATAAAATAAAACTACACCAAAAGATTTTTTTTCAATTGTAGGTTGATGACTTCGTAACTAGTACCCTTATAATATGTAATATACGTTTAGCGCTTCATCAAATAGATTATTTTATTTAATGTCAAAATTTTTATGTGGAATAAAACTATAAAAATACAGGTTAAAGTTTGTATGTAATAAAATATTTCATTTTTACCATTGGCAAGAACAAGTTAAAATTTGATCAAACACCAGCAGAAAATTATTTACTGGGCTTTGTAATCTTACTGTCAGCATTGCGTGAAATGACTGGGGAGTTGGTTCGGTTGTGTTGACACATCTGCCCACGGCTCGCGCGGTTTTGACTGAATATTCTGAATGCTAACAGATCTGTCCGCATGTACACCTACATAAATAAATATATGTATACGTATAGAATGCCTAAATAAATAAATAATTACGTATATTCATTTATTTACACATTAGTACATTCGAATTTTTACATTGCATCCATAAACACGGTTGGATATTTCTACCGGCGGAATGGCTGCCCTCGGATTACCTTCAGAAGCAAAAAGTGCTTGAATTATACCCATCCTGCGGTCCTTCTCAAATACGATTCCTTTCAAATGATGGTAAATATTTTTTGATAATGAAGCGAAAAATGTTTAATAATTATTTTAATATAATATGTTAACTTTTGAATCTTCAAACAAGGTTAAAGCCTATTTTCATAAATCAATCAATACGGTACTGGAATGAAGCCCTCGACGTTTGGATCTATAGGCATCGAAGCTTTGCGGGTGTAGTATTTAAGCAATATAACTTTTTAAAAGATATAATTTTCAATAAAATATATATTAATGTTACAAAAGTTACAAAATTATTTTTCCCCTCTCAATCTCATTACTCAATACGTAAATCTTATGCCTACGTGTCATTAAATTAGGAATAAATAAATTCCTTATATTGCAAAAGGGAAGATCGTCCTTTAAAACGTATAAAAGCAATATTGATTTCATCTGCCGACGGGCCGATGGAGTTTGACTGGAGCAGTAAAGCGCGAGTCATAAAACTTATTATGGTCCTCCTTCACCCGAAAGTACATCGTAAAACATTTACGGCAATTCTTTAATCGTTTATGTTTAACTTCTCAATAAAATAGTTGGCTTATTTTATTCGATCGCTTATTATTTTGCTATTGCAGACTTACACGCACCTTACCTCACATGCACCTTACTATGTACGCACCCTCACACGCACCTTACCTCACATGCACCTTACTATTTACGCACCCTCACACGCACCTTACCTCACATGCACCTTGTTATGTACGCATCCTTACACGCTCTTTACCTCACATGCACTTTACTATGTACGCACCCTCACACGCACCTTACCTCACATGCACTTTACTATGTACGCACCCTCACACGCACCTTACCTCACATGCACTTTACTATGTACGCATCCTCACACGCACTTTATCTCACGTGTACGTTATTTTACAAACACTCTACCTTACACGCATCTTACCCCACATGCACCTTACTATACACGCACCTTTCATCACATACACCTTACTGTACACGCACCCTTACTTACACGCACTTTACTACACAGACACCCTTGCTTACACTCACCTTATCTCACGTGCACGTTTTTTACAAACATCCTCCTTACACACATCTTACATCACATGCACCTTACTATACACGCACCCTTACTTACACGCACCCTACCTTACACGCATCTTACCTTACACGCACCTTACCCCACATGCACGTTATTTTACAAACACCCTACCTTGCGCGCATCTTACCTTACGCGCACCTTATCTTACACCCTACTTTATACGCACCTTACTTCAAGTGCATCTTACTTTACACATACCTTACGCGCACCTTACCTCATACATACCTCACCTACGACGCTTTTTAAATCCTCTGAAATGACAAATACTTAAATTACCTTAAACATCTTTATATAATACATCTTTATTCAAATATGTATTATTATTTTCAGGAAAAAGATTTTATTAAATATTTTTAATATCTGGAGCCAACCATGTGAAGTAAAATTATCTTATTTTTAATTAAGTTTTTGACGACCCTTTCTAAAGTTATAAAAATTTATGAAATTCATTATACATCCTCCATTTGTTTACTTGGTGCGTATTTTAAAGTAAGAATAAATCTGTAAAATGAGAAAATAATCGAGTATACGTGATTGAACATCGCGCAGAAGTCAGCCTATTTTATTAGACACAAAATTCAAAGATAAATTTTCCCTCTTGTTTTTTTAAAATTTCTTAGAAATTTAATTGACTTTGGTTTTAAGTATAAGCTTTACCTTTGAAGTATTCATAAACGTAAAATCGTATTGAATCTACGTACATTTCGGGTCTTATACTTTATTTAACTGAATAGATTTTCTCTCTTTTTAGATCCACCTTCTGTCGCCCAAGATAAGAGTGTTGTTTTTTTTTTGTTTTAATCGTGATGGATGTTTGATTTACCGTTCTTTACTTTTAGGTATGTATCTATATACAAACTTACCTGCATTAGATCAGATTCACATAAATTAGTTTCAAATTTATGATATTAAATATCGTCGATGAGATGGTAAAACTCATCAACGTTCAGCTAAACAATTCTGAAATATTCAAGTTTAAAAACTCGATGTGCTAACAAACCCTCAAGAGCATATGGTGTGCATGAAGATAGTTTACCTATTACCATATTAATTACATGTGTTTGGTATCGCTCGGATGCTGCGGTTGAAATCATTATAAAGGCCAAAAGGTAATTATTGGTTCTACAAAGATATGCAAACAGGTCACTTGCAGATAGATGATGGTGTATTCTTGGTTTTACAAAGATATGCTGTTAAAACATAAAGTATGAGCAAAAGGTTACAATACAAATTGGCTGAGAATATAGTAAAAGTTACATGACGCATTCGTGATACAAGGTGTCCGAAAAGTATTTTTCATAAAAAAAAATTATAATAAGAAAATAGATAGGTTTAATAAAAAAAAAAATATTTTGCATTTAAATATGTGTTAAATATTATGTTTTCTAAATGTGATCAGTTATTTCGCTGGGACTCTTCTAAACGGGAGGCAAAATTTCTCGGCACGTATTCTCCGTGATCGCTGCCATGTCTTCTCGGATACTTTCTATTAATTGGTCCAAAGAGGGAGGATTGTTACTGTGTATACCTTTAATTTAAGGTAACCCTATAGGAAAAAGTCCATTGAAGGCCAGTTTATATCACCTCGTCGGGGTATCAATTTTCCAGGGAAAATTTCACGAACAATTGATAAGGACACTCTCCATAGCGACTGAATTCTCAAAGACGCGGCTAACAATCGACATACCCCCCGCCCCTCTCCCGCTCGTTGGGTTGGTGCAACGAATGAACCAAAATGAAACATACTTTTAGGACTCACTGTATTTAATAGTACGTTGACTGTTGATGGTCTCGTCGGCGGGTAGAAACGATCTAAACGCCGTGATTCCCCCGTCACTATCTAATAGTGCCGTGCTATATGCAACTGTCGATAGATTGCGACCTAAGTCTACGCAAGTATCACAGATTAAAAGGAAAAAATCACATTTTGACTGACTTTTATTTTCAAACAGTTGAACTCTATTTTATAGAATGTAATTATTTAATATATTTAGATGTATTAAAAATTTTGTATACACATATATTTATGTAATTCTCATGTGCAATGTTGTGAAATCAAATATGTATAAAAAAACGCAATAAAACATATTGACAATCTCAAAACAAGGATAGGATGAAATTAATAAAATATACCAACTGTTTAATAAATACATTTTTATAAAATATATATTTTTAAATTAATGACCAGATACGTTGAATATTCATTTGAATAAGATATATGAGAGCAATCAAATCAAATCATATAGGCAATAGATTATTAAGTGTGGAAATATTATATTTATTTGTGAGTTAAAGAAAAAGAAATCTGATTTCGTAATATGTATCATTTATTACATGTACATAATAAACCATAAACCAACCACAGCTAAATTATGTATAAGTACTTCATTTAAATATCGGGCGCTGTACCATGTGAGCAAACTATTATTAAAATAATTTAAAATTTAGTTGCGTGCACGGAATACGTGTGGTTATAAATATCGTTTCTATTTTTCACTACGTTAAACGTTTGTACAGTAAAATATTAGAATATAATAGTCATCTTCAGGTATGACGTTCGATTTAGTAAGTAAAAACTCTTGGTTAGTAAGAAAGTCTTACCGCTGTTTGCTTCACCCATATAAAAAATTACAACCCCAGTAAAGAATGTTTTTTTTCTACGCATTTCTTCATTATTGGTGTCTACAACAACGCTCTTATAATATACTACACTCTACGTACCAGCCTCTTATAAAATGTAAACATATCCTATAAAATAGAAGCTACCTATCCAGTTTCGTAACATTTTGTACTCGGGAAGTTCCCGAAAAAAACTTATTTTATGATAAAAAATGATTATTGATCCCTTTCTGGAAAATTATCTATATTCCTATATAGTTACAATTTTGTTTTTATTATTTGACGTGAAATAATCTCCAGGTATCCAAACACTCGTTCAAATTAATTAGACAGCTAACGATTACCTGAAATGTTAATTTGAACTTGATCAACTAGGGATGAAACATAGCCGTGATTTGACGTTCCTTTTGACAAGGTCGTTGTATATGAAGTTTATGATAAACTTTGAACATGTTGTGTGGATATTTACAGGTGTCGGCAGGGCCGGCTCCCCGCCTCGAGCCTCCCCCACGCGCCGACCGCCCAGCCCGGAGCGGCCCAACCCAGCGGACCCTATCACCGAGGTAATCATTGTTTCAAACCCTTCCCTTGTTCCGTGCATGCTCCGAGGGTGAATTCAGACTGATGTGTTTTTTTTTTGTGAACACTGCCAGGCGAGATTGGGTCTCGGGCGTTTATCATCAATTATTTACGGAAAGTGCCGCAGAAAGGAAAATTGCGCCGGCAGAAAAATGCACGAGTCGGCATTCCTCACTTCACGACGATCGGAATTCATAGATGAAAATTTAATCAACATTCTTTTATTTGATGAAACGAGATATACTAGTTTTTATATTGAATTTCCGAGCACCGGCTGGCTCGTTTGCCCCATTCTATAACTGCATATTTATATTTTGTGTGTATATATGTGTGAACTTTTTACTTTTTATTTACATTTATCAATATTTTTCATTTATTATTATTTTCCTTGGTTTTCTTTTTCATAGCATTATATTTATTTCATAACCTTAATGTGTAACATAATATGTATTATCTCTATGGCGAATCGGGTTAAAAAAAACCTGATCACGCTGGAATAAACACATTATTATTATTATTATTATTATTAATACATAAATATTTATATTAAAATGTTTTTATTAATACTGTACGATTTATGTTACTCCTACCTACTCTCGTGGAGAGCAAAATAACAATATTGTATTTCATTTTACAAAATAATATTTTTATATTACAGTGGAATCTCTCATAACGAGCAATTTGCATAACGAGTAAAACAATTATTTTTTTATACGGCTCCCTTAACGAGTAACGCGCTTCTGCCTCTCGACAACACTCCGTTACTCCAGCCTATGGAGCAGCAGGTTATTTCTAACTTTAAGAAGCTCTACACTAAAACACTCTTCGAGCGTTGTTTTGAGATGACTGAAGGGATCGATCTCACTTTCAGAGATTTTTGGAAAGATCACTTCCACATCGTTGCTTGCCTCAAAATGATTGACAAGGCGTGGGAAGGGATTACCGAGAGGGCCCTCATTTCTGCTTGGAAGAAGCTTCGGCCAGAAAACATTGTCGAATGTGACTTTGAGCGGTTTGAGACAGCACCTGTGGAGTCTGTAGATTGTATCTTTAGCCAATGTCAAGGAACTGGAAGTGAATAATAATGACATCGATGAGCTTGTAGAAGAGCACAATCAAGAGCTGACCACCGAAGAGCTTATGGAGTTGAATCGTGTTTCACAGCAAGATGTTGCGGAGAAGAGTTTGTCATTGGAAGAGGTAGCAAAGTAACAATCTTCTGGCGCAATAAGAGAAATGGGAAACTGTTGCGTCGTATATTGAGAAGCATCACCCTAATAGGGCAGTGGCTATGCGCCCTACAAATTTATTCAATGATAATGCTGTCACATTTTCACTAAATTTTGAAGCGTCGGTAAAAACAAATGTCTCTAGATAGCTTTCTAGTAAAAAAGAAATAGTTATTGTCATAAATTCATTAATAATAATAAGTAATTTTCTTTAAAAAACGTTACAAATAAAAAAAATGAGTCTTTTTTTCGGCATGGAACGCATTATCGTATTTCACATTAATTGATATGGGAAAAATTGTTTCGCTTAACGAGTGTTTCACATTACGAGCAAGATTCTGTAACGAATTATGCTCGTTATGAGAGGTTCCACTGTATTTATGAACATTTCTAAATAATTGCACTATTATATTATTACATCATGGCGTCTTTCCTTACAATTCAAATGTAATACCCCTTTAGATAGATTTCGATAGAAATGCTTCCTATTGTATAAGGTCTTATGACGCAACTAGTAAAATTAAATTCAATTTAGGATACCCCGAAATCACCCTCAGTTAAAAAGTATAAATATCAGATACAACGGATTTTATAAGATTTAAATCAAACTTTTTTGAAAAAATTACATCGCAAATATCTCCGTTAAGTTCGTTAGCCAAGCTAATCAAAGACTTAAAGCTCAGTTAACATTGGTCCTAGAGAAAAAGAATTTTAAAATGTTAAGATACCTACACACAAACACAATTTGATATATAAATAAAATCTACCTCATTCTTGCGACTAGTACCGAAAGAGGTTTTTTTATTATTTAAAAGCAATTGTACTTTGTCAAACCTTCAAAAGCTAAAATTTATTTTCTGAACAGAATAGATTTTTCATTTTCATGGAGAATCGGTTACTCACACATAAATTCTTGATCGCGAAATCTTTTCCAGACTCGGTTCTCCATTCGCCTGCATTTCTTTATCTTCTTGATATTTTATGTACTTTCAGTAAGTTTTGCAGCGAGCGCAGTGTGGCGTGCATCATGTGCATGGCCGTAAGCTGTTTTCATTAACGGCGTATAATGTAGTTTCATTTTTCCGATTATGAATAATGCAAATATTCTGCTAAATAATTTAATGAGTTTTTACTGGATCCGCCGGAAAATAAAGAAATTAAAGTAATAGAAATTTTTATAATTACTTTTGTCATTATCGTAACGTCACGAACATGTTTCGTCTGCAACGCACTGTCATTGTGAATCTGTTTTAATTGAAAATTGTCGGTGGATAACACCAGTGCCATTTTAATAATTAATTTTCATTCATAATTAATTTTTTTGACTTCGTGTGAATTACGTCTATTTCTAAACATAATTTATAAACAATTATCTAATTCTTGCATAAATACCCTCCCTAAGATGCGGTGATAAGGCAATGGTCAAAAATGAAAGCAAAATACAAGAATGAAGAGCTACGGAAAGAAAAAAAGAAAGATCTATCTATATTCAACATCGAACGCTGATCGATAAAAAAAGAAGATTAAAAAATGAAAGAATAATTTAAAATGCACAATAACAATTCTTGTGTATCTTAAAAATTCTTCACGCTCGTCTTAGGACGATTAAAAGCTGCAGCTTGAGCTTCCATTTTAAAATAAATGATTTTCATAAAACTAAATATATTCGAAAAGGTAAGTGACCGAAAGATGTTACCAACATTTTTTATTGTTACATTAAAGTATTATTAAAATGTTACCTACTTTTAAAAAGTACGGATACGTTTTTAAGTTCACGGTAGGTATAAATTATTAGAAATTAAGAATCAAATTTTAATTTTGACAGAAAAGGTTACGTACCTATCCACTATTCCAATTCGCATTTCAAAGGAAATTGACACCACTCCCATTTAAATATTACAGTACAGGGTGAATATTATGTTCCAAGCTGATTTTGTTTGACTGCCATTTTAGTTTGGCAAATATTTGTCAGTTCGGATTTAGTAGTCGTAAAAAGTAGTTAATTACAATTTATTATGAAATATTTAACGCTTCAACAACGTATTGAAGTTATTAAACATTTTATCTAAATAATAATGGCAATTCTGTAACCATTAATGGTGATCGCTATCGTCACATGTTGTAAAACTTCTTAGTAGCCTAATCGGATCGATTGGGCCTACAACGCATGTGGTTTCAATATGCTACGGTGCTACCTCACACACAGCTCGAGCTACGTTTGAAATTTTGTCATATTTTAAACATAATTGTAATAAACTAAATAATCTATAAATAAAAACCTAATTAAAAAATTAAATTTTATTTCCTAGTTAATTAAAACAACATAATAATCTATAGTATTTGCAGACATAATATTTCTTAATATATAGCTTATATTATGCTATATTATATGACTGCATATAATATTCACCATGTATAAGGCATTTTATGCAATATTATATATAGTCATTAATTAAATTATTTCAATTATCATATTGTGTGCTTCTTTTCTTGCCATAAACCAAGAGTCAGCAAACCGCGGCTCACGAGCCGCATGTGACTCTTTTCATAGGGATTTGCGACTCTTCAACTCCACCTCATACTTTCATATATTGTATATACAGTACATCTATTATTTAGTATATACAATACATCTATTATATCATAGTTGTATATACATTACATCTATTATATCTAGGTAATACAAATTAAATTAATCAATTAGAAATATTGTACAGAAATAGTCTATAGCAACCATATATCTTTAATTTGTATTAAAAATACTAAAGAACTATGTTTTGAAATTGCAAGTTTACAACAAAAATGTATTTTGAAAAATGAATTTAGCTTTCTCTTAGCGTTATATTGATACTATTTTAAACTTTAGAGGTTTTTTTTTTACTTTGTTATTCTGATGTCGTATATGAATCGTCGCTTCTCAATTTACAGTCCCCGAGTCCAGCTATGTCCCGCATCGGCTGGGCTCTGCGCACAATGCTGGTGAGCGAGCCGGGCTCCTGTCTCCGGGACCGCAAGGTATCCGGCAAGCTGGTCCGCAAGTGCGCCCCTGGCACCGAGCTGGTGGACTGGCTCATGGCCGTGTCTCCCAGCGTGCACGGCCGCCAGCAAGCCACAGGCATGTGGCAGGCCCTCCTCGAGGAGGGGGTCATCTCTCACGGTAAGTTCTCCCTCCGCCTTTTGAATGCTTCTCGTCCCGCAACTAATGTCCCAAACCCCATCTCCTATATGTACACTTTATTTCATGTCTATTCATTTACTGGTCTATGTTAAGAATTCAAAAATAATAAATTTCAGAAAATATATAAATCTATGCATTCGATTCTAACTCAAAAATTACTTATAAGACACCAATAGTCTCAGAAGAAATCGCAAGACGCACTTGCTCAGCAATTGAGAGGTAATTGGATCGTTAATCGGTGCTTCAGAAATCTCGTCATTTCAAAAATATTTTGAAGGTGCCTGGTTCTGATCCCGGTACCGCTAAAGGTGAAAATAAAACACGAAATAAAGTGTATATAAGAACAACGCGTTTATTACTAACGAAACTTTTGGTGACTAATTTTACCGGTATACCCGCTAAATATACTTTATATTAATGCTTTTATAAAAAAAAAACATATGAAGAAATGTATTTCTCATTGTTTACCGTGTATACTAAATGTGTATTTATATAACGTAGAATGGCACAAAAAGGGTACCAATAATTACCGTTGTATTGGTGACTTCTCCAACATAGAAATATTTTCACGACTCGTTCCTTGCGATGAATCGTATAACAAAGGGAAGATAATGAGATTCTCTTTTAATCAATCCTGCTCTAAAATTCCTCTAAGATTTGGTGCCGCCGCCGGCGAAAAACCAATTACATAATAATTTACCGAAAACGCTCTTAGTATTAAACTATTACATTAGTGATTCCCAACCTTTTAAGCGTAACGGTCCACTAAATTTTAAAAATTTCGCGGCACACTTTTTCATACTCATAATTTTACTAATTTTGTGTGTTTCGCCTGAAAAGTAATCAGATTCTTAATGATAAAGATTTTTTCCTAATAGCATAATATAATCTTACGTGTAAATAGCCTTGTGTCCTACCGCAATGCCGCGTGTCCGCATCCGCGCGTGTCGTATAGCCATTAAATTATACATTCACAGTGATTCAATAAATAATTATAAACAAAAGCAGATTAATGGCGAATAATGTACAAAAATAACAGAGTCTAGTAAGTAGAATGTACGATGTATGCAAGAAAAGTGAACTTATTATTAATGTCAACATGTCTAAAGTGATGGTATTCGAGAAGGAAGAAAGCAAGACAACGTGTGAAATACTTGTAGGTAATGAATGTTCGAAACAAGTAGATGAGTTTGTGTATTTGAAAAGTATATTTGATAGAAGCAGAAAGGCTGAGAAAAATATCAAAAGGAGGGTGACTGCAGAAAACAAAGTGAACGTTGCTTTGAATGGAATTATAGCTAATGGGAACTTGTCAACTGAGGCAAAACTAGCGATACACAATGGAGTTTTGGTACCGGTACTGATGTATGGAAGTGAGGCTAAGAGCTGACAGAAGAGGAACGAAAGTAGACTGAATGCAGTGGAAATGAGATCGTTTAAGCGTATGTGTGGCAGATGCATTTATGACAAAGTAAAAAATGAATAAATAAGGAAAGAATGTAAAATGAGTAAGATTAAGAAAGGATTACTAAGGTGGTTTGGTCATATGGAACGGATGAATGAGGAGAGAGTGGTAAGAAAGATATATGACACAAGTGTTGATGGCACCAGAAATAGAGGACGTCCGCGGAAGACTTAATCAAGTAAATCAAATACTTGTGGATAGTCCTCTTAGAAACCTCAATAATAGGCAAGCTTGTATGAGAAGATGTATGAATGTGGATGAGGCGAGAACTGTGTGTCAGGACAGAAGAGTGTGGCGTTCTATCCTATCTGCCTAGCCCCGCGGGAAACGTCGTGATGGTAAGTAAGTAAGTAAGTAAGTAAGTAAGCAAATGTGGATATATCCCTAAAGGTATGTCTCGTTATTTGTGGATGGGTTTTTTCTAGTATATTGTATGGCTATCCAACATTCTAATATAATTTATACAATACCTACACTAATAATTCACTAGTCCTACAACACTCCCACTACATATTTTATATTTTTTTGTACATATTTTTTTATTTCTCTTTTTATTCCTGTCAATGATTTAAATAACACTACAACAGCGCGAAAAAAAAACTGGCTACTTTAACACAGACTTCAGTCTAGCAAAGTAGCCAGGACAACGCTGTATATATCAGAGGTGAAGTCTACTCCATCTCACACAATAAACTATCAGAATTAATTATGTCTTATGTTTATTATGTTATAATATATTCACCTCTGTTAGAACAAAAATATGCATGTCATCTAATAAAAAAATAAAAATATATAACAGTTAAAAGTATACATAAGCTTGAATTTGAATGTATGTAACAATATCTTGCGATACACTTTCCAAATCCTTGCGGCACACGAAATGGAAACCACTGTATTATATAATTTTCCGTTTCAAATAACGTTGTGAGATTTTACATTATTCGGTTTGTGAGAGATCTGAGAGTACTGTTCAGCCGCGAGGTGATATTTGAACATTATATTATTTGCACTCTCCTTCCTTCCAGTATCCAAGGAGCAGCCCTTCAAGGACAAATGCTTCTTGTACCGCTTCCGCGTGGACGAGGAGGCCCCGCCGCCTGCGCCCCCGTCGGGGGATGAGGTGATCGCGGCCGAGGGGCAGCTCCGGGAGTCTCTGGGGGCCCTGTTGCAGCGAGGGCCCGATGCCACGCTCAGGATGATTCTTCGAAAACCGTAAATAAATATTTTATAGATTAAACACACGACTAATAGTAGCAAAATTGCAAAGAAAATTAATTTTGTAATATTTACTTAAATCTTACATAAAATACTTAAATCTAATAATATTTACACTTAACAAAATTGGTTAATGTTATTATTTATTAGTGCTTTATATGTGATGTTTCAAATAACTTTATTATTAATTAATGTACATACTAGTAAAGTTCTCATTACTAGTAACTAAAAAACTAAAATTGTTCAACATTTAAAATACATTTTGGTTAAGACGCTGGCCTAGTGATCTTGTGGTCGGGGATTCGCCCCTCGTTCCAGGAGACCAGCAAGTTACTCAAAGTACAAGCGTTTAGCTTGGATTGAAAATCGTAAAAATATTGATATGATCTGTATTTTTATAATAAAATTCAATAATTTTAGAAACTTTTTGGAATCCGTTAAATTGATCCATTTTGGGAATAATTTGGCGTGAACTCGCGTACAGTGTAACATGACACACATTTTTGAGCTTGTATCATTACGCGATTTTTTAAAATCATTATGAATTTTTAAAATTAATTTTCAATACGCTTGCTTCATTTTTCTTGCTGACAAATGAATTATGAATTAATCTTCATAATCTTCACACATCTATTTTATCACAATTTTAGCTACACATTAATGAATATAACATCGCATATTTTTTTAACATTGACTGGTGTAGTTGTTTCGTTTTAATCCATAGATTCACTATGGTATGGTATTAAAAAATTTCTCTTGATATTTTCCATTATTTATGCATAGGTATTTGTCACATTATTGAAATACCTAACTCAGTCTTTAAGAGATCGTTGATGGATTTACTTTATTTTTCTTTACAAATTTTAATGTAAAATATCATGTTTTTTTTTTTATTAACAGATTGTCATACTTTTATAGCTCATGTCCATAGACATGTTTTTACTATCCCTAAGGCAAGGATTAAATGATTATGAAATTTTTTGGAAACTAATCTTGATTTTCCTAGTCCACCCTGTACATACCAAGTCTCGAAGATCCATCATCCCTTATCTCATTTTACGCTTTTTGTACGTCAAATTTGAAATATTAGTCCATTGACCATTGCTGTTCCGTTCGTTACTGGGGTGAATTTGAATCTCTCCGAACGGAATAATTTTGTAATTTAATGTCTGTTTGTCTACCTTTTTATATCATTAATTGACACGTGGTGTAACATGATTATTTTAATTTTCACTACAAAACTTTGTATTACACACACGATGGGTTATATTTACTACTAGTTTCGAGAGGTGCATTCCCTCTCATTATCAGGTGATATCTAAAATAAATACAGTATTGTAGTCTATTCGGGCAATGTTTCGGGGGACGTTTAGGTCGTTAACGGAAATATGGACAGTAAAGGCGAGGTGTTTGGGAATGTTATATTACGGGAATTATCTCCTCACTCTTCTCAAGCCCCGCCCCAATGTCCGAATAGACTACAATACCATTTTTAGTTTAGTTATCATCCGAGAGGTGCAGTGAACTAGTGTAGAGAAAATAACCCATCGTGTGTCTAATACAAAGTTTTGTAGTGGAAATTAAAATAATGGGTTTAAATTTTTGTATCTTTCTATCAATCTCACATATGCATAGTATTGAGATGTATCTCAACTAAATATAGACAAGGGCCATTAGGTAGGAAAAAATGTTGTCATTAGACGAAGGTTAAATAGATTTATTTATTAACTAGGTATACAATTTGTTGAGACGGGCATAATTTGGTTTGTTTATGAATTTATTTGTTAAATTAAAGTACATTACATTGTTTTTACTTCTTGTTTCGTAGAAAATTTTACCTGCAATAATAATTCATTTGAGACACTAAAATGTTATTCATTGTAAATATTTTTCTGTGGTAAATGTAACGTAATACGTTGAGAGAATAAACGGCTCCCTCGAGCCTTTAGCACGTGTAACTTCTAAGTAGGTAGTGAAAATGTTAGTTGTAGACCGACGCGCCAATCTTTACCGATCTATTTGTATGTAGAATGCGAAAAATATATAAAACATCGTGACTTCTTGGCTCGTCATGAGTCTCTTCTTTTTTTTATTAATATAATTACTTCATTCTATGAATCCGATGAACTTCAAGCCAACATTTATTATGACCCGTGGTCTACGGATGAGAATTTTAAGAGATTTTCGACTCGAGACAATCTCTGAGATACGTAAGATTCTTTAGAGACATCTCTCGACTTTTGGAATCCCGTATGACATAGAAATTCGCTATCTTTGTACGTCAAATATCAGTCCAATAACCATTAATGTTCCGTTCGTCGTTGTTGGATGAATTTGAATCTTCCCAGCAATAGTAAAAAGAGATAAGTGTTCGTCAAATATCAGAGCATTAACCATTAGTGTTCCGTTCGTCGTTAGATGAATTTGAATCTTCCCAGCAGCAGTTAAAAGAGATAAATATTTGTAATACTTTCTGCTTATCTAATTTTTCGTAATAATTAGATACTAACGGATATATGTGACATTTAGGCGCACATGTCGAATCTCACTGTAAAATCTTTAGTCATGTATAAGGATTTATGTTTTTGTCTCAGTCTAACAATCTCAAACTGATCTCTGGGTTTATTTCAAAAATCTCAACACGTATACATTGTATAGAGACGTATCTCTAAATCTCTAAGATATATCTCATCGTATCTCGTTCTGTGGACACGGGCCATTAGGCGATGTTCGTGAAATGTGGAACCAAATCAAACTAATTAAAGAGTAATAAATACAAATAAAATTATTATTATATCGATTTATCCATACATTTCTGGTTATTCAAATTATATAATTCTATCTTAGTATAATGGCTGTGACATACTTGTGGTCTAGTGGTTAAGACACTGGTCTAGGGATCTAGTGGTTGAGAGTTCAAGCCTCGTTCCAGGAGACCATCAAGTTAGTCTTATTTTCATAGCACAAGCGTTTAGCTCAATTTAAAAATATTAAAAACATTGATGTGACACGCATTCCGTATATGCATCTCTATTTTTATAAACAAAAAAACAAAACTAAACAAAATTACATATAAAAAAATTATTCAATTAAGTAAAACCTTTAAAATGGGGATAAAATAGGAAAAAAATTGAGAAAATTTTCTTAATCTTCATTAAATAAATAGTTAACAGAAATACTAAATTAATTATTATTTATGCTATAAATGATGAAAATAAATCTGCACTCAATAATTAAATTAAAATTAAAAAGCAGTTAAATAATTTTGATATTTACAGCGTTAACTTTATGATTAGACATAATTATTAATTTAAAAAATAATAAACTTTTTAATTACTGTAAAATTGGTCGACCTTAAACTAATCAAAGTGCTTTAAAAGTTTGTCAGCTTTAGCAATGCTGAGCGTTATCTTAATCAATCTCTATAAATTCTTTCGTTATAGTATACATTGAATAATATATATTTAGGGGTTAGTGGTAAATAGATCCCGTGGTGGACTGTATCTCTGCTGGTTATTGTTTGTTTGACGCAAGCCAATTTAGATCAAGAAAGGTATAAGGGCAGAATGAATCTGGTCTTACCTTGATCTCAATCTGGATGCCATCTTGAACTTTTCTCGACTCGAAATAAAGGAAGAAGTTTTCCCTGTACTTCAGAAGGGGTCAAATGCTGGAGAATTCGGTTTCCCGGTCCTGATAACATTAATGCACGGCGATAATCTATCTCGACGAAACCAAGCATGTTGACCTTTTGACACTCGAATTTGCACTTCTCCGCCGTCCGCCGAATGCGCCCAGATGAAAGGTCAGTCGGAAAGGGATGGGTATACATCGTGACGGAATTATTGGAACGAAGGATATCAAAGAGGTAACATTCGACTTGCGTTAACAGAGGTTATCTGATCCAGGCTCATAAATCTAGTGCAATGTTATTATTCGATAAAACCATTTTTAACAGGAATATTTTACATAATATTAATACAAATTTTAAAATTATAAGAAAAATTATATATGTATAAATTATGCAGTCCACACTCTTCTACATTCCTGCAATTCTACATTCCTACACCTTACATATAAATATCATTCATTCACGGGTCTTCAAATACCATAATGAGAAATTTACAGAAATTAACATTTTCAACATTACTTACTATACTTAGAGCTCTTTTTATGAACTACCACAATCTCAATTTTGGCCAACCATTCTACCTATAAACATATAGTTGCAACCTCTTCACACTTTCTCCCACCTTCTTTCTTTTTATTTATCTTCTGTGAATTTTCATAAATAGTATCACATGTTAAATACGTATTTTGTTAGTTATATTAAGTTTACACTGTTAAAATCTCTTAATAAAATAAAAAATATATATATTAATTATTTATTAACCATTTATAACAAAACAAACAACTTTTTAATAAAAATCACATACATTCAAGCGGGAAGTTTCCGACACGTTGACACATCATTCGCAAGCGCATGCTACATCGGCGAATGATATTTTCTCACGCAGTTCACTGAAATATTTGTGTTCGTTGCAGCATCTTAATTGTTTTGATAACGATTGTTTGTTGTAACATACCCGACTGTATTTTCAGGAGCCACGAAAGAACACCAGATGAGCTGGAGGCTGTGTACGAAGAGTTACTTCGTGTGCCAGCTCTGGCGCACCTCTCCACATCGGTGAAGAGGGAACTATGTGCGGCGGTAGTATTTGAAGCTCATCCACAACCTAGTACAGTGTGTAAGTCTAATTATTATCATATTACCTGTACATTATCCTACATTTAGATAGAGCCTTATTTTCATGTCACGTACTATTTATCCTACTTCCGGCATTCCATTTTTAAACGTGAATAGATAGCTAATCGGATATATTTAACGTGACCATACGTAGCGCCTAGTAGCGCGGCGACGGCGGCATACGCAATACGTCTCACACATATGTACTCGCTCGCTCTACGCGTACGCGAGTACGCGTGGACAGCTCGCACATTTTTCTTGAAAATTAATTATTTTTTACTCGACGTGTGTTATTGTAGTCAATTTAAATTTCTTGTACGTGAACATGCCTAAACACTAGTTCACTTTTAATGTTAACTTAAAAATTAATTACCCGTTTATAAAACATAGAAGTTCTCCATCGGACGTCAGATGTGAAAAGTGTCGTTTAGAATTTAGCGTAGCCCATTGAGTAAATGTCCCATTTTGAGGGGAAAATAAATGGTCATGTTAGGTATACTTTATATTTAAAACTAGGACGGCTGCGAAAGATGCACATCGAATTGAATTTGAATTTTTATTTTACCTACATACCTATAGTACATTTGCATGTATGCACAACATTTTCACATGTACCGTAGTTGCAAAATGCAAATTAGTTCCGGATACCAAAGGTTCATGCATCGTGCAACAGTTTGCAATCTCGTTGACGTCATCATCACTCGTTGACGTCAATCAGTTTGACAATCTCGTATAATCTAAAATTGGTTTGGAATTTCAGCGGAAACAAACTGATCGATGCGCTCTGGTGTTGTAAATATATCCTCAGCCCACAATTTATTTATTTATTAGACTCTATTGTCATACATGTTTTTTTATAACAAAGGTGAATATAAAATATTATAATATAACATGATAAACATAAGATACAATTACATGGGATGGAGTAGACTCCACTTCTGATATATGCAGCATTGTCCTGCCTACTTTGCTAGACTGCCATCTATGTTAAAGTAGCCAGTTTTTTTCGTGCTGTTGTGGTGTTATTTAATTCAAATTAGAAAGATAAATATTCGACAGGAATACAAAAAAAAAAAATGCCACAAAGATACGAGAACCAATCTTTTTATTAACTAAATATACCATTTACAGGGAGATTATCCTGCCATCCCCTTATATGTCTTCCCTTAAATAAATGTAAAATTAATTCTAAGTATAAATAAAATTTGTAGAATTTATACCGTAGAAAGAAAGTCGCTCATTTTTCTATACTAAAAAGTAGCATCAGCGCATGTGTCTTCCTAATTTATATACACACATTTCAATGTAATTAACACTTTACTCCAGTGTAATGTTTGAGTTTCCATTCAAAGGATTGGGTAATTTCCATTGCGATATGATTCCAAAGTATGCGGGTATGTGACACATTGGAGATAATAATAAGTTTTATTGACATGTTTATACCTACATTCTTTTTTTACATCAGAGGTGAATATACTCCAATAGGAAAGTCTCCAAGAGAACAATATCAAATATCTCTAGAACGAGAATTGTGCATTGCCAGGTAGCCTCATATTTATTCAGATTGAACTTAATAGATTCCCCGATGTGTGAGTGTGGTGCCAAGTTGATCATATTTTATTTAGTTGTCCATTGTGGATCACAGGTTTTTTTTACGATAATCTCGTCAATGGTAATTTTCAACTCCCGGTTAACTTGTGTCATCTTATTTCCTTTAACTTCACCATAACATTTAATTATATAATAGCAAAATTTTATAGTTTATATTATATAGTACAAGTTTATTATTTTTTTAGTGGGATGCATTTGATAGATACAGTCTTGCTCTGGCTACATTGCTAGACATTTGTATGTGTGAAATAAAGTAGCCAGTATTTTTAAGTGATGTCATTTTATTTTATTATTTATTTATTTAAGATTAGCAAATAGAACACAGCTGACAATGAAAGTCTTTATATTGCTAGAACAAAATAGGAGAAGATACAATATATGTGCATACCTGGGTTGCAAGTTGCAATATAAATGAAAGATGGAAGCCATCTGTTGAAATCAAATGCCGCATTGAGGAATCACTTGCAACCTTTATACCAGGGACCCAAACTGTTATTTTTTCGTTCCGGTTTTAGTTCCAATTCGGTAAAACAATATATATCGGTTCAGGTACGGTTTTCGGTTTTCGGTTCAACTCGTATTTAAATATTAGCAAGTTAATGTAAATACACCTACACCGTCCATACATCTCTTTATATGGCTTTTCGCTATAATTTAAGGTATTACATACATAATTAAAATGTGAAAGGAGAATATTTGGTAACGTGTGCGGTGCACTGCGGAATAGAGTGCGGATTATGATGTAGCTAAAATGCTGACAAAATACATTTTTTTATTCATACTTCCTTGACTTTCTCTTGGCTTGCCAATTTTTCACCGGGCCCTGCTTTTAGGAACAAAAGTATGACAACAGTATAGAAAAAATCTAATAGTTTGTTTTACTCTACAAGTTATTTGTATAGGTATGGGTGTATTTACTCTTGCTTTTCCGTTCACAAGTGTTTGGATCGCGATCGCTAAGATGTTTTCGTCATATGGAACTGATGAATGAAGAGAGAATGATAAGGAAGATATATGACCCAAGTGTTGATGCCACTAGAAATAAAGGACGTCCGCGGAAGACTTGGCAGATACTGGAGAACGGTAGAAGCCTCAATAATCGGCGAGCTTATATGAGAAGATGTATGAATGTGGACAGAAAACTGCGACGCTCTATCTTCTCTGCCTACAGAGTTAGACAGCGTTGCTTCCGACTGACCTCTAGCCAATAGAATCATATATTGAGTCCACATTCGAATTATTTTTATATTAGTGAATGATTCTCAATTAGAGTTTATTATTTAGACGCTGTACAGTTCTTGATATCTGCTGTTAAATGGGTAGCATATCTAATAGACTCTTTAGTTTTGAGCGTGAATGTATTGTTTATTTAATTTAAATAAAAACTTAAGGATGTTCGCAATTTACATTAATTATTGTGAAAAAATTGTATGTTCAAAAAATATATTTATTTTAAACTGACGTATATAAATATGTTTTTATATTAGTTGGCACGGATTATATATTATTATGATTTAGAATAGGTACACCCGCACTTAAATAATTAATTAATTATTAAGTTAATATTAATCATTTCGCCACATTTAACTAATAAGGGTTTAAGCTTTGAAGGCGTAGCTCGATGGTGCTGTTAGATATTAATATAATGTTGACGTGATTCAAATAAGTCTTTACGCTTAATGAGCTCAGAATAGTAAGGCGAGGGGGGTGTATTCAGGCTGTACTTGAGATGTCTCATTGAAACGATCCAATTTCTCAATCCTATTTTGTGTTGCTGTCTAAACTAATGAGGTTTTATATTACTTTACAGAGTATTTTCTAGTTAATTAGCGCTGATAAATGCTTTTTACATTTATCTTCGTATTGATTTATGCAGCTGTTTAGTGACGGAATTTTAGTTATTATGGAATTAAAGTACACTTTTAAAAATCATCAGGACTCCTATAAACTCAAGTGTTGTGCGGAGTTTCTTATATCAAAGTTTAGTGGTACAATTACAATACATACAGGGTGGCCCAAAAAAAGTAAGAACGTCTCGTAACACATGAGTTATTTCAAAACATATTGTAATTAATTATAATTCTTAATGTAATTTTTTTTCGCTCAATATTTAGCTAATCAGAAATTATCAAAACACCTTATATTGCATAATCTACTGGGTTTAAATCTGGGCTGTTCGGTGGGCACATGCCTGGCTCGGTGAAATTAACATTCTCACGACGAACAAAGTTGATTGTATTTCTAGCTGTGTGAGATGGAGCTCTGTCCTACTGTAATGTCCAGTTATGCTGTAATGTCTAGCTATACTCCAGGCTTTGTTTTGAAACTCTTGGATGATTTTCTTAGCACCCCAACGTTTTTCGATTCGCAAATTTTTGATCAGAATACGATCTTCTGCAGTGATTTTTGTCATTCTTGGCAACAATTTGAAAAAATTTAAAATTAAAAAAAACTGGGTAAAAGGGTGTTTTAATTTTTAAAATGTTGCAAGTCTACAAGAATTGATATTTAATATTTTAAATAGCAAAAACCACCGAGATTGATTATGAGATTTTACAATTTCATAATAATGTATATATTATTTTCCTTAATCTTATGGTAAGATGATCCATTATTCATTCTTATAGAAAGGGTTATTATTCAGAAGGACAAGAATTATTTTTTAAATATAAAATAAAATACTTTACAAGCAAGAAAATATTTAGAATTTAGCAACAGGTTAAAAAGTGTAATAACGTATTCTAATTTTGTCCAAATTTACAGAATATTTGAAGGAGGTACAAATACTTGTCATGACTCAGATTTGTAGATAAACAAAGCATATTAAGGACGTGCTTTCTAAAATAATTCTAATTTTTGCGTTTTTAACGAAAATGTGAGTTTTTATTATTCATTTATATCAAAAGTTATACACTAGATTAGACTTTTTGTTTAAACTATTACTTAGATAGGACCTTTATTCTAATGTAAAACGAGTAAAATTAATGTTATTTGGCATAATTAAGAAAATACAAGTATTATAAAAAAGACCGCGACGATTAAATTCATTTTCCGCGTGCCACAAAATTACCTTAATATAGAAAACTCTTGCATATACGAAATATATTTTCTTATAATCATGAAGCCAAGATTACGAAAACAAATCTGCATTGAACCAAATTAACAAAATGTTAAAAATTAATAGAGTTACAAACCATTCAATTTGCAGTACATATGATCAATTTTCGACGTTTTTAAAACACTTTGTGTTAGTGAATAAAAATGATTTTAAATAATATATTATATTTATTTACAAGCTTTGAGACCTCAGCTACTATTTAAAATCAAGTTTTATGTCAAAAACACAATATTTTCTTACTAAATAATATTTATATCGATCCTATTAATGCGTGTTTTTTAATCGGCGATTGAAATTTTTAAAAAAACATATTTTCGTAAAAAACGCGGAAATATTAATTATTTTTGAAAGGAAAGCCTGGCTTCATGGCAAATTTACTGGCTGTTTCACATAATCTATTTGTATAATCTTCATAGATTATTATTTTAAAGCTCTGATAGGTTATAAAAAAAAAGTCTACCTTCCGCATCAATGCGAATAATATGGTGATGGAGAATGCAGATATACGGCCCGATGGACATCGAAGCGTTGTAGACAGACTCTCGTGGGATTGCAGAGTTTTCATCATGCAAACATGTATGGAGATCGGAAGTATAGCGTCACGTGAGATTTGAATAATGAGATTGGATCGTCATATAATAAACAAGAAAACTGAATGGATAGCAACAATGTGACGTCCGATGAACTAAGATGAATAAGCTCGATATGTAGTTAAGCGACGACCGAAGTCTATTGTAATTTTAACCGAGATCGAAGATGAAAATACCGAGAAGAGTGAAAGTTTTTATGTATTGAACATAATACATAATAATGTTCAAGCGGAATAGTTCGCACTCACGTAATCTACTATAAAAAACAGATATCGTTGTATTTTATAAAATGGAGATACCGAAAATACTGGCAGTTCGTATTATTCACGGTGGTGAAAGAAGGTCTCACTCGCGTATGCTCAACGCGCTGTGCGTCGGTCGGCCGCACAACAGCTGACCCCAAGCGGCCATGCGTCCCGCCGATATTTCTTCCGACGTGACTCGTACCGCTGTCGTTAGATGCAGCTCTGTGTCCACTTTACCATAAGCCTACGAAGATTGTATTATATTTAGCGTGGAACTTTTTGTAAGCATCTAATTTTGTTTTTTTTTTCTAGTGTTCCACCAAGGAGACGAAGGCAGGTCCTGGTACATCATAGTTCGTGGCTCAGTGGACGTGGTGATCCACGGGAAGGGAACTGTCACTACACTGCACGAAGGGGATGATTTCGGAAAACTCGCCCTTATCAATGATGCGCCTAGGTAAGACTATCGCGTGTTTTAATTATTCTAGACCGATCTCATCGTTACTTATAATTAAATAATTTAACTTATTATTTAATACAAATATATAGGTGTTATTGAAACCTTTTGTCCCTAACATTTAGCAATTTAACAATTTCGTGTAAAAAATTTAGACCATTTCAATATTTTAATTTTGGTGTCACCCACGACGTCACTTTGGTACCACTTACGCAATCAAATAGCTATGCGAATTTTTTTAAATATATGACTCGATCGGAACAAAAATTTAAACGCTGACAATATAATATGTCTTGTTTACACAAAGATTTAATTTTCGAAAAGTAAATACTTTTACTGTTACATAAATGTGTCATAAACTATCCGATTTATGTTTCCACAAATAATGTGTGTAGAATGCCTTTCGTCCGTAACTAATGTTCCAAACATTATGTACACTTTATTTCATGTCTATTCATTTACTGGTCTGTAGGCCTCGTGGAAAATTAATAGCGAACCTATTGTAAAAACGTTTATGAGATTCAACGTCATAATTATGAATAAAAAAATTTCGCAATCAAAGACTTCTTTGAAAAATGGGAAAGCGAAAGAGAAATATCGCATTATTTTTTTCCTGAGCCATGGCTTCGATTCGCGACTAACGGTGGCCTAATGTTTCCGAAATTAAAAAAAAAAACTCTTTTATTATCTAACTGCCATTTAAATAAGTTCAAAGTCTCGCCGCTAGACTTTTGATGGCAGCACAAATAAAGCGATTTACATTTTATCTAAATAATAATAATAATTTATTTATTTTATTCTTAGTACAGTGTATTATATTATAATCGGATAAACATTTGAGCAAAGTAAGACATATATTTGGGTACCCTGCCTACTACACTAGTATTTTATTGTATTATAGCAGACAGTGTTCTTCCGGTATAGTAGTAAACAATGTGCAATGATCAATGTATAAAATTATATATATAATGAGTTAAACAAGATGTCATAGGTAAATACTTTGTATTCAATGTATAAGATATAATATATGGTGTATCTAAATAGTAAAGCAAGATGCAATTAAATAACATTTAATTAAAACGTAAAACTTAAAGTAAGTCCAATCTTCAATATATAAAAAAAATATTATTATATATATAAGAGATACAATTAGATAGCATATCAAAAAGATATATAAAGAGTAAAACAAGATGCAATTAGGTAATTCAATATACTGTTGTTTTAATCTTAAGTTAGGACCTTTAAAAGTTCTTGGACGTAATTTCTCCCTATTTCGTGGAGCCCAGAACTGCACTTTTCGTGAAATATGTGCAAGACTATGGTCGCAATTTTTCACGTTTGCATTTAGACTGTTGTATATTTTTGGTGCTAGAAACAATTGGAATCTTTGTGCAAAAGTTTTGTTTAATTTTGGCACAAGATAGTGACAGGTAGGCTGTGTCCTTGTTAAGTGAGGGTGCGTAATTTGCCGGTAATATTGTTTATGTCGGTAAAATTATTTTAGTATACCGAGAATATACATTTGACGGATGTCTAAATATTCATAAAGAAAGTAATAAAAACAATTTAAGTTAAAAAATGAAAAACATATACATATGATACGATGGGATCAAGACGTGTTTATATTTTTTACTATAGCTATGCTATATTGGAACATCTTTACGTCTGACAATTTGCAGCAGTTTTCAATCATTTTTTTCAAACTGTCGTGTGTTAACTGAAAATTGCGTGTAATGGCATCTTTTACAAATTCTAAAAAAATTAACCTTTTTTTTCATGGTGTATTCCAACGTCATTTCGTAGTTCGTAGGGCGTATACCACTATTGGCAATATTTCTCTGGTAATATAATAATACAACTTTCGTGACTTTTGTACATCGAACACGCAGTCCATCGTCACTCGGCCACACCCAGACATATCCAGGCGGGCAGAGAGAAGCAGGCGTGATGCAATTTTGAAACTATTATTTGCAAGATTATTTTAGTTTGAAAAATAGGTTGATTTAACGGTTCTCCATTTACTCATCTTTATTTAAAAATATATATCTATATAATGTTTTAAAGTAGGAATGACATGTCAAATAACCTGAGAGAGTGTCAATCAGAGATTTAGTTGAGATACATCTCAATAATGAAATTGAAAATATCAACACAAATTGGATTGTGTTGGTATTTTGATCAAGAGATTGTATTGTTGTTTTGTCAGAGATCAAATTGATATTGGTAGAAAGAGAAAATACTCAAATCAATATACATTAATCTAGATTATCCAGCAAGATTCGACACGTACACACAAACCTCACCTAAAACCACTATAGATCCCTACAACTATCTATTCTGAAAAAATTTAACATTAAAATTAATTGAAAAGTTAAAAATAAGTTATAAAACAAACATTTATTTATTTCATTTCAACTGCTGCTACAAAATCACCGAACCCATGGACGAACATGTAGTGAGGCACAAGACGACAAATCTCTTAGACATGGTATGTACACGGAGACTACGAAAGCCGAGATCAGTCTACAAAGAATCTCGTGGGAACAAAATCCTATCACAAAGATTGTCTCGAGATGATAATTTCTTGAAAATCTCATTTGTAGATATAGGCCATTAAAATCTTTTTCAAACAAACTTTCCGTCCACTTAAATAGAAACATTGTTTCATATATAAACACGAAAATAAATATTATGAAAGTTTTGTACTATGTTTATATTCTGCGAGTAAACATGGAACAAAATTTTCGCGAAGGTCTTCTATTCAGCTTTGAAAACAGAATACTCACTCTCCTTAGAGCGAGTTGAGAGCTTTTTAATTAAATTTAACATTGTTATAAAATTAAAATGTGCGTCTGCGGGAATAAGTCATTATAAATGGATACATCGCGCATATTGCTAAAAAAAATATTTATCTACAAAATAATTATCCAGTTCTCTTACGATACGGCGCGAAAAAATATTTCAGCTCCTTTTATAATCTATCTGATATAGCGACTAAGGGCATGCCGCACAAATCTTGTTTGTTTTTTTTTTTTTCATATTTCATCACTTTCACCTACATAAAGCCGTTCGACTGCTGTTGACAGACATGAATACGCACAATTTTAATGCTCATAAAAAGTATTTCGAAATGTGTGTACAAAATAAAAGTCAATAGTTGTTTGTTTTTAATTAAAACAAAATGTATTAATACCCACATTTATTCTACAGCACGATTAGCTTAAAATGTACGTTATCGTGAATAGCCAAAGTCCGTTAGAATACGAATTATCTAATAAATACGCAGACTCCACGAGCGTTGATAACCTCGCGTTCTTACTATTATAGTAACATGGCGAAGAATAAGGTGGTTAGTGAAATGATGAATGAAATATAATATCGGCTATTTACTGCAACTTTTAGTCAAATCCCTAATTTAACCTAAATAAACCTAACGTAATAATAGTAAATATCCGAATCGGAATATTAGGTTAGGTTATTATTATTAGGGATTTGACTAAAAATAATTTTTGCATTCACCCCTAGTAACTTCGCGTATTTACTAGTTAGAACGCGAACTAACGCTCGAGGAGACTTCGCATGTTTACTAGTAAATTCGCGTTATAACATATTTCGACAATTTACGATTAACGTATATTAAGGCAAACTCAAAAAATATCTACAATGCTACAAAAAAAAAATTTTTAGAAATGTATGATGAAGAAAACATTTCTGAATGTTCTTGTCTTGTCTTATTTTGAAGTGATCAATTAAAAACTCTGTGTCATTTCGATACTTTTTAATATTGAAAAAATAAGACCAAAGCCTTACTAAACAACATGAATGCCGTTTAGTAGCATCTAACTTATTTTATAAATAAAAATATAATAAATTTCCTCAAGTCGAAAACTCATTATACGTCGGTACCTACCTATATTAATACCGACGTAAAATGAGGTTTTTTTTACATAATAAAATAATATTATTCATAAAAACGACACTATTTTTAAAAAAGTAAAGAAAATTTCAATTTCAATCAAATCTTTTTTTAATTAAATATAATATGAATGAATTTTATTATTTACACATTTCACGGCTTATTCAAAGACAGTCGGCGACGTTTTCTAATTAATTAAATTCAAACCACTCTTTCAAATTTTTATTTGTCTGCATATTTTTATGGCTTTGATTGAAAATACTTTATCACTTTTTTTCTTTTCATCATAAAATTTCATTTATAATCTCGTATTTTCGACTGTTTCAACGTCTCGGTTAGTAAACAGAACACAAATGTTGGACAACAATCTTGAATCCCAATCAATTTCCCACCTAAAATGTACGAATCGGCTTTTTATCTGCAAATCCACACCCGGTACTGATTTGCCACACTAAACTTCTTAAACAAAAATATTTTTCAGTCACATATGTGTGCTTATTACCACAAAACATACGACTAATGTTTTGATGGCGAAAGAAAATTTAATTTATCGTAAAATTCTATGTTTTAGTATTCGTTTACCTGTTCTTTAGGCAAAATATTTGCAAAAAAATTCAGTTTTATTTTATAATGTGCAACAACTTATCTTATATGAAATACTCGAAACAAAATTCTGTATCTATATAGGCCCTTTTAAAATAAAGGGGGAATATAACATGAGTCGCACAGCGGCAGTATTGTAGCCCATCTGCAAAGTGATCAAATGTAGATACAAGGGATTGAAACAGATCGACGGAATCAAATATTTTTATTTATTTAAAAATATATATACATGTATTAACATCATTATAATTACACAATGCTTCTATATATCCCTACACACTAAATATAGCCAATTCAAAACAATTAATTTTGAGCGTATCAGTGTACGTAACTTAAAATACGTTTTTTTTTAGTTGATCCACTCTGCCGCTGTGCGACTCGCATAATGTATTTCAAACTGATTTTTATTATATTGAAACAAAAATAACACATTCTTTTATTTGTTTACAAATACAGTCATCTCATTTACAAGTACCTCTGTCTGACTTCAATTTAATATTAGCAAATGTGTCCGTGACGTAGTATTGATCTGTCAATTATTCGTCATAATTGACATCAGCAAGATCATTACTGTCTATGAACAATATGAAAAACTGAGAAATTGTTGATCGGAAGTAGTTTAAGTTTTTTTAAGCGACATGCGTCACTCTAAATGCGCTACTGATGACAACGATCGGCATGTAAGGCGCGACTCATATACGAGTCACCCGCGGGGAAGAGGTTAAATACCAACTTACGTAATTACATAAAATACAAGTAATAAATATTCCTGCCCTTCTATATCACTTATAATTTGATTTTTACAGTTTTTTAATACACAATTTTATTTTTCTATTTTAAACACCCATTCTGCCTGTACTCGCCGCGAATTTAGCCGAAGCCACGCGCGTCACAGAATGATGTAAAAACTTTGTCAATCGCGCAGGATTGACAAAATGTATAGGTAGCGTCATTTTGAATTATTTTTATGTCGATGCTTGATGTGCCAGGGGAGTTTGGATTTAGTAAAAATATTGAAAAACACTGCTCTAACTATTAGACCCACTCCCCCGAGCGTGATGAAACTTGAAACCAATGTATTTTTGGCTTGTAATAGGAATTCGGGTTCACGGTGGGTATTTTTATAAGTGAAATGAAAAAGCGGCAAAATTTGAATATTTAGTGTAAGTTCATTCGTTGTTTATAAAAATACGGAGAAACTGTTGTTCTGTAACTGGTCAGTGATAAATAATATAACCGAAGTGTATTTTTAAAAAAACACGAGGGTTTTATTAATTATTTAATATGTAACTGTCTCTATTTATTGTTTTAAAAACGTTATTAAAATTAATTCGTTTTCTTCAATATTTGCAAAATTACTTTGTGGCCTCGTTTTATATAAATAATTAGATAAAATACTTTATTTAAACCATTATTTATTGGATTATTCTACATGCTTCGATACCTTTGGTATCTTTTTCGGAAACAATGTATACTTAAATTAAAAATACAAGCATAGATAAAAACAAAACTATAAATTTATATCTAATTAAAACTATAATTCTATAGAATTTTCTAATCACCTTTTGGAAACAAACCATTATTTTGATATTAACAAGGGTTTAGAAATTATACATACAAATACTACGGGTTTACAGATAGATAAATTTTAAATTTTAAAAATAAGAAAAAGTGTTAACAGTAAGCTAAATATTATAAATAATCAAATCCTATTTGCAAATAGTCACCTTTTAAATTTGTTTTCATATTAGTTCTTACTTATTCACCACTTTATAGTTTTGTTTTTATCTATGCTTGTATTTTTAATTTCAGTACACATTGTTTCCTGAAGAAGATACCATAGGTATCTAAATATGTAGAATAATCAATAAATAGTGGTTTAAACAAACTATTTTATCTAATTATTTATAATTTATTTTCGTTTGACATAATAAAATATGGAGGTATATTTTTTATTTCACTTCTCTGAAAAATATTAAAATCATTTGTAAAGAAAAACATTGATGTAGGTAAATATCAAATAAATTGAGTCCTTTTATGTTAAAGAAAATTAAGCCTCATCGTCTTGAGGCTTTTTTTGAACAAATAATGTTTGAAAGATAATAACATTTTCAAAGAACACAAAATGATTTTTTTCCACATTTGTCGTATTGAGTTTCACTTATTTTTCATTTAATGATTCTCACGTTATTATATTATTTATTTGAACATCTACCATAATGTGTCTGGAATGTGGATATACTTTTTTTTTTAAATAATAATTTATTTTTTTTAGTTCAAAAAAATGATAAATTTTTATTTTTTATTCTTTATGGTGGAAAATATTTTTTTAAATATTAACTTAATTTTTTGCCTCTAGTTTGCAATATCATATTGAGACTTGCAGATGTGAATAAATAGTACAGCTAATTTTGACGTCCGAAATTTTAAATTTTAAATTTCACATTTTCCTCCAGTAGAAACTACTGGTAAATCTTCTAAATTAATCATCTTGATTAATGTTTCTAAATTAAAATATGAGACTACATCGAGTCCTCGTCTCATGGGCAACTTGAACTAAATTTCGACTTATTATACACCACTGGTTCTCAATCTATTCATTATTATTATTATTAAACTTCGATGACGTATGCAATTTTCATTATTGTATTGCATAATTATGTAGGCTTTTTATATTTGATTCTGTATTTTTGAAACAACGTTTTTATCCGAATTCAGACTAAATGAATTCTGCTGAAATGAAATCAAATATGAAAACTGATAAGACTTTTAACAAAATCCGTTCTACAAATGTTCTCTGTACTTGAAGAGTATATTTTTTTCGGTGAGAGTTCTTGAAATCTCTGGGCATAACTTTCCAGTTTAAATGTGTAATTTAATTATGTATAATTGTACAATAAAAACAGTAAACGAAAAAAAAACTGTAAACAAAAAAGTGCCTATTTGAGGTTCTTTTTCGATTTTTATCACAGACCAACAAATAAATAGACATGAACTAACGCAAATTCCTTGTACCAACATTTTCATTTTGGTGGCCCCCACGTGATCACTTAAATGCCACTCAATGCATTCAAAGAGCTCCACGACTTTTTTTTTAAATTTGAATTTAAACGCTAATAATATAATATGCATTAATATAAAAAATATGTCTTGTTTACACAAAGATTTAATTTTCGAAGAGTAAATACTTTTACTATTGCATAAATGTGCCATAAACTATCGGATTTATGTTTCGTTGAATATATATGTGTAGAATGCCCATCGCCACGCAAATAATGTTCCAAACTCCTCTCCTATATACAGGTGTAACATTTAATGTACAGAAATATTTTCCGTTACAGTGCAGATTTTGCACATATTCCTTGAACATTCTCGACTCGTAATATAGTCGGGTATCCACCTATATAATATTGTGGACTAGGTCTACAACATCTCTATATACTTCATATCATGTTTGTTCATCTGTGATTTTTATACATTTTGGTAATTTTTCTACAACTGAATATGAGGCATTCTATGTATGTGAAATAAATACTTTTTTAATTTAAATTATAATTTTCATGTTCAGGGCTGCCACAATAGTTCTCAGAGAGAGCAACTGTCATTTCCTGCGAGTAGACAAAGAAGACTTTAACCGTGTCCTGAGAGGTGTGGAAGCCAACACCGTGAGACTTAAGGAGCACGGGCAGGATGTGCTGGTATTGGAGAAGATCAGCTCATCGCACAAACAAACATTTTCACATTTCAAGTTAGTGCATTTTTATACATAAATAATTTATTAAATTGAATAGAAGCGTGAATATTATAAGAATATATATGAAAACAAATACCGAGCCATTTTCTTACATTTATTATTTTCTGAGAAATATTATTTATCAATTCTTACTGAGTAAACCATTGTCCAGAAATTTGAACTACCTACTTACTACTAGAAAAATATTCTTAATATTGAAATATTGAGCATTTTCAAACATAGCTAAAAATTCTAATGTTATATTTATTTAGTTATTAGTCTTGTCATATGACAGTACAAGGCAGTTTGTATAATAAAATAGTATTAAAATCTCACATCAATTGGAGCAGATTTTGGAATAAAAAGTTTCATACCTATTGTACCGTATTGCCTTGTAATGTAATATTTCCTATTCTATAATATTATAGTACTATTTTCTATAAAATAAAGTTTTAATTTGATTAATGGCACAAATCACTCTTGAAGAGTGGATTGCCTATTTAAAAGAAGAGGGAGTATTGCCAAAATCCAAGAATAAATGAATACAATAAATTATCAAAAATAATAAACGACATTAAAAAAATTTACAGCAAAGATTTATTTCATTTTCAGATATACTGTCATGGCTGGAACACCGGAGAAGATGCTGGAACATCTTCTGGAGACTAGACTGGATGGGAGAGGGGGGAGTGATCGGGCCGTCGGCTCAGATCCATTCCTTGATGACTTCCTTCTCACTCACATCGTATTCATTCCGACTCCTCGCCTCATCGCAGAGCTGTCAAAATAATATCCTTTTTAAAAATACATATCAAGTGGTGTGCGCGTGCACACTATTTGACATTATAACGCACACAAAAATATATAGCACGCACACAATTCATAACACTACTTCGTGTGCCGCCTTCTACGAAAGTTGATGGCTATGTTGCATTATGTTGATATATCATGTTTAACACCTCAGAAAGTGGTTCAATATTTATAAATATTGAATCACTTTTTGAGGTTACATAGCCAAGATGATCTTTGGATGGATATAAATAAAACAATGTTATAACTCTAGTTAAGTTTATTTGCACTACTCAATTTTCGAGAGAATCGGTAACTCAGTATTAAACTTCACCTGTCAATGAGAGTTATGATTAGTGCAAATAAAGTAGAGTTAAAACATTGTTTTATTTATATATATCCGTTATGTGGAAGCTCTACAAAGTTCTCACCGATTCTATCATTAAAAGATAATCTTTTTCTACATACGACTCTGCCGCCTTCTATCTTCCCCTACATAATGAATTGTGAAATATGATATTTTTCATTACGGAGAACGTGTCCGAAGTATGCAGCTTTCCTTGATAGTTGTTGTTAGTTATCTTGACTTATTTATATATCTTAATACATAGTAATCATAATACATTATGCATAATAATGTGGTCAACCCATAGTAGCCTTATACTGGTAATTTTTTTCTTATTTTCTCCCACAACGCATAAATAATAGCATTGCTCCTTAAATTTGCACAATATTTTTTTTATGCGCACACTGTGATCCAAAATTACAGGGAACATTGTGTATGACATGAAGAATTTATATACTCGGAGAGAAGAGGCAATATCACCACCTCTAGAAATGTTCTGATTAAATTTTGTTTACAGATTAAATAAATAAATAATGTCTTTCACGACTAAACTAGTTGGCTTTGGCTAATGAATTATCTAGGCATGGTGATTAACAAGATGATATTTGAAAATCTATCGACAAAATCGAAAAATAAAGCAGACCATTTGAATAATAACAGGTGTCTTAAACATCAAGTAAATATATTGGGCTGATAGTTATATGTAATCAAGCCAAACGTCACAATGTAACACAATAATGGACGGTGCGCTCGGATGTGCTTACATGTTGAGAGCGCCAAACCCCGAAAAAGTTTGCAGAACAGAATAAAAATTCACCTTCAAACCAAAATAATATTACCTTAACATTAAAAATACTTATCGACTAGAATCAACAAACCAGGATGGGGAGTTTGTTCTGGCCTGTAAGAGAAGGGTAGTGCAGTTTGTGCACAAGTGGACTGAAACCAACCGACAAGCTGTTTTCGATGACTTACCCGCTACTGACTTTATTGAGGTTAGTTAATAATTTTTATTGAATTTATTAGATTTTATAAATGCAGAAGGATGTGTATGCATTTTTTTACTTCCACACAAAATCACCGAAATCCTGATACAGGCAACTATAATCCATTGCGCTGGTTAAAGGCAACGGAAAGGAATTTTAGTTGAAAAACATTATTAAACCATGTTTGTTTTTTAAAATTGTTGGGACCCTCAAAAAAAGGATATGTGATACAGGTAGTTCTTGATTTATGAACGAGTTACGTTCTTTAAGGTCATTCGTTATGCATCAAAACACCTACATACGCATTTTTTACATTCACGATGCAATGTATAAATTAGCGGTCATTTTTACATATGAAAAACATTGTATTAAACATCAAATGTATACATTTTATTATAACGATACGCTAAAAATGTAAAATAACTTGAAAAAATACTAAGAGAACACAAGATATATCTTGTATCTATCTCTGTATATCTTGTATCTATATATAATATATATAGCAATAGTTAATTCAAATTAAAAACATATACAGAATACAGATTGTATATGTACATGTATTGTACATTAAACTTTTATTTGTTCAAATTTTTATTTTCATCAGTGTTCGTTATTTCCACATGCGTGTCACATTGCGCTTTCGAGGTAGATGGTTGAACCCATAAAACGGTTGCGGCTGGTTCGTCCACTCTTATAAAATATGATTTGATGGATGCAATTTGTTTATTTTTCTCATTAAAAATCTCATTATAACATGTCAGTGAATTATAAATGTCTCTTTTCACTTTTGCAATTCTCTCCATATTCGAGTTCTGTTCTTCAAACATTGCCAATCCCTCAGAAATTATCATAAAAGCTGCAGCTATTTTTGTGAAATTTTAAGTTTTTCTTGTACTTCTTCTGTTTTTAAATCTGCTTATGCTCATAGGTTGTCAATTTTTTCAGAATATGAGTGACAACTTCATGCGTTACTTAAATAAAAAAAATCTTTAAATTGTGATGTTAGAGCGAATATTCATAAATCAAACGTTTTTATATCGAGAACTCCCTGTACATATCTTTTGATAAATACCAATATTCAAATTAATTAAAAATAAAGACATAAAGGTGTTCCGCGTGAATAAAAAGAGAAGGTTTGCAGCTGTGTATAATTATGATTGTTACTTATTATTATCATTACATAAAATTTCAAGCACATCCTCGAGTCTCTGCATTTACAAACTATAAGTATTTTATTTGCAATCATTATTTCCCCCAGAGAGGATGATAATTGCCAGATGGCAGAGGAATAATTCATGAACTGAACAGTCTAATATTGGAACGTCTCTACCTGGACAGACGGAGACTGCAATAGTATAAAATCATGCACCCTAAACACTGATATCATTTATTTTTTAATTCTCTTTATTTGTCTGCAAAATGTGCAACAAATAAAATATAAAATATACTCTTAAGATGTGTAATATTAATATAAGCTACTAAAATGGCTTATCAAAAGATGTTTTAACAATTTGGTTAGACAAATGTATTTTATACTCTTACTTAATAGTAAAAATAATATGTAGATAAAATTAATAAGAAAATAATTAAATTAGGTACTGTTTAAAAAATAAACATTCACATAAGGTGTCCATTCTGTAGCCACATTTTTAGAAAATAAGTTACTTTACATATTTGTTGAGTCACTCATTTTTATATTAGCTGACAACATATTAAATATCTTTGGACCATTATATTCTAAGGTTTCTTGATTGTACTTATTTATAAATTTTGGTACCTCCATTCCATTATTATGGGTATTCTTAAAAACAACACAGTAATGGATGTATATCTTTGATTGTATTTTGTTTTAAATATGGTTTACAATCAGATAGTAATTTTATTCATTTTATATATTTACAATCAGATAGTAATTTTATTCATTTTCAGGAGTTAGCTGGAGAAGTAGAAGCAGACTGCATCCAGTGGAGTTGCCTGGAGGAGGAAGCAAGCATAATGCACCATGTCATGTCTAAACTGCGTAGAAGACAGGAAGAGAGAAAGTTGCACGAGGGACAGAAGTGGAAACTCCCTCCTTGTGGACAGCCAATAAGTCTCTTCAGTGGAACTACAACTGATACCAGGAATGTCATACATCCTGATGATGAAAGTATGTTTTATTTACTGGATCAACCTTCTCTATTAATATTGTTTTATGTATCTACGTATGAGACCACTCCTGCAACAACACTATATATCGTTTTTGAGCAAATCTGAGTTATGAATTTCCCAACTCTGTACATATATCTTTTCGGTAATCAAATGGTATTTAAACAACCATATAAAATAAATAAAAATATTATTACACACAATTTCTAAGTAATCCTACCTGTAACAGTATTGTATATTTTATATTCTTTGTCTATCTATTAACATTTGTAAAACTGATATATAGTTTTATTGCAGGGGGGTCTCGTATACAGCAACAAACATTTTTGATTTATCATTTTCATATTCATCTTGTAATATAAATATGTATATAAAATAATCAGATTATTGAATAGGCTCATTGATGCCTTCTACCAACTGAGGTTACTAGGTGATTACATTTTTAACATGTTTTTGTTTTCAGTTATTTTCAGAGTATATTGTGCTGATCACACATACTGTACATTAAAGTATTCTGTTGACACAACTGCAGAAATCATCAAAGTGTGCGCAGCTGATAAATTGAAAATGAGACCGAATGAAGAGCTTGTTCTGGTAGAGGTCAAATCAACAGGGGAAAGGATACCTATTAATGATAAGGACATCAGTATACCAACCAGCCTGAGTTTAAATGGAAGAATCTTTGTGGCACCTAAAGACCACTTAGATGCATTGGTAAGAAGATTTTAAGACTTACTGATTTCTGTCATAGTCAGATCTTAAACTTATCCTATTATCTCAAACTGTTTTTATTATAAACAGTCGATTCCGCTTAATTGGACCACCGGTTTATCGGGACAGCCGGTTAATTAGGCCAAATCCCATGGAACAGAAACCAAATAAAGTAACTAATAGTAATTTACTTTGGCTATCTGGGACACCATTCCGTTTAATTGGGACAGTGAATTAAAAAAAATTTAAAAAATATATTAATAAATGCTCAACATCCGCACTGAACGCCTTCGCTGATTTTCTACAATTGCAACTCTACAAAACACAAGACAGTCTACAATCGTTCTCCCCGATGAGAATAAACAAGTTTGGATAAGAATGGTTTTCACTTGAACACAACCAACCTTCCCACATTTACATTTTATTCACGACTATTTTTTTAAAGTTACTGTTATTATAATTGTTTGTTAAAAATTTTTTTTAGTATTATTGATTATTTAATTTTTTCAAATTCATATGTATACCTAATAATTATATATTATTTTTCTGTAATTAAACATTTTTTTCAATAATTTAATAATGTTTAAAAATATGTCCCAATTAAGCGGAATCAACTGTACTAAAATACTTTTGTTGAAATACAAAATAATATTTTTTATTTCATCTAGACATGTTTAGCTGAACAGGAAGTCGCAACGCAAGGGTTAGACATGGATATTGAAACATTTAGCACCAAGGACTTGGCTTATTACATAACATTGTTTGACTGGGATTTATTTTGGTGTGTTCACGAACACGAACTTATTTATCACACTTTCGGAAGGCATCATTTCAACGAGATAACGGCTAATCTAGATGTTTTCTTGAGGCGATTCAACGAGATTCAATACTGGGTTGTAACAGAAATTCTTATGGCTAATTCATTGAGTAAACGAGTTTCAATCCTTCGGAAAATGATTAAACTGGCAACATAGTGAGTATAATTTTATTTAAATTAAATTAATTTCTTTAATTCGTTTGCTTAATGTACAGGATATTTAGATAAATAAAAGTACAATTTTAATTAACGTACAACAATTTAGAATTTGATATTCTCAAAAGATCAAAAAATCAGCACAACACTATTGCCATTACATTACTACACAACATAATTACCCACTTGGGTACAGAAACTACATACTTTAATAGTCTTCCTTTATAAGTACAAGCTTTCTCCTATTTAATATTTAACAGTATCAGTATATCCACTGCTTTTTTTGTCGTGTAACGCGGTAGAACGGCATTCTGCCACCTTTTTTTCGGTATTTTTAATGTTTCAAAAGCAATTAGATGGATTCGAAATTGGCGCTCACAGTTTTGGCATCTTTTCTTTAATGCACTGTATACCTACATGTTTCAAAAACTCATAAAGTTAACAAAAGTAAAGAGAAAATGACATTGAATAGAATTTTTTTCTTTGTAATCTATATAATTAACATCATTCCTTATGTAAGTGGAAAGATCATTAAAAATTTTAACATCTGCATAACTATAGATTAATATATAGTATTAACTTTAGGAATTCGTATCAAGCCTTGAGTCGATAACTTATTACATACCCATTGTTGTGAATGTTCTTATAAATACATATATTCTTTATTTAATACAATAAAATCATGGAAATTTTCATTTATTGGGAAATCTCTATTATCAACAACCCATCTCATGTTCATTAGCGTAAACAGATGTTAATTTTGCATTTGTTATGCATTTTCTTTCATTTTACTTTGAAACTGATTTTTACAGTTGCAAAGAATACCAGAATTTAAATGCCTTTTTCGCAATTGTAATGGGCCTCAGTAATATGGCAGTGAGCCGGCTAACGCAGACCTGGGAAAAACTTCCCTCAAAGTTTTGCAAAATTTACACAGAATTTGAGGCACTCATTGATCCCAGCAGAAACCACAGAGCTTACAGGTACAATGTTTCTTTTTGTTTTATTTTGCGATTGTTTTTATAATAACCATACATTAAATTATATAATTTTAAATAATATACTGAAATGAAATAATGTTACAGATTGAATGTGGGCAAACTTCAGCCTCCCGTTGTTCCATTCATGCCACTTTTGCTAAAGGATATGACTTTTACTCATGAAGGCAATAAAAACTCGTTAAATGGACTGGTGAATTTTGAAAAAATGCATATGCTTGCCCAAACCATGCGAACAATAAGATATTGTCGGAGCAGACATCTTGGTAAGTATTTTAGGTTATGTTATTTGTTTGTTTACTATTTTTTATTTATTAATCTATATATTATCAGAATTCCCACATTGGTAGTCCTTACCCTGCATGTTTACCTTTTGCAGTCTTGTATATTTCACTATAAGATGACATGTTAAAGTTCTTTGTTGTTTTTATAATACTAAACAGTAATTTATAATACTTGGTGAAATAAAATAATAATCTTATTACTTAAACTTCTTTAGCAACATTTTTAAAATGCCTTCACATCAACTTCACTGTCTCGTATATTTCACCTACCCCTCCACTGCATTTATCATAAATATTATTATGAATTATTATCGTAAAAAATTCAAGGGAATGTTAAAAAGAAATTGAAAATATGACAGCATGTAGTTTGTCAACCCCCCTAAATTGTGATCTTATTAACAAAATGTGAAATAATTTTTCAGTTTTAGAGGTGCCATCTCAGAAGAATGACAATGATGTCCGAGCTTATATAAGTTGTCTCAGAGCAATAGATAATCAGAGAGTCTTAACAAATATGTCTCAGAAACTGGAACCACGTAGATCGTAAGAATAATATTTGAGCGAAATATTATTATGCAAGGACCAAAAAGTATTTGTTAATTTACATAAATTATTGTTCTGAGAATTTCAATAATCCTTTTGTAGTTTTGTTTGTTTTCCGAGTCTTCTATGTTTAATGTTTTCCAAAATAAATAGTAAAAATAATTACAGATAGTTATATAAATATCAGGATAGTTTTTACTGTAAAATTTTTGTGATTTTTAATACCATATGTACGCAACTATAGTAATATACTACGTAGTCTATAATGTCTAACAATTTTAAAGAATTGTCATTTACTGAACACAATTCTTGTCTTTACAAATATATTTTTCACTTTTTAAATTTAGGAAAAAAAAATAGCTGATACCTTAAATTTGTAAATATTTTAATTTGTTCAAAAGCAACTTAGGATATTTTGGATGTTTTCCATTGCTGATTAATAAATTGATTCAAAAGAATATGTATCTACTCCGTGTACCTTCTCACTTCTCTATTCAGTGCATCAAATATACATTGTTAGATACTTACTTTATTACTTACCATCATGCCGTTTCTCCGCGGGGGTAGCCAGAGAGGATAGAGCGGCACATTCTTCTGTCCTGACACACAGTTCTCGCCTCATCCACATTCATACATCTTCTCATACAAGCTCGCCGATTGTTGAGGCTTCTAACAGAACCATTCTCCATTATCTGGTTTACATTCTGGCAAGTCTTCCGCGGACATCCTCTATTTCTGGTGCCATCAACACTTGCGTCATATATCTTTCTTACTATTCTCTCCTCGTTCATCCGTTCCATATGACCAAACCACCTAAGTGATCCTTTCTTAATCTTACTCACTATACTAACATCAGCTTTACATTCTTTCCTTATTTCTTCATTCTTTACTGTCATAAATAGATTTGCCACATATACGCCTAAGTGATCTCATTTCCATTGCATTCAGTCTACTTTTGTTCCTCTTCTGCCAGCTCCAGGCCTCACTTCCATACATCAGTGTCGGTACCAGGACTCCATTGTGCACCGCTAGTCTTGCCCCTGTTGACAAATTCCCGTTAGATATAATTCCATTCAAAGTGCCGTTCACTTTATTCCCTGCAGTCACCCTCCTTTCGATATCATTCTCAACCTTTCCGTTTCTATCAAACATACTTCCCAAATACACAAACTCATCTACTCATTCCAAACATTCATTACCTACAAGTATTTTGCACGGTGTCTCGCTTTCTTTCTTCTCGAATACCATCACATTCATCATGAGGTCGCTTTCCTTGCATACATCGTACATTTTACTTACTAGACTGTAGTTCTTGTTCATTTCGTATATAGAAGATATTATGTATCGTAGCCTGTTCGCATTATCTATATACATGTTCACCCAATTCTCTATTTTCGTGGTAGAAAAAACTATGCAAATTAAAACTGTGTAAAAAATTGTAGTGCATATTATGAAAAAATAAATTTTGATTTGAAAACCCAATACAAACAATTGTAGGTTGTTTTCAAACAAATATTATTGAAAGCATTGATTAAAACTCTTTATAACTTTAATTCAACTTTTTATTCTTTTTTTAATCTATATTACTAGATTTATTCATGAATGTATATGCATTAACGTACATATATATTCATTATATAAAGTAAAATATCTTGCTCAAAAAAAATAGTATATGGCTAATAAATTCAAAAGGCCAAAAATAGACACACACACTTAATTATATTCCATTTGGCATCATTATTTTGAATATAGTATCTTTCTATCCCTAGATCTCTTCTAAGAATTTTATTAAATGGAAATACATATAAAAATTTGATCAGATTAAAGTTGGATCAAAATATGCTATGTAAAAATTAAATCCTATTTTTTATAAACCGTCTTGAAACAGAATTAAGTGTATATTTATTTATTAAACTGTTTTTCCCAACATGTCTTTTCAGAACCAAATAAATATAGTTGACACTTCAAAATATCTGTCAAAAAATCTAATAAATTTTATCTATTTTAAGTTGTTTTTAATTAATAGTGTTTTTAAATAACAATTTATTAGTTCTTAATTTAGTTCCATCAGAACAACGCTGAGTTTAATATAAAACAGAAAATTTCAACTTAAAATTTTTTTATTGAGTCTAAAATAGATTTAACAAATTATCTCCCGCTAAAACAGGACGTGAAGGAATACTATTGGGTTTTTAAGGATCAAATACACTATTATCATTTTTCAGTCAGCTTTTGTCTCTTATTCTATTCAACTTCACTCGATGCCTTTACCCTATGGATGACAATCGTGAGCTCGTGTCTCGATGCAAGTTGTGCTCATGAGAACATGTTATATGTATTTATATTTTTCTGTTTTCAAACTAATCTAAACATTATAGAAGATGTCGATGTTTGCTGGATTAGTTTTCCTTTAGGTCTTATGTTACAGTAATTATTTCAAACACCATAATATTTTTTAACATCTATGTTTCTTAGCAAAACAAATCTGAGAAACGTAGTTCTATTATTTCAAAGGTGAGCATTTTTTTTACTTTAACTATCTTTAATAGTCTTTCAAACACTATAGTAATACAATATACCTATTTAGAAAAAAACTAGAAATCTTTAGTTAATAACATTGCTAATTTTTCAATGTTTTTCCAATAAGATTGTATTGTACTTATGTATCTTTATATACTTCTCATAGGTAAGTATTATAGTAAATAGAAAACTATTAGCTTAAAAGTGTGAAGCATTTTGGAAAGATCTTAAATATTATGGTAAAAAAATCTTATGAAATTTTGATGATCATTTTGTGTATATATAATCTAAATAAATTGTATATACATTTTTGAAGTGTGTACTTTTACTTTGGCAAAAAAACACAGATTCCAAGTCACACATTTAAAGTATTATGTAAACCTTATACATATATATCTATTAAAATATTAATATTTAATGTAACATCTACATCATATTAATTTTTTAAATTTTGTCTTATACACATTATTATATTAATGTACTGCATATTATAAAATAGCATATTTCAAGAAGTTATTATGTGCATTTGTATTAACTATTGGTTTTTCAACATTGGATAACTATTATTGCTAGTTTGAAAGTCTGCTGAAAATCAATTTTTACTTATAATAATATCTTTACTTGTACAATGAAAAATTATTATCAAAATCTTCTATCTATCTAAATTGTTGAAGAAAATATTTCAATGCATTTTTGCAGATTTAATATTCTTCTATGTCTACTTAATACTTCTTATTATAATAATAATTAATGGAAATAGATATTTTAAATAAAGTCTCATGTACAAATGTAATAATACAATCAGAAAATGTGTATAAAATGCAATAACATTTTGTAATGAAACCGTTTGAGAAAAATGGGTAATGATAACTCTAAAAAGTATATATCACCCAACAACACCAAACTAATTAAACATTTGTATGATCCTTTAAAAGTAATTATAATTATCACTGAATATTGAGCACAATATAAATCATCAAAGACCTTAATGTAATCTTAATCGCCATATTGAAAAAGAATAGGATTTGAAATATGTCTTACTTAAAAATGACTGTGAGAATTGTTTCAATGACTGTCATAATAGGTAAATGGATGATTATCGTAATGTACATATATGATCAAATATCCAAATAAATGTGTAAGTTATGTAATGGAATGTGAGGGAAAATATGTAAATTAAAGGCTAGATGTATACAAAATACAAAACAAATGAGCTTTGTAAAATGCACACAAAATTGTTTTTGGATCATTGATATTAATAATTTTGCATGAGTTTTGTAATGTATTAAATCCTGTGATACCCAAATAACTTTCAACATATACATTCAAAATTCCCTAAACATTTCTGTATATTTGTTAAACATTTAAACTGTGATAGTGATTCTCTATAGAAGAACAATATTTTTATTCAATTTGAATTAATAAACTCATTTAATTGATAGGTTTGTCATAAAACTTTCTGATATTTTTATACTTCTTAATTTTCATTTCATTATTTCATTAAAAACTTACTTTTATAATCTTCTGTTGATGTAGTATAATATTTAGAAAGTCAATCTCGAATATCTCTCTCAAAATATTTTTCAATTAATCAACTTAGCTATTGTTCTAGTAATAAGATGGTGTGTATAGTGTTAGTAATAATTATGTGCTATTTTGACATAATGCTATATAATGTTTCAATGATATTTCAATTCCATGATAAATATCTCAATATAACAATGTTATACAAAAGTATTGTTAGACAATCATTATATTATCTCTTCCTGCATGTTAGCTATGCACACATATTTATATACTAAATCATCAGTGAGAAAATGACCTACTTGAACATTGATTACAGAAATGTATATGTAAAAATAATGTGTATGAATCAATAAACATATTGAAACTACTTTGTTTTAAAAAAAAAAGTACATTATTTATTATTTACAATGCTCTCTGTTGTTTTATTGGAGATTCAGTGAAGATATGAAAATTAAGTACACATATCTGCTCTGCGAAATACCATTCTTATTTTGTAATAAACCTTTTTGAAATAAATTTAATTTGGAAAATAAATTTTATTATGTAATAATTTTTCCATTAAATGCAATGTTGTGTGGAAACTAGAGCCTAGCAAAAAATGCACATTGTGATTCAACCAATCTAGAAAATTAACTAACTAACTTATTATTAAGGAGAACACATTCTTATTGTGAAGTTGTAATTATTCAGAACATAGGTCTGTGATGTTTTAATTAAAAATTAAACGTATTAATTATAAAGATATAAAATCAATTTTATCGAAAAATATTGTTTTTGCGCTAACGGGATTCGAACCTGGATCTCTTTTTCCAATCCGGGGAAGGTGCATTACCAAATATGCTACAACGTCAGAATCTTTGATGACAAATTTTCGAACCTATATGTTACACTTTTTTTTTAAATTAATACATCTGTCGTTCCATTATTTGAAAGTCATCTACATTGTTTTTACGGAATCTCAAATACCTTTGAGTAAACCGATAGCATGCGCCAGAATTATCAATTCATTTTGATTAAATTTTTGACACATTGATACAACTTATATGTGTATTATTAAGGAGAACACATTCTTATTGTGAAGTTGTAATTATTCAGAACATAGGTCTGTAATGTTTGAAATACTAATTAAATGTATTAATAAAACAATATTTTTCGATAAAATTTGTTTTTATATGTATATCTTTATAATTAATATGATTCATTATGTCTGTGACTTATAAACTATTTACTTACTTACAATCACGCCGTTTCCCCGCGGGGTTAGACAAAAAGAATCCACATTCCTACATTTTCTCATACAAGCTCGCCAATTATTAAGGCTTCTAACAGGACCATCATTCAGTATCTGGTTTACCTGGTCGTACCAAGTCTTCCGCGGATGTCCTCTATTTCTGGTGCCATCAACACTTGCGTCATATATCTTCCTTACCATTATTTCCTCATTCATCTATTCCATATGACCATTTTAGTAATCCTTTCTTAATTTTATTCACTATGCTAAGATCAACTTTACATTATTTCCTTATTTCTGCATTCTTTACTCTGTCATAAATCGATCTGCCACACATACACCTAAGCGATCTTATTTCCATTGCATTCAGTCTACTTTAATTCCTCTTCTGCCAGCTCCAGGCCTCACTTCCATATAATAGTGTCGGTACTAGGATTCGGTTTGCTTCGGTTGACAAGTTCCCATTAGCTATAATTCCATTCAAAGCGCCGTTCACTTTGTTTTCTACAGTCACCCTCCTTTCGATATCTTTCTCAGCTTTTTCATTTCTATCAAACATACTTCCCAAATACACAAACTCATCTACTTGTTCCAAACATTCATACCTACAAGTATTTTGCACGTTATCTTGCTTTCTTCTTTCTATCATCACCATCACTTTCGACTTGTTGACATTCATAATAAGGTTATTTCCTTGCATAATAATTATATGTACTAGATAATCATAAAGTTGGTAACAGTACACTACCATTAGTAAAACGCAATGAGTATTTAATAGGGTAGCCCATATCGATCTTGACATCCTTTCTTGTGTATTAAAATATGTATAGTCAATATACACATAGTCAGTTAGTTATTGAGAAAGTAAGATTTAAAAATACATATTAACCGATGATTGAATTCCAAATGAATTTATGCTCTTTCAGAATTATAATATCATCAGCTAGCATGCTCACTCCTGTTTTAACTTGTCGCCCACAACTTCCAGTCATCTCTCCGATGGCTAGCTTTTACAGCAAGCACCACTTCAATGTATTTTTAGAATAATTTTACCTACTATTCAATCTCTTTCTTTTAACTGTTAGGTTTCTTTTAAATACTGTTATTGTTTTTCGAGTTTCAAATAGCGGTTGTAATAAAGCATAATGACTTTTATTATTGAAATAACAAAATTACTTTTAATCACACTTAATATATAATTACCCCAAATTTACACATTTTAACTTAGTCCCTAAGAAAGTGTCAAACCAGGATTCCACTATATTATCAGTATATGATTTCTTGAATGTTTGGATAAAATGCCTTTGGTTCAAAAGAACTTGAATACATATTAATTACCTCTGAACTGAAATATATACATGTTTTATTGATTGAAGGTTCGGGCCAGCTATTTATGTAAAATCTGGTCGCTTTATGTAAAGGTACACTAAATGAAAAACTTTTTAAAATATATATTAACAATAATTTATTACTAATCATATAGGAAACATTCACACATATTGTACAAGATTTTCACAATCATATAAATGCCTTAAGAGTAACATGGTTAACTTTCATTTCTAAGCCTAATTTAACGTCTTTATTCACAGTCTCCAGAGTTGAGAGCAGTCAAATATTTTGACAAAAGTGACATTTCCATGCACAATATTTCTGCTGAATATTTTAATCAATCACTTTTCTCCTTCAGTCAATCACCAAACTCTTTGGTCGTCTTCTCATGTTGCATTTATATCTATTATTATTCAAAATAACAAATAAGTTATCACGAAATGGCACCAATAGTTTTTTCGATCCACTCCACATTTGAAGTTATTTTATCATACATCCGTGGTCTGCCCATCCCAACCTTAGAGCATGCTATTCTCCAATTGCTGACACCCTGTAGTGACCATCTTCCTTTGGCAGGATCCAAGCATGCAATTGGGCTTCCCGCAAACTCTTCCTCCTGATACAAAAACAAAACAATACAATTTACACCATTGAAAAAGAATCAATAATCATATCCACTATAATTTTAAATTCTCAAACAATAGATATTATGCAATCATCTTGATAGCTTCTGAACTCGTGAAGCAATTTTTAAAAAATTCATTCAAAGTGATCATGCCTGTATAAATATAATCAATTACATATTTTGAAGCATTACTTTCCTAGTTTTATTTTTTAATCAATCTTTGGAGAAACTGAGAAGGTTAGTACATTAAATTAACACAAATCACTATTTTTCGACAAAAAAATACATCCACACTGAGAAACTCAAGTGATCCTACTAAAATTTGAAAACATAACATTCTTACACAATCCTTGTAGAAATTAAACTCACATTGCAGTCTTCCTGTTGATGTAACGACTCAGTGCAGAAACTGTTGACAGTCGCTATGCTGACATTTTCACATCTCTCCATTGGAATCATTCTGAGGTGAACCCGCTGAAGCTGGTCCCGGTTCCTTGCCCAGCCCAAGGTGTTGCAGTAGGAAAGATTGGCGTTAATTTTCACTTGAGGTAAACAAATGGGTCGAACGAAGTCTGACATTTTGACGGGTTCTTCCATTTTGATAAGTACAATTGTGCTGCCCTCTACTGGTGACTTTAGCATACCAACAATCCTGCGTTCTTGTTGCCAGGGTGATGAACTTGAGACTCGCACAGAGCCAAGTCTCGCAATCCATTCTGCTTTTGGTTGACCCTATATAATAATCAGAGAAAACCCTTATTAAAATAATGTGGTTAGTGATATATGTATAGTTTATACTTAAATTCTGATTAAAAATGATTTGATAATTATCAAGTTTCATAAAAAATGTACAATTTATACCTGAAAACAGGATGCTGTTGTAATTAGCCATTCTGGAGATATAAGAGTGGCATCACAAACATGTGAATCTTCTTTAATTAATAATGCGTGCCATGGCCAGTCTCCATATGCTGCAATTTTACCAAGACCATCTATTCCCGTCACCTCTCTTGTAGATTGTTTACCGCAATCTATGTATTTTTAAAAATGTGTATGATATTAAAAGTATCAGAAAAATAACAAAAAGAATACTGAAAAAAATTCTAGTAACATGTTGGGAATGCAGTGAATAATTTTATTAAAATATTGAAACTTACCAAATTTTGAGCATTTCACGTACATGACATTCTTATCTAAGCATGGCGTTTTAAGAAAATTAATAACCGGAGCTAAGGGATTTTCCACTTCCACATAATTCATGTACACTTCGTCGTTAGTTTTTATTTTAATGAATTCCACCTCCCTATAAGAATATAAATAAGAAACATTTTTATTAAATTTATTGAATTTTATATATAATGGTTGATAACACATAAGATCATAATCGACTGCTTTATAAGTACAAGTGGGAAAATATTTTTCATATACAGTTTTATGGAAGATTTTGATTAATATTGGCAGAAAGATAATAATTGTGAAAACTAGTGGACGCATCACAGCTGTGTTTCTACAGCAGAAGGTGGAATTGGCAGAAGGTGTTAATACTATTTTTCAATCCTGATGCCCCCGAGAAATTAAATGACAATGTTATCAAAATCAAAATCTCCAATGTCTGAATCACACTAAAATGACGCATAACATTGAAACATTCGTTTTGAACTTTGAAACAAGAGTATGTCATGTAAACTATTGGTTTTGATGGTACATCTTGATTAGCAGTTAGAAGTGGCTAAAAGATTTGGTAATACAGTGGAACTTCGGATTATGAACAATTTGGGTCATGAAGAATATTCCAACTGAAAAAATGCCTCGGTTTACAAACAAGCAGTCATGTGTTCCCCAGACTGAAATCAGAGTGGACTGCCGTTCGAGTATGTTTTATTTATGAGACTGCTGCTCGAGGATGTTTTATTTATCAGTCTGCTGCTCGAGTATGTTTTATTTATCAGACTGTTGCTCGAGTCTGTTTTTTATTGGTTTTGGATATATTTTGTTATTGCTTTAAAATTTAATTATTTTCTCCTTTATAAGATAAGTTGAAATAAAGTTTGTTTTTCACATTTATTCTTGTTTTTTTATTACTTCCTTGTTAGTTAAGACTATGAATTTTCATTGTTTTGTATAGGATTTCAAGTATAAAGGACCATTTTCGTGGGGTCTGGATTGAATTAACCCATTTTACACTGATTTTTTTGGGAATAATTGTATCGGTTTACAAAAAAGTATGAACAGTCTTACGAAACGAATTAAGTTCGTAACTCAAGGCTCCACTGTACAGATTTTTTTTGCAATTTATAAATATGTATCGGGTTCCCATGAACAAAACATGTAATTGTTTAAATTAAACTTACTTAAATGAAAGAGAGTTGCATAATGATGAAGCAACTGCTTTGACTGAAGTACTGGACTCATTTTGTGATCCTACACAAAGTTTTCCCAAGTTGCCTTCTTCGTTAAACACAACATACCCTTCAGCGTGGTACTGGGATTGATAAGGGGATACTGTTGGGTACTCAGCCAGATGTGATATGTTTGGAGCAATTGTCACTGAAAAGAACAAAGAAACATGATACTGTAGGAAATTATTATTTTTAAACATATAATCAAGTGAAAAATCATTTTAAATTCTTTATTATATCAACATGAATGAGACTTAAAAGAATTTTAGTGAAACATGAGATATATACATATAAAGTTAGATCAAGAAATATGCGGAATTTTTGTTTTTCTCAAAAAATCTTTATTCATTCATCAATATTAATTTTGTCCCCTTTAAAGTAGTCCCCATCAGATATAATACACTTGAGCCAACATTTTTACCAATCTTTGAAGCACTTCTGGAAAGAAATTTTCAGTATAGTGTTTAGCTCCTTCAGTGATTCTGTCTTTATTTCTTCAATTTTGGCAAAATGTCCTCATTTCATGTTTTTTTTCATCATCGGGAATAGGCTGAGGCATCAAAACAGTATTGTTTTTAACCATAAATTCACAAACAAGCAGTGATGTGGAGTGTAGAGCAATTGCAATGAGTTGTTTCGCTCCAAACCCGGGCGTTTTCTTCAGATTGCTTCATGCAAACAGCGTAGAACTTCTAGATAGTCCTCCTTATTGACCATACGACCTGGTAGCAAGAACTAATGGTACACTATGTCGTTGAAATCAAATAAAATAGTAAGCAGAACCTTCTCATTCAATCGAATTTTTTCGGTTTTAGCCTCGTTTGTACCACTTGTAAACGCTTGTTTTAATCAAACAAGACTTCTAAAAAGCAACATTCAACATTTCCAATACAGTGCTGCACTTTATTCCATTCTTGTAACATAATTTCATATAAATTCTTTCTTTAATTTTTTCCATAAGTAAAGATTGCTCACCAAAAGACGAGTAACCTTATCAACAGCCAACAATAAAGTAAGCATCCAATATGGCTATCAATGTCAAGATATATCAGGCACAAGTGTATTAACACAACAAATAAAATTGTGACACTTGGACTTATACAGTGTGCGAAATTATAAAATTCTGTGTATTTTTTGATCATACCTCGTATATGGATTTGTCGAGTAAAAATTAAATAAAAAATTGATAAATTTAAATTGATTTTATCTATATATCTTTCTAAAGAAGAAGAATAAGGATAAATGAGGACCACATTATATCAAGAAATCATTATTTTTAATATTTAATGTGTCTACATAAAAAATACTACAACCTACGTCTCGTTAACTATTGATCTCTCAGTTATTGCAAAATATTGTAGTCACTATGATTAAAGCTACAAAAATTCTGAAAATAATTAGAATAAACTTACAGCAGGCCTTCTCGTCACTCCCGTTGGGACAGTCTCTGACACCATCACACCTTTTCTGTGGAGGCAAACATCCCCTTCCTAGCCCGCAATGGAGGTGACCGGGAGCACAGTAGGTACAGGAGGTTTCATCAGATAAATCTTCGCAGTCTGGTACCCCATCGCAGACCCTCGGAGATAGGGCGTTTGCTTGCAGACTCTGTACACAATCTACAAGGGAACGATGTTCAAAAATTTATTTCCAAACGTATTCAAATCTGAAAGTATTATAATACATTGTCTATATTATATTACTCTCACACTAATTACATTATTTACAACATAACCTTCAAAATCCTTTTGATTATATTAATCAAGATTAATTAGATATTCTATATACGTATACATCAAACACACATTCATCAGTTAATCTATACACATTCATAAGTTCACAATTAACGTTTCTCTCCATTGTGTCGATCCTCTAATCCCCATAGAAGCATTTTAATATAAATTTTCAACAAATCTATACACATCTAATACTCTCCTTAAAACAAGAAAATGAGAAGTTTTCTCTACTTATCACTCAAGTGTATAAGCACGCCTTGTGTAAATAAAGTTATGATATAACTAAGACCTAACTATAATTTTTTAAATGCCCATTAAAAATACCATCAGTAAAGAATCTTATTCTTAGTATTTACCAAAGAATTTATTTTTAAATAATTGTTATATCATATATCTATTAATAAAAAATCTAATGTTAATTTTTCCTACCTCCTTTTGGTCTGCATGAAGTTGGTCCCGTATACTCAGGAAACCTGGAGCAGTCTAAAAGATCTTTGAACCTCGCTGGTAAACGACTACCACAGCCTGACCAAAATCCTCGACAATAACTTCTGCACGGCAAGAATAGTCTGTCTTCCTCATCCCTCGGTAAACAAGCGGGCTGGAGGAGCTGTTATAAATTGAAGTAATTAAATAAATTTAAATTTAAGTATGTATATGTAATTGAATTCATAATAATGCATTAGTACACCATAAAGCAGTGAATAGCAAAAAATTACTACTAATGTACTAAAGATTCTAACATCCATAATATAAATATGAATGCTTCATAATGGTGGATATAAATTAAGCAATGTTATTACTCTACTTGAGTTTATTAGCAGTACTCGAGTTTCAAAACACTAATTCTATTAATAATATATTAATGCTTCATTTCACTGAGTACTAAACAATGCCTGCTCTTTCAATATTTTTCAAACCTAAATAAGATTATTGTTTAATATTTATATGGTTTAGGAATTCTTTTATATCTCTAATGGCGCTTGTACATGGATGAGACTTGTAAAATAAAGTACAGTGCGAGCTGTGATTCTCTGCCAGATTTATTTTGTACACTAAATAAAATGACACAACTGATGACTGACTTTTATTGCCCAAATCTTTGAGGCAAAAGATCAAAATCTCATCCGTGCACCATAACACCATTAGAATAGTTTGCTTTGTTTATGATTTTATGGGATTAATTTACCTAGTTTATGATTTTAAGGAATCAGTTTGCCTAGTTTATTATTTTGAGAGCTGTGCTTACAACTTTATAAGATATTTTTGTTCTTTAAACATATTTGTTTTTACCTTACTTTGACTTTTGAATTCAAATGATTCATGAATATCATGCTCATGAAATATTTCGTAGTTTGTCTATCATATACAGACATGAGACAATTGGATATTTCATTAAACTTTCCACAAAAATATATACTTCAATCATTCATATCAAGAGCATTCATGTGTTGGATTGACTAACTGACATGAGAAACATATTAAAAATTAATTATATTTTGTCAAGATTTACTAATTAAAAAAATATTTTTTATTGTTTTGGGTATTGGTACTCGCTCAAGATATGTTTTTAATTTGAGTTAGTTGTCGTGTGCGAGGATGTGTAACTTCTTCATGAAAAATTCATAGTATGTAACGCCGCTCGATCACGTAATGTATAAAACCATATATCAGATTATCATTGATACTAAACCTGGCAAACAAAATCGTAGGCTAGTCTGTAGCATTCTGCATCTATTAGCTCTCTGAATGCAATGACATCGTCCTGAACTTCCTTGAGTGACTTGTGTCCCAGAACATTAGGGTATGATGTGGAATTATACGGAAGGTTCTGGCACATCTTCAGCTGAATGGTCGAGCACCGTCTTGGTGGTGGTGGAGCTGTTGTCGGCACTGATACTGTGACTGTGTTCGTTGAGGACAGGGTAACTGGAGCTGCCAGTATGGCATTACTTTCCTGGAGAAGTCAATTTTAAAAATATGAAGAATTATGTATTTTTTCAATATTACAGGCTCAAACACGTGTTTATTATTTTGCATATTAGTTGTGTTACCAAGGATTCACGTTGGCTTAAACTGAGCTGCAATATTTTTTTTCGGTAATTTCTTATTCTTATTATGTTATTTACTTTCTTATTGTAATTATTTATTTTTTTAAATTTTTCTTTCATAAAATTATTTTTATTTAACTTTTTTGATGTATATTATTAAAAACTTTTTTATTTTCTTGATTCCTTAGATAAAAATGGCGAACTGTGATTTACAAATACAAATACACCAGAGATAAAATAAACATGTAAATTAATATTCAATATTCTAGCTCAAAAACGTAAGAAACTGAGAGGCGGCTATTCGTTCAGGCGCGACTAAGCAAAAACGAGCAACCAACGGCAGGTTAATAAAGTGTATGTAAAAAGATATATATATATGTATTACTTATGAATCAATTCTAATATTGGTTATTCTGTATTGTGAATACAGCAGAAGTTACACCCCAAATTGTATTGTATATTTTCAAATAATTATATAAAACTGTTCTGCAGTGTGAACTGCGTGCTTGAATTGGATATGAACTAAAAGAAAAAAATGACTTCTTATACTATATATTTTTTCGCATTCCATTTGTGCATACTATACTGTAAGTATTTGCCATTTTTATACACCATCTTGGGTGCCAGGTCTTGAAAAAAGTGAAGGACATGTCTCAACATAGAAAGTCCTCGACTTTCGTACGTTCTACTTTTGTACAATTTGCTATTTCGTACATATTTAAAATTTAGTTTTTTATCGATATAAAACGCTTGTAATTCCATGTAGTCACTCTCCCCTCCTCTCCAACATTAGTTCTTTCCCGTCTCTTGTAAAGGTTGCTGGAAAAAAGTATGTCCACAAATGATAAACGATTCTGCAGACTTCGAAGAAACTCTTGAAACTATAATGAATGAATTTAACTTCAATGTCAATAACGAAGATATTAACAAGTTAATAGAATCTCACTCAGAACCTTTGTCAATTGAAGATTTTATTAATCTACAAAAGATAAATTAACTACAAAATGAAGGAGAAGAAAAAGAAGAAGCTGATAATGAACTCATCATTAAGACTTTGACAATCAAGAATATGAACGAAACCTTCATGCGTCTTGACAAATTTTTGACCATCATGGAAGAATATGATCCCAATGGAAAGCGTATATCTCATGTACGAAGGGCAATAGAAAATGACACAGCGCGTTACAGAACTCTATATCAAAAAATGAAAAAGAAAAGTACTGTTCAACTAACTCTTGATAAGTTTGTAAAGAAAACACCAGATACTGATCAATAAAGTGTTATTTACTTATACGCTAATGCTCTTCATTCTAAAATAAATATTTAAAAAAACATGTTCCATGTTTTTTTACATTGCTTTACTATCATACATTTCAACTCTCGTGCACATTACAGGAACCAATTACGTACGAATGTCGAGAACCCGTATATAATTTTTTTTTAAAACTATACAAAAATTTGGTGATTAATCTTAAAACTAACAACCAATGATAGGTTAACAAATCGTTTCTCAATATTTAGCTATTAAAATTATACAAAATGAAGCAAAAAATATTTTACCCACTTGAATTTCCAAACTGTTCGGATCTATTGTTAGATTGACAAAGTATCTGGAATTGTTTTGCAGTTTGATTTCTCGCACTAACACTGTCTCCACATCGTGTACATCAACGTCAGTGTAGGAGGGATCAAAATGCAGATCAAAGTGAACCGTCATATCCTCATTTCGTGTTCTGAAAATTAAGTATATAATATATTAGTAATTGTAATGGTTTGAGAATTGCTTTGCTACGCTTGTGCCGGCCAGTGACCAGATCTAAATACAGGCATACCTCGCTTTAAGATGCTTTGCTTTACAGCGCTTTTTAAATATACATATTCATATTTATTATTTTCAATACTTGTCTTGCTATCTCCACTACGTCCTTCAGCCATCTTTCAATATTTGCTTCTTCATTCATAATGTCAAACCTATTGTAAGGTTTGCAATACAGTACATAATGTAGCATTTATTAAATTTATTGTTTTGACTTTTGCATTGTTTTTTAAGCCTAGGACTATTTCGTACTGAACAAAAAATATGACAATGTAATCGAGAGTTTAGTGGTTTCGTTGGCAAGAGAGAAAAAAGTTTGTAATTCACATTATGGTGGTGGTCTAAAACTTAACCCGCCATATTTTAATTGGATTATTTCCTTTTTCTGAACTAGCAAATTTTTGTAATCTGTATTTAAAATCATTTATAAATACATACATATGATAACATTGTTAACCCTTCCCAAACCATGCAATAACGCAGGTCTACCGACCCAATATATCGTTGAATGCATACAGCATAATATTCATATTTTACTTAATCCTGAGAAAAATACTTACGCCTAGAAATAAATAGTGAAAAACAAATTACGTAAAATGAATCTTACAAAAATAATTATTTTTCAATTTAATCTATTATAAAATAATACATTGGCAAAAATATCACTTGTGGTAAGACAGAAAGAGATGACACATTAATTTTACAGAGAAAATAATAATAAACATACAAATGTATTAATTATCTTATTAATTAAGTAACTTTCTCACTGATTAAATGAAGAGAGATAAGAAGGACGGTTGTATAGGACTTGATGAATTCTCCGAATCATAATATTAATATATATAAATCATTTTTCACATTTAATGCTCAGTATTTAAAGTAAATTTATGGAATTAACAATTTTAAAATCATTAAAGCTAATAAAAGCATCATATTTTAGAGGCTAAAAAAACTTCAAATATCTTATGGTAACACGAGTTGACAGCATGGCTGCATACGGATATTTTATATCACGGTATGGTAAAGGTTAACACACTTAATGCTTTTCCTTGTCTCACACAGATCATATTAACAATTTAAATAAATCATATTTTAATGAAGATGGCGTTTCCTGCACATTTTATATACTGTTTTTTTTCCTATAGCATTTTTTATTTATTTGGTGGAGTTGAGAGAGACAGCGAACTTTTTTAATAGCTTTATCACTTTATCATAAAGTTTTTCTTTAAAGATATGTACAATAAAAGTTACGTTAAAATGTCAAAAGATGGCAGCACTTGGTCCACTTGCAAATAATAATATAATGCATATATTGTCTTTAGTTTTCATTGTAGAAATCGAGGATTAACCAACAAAATACTATTTTTTAAATTGTTAGGCATATTTCTCGCCATTTTGCAAATTATCATGCTTGTAAATTTTAACGAAAAATTATTGTTTATTCTTACTTAACTTAATAATCTTTTTTTGACGAAAAACGTAGGATCAAGTTTTTAAAAAAAGTCGCGGAGCTATTTGGTTGCGTAAGCGGTACCAAAATGAAAATATCGGGACAAGAAATTTGCGTTAGTTCATGGTCTGTGACTTTTAAATAATATAAATTGCGATTTTACCACTATGAGCGTTATTTTCATGTTACAAAAAAAACAAGTAAAAATTATTTGTAAGCGATTTTTAATATTGCTATGGACCGATTGTCTTGTATATTTCCGATCGCTAATCGGTCCCATAGTGAACCACTTAATGTCGATTTGATCTTATCATTTCAAGACACTTAATTGTACTAAACGTAATCTATCGACATGGTATTACAAAACTGTGCACTTTACTGGCAGCTTAATATTTACTAAAGGTTTGTCGAAACCCCGACTCCGTTAAGATACCTCTCTCCCGAGCGACACACAATCGGTGTACCTACTGAGTACTAACTGGGGCATGCAAATTTACCGGAAAATAACATTACCGGTAAATCGGTAATACTCTGAATTTAATACCGGTTTGCCGGTAATTTAAGAGTAATTATTAAGGTGTCAAAAAGTTAATATTATGGCATTATATCATGATATAAAACAAATTGGGAAAAAAAACATTTTAATAAAAACAAATTGTTACATGTTGATATTTATGATACACAAAGATTACTTATTATATTATACACAACGTTAGCTATTATACATATGATTATATAAAAGTGTATATATTAATACTTGATGAAATTGCCGTGATGAAATGTTGAAAGAGACAATGTATACAGAGTATATGTATACAGTATATAGACACTAAAAAATATTTGTCGGAAGACAGAAAAGCCGCCAAGGGATGAATCAATAATGTACCGTAAGCTAGACTAGTGATTTTTGCCACGCACTAATGCAAGGTAAACGAGCCATACAACAAAACACTCAATCCTTCTTTCTGCAAATATTATAGTTTATAAATATTATTATACATATAATACATTAAAATTAATTTACCGAGAATACCGGTACTTAGAAATTTATTTACCGGTAATTCGGTAATGGAATTTAGCCATATTTATCGGTAAACCGGTTTACCGAAAACCAGTAATGCATGCCCTAGTTCTGTGGGACACGTTTGCTCACGAAATGCACTTGTCTAGCAGTGCAATGTTTTATCGTAATAACAATAATGTCTGCGGCCGCCTTTACCGCCTCTAAACGCAATTTAGCAAATCCATTAGAGCGAATAAGTGTACTTTAGCTTATTGCACAATTGTAATGGCGTCCAGCGGTAGTGGTAGACAATACTGGCCGCTACTTTCACTGGATGCTGGGATCTGGGATGACGAGATGAGAGATATGAAATGTTCACTCTCGCGACGTGCAATGAGCCCGAAGATGGCCGTCATCGAATGAGCAACATCCTCCCAAAATACTTTTCAATGTTTATTTCATTGTTTAATGTCATTTTTTCATGTACGACATACGTCTAGATAAGAGAAACATTTACAAATATATACAATGTAAATGCTAATCTAATGCTCCAATTGCAGGGGACTAAAGCATCGAAAGACAAAAAGAAAACAAGGAAATTGTTCGAATCTCGAACATAAACAAATTTTCGGTCATGGTTTTTCTAATCAATCATGTATTTATTTGAGTTCGTTAAATTCCACCGATCGACTAATTTTCAATGCCAAAAGAGGTGCGTTTAATTTCAATTTCAGTATTTTTTTTTAGTTTCGTTAATTATTATAAATTACAATAATTCATCACGGATGTTTAAAAATACTCATTTTGAACTAGACTCCGTCTATACTCACAATTAACAGTCATGACACACAGCAGTAATAAAAGATGAAGAAATGTAGGTATTAACTATTAACCGTGCGCATAATACCGCGTATTATGTGTTGTGCTCTGAATATCAAATTAGAGATTTTCTGACATACAAATGACTGTAATGTAGACCAGGTTATTAATTATGTAGGCCAAGTATTACCTGTCCAAGGCTAGGATCTCCGTGAGTAGGAACCCCGATCGAAGTTCACTCCTTCTGAAGACCAGATTCAGCCTCTCTTTGTAGTCCCTGGGGTCCTCTGCCGGGCCCCCCGTTCCCGGGCCCCCCGTAGCCCTCAGCGTCCCGCGAAACACTCTCTCAGGTACTGGTTCCCGGGAAAGGTAGATTGCTAAAAAAAAAGTTTTAATATTATGCAGGTCGAAAATAATTAGATAATCGGTTTAATGAATTACGGATACTTTATTCTGGTGCTTGGTTTACCAGTAGAATAATTAAATACAAACTAACGGAAACGAATTGTTATGGCAAAATTTATAATGAATAAATATGAATTAAATATATTAATTAGAAGATATACATATAATATCAATTTTATCGAAAAATATTGTTGTTGCGCCACCGGGATACGAACCTGGATCTCTTTCTTAACCGGGGAAGGTGCATTATCCAACTATGCTACAGCGACAATTTTCGAACCTATATGTTACCTTTTTGATATTAATACATTTAATCGTTCCATTATTTGTATTATTTATAGGTTCGTATTCCGGTGGCGCAACAACAATATTTTTCGATAAAATTGATTTTATATGTATATCTTCTAATTAATATATTTAATTCATATTTAAAATATAACAGACCGTCTGTTCTGAATAATTACAACTTCACAATAAGAATGTGTTCTCCTAATTATAATGAATACATGGAAAAACTTGTCAGTACTTGCAACTACTGTTTATCTAGTAGTCGGGGGGTTCGAGCCTCGTTTCAGGAGATCACTTTCAAGTTGGTTCTATTTTCATAGCACTTGCATTTAGCTTAATTAGAAAATAGTAAGAATATTGATGTGATACGTATTCCGTGTGGGCATCATTAACTATCAAATTAGGCAAAATAACATTTAGAAATACAGTGGGACCTCTATATTCGTCATTAATCCGTTCCCGAGGGCCTGACGAATGTAGAAACAGTTTTCCCCATAACAAATAACTGAAATTCAATTAATTCGTTCCCAGTCCCCAAAAATAGTACACAAATGAACACATTTTATGTCAAAACTTTTAACTTTCTTGTACTAAGGAGACACGGTGGTAGAAGCGGAAGAGGAGGAAAGTTACTAACATTTTGAAGGAGTAAACATCACGTTCTGGTGATGGTTTTCGTTTGCCAATGATTCAGTAGCACTCGATTTAACAAAGAACTTGTCCATTGTTGCCTGTTTCTGTCTGTTTTTAAAAACCTTCATGAAGTAGTCAATCACGTTACCATTGAAATCATTTATGCTTTGGTTGACTATGCCAACATTTTGGTGCCACTTTTCGACCATATTTTGCGTTTTGATCCAGTTAGACAGCACTGCCGGGCGGTGGAAGTGACAAATATAGAAAATTTTAACAAATATGGAAACATTTGTTTGTTATAAAAATGTGACGAATATCGAACCAGACGAATATAGAGGTTCCACTGTACCGGAGTTATATTGTAATCAATTATCCCTCTAATTTTGGAACACTGTGTGAGCATAAAAAATCTATTGTGCAATTTTAAAAACCAATGCTGTTATGTATGCGCTGGGGGAGGAAATAATAAAAACATTTCTTTACCAGTATACGGCTACTGATAAGACGCATACATAAGTCAAGATAACTAATAATAACTATCGAGGAAAGCTGCATATTTTGGAAAAAATGTGATATCTTACAACTCATTACGCAAGGGAAGATAGAAGGTAGCAGAGGTGTAGGTAGAAAGAGATTATCTTGGCTATATAACCTCAGAAAATGGAATAATGTCCAAAATTTTGGTGATCTTATTCATGATAACATACCGCAACATGGCCGCCAAACTTCCATAGAAAGCGGCACATAAAAACTTAATAAAAATGCTGTGTGCGCCATGATGCCATGCCGTGTGCGCACACACACCCGCACACCTTATGCGTATACTTTCGAAATATGTTTTATTTTTAAAAAATTCTAAAACCATTCTAGAATTTTTAAATTCATTACATGAGTTACTTTTATGTTCGATGTTATTATAAATGGTAATAGAAGTTAACGATGAAAGAAAATCAAAACCGTTATATTATACGTATTCTAAGTAGAACCAATGTTATGAGCGATATAAAGTTTTATGTCCGTGCCCGCTATTTATCCTCGAATCGAAACAAACGATCGTGCCTATAAGTCGGAGAAGTAAGGCGGAACGTCAGAAGGTAAACCAGTTCAAGGTCAGACAGAATGGTGCAAGCGTTTCCGTCTCGAATTTTAGTTACCGATCAGTTTTACTTCATTTAAAAATATTTCTAAATGCGGCCAATGACGTTTTCGCGTAAAACGTGCAAATTGCAACTACTAACCGCTAAATGATATGGTACCTAACAAAATTATTGTGAAGTGGAAGAATATAACAAGAACAACCACCTCCCCACTTCTTGTTCTCCCATTGCTACCGATTTTGGCTGATATAACAATTACAATAGTTGAAATAAATGTTCCCTGTAATATCACTATGTGCACCAAAAATATACTAGAGGACGAATTCAGAAAAACATTACCTAACCAATATATGACTACTCATTTACGTTTGCAAGGGGAAGATAGTCGTGTTAAAATTTGTGTACACGCTATATTATTTTTTTTTGCGCGGTATGTTGACAAATCAAAGGTTAACGAAGTAAATTATAATCAAAATGAATTATTTTCTTTCGGTGCATGTAATGCAATACCTAAAACATGCCTTGAAAAAATATTAATTTGTTAAATAACCTTTTGAAATTAATAACTAAGCACAAAACCGGATATAATATAATTTTTCAATAATGCATTTAATTATTTTAACATCGCACATACACAATATACCCATAATATTAACCAAACTCAAAAAAATAAATTTTATATACCTAATTAAGGATTCTTAACTGTTTAAACAATTTTACCGATGGACAGATTAAACTCTTGTTTATACTTTACTATCTATAACATATTGCTTTTTGTTTGATTTGTTTGTTAAGTGCTAAATATTTTTAATCCCGTAATATTTATTTTTTTAATAACTTCCAAGAAACATGTAATTTGACTTTTGTTCCATTTAATTATTACAAACTAATTTTTTTACACGTGTTTTTAATTAATGAATATGAGTAATTAGATTTTAAAAAATACAATAAATATAAAAGCAATTTTTTCAGTTAGCCACTAGTGAGATATGTATTTATCAAAATATTAAGTAAATGTTTATTGGTATTGTTTGAATGATTTCTGACACAATTTTTATTGTAAAGAAATAATTTTATTATCATTATATTTTGGTCCGGTGGCCACGGCTCGCAGATGAACCGGACCGGACCAGGTCACCGGTCCCCTTTACTTCTCAAGACAAGCAACGCTCAAAACGAGTTATAAAACAAGCATAACAATCTCGAATTGTAATTTGCTATCCAGAGGGCAAGGTCGTGTCATCCGCAGAATCATTGGCTCGTTGTCTGGAATGTGATCTGTATTCTTTCCTATTCTATTTATTAAATTCCACAACTCTTACAAATACAAGGATAAAACTATTTAATATGTTTTGTTTAAATAAAACGGATCGTATTGGAACTAAATAACAAGGCACTTGCAGTTATGATGCATTTAATTATTTAAAATATTTATAACGTTGAAGAGCCAACCCATATAAAGTGGATCCCATATGTCTATAAATTTAATTGTTTTGTACGATATCTTCATAAACAACAAAAAAATCATCAACAATATTAAAACAGGTGAACGCAGTTTACAATTAGAATTTTTAAAGTATCAAAAAAAATTAAGGCGACGAATAAAAATATATTAAACGTTTTCAAGGTTCGATGATCTTAAATGCAGGTCAGCGTGGATATAAATGTCCTAATATTTAATATTTTAAATCTGTAAATGCAGGTCAGCGTGGATATAAATGTCCTAATATTTAATATTTTAAATCTGTAAATGCAGGTCAGCGTGGATATAAATGTTCTAATATTTGAAATGAGTAGAACACTTGTGGAACCATAAAAATGTTATTTTAAACGCTTTATTAAACATATTTTGTTGATTCATGACGTCTTACCAAAGATTTGTCAAAATGTGAATTGTTAATATTAAAATGATATCAAAACTAAGAAACGAAAACGACACGCCGTCTGTTGACTACATTAAACAAGTTTCAGTTTTGATTCCAAAACGTTATTCTATGACACATGTTTAAAGTAATAATTATTTATTTATTAATAATATGACGTGGTCTGCTATAGATCATCTCAAAAAGATACAGCAAGACCGAAGCTTAACCAGGAAAACAAAAATGAGACGGGTCAGAACTCTTATCTTCCCGACATTTCTCTATGGTGCCGAAATATAGACTCTTGAGAGAACGGGAGTGCAAGAGTCCATACTCTGAAAATATGGTGCTGGCGTCGCTTGCTGAATAGACAACAGAGTGAACGCCTCGATCATAGAGAAATTAAATCGAGCAGCGTTTATCCTCAACCAAATTGGCTAAAATATCATATTATCCGACATGAAAACACCATGGAAAGGTTAGAGTGATCCAAGAGAGGGTGGAAGTAACCAGATCTTGTGGAAGGTCACCAATGACTACCGACCTGGTTAAAACTTCCACTCCTAGAATGCACATGAAATGCCATGGACCGAAATAGGTGGCGCCGTGTAATGCCGTCATCTGCCAGTAGCCGCAGCTCCATGATCACGACTGCTCTCATTGAGAATAAAACGAAGATGATGATGATGATGAATAATTTATCATAAAAAAATAAAATATATGATTTTGATGAACAGCAAACACCCAGCGGATGATTAAATGCGTCTCATCCCTTGGGTATCATTTCAAGATGAAGTTCAAATCGGGATTCGAGGAAATGTTTATTATTTAAGATGCATCTTATTTCTTATGTTACTGTTTTTCTTTAATACTAACCATTATAGTCAGGCCATACCGAATCCCTGAAGTCTATCAAAAGAGCTCATACGTTCCCAAAATTCGGTAATTATAAATAATATCCAATATAAATTGAACCCTCCGGGTTTAGCATAGATTGCAAACAATGTTACTTTTCACACGACTACCCAAGACACAAGATCATATTATGTGTTGTGATTCATTGAAATAATATTATTTGTTTTTACCAATCAGAATGCATTTCTGTATTATTTCCCAACCGATTTATATTTCTTCTATTTAAACTGTAACAATTCTAAAACAATGGATGTCGCAAACTGACAATAGTATCGAATATGTACGTGCGGCTCAAGGGGGTAATTTACTGTGAGGAACGCAGCGTAGATAGTGAAATTGCTACGCGGTCACGTTTGGCTCGAAGGCATTTTCCAATAATCGTCTTAAAATATCACTCCTATTACAGTGTAACTCTGGTGCCTACTTCAGAAAATACTATTTTTGCCAGGACCGCATTAAGACCACGAGTCGACAGTACGAAACGTAATCATCGTTAGGGGTTTTAATGCTGTATATAAAACTGATATACAACACGTACATTGAAACAAACTGAAAAGTCAGTTTAGATAGCTGCAATCTTACCTATACAATTAAATTCTGTAATTCCATTCCATTTACACTTCGTCCAACTGGTAATTTATAAATATTTAAAGTTTTTATAATACAGACAAATATTGTCAATTTTAGACTCCGGTGGTTTATTAAACTTGATTTTATTTTTTTAATAAATGCAAGTCATTTCGTTTTATTTTCGGCATTCTTTTTTTTTGTGTGAAAACCACAGAAAGTGTACGTAATCATTTGCTTTTCAAAGCTTTTCTTTTAATACCGCCCAAAATATGCTGTAAAAATGTTTCACTTAATTTGCCGTACTCGACAATATTTTATAAAATTACATTTGTTTAAATTAATATATATAGTACAGTGAAATCTCGATCAATCGTTCCCCGAATAATCGTTTTCCCGCATGTGTCGTTTATTTCTTCCAGTCCCGAATTAATTTCATACAAAACACGCAAAAATAGATCGCATCAATCGTTCCTCTACGCATCATTTTACCGCATTAATCGTTTAAATTACGCAGTAAATTTCGTTACAATTGCTTATTATATAATTGCCTGCCTAAAAGCACATAGACGTTAAAGAGCAAGTATTTGTAGGCACATTCAATAATTGATGCCCAAACAAAAAAGTCATTAGCAACACCAAAAAAATACTGTTTACTTACGGCAATAACGCAATAGCCAAAACACACGATGAAAGATTATGTATGATACAAAGTTTAATTTAATTTTTCATTGTTTCTATGAAGCTTTCTAATTTTATTTGTATTTAAGCACATTCATTTACATGTGAAATATGTAATTTTTTTTAGAATATAATGTATGAATGTAACTTTTTTCTATATTCCCGCATTCATAGTTTATTTTAGTAGGTCCCTTCTAAAGCGATAGATAGAGGTTTCATAATGAAATGTGCGCTCTACAATACTGGCATCCTGAATCTGTTCATGGAGTCTTAGTATTAAGGCGGGCAGCCCTGCTTTGTTTTTAAATTGTAAAAAAAGGTAAACAGAAAAATATGTTTCATCATTTTCAAGTACGTGACATTGTGTATGCTTCATTTTAAAAATATATATCGGATATAAAATATATTATTTTTCCGATATTTTGAGTGCAATAAAATAATTTATAGCGTAAACGTGAGTAGAATTACAATAACGCATTGTTGTGTGTAGATGCATACAGCGGCATAGGTGCCGAACAATTCGCGGCAATCCATTTAAGTACCACATTACAGAAACAATGAACGTCGTAAAACGCTCTATCGAAATGCAACAATTGGCATTTAAAGGTGGTAAATCGTCGGTCTTTCGAGCCTGAGGTCAGTAGGTGGATCGGCACTCGGTAGGTACCTACCGACTCCATCGGTGACCTCGTTGAGCGCTCACTCTTACTTCGCCGTGAAAGGATCTTCGGGGAAACAGATGACTGAAAGGTCAATTCTGTGCCTGCGGTGTACAATTCGGCTGCACCTTGCCGCGTGATGGATGCTGTCCACGGCCCACGAGCGAGGAACAATGAACATACTAAACACAATATTTACAATTCAATTAGAAAGATATAAATCAGTCATGCAGTGTATTCTACTCTAGAACAATCTGCCCGAATACCTACGAGACAGTGAAATTGCAAAACTGAAAAAACATTATATCCGATATTTTTCACCCTGCCAGAAAATATAAATATTTATTTATTTAAATTAGCAGATATTATCTTTATTCACTATATTATTTATTATTAACCAACTAACTTACGTAGATATAGAGGATATATTGCCACACTCTTCTGTCACGAGACATAACCCTTACCTTATTCACATTCACGCTCGTTGATCTAACAGGGCCAAATCTTTCTCAGACCTCTATTTCTGGTGACATCAGTACTCGCGACACACATCTCTCTTACCATCCTTTCCTCTTTAATTTGTTACCAAACCACTATTCCGCTATAGGAATAAAAAAATCTAATAATGACGTGCTTATTCATCTAGCGGTAAGACACTCGCCCAGTAATCAAGCAGTCGGAGAATCGAACCTCGCCCTAGGAATAGTGTTTAGCTTAATTTTAAAATAGTAAGAAAATTAATGTGACTTGTATTCAATATTTAAATATGTTTTAATTTTAAACAGCAGTTATTTTGATATGATGAAATGGTCTTAACATATTTTTCTGTGTTGTTAATAATTATTGTGTTAACTACAAATAAACAGTTTATAATAAATTTCGTTATGGTTTTATGATATTTTTATCGTAGCGGAAAAAGGAAATCTTGGATATCAACTGTTGATATTTCGCTAACGTACCTAGCCTAGTGAGATCGTAAACTATTTCACAATATCTAATGTCGTGGGTAATGGCCAGCCTCGCCAGCTCGTAAAGGGCAGAAATGCATTACCATAACTTTACTATGCTGCTTTATAGCAGGTACTGTTGATGCATGCCGACTTCAGCGTTGGTTTATATATTTTAGTCACCAAACAATGGATCATTAGGACATTCAAATTACCCATAACGTTAACATGAGTTGGATATATTATGATATAATTGACTTGTTATCGTAAATTTGATAATAGAATATGTATTTATATGGTGGTCTGACCAATACGGTAATGACCAAACAATCATGGATACGATCCTCGTTCCGAGAGATTATCAAGTTTATAGTCATATTTTTAGTTAGGCAAATAATAAATGACACGTCATGTTGTACACCCGTCTCTGTTAGAAAATGGTAAAATGATTTCTCTCATCACCAAAGTGCCCGAAAACCTGTTTTTACCTTTCCTTGCCGAAAGACGAAGGGGTTAAAAAAAAATTTTGTTTTTTTATATTTAAAAATAATGTAAATACTAATTTAATGTATTAATTATAAAAATATACATATAAAATCAATTTTGTCGAAAAATATTGTTTTTGCGCTACCGGGATTCGAACCTGGATCTCTATTTTCAATCCGGGGAAGTACACTAACGCCAGTATTTTTCATGGCAAATTTTCGAACCTATATGTTACACTTTTTCAAATTAATACATCTATTGTTCCATTATTTTTGAAAGCCATCTACATTATTTTTACGGAATCACAAATACCTTTGAGTAAACCGACTGCAGACGCCAGAATTATCAATTCATTTTTTATTATATTTTAAATAATTACAACTTCACAATAAGAATGTGTTCTCCTTAATAAAAATAATTTAATTACAGTGGGTTCTCTACAAAGCTCTTCATCCATTTTAAAGTATGATCATGGATTAGTAAAGGTTGAAGGTTCAGTTATGATTTTTCAAAACGTACAATTTACTAAAATAGATTTTTTCTCATAGATAATTTAATCCATAAGCAAAAATAATAAGAGTTCACAAAACTTTGAAGAAACCCCTATTTTTGATTAATTCAGAAAAATACTAAAAAACCCGACCACGATCACAAACAGACTTTTGTTTCGAGAGTAACCCCAAAAAACAATTTCTAGTACTTAACTTAATTTATAACTCGATTAATATCGAGCTTTAAATTTAAAAAATCCCTTCCTACACTGGCAGCAGAAATAAGTGTACTTCTTTCTTAATTAGACTTTTTGTTGTAACAGAGGTGAATATATTATAATATAACATGATAAACATAAGATACAATTATATTACAATTAAATACTCGTAGTTTATTGTGTGGGGTGGAGTAGACTCCACCTCTGATATATACAGAATTGTCCTGGCTACTTTGCTAAACTGAAGTCTGTGTTAAAGTAGCCATTTTTTTCGTGCTGTTGTGGTGTTATTTAATTCAAGAAAGATAAAGATTCGACAGGAATTAAAATAAAAATAGAGATAAAAAAATATATATATGTAGTGGGAGTGTTGTAGAACTAGTGAGTTATTAGTGTAGGCACTGTATAATGATAATGTTAGAATGTTGGATAGCGATGCTTCTGATTGATCTCTACCCAATTAGATCATATATTGGGTCCATATTTGTGAAATCTTATTGGAAGTGAACGCATTTTTTACTTTTTTCACTATTTCTAATAAAAACGGAGTTGCTAATATTTTTAACATACATTTTTTTAAATAAATAAAGATACGTACACGGAATACATGTCACATCAATATTCTTACCATTTTCAAACAACGCTAAACGCTTGTACTATGAAAATAGAACTAACTTGCCGGTGTCCTAGAACGAGACGCGAACCTCCGACCGTTCGATCACTAGGCCGGCGTCTTAACCACTACACCAACATGCTACTCTCGGTTAGTTACAAGTCAAAACAGGCTGGTTAACGACTTTAATCGAGATATTTTAGCAGGTTAAGTTTTCAAAAAGTTTGATCGAAATCTGATTAGAACCACGGCAGTTATCGTGTCCACAAAATCCGTTATATCCTATAATTATGAGAAAGCTTTTTAACGGAGGATGGATTCGAGCCTCCTGGTCATGACCGAAGAAAGCGAGACTCTCTGTAATAGGTAACAGATATGTATATCGAAATCCACGTAGAAAGTATCGAATCGGGAATTTATTTTACAATACATGAATTGATAATATAAAATCGCTCATTCCCACAATCACCAAACAGAGTTCATTACCATTACAAACAATTTAACATTCTGAACAGCAGACACGATGCCGTATACACGGTGAGTACACTTCGGGAAACGAGAACATAAAGGTAAGATATGCAAAGCAAAGGATAAGTAAAACTTAATGGGCGACGAACAAATAAGAAGTGGGTAAGTATTATAGTTGGGCGACAACGTTTCAATGGGCACGATAACTGTAGCCATTATTAACCCAAACGTTTTTGTCCCCATTATACTAGAAAAAATTCGTATAACGAAATCAAGAACGTACACGTGAAAACGGACTGTTATTTTGTAATTTTGAAATATACAAGTCGTGACAACTATTATGCATGATAATAAAAGTATTACAAAATACGTGGCACAGACGGAAGTCGCGTAAAGGAGCGTTAAAAACTGTACGAAAGTTATGTGTATTTTTTTCTCTTCTGGTAATTCACATGACTTCTGTGTAACAAGAGTTTTGTCTAGATTAAACATAATATTTGTTTAAGCAGCTATTTCATTTTTCACATAGGATTTTATATTCATTTTATTTTGCTACATTTTTACGCTATTCTCCGTTTCCAAAGTACACAATAAAACATGTTAAATCAATTAAACGAGAAAATATATATTTTTTTTATATCACCACATTGATAGGTCTTTTACTTTGCAAAATAATTTAGGCATTTTAAAATTAAAATATAATTTAATTTATTCGCTTTTTAAGCAGCAATTAAATCTTTATTACGCGCTTGTCGATCGTGCTAGTGGTTAAGACTCGCCTAGTGATTTAGTGGTAGGGGGTACGAGCCTCGTTTCAGTAGTCCTATTTTCATTGCACAAGCATTTAGCCTAGTTTTAAAATAGTGATAATTTGATGTAAAAATAATAAAAATATTGACGCGTATTCCGTGTACGCACGCACGCCATTGTTTCCGTAAAACCTATTTTTAATGATGAAATTATAATTAATTTTAAAATATCTACCGGAGTTCAACTAACGCAAACAAATATCCACTTAGATATATTCTTAAAATGATTTAGTTAAATACGTAATTTACCGTTCCGGCGATATGAAGCGATGACAACTACGACGCCGCCTGGCGACAGATTATTTGTGTCTTGATCAAATAAAAGTTGGAAAATATTGATCAGTTGCACTCCAAGAATCCGATTTCAGATGTCTCAACCACGGCCGGTTTCACGAGACATGTCGTTATTACCGTATATTTATGTTTCTTGGCTAAGTATACACAATGACACGGCGATATGTGTTGATGGTGACTACTTGCGTTTTTAGGTTAATCTAATATAGGATGATTTTCGGCTATTTCTTCTCTGACATAGACTGAAATTGGGTCCGCATAATTTTAAGTTCTCGATGTACAATTTTTATAATTTATACAATTTCCGTATTCCGATTCCATGTGATTCAATGGTTCGTTTGGTTCACAGAATCGTAGTCGTGAAATAATTTGACCGGTCGCAATTTTCCTAAAGTATTACACGAACCATGGAAATTATTACATATTAAAACCACCGCAAATGTCTAATGGTGCATTAAAAAATGGGAACAAATATTACATTTACTCGTAATTAAATAATTGTCTTGAAGGCTTCATAATACGCGACCAGCCTGTTCACTAAATGTCCAGCCTGTCTATTTGATGTACTCGTGTGACTCATGCACCTAAAAAAGTTCTGCATAATTTGTATGTCAAGATATATTTGTATATCAAGAGTTGTGCGGATTATAGATCCGGAATGGCAAATCTATCTCGAGGCTCAACGACACGTAAAATCTCACCGCAAAGCCGAAATCATAAAATGTAAGCATATTTAAAATAGATCATATCATGCACATGTTCCCACGTCGCATTTTTCTTTAATAATATTAATTAATCCATGAATGGATAATATAGATCCATGAACACTATAAAATTAATATTATAGGTATTTTTTTTTCAGCAATTTCCACATAAGAGATTATACAAAATTCCACAATAATTAAATTACGGTAGGATCCTTGTTCCATCATTATATAGTAACTCCCATTCTTATCAGTAGCGATCTGCGGTATCGCATAATCGGGAAATAGAATAAAATTGTATGTAAAAGAAATAAATAATACGGGTACAATTTCAAAAAATAATGAAATTATTTTATCGTAGCCGAAAATTAGTTACTTTCACTTGGTAAATGATAATAATTATTAATGAAATAGGAATTTACTCTGGCGTGCTATTTGAAACTTTTCAAATAAATTATATCCAATGTTACCTTCCCATTATTATTATTACAAAAGAAAGCGACAAAACTGGACATAAAAGAAGACAACAAATGTTCTCACCGCGCTCACATTAAAAAAGAAAGTTTCTAAATTTCTTAGGAATCAATGTTAATAATTACTAGCTGAAAACAATAGGCTATCGCCGGTCGCTTGTTGCTAAGCCGGCCGCTTCGCGGCCAATGTCACGGTCAATGTTTCCGTTAATATAATTATAAAAAATAGAACAATACACCTAACCTAACTTAACCGATTAAAACAAATACGCCGAGCTGCCTGGCAACAGATTATGGTAACACAGTAAAGCGGTTAGTGTCATGGCTACAGAGCGAATCTCGGCTAAAATGTACACCATCGTATGACGATGGTTGAGAGTACTTGCATTTTAGCGCAATATATAGATTGAAAAATTGTTGAAAACGTTTTATAATAAATATGTTTTTGGATTTTAGAGGATTTAATTATTTTCTGAAGGCGATTAATATGTTGAAAGTATGCTTTAAAGGTATACTTAAAAATTTTGAATCATAGCTGCAAAAAATAATGCATTTTTTAATATTATATATCACCGCCTCGATCATTTTATCCAAAACAGTAATGCGCTCGTTCCGTTCGAGAATCAAGCATCTTATTCAAGAACACAACACCGATAATCACCCTACTCTTCAAAAATACATAAGGTGCGGTGCATACATAAAATACAAAATTGTATTTAGATTTCATATTGATAAAAAAGGTGACGTCGATCAAAAGAAGGTCATTCGGATATTTCACTACGGTCCATAAAAAACCTGATCATGGCGCAGGAGGCAAGTATTATATTTTTATTATACGTTGGTTTAATTATATTTGTAGTATTATATTTAATTTATTTCCTGTTTATTTTTTAATATGAAGGGTTTGTAAATTCGTTGTTCGGCTTTATAGCGGAGGATAATTTTATATTCACTTATTTATTTCTAAACAATAAAAAAAACTAAGCAATAGTTAATAATAAGGATAAAAAAAAAAACTAATCATTGTATTTTATGTTTTTTTTTGGAATCGCAAAATTAAATAAATTGTTACCTAAAGCAATACGTATCTGTATAGCAATTTCAAAATGTTTTATTTTACACTTAGAACAAAACCATCACAACTTTAATATTATTCTTATAATATATTAATTCGGTCAGACGTATATAATACTCTTTAATAGATCTGAGGTACTCCTTCGTCTTGAAGAAGACTAGGCCATGATTCTTCCATTATTATGGTCCATGTACACAGATGAGACATGTCTCGAAACTCGCGTAAAGGACGATACAATGAGCGCGGAGCGAGCTGCCTTTCTTCATCAGCACAATAACCAACTGATGCATGCCGATTCTACCGCCAAATATCCGAGACGAGAGATCAAAGTTGCATACGGATGCGACATGGGTCCACACAGCATTAGGTAACACTAACATTATTATGAGTTTGGAAACTAATTCGTTTATCAGAATTATTCGAATATTCAAATGTCATTTTAGAGAGTTACGATTCACTTAATGATATATTGTAACAATATATCAACTTTCTAATGCGCTAATTTATTATAAATCATCGATTTAAGTGAAATGAACTATGAATGTAGGTTTACCGACGTGTGATGTGTGATATAATTGTTACGGTTTACAGCATCGCCGCAACTGTAAAAATATTATTATAAAATCACATTATTCAAGCAATCTAATTAAATGTTGTTTAATTCATGAGTAATTTAGCTGGAAATGTTGTGAAGAATCGGCCAATGGCCTCGTAAACAAATTTTTAAATGAAGCTTCATTTTAATTATATGAAAATAGGCGGAAAAAAACACATTTTGAGAAAATATTAAAAACATTTGGAAACAGGTTGTCTATGTATATATGGTATTATAGTATTCTTACATAAATATTCACGCGATGCCTGGCGAGATGAGAGGTTCTAAGTAAAAAGCGATATCTTTCAAAACGGAAATAGGAGTGTTGCGGGGGGGGGGTGTCTTGATGTCTACTAATATTACTTTACGTATAATAAATCAAATTAACGTCAAAGTATGAATATATAATATGATATAAACAGATCTGTCAATTCATCGCAGTAAAGCTCGTTATTGTTTGAACAGTAAAAATGTTTTTAAACATTTGATCGATAATCAGTAGCTTTTATTATATAATACATTTTACTAAATCAATAAATAAATAAGAAACGGTCGCGGCAGTGGTGTAAAAAAAATGTATATTTAAAATATATATATATATATGTATATGTATTTAGAATTAAAATTTAATACATAAAAATATATTATACATTTACTTGTAGCATGCCCGTCCTAGCATACTTAGAAAATGTCAATTTTCCACGTCCCGTAAGTTCCTACGCAGAAATAATTGTCATTTTGAAAATCGAGCTCATCGAACCATATCATTGGCGGGTAATTGATATTCTAATAAACACATTCTTAATTTGAAAATAAGTGTGCCAGTAGTGGTAAGCGGTCGTGCAAGTAAGCTTAGACCATCTGCTACTTAGCGAACTTGTACGTAAGCTCATCGGCACGTAGTCCAATTAAGTACATTTTTACTTCGTACGTCCAAGTCGTCACGTTATTTTTTTACATCGTGCCATAATTTTGCCGACAGTGTTATTTGCACGTCTGATCTGCAGCTAGCCGCGCCTTGCGGCCGCGGCGGGGAAATGTCGGCCAGCCGCAATACCGTTAGCGGCTGTCCAAACACCAAATCATTCCTCTTAGCGAAGATCTCCATCAGTCTGATCTCCATTAGTTATGTAGAGCAACCGAATCCGGAAGAAAGATTGGTCAGATAGGATTGACAAAGGACAAAACGCGTGAATTTCGATTTCACAACGTTCAAGCGCACCGTCGAAATAATGTCAATTTTTCGTGTTGTGTCGAAAAGCTTGCACATTTTTCTGTGTTCCATTTTTGTGGCATTATTGAAATACTAGACGATTAACCCGCGCTATGCACGGTTTCAGCTCAACACATTTCATACCGATTTCCCTACAAAAAACCGCATTAAACGCAACAATAACCCCCCGACACATCAACTGTCGGAGCCATAATCTAAATGGAAAATTTAACGAACCGGAACGATCGATTATATTTTATTAGTAATTATTCAATACTACAAGTGCACTCCATCAGATCATTTACAATAAATTAAATAATAACAATATAAAATACATAGAATTAAAACCATATTGAACTACAATATATAAAAATTAGAGAGAGAAGAATTGTTTTTTCCCCGTACACTTATATTACAAATTATAATAGTACATAACAATATTTTTATTGAATTCAAAATAATGAACAAGAGCAATTGTAACTGAAATTTAATGGATATCAAGAGTCAAAGCTGTATTCGTAAGAATCCCACAAAGAGCTATCAAAAGTATTATTGACATTAATGGGCTATTGAAGCGACATCCGCTTCTAGATCTTTAAGATTTTGTAATACGTATATATTTTCAGTTCGGACGAATTTCAAACCGTTTCGGACGGATCTGGGTGTTTATAACATTATTATAATTATTAAATCAATCAAGACTAGTGGCGCATTATGGAATCCCGGTACCAACATTGAAATATTAATTGTTAATCGATTAGATTGAATGCAGTGAAGATGCTCAGACGTGCACGAGGCTAATTAATTTATGAATGAAGAATGACGGTTTGGTCATGTGTAAAAAATATATAAATATGTCGCGAGTGATGATGGCACCAGACATAAAGAAAGACACGGCGTAACCAGGTTATCCAGATACTGGAAGGTGGACCTGTTGGAAGCCTCAACAATCGACGAATATGGATAAGGCGAAAGTTGGGTCAGGACAAAAGAGTGCAATGCTCTATCCCTCAACCCACCCTCTTGAAAACGGCGCGATTCTAAGTAGGTAAGTAAGTTATAATGACATTCAAATAGCACCTGACAAAAGATTGTAGTGTGTGTAAAAATGCGCGCTCACCTTGAATCGAATTCCATTCGGTATCTATCTACAAAATCATATTATGGTTTCTCATTTAAGCAGTGTTTATACCAAACATTGTGCATATATGCATAGTACGTGCACGAAGAACGAGTTCTCGACTTTTTAAAGTACCAAAGACCATGATATCTTTTCAAGGTTGAATAAAGACGAAAGGTAGTCTGTACGATATGCTGCATAGCTGCCATGCTAGGACGCTACCAGGAGGTTACAAACACCGTCTATATTTTTGCTGAAGTTGACAACTTAATGTTTCTGTGCTTATTTGTGCTCTTTAATTTTGTCATATTGACTTAATATCCGATCACCGGATATCCGATCTCTCAGGCTTATGTCTCGATGGAAACCGAGTTTCAATGGTGGCTTCTTTAACGTCCAAACTCATAAAGGAGCACGTGTACGACAACATTTTATTGCCTACGGGTGCTAAAGAGATTCACCATTTTCACAAAAGTGCTTCTTGCAATCTCAATTCTTATTTTAATTTCGAAGTCTGGATCAGAGAATTCTTTTAGCCAGCAGCCAAGGTACTTAATCAGTATATGTATTAGGTTGATGCATAATTATCCGTCGTTTTTTATTTTGCGACGTTCTGTTTTTTGAATTTGGCGTTTAATTGACATTTCTCATAATGTGATTCTTTAACAGGGTTAGAAAATTAAAAAGGGGATCGAAAACCATACACATATACGCCACATTATGCTGTACCACTTGGAGAAAGGGTGGAAAACTGCTAAGTCATTTCGCGACCTCTACGTGTAAGTAGTTGAATTTCACATTATGTAGTTGAATGAAAAAATATCATTACATTTTAATTTTAATATTTATAAATGTTACTAAAAAATTCTGAACTATACTGCCCCAATTGCACCGGTTAATATGTCTTCGGATAATCAAGAGTCTAGAATATTTGTATCATAAGAAAAGTACTTATTAATTAGATATGTACGTACGAGCTTCCATGTAAACTTTTACATGTCAACCTGTTTTTATTCCATTGTTATGTATGCAGCAAATGTAACGTTCACTTCCTCATACGTGACAATGTCATCGAGAACTCGCTCAAAATCGTGAGAGAATTGCTGTAATACATGTATATTAATATAGTGGCTCAGAGTTCCACTCCTGCGTAATATTGTGAAATTGCCAAATACAATGACTGAAAAAATATACTTAAGTAATTTAAATATAATAAAATTTTCGATTACATAAAATGTGAATACATTTTCTGACACAAGTTAAAAAATGTATTATAACGTCAAACTAATCGTCACTGTAGGTATTAATCTGCCAGGGTAGAGTTTGTCGTCTAAAACGAAATGTTACGAAAAATGTTGAGACCGATTCACAAGCACATTGAGCAAATAATAAGAATGGCAAAGGTGACAAAGACAGATCAGGAACTGTCAGTTGTGACAAAGAACAAGGAGAAAAATGAACATTATATAACACTGTTTGAAAATTATATATAATATATGAACATTGTTTTCAAATACTCGTATGTACAAAAGAGAGAGAGATAGTAAGGTCCTGTCTTGCAGTGTGCGTCTTTCGTCCGTAAGGGTTTTTAAGGTCTGAATAATGTTTAGTTATTCATTACATCGCATAAAGTACAAAAATAATTCATATTTAAGGAGCTTCGTCACTTGCATAAATAATTAACAGAAACTGAACCATTGGATTCACATTATATTTTGTAAGAAGAGTTGTCCAACCTATACTGTCAGTCTCAAGGGCTCAATTTCATAAGTCCACCCTGTGATGAAAGAACAGCAAATCGCTGGTCCATTCTCCACTACGAGAGTTTTTTTGAAACATCATAATATAAATAGTGCATCACGCGCGCCTAATTTCCTTATAAGTGTTACTTGCTCACCTACGTGGATAATAACAAAAAACTAATCGCATTATTTCATAATCTTCTATGTAATAAACGGTATTCACATTATTTGGGATTATGACACTATTTGTAGCAAATCTTCGTGCTAGAAATTAGTGTTTTTCTTCTAAAGCAAATGGTGATATTATGCAGAGATTCTCAGAAACGAGGTCGTATGATACAAAAACCTTTGCCCGACTGCTCCACATGTAATCGATACTTTAGTATCTATATATATATATGTATATATATAATTGTACCTACTAATTAATATAAAAAATGCCTTATTGCAAATACACAACATACTTCTATACGTACTTTAACGATAATTCATTAAATGTATTAATTAGAATGATATATATATTTTGTCGAAAAATATTGTTAATTTATTGTTAAAATATTGTTAATAATAATTATAAATATATACATATAAAATCAATTTTATCGAAAAATATTGTTTTTGCGCTACCGGGATTCGAACCTGGATCTCTATTTCCAATCCGGGGAAGTACACTACCAATTGTGTTATAGCGCCAGTATTTTTCATGACAAATTTTCAAACCTATATGTTACACTTTTTCAAATTAATACATCTGTCGTTCCATTATTTGAAAGCCATCTACATTGTTTTTACAATAATTATTATTATTTTTATAATTAATACATTAAATTAGTATTTAAAACATCACAGACCTACGTTCTGAATAATTACAACTTCACAATAAGAATGTGTTATCCTTAATAAAAAATATTGTTGTTTCTACCGGGATTCGAATCTGGATCTCTTCGAATCCGGGGAACGTGCATTAACCGATTAACCGACAGCACTCAGTGCATTGACGACAAATTTTTGAACCTTTATGTTACACTTTTCAAATTAATACATTCCATTATTCCATTATTTGAACGCCATCTACTTTATTTTTACAGAATTTATTGTGTTCTCCTTAATGATAATTTATTTTTAAGAAGCTATTTTAGCAATAGATCGAGATCCAGCCTGGCACACATTATTTCTCCTATCAAGGCATCTTTTTAAATATGATATAATTTGCTTATGTTATAAAGTTTTGGTGCTATGGAAAGTGTATTTGTCCAAATGTAATCATCACATTGGGCAGATGTATAAAGTTATCCAGCAAGTGTGATAAAATTATAAAATGGAATTATTAAAAAAAAAAAAAAAACTAATTTCATATCAATGTTTTTATTTTGTTTGAAAGATCATTTGATGCCATTAACAATGGCGTATAATTTCATTCAAATATGCATCACGACCACGTTTGATACAATGCATTCTTTGGATCCAATTTTCAGCCACTCTTTCACATAAATCTGGTGCTATTTCACCAATGACACGAATTACGTTATTTTTAAATTGTTCAATTGTTATTGGTTTATCAGCGTGAGCAAGTGACTTTACATATCCCCACAGAAAATATTCTGACGGAGAGATATCACATAATCTAGGCGGCCAATTGGCAGATCCATTTCTGGTAATGATTGAATCGTTGAACGTTGTTTTTAATAAATCGATCGTCTCAGTTTTTGATAATAAGTTTTAATAACATGTTAACGTTGTTCCAATATGAAATGCACCATGGTAAAATGGCAGACTATACAGAATCAAAATAACAATGACAGGTGTAAAAGTATTAATAAACATGGCTACTATTCTTATTTGCAATTCTGTCACATTTATTGGATAACACTGTACTATAGTATACTTTATGTAGTTGTTCTAGTTGCGTAATAGTGTATTGACATATGACATAATTGATGATTTATAGCAAAATTGAGAAACTTTAGGCAAATCAAGCGATTTGAAGAGTTGCTCCGCAACTCAAGGGTGCAAAAATGTTTTCCTTGATATCACTCGTATTACCGATTTCTACGCATATTTAATAAGAAGATATAGATAATTTTTCGAGACACTTCCTCACTCCGTGATTCCATAGCTTAGTATTAATTTCATATCTCAGCATTGATTGACATATTGAATTTATACATTTATAGAATTTAACGAAGTCAACAAGCTAAATATTAAGTAAAACACAAATACTTCCTAATTTTTTCATTTTTTTAACATTATAATGACAATGCCACGCGGCACCCCTTTTAAACATGAAACATAATTTCTCTATTAGAAGACGTGCATGTTAATATGCCTATTATTAATAATATTTTTAATAATTTTTATACACTTATATAAACTATTAAAAATAAATAAATCATATTAAAATTAAAATTGTGTCAGTTTCCCCATTTCACCTACAGTAATAATGATATGATCGTCTTCTAGAAAGAAGAAGATCTTAATTAGTTTGTATGTCATCATCTTAACAAAACACTAATAATGATTGTTTTTATAACTATAATACAAGCGGGAAGATATATTGTAAAATGCAACCGTCACAGAGAATGAAACGAAGCGTCAAGAGAGAAATTGTGAAAATATGAAATGAATACTGAGAACGTTGTTAGTCATATTTCCTATTCAATTATCTCATTTGAAAGTCGATTGACCTGTTGACGTGAGTCGACACTACATTCGACAATTAATTGATGGCGTTCAGAAATATTCTCAGGGCAATCAAATGAAACTTTTAGAAATCATGCGAATGATGGTAAGATATATCACGTCATTGTGCAATATTATCAAATGAGTATTTGCGTAACATCAAATTTATACTTATTATACAAGGTGTCCCATAAGTCTTTTTCATAATAAAAATTCCGTAATAGAACAATGGATGAGTTTAATAAAAAAATGTTGATTTTGCATTTAAGGAAATATTGGGAATTTATTTCTTAAAAATTATGTTTTCTAAATGTGATTCTTTATTTCGCTGGCACTCTTCTAAACGGGAGGTAAAATTTTTGAGAAATGCTCGGCACGTATTCTCCGTGATTGCTGCCATTTCTTCTCGGATATTTTCTTTTAATTGGTCCAGAGAGGGAGCATTGTTACCGTATATTTTTGATTTAAGGTAGCCCCATAGAAAAAAGTCCATTGGTGTCAAGTCGAGGCTACGCGGAGGCCAGTTTATGTCGCCTCGTCGGGATATCAAATTTTCCATAAAAAATCCCGCCCCTCTCCAGCACGTTGCGTCGGTGCAGCGAAATAACCAAAACGAAAAAGACTTTTGGGACATACTGTACTTCACTTCATATGTTGCAGTGCTAAAAATTATAAACAGTTTATTCTAACAATATCATTCAATCACAATTTTACTTTGACAAGTTATAATTCTTTTTTGTAAAGGGGTATTTCAACACACGCTGCGACCACGGACCCAAATAATTACGTTAACTTTGATTTACGACCTCACTGGGCACCTATTGTTGCAAAACGTAATCGACTGTAAGGTAAGTACTACGTAGTGCACAAGTAGATAATATTCATTTTTAATAAACGCACTTTGGGTCCAACTCTTACTTCCCGATCGATGGCGATGATAATAAATAATATTATTTATTAAAAATCGTGACCAGACAGCGGTCAATCAGGCCCTCGGGCAATTTAAACGTTATTGTATTTGAAAAATATTCGACTCACGAGATAAATGTGGTTTTATATCGATAAACTCACACTATTTATATTGCACGGGTATCTACTCACAATGTCTATAGATGTACAATCTGAATTTAAAATCGACAAACAAAATATTATGTAACACTACAACTAAATGCAGTGAGTGAATTTTATCTTCGGTTAATATTATTATTTAAACTATAGGTATCTATTAATTGATTCTCATAAAAATACATAAAAGATCATTGTGGAGAAGAGATTGATAGGTATGAAGTGAAACAATTTAATATTCAAAGATTATGCAATAAATGTGCGATTGAAATGAGATGAAAAAATGAAAAATGAAAATGATGAAATGAAAAAATGAGGAACTGGCATCTCTTCTAGGTTAAATCGCGGTTTTTTGTAGATATGCTAGGCCTGTCTAGGTTTCCTTAAATAAACTATTTACAAAAAACGCTATCTAAGCTAGAAGAGACACCAGTTCCATACTAGTGGTTGCGAAAACCTTAAATTAAACATATATACGTAGATATATCATCTCAATCTTTTCGCGCAGTATCTTATATTAAAACACTATCAACATAATAATAAGTTTTGATAACATAATAATAAGTAATAAATGCCCTTGAGGTGAAATTTTACGAAAATGGTGCTATATAAGTTATCCAATGATATTAATAATGGACGTGAATTTTCTGTTTTAAGGATTCTACCACAATCTTAAATATAAACTACTTAAATTAATTACTATGGTAAAGAGAGAGAAAGCGGCTCCAATTACAACCACTGATGGGGATATTGAAAACGCGGCTCGGTCGCATCTGCTGTCTTCAAGGTATATCATTAATATAATAAATGGCATAGAAAAAACGATCGAGCTATTTTATTTTATTTTAATCTATTTTTTTCTTTCGAATATACAATATTTAATTATTTTTATAAGCAATCTAAATACACTTCTTAACAATCTGTGTAAGTATTAATAATTTATTTGTAAAAATAGACGCCACTCACATGCCGCTGACCTGTGCCGAACTAAACTGAAAACCCACCAACATCAGGTTATCGGGGTCATCGTAAACATATTAAATCTGCGCATAAAAAACATAGTTTTTCTCTAAAACCTCTATAATTAAGAATGATCATTTCCGAAAATTGTGACATTGTCCTCATTGGAGGTGAACGCTGAAGCGACCGACGAAAGAGCCGTTTGTGTATAATTTTGAATCAGCTCCGCAAAAGGCGACTATTTATTGTATTAACGTTAGACCTTGACCCCAAATGAATAAAAGGAACGTGTATTTATTATTATTTTGAGTGTTAAGAAGTATTTATTTTATAGGATTTTTCATGTTACTAAAATTGTATATTTTTCACTTACAATGTACATACAAAAATGTTTGCTTTAGAATGGGCAAAGCTCAGTGAGAGCTGCATCACAAATATATTATAATATTGTTGTTCCGTATTCGTAAATAATTATTGTTTATAGGTTAACACATATACTTCCATATTTGAATCAAAATGATTATTGTTAAATGTAGTACTATATTGTCATCAGTCTTTAGTTTGTTCCTACCCCTCAGCCTATTCCCAAACCAGTACACATTGTTCCTCTGGCTCGAATTCTTGCTTTTGAATTCGGGGAGAAGAAGTGTTCTCATGTGATTATTCGTGTTGGATCACCACTTCATACGCCGCTGTGATTTTGTCGTGTTGTGAACGTGAAACTCATCAGAGTTTGTGTGCTGCGGCAGTGTCATACATTGGGTGAACTTCCGGAAGATCATCGAGACGGCGTCATCGACCAGGTGAGTCGAGCTGTCCTTTGGTTCCGTGAGTCCATCCAGGTCATACATCTATCGTTCCATTATTTGAAAGCCATCTACTTTATTTTTATGTATCAATTTGAAAAGTGTAATATATAGGTTCGAAAATTTGTACATAATCGGTTAATGCACGTTTCTCGGATTGGAATAGATCCAGGTTCGAATCACCGTAGCGACAACAATATTTTTCGATAAAATTGATTTTATATGTACATCTTTCTAATTAATACATTTAATTAGTATTTAAAATATCACAGACATATGTTCTGAATAATTACAACTTCCCAATGAGAATGTGTTATGTTTAATAATTAAATATTAGCATTACATTAAAAAATTTGACATTGTAACGAAATATTTTGATTTACTTTCTCTTTCTCTTTCTCTCTGAAGTTCATTTCACATTATTGGACATGGTGGTCCTGGATATCATCCCACTCTCGTGGCTACCTTAACAATCTGTAACATGCTGACAACTGTTGCATGTAAGGCGGCATAGAGTAATGATCTAGTCATTTATTTTATTTGATCTATTCATCTTATAAGGAATCGTCCTCCCATTACCTTGCTTTCGGTGGTGCTGAGTCTTGGTCTCTTTAATTTTCCAATTAGGTTACCAACCTTTATGCCATACAGATACACAAAACTTGCCTTCGAAAGAGTTAAAAAATTAGTTATCATTTTATCGGAAGTTCGCGGGTGGGCTGAAATTTGTTACGGGTATTAAGAGGAAATATGTAGGAAAAAACATTGTCTATGCCAGAGCGGGATGATACACGTATCAAGTGTTAAAAGTTTATTTTAAAATTAGATGTCTATTATGAACGTGTTGTAAAATGTTCCCCTCAGAACACGTTTAACCCAGTGACGGGAAAATTTACTAATGTTTTCCTTATAAGTAGGTAAATTGAATTAAATAAACCATTATTATTGTTATTGAAAAAATAATAAGTGGAAAAAAACGGATCTGGAGATATATAATAGTTTTCATAGACAAAGTAATATTATATAATTTACGGTACGGATCAAAACCTTGATTTTAATTATTATTAATCGTAATTATAGTAAAACAAATTACGTAAATCACTTAGAAAGATACGCGAAAAAATCTATTTTATGGATCTAAAAATATATCTCCGAGACCGACCCTGGAACTTAATATTGCCGGTAGACTTTTTTACCAATTCTTTCCACAGTAACCTTACATATTATCATCTGATTTTGTTCTATGTATATATCTTACTTTTTGAGTAAGACATCTAATTTCTCCGTTGGAAGTAAATCAAAGGAAAACTAAATGATTTATCTAATTTGTCTAAATAATCAAGTAAATGTGTTCTGAAAAATAAGACAGTTCATTTTAAAATTAATAATTGTGATAGATACGTATATAATCATTATGAAAACCTGTTGTCGTGTTGAGCATTTCCTTAATTCTTTCTATGTAATAAAAGGCAATGATGCTCGAGATATATAGAAAATATGTATCCAGTCACTAAAATGCAATCCAAGTGGTATTTGAATTCCAACGTTGAGCGCCACGTTATCTACAATACTTTTATCGGCATACTTCATGTTTCAAAATGACTCGACCATTATAGTAATTATTCGTCGTGTGATGATAGGTTACGTCTCATTATACACTCGTGTTACATGTTGTGATAGGTGCAAATGTAATGAAAAACACGATGGTTCCGTTACTCGTCGGATTTGAGGTTAAATCAACATTACCCACTTACAGGTTCCTCGGCGACCGGTGACTGGTCCGATGTTCGCGTTCGGCAATTTGCACTAAATTATGAAACGTTAAATAACACGTTAAATCGGCCGACGGCGGAATAAAATCGCGGACGTTAGAAGAATCAAACCAAATTTAACGGGTCAGACTTGTTTCAACTTTGTATTGCCCACTCCCGGTGGTTTAACATCAGATTGGGGTGATGAGGTCGCTAAACTATTTTACGAGTTAAGCCTGGATAAGTCGAGTGACGCGGGTGCGTGTCCGGTATCAGTATTGAAATATAGCTTGATAATGATTCTGCTATATTTAGTGATCGGATATTAAGAACTATGTTAAGATGTATTTTAAACATCTATTTTCCCACGCTTATCTCAAAATGAAATAGATCTTTACGTAATTAGCATATAATATGATTATATAATATTTTGTCTGTTCGCTGTATTTTGTGATGAAAATGTGATATTTTTCTCATTTTTGTATTGTTTTCAAGAAACTACTAACAATGAGAATATTACATTATTACTAAATAATAAAATTGAATAAATATCCTCTGTAGAGAACAATTAATAAAGATACTATTTTTAATATTTATTGCAAACTTTAAATTGTGGTTATTATTGTTTTAAGCCAATTTCCACATCTTTCAACATTGTAACGATTTATGTTAGGTGCTAGATTTAATTTTTAATTAATTATTATTTTTCAATTCCTTTTTTTTTTAAATTGAATTTTAAAACATAAGATCAATTTGACATGGTTTTATTTAGGTTATTTAACATCCTGGTGAAGAAAAATGTATTTTCCGAAACCGGTTGGTGTATTAAATTTAACTCATAATAGTGGTTAAAAACAATGTTATAAATATTTTATATTTATAAAGATCCACTATAGAGCACGTCTATACCACAATAAATACAGACTTTCTTTAGAGTGCGTGCGTATCACCAGCGGCGTAACTATGCTAATGCAGCCAATACGGTGGCATTGGGGCCCACTTCAAATAGTTTACAAAATCATTTTTCACAAGTATTGCAAAAACACATGAAAATATTGTCGATATATACAGTAAGGCCTCGCTAATATGTCGGATTATAGACCAGTTTATCTCCGGTAAAGTTAAATATTTTTAAAGTGCATATAAAATGCCTTCAAAATGTAAATTTTATATGAGACGAGAAACTAATTTTGTACTTATCTATTTATTGGATTAACCACGCAGAACTAATATTCGTACTTATTTGGAGGGGCCTTTTTTCCATTCTGCATTGGAGACTAATTTTTGTAGTTGCGCCACTGTGTATCACAAAAATTAAAGAACCTCTTTAGGATACGTGCATATCACAATGAATAAAGATCATATCGAAATATGAATAAACCACAGGTAAGCCCTGGAGATCTATCGAATAAATTATAATAAAGAAGACTTGAAATAAAATTGAGCCTTTACGTTAGGACCATAAGTTTCTGATCAATGTCCCTCGCTCCCCCAGCATAAATATGTAATATAATATACACATGTGAATTACAAGTCACACAATCGAGGAATATTCACATCTAATGAAGAAGTGGGACAAACTGGTTAATAGGTAGCATTGTGACTTACAGCCAACGTAGACGCACACAGCCGACACCAGCAGGAAGACGAAGAAAGCGGCCAGCAGCGCGCAGCCGCAGCGACAGCCGTGGCTCAGGTGGCGCCGAGTGAAGCGGATGTCGCTGTCGCAGGACAGGGTGGAGCCCGGGCCCCCGCGAGGGCGCCGCCCCCCGCCGTACGCGAGGCTGGACATCTGGAAAACAAATAATTAAATTGATATGTCCCTTAATGATGAGAAAAAGAATCTATACCTTGTTTATTAAATACTATTCATGATGTTCAACTTAAGTATCTAGCTTCGCGGAAGTATAAATATACAAGTTGTATGTAAAGAAAAAGATAGATTACTTTACATTTTTTTTAATATTAAAACATATTACATAAATAATAAGATAAAAAAACTTAGTATAAACTACGATTTATTAATAAATCAACATGTTAAGAGTAAGCTAAAAATCCTTTTTGCAAATGGTCACCTTTTTAAATTTATTTTCATGGTAGTTCTTACTTAATCACCTGTCATGTATATTTTTATAGTTTTGTTTTTATCTATGATTATATTTTTAATTTTTATATACATTGTTTCCTGAAGAAGATACCATAGGAATCGAAACATGTGAGAACACATTCTTATTGTGCAGTTGTAATTTTTCAGAACATAGGTGTGTGATATTTTATGTGACATATGTATCAATTTGAAAGTGCAACATGTAAGTTCGAAAATTTGTCGTCAAATCACTGTGCTGGTGTAGCATAATTGGTTTATGCATTTCCCCGGATAGGAAGAGATCCAGGTTCGTCCGGGTAGCAACAACAATATTTTTTCGATAAATTAATTTTATATGTAATATCTTTCTAATTAATACATTTAATTTGTATTATAGTGGTTTATCTTATCAGGTGAATACATTATTGTTGTGAAGTTGTAATTATTCAGAACATAGGTGTGTGATATTTTAATTATGAATTAAATATATTAATTAGGAAGTATATTAATTAGAAATTAGGAAATATATTAATCTCTTTCCTAACCTGGGAAGGTAGATAGATGGCTCTGTCAAATAATGGAACGATTAAATGTATTAATATCAAAAAGGTAACATAGAGGTTCGAAAATTTGTCGCTGTAACATAATTGGATAATGCACCTTCCCCGGTTAGGAAAGAGATCCAGGTGGCGCAACAACAATATTTTTCAATAAAATTGATTTTATATGTATATCTTTCTAATTAATATTTTTTATCTTATCATTTATATAATATGTAGCCACAAAGTAATTTTTCTAATATAGAAGGAAACAAAAAAAAAGATCTTTACATCAGCACCGGAACGACTAATTTACAATAAATGCAATCTTTGAGAGGTATTCTAAAATATCTTGGAATCGTCTGCAAGCAAGATCCTTATTATGTATTTATTACAAATATATTACTTTTCTCGCTACTTCATTTTATCAGATAATTTGTTTTAATATTTAAAATCTAATAAAGAAATATTTTTTTAAATGCATATTAATATGACATAACGCAGCACCTATTAATAGGATATGATATCATATAAATCTTCACGAAATTCGCGATGGATTGATGTACTTTTTTTAAAAACGATTAATAATGTTTTATTTATGATAGTATATCTCATACTGCATTTCATAAAATTTTTAGCACCTACATTATATATGGTTGCCACGAGTATTTTCTTTTCTCGTAATCAAATGTCAATATATAATATGAGATGAAATTATGGTTTGACGTGTAGATGGTAATAAAAATGTTACCTACGTAGGACCAATAATTAAAAGGAAATTGTTTGATTGCTTCGCTCATTTTAACGACAGAGATAAAAGATTTTTTCGAGAGTGTTACGGTCCGTGTCTACGGATGAGATTTTCGTCTCGAGACAATCTTTGAAACATAGATTATTCTCCTATGAAGATCATTTGGAAACAATTTTCAGTTTTCGTAATCCACTGTGTACTAACGCACTGTCTCGGAGATTCGAGCATCGCTATTTGCCGTCAAGATAGGATATTTTTAGGAGATTTTCACAACTAAATAAAGAATATACACATACATACATTATTTATTTTGTCTCTCGACTTATTTCATATACGTTGTTTATTATTTAAAGATAAAACATGCGTTTGTTGACTGTTGATGATCCATTCGTCCGTTGAGTCAATTTGAATCGATACAAAATTTTGAACAATGTCGTTAAAAATAATAAATGTTTAATATAATCTCTTATATTTGCAAAATACTTCAGAATAAATAGTTGTAAACATTCTAGCTGGTGTTCGTGACACCTTTCGAGTCTCACTATCAAGTCGAACGCCGTACACACGGGTTTTGCTTCATCCTACCAATCTCAAACGGTGATCTTAGATTTAATCTCAAGAACAAAATATCAACACGTCGTACGCGAGATTTATTCAAACTAAATCTTTGAGACTTGTCTCTCAGTGTGTCTCACTCCGTGGTCACGGGCCTAAAGTTGGGAACTAAAGTAATAATAATCATTTTCACTTCGTATGCACCTATGCACGTAGGTACATTATGTTTGTTGAACATGAGAAAGTTTAAGTGATCTAATTGAAAAGTATAGCGGAAGTACATTAACCTACATTACACGCCTGATTTATTCCCATAAATATTACAGATAAACTTTTAAATGCAAATAAAGGAAATCGTTTAAAATATCTTTCAAAATAATTATTACTCTGCCGATCAAATATGAAATATTTCGTTTCGTAACGAGTATTACCAGACGGGCAATATTATAAAGCAACACATCTCGCACAATTTTAGCAATAAAATTAGACCGTGTTTCCATAATAATTTTATATAGAAGATGAATAGAAATCAAATAATTGATCGCATTGGGCAAAGTTTTATTATTTTACCTGAAGGCTATGGATCAGACATGTCTCAATTTCATTTTGGGTTAGTCGCAGATACACATTTGTTAGAAATATGTTTCATAACCATCGCTCCAACAATAACGACGATAATTAGGAAAATATTTCACAAATAATCATAAACGATAATTGTAGTATATATATATATATAATTATTCTGTAATTAAATGTATGACACACCTAATCTAAACCAAACACACTCCATCCTTCTCTAGGTCACCTCAATCCCTCTAAGTATTTATAAGTATATTGTATTATAATAAAAAAAATCATCCAAATTTTACTTAGTTGCACTCTAGAACCTTGATGGAAATATAGTCATCCCCCTCTTCCGGACACCTCACTTGCTACCTGTCTAATATTATATACAGTCGATTCCGCTTAATTGGACCACTGGTTTATCGGGATAACCGGTTATTTGGGCCAAATCCCAAGGAAGAGAAACCAAATAAAGTAACTAATAGTAATTTATTTCGGTTATCTGGGACACCATTTCGTTTAATTGGGACAGTGAATAAATTTTTTAATAAATATGTATATATGTACTTGTAAAATGTTTGAACAATCGTTGGTGCAAAGAATAATGACACAACTCAAAAAAAAATAATTCAGAAACTCCATTTAAAAATTTCTTGTTTGTCCATGATCTTTGATTTTATTTTTTTTTTTTTTATGAATTTACATAAGTGTTACACCTTGAATCCTAACTGTGATGATTCTTGTATCCCACCCGAATCCCTCGGGGTTCTATCCTCTCTTTACTGTCTAATTACTTAGGCCCCAATTCCTTGTAAGTGAAACTCAGTCTTTCCTGTTAACAATATTATACGTTTATTACAACACATTATACAGTAATATAAATTATACATTCAGAGATAGATTAGTTATTCAGAAGAAGCTGTGATGGAAGAGAGCTGTTCCACCAGAGACGGCCTCTTATAAGGTTCATCCCCCACCACTCATCTACTCACATCATTATTTAAAAAATTAATTAAATATATTAATTAGAAAGATATACATATAAAATCAATTTTATCGAAAAATATTGTTGTTACGCCACCGGGATAAAATTGATTTTATGTGTATATTTTTCTAAATAATATATTTAATTCATATTTAAAATATCACAGACCTATGTTCTGAATAATTACAACTTCACAATAAGAATGTGTTCCCCTAACACATCATTATTGATTATTTTATTTTTTCATATTCATATGTACATCTAAAATTATATATTATATTTCTGTAATTCAATATTTTTTCCAATAATTTAATAAAGTTCAAAAATATGAACATATTGTTTTTTAATTCACCTTAAACTTCGCTTATTGGAGCCAGCCGCTTATTTGGGACTAAATGTTTGGGCCCAATGTGTACCAATTAAGCGGAATCGACTGTATATCGTTACTCTTTAGAGCCTGTACAAAACAATGGAACTCCCCTCCCCTCGTGGTATGCACTTAACTTATAATATCAGGTTAACAATGGTGTATATATTCAGTCAGAATGCTAATAAGTTTTAGGCATTGATTATCATAAATAAATATTATTTTAAAACACAAATATAACTATCCTATACTCGTAACTATTATCAGTAACTCTACAATTGGCAGGAGATGTAGACAAAATCTGGAAGTATATTTTGTAAGTTATCTATTGAAAAAATTATAAAGCATAATCAAATGATTCTGGAACAAAAAAAGTTACGATACTCTTAAATCACTATCAATTTTACAAAAGTTTTTACAAATTACCATTATTAGTCTCACTATATAGTATTTTTTTTTAATTCTAATAAAATAATGTCCAATAATGACTAATGCAACGGTGAAAACGTTTTTTTTATTTTCTAAAATGGTCGATAAAGCGTAACGACAGCGCGACGTTCACCTTTCAATTTGAAAAATGTTTAATTCAACAATCAACTGTACGCGACCAAAAATTATTTTGTGAAGGATATGAACATTAAATAATAAACGAAAGATACTTCCAGGCACGGTTAATTCTGTAAAGCTTTATATTAAAATAATATTTTATAAATTAGTACCGTGTAATCAATATCATATCTGCACTCGCTCTCAAGAATTGATAATGTATTAAAATGCTTTAGAATTACATTATTGTATCACAGCACTTTCACTATAAAAATATACATTTAGATATTTCCGCGGCGCAGGTGAAGTCAAATTTCTAACTTTCTTTTAACTAGCAATAGCTAAGTACTTAGATACACTAATCAGTATTAGTCAACGAATTTTGGATCTAATTAAACAACATGAATAAATATTTTAATAGTCCTATGACGCCACGTGAAAAGAAATATGTATTTTGATGTAATTGAATGAGACTTCATAATTCTACTGTCACATTTACGTAATATATGATCAATTTTAATATTTCTGTACGGTATGATGACATAATAGAAATATTAAAAAGAATGAGAAGATTTTTGTGAGTACAAAATTTTGGACGGACAGTAAAATAATTGAAACCTTGCTCAATAGCTGTCCCGGAGAAGAGAAAAATACTATTATAAATATTTTCAATTGCCGTTATTCAAGCTTTATTAATATTCGGCTAATAGGCGATTCGGAATATTCGGCCAATTCGAGTTGAACTAATAATATACATCATTATTGTATTTACTACTTAAGCTTAACAAAACGAGAAGAATCCGTCCGTAGTATTTTAAAAACAACTGATAACCGTTCTCTCTAAAAGCCCACTCCCCACCCCTCACATAATATCGACTCTATCGACAATACAACCCACCCCATTTGCGAAGGTATACCGTTAAAACTAATAATCCAAGATATTGCATAGTCTAATGCTTAGCCCATTAAAGAAAACCGAAGAAAATTATAATCTCGAAGAAAAAGTGACGATTGCAACACGTACCTACATATTTAATAAATAACTAGCTGTTCCTCAATCGAACTAATATTTTTAATTAATTTACTACTTGTTATCCCGTACAGTTAATTACCTAACCGGGATTCCTCACACCGGCCATGTTCACTAAGTAAATACTATATGCCATATTGTTTTAATGGCATCATAGTATTACCGGTAATAACTAGCCAAAGTGGGTATCTATCGATCGGTAGGTATATCCGGATTCGTTAAAATACCTTTCTCGAACTATGTTTTTATTTATCTTAAAAAAACGACAGTTTTTATACGAATGTACCGTTCGTTGCGTTTCAAGACGGCATTTTCTAATTTCTTTAAATGTTCAGAACGAAATAAACACTTCCATGAACCGACGCTGTAAATTTGGATACTCATAAATACAATTATTAAAAGATTATACTATATGTCCATATTTGTAACATATTGTATAATCAACAATTGTTATTTGGAAGTACATTTTTTTAGAATAACCACTTAAATAGTACTAAAGCTTTTTAAGTGAAAAAAATATTTGTTTAAATATCAACACCATCTGTTCCCACTTCACGAGTATATATTATATAATATTACAAGGGAAGATGTGTTTAATCAACGTATGTAAATGCTTCAGATTTTTCTAAGGTGGACTTCAATGAATAGATTAATAATACGACGATTTCAGTAGGAATACAATGGAATAAGAATGTTCACTAAAATTGATAATACAAAAAAGAACACCTGTATCACCTCGTTAATTTTTATCACTGTTTGAATTATAATAAATTCTAATAATATACATTTATATACATACATAAAAAAATATTTTATCTTTTTTTAATGAAAATACATTTTTGTTGTGAAGTGGCAATTTCAGAACACAGTCTGTTGTATTTTTAATACAAATTAAAATTAATCAATTAGAAAGATAAATTATAAAAAATCTATTTGTTGAAAAAATATGTAGTTGCTACCGGGATTTGAACCGGGAAACGAGTTAACTATTTTCGTTATGTATATCAACCAATTACGTTTTCGACAAATTTTGAACTACATATATTTATATTGAATATCAGAATATATTCTGTAGTTCATCGCAATATAAAGTTAATATTGCGCTTTCCCATCTTTTATCTATGACTTACTGAACTGCGGTGTCATTGTCAGTGAAAAAATCGACATATTCGCTAAAGTATCGAACATGTCGAACGTGTTTTTAATATCTCTAGGTTAAAATTACTGAAATGTTTTCTCTTTTATATATTCAATAACAGTACGTAAATATATATAAAATTTGTAATGAAGTGTACGCGAAATTTTAAGAATTTTTACGACAGATAAGTATATTTCTTATCTATGGTCGCACTGTTAATAATGCGACGCTGACAGATAGTAATGTTTACGTTTGTAACACGATCTCAGTTTTTTCAAGAATGTCTATAAGTGGAATAAGTTGATACGTAAGAACACCGTTTGTACAATTATTCCAGCGAAGGCAATACAGAATGCACTATGAGAAAAGCAATCGATTGCTTTTTGCTGCTGAGACCTGCGGGCGGCCGATAGTGACAGCTATGTGGTTCGTGATGACCGCTGGGCTACTAGGGCTTCCGTAGAATCTAGAAAAACAATATAATAAGAATGCACAATGCACTACTGTTATAGCAATATAATAAGGGATTTCCACATTGAAATATAGATTCTATGGAAACACTGGCCGCGAAGTAGCCATAATAGCCGCCTGCAGAGCCTAACAGCAAGCAATAATATATATATAATAGCCGATTGCTTTCCTACTAGTATAAAGTTTATTGCTTTTAAAAATGGAAAAATAGATGTATCAATTATAAAGAACTAGGTACCGATTACAAGTTCAAAATATTGATTCCCCGGATAGGAAAAGTTTTAAGTTCAAATTCCGATAGGAACTAAATTTTTTTTTCAACAAAAGATTATTTTCTGTATATTTCTAATTGATTAATTTTAATTTGTATTATTTACTTTGGAGAACATGAATATTTTTTAAAAAACCGCGTTACATGTTTCAAGTATTACAACGCAGTTTCGTGACATTTTACCCGAAATGTCTCCAAAAAAAACCATTATATTCTCTCTAGAAAAAACACACTCTTAAGATTTTGGTATATTAACTTGTATGTAACGGTTATTTGGATTGGATTTGGATTAGATTTGAATATAACAATCCAATAATGCAATTCAGTACATCTCTAGTAATGAAAATTAATACCTCGGTGTTTCGGTATAATGCAGTGTCCATACACGTATAATGCATATATATACTTAAAAATGTTAAAATATTCATCTTTAGCAATAAATTGGTAGACGTTTAGTAAAATTTTTATTGCAGAATAACAAAATGTTATGAAAAAATAAACTAGAAAACTCTCTAAGAAGTGAGATGCAATTATATCCAAACCGCGAACGGGATTGGAAATACGAAGTTTCTCGGCGGTCGGGTCACTGATGCACTTTACGAAACTTCCCTCGTGACTTGTGCGCGCACCGTACCGAGTCCCTCTCTATGCTCTGACAACCAACCCTTTTCTCATTTCTAGTCGAATATTTAGCAATCGATCGTTACACTGCACTCGCTGCACTGCGACGGTCGACTCGGTTATCAGTTATGGAGTGGGTAGCTATGGACTATGAACATATAAAACATATACTGATAAAATTAAATAGTTACAATTAAGATTTTTAAAACTTATAGTAGATAACAGAACGAAGTGGTTGTATAAAGATGATTATGGTAAATTATTTACAATATGCAAAATCTACCAGTTGACAAAAAAGACATTTACTATAATATTCGAAGAGTTAACCATAGCTATTCTACTAGATCGGCGGGTCGAACCACGAGAGTACCGATCGCGAGCAATGTGTACGGTGAGAAAACGAGAGAATGTGCCAAGAATATTTAATAAAATCAATTAAAGCGATATTTAAATATGTCCAACAACACACAATTACTGGATTTTTACCAACAAAGGCTCTGTTATCAAACAAATATCAGATATGTGATAGAGACAAGGCTATTTTTTTATTATATTTAATGGAAAATATATGGAAGTATGGGAGTATGGGGTAATTATAGGACTTACTTATATACTGTTTAAAAAAAAAATGGAAAAATAAATCATCAAATTTGGTCCATAGAGTACTCAAAGCAAGTCCACATACTAACATATATACAATTTTCAAAAATTTGCTAAATGTGGAGATTAAGGGATGAGAATTGGTGAACGTTATATATATATATATATATATATATATGAAGTGTTCACTTAACCCAGCCGAAGACAGGTCGTAAGCCCTGTAATTACCCTATTCTCCCATACTTCCATATATTTTCCAGTAAATATATTTAATAAACATCTTTGTCTCTATGAGATATCTGATATTTGTATATAAAGTAAATAAATATAAAGTGAAAGAACACATTTTTATCAATTTTTTTGTTTCCTTGTTTATATTTCATTTATTAAAAAATAATGTTGTTGATAAAAACTCAATAATTACTATGTAAAAGGCAATCCTTTCCGTAAAACTGTTATACAATTTAAAAAGTAATTGTATATTGCAATAGCAAGTCCCGCGCTCTTATCAACTTATTAAACTTAACAAAAAATTATCAATTATATTATGAACAAAATTTTAAATTTGTAAGCGCATATTTTTGATCCAAAGCAATTAAAATCTACTACCACGAGGCCTGAAATAGAATGACATGTCAAATTCAACATTGAAACACCAGCCATTCACGGTACTGTAGTGTACATAGCACAATTCCCGGACTTATCATGTTCAATCACAGACTACTAAATATATAGACATGAACTAAAGGAATTTTTTTGTTTTAATATTTGCATTTTGGTACCACTTACGCAATCAAATAGCTCTGAGATTTTTTTTAAATATATGACTCGATTGGAACGAAAATTTAAACGCTGACAATATAATATGCATTAATGTAAAAAATACGTCCTGTTTACACAAAGATTTAATGTGTCGAAAACTATCGGATTTATGTTTACACAAATAATGTATGTAGAATGCCCCTCGTCCCGCAACTAATGTTCCAAACCCCTCTTCACCTATATATACATTTCAGATCGTGTCTATTCATTTACTGGTCTGTGTGTACAATTCTTATTTATATATCGATACAGAAAGTCACCATGAAATATCATTAGACTGAGACACATATTTAATGTCATTCAAACAGACTCGGATTTAATAAATAAGATGATGCATAGCCGAAAATATTTCATTGCAGAATGAGCCATTTACTATGAGGCTTAAAATATTAAAGAAAGTTCCGCTTCAGTGCGAATCATAAATAATTATGAGGCGACCAGAATCTTCTCGAAAACAGTGTCGTTGACAGAATATGACTGACGTCGTTTCCATACAAAATCACCAAGAGATTACTCTGCCAGGTAGAAGAAAATACACATGGCTCTATACAAAGAACGTCATTGATGCATTCAGACAGTGTGTCAAAAGCAATACCGAGTGTTGTCATCATTTGAACCGCGAAACGATATGATGACACTCACGTTACACACTAAATCAATCAAGCAACGTTTCAAACCACGCATGATGTGAAGCATTTACGTTAAAATTAATCATTTCTGATAATTTTCACTTTTTATTGATTCGATTTTAATCCAAAACACATTTCGTAACAATTTATTTTTCCATTCATTCCGTGAGTTAAGGCCGGTAATGTGATCCTGACTAAAGTAAAAAGTTACTAAGGTATTTTTTTTTTTTGCGAAAACGGGTTGTTTGATCGTTGGTAAAAAATATTTACTTGTCTTCTTTGTAGTAAACTCATTTTACTCTTCGATATGCGATAGTAAAAACGAGAATCGATAGTTAAATATGGCGGACTCTTCACAGCTGTTGATAATTTAAAAGTTGCAATATATGACGATATCATTCAATATCCCGCTATTTTAGTGATGAGAGTTCGTCCGATGATGATCTCATTGTTTAATATACATTGGTGTATAATCCGGAATATTTCACCACCAAAGTGACAGATTTCAAACGCAAGGCGAAAAAATCCGTAGATAAAGCATAAAATAAAGCATATTTCATGATTATTTGTTACATCTATAGACATTTCATCTATGCTTTGACAATAGTAAATTTGACGTTCAAACAACCCGCAAACGATTTTGACCACGGGCGTTAGTAAAAAATTACTACTGATCACACAACCGACCCTTAATGTATTTTACTGTTTGACCATTGGACAAAGCAAAACTTGCCAAAAAATATTCCCTTATGAGGTAGATTCGAAAAAACAATACGAGAAAGTTTGACCAGTTCTTATTACCAAATAAAGGCAGCTGTTGCCAGAATTACTGCACCCCTTCACGGCGAGGGGTTATCGCCCCGACTCATCTACAGGAAGCGGTCTTGAGAAATGTAACGATTGCGATTTTATTCAAAGTAAAATTGTGAGTTAAATTAACAGCACAGACTTCTCGTAACAATGAACACCTAATAGCGACCATTAGTGTTTCGCCCGTCAAAGCGTTTTTCAGTAGAAAATATTTCAAGCTACTTTGGTACACTTAACAGACATTGTTATATATTCAAGCAGTCTTTTGAAATAATCATTATCTGTTTTCGACGATACAAATATGGCACGAAATACGTTCTTTTTAATTATTGATATTGGATGTTAAACCGATTTTCTTCGGTCCAGATCGATGCATTGTATATTTGTAAACGATAAAATATTGTGTAATCATTATTATAGATGTAAATGAAATGAAATGTGTTTACGCAAAACTCTAAACGATTCCGCTTTATTGGGACACATCGGGCCCAAATATGTTGTCCCAAACAAGCAGCTGGCACTAATAAACGAAGTTTAACGTAAAATTAAAAAATAATATGTACATATTTTTGAACTTTATTAAATGATTGAAAAAACTATTGAATTACAGAAAAATAATATATAATTACTAGGTATACATATAAATATGAAAAAATAAAATAATCAATGATGCTAAAAATAAAATTAACAAACAATTATAATAACAGTAACTTAATAAAAATAGTATTTATAACAATAAAAAAAATATTTCTCCAGGAATTCATCAATTGTATTGTGTTTTTGTAGAATTGCAATTGTACCAAATCAGCGCCGGCGGTCAGTACGGACGTTGGCCATTTATTAACATATTTATTTTAACTTTTAATTCACTGTCCCAATTAAACGGAATGGTGTCCCAGATAACTGAAGTAAATTACTATTAGTTACTTTATTTGGTTTCTGGATTTGGCCCAAATAACCGACTGTCCCGGTGGTTCAATTAAGCGGAATCGACTGTATTTAAAAGGCTATTATTTGTATCAATTAAACAAAGGTATATATTATATATATCGATAAACCGTTAAAGAGTATATATTTACATGTTTGTTTATAAACGACGGTGCAGATATAAATTTACTAACCTGAATATTCGACATTTTATTTTCTATTACCGGAACACAATACATTTATTTATATATGAATCAATAGGCTACCTTTTGCCCTTCAACGGCTACATGATCATTTTATTGAGAATTGTGAATGCCGTACTGCCCCGTGAATTGTATAATTCCTCTCCATGTTCCGAACAGTTGAAAGAATGACCTTCCTTATGAAGTGGTCGCAGAACCGATACACAACAAATTTGTTTATATATTTATACCGTTGACAGTTTTTGTTGCCGAGCGCGTCACACAGTGGGTACAGCGTGTTATAGCAGTGTTAGGTCAATCCACATTCCAAAGGATATAAAGGACAACTAGTACCTACTCTGCGATATACGTATTGTCACGAGATATAATCCATATAATGCTCAGTATCACGAAATCCTTCAAAGCCTATGACATTTAATATCTAGTTAACGATCTTGACTACAGATTAAGCAATAATATTATAACATACGCTATTAGAAAATATTAAATATCATGAAAATGAGACAGAACACTTTATGTCGCTGTTAAATTATCATTTTTGTGAAAATCCAATCAATTTTAGTGAGCAGTTAATCAGTGAGATGAGGGGGTTTCCTGATATCGAATTAACTAATGATGAGCTCAAAATCACTGATATTTTGAGTCACACTCACTATCAGTGATTGATTATCTGGGAATATCGTGATTCGTGATTCAAATTTTTTATTGATTTTCTGATGCCGCTGATTAAATCAATTATCACTTGGATCGGTGCCATCTACCGGATTTTCTTTCATTTGATTATCGCCATATATACGCCATCTATTGGAATCTGTTTTTTTGTTGATAATGTTTATGCTTGCTGGTAACTTAATTTTGTATGTTTTTATTTTTATTTTGTTGGTATGTTTGTATGCATGTGCAATAATTTTCTATTAATTATTCAAATTATTTATGTTCTTTACGCAAATGAAGTTTTAATAATATAATTAATGAAGCTGAAAATTATGATTTTTTTTAAATTATTTAATGTATTGTGATATCAAAAACTGTGATCACAGTCACAGTTTTCAATCATTGATATTATCGAATACCAAAATCTATCACACCAGTGATTCAAGAGTAGCATTTTATCACTAGTATTAAACCCAGAGTCGAACTATAACCTATCTGAGATTTTTCTTATGATCATTGTTTCGTAATTCTTTCGATAAAGTAATAAAATTGTCACTCAATTCTGGTTTCCCAATTCTTAATTATAATTCGAAGACATTTAGTTAAATTTTAAGACATACAAATTTCAAATTTTTAATTGAACGAAATCCTCATTTTTTATTTGATCAGTTTTCGTACTTGAGCTGTATGAAAGATTCCAATCTCACTCACTAGTGACCGTTCTCAATTAGTCCTAATTCATAGCAACTCGCGTTTTGGCTTCATTTAAAAAGAATGAGAATATTGATGCGAAAAACTTTCACGCTTGCGTCTTTTTTTAAATTCAAAATGAATTAATTTTACACGTCATCATTGCTTCGCCCAAAAGTGAAGTTAAAAAAACTCTTAATTGATAATATTTTCTCGATAAAAGAGCCTCAAATATTTTGAGGCGTGCATTTTCTCCAGAAGAATTCATTACAATTTTTACAGTTTGTGCGCGCGCATCCTAAAAATTCTTACAGAAAAAAAAAATTTAATGAATTAGTTGTTAAATTTGCATTTATATCAGAAAATCATGTTAAATCAGATTTTTGCACACAATAATTATAATATAAGACATGATTATTCATTACCATATCTAATTAATTGGATTTTACTGTCCGCAAATCATTGCACTTCTACGTGCTAAACATGCGGTCCTTCTCTCTCGTGATCGGCGAAATTAGACGATTAGATAGTTATTTTATAATTGGGAGATTTTAGCGAAACTCCACCGAGGAAACATACGATATTGAACGGAGCGTAAAGTATTAATCTCAATAGAACGGCGACTCAGATTATCAAGGCTGCAAATCTACGCGGATTTTATCCTTTCTCTAGAATTTGCATCGACAGGTGCTCAACTATGATTTTGTATCGGTTCATTCGAACAAGTACGGGGGACTACATTATTTAGATTGTCTCCACTTCAAGTTCTTAAAAATTTCCGGGGTTATATAAACAGATTGGTTTCGAATAATGGGTACTAATTTTACAGCGCGCTCGTGCAATGTATACAATTATCAATGATATCACAGTTTTAGTAACTCAAGCAACTTTAGATGTGAAATAGCCCATTCTCAAAACTCTTGTGTACCTTTAGAAGTGCCCCGATATTCATTTATTATAAATCTAATTAGAAAGTGAGCAAGACAGAAAAACTACACGATAAACATGAATGTCAATTTCTATAAATGTACACGAGAAAACAGATTATTTATGTACCCCTATTCAGAGTATAAAAACGATCCCGAATAACATCAATATTCCATTGGGCGAGTTATGACACCAAGGCCGTATAACGCAACACACTTCATCAGCTAAACCACCCCCTTTACTGACTTTATTTATTTATTTACTAGGATTACTATAATATACTAACGTCAAGACAGACTGATAACAATGACAATGTCAAGGAATAGATGGCGTTCTATTATGAGTGCGGTCATGGACTTCCAAATCCCGTGAGGCCACCGAAGAAGAAGCAGAAGATACACGTAAATTTCTGGACCTTAGAATCTTATATGTTTTTAGTTCTAGAAGCAATTCGTTTAAAAATGTAATTGTTTGATCCAAGGCAGTTAAAATCTTCAATTCATTTATGCATTCTAGGTATTTAAAGGAATATAAGAGCTAAGTGTATTTCTCAAGTATTTACTTTGTCTTAAAATCTTGGTCTTCCTTTGGTTCACATTCAGACTAATATCCTTTGTAGGGGATTATACGTAGTTAAATACTTTTATGCTAGTAAAATCCTCCTATTATGTTGAGGTCTTCGGCGTATTGAACAATTTAAATATTATCTAATAATTTGCAATGTATGTTAGAATCAGAAGAAAGAAACAGTTCGGGAACTGGAGATGAATTGCAAGGGATAGAAGTTGGTGGAGAGCACTTGTCGAGGTGGCCAAATCCCACCCTGAGATGAAGTGAAGAAAAAGAAGTTATATTGAAATCATTGAAACATGAATTTTTGAAATATATATTACTTTTTTTTTTTAATTAGTTGACTGTTTTTCATTTTATTTTATTCAAAATGCATGTTTTGTATACCTTCTAGGCAAGTAATACCATTTCCCCGGTAAACTTAAAACAAATTGTTACTTAACCCACTTTCTTACGGCGGTGAAATGATGCCAACCGCTGACCTGGATAATTATATTATCAGATTCATCTCAACTGTGGGTAAACAACAGAATTTGACTGGAGGCGTCATGGTAAATGAGCTATATTTTTATTAGCCGCAGAGTAATTATTGTAGATTTATTTTTGCTTTAATTACACTGTATATTATGCTTAATTATTGTTGATTTATTTAATCGTATTTAAAGTGTTTGTTAAATATTTAAAAAAAACTTATCTGTTAACTATTTACGAGACTTTAATTTTAACACAATAATTTTTAAAACAAATTAAATTTATCAATTATAAAGATACACAGAAAAATCTATCTATCGAAAAATACTCGGTTGCTACCGGAATACGAACCCGAAAACTCGTGTATTTATCGTTTCGTCATATCTACTAATTTCTCGACATGTTTGAAACTTATCTATTTTTAAATCACCTTTATTTGTTTTAAATATCGCAGAACTATGGTATGTCCTAAAATTGCAACTATTATAAAAAAACAATATCATTTTTTATTAATAAATTTATTATTATGGCACGCGTCTACGAAATGAGACGCTATGAGATAAATCTTAGTACTATGTATAAGTGTTGAGATTTTGATGTGGAAAAAATCAGAGATCAGCTTGAGATTGGTCTAAAAAAACAAAAATTTCAATCCGCGGATAAGACGTTCAATTTGACAGCGAGACTCGACATGTGCGCGCACAAACGTTACCTAGAGCCATAATTTTTTTTTTTCTAGTTAAATAAACTAGAGTTATCTAAAGTTAGATAAACAGATGCATTAAATTACCAACATTCCGTTTTAACCGCTGCCGGGGAGAGTCAATGGAGTGACATTTGACATACAAGTATGAAGTGAGGCACGAGACGGTGAATCTCGAAGAAGGTGTGTATACGGGGACTATGAAAGTCGAGAGTTGTCTCCAAATAATCTCACGGCAAAATCGTATTTCAGAGTTTGTTTCGAAAGACAAAAATCTCTTTGTGGTCACGGGCTATTAAAGGTTCAAATACGAATTATATCCAACCCGTGAAATGATTATTTGGCTATTAAACGATCAAACGAGCAACTCTTAATGTTAATATAATGGTGATAAATGTCAAAATAATATTAGAAAATTACAATTAGATTATTATCTTTATTAGTTATAGGAATAAAAATGAATAAACATTCTTAACATATTATACTTTTTCATGTTTGTCAGATGATAATACAATTTATTCCGGATTATTTAGCCGGAGAGTCTCGTCTTGCCGGCTTTTGTCGTAGCCGATGTTTTGCGGTATTGCCAGTTTGTTTCTTGAATTACGTATTTCATTTCTTTCTAACATTACCCCTAATAATCGCTGAAATGTGACCGTTGTTAGGGGTGACGTTACGACAAAAATCTATCCACGGCAGACTAAATTCTATTATCAATTCTTAACACGATATTAATGCCTCACAAGTATAATTGTTATTTACAACATGTTTACATGACAAAGTGGAAAAGAAATTGTCTTATGTAATTTATTGTGTATATAAATACATACTACGGCATCGCTGATTGACTCATTTCTAGGAGCCAAATTTACATTTTAGCTGAATAATCGTTGTGAGCAAAAACTTTCTAAAGTATTACTCATTTTTATTCTATTTAAAAACGAGACTGGAGTTTACCGTTATTATTAAAGTAACAGAAAACTGATAAATATATATTTTTAAATAATGTGCTTATGTAAACATTTTTATTAGATTATTTCTCAAGGGTACAATATTAACCAATCAAATAATAAAGTCTCTCCAGAGGTCTCTCTTTTCAAGTAAATCCAGCCGATCAATATACCAAAAATATTTGCAAACTACACCAAACTTATTTTATTTAACAAACAAAAAACTTTGAGATGATTGTGATGAATCTTAAACAAATATAAAACTTTGACTATATTAAATGTTAAACAATAATAAAAGAATTAACTATTAATCAATATTAATTGTTTAATAAATTACTTTCAATAAAATACCTATGTGATTTGAAAAGAATTAATGTCACTATTATTACATAGAATGACAATACATTGAAACACACTTAAAAGAAAAAGCGACCTCACAAAGATTTGAATGAATCAACTAGTAAAAAGAAACCAGATTTTCAAAACAAACGTCACATTAGTAATTATGGCCTGTGAACAATGCAAAGAATTTCAGTTTTTTGTGTTTTAAATTTGTAATTTGCGAATAATCTAAGGTTTTTTTTCTCTAACAATAATCGTAAAGTTGAATTATTATCAGAAAAATTATTTTATAAAATTTGATCCGTCTTGATCGATAATATAGTCCGGTAATTGTTTGAGATTGTATAATAATTTAATTAAAATTGTATGTATAGAAAAAATATGAAATGTGGGTGAAATATAAAAATTAAATGCGTGAATAACATTTATTTTATTTGGAGAACACATTCTTATTGTGAAGTTGTAATTATTCAGAACATGGGTCTGTGATATTTTAAATACTAATTTAATGTATTAATTATAAAGATATACATATAAAATCAATTTTATCGAAAAATATTGTTGTTGCGCTGCCGGGATTAGATGTATTAATTTGAAAAAGTGTAACATATAGGTTCGAAAATTTGTTGTCAAAAATAATGTCGTTGTAGCATAGTTGGATAATGCACCTTCCCCGGTTTGGAAAGAGATCCAGGTTCAAATCTCGGTAGCGCAACAACAATATTTTTCGATAAATTTGATTTTACATGTATATCTTTATAATTAATACATTTAATTAGTATTTAATATTTATTTTTAAGGTTTAAATTGTTTTCTGCGGGGACCTATTACGTATCATCTACCTGTGGATGCAAGATGCACCCCAATTTTAAGAATTTTTTTCAAAGTAGAAAGATATATTTTATGGTCAGAAAAATACAGTATTATACACGTAAATGCAAATACAAGTGTATAAAAAAGCTACTTAATGTTAATCATTATTTTTAAAGATTTCGAGGGACACGAATCCGCCCCTGACAATCGTATTCAATAATATTATTATTTAAAGCAATCTATTTGGCGAATTACATTACCTAATGACCGATATAATAACTTTTCCGTCGATCTGACATTTTCATTTCCTTTTGTTGCGGCAACCGGCGCTGTCAGGTGCGCCGAGACGATTACGGCACGGTATTCCCACCGAGATGCACCGCGCGGAGATGAAATTGATACAAGCTCAAATCCGATCTTCTGGTTCTCAGTGGCCGTGTGAAATATTGATAAGTGTGAAAGATTGCTCTGGTCCGTTGTGAAGCAAATTTACCTCGCAATCTGTTGTAAATGCAATCAGTTGTATAACTTTTACGGTAGCCATTTGAGATTCGTTGAATCTTCGCAGAAATTGCATAATAATAATATTGTGTAATGGTCTAAGATTGTACATTAATTTAAGTATTTATTCACTGATGATACCGAAACAACTTTATCGAGTGACTAAAGTAATTTAATTTAATTTTACAAAATTATAAAGCAATTTACCCTACGATACAAGCGTTGCCTAGTGAGGTAGAAAATATTTTTTGATACACTTAAAATGCTGCATTCACGTCCGTGTGTTATGTAAATTTTACCAACACATGAAACATAAAATAATATCGACAAGTTTCGCGCAACCGTCCGTGGCTGAGTGGGCTAACTTATCTGACTTTCTCTTCGTGAGCGCAGATTCAAATCCCCGACTGGCCCGTTTCATCAGCTTATATTTTCACTATGCACGTACATTGGACTAAGACGCAAACTACTTTATCACTAAATACGTGTATTTACTATGTATATTTAGCAAAAACGCAGGCCGCTCCGAACTTACTCAAATTCCAGTTAATCTAATATTATTTTCTGTTTTGCCCATTCCGGAAACACCGGCCGTGGCCGCCTAGCGATCATCATCAACCGTGAAGCGGCTACTGCCTTGCCGAAGCAATCAGATATAGGTAATTGCATTCTGCTGGTTTATTTTAATTATTCTCGGCTAGCGGAGGCTCGGTTAGTACGAAACCTTGTTAACTTTCCATTACGGTGCGGGGTAACACAGCTACCCTAGATTAACATTTCATTAGATAAATAAATTATCCAATCATGAATTATTTATTAAAAAGATATAACTGAATGTAAAAATTAATCATTAATTTTGAAAATGCATACCAAACATTTTTTTTCTGGTTACTACAAATATTCGTACCGTTAGTATATACTTTAATATACTTAGTACTAAGTAGAATTTTACCGATAGCAATGCATCCAGAAACTTTTTTCACTATATAATAAGACTAAAACTAAAAACATTAAGTACGTGAAGCAAAGATGATTGAATCTAGTATCTAGGTCAAAGGTTCATTGCTAGTAAAAATATAGCTTGTAATAGGAAATAGTGGATGTCTCACTAAAATAAAAGGAGCACATGTAAATACGAAAATTCAATGCGAAAGTAAAATTATTAACATAGTTGGTAATTGGTAATTCCCGACAAGAGAAAGTTCCGGGTTCGAGTCCTGATGACATTTTTTGATAGATAGATTTTTTCTGTGTATTTTAATTGATTCATCTAATTTGTTTTAATTATCATATAAACATGTTCAAAAATACCAACTTCAATAAAAATGTGATTTCATTAAAAATACATAGTTTTAAATTATGTTTCGATCTTTTTTCAAATATTTGATTAATGTTTAGTATTTCTCTCCTATTCGTAAGCAGTTGTAAAGCTTTAGTAAGAGAAAAACACATTTTTTAACAAGCTTATTAATTAGGTATCGATAAAATAAAAATAAAATCATTATTGTTAAATTTCCTTCAAAATCGTTACAAACTACGACGCAACTTTTATAAAAATACACACATATTACGAGTCACATCATATCGGCCAAATTGACTTACCTTCGAATCCCAGGAATCCTTTCTCTTCCCATTCTTGTGGTCCATTTTGTTCGGAGTCACGACCATGGTGGATTAATTACCTCACTGTCACTGTGTATACACTCACTGTGGACGGTCCCATCAACAGCGGCGGCTCATTCCGCCTTAAAACATCTACAACAAAAGGAGAACACACGTGAATATGGCACTCCGAGTCGGTTGGACGGCGAATTGTGGAGAGAATTTTAAAACACTTCACGAAGACACAACGAGACCCGCAAATGTAAATTATGGGGAGTACCAACTTCACTCGCCAAGATTGTATCATGCTGGTGCCTTGATAACATCAAGTAACCAGGCTAATAAAAATGCATACAGTGGACTCTCGATTATCCGGAATGCGGATTAACTAAGGCAGTAGAAAATTCAGTTTTTTTTAAATAACTCTGATTCAATTGTTAAAGGGGGGAGGAATAAGGTCTGAGCCCTTTTGTCTCCGACATATGAGGTAACAACAATGGCGTAATATTTTTTGGGGGACCCTATTCGGGGAACGTGGTGAAATTGTTTTATTTTTAATATCAGGTAATTTTAACATTGTATATAATTGTATAAAGTAGTAGCAAAAATGGGTAAAGTTTTTTATATAATACATTTTTTTAAATTTTATATTTTGTTAATTCTTTTTTTATTTAATTTTTTACAAATTTTTATATTTTAGTGAAAGTTTTTATAGAATATTTTTTATAAAATTTGTTCAATAGGGTCAAGAACAGAGTAAAGAAGTGAAATGGGACGAAGATGATGGGGATCGGGTGAGGGATCATACAGGCCGAGGGAGTTTCTGGAAGAGTTTGGGATAGAAATTAATTTAGAATAAAACTTAGACAATAAATCGTGTATGTGTCGTTTAGTGAGGATATGTTTGAGTCTCTGTAAATGTGTTTCTGACAAACCATGGTGAGTTTGTGATTCTCCTAAGGATGTAGTTTTGTTCGGATTCTAAAAATTTTGTGTTACTTGAACCTTGGATGGGGCTCGCGTATGTGAGTATAGGAAGGATGATTGCTTTGTACAAGAGTAATTTGTTTTGTAGGGATAGTGAACTGTAGGAATTTAGGAGGGGGTATTAAAATAACATTGAGAAATATTATACAAAATATGTTTTATTTGACTGTATAAGACTGTGGTGTGAGTTAAATGTTCAGACTTGACAAGATGTGAATTATATATGCCGCGGAATATTAAAGCAACCATGGTCAGGCTTGTAAGGTCTCCGGTAAACTACTTTTCACAATAACAACTGTATTAGTGTATGTAACAGTCCGTTTCAAAAACACGTGTTACTTTTTTTTAAAATATTAAATAAATATATGGTGCCGGAAAAGTCATAGGAAATAGAACACACAACACATACAGATCTAAAATGTTCATGTACACCGTTTGTTTTTTTTTTGCGATATATCTTATATTTTTTATGTTTTCCGTCGCCGCGTATATATGATAGAAATAGGGTTAAGCATATTTATCTAGAAAAAAAATGGGTTATGGAACATATACATATAGGAATATTTATTTTTAATATATGTACGTAGTTATATATTTATACAATGGAAAAAACCAACAAATGCATTCGTCTAAGATAAATATTGGTAATACCTAATATAATATAAAAATACAAAAGGACAACTAATACAATAAAAAAATTAACAGACATAAACTTTCCTAATTTACAAAATTATTTTTTATGGATACCGTGTTTATATGTAACTAATTTCAAACAACAACCCCGCCCACTGACCAATTAAAACGCAGAGCGGCATCAATACACTGTTACAATTTGCATGTTACGTATGATATTAAAATATACAAATATACGTATACAAAAACACAAATCTTTCCATTCTACATGAATTGCACATCAATAAAAAACTCTCAAATATATTGTCTCAGACGAATCCTTCAATTTTTTAAACATCTTGCAAGAATAGAACATAGCTTGGAGATACTTGGTGTGTGAGCCACATCTTAAGATGGAGAGGAAAAAGAAGAGGAGGATCCCCACTCGTTGAACCAACCGAGTGGAAAAAGCCACAGGGACTTCTCTGGTGACAACTCTCAGATCTGCAGGATGCCGGGAAGAGTGAAGTAGTATAGTCAAGAGGGCGGGGATGTCATGAAGGATCGACGTGGATGATGATATATAACGTACCTAAACTGGCGAAATTGTAATTAACATGTCCTCGACCAGAAATCCTGGTCGAAGATGCGTATTTATTCACAAATTCTTATTCAAGTGCGCTTTCATTCAGTGTTTACTTTAGATGCAAGCGGGCGGGCGCAACACGTCAAGTTGTACATTTAAATTTCGCGATTATTTGGAGCAACGAATCCTTGACGATGAGTTAATATTGCGAAATCAGCGTAATACCATTTTCCGAAAAGTGAACAGAAAGAAACAACGAACTTCTTTTAATGCCGTAATTTGAAAAAAAGGGATTTGAAAGATAATTTTTTGTTTTTGTATTATTTTTTTTCCAATATTTTTTTTGGTAGAGTTAATTCGGGGTTTCTTTATCCGTGTTAATCCACCACGAATAATTGAGAATCTTATATGTATAACTTCCATATGAACACTTGTGGTGTACAATACAGATGCACGAACAGCAAAATTCAAGGAACCCGCTTCAAATAGTGCGCGGACGAAATAATTAATTAAAAGTATTACGCCAAAAACGCCAGTACCGCGTGTGGTACACTCTGTCACCAGACGGAGGCTCAGTTAGCTATTGGCAATGAAGATGCACATATGTCGCGTCATTACTGGTATGGTTCATTACATACATAAATAATTGGCATATAAACAAAAAAGAATAAGACCGGTGAAGAATTAATTCACCTAAATCGCTTAAAATTGTATACACGGCTGTGGTTCGTAGTAATTTAGAATTCAACTCAACTATTTGGTCTCCATTCTATAAAGCGCATGAATTAAAATTAGAAAGGGTTCAGCATAATTTTTTAAGGTGTATTAACTTCAAATTGTGTATACCCGTTGAACAATTGAATTATGATTTTATAAAGAGCACTCTTAATTTAACTAACTTGTGTAGAAGAATCATTATTTTTATTAAAAATAGTAAATGGCATACTGGACGCCCCTAATTTAACTGAACTGATTGTATACCACGTTCCTGCGCGGAGTACCAGGTCGTCGGCGCTGTTCCATGTAAATTCATCATATACAAATTTCTATAGGAATGCACCCACACAAAGACTTTAATCTTGTAGATATATTCAGATATTCAAAGTTTAAATATAAGAGTGATGTTTTTGATGCTGTTCTACGTCAAATATACAATTGATTTTGATACTCAGCCCTTCTATGTCAAACCTAAATTTTTATTGTTTGTTTTGCTTACTTTTAATTATTTTTTTTAATGCTATATATGTATATTTTATCAATTTTTATTTTTTATAGATATATTCTATAAATTTCTTTTTTTATGTATATATTCCATGATACTTATGTAGCTGCTCATGTTATTGTTTTCCTTTTCATTCAAAACCAACTTTGTAAAAGGCCATAAGGGCATTAAAAATTATTTTTTTAAATCATTTTATATGTCTGATTGGGTATTTGTCAAGTTAAATCGTACTGTGGTAGGCCACTTCCCTTTTTCGATTTAAAAAAATAGATTTTACGTAATACGTAGGTAAACACTAACCGCACGCCGGTACCATTGGCCGTGAGCAACTTGCAACATGTAAGAAATTAAAAATCATACACCTGTATTAATCTATCATCTATCGTCTAGTTGAAGATTAAAGGCAAATAGACACGGTATATATCGCCACACTGACGTAAATTCTTTCCCACCTTTATAACCCTGATTTTCTTATTTGCCTTACATACTCGTGAAGATAGAAAATAAAAGAATTTTATTCCCACAATAGTATAATAAATAATCAGTTCTCTAACCTCAACTAGATTTACATGTGGTGAGTCGGTCCAATCACATGGTGGTTAATGTTCAGAATAATTGTTAGTAATTTATTTCACCTGATTACAATGCTGGAAGATTTTTTTTCTTATGAAAGTTTCTTCAGAAAGTTAAGCTAAAAAATATCATCACTTCTTCAATATATTCAAAGTTTATATTCAGAATTTTCCTATCACCTTTTGGAAACAAACCATTATTTTGATATTAACAAGGGTTTATAAATTATACATACAAATACTAGGGGTTTACAGTTAAATAAATTTGAAATTTTAGAAATAAGAAAAAGTGTTAATTGCAAGCTAAATATTCTAAATAACCAAATCGTCTTTGCAAATAGTCACCATTTAAATTTGTTTTTATATTAGTTCATACTTATTCGCCATTTTATAGTTTTGTTTTTATCTATGGTTGTATTTTTAATTTCAGTATGCATTGTTTCCTGAAGAAGATACCATAGGTATCGAAACATGTTGATCAATCAATAAATAGTGGTTTAAACAAAATAAATAGTGGTTTAAAATTACGAAAATACAAATTAATGTATTAAATATGTTCCTCTGAGAAATGATTTTTAAAAATTATTATATATTGTTACGTACTTGCCTCTTAAGTATACACCTCGTAATCTGAAGGTCCACGAAATATACTTTGTAACAATTACACGGTTATTACAATACGATACAATTTAGTACAAGGTATATCACTAGTATAAATCAAACGATAAAGCCGATGGACACGCAGAGAGAGAGCGCGCCCTGACGTGCGCCGCCCTTTATAACCTCACACACACGCGCCGACGGCATTCACACATACGCTCATACTCACAGAACTCTTATTAACATTAAATGTTCTAAACCTGCTTGCTGGTCTTGATGATGAAAAATGTCAAATCCAATCAAGTCTCGTCTTCATCGCTAGCTTATCAATATATATATAAGCGCGGTAGGTAGGAAGCAAAAAAACATTAATTTAACTGACACTAATTTCATTCATATGTCATTTACTTACTGTGTTCTTATACTTATTGCTTTAGTAAGAAATACATGACTACATCATTTTCAAATTTGCAAAATTCATACATGCAATCGACAAAAATGTAACCCCTCAGCTTTTATTTATTTAAAGAAATAATGAATAGAAAAAAAAAGAAGAAAAATATTCGAAAGAGAACATTTTTGCACTGTTTTAAAAATATTTATACAAGAATGATGTAATGCATAAACAATTTTCGAGATTCAAGCAAAAAAAAAACTGTGAATAAATACTTCCGCATTACAACAAACGAGAACAAAAAATAAATTATTTAAGAGTGTTGGAAAATGTCAAAACTATTCTAGCTAGAACATTCACCGCACCGGAAGCAAGCCATACATATTAATATTTTCAATAACGTCCTTCGCTTATTGAAAGACTTTGATATTACAAACAAAGAAAATTATGCTCCAGCTAAAATTTATAATGTATTTATTATTTATATTTCTTCTGGTTGGTGTTATTTTAATAAGATTTTCAATTATTTAAAGTACTCATTAGTAACTTGTAAATGATATTGCAATCAGGAGAACACATTCTTATTGTGAAGTTGTATTATTCAGAACAGACGGTCTGTGATATTTTAAATATGAATTAAATATATTAATTAGAAAGATATACATATAATATCAATTTAATCGAAAAATATTGTTATTGCGCCACCGGGATTCGAACCTGGATCTCTTTCCAAACCGGGGAAGGTGCATTATCCAACTATGCTACAGCGATGATATTTTTAGCGACAAATTTTCGAACCTATATGTTACCTTTTTGATATTAATACATTTTTATTCGTTCCATTGTTTGAAAGAGCCATCTACCTTATTTTTACGGAATCTCAAATACCTTTGTGTAATCTGATAGCAGACGCTAGAATTATCAATTCATTTTTATTAAATTTTGGACACATTGATACAACTTTATTATTAGGAGAACACATTCTTAATGTGAAGTTGTAATTATTCAGAACATAGGTCTGTGATATTGTCGAAAAATATTGTTGTTCGAATCCCGGTGGCGCACGATAAAATTGATTTTATATGTATATCTTTATAATTAAGATATTGTAATTGATTAATTTGTCATTAGAGAAGGTAATTTCGTTTCTAAATAAATGTTTGATCCGATACCCATTATTTGTACCTATGTAATGTATTACAAAGGTAGTGTAGTGTATTCTCGGTGTCAACATTTTTGAATTATTGAGATAACATTGTTTTCCTTGCGACAGAATATATTTTCTCATCCCATTGTTTCAGTTTCATAAACATAAAGTGAATTAATTGTTTTTTTAGTGAATTAAATCTATTGTTTTCCGTAAGAGGTGTTTATTTTTCTCAGCAACATTTATTTAATCCTGTGTTTTATTCATTCCTGTACCGACAAAGATATTCCTACGTACCTGTACAATAATAAAACGCAATGAGTGCGAGTGCTTCCGCCACGACTCAATAAACTACGAAACGCCCTGAACTGTAGACCTTCAAAAATGATTATTTCTCAAATGCAAATTAACAACAACAAGAAAAAGATTTGTAATACTCGATGTATCGAGAATCTGTTTATAAAATATTTATTCGAGTTTGTGCATCAGCAGTCAGAGTGGGTTAATTCTCTCCTATGTGCACTGGCTCTACATAAGGCAGTGATGTTTTTATTAGAATACCCAGGGCCGGCCCGAGGGGAGGGCGAGCTCGGGCCCCGCCTGAGGGCGCCGAGCAAGACGAAATTAAAAAGTAAAAAAGGAGAAACAGCTACACTTTGAACAAAATAAAAAGGTTGAGCTTAAAACGAACGTCGTATAGATCCAGAAGATCCATCTACTTCTTCAAATATAACCACAAACGTCTCTGCTGTAGTGTTGCCCTGGAGAATGGCAGCTAATTCTCCAGTATCACAATATTTATAGATTATGGGGTGCCGTTAAAAAAGACTCACCTCAACTGTAATCTTAATTATAACTGGGAAATGAGCTAAGAAATCAATGAAGATTCGGAAACTGGAACTGGGCCCATGTGAAACGAAACTTGAGAGATACATGTAATACAACACTCTCCACCTTATCATCAGCGCAAGATTGAATCACGAAAAAGAGGGTTTGGTCACAGGAGGACGTTATAGCTGCAGAATCTGAGAGAATGTTTTAACAGATCCACTGTTTTTTTTAAATCAGGAATGGGGACGCCCAGAAAAATTTCCCCCGAGGGCGCCACAAGGCTAGGGCCGGTACTGGTAATGCCTTCCAGCTGATGTGATGCGCACCGGTTTGCGCAAACCGGTTATTAAAATAGACCAAGTTATGAAAATTACCAAATAAAAAAACTATTTTTTTAGATAATATAAAAGCAAGTCTCTTGACTAAACCCTAGACTTAAGTATTGTAATAAAACTATTACATCTGGATGATATGACGATCTCTTTTGAAGATATAATACTTTTCATGTATTTATAAAGGTTTTAATCTCGATCCCAACTGTGTTGCTATTGGTAAGGTTATTTCCAGATTTAGGTAATTATTAATTTTATATTTTATTAAAACATGTTTAATAACAAAAACTATGATCATTCGCGTACATAATATTAAAAATGATGTACAGCTACAAATATACAGCCAACCGGTTGTACCAAATTTAGGATGACACCACTTGTAATAATTTATATATATTTCTAAGATTATTTTAATAATTTGTACAAGCGTTCTTTTTTGATATTTTATGCATTGGTATTGTACCCCAAGGTCTGGCGTTAATAATATTATAGAATGTAATAAAAAAATAACTATACGACACGGAATGTGCATATGTAGTATGGCGGTAATGAGACTGAGACATATAAATTAGTTTGAATACGAAATTTGATATATAAATAGATATTTATGTTTTAGTTTTTGTTTAATTCAAGGTTAACATTAATTAATTTAAAATGTTATAACCGGATATCATTTTATGTAATCTGAGATTTGAAGAGAATAAAATTATCGGGACACCAGATTTAGCATTTTTTTATGTGTGGCTTCGTGAAGAAATGTACCGATGGGTAATGAATAACACTAAATTTAATCTTTTTTTGAATTATATGCATTAGAATGCTAAATACAAATTCAGATTCATCTTCAGGTCGATGGGTATTTGGGAAGGTCTTAGATCACTCCGCTTATTTCCTGACAATTGCTATAATACTGGTATACTCAATGTAGGCACATATTATAGTAAAAGTACATGTATTATTTGAAAACAATACAGTAGTAAAAAATAATATAAATTGTGTAGGACTCGAAATTAAAAATTTAATGAACCTGAACAAACGATAATTTCCTAAATTTTTCACACTTTTTTGATCAAAAAGTATAAACTTACATTACAGTACTGCAATATATTTACTACATTAATTTTATTGAATGCAGAATAACTAATAGGAGATGTAACTAAAATTGAAAAGATATCGCGAACTGGAGATATATTTATGAAAATTCGATGAACCGGAACGGCGTTCTGGTTCATTAATATTTTTAAAAAAAATACAAAATCGCTTATAAATATCGAAAACAATTTTTTTTTTAAATCTTAATATTGTGTATATATATAATTTATTAAATTAACAGTGAAAATTAAGAAAAAATAATCGTGATAAGTTCACTCATACCAACAATTAAAGCAACCAACTGACACCATTTAAATGCACTCTCAGTCGACTACAAAACACGCTGCGTTTCTGAACTGTCACTTGTCAGGGAACTTCGCGCGGATTCATTAACGAAATCACTCGGAGAGGAGTCCACACGAGCACACTCGCAGCGCGGTCGGCGGCAGACTGAACTGCCTGTCGAAGTCCTCTCTGCGCTGAACCGCGAAGGCGATGCGGCTGCTACTGGCCGCTGAGGTGTGCAGACTGCAGACTGCAGACGGGCCCAGGTGCGAGCGGACCGGAGCGGGCCGGAGCGGGCACGCAGCGCGGAGCGGACACTGGTCCCATATCGGGCCCAAACAACAGTTAACTTTCTCCGGGAGCGCCGCGAGCGCAGCGGAGACTTTCTTCTGCTGATGCCCAGCATCAACGCGCAGGGGCGGAGTCGGGGTAATTATACACACCGGCAAGACTTCCATATTTAGAAATTGTATCTGCAATACGTAGGAGTATGTCCATGAAAATGTGCCACATTCACTTTAAACTCGGCTGAATGAACAAACTTTTTTTTTACCTCCTCACCAATGTTCCCTCTGAGTTTGGATCACGGTGTGGCCATAAATCTTTCGTGCAATTTTAAGGAATATTATTTGTATGCTGGGGAAGAAAATTAGAAAAACATTGCCTACCGTTTATAAGGCTACTGATAAAAGTCTGAGTTGACCACATTACTAATGAAAATGTATCAATATCACGGAATCTGTATCGAGAAAACCCGGGAATAAATTCCGGTGAATTCCACTTTTTTTACTATCTCGAGTCCCGGGATTTAAAAAAAATAACCAGAGACTCGAGACTATATTTTTCTTGATGTTATTCATTTTAAACAAGTTGAGTTATGGCTTGGGCTTGGGTGAGTGTTGGATTCTTTTATTTCAAATCGCCGTTTAAAAAACACACATTAATAGTACCGATATAAATATTATTTAATAAGAAATTATTGTGTTTTTGATATAAAACTTGATTGTAAATAGTAGCTGTAGCCTCAAAGCATGCAAGTAAATATAATATATTATTTTAAGTTTTTTTTTTCACTAACACAAAGTGTTATAAAAACGTCGAAGATTGATTATATGTACTGCAAATTTAATTGATTTATAACTCTATTAATTTTTAACATTTTGATAATTTGATTCAATGCAGATTTGTTTACATAGTCATGGCTTCAAGATTATAAGAAATTATATTTTATATATGCAAGAATTCTTTATATTAAGGCAATTTTGTGGTACACTAAAAATAAATTCAATGGTCGCGGTCTTTCTTATAATGCTTTTATTTTCTTAATTATAGCAAATAATATTCAGTTAATTAGTTTTCTATTAGTGTAAAGGTCATATCTAAGTAATCGTCAAATATATTGTACAACTTCTGATATAAATTAATAATAAAAACCTATATTTTCGTAAAAAAACGGGGAAATATAAATCCCATCTAACTATTGTCATACAGCAGGTAGTGACCCAGCGACGAGCGGTCCATGTGCAATTAGGTATATAAGAAATTGGAAGGTTTCCATTGTTTATATGGTCAGCCATAAAGATTCGGGTTAAAGAGAAATTAATCCTCTGATGCTAACAAAAAAAACTGCAGTAAATGGTTTTGTCGGTTTGTTCAAACAGGGGATTATATTTCCTTGTAAAATATGATATAAAGAAATAAATTCATGTCATCTTTTGAAACAAAATTTTGATTAGTTTTTTTTATTTAATTATTTCCGTTTTGTAATTTTTATAGATATATGTGCTTTTGTATTCAATATAAATGTAAACTTAATTTCATTTAAAAAAATTACTACCACATTATGAATCAATAAGTATCAAACAGTTTTCCTTAATTTAATAAATAAATATTAACGTATGTTTTTTTACACATATATAATAATATATCCTTAATATCTACTAAGCATCATATATATGAATATTTATTAAAATATCTTTTCTTTGTAATTAAATGAAATTTACGGTCTTGATTCCCGGGAATTCCCGGAAAATGTTGACTCTCGATTCCCGGGAATTGAAAAAAGTCGAGAACACAGAATGCCTAATCAAGATGCATCAATAAATCGAGAGAACTAATAACCACTGTCAAGAAAAGCTGCATATTTAGGGACACATTCTCCGCAATAAAAAATATGATCTTTTATAACTCATTATGCAGGTGAAAATAGAAGGCAGCAGAGGCGTAGAAAGAGATTATCTAGATTGTGTAACTTCAGAAAGTAGTTCAATATCCACAATGTTGGTAACCTTATACAGGATAAATCAATCGACGTCAACATGGTTGCCAACCTTCAATATAAGGGGACACATGAAGAAGTCTTGTTAGAAATTGTGTGCGGGCTATACTTTTTTGTGGGCGTTATGATGCCAAATCGTGTGCGTGCGCACACCCACACACCTTAGAAGAGAACATTGCTCCTCATTGGTATCTAAAATGATAATGATGGAATATTTGTACATAAAATGAGTAATTGTTGTATATTTTTCAGATGCATTAAAATTGTTTTCATAAAATCATAATCTATAACCATTTGATGCATGGCGATATAATCTGTACGTTACTATTTTTTTTAAATAATTTTAATGTCAACTCAACATCATCATTCTTAAATAAACTAGTCTTTAAAACCCGTCCTAGGACTTACGTAGGACGATTTCATAATATCAAAAATATTTGCACCCATTGATGCAAATGAGATATTGAACGAACATATGTTATCACGGAAGTTTTGGTAGTTCGGGTTTGTTGGATCTACGAGCACCGAGCTCTACCTACAGCACCTAGCTATCGCAATGGATTTCCACTGGTCCTTTTGAACATTTTGTCAGCAGGTCGTTTTTGAATAAAATTAAATGATCCACAAAACTAACACACAATCCATCGCTCCACTATTATATAGAAATCGATTTCATCTTATCCTGCACTAAATCGGGCTTGCATACTCGCCGGCGTTTCCTGCTTACTAAAATTAAATGAAACGATTTGCCTTGGCTAAATATACAGAGTATACCAGCGTAAAATAATAATATACGATTAGGCAAATTAAATTTTTAAAATGTTTGCGTCTCACAGAGACGAAACTATTATTTTTACATGGGAAGTATGGAATTTTTGGGCATTACAGGGCTTACGACCTGTCATTGGCTGGCTTAATTGATCACTTTACACAAAGAAACGTTCACCTATTTACCCATGCTACCACGTCTATCATATTTTTGGAAGTTGTATATATGTTATTATCTTGGAACATTTCAATTATTTATTACCAACTATGCTGTCACCATCTATGAATCTTTTGAAAATTTGATATTCATTCTTATGTAACAGTATAGATGTCGCTAAAGCTGAGACTATTTTTTTGAAGTATGGGGCTAAATCCTTTATGTGTATATATGAAATTCATTCGAACTGTTAACATATACATCTGAAAAGACAGTATTTTTCAATTTTTAACCTCATATTTAGGCCAGTATATTTCACAATATTTTGAGTATGTCTATTTTATCCCCTTTTTTATCCCTTATAATTCAAATATCAAAATATCTAATCTTAAATGATCTTTACTTATTCGAGATCTCAGTGAAAATATCACATAAGTCGTGATTTTCTCTGAAAGCGTGAAGTGTAATTTTTTTGATTAAACGTGATTTTCAAAATAAACAATCACACGTGATAATCTTTTGCAATAATTATTGGCAGCAATGCCAACCTAGAAAGCCGTGCGCTCCGTTGTTAGCAATTACCGCCCCATACTAGACTTCAATTAACTACTAAAATGCGATTAGATAGATGTATCTCGTTTTATATACAATCTTAAATACGCTAATAATAAATTTGTAATATTAGATCTAGTAAATAATGAAAAACATTTTCATAATTTATTAGGTCTTAAAAATCCACCAGTTGGCCCTTGGCTACACCACTAGGAGCCATATGCATAAAACGTGATTAAAATATTAAATAATTCATAATTATTTTTAAAATCTTTTTATTTTCTGTCACTCAATTTAAATAATGTTAATATAAGAACTGGATCTTTCCTTATATGTGTGCATCAAAATATACCTTCTGTTTTATGGTGACATTAATTATGATAGATGTTTACTTCATTTTTTATTCGTGTTAAGTGAAGAAATATCATACCATAAACCTTATCGGAATATGTCGGAAACTGATAATATGTACATGTTTAATCTAAAATATTACCATTCTAGTAGAGCTTAGAATCATTTCTCACACTGAGAAGTTAAATTCTTTAAAGATCTTCCTAAAGATTTATAAATTTAATGTGATGTCCTTGAGATTGTGTGGTTGTGTATGTGAGTGTGTGTGAGTGCCGCACCGTCATAAAGGGCGGCGCGCGGTAGGGCGCGGCCTCTTTCTCTGCGTGTTCATCGGCTTATAATAGTGATATATCTTATTTATAAGTCTATTTATTAGATCTTCGCATTACGAGGTGTACACTAAAGACGTACTTAGAAGACAAGTACGTAACATTTAATATATTATTTTCATAGCAAAAGGAAAATTTAAATAATCAAATCAATAAGATATTAGCTAAGTCTCCAAATTCCAAACACTTTTCGATGCATTTTAATGATAATGTCCTCATTTTAAAACATGTATATTTTATTAATGTTATAATCAAATATCTGAAATGAAATATTTTATACTATTATGTATGTTGTTAAATATAAATATATTTTTATTAATATTAATATTATTAATTTAACTGTGTATTAACTGCGTTGTAATTTTTCTGTAATATAATAGAAAATAATGTACATTTGTGAATACATCAACTTCTCGTATAGTGGTGCCCCTGAAAAGTCGTGACTTGGACGGATTAAATTTAGTTATGTTATCAGTATTTATTTCATTAATAATATAATTTTAAAACTGGTTTTTCACCATTTCAAAGATATCTATCTACGTGCATGATGAAGCTTCGTATTAGATATCCGAGTGACCGAAATATTTAAATAATATATAGGTTTCACGCGACTGGAGCACGATATTTGATGCTCATGGTGTCGATTCAAGCATTGAAAAATATGATGAGAAACACATACAATTAATATCTATTATATTTTTAATAACGAGTACATTTTTAAATACTCTAATCGGAGTAATTTGTTTAAAAAATATGGTGTCTAAAAATAAACTGAACAATTATTTTACAAATTTTGATAAAACGGTTTCGAATAAAAATACAATCATATTTTTTACAGTTTATATAAAACCACATGGTAATTATTGATAATCTCTTTGTTTTATTATTAAATCGAATGATCATATAACACATTATTCAGAATTCGAATTAGATTTTTTATTATTTTCTTAACAATTCTCCTTTTCAGATCTCTAATAAAATATATTACACGAATCAGTGTAAAAAAGTCGAAATGCTCTTCACTTGTATAGTATTTCAAGAAAGTATCAGAGTACAGTAATTATTATTGTTGATATAAATTGATTTTGCATTCAGCGTGCTATTTGGTTTATTTCTGCGTTTTATGCCTTCTTAGAATTAACTGTATATAATTAGCCTACCATCAGTAACGCTTTGTGCTTCGATATATACGATGCATCCAAAATCATCAACAAATCCTAACAATACTCAATAAACCAAACTGACCCAATTCGAAGTTTTCCAAATACATATAGAAAGACGGAAGAACGTGATTTCACAAGTAAAGTCACGCCGAGTTTCTACAATAGTAGGCAATGTGAGTAAAACGCTGCATGATTATCTCATGCATAATCCATGCTATCACTTTCCATATCCGTGCACCTACCGCACATCTCTTTTCTCATCTCAAGGTTTATTCTGTTTAGTAATACAAATTACCCTTAAAATAGTTTCCCAACCACGCTCGCATTGAGGACAACATATATTTGCCTAATCATTGTTTTAAATCAATCAATTTCACTTTTCAATTTCAAAATAATTTTAATCAATGAAAAATACATGTCATGTCATAAATGCCTAAGTATATCCTTCCTACAGTACTATCTAATATACAGTGGCGTGCACTAGGCATGGACTTAGGTTATGCTACTAATATGAATGCTGTAAAAGCGATGGGTATTGTCATTATTCTTCAGAAATTTTTCGAGTTATTAAGTAAAGACCTAAAATATTTTATAATATATAATAATACCACGTTTGAAGTGCATTGGAATGCATGTATTCAAGGCCGCTTTAAAGACACGCTTGCGGCGTTTTGCAACACGTCTGTTCAAGCGAAGACGTGTATTCAGAACACCGCCCGGCGCAAGAGTTGCGTTTAGTTCATACACGTTTGGGACAGATTTTTCTAAAAAAACACATGCGTAGCTTTATTTGTCATTTTTAAATTCTTCCGCTAGCTATATGGTTCTAGTTGACACGTCAACATGAGAACTGAATTATTTTCGCGTGGATTTACATGCATCAAATAAATATTTAAGTTATATTTATTTTTCTGAAATTATAGTCATGCCCAGCTTTTTGATTGTATAAAGTGCACGCCCCTGCTAATATAATAGTTCGCTCGTATGTCTGTATGAGCGATATATTTCTCTGAATCTGTAATCTCCTGAATATAAGCCCCATATTATTATTTTGATCGGAAATTCATAATATGATTTTCGATACTGATCGAACATTTTGAATCGGGGTGCGCCATTCACACATGCGCGGATAACGGTAATGCCTAACAAATATAGTTAATAATTTAGATGTGACATGGCAAACATTTTTATTATAAAATATTTTAAAGTTGGCAATATTATCGTTTAATTTTTATGATAAACAAATATGAATCAGTAGTAATAATATAAAATTGGTATAATTTTGGCTGGTATTCATTAAAGTTTATGTTCTTGTATTACATTGAAATTATAGTATACGCGAAATTATCAGAGTGTATTCGGTAGTAACTTAGAACTAAGATCAATCTCAACCAGACGTTGCCTGGTAAGTGCCTAAATATAATATAGTATTTCATCCAGAAGAAGCACCTGATCATGATATATTTCTAAATTGTATTCTAATATTAAGAAATTTCTATAAGACAAAGTCCAAAAATTTGAAGCTTGTAGGACATTTTAAGTCTCAAGTGTCAGATTTAAAAACCGTTATTAACGATAAATTGAAAAAATACTCAGCAATATGACAAAAATATCGCAATCAACGGTTTTTTGCTTATTCTTAAAGTAATGCAATAAGTGAATAATCTGGGAGTCAGCTTCCTATTAGATTCATTATTTATATCATGAACAGAGGTGAAAAAATACGCCAATTACTTTATGTTTAAACATAATAAAATAAAAATTAACTGGGTTCATTCTAAATGTTTTAGTTTCATTTAGTATTTCCATTCAATTTATACGTAAGTTCAATAAACAACAGACAAAACAAACTCATTTATCGTTAATCTTATAAAATAGAAAAAACGCGTCAATAACGATGAGATATCAATATTTTTTATTAACTTAATTAAGAACTAAACAGATTACTTTAGCAATATTTGAATATGTCCAAAAATACACAATTACTGGATTTTTACCTACAAAGGCAATGTTATTAAATAAATATCAGATATCTCATAGAGATGAAGTTTACGACCTGTCTTCGGCTGGCTTAAGTAATATCACTTTATATAAATATAACGTTCACCATTCTCACCCCATCAATCTCCACATCTATCAAATTTTTGCAAGTTGTATATATGTTATATGTGGACTCGCTTCGAGTACCACTACACCACGCCATCTATGGACCAAATTTGATAATTATTTTTTCCTTGAAACAGCGTATATGTCAACGCAATGAGAATCTGATTTTTAAAAATTATTTAAAATATTCTCTACCTGTAAAATGTTTTTAATACTTTATACTAGAATACGTGTGAAAAATCAATATTTTTCAATTTTCAATTGAATTGCTGGGGTGAGAGTGGTGAACGTTATATTTATATAAAGTAATCACTTAAGCCAGCCGAAGACAGGTCGTAGGCATGAGATATCTGATATTTATATAAATTACTTTATTTAATTGATATTGTTTTTTTTGTTGCAATGCGATTCAATACATATATATATTTGATATACAGCTACACATATAATTTGGACGGACATGTGGATACTATAATGTAGGATATATAACATGTCTCAGCTGCAAGTAAAAGATTGTATTACAGTGCTATTTGATATATCCAGGTTCACTGTATTACAGAGTTACGAAGAACAAAGCGTGTACGTTTTCCGGATTTTTGTGCCACGCGATTTTCTTTGACCGATGTTTCGGAACTCATTGCAGTCTACGTTGTCAGAGCTCTAATCGCAATTAAATATTCAAAAAAATACCAGATATTTAAACATCTCCGGGGCAATTGTAGCATAAATTTGATAATGCTAATGATAATAAAAGCATTTTTGGTTCGTGATTCATTTTTATATTTGGTTGTGAACCGTGATTTGGCGCATGTGCATATGAAATGAAAATATTCATGAAGGAATTTATTTTTTCATTATAATTCGTGATAAGCGCCATTTAGTAGATTCCATCAAAACGTTTTACACATTTGACCCGAAAAATAAACTCACATTTTTTAAGGGATTTCATTCTCTTTGTGATATTAATTTAGATATATGTATATTAATTATATATGCTAGAATATGTTTTTTACGCAAATAATGTAAGTAAATACGCTCAAAATTATGTTTATTTATTTATTTCGTATATTGTGATTTCGTGCGGCGCACGCGTATTAGTAATGAAACTGTGATCACAGTCTCAGTTTTCAATCACTGATATTATCGAATATCAATCACAGTCGCACCAGTGAATCAAGAGTGGCATTTTTCTCATCACTAAATGTTACGCAGTTTGAAAGATAATGAAACCAGTTAAGTTAATTTTACAGAAGGAATAGGAAAATCTGGGTAATCGTAATAAAATGTAAGAGGTATATATAACTATAGGTCGTTATGGTCTATACAATATATTTTGATTTAATTGCAATAACTGGAGTGTTGAAGTGTGTTGACCAATCAGAAATATTAAGTACCTTATGTATCATTTTATTAAAGGATAAACAATTTAGCGCCGATTGAAAATAGCTTCCTATGTTTAGTGACCAAATCTAATCAGCGAGCTTTTCTCACACAGCATCTTGATACATAACATAACATAAGAAAGGAGGAGAAATTGAATAGATTTAAAATCAAACCGACCAAATATGTAAAAGATAAGTTTTATTAAAAAAAAATACTTTAATCTTGTTTATATTAGAACATATATAGGAGCGCTTATGTAAGCACTGTGTTAAGAATTAAATAAATAAATACTATTATACAGACCCGTATTGACATTGCATCCCGTGGCTAAATTTACAGAACGCATAATGTAATGTAATATCTAACAGCAGAACTAATTTGAAGCAGTGAGAATGACATCCGAGAATATTCGCCGGCCTCGCGGTCCGTTTATTCCGTTAGATATCTTTTTACTAGATGCCCGACAAAATGGCAACTTATAAAATAAAAACGATTTGGGCACTCACAGATTACTGTAGATATTGTGACCCGCTGTATACATAGTACTGAAGAAAATCAGACTATAGGTAGTTAGTATGTATTGATTAGATATTCCATTACCAGTTTTACGGTTACTGCAATGCTGCGTGTAGGTACTCTAGACTCTAATGAGTATGGATAATCATTTATAAAAAACGTACATTACCAGTATCAATTAATTTAAAATAATAAGAAACTGTTGAAATTACAGAATTTATTGATTATGTTATACTAATGTAAAATAATAATATTAACTAATTTTCCTTTAAATTTACTTACCATCACGCAGTTTCACTCCAGGCGTAGGCAGAGAGGATTGAGCGCCACACTTTTCTGTCCTAACTCACAATTCTCGCCTTATCCACATTCACACATCTACTCAAACAAGCTCGCCGATTATTGTGGCTTCTAACAGGACCATCTTCCAGTATCTGGTTTACCCGGTCGTGCCGAGTCTTTCGCGGACGTCCTCTATTCCTGGTGCCATCAACACTTACGTTATATATCTTTCTTACCATTCTCTCCTCATTCATCCGTTACATATGACCAAACCACCTAAGTGATCCTTTCTTAATCTTACTCACTATACTAAGATGAACTTAACATTATTTCATTATTTCTTCATTCTTTACTCTGTCATAAATGAATTTGCCACATATACGCCTAAGTGATCTCATTTCCACTACATTCAGTTTATTTTCTATACATATTATATGTATCAATTATATAAAACACAATATTGATGAGCTCCACTATTTATGTGGAGCAGCCTTGCCTCGGTTGACAAGATCCCGATAGCTATAATTCCATTCAAACCACCGTTCACTTTATTCCCTGAAGTCACCCTTCTTTCGATATCTCTCACCCTTTACATTTCTATCAAACATATTTCCCAAATACCTACACAAACTCATCTACTTATTCCAAAAATTCATTATCTACAAGTATTTAGCACGTGGTCTTGCTTTCCTCCTTCTCGAATACCATCACTTTCGACTTGTTGACATTCATATTAAGGTCGCTTTCCTTGCACACATCGTACATTCTACTCGCCAGACTCGTTAGTTATTCGCCAATAATACTGCATCACTGGTGTACAATAAACGGTATATAACAGCATACATTTAAATATAAAATAATAAATTAGATTATTCATAATTTTAATAAACAAATACGAATCGGGGACACTGGAATATGCTGTTCCCGTGCTGCACAATAAATTACTAGGACTCTTAAGTACTAATGCTAATAAAGTGAATCTTACTCAATAATACAGCTTACTTGTAATCATGTTATCTTTAAATTTAATATTATGTTAAGAAACTGATCAAGTTTTTCGGTATATATATATATATTATTTTAAGTTTTTTGTCTTATTTTTTTAATATTACGCTAAAAAATATTTTTTATATCTTTCGTAGGTACCAATTGCTTGACATTCTGAAAATATGCACCGGCAGAGAAGTTCTATTTTTACTTTTGTACATTTAAAAATTGTGTATTTTTCTAGATTTGAGACCTCTTGAACAACACTGTATATCGGATCTGAGTCATGAATACCACAACGTTGTATATCTTCTTGGGCATCGAATGAGATATTAAACACCGATATAAAATAAATAAAAATACTATTACACACCATTTCTGAGTAATCTTCCCTGCAACAACACTGTATATTACCCACCAACATTCGTAAAAACCGATATACCGTGTTGTATCAAAAAGGATCTCATTTATTTGTTTCAATTTTTACCTATTCAGAAGTTGTTTCCTTGTATTCCCTTAAATATTGTATATTAATATTAAAATATGAATTAAATATATTAATTTGAAAGATATACATATAAAATCAATTTTATCGAAAAATATTGTTGTTGCGCCACCGGGATTCGAACCTGGATTTCTTTCCAAACCGGGGATTTCATATCCAACTATGCTATAGCGACAAATTTTCAAACCTATGTGTTACCTTTTTGATATTAATACATTTAATCGTTCCATTATTTGAAAGAGCCATCTTCCTTATAATGTAACGAATTCCGGTGGCGCAACAACAATATTTTTCGATAAAATTGATTTTATATGTATATCTTTCTAATTGATATATTTAATTCATATTAAAAATATCACAGACCGTATGTTCTGAATAATTACAACTTCCCAATAAGAATGTGTTCTCCTAATATATTAATATTGTTTTAATTAGTATTAATTTAATGTAGGTAAGTAAATTGTAATAATGAATCTGCAGACAAATTTCTTTCAAGACGCTTTGTGGGTCTAGTTTTTATTTAATTATGTAAAAAATTAATTCCCGTATTAGCGTACGTAGAAAAAGTTGTTAATGTATATTCTACAAAAAAGGATTAACTTTTACAGAAACATGGCATTGAGCAGTTTGTGAAAGAAATATCATTAGCCATTGATACCGAGAAATAAAGACACTCCTTTAAAATCGTAATAAGCTACTTTTTCTCAGCTTTTATCACTATTTCTCTAAATACTCCGTTTTGCACCATAAATAATTCCATATAGAAAATATAAACGATGTCCGTAAACTAGTGAAAAGAAACCCGACGCCACATTTCAGGTCAGCGCCGCCGCGCCGGTGGGCGGGGACTGGCGAGCGGCCACAAGGGGCAAAGCCCCCCAGTACACGGGTTAACGAGTTTAATACAGAAACAAAGAAAACTAATTTACATTAGGACAACAATTGCTATACACATTCATAACATTCAATGGGAAGGTGGATGCACTTTTCATTCGGATTTAAAACATATCGTAAGGAAATTTTACAGAATGAACCATTTTGAAAATTTAATAACGGAACTGTTACTTTTTTTATTATTTTTGATAAATAGTGAATTTTTACACTTATGAACGGAGTTGACACGTGTTGCCGCGTAGAAATAGACAAATTTTACTGTCTTTTGAGGGGAATAATGATGAATAGCCGTCCTGTTAAAAATACACACTAGGGGATGTGTGCAGAAAAGGAGTAAACTAATTTTAATACGGTTTTCATGGAGCGTAGAAATTTTGACATATTACTACACTTTTCTACCTTGATTAAAATGAATGATATATTACTGAAAACTTATGAAAAATATCATTTAATTAAATAAATACTAACAGCGATGCATTTGAGTCTCGCTTCCAGGATTTTATCGGCAGTAACTGACATATTTGGAAAAATTTCACAATAGTTATATTTGGAATCATATTTTCAAATAATAATTTTATTTTATTAAATTATTTTGATACTTCAGAAGTAGGTACATACCCACCTGCCTAATGCAATACATAAAAATTTATTATCATTTTAATCAAATTAATTATATCACCGTTTCTACGAAACGTAATAAAAATAATACAAATATTTCAATGTGCTATCTTCCATTAAAATGTATAATTTGGTCATATAAACCGATCCTTTTCGCCGTGGACACAAATCAAAAATCAAGTAAAGCGCCATCTGCATCTAACATATTGTGACCTCACCAGGCGATGAAATATTAATTTTCGTTGCCGTATATTTAATTACAAGTTGTAGTAGCAATGGAGTCGTGTTCTTGAAGCAATGCAGCCGGCCTACTAAGCGCGAGTGCTGCACCCAGCCGTGGCGGATTCTTCGTGCGCTTGGATTTATTCATCAGTTCCACGGCGCTGATCACATATACGCGGTCATCATAAATCACTCCAGCCGGGAGGAATAGTCAGTGCCCGTGCCCACAAATTAGGTTTTTAAGAGATTTTCGTATCGAGACAATCTCCGAGATACGGATTTTACTCTCACGAGACTGTTTGAAGTCAACTCTCAGCTTTCGTAGTCCCCGTGTACACAACATATCTCAGAAATTCGCCGCCTTGCACCTTACTTCACGTTCGCCATGTACGTCAAACGTCAAATGTCATTGTCATTCATAAATTAAGTGATTTTGAATCTCCCCAGCAGCAGTTCAAACTGAATAACCTTTAATAATATCGTCGTGGATTGGATAATTGAGATTTTTTTGATATACAGCCTATTGCATTTACCACGACGATATACAGTTGTAGGGATTTATGATTATCTACACGTCAAATCTCGCAGATCAAATGTCGGGCCTACGTTTTTATCTCTTTTTACCAATCTCAAGCTGATCTCTGAGTTAATCTCCAGATCAAAATCTCAACACGTGTACATATTATTATCTCATCGTGTCTCCTGCCGTGGACACTGGACTTAATAATTTACATACATTTATTTAAAGAAAATAGAAGCATGCTCGACACTTTTGAGATGTTGTGTTGGCGTCAAATACTACGAAACGAACGAATGTTATACTTTATGTTTAGTATTCAAGAACTCCGTACTCAAGAAAGGATCTCTATAACATCCAGCTAAAAATCGACTACCTGAGCATAATTAGTACTCTCATGATTACGTGTAAACATCGCGTGTACGTTATATTATATGTACAGTGAACTGGGAAGCAAGGAAGTAAGTAATACAATTATTACATTAATTTTTGACATTTTAAAATTTAATTTATTAGAAATTGTTTACTTATCATTGTACTTTCTGAAGGTAGATAGGTATTTTTAGGTATTTTATTTCATAATTTTAGGTAGGTAGCGTCTAGAAACTGGACTCACAAATAATTACCGGAACGTCAAAGGACATTTACGAACATGTGAGTGTTGTGGCTTTTCGAACATGTCAATTTCTAAAACGTGTCAAAATATTTCATATTTAATAGGTATTGAACAGAATATGTAGGTACTGAACAAGTCAGCTTGTTATGTAGTGGTCGCTTATAACCACGGCTGGTGTTTCCGTAAAACCAATTTTTCGATATCACTTACCATCAGAAAAAGGAAAATGGTCTGCCAAAATAAAACTTAACTTAACCAATTATCGCAAACAAATACCCAATAATACATTCTTAAAATGATTGAAATAATAATGTAATTTACCGTTCTCCCGACACACTTGCCATCTCGTGCCAAACCATATCCTGGATCTCGCCGCTCTAGCGACGATTATTATTATTAGCTTGCTATTAAATAATCCGCTAGAAGGACCGAGTGGTTTGTGTATTGGCTAAATGTATAATGTGCGATGGTTCGTGATATCGTTTTTGGCCCAATATAATATTTACAATAAGTGAAATTATAGACGATTTTCTTATGTTTCCAATTATTATTAGAAGTGTCATTTTTTGGAGTTTATAATAATAGTTTTTATTTGTTAAATGCTCCGTTTATATTTGCACTTCCACTTCACATAATTTCAAGGTCACCGAGCATCTCCACATGCACTGTGTGCGCCACACGCCAGCCAGGTATGTAGTCAATCGTGTGAAAAGTAACAAAAGAAATAGTACCATTATTAGCAAAGAATTTAATTACTTCAATTGAAGATAGATAACTGAATTTGATTATCTCAATGAAAGATTGTGAGTTGAGAGTGCGTGTAATAGCGAGAATACTGAGAAAGGTTGGATTAATTGGTCGCTCGGCGTCGCGGACACAATGGGCGCTGTTCTCTCGGCTGTCGATCTGCCTGTGAATTAATACCATCAAACTTATTGCTTCTGTTCACTTTTCATTGTTCCGTTACCCTCACTCACCATTCCGCCTCGCACTTTCTCCTCGCTCCGAGTGCGGCGGCAGAGGCTCGCAATAACACAATGAAGGCTGGAAGCGTCGCTGAAGAATGGATTGCATTCAATAAACATAAAACAATGGCGTTTTCTAAATGTTGTATTTCCGTTGTTACTCTTGTGTGCTCGCTTTGAACCGATTCATCATAATATAAGACATTCATAGAACACGTTCAGCCCTTAATTGATATATTAGCTGTACCGTCATCAAATAAATTTATACTAATTAAATGTATTAATTATAAAGATATACATACAAAATCAATTTTGTCGAAATATATTGTTTTGAACCTGGATCTCTTTTCTCAATCCGGGGAAGGTGCATTACTATGCTACAGCGCCAGTATCTTTGACGACAAATTTTCGAACCTATATGTTACACTTGCCATCTAATCCCGGGAGTGCAAAAACAATATTTTTCGATAAAAATGATTTTGTATGTATATCTTTCTAATTAATACATTAAATTAGTATTTAAAACATCACAGACCTATGTTCTGAATAATTACAACTTCACAATAAGAATGTGTTCTCCTTAATAAATAAATTTATATTAAATAATATAATTGTACCGCTACGATTTATTGAATAAAATAAGATTATACTTATACAAATTGGGAATCCCAAGGTTTTGGATTAATAAAATTAATAAAAATAGTCAGAAAAAACAAACACTATTTATGTAAGATGTATTGTAAAATTAAAAAACTGGAAAAATTGAGAAATGTGTTATTTGTATAACTTGGTTCCAAACGACCTTTATTATATCTGCTAAAAGTGACTAATTTAGGTAAGTACTTTTGTATATAACAGTTTTGAACTCTAAAATGTCAATAAATTAACCATTTCTACTAGTTCGAAGCGTTTTTATTACGGTATATATTATCAACTTAATGGAATATCCATTTTCACTAGGTATAATATTTATAATAGTATAATTCAATTGAGACATATATTCACCAATTCAACTCACCCCTCAATACTTATTAAATTTTTGAAAGTTGTATATATGGTATTACATGGACTCGCTTCGAGTACCATTACAATATCGTCATCTATGAACCAAATTTGATAAATCATTTTTTCTTAAAACAACATATAGTATATGTCAACTCAATGAGAATCTGATTTTTGTTGAAAATTATTTAAAGCAATATTCTTTATCGGTAAAATGCTTTTAACACATTATACTAGAATACGCCTATATCTATATATATTATAGTAAAAATAGATTCGTCTCTATGAGATATCTGATATTTATTTAATAACAGTGCCTTTATAGGTAAAAATCCATTAAAATTATAGGTAAAAATTTATCTTTTAATTTCTTCCGCTCCTGTATTTTTCTAAAATTTCGCATTCACAGAATTAATCACGTCAAAAAAAATAATTATAGGTACAAATTGAACAACATTCTTACAAGTTATTTGTGCAATACAAATAGCATATTATTACTCAATATTTACACGGGGAAATCAAAATATACTTGACGATCCGAGGTAGGAGGAATATCTGACTCATCAAAGAAGCAACCATATTAATCGATAAGAAGTCATTTGCGCAATCTGGCATTGTATACTCGTGTAGAATTTACACAACGCGTGGCCCACGTGCGACCATGTCCCATAAATGGGTTTATACGTGAAGAAGTTCCTACACAAAACACCTGAAGTGGGCCGTGACAATCTGTCTATTAATTCGTCATTCATCTATCGCGCGAACTGTGAACACCAATTCACAACAGGGTGCTACGTAGTTATGTAATGAAACCATCGATATCCGCCTACGGGTTCGCACCGCTTCTTCGCACAAAGGCCTTCAAAACAGGATAAGTGTTAATATGGTCGGCGATAATAACTAAAATGCATTTATTATATGCGCGAGGGAGGAATATGTAAACAGTTACTAAAATTATCAATACGAGGACATCATTGAACAAACCTATTATCGTGTATGTATGTAGTGAGGGTTTGAATTCATCATAGTCATCAGCATTAGCTGTTCCTCGGTAGGAAGACCATTCTTCACTATTGTGGATCCTCAAGTGGCTGAAAAGTTATTCCTAGATCCACAAGCTTTGTCATCTTGGGCGTGGGAAGATCGTTGCGAGTTGACTTTAGTGCCCTGTTAGCTGTTCGTTTTATTTTATTCTTCTTTTAATGTATGCAGTATGCTGCTGACTTTCCGCTTCGAAGTGTTGACTGTCTTCCATGATTATCTTTTGGTTTCTGGTATTCTAACTACATGGCTAATCCATCGAAACAGTCTCTGAATGATAGTGGATTCAATACTCGTTATTTTGGCTTTCAGTAGACAAAAAAAAACATTTTTCTCAATTTTTTGTTACTAGAGTAATGAAACTAAATAACATTTTAGGTCATAAATGTATCCTAAAATGGCACTATTCGAGAACTAGGGCTAAGTATATGACAGAGTATCCGAATACAATAATAACAAAAATTCGTGGTTTTTTGAGTTGTCGAAAATAATGCACTGTGCCTCCCCCTCCGCCCCTTCCCCACCCGACCACGCCGCCGACTAGTCGATTGGCGACCTTGAGCCAGTGCGGTTATATGTGTACGGTACAGTTTACAATATTATACTAATTCGAGACTTCGCGTCTATACTGTGTCGGGACCTTTGACGAAATAGTGAGTTAAAATATACAGTCCACATCTTTGGAGACGCCAGCAGAATCCGGATTGTGGTGAGTGCCAAACTCCTTTCTGTCCTGAAATTCTTCCGGCATCTATGCTATGTACACAACACCTACAATTTGATGTTAATATTGTAGTATCAACTACAAAATCAGGAATGCCTGTTTTTTCAGTATTTACTAGATATTTATGTAGATTACAGTCAAGAATGTTTTTGAACGTATCCCAGTTTTATTATAATTTCACTTTTAGATTGTGAAGATATGTCTGAATAAAGAAAATTTGTTTATCAATATTTAACGTAGTGTGCTTTATTATATTCTGAGACTACGAAGTTTCACTTCAATTGCGCGTCACAAGCGTTACACACTTAGTTTTTTTTTATAGCAATACTATACACAAATTGACTGTGAAAGAACGTTGCCTGACTATTTAAATGCCATTTTGATTTCAGCACATTTAAGACGCAGATATCAAAATACATAAAGGAGATAAATTATCAAAAAAAAACTATTACATCGCAGACTCGTGTAATAAATAGTTATCACTTGAAACTACATCCGTACAGTTTATGAAGGAGAAAACGTAATTTCATAACTTTTCTGTCTTCGAGTTACAACTGTTTTAGTATAAAATTGTTATAAAATAATTATACCAAACCAAATGTTTGCTATAATTAGCGGATTCTCCGATCTCTGCTTCCGATAAGCTGATTCAGTTTAGTCGGTCAGTTGGGCAAAACGCAAAAATATTTGAAATAATTGAATCACTGGCACCGGCGTGTCTTCACAAAGGTGTACAAGTATCTTAATTGATTGTTGAAGTCATTTGAGGTCAAATCGGATTCTTTACACTGAACTTCTTCCCCGCGTGGATTGGCAAAAATATTGAAGCGCCACACTCTTCTGTCCAAACACACAATTCTCGCCTCATCCACATTCATACATCGTCGATTGTTGAAGCTCCAGTATTTGATTTACCCGATTAATCTAAGTGTCTTCAATTTCAGGAACATTCAACATTCACGTTATAAATCTTTCTTACTCTACTCATTAATTCAGTCTGTATAACCAAACTACCTGAGCGATCCTTTTTTAATTCTATTCACTATGCTAAAATCAGCCATATTCTCTCCTAACTTGTTAATTCTTTACTTAATTATAAATTAATTTGCCACTTCTTCAATATTAGCAAAATTACCTACTTTGTGGCAATAATAAGACAAAACACTAAGGTATCTTCTTCAGGAAACAAACAAATAGCAACAACTGTTCTGAATTTTCCAATCACCTTGTGGAAACAAACCATTATTTTGATATTAACAAGGGTTTAGAAATTATACATACAAACACTAGGAGTTGACAGTAAGATAAATTTGAAATTTTAGAAAAAATAAAATGTCTAATAGCACGCTAAATATTATAAATAACCAAATCCTTTTTGCAAATAGTCACCTTTTAAATTTGTTTTCATAGTAGTTCCTACATAGTTACACACCACTTATACTTTATAGTTTTATTTTTATTTATGCTTGTATTTTTAATTTTAGTATACATTGTTTCCTGAAGAAGATACCATAGGTATCGAAACGTGTTGATTTATCAATAAATAGTTAAACAAAGTGTTTTGTCTTATTATTTATGGTATATTTTCTACTGCACAACTTCTTTCTTTGGAAACTACTTTCGTTCCTCTTCTGCTATCTCCAGGCTTCACTTCCGTGCATCAGTGTTTGTAGCAAGACTCCATTAGGCGTCGTTAGTTTTGCCTTGACTGACAAATTTCTATTAGAAATTACTGCATTCAAAGAGTTCTTCACTTTATTCCCTATAGTCCCTTTCGATATGTTTCTCAGCCTTTCCGTTCCAAACCAAACATACTTCCCAAATATACAACTTTGTTTTATTTTCTTCCTTCTCGAATACCATCACTTTGAATTTCCTAACATTCAACAAAGGTCATAATAGTATCTTGAGTCCATTAAATTAATGGGCATCCGTTGACAAGTTATTCACTGAACTTATTATATTGTAGTACGAACAAACAATACTCTGAACTTAAAATTAAATATCTTGCAATGTTAAGTATTATTATAACATATGTTTCAAAATTCACCTTGAATCCATTTTAGGATTCACGTGGATGTGTCGGAGATTTCATCACCTGCATACTCATTATCTGCATCCTTAATCACCTCTTATTGCAAAACTAACGATGATTCTTCCTCCGGAAGGCTGTGAACACTTCCTTTTAAAGCGCAACATCATTCAGTCATTAAGATGACGGGTAGATATCTAACCAATAATAATTTATTGATTCAAAAGTAGCAGATTTTTAAACCATTTTTAAATACTAAAAGTATTGATCAAATAAGTATTTTTGTAAAAAAATCGATACTCAACACGGAAAATCAGCATCATCTCATCATCCACATAACTGGCTCTGGCAATTTAGTAATAAAACCTGACTGATTCTGCAAGATTCATTCAACTAAATTATGAAACCCGATACGAGATTCAATCGATTACAGCTGAACACGAAAAATGATATTACATCCCGATGTTTCGGCACGGTAACATGTCTGAAAAATACGGGATTGAAATATTGGGAATGGCATATAAATGGTCAATGGTCAATATAAATGGGGGTTATTCAATTTCATCTATTTAGGTGGTTATAGAAGGATTTTCTAGAAGCTTTGTGAAATTTTTGGATGGTTCTCAAGGGTTCTTAAAGTTAAAAACTTCTGCCTGAATTTTTGTATTTATTTTTAATAAATAGAAATACTTACACAGAATACATGTAATATTGATATTCTTATTTTTTTTAAACTTAACATAGCGTTGTGCTTTGAATATAGAATTAACTCGCTGGTCTCCTGAAACGAAGCTCGAACCCCCGACCACGTCAAAGGGTTAACATACATATGCATAAATTAGGTAGTATGTAAATTAGTCAGGTGTCTATTTTTTAGGAATCTGTGAAAATCTCATAAAATCGTACGTCTTCTGGTCAAAATTGACATTTTTGTATCAAAACTCTTACAATAATTTTATCTTTAAAACCGTGTTACAAACATGTCAAATTTCCTAGTAATATAGGAGACACCAAGAAAGCAAAAAGTTACATTTTAGCAGCACTTGTAATATTTTTTAGAACTGATGATTTGAATACAAATGAAATGTATGAGATATACATATTAACGTGCCCGAAATCAGGAACTATGAAGCTCAATATCTCAGTTCAATGTAAATGTCAGATGATACCTTGTTCCGAGGGCACAATACGATAAATAAAATAAATGCAACATTTTTTTATTTAGCATACCGACTCATTGGCGGTCAACAGTTGGTTTCGGCTCTCGGAGCACGGTTTACACGAATCTGAATGGTGGCCGCGGTCCAGTCGCTCCAACATCCGCTTATACATTACCAACAAATTATGCATCGGGATTATTATTTTTATTTCTTCTTTATTACATAAATATACATCTTCATTTTAATTTTTTTTACCAAACTGCATTGCTGCACTGTGCTGTACTTTAGCGTTGCTTTACTTTTAATCTGAAAACCAGTAGATCGCGTAAAAATTACATATGTAAGTAGATATTTAGGCTCAAGTATGGTCCAGGCAATACGATTCGTAAATGAGGTCGTTCGGTATGTTGTCTACTTTTAATGCAGTATAGAAAGCATGACGCCGGTGACAACAAAGCGCCATTTCACCGCTGTGCGTTTTTCCAAAAGAAAATAAAGTGTAACACGTGTAATTGCACAAAAAAAGAGCTGAAAGGCAATTTAAATAACAACTTTCATTCACAGTGTAAAACGACTTTTATTTAACTTTTTGACCAAAAAGTTAATCAGTGCAGATGTTATACAAGGTGAATATTATGTTCCAGGCCGGATTTGTTTGGCCGCCATTTTGGTATGACAGATATTTGTCAGTTTGTATTTGGTAGTCGTAAAGAGTAGGTGATTACAATTTATTATGAAATATTTAACGCTTCAACAACGTATTGAAGTCATTAAACATTTTATCTAAATAATAATGGCAATGGTGTAACCATTAATGGTGATCGCTATCGTGACACGTTGAAAAACTTATTGGTGGCCGAATTGCGTCACGTGCGACACGTGTGGTTTCAACAGGATGGTGCCACCTCGTACGCAGTTCAAGCTACGCTTGAAATTTTGCGAGAAATTTTTTCCGGCCTTGACATTTGCGTTAAAAAGTGGTGATATCGACTAGCCTCCTCGATCACCTGATTTGACGGCTCCCGACTATTTTCTGTAGGAATACTTGAAAGGAAAGGTCTACGTCAATAAGCGAATAACAATTCCGATGCTATAGAACAATATTCGAAATGAAATTGCTGAAATAACACGCAAAGTGTACGAGAATGTTATAAAAAATATGGTTAAAAGAGCACGCATTTGTGCCGCTGCCAGAGGCGACTACTTGGTCGATGTCACATGTCATACATAATTGTAATAAACAAAATAATTTATAAATAAAAATTACATTAAAAAAATGTATTTAATTTTCTAGTTATTCAAAAAAAACATCGGCCTGGAATATAATATTCACTTGTATTACGGTTATAATAAATTCTTTATTACAACACTACACTTTTTCGAGAAATATAATTCTATAATAATAATTATTATTATTATAATATTATAATAACAATAATAATAATAGGAAGAAGAAGAAGAAGATTTTGTTCCAGAAAATGGGAAATACGTTGTATTTTATAGTTATATAAATAGTTATTGTATGTCAGGCAGTTAATTCAATTGAATTGAAAATAATATAAGACGGTAATTTAAATAAAAACATATTATATAAATAATAGATATCTCATAGAGACGAAGCTGTTTTTTATTATATTTAATGGAAAGATATGTCTTCGTCTGGCACTTCTTCACTTTATACAAATATAACGTTCACCATTCTCACCCGTTAATCAATCTCTATATCTATCAAATTTTTGGAAGATGTACACATGTTACTATGTTGTAACACTTCGAGTACAACTACACTATCGCTATCTAAGGACTAAATTTGATATTAATTTTCCTGAATCTAATTATTTTTGAAATTGATAGATATGGAGATTGATTATTATTACAGCCGAAGACAGGTCGTAAGCCCTGTAATTACCCATACTTCCATATCTTTCCACTAAATATAATAAAAAATAGCTTCGTCTCTATGAGATGTCTATTATTTGTTTAATAACAGTGCTTTTGTAGGTAATAATCCAGTAACTGTATGTGCTTGGACATATTCAAATATTACTAAAAACCTATTACCGTCACACTTAAAGGAATCACGTGGTGGCTTAAGATATTTTTCAAAATTCCATTTAAAAGTGCCAAGATTATTACATCTTCGGGGTCTGCCCCAAAACCCCTGCACCGTGTTTATAGGAGAGACGACAATTAATAAACTCTTCCTTCAAATAACATTTTTGTGCTTTACAGTATCAAAAAATCTAATTAAACTACTATGTAAAGATTACTGTGTAGATTAAGAACGAATACTAAGCTATTTTAAACGCAATAGTAATTATTAATATTCCAACGGAATACTCGCGTATACATGAATAAAAATTTTCTCTCGAAGCTTGTGTAAAAGACAATGCGGAATTAGAGCCGAGCGTGGTAAATAATTCGTTGTCTATTATATTTTGTACAGAGAACACACTGACAACTAATGTATACCGGCCTTTACATCCAAATTTCCGAAAAAGGTGTGAAATTTTTTATCCGTTGAGGTGTATGTAGATACATATGGTGCATACTTGGCGATTATATCGCTTCATACTATCGTTGTCGACGGGCTGTCACATCGCCAAATTAAATTTACCAGACAACCATTAAATAAAACATCTCGCACTCCGATATTTAAGGAGACAATATTTTTTTTCGGAAATAAGATACGTTACCTACTAACATATATATATATATATATTTTTTAAAACTATTTTTAATTAAGGTTTCTACAAATCGACCCCTCCTACGTAAAGAAAAATGACGTTTTTAATCATATTTCGCATGTATTTGATACTTTATTTACGTGGTAGATTTAAATATATATATATATTGTATTCTAAGATGTATAAACATAATATTTTAAAAAATACAACCGTTTAAAAATATATCAAATACATGTTAAATATTATTGTAGAATGATTAAAAATGTCATTTTTTACTTACGATACTTTACGTAGTAGGGGTCGATATGTATCATTCGTAATAAAAACAGGAATAACTTATTGGATCTGTTGGAGAGATCTAAATAAATTAATACATATGATATCAATAAATCAACCTTAAGGAAGTTGTTTAAATAAATCTAAACATTGTACCACGGATGTAATTCGCTACATGTGATTTTATTTCCACAATAACGTATATTTCTTTTTTGACACAAAGTTATCCTATCCTACAAATGTATTTTCTTTCGCTTTCTTTCTTATCGCTAAAAAATTAATACATTTTATATTTAAGTCGCGTTGATATATATGCATGGATACTCCATTGTGAAAGACAAAAAAATTGTCGACTTTCCATTGTTAAGAAATGAAAACAGCTGACGGGCTGAATGGCGGGAAATAGTATGCTCAATGTCATTACGTAGAAAGGTACGCGCGTACAGTGTGATAATAATCGGAAAACGTAACAAGACTATTTTTACATAGTTTGGGCAGTCATTTTTATTCAGCTTCAGTACAGACGACGGTCTCCGCAATAAAACTATGTATGTAATTTTAATTTAAATACATACTTCAACCGGGAATGCCGTGCGTCCAGAATGTTCAGATTTCAGATTTAGAAACTGTATTCCCGACCTGTCTGTAATTCCCGATTTCCACGCACATCAAATCAAACTGAACAAAGAGTTAATTATTATAATTTCAGTTCTTGAATTTTTAGAGTGGTTTGTAAGCAGACAAATAATTAAAATATATGAGAATTAAAATTAAAATTGCGCGCAACGTGCAATCCCAGTGTTATTTGATTTTATAGTAAAAATATGTTTGACAAATGGAACATTTTTTGCCTGTCTCGTGTGTGCTGTTTTAAAAATTTGGCTCAAACTTATATCTAATTCATATGTAGAAATTTTTAAATTCAAGAACCATCGAGAATCATGTAAAATTTAACACTTTCAATAACCCCAACACTACTGCAGGCATAAGAATTTCACGTAAACAGGAACGGATTAACCCCTGTCCTGTGCTAAATGTGTTACACCTAGTGCACAATATTTTAGAGATACATATTAAAAATATGAGTCGAAAATATTTAAGCAGCATATGCCTTGTTCAACCATGTTAGAGATATAAATATGCGATTATTTTGAATAATTGAAATATTTGATTGATTCCAAGTTATACTTTGAACACAAAAAATAATTAATAGGTCATCGAACTTCTAGCGGTCAGTCTGTTTTTTTGTTAAATGATTGCTGAAGCAAAGATAAAGAATAATAATGGGTTGGTTTTCGCAAATATATATATTTCTAAGTATGTAGACTTAAAGCTCAACAATACTTTGTAAAAATCTCACACAATAATATTTTCCTTAATGATACAGAATTTGTACACACTTCTTGAACATTTTTGACCAATAATTTAGTCAGATAAATTACTCATAAAATATTGTGGACTAGTTCTGTTACCCTGGTATTGAAAGCTTCAAAAAAGAAAATGATTATATTAAATAACAATAATAATATGTGCTCTTTTTTTTATTCATATAATCACTTATTATTTCTTCTAAACATAAAAGTTTTAACATTTCAGACTCTAAAGCTTCGGAGCGCCTACTAATTTAAGGAATCTGGGCTAGCCCTTTTGGCCGTGTAGTAAATCCTACAAATAATAATTTTATATCCTGCATGACCATATTTTTATAATAAAATCATCAAAACATATATTCCGACTACAGTGTTCTAAAAGTAATGCATGATAATCTGGTTTCCACACTAATACAATACTAGGGACTGCCTAGAACCAGCGACAAAATCAGCAAAAACGATTTCGTCAAAGTCGCCGATGACAAATACCACCGTTCTCTTTCACTCTCAATAAATCATACATCTCTTTAGCAATTGGTAAGTATCTCCATAAACATTAAGTCTGTTGCGGGATTTTTTATTCATCGCAATACCAAAACCAAATAGTATCCAGTGGCGTAATTATGCCAATGCAGAGCATTGCGGCCCACGTTAGAGGCCTAAAAATTTTGCGCCCTACAATCCATTTAAAATCAATATTTTTGCGAGTATTAATACCTTTCCCAGCGTTAATAGTAATTCACAGCAAAAAATGAAATTATTAAATTTAAAAAATCGTTTCATACGTGTATTGGAAAAATACGTGAAAATATTATTGATGTATACAGTAGTAGTACCCCACTACTGTGTCGGGTGAGGAACCAGACCATCGCCGTAAAGTGAAAATCGCTCTAAAGGGAAAAAAGTTTTTATAACATTGCAAGCACATATAAATGCATTGCAAAGTGTGAATATTATATGTAACCAAAGTAATTTTGTTTTTTCTATTTAATGGATAAGCCACACAGTACTAATATTTGTATATCTTATATATTATAATACTTATTTAGCATTTTGCATTGGTGCGCAATTTTTGTGGTTACGCCACTGATATAGTAATAGTATTATCCACAGAAAACAATCCACCAAATAAAATGCCGTTATCATCCTCGCATACTATGAGAATACTCATTCAGAATAGTTCCCCTTTTTCAGATGTACCATATACTCAGGGGCATGCACTCCACAAAAGCAAAAAAGCTGTGCATTACTGAATATTCTAGGAAATAAATACATATAAATTAAATAATTCAAATGTTATAAACTGACAATTTATTATAATTACGCTAGCGCCAGCCGTGTACCAATAAAGTCTTTAATTGCTTAGTTCTAAAAACTACCACGGCTATCCCGCTGCTGCAGCCGTAGCGCTAGTCATCTTATGCTGCTTTTTATCCTATCAAAATTGCTATCTTTTATTTTTAAGCTATCGTTCTACTCAAGTCATACAATTGGCTACCTACTGAATTGAAATTCGGCTGATCCGTTTTGTAAAGAGTCTTTATGCTGTTTTTTAATAGAATAACATTTCAATAACAGCTTGGCTTACAGCTGCGTGCAAATCACTCAAGTATTTACTTCCTCTTTTACTAATTCACAAATTTTACTATCTTACTGTTGTTAATATGCTACTTGCATGATTGTTCTTTACGTTTGAGATGCATGATGGATATGTTTTTGATTTGGGAAAAACAAAAAGCAAACCGGCAGAACTATTTCTGATGTTAACCTTAAATAAAAATAATAATTTGCTTTTGTCATTGTGTGAACGATTTTCAAAAAGTAAAAGAATCATGTTCAATCAAGAAAAGTGTTCTAAAAACGTCCATATATATTTTATTGACTTTTATTAGGGTAATAAGGTATTATTTCACGTTAAAACTTTAAAAACACTATGAATAGTACTCAAAAATTACAAATAAATAAATGATAGGGTCGTATAATTGACGGATTCATTTTGCCTAAATACATTGGTTAAACAAAAGTTCATAATCTTATGTACAGTGGAACCTCTATATTCGTCATTAATCCGTTCCTAAAAGCCTGACAAATATAGAAACAGTTTTTCACATAATAAATAACTGAAATTCAATTAATTCATTCTCAGTCCCCAAAAATAGTACACAAATGAATAAATTTTATGTCAAAACTTTATCTCTATTGTACTGAGGAGACATGATGTTAAAAGCGAAAGAGAAGGAAAGTTACTAATATTTAGGAAACAATTTGAATATCAGGTAACTATAATTCTGATGATGGTTTTAGTTTGCCGATGATTCAGTAGCACTCCATTTAACAAAGAATGTTGCCTGTTTCTGTCTGTTTTTTAAAACCTTCATGAAGTAGTCAATCATATTACCATTGAATCCATTTATGTTTGGGTTGACTATGGCAACATTTGGGTGCCATTTTTCAACTGTATTCTACGTTTTGGCCCAGTTAGACAATATTGTCGAGCGGTAGAAATGACAAATATAGAAAATATTAACGAATATAAAACATTTGTTTGTTATCAAAATGTGATGAATATCAAACCAAACGAATATAAAACATTTGTTTGTTATCAAAATGTGACAGATATCAAACCAGACAAATATAGGGGCTGACGAATATAGAGGTTCCACTGAACATCATATAGTACATATATATGATTTTATAATATCATTGGTAACAGCATAACTTAAATCTATATCTACTGCATGCCAATGCATATACTTGTAGGCTGGGCGCCTTTGTTTCCTAAATGTTTTGATTATTAGGTTTTTAGTAGTCAGTAAGACCTATTTGTCCAAGATCTGACATGTGTATATGGTCCATAAATACAGACCACATACACATATACGGACCATATTATACGGCAGCAATAATTTTTAATGCCCTATGTTAGAAAGCACTTTTTGCAGATAGTGGTCTACTTTATGAGGGCCTTCTGCGTATGCGTGCTTAGAGTTAGTACGACTGCGGTTACATGTGCGAAATTTTATCCCGATCGCGTCATTTACCTTCCGGCTATTACAGTGTAAACATGTTCGCTCTGCTAGCAGTTTGTACCAAGGAGGAACAACGAGCAGTGATCCAATTTCTCTGGTTGAAAGGGGTGAAAGGGGCTGAAATTTACTTTTATCTTAATACGGGAACAGTTCTTTATCATGTAAAATGTTTTTTTGTGGATCGAAAAGTTTAAAAGTGGTCAAATGAGTGTGACACGTGAAGAGGAAACAGGACACCCGTCTACCTCCACCATGGATGACAAGATTCAGCAAACTGGAGAGATGGTTCTAGCGAATAGACGAGTTACCATCGGTGAGGGAGCGTCTTCTTTGAACTCATATATGAATCAGTCATAGTTCTGCCCATCAAATCATCCACGATGAGCTTGGCTTCTGTAAAGTCTGTGTAAATATATTACAGAATGAAAAAAGTAGAAAATTTTTGACTTGCCCTCGTATTATCTGCTAGATCTTCTATTATCTGGGTTCCGTTATGAAATATTTCTAGAAAATAAATACTATAATATATTCACCTCTGTTACAACAAAAACATGTATGTCAATAAAGTCTAATAGATAAATAATCTTCTTGTACGTACATTTTCAATAATATTTTTAGTTAATTAAGGAATATATATTTTTGTTGTGAAGTTGCATTTTCAAAACATAGTTCTGTGGTATTAAATACAAATAAATGAATCAACTAAAAAGATATACAGAAAAAATCTATCAAACGAAAAAATATTTAGTTGCTATCCCGGTAGCAAATAAATATTTTTTCGATACATAGATTTTTTCTGTGTATCTTTCTAGTTGATTCATTTGTATACTTTTAAGTAATTTATTATTTTTATCAGTCTACTGTTAATATTGATTATATCTTTATAGCTTCACGTTTACTATTACTACACCCAGTATGTTAAACAAAGACCTGACTTTTGAGAGAAAAAAAATGGTTATAATAAATGTAAAATAAAATAAATGTTTTCTTCCTCTTTAACGGCCTCACGGGACTCAGATGTCTATACTGCAGTCAATACAGAACGCTATCCCTCCCTTGACATCGAACTTCTGGTCCAGTTAACTGAACCCTCGCCTACCTCTTGAAGGGTTGTTTTTATTAAGACAGTTGAATGCTCCAGGTTAACATACATAGCGTACATATTTCAAATTTTTGCATTGGTTTGCCAAGTCCATTCTGTGCTGTAACTGTTTCATGACGTTTACCTTTATACTTGGAGTATCAGCCCTTCGACTTATCAATGTTACTTAATTATGATATGTTGTATCAATATTACCATGACTAGAGCTTTATACATATATAGTATTGTTAAATTAAAGATTTTAAACATTATACATATTGCATTTATTCACGTGCTTTACCACTTCAAATTCAAATTTAAATCAAAGAGTTATGTCAAAAACACGATAATTCATCAATAAAAAATAAAAGTTTTACTGTAAATAAAACAAATATTTGAATTGTATTTTTTGATAAATCAAAAATTGTTCTTCAAACTTAAAGTCTCATATGATAGACAGTGACTTGAAACAGATTTATGTTCAGTTTTCTAGCTTAAATAAATGAAATTTACTGCAGGAATGTTGTAAGGTGAAAATCAAAATAATTCAATATTAGACATTGGATGAAATAAAACAATGTTTATCAATAAAGGTTGTGTATTTATTGATAGTGCAAAAAAAAGTTTTCATTCTGTCGAGTATGTACACAGTATTGAAAAGCAATCGTCACTTGATTGGATAAGTGCATAATTTTGGATCGACTCGTCGCCCAACATGTAAAATGACTGGAATATCTGTATGACAATGCAATGAAATCATCAACTTTAGTATTGTTAATTACAATTTAAACATTCCAAAATTATGCAGTTCAGTGGTATCCAAAAATAAATCAGCTCAGTTTGCAGATAACCTCTTCTACTATATAATATAATAACGAGATATTTAGATATCCTAACGTATGGTTTAAATACCTACATGAATAAAATACTACAAAAAAGTTCACAATGCCGATTATTATGGTCTATTTAACTCCTAGAGAACCTTTTCAGATGGCAACACTTATAAACAACTTATTCAACGATTTTATGTATAAAAATTCTCATCTCCATGCTTATCTCGACAAGAAAAGACTTTAAAATAAAAACTTCACAACAAAATAACAAAATGGCAATGATGTACAACAAATTTTAAACATAAGCAGAATTATTTTATTTTACATATTTGATTAATGATTTAAAAAAAGTTCTATTATTTTGTAATTACATTATGTAACGAAAACAGTTGTATAATTATGATATTACATTTATTGAACACAACACAACCGCGCGATTCCTATCCAAACACATACGCAAACCAATTGTTTGGTTCGGAATGTGATCAAAGCTAGAACAATCAAAAAAATTATTGTTGCAAATCATTTAGTTTGCGTATTAGTTTAGTGGTAAATGGCAGAGTTCCAAACATTATTTTGTTGAAAATCCACCCAACACGATTGATATGAACAATTAATTAAAACAAGACTTCTTTTTAAATTTAATTTAAAACCAATTAAAACTTTGAAATAACATTTGGATGCTAACAGAATGAAAACAATAATGATTACAATTTGAAATGATTCTTAAACTTGCTAATCTTCCATCTGTATTTATTTTTAAATTTTAATTTTACAATGATTTCTCACAACACAATAAATAAACATGTGTTTGTTTATAAAGGAACTTCGAGAAAAAAATGCACATATTTCAACAGATATTGAATATTGGATAAAATTATTAAAATCCTTCAAATACTTAAATCGATTTGAGTTTAAAATTTTTAAAATAAAAATTATTTTTCTAATCATAAAAAATGCAAACTAATTTTCAACCACTGAATATACATGTACATATAAATAAATAATATTATTTTTAAATAAATGTGTTATAAATTCCATTCCCGTCAATGCCGTTTTGGTTAAACTTTTAATGTTTAGCTATTTCTCATCCAATCAAGTTCAGTGATCGTACGTCCCATTCTTGACAAACACATAAATTGTCACATCACATGATATGCACCTATCTCTGCAATGCACTGTTATAATTGCTTTGTCTTATAAGTATTAAAACACTTAATAAAAAGCACGTAATGTATTGACTGTTTAACCTGCTCATATACACAATGACTACCAACTCTGCGAATTTAGCCTGTCAGTGACGGTCTACCTGATGATGGTGATGATGAAGCACGTTTAGTCGGAATAGTACAGCAGGAAGAATATGCTCACGCTCACTACCTTAGAGGTATATTATAAGTTGAAAAAACCTGGTGATGAAATGATGTACGGCCGTAACCGTACAATTATTTAGAGAGAAATGCAAAGTTAGCCAGGTATAAGAAAATGATGTTCTGTAATGTTTGTCCATCAGAGGCAGCGTGCAATAATCCAGATTTTGCTAGAGTTGACTTCATTTAGCAACTTATGTATCACAATGTAATTCTTAATGTAAAAATATTCTACCACAAGTTACACTAAATTTATTATAATTATTACTAAAAATCATTCAACATACCTCAATATAAACATAAGCTTCATACACCTCATTTACAATGATCCTATATATTGTGAGATCTAATTCAATATCTCTTAATATCATTTGAATGTTTAATTAATACTGTCTAATTAAATAAAAATATGTGTTATTTTCTCTTCAATATTCACTTAAAGCTATGAACATGTCATCCATGATCCCACAAAGAAAGTCAAATGAAACATGCCTCAGTATGACGCACATATACGATCAAACACATCACCCGCTCAAATACCTTAGTTTGATGAATGCCTAAAAGTCAATGTTTCATCAAGATACTCCCCACCATTAATCATGCTTCAGTACGATGCGCACATATTGTTTGACTTTGCATCGCGCTTGCGTCTGTATCAAACACCCCTCACTATAATTCCTCCAGGCATAAAAGACGCTTCAGCAATATATACCTTTACAATCAAACATTTCACATAATCAAATAAAAACTTCAGTAAAATAGTAATCTTCTATAAACGCACATCAGTGATATGCGCGTACTATCAAAGACTCTGTGATGTTCACTCGCTATCGAACACGCTTCAATATGATGCATGCATGTTGTCATATTTTATTCAGCACGACAGGTGCTCATTGTCAACTATTCATCATGATGCTCATTCACTGTCAAACATGCCTCATTATGATGCATGCCCACAATCAAACATCACTGGTGACAAATGGCAATGTTGCGAGGCCAATCACAAACAGGTTGACCCGTACACACAACATTTTATATTGCTAGCGAATTATGATTTAGCAGTGATAGTCAAAGGTTATAATAGCAAAGCAAACTGCAATAATGAGCAGCTTTACAAATATACAAACCATTAATATATGATCAGTAACGAGACAACATTTTATTTTGACTATCACGCTTTTGTAAATTGAGAGTTGCTAATACTAGGTTATAAATATTTTGTTCGTTCAACTACTAACATCTAAATGACATAATTCAAATAATGGGGGGTTTCACTAAGCAGAATCACAAAAATATATTTTTTTAAATTGTCATACTAAATAAAGTGAATAAATACACCAGTCAATTTGTACAAATGAAGAATATCTGAATGTATGCAGTCCAAATAAAATGAATCAATTGATATAATAATGTTAATTCAATGAAAGATTTAAACAAACTTTCAATAATTTGCAAAAAGAAGATGAAAAAGAGATAATATTGAGAACATAACTCGGAATATTCTCAGAAAAAGTTAATCACATTAGGATTGTTCATGTTTTCTTAATAAAATTGTCACAAAACAATGTTAATTAATTATCATATCCGTATTTATTTGCGGGTGGGTTCTATTTGACAAGTCATATTTTAAAAACAGTCGTTATTTTCATGAGTCAACAGTTTCTGTAGATCATGGTCTATGGTCACTATATTTTTCAGAAAATTCGAAAAACAATAATAATAAAGTTTATTGATACATGAAAACAGTCTGGATAATTCAAATCTCTTCAATTAGATAGTGATATGTAAAATTTGTGATTAAATGTGTCGTTTATTCAATTTGTATTAAAAGTTTTTAAAAAATTATTGAGGCGTTCATAATTATTGCACTTATTTTAATTTACTGAAAACTGTAATGAAGAGAAATAATGAGATACTTTTAGTTAATTAAAAATGAAAAATAATTTTTGTTACAAATTCTTAAAAGGGGCAATAAAAGTCGAAGAAAGTAAGAAAGAATTATATTCAGATAAATAAATATTGAACAATCGCACGGTTTCTATAAGTAGAACACAAAATTGCGAAGGAAATATGTAAAACGTTTGAAAGTAAATAAAATGGATGAAGGAAAAAATGAAATTCTGAAGGTAAACTATAATGGTAAAACAATAGCAAAACAGTCACTGAGACAAGAAGGCACCCCCAGCCCACAAAATGCGGTGTCCACCAACAGATTGATGCCCTATATTATTAACTTACATTCTCTAAAGTAAAATATTCTCTATGTATTTATATAAGATTATTAATTTATTTCTAGATGTGTATATATCACTTCATTATTATATAATCAATAGATATTATTTAGAAATTTTCATATACATACAGGCCAACACTGAAAAGGAGAGAAATTTATATTTTCAGCACAAACACATTTCAATCTGTAAATATTACAAACTCACATTATTTCTAACAAAAATATAAAGTCTGTATCGGTAACTTCAAGCATGCAAATATATTCAATGTTAAATAAATTTAGTTTTCATTTTTAATATCGAGATTGTTTTCTTATTGGATTTCCAATATAAAAATACCATTTTTATAAAAGACGGTGAATTTGTGTTGTTAGTCAATTCTTACAACAATAAGAGACACCTGTCAATTGATCTGTAATATTTGGATCCAACTGATCAAATCCAAGAAAATACTTTCGTAATAGCATAATTATCATCACAGTGAGTATCGGAGACAGAAAGTACGAGGTAACATTATAAATACCATTTGTGATTAAGATAAATGAATGTTAAGGAGTAAAGTCATACAAAATTAAATAAAACTTGTGTATCGGACCACCTTACAGAATAACTTATAATATCTAAGGATCATGTAATAATGAAAACGTATTTGTATACAAAAACTAAAGTAATCACAATTAAAAAAGCTTATATATTCACAGATAATATTCCAAAACAACATTTTTCAATTGATGTTAAAATATCAAATTATTTCCATTGCACTTAAACAAGACAAAACAGTTTCAAATTAATTCACCTAATTGCAAGAAATAATTTGTACAATTTGACAAGAAATATACCGCAGAAACAAAGTATAATAAAATCAGACAATCATTATATCAGTATTCTGCAAATGGTATAATAAAAATGTAACACCCTGTTTAAGAAATAAAAAGACTTGTACGAAGCAAGTGGATAACTCCTTCAAGCCGAACGTCAGATATCCTGGCAACACGAATAAACTCACCCGAGAGGAAGACTCACGGTCCAAAGTAGAAGACTTCTAGTCCACAGATTTCCAAAAACTACGGCAACTCCACTGAACCCATTTGTGATGGCGAAATGTACAAATATGAGATGTAGTTACGAGGTCGTGTTTGGGGGAAATACAATCGGAGAGACCCAATCGAGCGGGGTGATAACAGCTGGACATCCCTGCAACGCAACCTGCAATCGAGATGGTGCCTCGATACGGAGATCAGGCTTGGTGAGTGATGTGAACGGGAGAGAGGCGAGCACGGTAGCGAGACGGAGCAAGGGGTCAGGCGGCACGGGAGCTCTTGTGACAGCCGCAGCGACTACCCCTGCCCCCCCTCCCTTTGCATACACCACACCCACATGCGCGCACCTGTCAGGGCCGGTGGAACCTGAAACAATTCAATCGGTTAATTTGAGAAATTGTTTATTATTAAATTTTTCAAATTAAAAAAAAAAACATTTATATTCATATTGTTTTGCTAGTGCTGAGACAAACATTTCACACATTTGTATGTAGACGTTACTTTATATATTAAAATACAATAAAAGCTCTTTAATGCGAAATTGTGAGAACCATAATTTAAAAATAAAATTGATTTTCGAATTAGGAAAGTAGAATTTCATATAAAGTTTACAAAACATCTACACATTTTATAAACATTTATAGGTGTACTACAAATGTACATTTTCTCAAAACATTTTAAAAATACATGTATTTGGTCAATATTACTTTCAAATACTAATTTAATGTATTAATTATAAAGATATACATATAAAATCAATTTTATCAAAAAATATTGTTGTTGCGCTACCGGGATTAGATATATTAATTTGAAAAAGTGTAACATATAGGTTCGAAAATTTGTCATCAAAAATAATATCACTATAGCATAGTTAGATAATGCATCTTTCCCGGTTTGGAAAGAGATTCAGGTTCAAATCCCGGTAGTGCAACAACAATAATATTAAATAAGTATTTAAAACATCACAGACCTATGTTCTGAATAATTACAACTTCACAATAAGAATGTGTTCTTAATAATGTTGCTTTCATTTTTGTCAAAATCTTCACCTCTATTTCGTCAATTTTTTGATTTTCACCACATATTGACAAGCATGTTATGCTGAACCTTCAATTAAATCTGTGAAGCCAATCATTGGATGTTCCAAAATCATTAATCCCCAATTCATTGGCCAATGAATGGTTCTTTCTCGACGAGAATTGGACCAGAAATTGGAATACTGGCCACACGCATTTAAGAAAAAAATTCAAACAACCTGCTTTCCAGCCCTTCGTATTTTTCCAGGCCAATACGCTGACGCATGTTACTTTCCTTCAACTTATGATACGATTCTTCAATTTTGGCGTGTTTTTTTTTAAATTGTTGAATAGGTCGAGTTGTCGATAAAATATTTTTTCGCAATATTTCCTTTACTGTCTACATCTTTAATTAAATACATTTTCATAGAAATTGTTAATCTTTTATATGTACTGTGAACTGATGCCATATTATATTTAAAATGAAACTATAAGCAAAATAAAACACAAAAATTTAACACAAGGAGGCAATGCAATATTCTTTATACTTTTAAAATAACACTTAATAAAGAATCTAAATTCTCAAAAAACTGTCAGTTTTCACGAAATTCACAAATAAAAGTACAAAAAGAGTCAATATGTAAGCCAGATGATAATAATATTTTCACGCTATTTGACACAAAATAACTAAGAATTGTTTTAAATGTAGAAAAACACAAAGATAGGTGTATAAAAATGAAAATGTAAAACATTAGAACTCCGAAACCGGTGCACAAGATGACAACTTCAACTAAACTCATCTTTTGGCAGGATTTCCATCTTAGGCGGCCCGATGCACGGTGGCCGTTTGGGGATGTATTTACTATTATACAGATGGTCAAACCCATATGATGGGTCAATCCCTGTAGGGATTAGGGGCCAGCCGTGGTGAAGGTATAAAAATACTAGTGCTCAGATTTATAACGACTACACGTAAAAAAAACTATTTTGTCTTAAAATAATTTAATGTTATGAATTATTGAGTTTTTCGAGTTACAGGTAGAATTTTGTATGAAAATTCATTTGAGGGGGATAAAATATGAAAATATTTTCGATTTATAATGAATTTTGAAATAAAGTTGTTTGTATTAACGAACTTTTACTGTATACATATTATATATGAAGAATTTCTGACACATGTTTTAAATTAAAGTCTTCGAGGTTTACAAATGATTTTTTTTAATAATGTGAATTACCACCAAACAAATATTAATTCTCTGATCTGGCTTCTGTAGTCCGTGGTCAGTACACTATATTTGGCAACAAAGGGATTTTAAATCTCACAACGTAACAACCACAGACAATAACCCTTTTATATGTATTGTATATAACTAGTTTTGTTACAACTTTTTGGTGTATTAAAAATGACAATTTTATATTATGTGTATTTACAGAAATATTACAGGCCTAGAGAAGGGTTAATAATTAAATCAATGCAAATAAAATGACCACTTAGAATATACAATATGTATGTGATAAAATGTTTATTACCAAAAAATAAAAATTAAACAATTAAAAATATAAATCAGAATACCTTGTGAGATGCCTGCTGTCCTCGTGCACAGCCATTTCTGAACTTTTAAACTCGTTAAGTTCTTTTCTTATCGCTGCCTTGTCCCGTGGTGTGAGTCTCGTCCAAGGTTTGTCAGCTCTCCTGAAAGATTAAAAAATGAAAAATGTTTAAAACTCATATAACACTATTATCTTGCTGAAGCTTAAAATCTGTTGATTTGTATTTGATCATTATTTGATCTCATATCGCGATAATATTATACAAATGCAATGTGTGTGTGTGCTTTATTATCAATGAAATAAAAATCAACAAAGGAATATGACTTACCTGTCATAATCATGTGCTTGAGTGACTTCAATATAATCATTAAACCTAATGATCTTCTTTTCCTTCAGTTCTTCAACTGTCGGTCGGAAACTGAGTTTGCGGAGAAGATATCGCTTCTTTTCTTCTCTCTGCTTCCTTTCTTCCGCAGGGGTTTGAGCTGAAAATACACACAATGTAAAACACTATCGTAAAATAAATTCCCTTAATAATTTTTCATCAACCACAAATATGAAAATACATTAGAATACAAATTAAACCTACGTAATATGAACATTATTTTCAGCAATACATCGCAAAAGACTAGAGACGAAGGTTTCCAAATCATATTATCATGTTATAAAAGAAGACTAACTTTTAAGTATGTTCCTTTCTACCAGCTCTTCAGGAGTTGGCCGCATGGAGAGACGGCGGATGAGGCGCGCTCCGATGGCCTCCCAGGACTCTTGGCGCTCGTTATCACTCTGCAGTACCAGAATATTCCTGTAAAACAGCGAAACAAAAAGGTGATAGAATAAACAAATAAAATGAGAATTTTAAATAATCATTTTGATTGAAAAAAATAGTCAACTGCACATCTTTGCTATCATATCACATTATTGTTAATTAACATATCTAATTTCAACCTGAAACAACTAAGACATGACTTTTGCTATGCAAAGTTTAAACATAATAAAATAATTTATATCTATATACATATAAACCGAATGTGTCTGTCAGTTCTCTTTAAAATCCTACACCCTTTGACCGATCATAATCAAATTTTGCATTTACTCTTTAGAACCCTTCTCCCCTCGGCCACCCATTCCCACCTTTGACATAAATCATTCCAAATTTTGCACCCCGCACAAAACAGGCACCTGAAGCCTCAAACAAATAATGTTTAGCAAACTTTTATATTATTTTGTATACTTTAACAAACCTACAAAGAATGCCTTAATAAATCTGTATATGTAATAAAAAATAACATTTTTTCTCTGAGATTTAGGGTAAATTAACAAACGAGACTAAACAGAAACAACTAATCACATCTAATCAAAAGCCTGATGACCCGTCATCCGACAACGGTTGTTGTAATGAAATGCATGCTGTAGTTAGAAGGCATTGTGCCACTGTAAAGTGGTTTTTCGTAACTTTATAAAACTTATTTTGCTCAAAATATGTTTTTATAAAATATTATTTCGTTGATAAAATACAAATATAAACAGAACAATAAAAATAAAAATATGGTTAATTACATACATACATACATAATGCAAACAAGGAAATTTCACTGCAATTTGTGAAGAAAAGAACACGTTTATAAAAAAATTTAAAACACATCACAAAAAATCTGTTTAAAAACTTTAAAGTAACAAGATTAAAATGCAACTGAAGAAAATATGCACAACTGAGAGTCCCCTCGAGGCGATGAAAGATAACATGGACAAAAAAAAGAAAGCAACATCACATTATTAAACAAACCACAAATAAAATTGAAAATGTTAGAATACAGAAGAAGAAGACACTACATATTAATATCACAATTATTAACCTCACAAATGTGTTATTTTGGTTAACTGGGTCAAAACCAATAATCGGAATGCCACGGTGACACAACTAGCTTTGATATCTCCGTCTATGATGACTATCACCCAAAGCCAAACACACGGATGGATCTCTACTAGTCTGAGTCAGAGAGATTAAAATAGACCATCACAGTGGCACAACGACACACTCTACGATTGAGCCAACACAGAAATAGTCCTTGTACAGTCATCACTCACGGGTGCAATACGTTTAGATTAGTCTACTAAGTAAATGGCAGGCATGACGCTCACCACTCCGGTGACAGAACGCCGTGCACACAACACATCCAAAAACATGACTCCTTATAAAGCACTTTTACCTACATTAAATTGTCTAAATTCCATTCCACTTTAAGCCACGGTGCTAACAAAATCACGCGGTGAAAATTGAATCTGTAATTTGTAAAAAACGGATTTTGGAGTGTACAAAAACTGAAAAATATTTCCCAGCCAGCTTTCAGCGTTATGGAGTCAAAATTATATGAAAAAGCAACTGCAGCCCATATAAAATGAGAATCCAAGTGATGAAATATAATAAAGCACGGACAATGAAAGCTTCACAATAAACAATCATTTCAAACAAATATAATAAAATCCTAAATTAATCATTGGTGAATATTCATTTATTTGTTTAAAATGTTTATCGATAAAGCTACAGCTAATATTTAATTTATGTTAAAGAGAAAATATAATGTTAAGATGATAAATGGTCCTAGTTTAATTATGGCAGTTATTTTGTGGTGCACATGTTTATTTTAATATTTTAAATGTCTACTACACACACATTTCAGTTATATTTTTGTCACAATCATATTATTTATATTATTAAGGAGAACACATTCTTATTGTGAAGTTGTAATTATTCAGAACATAGGTCTGTGATGTTTTAAATACTAATTTATTGTATTAATTATAAATATATACATATAAAACCAGTTTTGTCAAAAAATATTGATTTTATCTATATATATTTATAATTAATACATTAAATTAGTATTTATTTATATTATAGTCATGACAAAAATATTAATCAATTGTGTGAGAAATATTGTTTACTTTATGTAAAATATTTTTTAAATGTTCAACTTTTCATGACCATGTAGAATTTTCTAGGCTATTCTATTCTTTCAATCTCATTGCGGGGACAATTAGCGACATAAATCCTGATCATGGGAAAATGGATCTCAGCCAGAGGGCAGAATAGTTCAGAAAACTCTACACAGAATGTTTAATCCCATAAATCAGTCTCAATATTGTGATGCAAAAGGTGATCTGATCTCGATATATAAATTCATATGAAACAATTTTGTGTGAAACTACATCATGTATAGTAATTCAATATTCACTTGTATGAAAAAACACAATGATTTTGTAAGTAACAAAGTAAAAACTAATTAAGCTGCAATGCAAATAATTTTACAGTTTATAAATAACTTACACGGGTAGAATTTATATAAAAAGCGAATATGTCTTTAAATGAATAATTTAAATCAAGGGCATCAAATTATGTTTTCTCTTCTCTTTATGGTATTATTTTAAATAAGAAGAAAATATGTCATCATTGTTGTTTAATTCAGTGATGTTGCAGGTATATCTTTACTCGTGAGGAATCGTTTGAAAGTTTTCTTGTGATGAGAACTTTTACCTCATTTGATGACAGTCTATACAGATCGCTCTTAGAAAATGGCATTTAAAAAGTCAAACTCACCTATTGCTGATATTAACACATAATATTGAGATAAAAATATAATACAAAAATCTTAAAGTTTCCAGCAATATCATATTATTTTATATTAAATTACTAATATTACTAAAACCCCATAAATTTAATAGTAAAAAAAATAACATACATTAAATATTGCATATCGACCAAGCCATTTTAAGTATTAAAATAATAAAATAAACATATTGAATGTAATTACCTATTTATCAACTCTTGTCTATCAGGCCTCAGTGCCAGTTTAATGTTGAGGCTCTCTTTACGCGCAATCTTGGCTGCGAGCCGATCGTTATCCTCAGGGTGGTCATCCCGGTAGTGAACAGTTTCACGACCCATCCCCGGGTGGTTACGATCGTCTTCCCTGATGATGTAGGGGCGGGCATTCTCCTTGTTCTCCATCGCACATGCCATCCGCACCGGTCGAGTACTGCAGGTAGAAAAGGTAAGTTAAAAGGTTGTGTGAAATATAAAATAATGCTTCTAGATATGTGGAATATGGAAACATTAAAAAAAATTGTAAACTGAAATTTTCTTGAAATATTTTTACATTTAATCAGCACAATTACAAATTACTTAATAAAGAAATAGCTGCTTCAAAATACAAATTGATTTAATCTTTAAATCTTAAACTTAAAATAGAAAAATAAAAACATGTTTAATAGTGAACATAATCATCACAATAAATATTACTTAAAAAAAAGGAATGTAAAAAAATGGAAAACATTAATTATTAAAATCATTTTCAAAATGGACAAGTTATTTTTATTTAGACATTAACATTTAGACCTAAGACCAAAATGTTAATAACAGATTTTTTAAATAAATTATTGAATGTAACATGTTTGTTTAGTCTAGCAGTAAAAAGTTCACCAAGTGATATTTCTTTTTTTAAATTGTCACTTCTCATTTACTTCTCTAATCACTGACATTGTGAAAAGTAAGTAAACTAAATTTTAAAAAAAATAAGTATCAAAAATCATCAGTTTTTGTATTAATTACTCCCGAGATAGACTAAACAAAAATCAATCACAACAATTTTGTAACATAGTAATGTTAAGAAAGCTTCTTGATTAAATTATCTTCTAATCCTCTCAATTGGCAAGGAGCCAGAAAGTAAAAATATAATACTTTTAAAATCGTCACTTAATTTTGTGCAAAAAATTACAACGCTGTAGAAACCTTGGATTCCTCGCATACCGAGTTCAAGGGCATGAGAAAACTGACATTGAACATCTACGGACAAGGACAAAGTTGAATGGCCACAGAATGAGTATTAAAAAAAAAATGCCAAGTAAAATAAAAGAGCATTGAATGAGAACTCAACAAACGGAGTATTGTAACTTTTTACGTGTGTAATTAATTACCTGTTGATACTATCTCTATTTTCCTATACAATTTTGATAAAATTTATAAAAAAAATTGTTGACATAGAAATAAAAATATATAACCTCTTCCTTTCTCCGGATAGGAAGAGATCCAGGTTCGAATCCCAGTAGCAACTAAATATTTTATTGATAAATAGATTTTTTCAATATATCTTTCTAGTTGATTAATTTAATTTGTATTAAAAATACAAATGTGTTTTTAAAATTTTTATTGTCAAACACCTATTATATTATAAAAAAAAAAAATTTTTTAATGCAAAATAATTACTTCCATTATATTATTTCAATTTGTGAATCCTAAATTAAAGTTAACCTGCTTAAAAATTTTAATAAAAATTTGCTGTCATAGTAAAACGGGCCACTAATTTTGATCACTGCCTGTAAGTGATTGCGTCATGAACACTATTGGCAGAGTTCCAAACATCCGTTAAACTGTTTAAACAAGGTTAATGGTTGTGAGACATTGAAAACACATTGTGGTTTTGAAACTACACCCAAACTGCATGCAAATACATTATCAAAATAAAACAAGTAATTTTCACTAAATATTAACATGACGAAGGCCAAAAATAATACCCCAATTTGAAGTGAAAAGCCGTATTATTTTTTGGAATAAAGATGTGAGCGTAAAAACACTTCTGATAAATATTTTTGTATTTTCAAACTAAGCCTAAGTACTCGTGTTGTGAAAATACATCTAAACGGATAACCATTAATGAGATTTTAACTTTCAACTTTTGCATCCTGGCCACTCAACTACACGAGCTTATTAATAAGGTTATATTATGTATTGCCCAAGACCTGAAAGGTCCATAGCGCCAACAGAGCGAGTGAAGTAAAATATTACCAACATTTTAAATACAAAGTGATAACATCTTTTTATAAGGACCAATATTTTTAATAGAATACAAAAATAAATTTGATTCAGCCTTTGTTCAGCTCCTAAACATTCAATTATTAATAATACAGTGGAACCTCGACTTGCGAGTTTGACTCGATATACGAGCAATGTCTGACATATGAGCAAAAAACATATTGCGTAACTTTATCATTAATTTACATATGTAGTATGTATTCTGCGCCAGAGATATTACTAATAACAGCAATGGTGGATAATGATCTACACAAGTAGTATGTATTCTGCACCAGAGATGTCACTAATAACAGCAGTGGCGGACAGTAATATACACACCCTTGCATTATCATCTTTAATGTCCCAGTCGGCATGTTGCACTCGTACAGTTAGCTTTGTGATTTTTGGAAAAATCATTTCAAAATCGTGAGCTGCATAAAAGTCATTGATAAAGCATGGGGTGGGGTAACCAAGAGAACCTTAAATTCTGCATGAAGAAAACTGTAGCCTAATTGCGTTGACGGGTTTGCTCATTACCAGGAGCCGCCAATTGTCGATGAAATTGTGTCCCTGTGGAAGAACATAGGACTGGAGGTGAATCAGGACGATATTCAAGAGCTGGTGGAAGAACAAGACCAGGAGCTGACCACCGAAGAACTAATGGCTTTGCATCACAGGCAACAGCATTAAGGCTACAGAGGAAATGTCATCTGAGGATGTAGAGAAATGTGGGAAATAGTACAACATTTCGTAGAAAAGTACCATCCGAATAAGGCTATAGCAGTGCAAGCGATTAATCTTTTCAACGACAATGCAATGTCACATTTTCATCATATATAAAGAGGCAAAAGCAAGTGTCAATAAATAGGTTCCTGGTTAAAGTTCCAGGAAAAGAAAAAGATTTTATTGAGCCATCAGTGATGTATATCAGAGAATAATAATAAAATATTAAAAATGTATGTATATATTGTATTAATATATTTTTAGATCTTGAAACAAATTGAGTTTTCTTTATTTACTATGGGGAAATTTGCTTTGACATACAAGTGTTTTAAGATACATGGAAATTTACGAGACAAATTATGCTTGTATGTCGAGGTTCTACTGTATATTAAAACTTTAAGCCCAAAGCTGCATTATGAAAGTGCATTTAGTTAATTAAGATTATAATAAAAATATTTACATAATTAACCTATATTTGAACCATTAAACATATTCAGAGATGATTCAAAATTTCCTAAATGTTTCACAAATGGAAACACTATGTATTTTTATATTACTTGAATCATTACTATTCGCAAGTTATTTTAAATAATACTATTTAATGGTTTGCATCATAAAGGTTAAATACGAAAGAAACTAATAAAAAAACATTAATAAAACTAATGAAATATTTTGATATCATGTATAGAAATTCAACAGAAAATTTATGTAATTATATTTTATAGCGAACAAATGTTTTAACATTGCAATAATGTATTAATAATAAAATCAATACAATATACTTAATTAATGTCAGAAACATTTGAGGAACAGTTGGTTGAATTTCCAGAGAACATGTGAAGGTGCGAGTTGTTAAATGATATGAAACATGAACGGTGATTACAGTCACTGCTATTATTAAACAATTACCAGATTCGGATCCTCGGCCTGGGTGGAGGCCTTCTGGTGACAGCAGCAAAAGTACAAAAAACATGTTTTTAGCAAAAGAATTGTATTTTATCACAAGGTGTGACAAAATAAGTTTATGTTTACTAGAATTTTTAAATCAGTGGCTGACTAAGAAAAAAAAATTAAAGTCGTGTACATTAAGTTTAAAAAAAAATCTTGTGAAACACATGTAAATCACCCGTTCTATAAATAGAACAAATCAATCTTGGGTCAAAATTTTTCTTTAATTAACCAGTACTCAAAACGTTTAGTAAATCAGTACAATATTCAAAATATTATGAAACTAGTGCTGTTGCTTTAAAACACTAGTGATAAAAAAAGTAGCAAAATATGAAAATATATAAATTAATAATGCAACATTTTCTTATATTTAACAAAAGTAAACGAGCCTATAGTTAGTTAACCAAAATAATATTAAGTTAATCAATCGCAAGGATTTTGTGTAATTGTTGAATTATTATTATTATTCTGTCTATTAGAAAAATTGTATTTTCAAAACAAACAGTAGCTGTAGATATAAATCAGATTTTAAAAAATATATTTTTCACCTTTTCAAGCAATTGTTCCTGCAAACCTAGAGAGACAAGCCTCGCTGTGCATCGCTCCCGCTGCTTGTTCACCTTAATAGCTCAAATGGCATATTGCAAAATGCACACAGGCAATGAACAATTTTCATGTGAAATGTAAAATTTTATAAGTATGTACTCACTTGAAGCTACAGTGCAGCGTATCCTGTCGTTGTCCCAGTGGCCTTCCTTCCTGCGTCGGGGTCCCAGGTCCTGATCCCGCCCCACCGGAGCCCCTCTTCTTGAGGGCTGACTTTAGAGGCACGGCGTTAAACTTGGGCTCCTTGGTAGGGATTTCTTCAACCCTCGAGGTATCGATGGCGGGATCGGGCTGACCCACTCGAACCCTCAACTGCGACTGCTGTTCCTCAACATCAGAGTCGCCATCATCCATCATGCTCAACAACTCATCTTGATCTGCTGGAAATAATTAGAATGGTTAAAATATGCAAAATATTTCAATTTGGTACAAATAATTTTTAAATGTTAGTAATATAGGCAATATTTTCCCAATAATTTTAATACAGCAGTCTCACCCAACATTGATTAAATTTATTTTAAATATGTATAATATAAAAAATTAACCACTTGGTTAAAACTTTACCAATGTAACATTAAATGCGAAACAATTATTCATTAATTATTATTTTAAATGTCTACTTCTATGTTACTAGTTATAGTTTGCTGCTAATGTTATAAATATTATTTTTAATGTATTGTTAAGTGATAAGGAAAATAAAATAATATAATAGATTCAAGAATAAGCAATAAAAAAATAAAAATGTTATGTATTGGATATCTCGCTTGAGCTAAATATATATTAAGTTACGTATGCGTATGTGTGTTTAATGTTATAAATACATACTACACATGTTTATATTGTATATATAATACAGACATTAATGATTACCATTGCCAAGTCATTAACACAACTAATTAAATCAACTGATTATTATGAACATTTTGGACACCTATAATCTGGGGAATTAATATTCGAAAATAATTTATTATTTTTATAAGCCTAATTGATGGGCATTCATTTATATTAATAATAAAATTAAATTTATTAGGTTTCATAAAAATATAATTGTATAAATGCTAGTGTATGTGCCAAAAATTTAAGTTAACTGATTAATTAAATCGAGATATAAAAAATTATACACACATATTTTTAATCATTCAAAGGAAATTAAATACACTTTTGTTTTGTCTTGGTTTTTATGCGGCCTTGCCTATATCAATTATGAAATTGAGTGCTTACGCACAAATGATTAAACTCAAAGAACATCATAGTCTGAACACTCGAGGTGGACAGTTTATACCTGCACTGTACAAGCGGGTTTCATGCAGAGTATCGAACCCTCTCTTAATTTGTTTATTAGTGTTTTCTTAAAACAATATCTAAATGTGCATAATAACAGAATCGTTTCGTAATAATTATATGGATACAATTACTGCTGTGTACACAGGAATTTAAAAAAATATCTTCATTCAATACATACGTAAAAAAAAACTAATTTTATCAGATGCTCCCGCAATTTTACCTAGCGCCGGCGTTACGCACGGGCGGAACTGGCACCTGCTTGTGGCGGCCAAACCAAGGGGGCGGCCGAAAAATATATTAAAATTGAAAAACAAAGTCCCAAGTTGCAAAACAATAATAGTGTGTAATAAAAATAATCCAGGTTTAAACAATCCAAGAAAGCAAATCCAATAAATAACATTATAATTATTTTCTAATAAAGCGGTAATTTGTAGTCAACACTAGTGTCCAGAACGTCTTTTGGTAAAAAGCTGCACTTGGGTAATTTTCAAAATTCCGGCCTAACAAAATACCGCCCTTAATGTGTGTGGCACACAGGCGGCCGATTTAGGGGTAGCCAATTTATGAGGATGGTTTTACAAAAATTGAAAACATCATCTTCACTTAAATTACTAAGTTACTAGGGCGGAAAAAAATAATCTTATCTGTGGCGGTAAAAATTCTAGCACCGGCTCTGATTCTACCCTACATTTGTTACATTATTGAACCATTGATGAATAATGAAAATATTTTATTCTATTATGTAATATAGAATCAACTAAAAATTAAAAAAAAAAAAACAAATAAAACAACAAATGAAACAAATAAAACAACGATCAAAATTTCGAGTAGTCAAAGGGTTAGGTACCAGGGCAACTAGCGAGGATTTAGTTAGATTTAGATTTCTTACCCTCGTAATCATAGTCAGAAAGGTCAAGCGGCACAGCATTGAGCAGGTTGGTGCCCCTGCGGTTAGGCGGCGGAGCCGTGGGGCTGGGCGAGCTGAACATGGGAGGGGGTGGGATGGGCCCGATGTCCGACACGGCGATAGGCGGCTCCGGCAAGTCCGACAGCATCAGCGGCGGCAGCTGCGGTAACCCGCAAGAGCCATCGGGATCTGGAAAAAACAAATTACATTTTATTCTAAAACAATGTCAAAAAGTATCGGAAAACTGCCATTTTTATATATTCTAATATGCAGTGTTCGCTGCTGGGTTACAAGTGGCCTAGTGATTAAAAATTAAAAGGATCCTCCAAATAACCCGAGCATAGACTCAAGAGAGGAACAAGTAAAAAAAAATAATCATGGTATATTTATGATCTTGTTTCGTAAATAGCATTTTGGAAACTAAATGGTGCAATGTTGCACCAGAGCGAATACAAAACAGACATAATACAAAATAAATTATAAAGATATATAATAAAAACCCAGGTCTATCCGGAATGGTCTGAATTTCGTCTGAACTGAGAACAAATATTGCAAAATCTCAAAAAATCTAATTACAGAAATCGCCCAAATAGCGCATTATTGTCGTTTTCTAATAATAACTGACATCGCATTTTATAACTTAAATGTAAATAAAATGAGGCGCGCCCTGTAATAATTTAATTATTATGAAATTGGAATCATGTATGTATTAAATATTTATTTTATTTCATTATTTTATTTTTCGAGAAACAAACAGTGTAACAATAATAACTGATAATTACATAATATATAAAAATAACACCAGTGAAGTTTCTTCGGAATTAAATAACAAGTAAACTAAAAAATAGTATACTCAAAGAAACTGATAAACAAAAAGATTAACAAATAAACATAATAAACTAAAAAATAGTATACATTTTTAAAAAAACTGAAAAAAGAAACAAAATAGTGTTTTATTTAACTACTTACGTCCCAAAGAAGTGTAGAAAGTAAATGGATTAACAAACTTAGTGAATAGGTATTCAACTCATTCTTTTGGTAAAATAATGTTGCGGGTTCCAATCCCGGTGATAACCGTATATCTTTTCAATAGATAGATTTTTCTAAGTGATATAATTATTTTTTCTTAATTATATTTTCTATAAGTTAATACGTTCTTATTTGAATTTTTAATTTCGGATAAACATTCCGAAAATATAAAATGATAAAATGCAATAAGAAAACATAACTAATAGGTAGTAAATATTTTTTATAATACAAGCCAATATTAAGTCGTCAAGAGCTTTTATTGGACAGAAATAAAATGTTTTACGAAATCATATTTATAATACACGTACGAAATAAAGGCGCTCTACTCCCGGGTGTAACGGCGGGGCGGAGATTCCCTCGGATTTAGAAGTCATTAGGGCAGCGGTTCCCAACATATTTTAATGGCGGAACCCTTTTCACCTAAATAAATAAAAAATTGAAACTGAGACTTAGGACTGGGTGGAGAAGTGTAAGAATTACGGCCAAGGTACAAGGAAAGCAAAAAGTTGTATGCATGAAGATAAAATGATTGACTAAAGTCGATTTAGCGAGATTTTGATAGTACGAGGCGCGTTTTTTCAGTAAATACCATTGCCGGATATTCCGGTGTAGCGCTGCGGTTACGACGTTGCGCATGCACAATTGTTTCCTTCATCTGTTGACTCACCACATGTAACGTTAGAGATATTCACTTGTAGTGAGTGGTTGAAATGTTCAAGACAATAGATCAGCCCGCCGACTGTTAGATATGGTCCGTGATTAGTTTCTTAAATGCACGAAACATGAAACCGGCTGACATTTATCGTCAAGTGTATCCTGATTTGGCGCCAAGTAATTTCTATATTTTCCTTCATCTGAAGCGGTTCCTTGGTGGCAAGCGTTTTGATGACGATAATGAACTCAAAGACGGAGTACAGACATGGTATTCATCCCAGGCAACGTCGTTCTAAGACGAAGATATACAAAAATTGATGTCCCGTTATGACAAGTGCCTTAATAATGGTGGCGTCTATGTTGAGAAGCAGTTTAAGGTGTGTAGCGTCCGAAAAATGTAAAGTGTTGTAAAAGTGATGTTGTGTTTCGTTTATTTACTGAAAACAGAGTAATAATGAAAAAGCAAATATTATTAATTCTAAATGTTGTACAGTATAACAAAAACTAAGTACCTATGAATGCTGATAATATAAAATTTGGCAAAACGGTTAAGGCGTCCGAGTAAAAAAGGCAACATGCACTAGGATCTGCAGGATGCCGAGAAAAGTAGAGGAGCATAGTTAAGAAGGCGGGAGTTCATGGAGATCGCGATCCCCAGTCACGAAGAACCGACATGGATCAAGATTCCAATAATCCTACATACTTATTGCATAAAGTAACCATTGTACATTTACACTTTATACTCATATAATTTATATATGCTTATAACTAATTGAAAACTTTACTTATTTGTCTCAACACAGTTTTTTTTTCTAGCATGACAGGCATAGTACAATAATTAAAACCAAAAACCCTAGGATTCCTATGTTGGGAACCGCCGCATCACAGTATCGTTGAGAAGAAATATGTGGGTTTTTTTAGTAATAGTTCCCTTATATATTTGGCAGTATTTCAGTGAGAGAGGGGTTTAAACCGCGGCCGTACATCCAGTGCGGGCGGCGAGCGGCGAGCGGAGAGAAGCAAAATGAAGATAAGACACCGGCAGTCCAGAGAGCGGGGCCGCGTAATCCGCCCCGGCCGGCGAGTGATAAAATACCCAATACCTGCTACAACTCGCCGTGTCTGCGCAGTTAACAGCGATGTACACCAGAAAGTAAAGCGACCGGTGTGTTTAATGACAAGGTAAAAAAAAAAAAACTCAGACGGAAGCAAATAGCGTGATAATGGCGTAATTGAAAAAAAATCCCTTCCGGCACCGGCCGCAAGAATCGAGGATGTTTCCCGTGTTATGGTACCCTCTAGATACTTTCCACTATGCTACTTCTATCGAATTATTTTTTCTATAAGACCAATATTAACGATACAAGAGACGAAGAAGATGCAGGTTACGAATTTAAAAAAAAATAAACAGCCACCATTTCGTGACTTTGGAACAACAAGGTATCAACTGCCCGTCACATCAAACTGAGATATCGAAAAGTTTTAATATTAATAAAGCAATTAGTATAAGGTGAATCGAACTGATCTCAAACTTCATCAGATTATGCCATGACTTTGATAGAACTTTGATACAAGCATCATTAACCATTTCCAAATTTAAGTATTTTAAAATCGGAATGTAATTTTTTAGGATAGCGGATATTTATAAAAAATCAACGAGTAGATGCACTTACCCCAAATTTGGGATAAGAGTATCTAGTTGAATTATTTCTGACAAATTGTTAGAATAATGAAAATGTCTTTACTGATCCCCGATTAATGACAATATTAATTAATTATTTTGGTCTTTAATGACTGGTAAAACGGGCTAAGTTCCAAAAAAATCTAGTAAAATTGCTTAGACGGGGGGAAGTGCGACTTATCATAGTGATTGTTTATGAAATTGGTCAATTATTTAAAAATAATAATGTAATTGTCAACAAATCACTAATTGAGAAAGTTTCCATTCTGAAATATATGGGGTACTATACCGTCCACTGAGTAGATGCACTTCCCCCACGTTGGGGTAAGTGTATCTGGTCTTAAAAATCGTCATCCGCGGAAATAATCACAAAACTAATACATACATCACAAACGACAACTCAAAATAAAGGTACTCACCTAATATCAGCGCCCTGGCACAAAAGATCATCGAGATATACAAAAGATTGATAAGGCATACACAACTCGCAAGTAGACATCAAACAACTGTCATCATTAGAAATGGTATTCCAAGCTAACTAATGTTTGGATTTGCACCATCTCTGGACCGTCTCTTCAAATATTGATTTATAACATTTCTTAATAGATTACGCCACTGGAATACAATTTCTAACGTCATTAGGAGACGCAGGTGCACTTCCCCCATAGATCAACATACTCCGACTCACCTTATAGAAATTTGAATTTGTTGCAATTGACAACTTGTTATAATTGCATTACCTTTATGTTTGTATATATATATATATATACATATTATATATTGTAGCTATCTACAATAGAAGGTAAAATCAGTAACTCGGTAAAATCAGAAACTCAGAGCAACAAGGTTCTATTAGCTTATCGATATTTGTTATCCTAATAATGTTTCATTGAAGATTTGCATAAATGTAAATTTTGTATATGTTTGCATAAGTTTGTAATTCATTCAACTTTAATAATAATAATTCACAGCTAAATTGAGATTGATTATTGAGTATACTTTTTCGAGATTATTTTTTTAAATTTTAAGAGGGTCGAAAAACAAAGCCTGAGTTCCTTTTATGGGGTATATTTTATTTGAATTGTTAAATAAATAAATGTGTGTATCGTGTAATCTTCCGTTCGTCTAACTTAGCGAGAGATTTTATCAAATTGTTTTGTAGTTGTTATTTTAAAAGTGTCGATCTCTCTCCATCGATCTCTAATCTGTCCCACTCTAACTCACTTCACTTCACTCCAACGACTGGCTCATTCTTCTTCTTTTATGTGTCCTTCTATCACGAAGTTAACTCATTAAGTTTAAGTGTGTTCGTGAAAATAAGCTATCAAGATCAGTGTTGACTAGTAATTAAAATTGCAATTTTTAAGCAAAAAAATATCGTCGGTGTGGACGCGCCAACGCCTAACAATTTAGAAGAATAACATCAAACAAGGGAGGGGCTGTTTTAATAATTAGCCGGCGGAGATAAAGACAAAGTGTCAAGAAGATGAAAAATTAATCAAGTCAAAAATGACAAACGCGGTCCGGAGCTCTGCACGCGGTAGGTCCCACAGCGCCGCGCCCGCGGAGTCTCGACAACTCGGGGACATTCCGCTGTCTGCATTTGTCACTTTCAAAAATATATTCATTAATAGAAAGGGTATAAAGTAAATTAACACGAACTGATGAGAAAATTTCCATTTTGGGCGTTAAAATGTAACCTACCGAATAAATTAAACGTGAGAACTTTGTAACGCAATATATACTCATTTATTATTCGTCGCGCCTACGACATCGATCGATTCAGTTCGGATATCATTGACACAGAAACAATCTATATATTATATATACAATACAATTCCGATAAGCCGATGTGGACCGGGGCTAACTAGAATAATCAAAAACTCGGATTATACGGGCATTATATTGGTTATTTTTGATGCGATAAAAAATAACTTAATTTGTCAATTTACATACATACGCAAAAACAAAAAAAAATCTTAAAAAAGTCCTTTATATTTTTGGTTTCATAGTCGTTCTCCGCCTCCCCGTGATATTCCGCAATTTGGATAATACTTTCGGCTCGGATAATCGAGGTTCTACTGTACATAATATGATGCTACAAACGTGATGTCGTCCACCGAGCACCGTCGGACGGTGTTGCACATTTTAGCCAAGACACAAACCATTCGGTCCTTCGGTATTTTAGCCAGCATCTGCTTGCCATTCGGCACACTAGAGAGTTTGTCTTAGGCTATGGAAGGAGCGCACGTCTGTTGCATGGGCGACATCTGCTAGTAATAATATGATGCTTCGTTATTTATTCTGTCATATTATCGCAGTGACAGACATTTAGAGTTATTACAAGAACAATTTATTATTGGAACATGTAAATTATTTGTATTATGTTAGATCTAGCAGAAAATAATAATTACATTATTTATTTTAACTAACCACAAACTGGGGCGGATATGTGCAGAAGAACCTATTCAGAAAATATCACAAACTGAGTGTTTATTTGTTTATGTTAAGTCAAAAGAAACGCATTATTCAAGTCATACGAAAACCACCAGTTTATTTTCACGTCTGTTGGGCAATCCTTCTCCCCACTCTACCGCAAGCACCTCTCTCCGAGGCGTACAGCCCACAATGTGAAAAGCGGCACACGTTTATAGCCTACATTAACCTCGTTGCTGATATATTCTGCGGAAAATCTAACCTCTAGACAAAAAAAAAATACGTGTGATGTTATTTTTTAATCTGTCGAGATTCTTCAAAAGAAAAGCAAATAGCTGACTGAAGTGTTGAAGCAAATTGAAAAGCATTGTTTTCTCTATTTCGCATTTTCACACTCCCGTACCTTATTGCAAGATACATTTTCTTATATTTGGATTGAATGAGAAAACCCTCTTAAAATAAATGTCGGAAACAGCCTAATTTTTCTCGGTGGGTAGACTTCTACTGCCGCCAAATTACTGCACTGCATTATATTTAATGCACTTGTAGTCTAGACAAGAAAAGCTGCAAAATTCTAAATGGATATTCACTGAGTACTTTGAACAATAAACTTTTGAATAACAAAACTAGTGGCAAACTATACTCCGAACAACAATAAAAAATAAATAATGTGGATAGGTAGGTAGGTTATCTTATATTCCAAATATTATAAACTTTGTTTATGTACAGAAAATATCCAGGTTATTACGGTTTCGATTATTACGATTTGTTGCGATTTACACTTAGGTTTACCAAAATGATTTTTGAGGTGAGCACATTCGAGTTACTGAAATATTTCGGGGGTATCGTGCCACCCAAAACCGTAGAGACCTTTATTATAAAGTGTGTATTTACGCAAGTGAACGGTACCATATAATAAATTAGGTAACTTGGATTAGGCCTAGAATTAACAGAAATAGATCATGGAAATATTCAAGAACTGCTTCAATATCACGATAATGACCTTCCGGATGAAAACCTTCTAAACAAAACCGAGTGTACCATAATTTGGAAGAAGATAAACATGAAATTGAAATGAAATTGAATGAGAAATTCTAAAAGAACTTAGTGAATCATAATATAATTGAAGATCGCAATGCTGAGTGTGGAATGAAAGTGCAAAGAGAAATAGAAAATTCAGTGACGTACGTAATATGAAGCAAACAAATCTACTTAAATATTTTGCCAACAAATAAAACATTTTATTCATATTTTCATGCACACGCTGGTGTTTAATAAACTTTTATTTAAAACTGAAAACTGCATGTTATTTATTAGATATTTATTAGATATTTATTAGCATCATTTATCATCGATAGAAATTGTAAGGGACGCCGGGGAGGCAGTGTGCGATGCATTTATACGGCTTTTCACAGCCTGCTTGCGCCAACAGAACGTCACATAGGAATGGAAAAATGCATCAATCAATATTCTTCATAAAAAAGGAGAGAGAGAGAGAAGTCTTCAAAAATTACCAATCTTGTATAAGGCATTTACTAAAATTGTACTAGATGAGAAATAACTAAGAGAACAAGCCGGACCACATACAGGTTGTTAGAGAAATCACCGAGCGCTGCCAATAATATAAAATGCCACTAATATCGGATTCGTCTACTACGAAAAGGCGTTCGACAACATGACTTGTTAAAATGTTTACAGCTACTATTATAATACATAGGAACTTAATTGATTTAAATATCTACGTAAAATAATAAATAATTATTTTTTATCATTAGCCACTCAAACTAAAGTAAACAAAATATACATCTATTTAATAAAGTTATTACTGGTTTGTAACTTTTACGTTATAATCCACATTAACAAAAGTGTTAGCATCCATAGAATAAAATATCCGTGTGTATTTATTTATAAAACGGTGCCTCGAGAAATAATAATAATAATAATATCTCATCGCATACGAAATTAATAAAACATTTTTCGATTTCAACTTTTCATTTCGCATAAAGAGATTCACGTTCGAGCACGGCCCAGAAAGTTTATATAAAGCGAAGAATAAATTCAACAATATCATTTGATACAAAGAGTTGAAATATGTTTATGCAATACCGGTGACATCTGAATACAAAGTAGTTTTCTTATTCTGAAATACAATTACCTATTCGACTGCCGACCTCCCGGCAGTAAGCCCACTTGTGTATAAATGATTATACACCCATTCCTCGCTTAAGGGACGTACTTTATACGGAATTTCGCTATAACGGAATTGAATATTTGTACCACGGATTCAATACGAAAGAAAAATGAAGAAAAATTCCACCGACCGTGGGTTCTAAACACGTCGCACGTTGATGGCGAACCAATTGTCCGACGCACTTATGGTGAAAGATTTCAATTCCCAATCAACAACGTTTCACGAAGGGTCAAACAAAGAGGGGAAAATATTTTTACCGCCAGTCAATACGAAAATCAAGATATTATTTTACATTTGAACATAAAAAATGTTCAGTCAGCGGGTGCCCAAGTAAAATTTGTCGCGAATACTAAAAACCATTTCTAATTTTGTAACATTTTTAAGTACTCTCACTTACTACTACGGTTTTATTATGACCTAATACCGGTACCTCTCAATGGTGTAAAATTGTCATACAAGTGTATATGCTGATTTTGTATAGTCATATTAAAACACGTTTATAAATATCTTAAGCACGTCTTCAATATTAGCTTGTTATAAAGTTCCCAAGGGATAATTATTTTTAAATAAAATTACATATTAGTATTACAATTTGAAGTATAATAATGTATAAATTAATAAAGTATATATTAAAGTGTTTATCAATGCATATATTATAACATTAAAAAATCAGCATTATATACTTATATGACAATTTGAGACCAAAGTCCATAAAGGGAATAGCTACGACGGAAAAGCACTCGCTTACCATTTGAAGTATACCAAGATCGAGACTCGGCGCTTTCAAGCCTTTTGATTTCAAACAGGTTTTAGAGGCGCCTGGTGTCGATCCCGCTACCAGTAAAAGTGAAAATAAAGTGAGAACATATATAGCGCCTAATTCTAAAACCCCATAAAATGACTTAATGTGTATTGGAGTTATGGATGAAAACGAATATTTTGAATGCAAATGTACAAAATGTTTGTTTTTTACATCAGCATTTTTTAAAAAGACAACTCTGTAATGTAATTTTTTTCTTCTGTATATATCGTTCTGGCAGCCATACTAGATTTTAGATCACGTGATCATCAACAAACAACTTATACTCTGTCTGCTTTGGGGTATTTTGGAATTAACCCTGATTTTGAACATGCAATATCAATGGACTTAAGTGGCTTATGCGAGAAACAATGTGTTCTGCACGTAGCCGACTAAAAATCTACAAAACTGCATATTTAACTCAAATTACTATTAGGCGCTAAAATTTCAAATGCGCTATTACTATAGCAACTTTACATTAAATAATCTCTCCCGTAAAGCGCATGACGAGTGTACATCAGAATGTTACTTTCCAAGCAACGACACGAACCAATACAAATTGGAATTTCAAATTTTGCTAATTAAAATGAACACCGCTCGCGGTGAGAGACGGCGGCAATAATATTGCGAAATGCTCAGCGAAAAATATTAAAAATGCTAAACAATAAAAGCCTGTTGGAGCGCGGCCAGCATTACGTGTAATTACGTCAGCCTGTCATCACTCCGCGACTCCACCAGGAAACTGTAACCAGCTCTACCCGGCGTGGGAGCTGACAGCAGCCGACGCAAGGTCTGCGCCTCTCAAATAGTTCACATTTCGGAAAATAATATTTCCCCTTCGCAATAATTTAAATACGGACTGCGGAAATGAATTCATTCAATGATACAAAACTTTTAATGTTGCATAAATTTAAGAAAACATTATCAAAATTCAAAATTGTGTAACGCGTTCTCGGGTCTTCACGGCCGTTCAGAATCTTCAGTTTCCTCGATGATGAACTCTGCAATGGGATAGGTTGGATTGGATACACACGACAGAATAGCTCAGAAAATTCTACAGCAGTGCCTAGATCATTGCCGAGAGGACATATATGACGTCAGCGGTACGCCATGATTCGAAGCAAATTATAAAAATTGATATAATAAAAATGACTTGTCTGTTATACTAAATGGAGACCAGCTGAACCAGAAATCGCCGATTACTTCACCTGTAGCGAATTCAATGGTGTATTTCCGTAGCACATATTTAAATTTAATATAGAATAGTTGTCCGATCAAGCATCTGTTTAACAATGAACAGTACATATATCAAAAAGTCTAATTCAAAATGTAATCAAGCCATGACCTCTCTGGCCGACATTTCGGATCCCATTGCAGGGTCAATTATGAGGACTGATATTGGCCAGAGAGGTCGGAGACACACTTGTTATTCGAGGGCTGTCCGTTAACAAATGTGTGTGATCATGTTGATTATTCGGCTGTTTACAACTGCCTGGAAAAAATATTTAGAAGTCTGGCTGAATTCTGCCATGGTCTCGTCGTCATGGTGATATTTTTCCTTAAAAAGTAAGCCAGCTTAGGCTGACTGTTTTTAAAAATTAATAACTTTGGTAGGATATATTTTTAATTATATATTTTATTTTGCAGATAATAAAGAATTTATGAAAGTTTATAATGGCCACATACCCAGTGCAAAAGTATTTCATGATAGGTAACACCAATGAGTAGTATAAATTATGAACGTTAGCAATGGGACAGCAGTAGTAGAAACAGATATTTACTAATTTAAAGGTGTAGTCGTAGAATTTTACCTTTCTTTTAAATATAAATAAACACATGAGAATAATTTTCGAGTAATTTAAATTATTTTTAAAATATATTTACCCGTGGGTCTGATAATTTGTTGCTACGCCACTGCTCTACACTAAAGATAATCAGAGTTGTATAAAATGCAAATAGGTATGTAAGTAAGAACAACTAAATTCCATTTAGAGTAAATATACCCACCATATTACTAGGTATAGTTTCGTAATTTATAGTTTTTCAATTTAATGTAGGTAGATGCGAATTATAATATAATGTACTCGAATGTTTAAAACAACAGATTAACTGTTTATTATATATATATATTTATTTTTAAAGACACGGGTATCGACAATCAGTCGTTGTCATTCCTAATTTGTAAATGTCAATACGGTCGGTAGTCTAAATACGATTTACAAAAGAAACCTAGAAAAATAATGGCGTTTAAAAAGTTTTATTCTGTCAAGAAATACTAAAACTGATTGTTTATTTTTTTTTAACATATGTTTCATTAGTACTTCATTGTACACTCGACGGCGGTTGAAAGAATCCAGAGAAAGTTTCTAAGATGTATTAATTTTTAATTAAATATACGCTCTGAGGATATCAATTATGATTCCTTAGCCATCTGAAATTGTTAAATTTATCAGTGAGACGTACGATCACCGACCTTATATTTCTATAGAGGATCATCAATGGTACGATAGACTGCCCCCAGATTGTTGGACTGCTTACGCACTATTGAGGTCATCGAGACACAATTCATTGTTTTATTACAGTGGTAATGTCAGAACTCATGCACTAGCTAACTCCGCAATCCCCAGATTGCATTCTTTGGGGAATGAATATACGGAGGTAGTCGACATTTTTGCTGTTAATAGAATTCTTTATAAGACTACACTATTACTGTTTTTTGTGTCTCAATTCAATGGTGACGGATAAATTGTTTTATTTCACATTTTATATTTATTTTTAATTATGTAAAAACATGCTGACACTATGTAATTTTTTTCTTTGTGTATTGCACTTCTGTTGTAATTTTCTATTATTTTACAAATTATGTTAATGCCTTAATAGGGCGTGTATAATGATAATAAATAATTATGTATTAGCTAGTCCCTCAAAGTATAATTTTTCTTACATTGAGGATCATAAAATATTAAAGGATTTTTATTACAACTTAATACCCTTCGTATACAGAAGGGTCGCGGTTAATGAGTTGAGGAAAAACTTGTACTTATGGGCCGCACAAATAGGGAAGTAGAAAAATGTTGGTTTCTTAATACCTTTTTACATTTCATATTTCTAAAAAATAGAAATGTAATTTACATGACTTTACAGTGCAACCCAACCACATTTTTATTGGAAGCATTGTTAAGTGAATAATTTCTAAGGGTACTGTTATACATATATATTTTTCCAACCAATATTAAAAAAAAAGTAGGTGCCTAGATAGCACGGAAAACTAAATTTAAAAAATAATGTACGAAATAGAAATGATATTATAATACATATATGAAATATATTATCATAAGACTTTTTTTTATTTATTCATAAAATTTATGCGATGCTGTTTGTACGATATGTACAAATTATATTTAAATATTAAGTATGTTATACATGCCCATAAAAGAAAAACTAAATAAAAAATACCGAGTAACGTCGACTATATAACGCAAGAATTTGTTTTAAATTCAGCCTGCAACCTTGAGTGATGAATTTAAGCCACTTAGCTAGGCTCAAGCTTAATTTAAAGTGGCAAATTAACTAAGCATGTTAACGTAAAAATTCAATTATTTTTTTGCCAAACTACTATACTTTTGATCAATTATATTTGGTTGAGAGAAACATTCATAAATACGATTATAACATATTATTAAACTATTCATATTTTTGCGAAAGTAATGAGGAATTAATTTTTTTTAAGAAGTTTTTCTATTATAATCTTGTATTATAATAATTAAATAATCACCATATATCTTATACGTCTATACATTGTCATCTAGACTGTGCAGAAAAGACGACAGATGAAAACTTATGTAAGTGGGTGAAATTACGCCATATTAAAATTTAGAATCGAAAAGTGTTCTTAATTTTTATTAGAGAAAAAATTTTCGAAATAAATGTTATCAAAAAATTTACTAAAAATGATGATTTTTTTCGCTTCTCTATTTTTATCATTCAAATATTATTTAATGGAAACAACTTTAATACACTTTGCGATTGATAAACTACAAAAGTTAACTTCATTAAAATATATCTGAAGGGATCAGAAGTGCATCAGAGACTTTATTTAAGAAAAGACTAAAAACGTACTTTTTCATATATATTTTTATACATTGAACAATGTACAATGTATTTATATGCTATCTAACCGCATCTTGTTTTACTCTTTATATAATTTTTTTGTAGATTGAACATTACACTTTGTTTACTACTATACCGGAAAAGCACTGTCTGCTATTGAAAAAATACTAGTGTAGCAGGAAGGGTATCGAAATATATGTCTTACTTTGGTGCAATGTTATCCGATTATAACAATATAACACACTGTACTATGAATCAATATATATATATATATATATATTAGAAGTATAACCACCGCAATCCAATTGAAGAAATTAGAAAATCGTAACTGATTTTACAGCCAGAACAGAGATTTTAAAGTTGATGTGCTTCTGATAAAGGGTTTCAAAAATATATAAACATGTCATCAACTGCCACTGTTTTGAGATAATCATTTTCAGACAAGTTACCCTCTATCTTTCGTCAGTTAAAATAGTAACGCATTTGTTTCTAAATTCCTCATAAGCAGGTGCAGTCTCAGTATGAACTGCTTTAAGTTGAAAACGAATTATTATTTTTATCGACATGTACAACTTATACAGAATGTATTATTAGTAAATAAATGTAAATTGTAAGACTAAACACTGAAATTGGAATGAAAATAAACTATAATAAAGGATTAAGCTTTCAGTACAGAATTATTTACTTAAAACTGATTTCATTCTGTGGTTCGTACACGCGCTCCGCGCTATTCCGAGTTTATCTGTTACTGTGTGGGTTGGCTTCGAACTCCTCGCCACTATACCGTGTGGTCGACCGCCAAATATAATCATAATATTTGTAATAACTAACTAATATAATAAGACTCACTTTACTTACTTACTATACTTGTAAATTGAAGAACTACGAATGCGAGATTAATATTAGCAGTACATCGTGGAGTATTGATGTACGAAATAATGAACGGAAATAAAGTGTAGCAATGGCAAAAGTTGAAATAAAGACGTAGGAAAGTATAATTGAAACTATATCAGATTATGAGTAATTATAAAACTGAAACCATTACATATTTCAGTAATGCCGAGCATTAGAATAATATAAAATATAAAAATACCATCGATATCAATCTTTACAATATTCTCAAAAATACAATCTAAACGATAAAATTCAGAAAGTTGCGGTAAATGCGCTCTCCGTGCGCAATAGAAAACGCTTTTTTATTTTTCAGTACCTACGTTTAAAAATATATGGTGGATTAGTGATTGATTGCTATCGGACTAGGTAGATGTATTCCGCCAGCCACTAAATTAAAAATTAAATTAATCAACTAGTAAGTTATACAGAATAAATATATTTATCGAAAAAATATTTTGTTGTATAGATGGATGACCTACTGTACTGACTGCGAGGCCGATAAAAAATGAGAAGAAATGTCCTCAAACATATTGTAACAGTATTGATATATTATACGATTAGTGCAAAAAATTCAAATAATTGTCAATGAAATATTAATTTAAGACGGGTGAGTTCAAAAACTTGTTAACAGTCGGTTGTAAATCAATTTATGTAAGTATTCAGAAATAGTCTCAAGGCTAGCCGTTACAATGTTTTCTTCAAAATTCAAAACAATTCAATGTAAGTACATATATATTAGGGGTCATTTTATATATATAAAAATGAATGTTTGTTTGTTGGTTTGTCTGTCCCGTATGCGTTCCTATACCGTTCATTCGATTGCGATGAAACTTTGGTGAGTTGTTGTGCACACGCCCGCGAAGGTTTCTGAATTAGTACAACCATATATCTATATATATAAAAATGAATGTTAGTTTGTTTGTTTGTCCCGTATGCGTTCCTATACCGTTCATCCGATTGCGATGAAACTTTGGCGAGTTGTTGTGCACACGCCCGCGAAAGTTTCTGAATTAGTACAACTATTTTACAATAGGTGGCGCGCGTGTCGTTTCAGCAAATGTGTGTATTTCATATAGTTTATTGCCATGAAACTTTGACGAGTTGCTGTGCGCACGCCCGTGAAGGTTTCTGAATTAGTACAACCATTTTACAATGAGAAAGTTCGCCGAAGAAAGCGATCTGAGCGCGCCACGGCTATCAGTTACATGGCAAACCATATGTCGTGAAATGTGAAATTCGGATACGTTGATTGGTTTTTTTTAGGATTCTCTATGGTGAATTTTCCAAGAATTATCGCTTTTTCAGGCAACTTCTCTCAATTTAACAAATGTGTGTACTTCATATAGTTTAGCGACAGTTCGCGTGTGTTCGGTGTGAACTGTAGGCGCACCTAAGATACATCATGTTTACTGAGATGTCAAAAACAACAATTTGCGTCCAGTCGCGGATTGGTTAAACAAGCTATTTGTGATCTGTGATTGGTTCTTACCGAGATAGCTGGCCAATCACTGGGATGGCTTGGACGGAAGTTGTTTTTGACTTCACAGTTACGTTTGATATGCGCCATGGTTACGTCAAATAATCGCGGGGTATTGTGAACAATTATAAAGTGCATTTGTAATAGTCGTAACAAATCATTACTTTCGCTGCCACCCTGCAGTTTCCGATGCGACTCGCATTTGCATTGACTATCAACAAAGCACAGGGACAATCGCTACAAGTGTGTGGACTAAATTTGAAAAATCCATGCTCCTCACATGGACAGCTGTGTGTGGCCTGCTCACGCGTTGAAAAACCTTTGATTTATTCGTATACACACCAGACGGAAAAACAAAAAATATTGCGTATCCAAAAGCACTTCAATAATCAGAATTAAAATATAAACATTTTCTTTCTTTGAGTGGCATTGCAACGCATGCTGAGTACTCGCTAGTAAAATATAAAAGCTTCTTTGGAGATGTGCATCCATCTTTTTTTGTATTGACGTTGTGATCTTTGAATCTGCACACCGAGGCCTGGGTAGCCTGTTATACGCGCGGTGATTGGCTATCTAAAAGGACTAATCTGGGACGAGAATCCGGCTCTGACGGGCAGCTGAGCGAGACGACTTTTGAGAGGACACTCGGAGAGGAAGTAGCAGGTCGATGGGGCCGCTGAATGGCGGCGGCGTGAAGACGGTAGCTGTTCCCGCGATAGATTCAGAGATTGAAAATGTGCCTGATCTATCTAGAGCAGGGGATCAATTTTGGTACGGGAGTGTGGCGGCCTGGACAAAGGCCGCGACAACACCCCATGGCAGCCTGGCATCCGTTGCGACTTCACCTCTTGGCGAGCTAGGTATAAATCGATGTGTGCTAAATTGGTAACCTCGCATGTCCTCACTGAGAGGAAGAAGATTTCAAAGACTATTATCGTGCTTACAGTGTCGAGATTTGTTATGTTTCATGTAATAAATAGCGTAATGTATCACTTTAGTGTTTGTTCTTCAAACCATTTCCGGCCATCTGAGGTAGCGAGCGACACACGAACACCCACACACTTAGAACACAGACTGAGCTAGATCGGTGGCGGTAACTCTGGCATCTTATCATCTAGGGCCGCACCGCAACGTGAAATACGAGTACGAAGTAAACTATAGCTGAAAATAAATGAAATATATAATATAAATTCGAACGAAATTAATATATTTCAGTATTGTCCGGTAGTATCCCTATCATCCCTGCGTATCGTACGCACAATTTTAAGAGTGCACTAATTTCGTACCGTCCTCTACCGTTACTCTCCGCGTGTTTTAAGTTAGAGGGTAAAGTTTCACCAGCGGATTACGTGTGAGGAATACAGGATAGCACGCGCTAGCGCCATTTCCAGCAAAAATATTCCAACATTTGCGACATGTTCCGCGGGCCGCGACCCTGCGGCGGGAGGGGGGCGAAGCTTTCCAAGCTCATGTCGGTGGAAACGCAAAGTCAGATTTGATTACTCCGTAATTCGGGGAGACGTCGCAGGGCGCCACGGGTGCTTGCGAATATCCTGCGCGCGTAATTCGCGGGACATTTGCCAAAATATGCGCGCAAGAATGCGAAGCGCGCCTCATTCATCCGCAAATACTCCGCTTTTGACATGTGTTCGATCTGGCATCGTCGGAAATGGAAACAACATTGTATTTACCTTTTGAGAGGCAGCAAATGACACGACACATTTCTTGATTAGGAATTGTAAACATCTGATATTTGCGTAATAAAAGTAGATCCACATATACAGCTAAGTTATAATTCAAAATAGATACAATGTAGGTTGGATTATTTTGGTTTTGGTTTCAATATAATACACGTAAATATCGGTAGGGTTGTGGGAGGGGGAGGGGGAGGGGGAGGGGTGACGAGCAGGGAGCAGTGGCCAGGGAATGAGTAACTATATTTTGCACAAGATCCTAATGAGAATGTAAAATTAGTGTGTAGAATTGTATATTATTTCTTACTTAAATGTGTATCTTAAATAAGACACGACCAGACATAAGACATCTAATAAATAAATCATTTCTCTATTATTTCACACGCACTTGATACATTTTTAATTGGCAATATTTTTGTAAATATACGTATTATATTATTCACTTTAAAATATGCGTAATACTAGAGCAATAATCTATTTGTTAGCTACGATGATCAATGCATTCAATTTTATATATAGTTTCTGATTCATGGTATCATATTAAAATTTGTTAAATACATTTTTATTAATAATTTAGATATTAAAACGATATAACAACTCGAAAAAACGAAAACGCTACGCCATTCGTTGACGCGCTTGATGAACAGCATTTCTGGATCTAATATTCTTCAACATACTTTTAAAGTTTTAATTTGATAATTTATCAATACAATTCATTAAATACTACCATTTTAAATAGATATATGTTTTTAATAAACATAACCTATCATACGAGGTCAACACCATATGAAAACAGTGCTGATCGAGTTTTAAATCAATGTCTTGTATACGGTTTCTTACTTAACATTACAATCTATTCTAGTGAATTTTTAAATTTAAAATATTAAAAAATACAAATCTACCAAAACACTAAAAAATATGAATGATTTAATCATTTATCAAAATTTCAAAGAATGTGGACGAAAAATGAGATTTTTTGTTTTTAGTAGCTAGTATTTGTGTATATTTGTTATTTACAGCTTGGCAAATAAGTGTTTGACGATTTCTTTTATTATTTACCTCTTTTGTAGCGAATTTATTTTTAATGTTTCACCGGAATATTAAACCACACTTTATTAAATTCTATAACAATAAAATTAAAACAACGAAATTCGCTACAAAAGTAGTAAATGATAAGATAAATGTTCAAAAAGATTGCCTTTGTTTGTATATAAGTTAACTAGGGATATTAATAACTATGAAATTCAATGAAATCAAATTAAATATCTTAAAAATCAAAAACGTATTATAAAAACTGTATTGGTAATTAGCCTGTATGTATGTGTATATACTGTACGTATATATTTATTAAATAACGTATTAATGTAAAACCCCATGCGGACGTTGTTAAATCTATATATGTATATATAGATTTAACAACGTCCGCAAAGAAGAGTGTCTGTCGGTAGGTGGGTGTGTTTATTTTTTATACAAATCTACAGTTTTATTCCGAGCGTGATGAAATTTTGCACACTTGACCTTAAAAACAAGAGGAAGGTTACTGTTTACATAAGATTTCGATAAACCTCCCCCATCCCCCTTTCTCACTTCTTAAAGCTGAATGATGAAATTGACGGACGTTCAAAATAAGAAAAAAATTACTGTCTATATCTGATTTCCTAATCATCCGCCTAAATGAGGCCTCTTCACTTTGCGTAAAGCACGGGCACTTCAGCTAGTTTATAAATAAATAATAAAATTATATAAATAGTTTCTTAGACAGAAAACAATCCAATGTCTCTACGTAATTTAATTTGATAGATTTTTATTATTGAAGAATAAAACTGCAGAGTAGCGAATTTAATAATAAAATGTCTTAAAATTTGAAGACATTGTTAATTGTAAAAACAGAAAATAAAACACTTCGTAATAGAAATAAATACCTGACATTTTCAAAGATTGTTATATTGCCAGAATTCGGTGGTACAAGACGAAAATGAGAAACAGAGCCTCCCTTTGCTGATGCGACCGTTCTAACTCGAGACAAGCGGACAGGCTTTTTTTTATTGTAAAAACAAAAAATGTAACTTACTGATAAATTTTGAGAATATCGCTGCATTCTTTCAAATACTGGTTGGTATTCATTCACCCACACAATACGCGCAGTTGTCGTTCGCTAAAGGCGGTCCGGTCCGCTTATTCCGAGAATGGTTAATGGTTTTGTTTGTATCAAAATAAAATATTTTCAGTTCACTGAGTTTTCACGCCAATTATTTTACTAAAGCTGGGCCGAGAGCCAATGTCAGACCATTAACTGTTTCTATACTACATATTGGAGTTGTAACGTTTAATAACTATATGAAAGTAACGGTTTTAAAATATAATTCCTTTTAAATATGAATTAAATATATTAATTAGAATTATATACATATAAAATCAATTTTATCGAAAAATATTGTTGTTGCGCCACCGTGATTCGAACCTGGATCTCCTTCCAAACCGGGGAAGGTACATTATCCAACTATGCTACAGCGACAATATTTTTAGCGACAAATTTTCGAACCTATATGTTATCTTTTTGATATTAATACATTTATTCGTTCCATTATTAGAAAAAGCCATCTACCTTATTTTTACGGAATCTCAAATACCTTTGAGTAATCTGATAGCAGACGTCAGAATTATCAATTATTTTTTTTTAAATATGGGTTCGAAAATTTGTTGCTAAAAATATTGTCGCTGTAGCATAGTTGAATAATGCACCTTCCCCGGTTTGGAAAGAGATCCAGGTTCGAATCCGTATAAATATTTTTCGATAAAATTGATTTTATATGTATATCTTTCTAATGAATATATTTAATTCATGTTTAAAATATCACAGACCGTCTGTTCTGAATAATTACAACTTCACAATAAGAATACGTTGTCCCAATAATTCATTTTCTTTATTTTAAATAGTGTTGTTGCAACACTTCAAATAAATTAGCGCAGACCAAAATGCAAGAACTGCTAAAAAGCGAAAACGGTAATGGGCGGGCCAATCGATGGACAAAGAATATTTTTGAATGATATCCACAAGTAAAAACGATCCAGTCTCACTGAATATAATAAATTATCGGAGTGTGGTAGTGACATGGCAAAGGTGGTGGACTGAAGACAGTAGCAATAATGGAGAAGCCTTCATCCAACAGCAGATTGATAAGGCTGATTATGATGATGAAATCAGTGGCGTAACAACAAATTACTAAGGTACAAAGAGGTACTACTGCTGTCCTAAAATGTTTATCTATTTGGATGTTAATAGATTTATACTACTCATCGATGGTACCACGAAATTATTTGTAATATAATTTTAAGCTACGATTATATTTACTCATCCATTCGTAACTTAGATTTTTACACCTAGGTATTCGTATACTGTAAGACTTAGGAACCATTTATAGAACGGCTGCTCAGGCGGTAGCTTCGCCACTGGAATAAATGAAATAAGATCAAAAATCAGTTAAAAAAAAATATCATCATTATCGGTCCGTATTATGATAAAAATATGACAAACGATTTTTTTTAATATAAAATTAGTTGTCGATATAAACCGGATTTTTTTCCCTACTAATGAGCTATTAAGCATAGGAAATTCACCAAAACAAATCTGAAACAACAACAAAAGCCAGCATCGGGAGCTTAATCCCGAAACACTTAAAACTATTATCGTCTCGGGAGTTTAAGCGCCACTAAAGTTTAGAAGTTAAGCCAAACATGTTAACCCCTTCCATTGTACAGTAATATGGTGGAATTTCTTCAGCCTGGCAGTTGGTGGAAACTTACCTAAAATGTAATCTGAGTATAAAACTGTTTCCACAGGTGAATTTCCAACGACGTATTTCGATGTTCGGAAACCGCACTGTTATACCGCAACATGACAAATATTTAGAGCGCTACAAAATTATCTTTAGAAAACATTTCAAAGGAACCCAAAATACACCAATCTTACCCTTATAATTACAGCCAAACTTAACTATAACTGAAGAATTAATTATTTAACACATTACCTAAATTATTTTACTGTCGTTCAGGTGCCACGACTACTTAGAAAAACCGACGTTAATACCTCAATAAACATTATTTACTATGTTAGATCAGTAATTAAGTTCATCATTGCTTTATTCATCTTAATCTTCTTACTCTAGTTTCCATCTTCCTCTGGCTTGCGCTACTACTATACCAGTTGATCAGTCGAGGCCAAATCTGGCTTCATACAATAATTTTTGTTGTTAACCCCAGCTCAGTCTGGTGCGACCCACTGGCCGCCTTCTTTCCGGAATTGCCAAGAAGATACATATAAATGGCATTCGAAAGACGTGTCCAAACCACCTTAAATGAGATTTTTCTATACGTAGAAGTAGGGGTTCCGTGCCGAGGATGTCCCTTATACCGGTACTTCTCACTCGGTCCAATAATGATACTTCTGCTACTCCTCTAAAGTAGCTCATTTCGGCAGCCTGAATTCTTGACCAAACTCTCTCCACAAGGATTGGTGACCATATATTAAAGTGGGCCTATATACAGTCAATTTGGTCTTAATTTTTAACTCGGATTACTGTCACCGCACTATAAAAGGAAATTAAAACCCGACTAGCAACCCTGATTCCCCTGTATAATTCACCTTCCTATCTTCCGTTGCTAGAGAATTCTATTCCGATGTACCTATTTGAATTTGTCAACTTGCTTTAGCTGCGTCCCGTGGATTCTAATCGTGCACTGCTTCTGATGTCAACCTACAACCATTGCCTCCGTTTTTGCAGGGCTAATCTTCATCCCAAATTAAATAATTTATCCACCCTTCTTCCAAGTCTTCTTATGTTGGCGCCAGCTCAACCAACCAACCAACCAGCCAACCAACCAACCAACGCGAAGAGTAAGGAATCAATTTCCACGTCTTCCATTCTTGTGTTCTTCGCTGTTTGCCTTTTTCGGTTTATCTCGCCCATAGAGGGAGTGAACAGGAACATTATTTCATTGTGTAATCATTAATTCATGGATGTAGAGTGCGCCGGTAACGTCCATATAACGTAAGAGTACTTGTGCGTAATTAACCCAAGTATTCTGCTGAATCACGATAAACTAACTACGTTATTTTAAACACTGGAATTACGGATCGGAGTTAAGTCAATAGTTTTAGTAGTCGTTACAAAGTAAAGTTAAATAAATGTACTGTTCTTAAAAAATAAAAGCCCTCACCTCAAAATAAGAATTGACATAAAACTTATTTACCTGGGGCTTTCAAATTGAAGTCAAGATTTATGTAATATGGAAAATGTATTTACATATTTCACGGCATTCTATATCACAATATGCTGGCAGGATAATGGAATATTGATTACTCCCGGGGTCCCAGAGTACTCACGTACCGCAGTCAACTGCGATGGCGTTCGGATATTGCAAAACCCTCTCTTTACTTAATTTGCTTATTTGACTCGTTTACTATACGATATTAAACCAATCATCTTAAAATACGTTTAATAACTATTATTATTTCATTAAAAAAAAAAAAACAAAGAATAAAAACAGACATTATAGTTACGGAAATTAAATTGACACAGCTTTTCGTAAAAGTTTAAATGGCCAGTTATAGTGTAACATTGTTTTTTCACGAGAATTTAGAACATAGTTAAATTAATTTAAGCTTGCGGTATACATTTTACACTTGTTAAAGCCATTATCTAGTGTTAAGCACTAAAATAAATATAACATTTTTTAAATTGATTAATTTATCGTATGTTCCTGATTAAAATACATTAGATATATTATTAAATGTAAATATATTATATTACATACTTTCAGAACACATATTATATAAAAACATTATATATTTTTTAATACTTAAATAACAATATTGTACTGTAAGATAAAGAATAAAAAAAGCCACTGATATTGTAGATGGTTTTCTTGGGGAAAGGTAGGTCGACATTTTGGCGCGGTAACACGTGCCATTGTCGAGGCTTTGCTTCAAAGGTTACAGTACATCCATCCCAGGATTGAACCGTGAAATGGGAATCGGTTGTCGGAGCTGATGAGGCTGGGCTAACTATTGTATGGACGAATTGTGTATTTATAATTTTAAACGTAGCTGACTTGAGTCACAATACGTGGGCGCGACAAACTGAGACAGAAGATTTGTCATTATATTTATAACGAGCAGAAAGCAGTCAGCTTTCAACGATTGCTGTTGTTAGGTCATGCGGGCGGCTATTTTATCGCTTGTGCGCGCGGCCGCTACGTGGCTACGACCAGTGTTTTGGAATTTATGAAAAAGTAAAGAGAGCAATCAATTTTATACCTACTTATATATTAATTACTATTTTTAGTATTTGTATACAGAGGACATATTGTGTCCATTATTTTAAAAGTGGTCTAAGTCAAGAAATTGAAAAAAATTAGTTTATCAATTATTTCGCGTCACATTGTTTTAAATGAATAAAATATAATGCAAAATGTAACAATTGTAAAAAAAATTGAAGCGTTATATTCAATGTATTGTTACGACGTTCAACCGTATTCCGCTAATGTTTATTTTGATAATAGAGTAAGTCATTTCATCTTTAGATTTTTTTAAATTTCCTTATAAAGATACATGCAAAATTTATATGCCGAAATAAATTATAAATCTAGTAGACTAAGTAAATTTTGAAACATTGCGTTCTTTAAATATCTCGAAACGAAAGAAACATGACGTCAGACCACTATCATGATAACGGCCACATTTCACAACTATTTGATATAATACAGATTAATATTCTGATTCCACGGCGACGGGTCAGAATAATAATATGGCCTGTGCTCGTTTATGGCCCGCACGCACACATGCAACAAACAAACGCATCACTTTCTCAACTCGTTAATTAGAGGATGTTTTCCGGCGAGTGGTCTCCGTCATTCAACAGATCGACAATGTTTATGGGATACTTTACTAAGAGGAAACATTTAGCAAGTTGAATATAAATTGTCCTTGCCGATTGTTTCGGAAATGTCTCCGCTACAGTAAATATAATATTTTGAATGTATAAAAGACCAAAATTTGGTTTAGAATTGCTATATCTTATATTTCTTTATCATCCATATAGTTATCTAGTATGATATAGTTCATATTTTCCTACTACATATTTTCTATGACATACAAGATGTAACAGACCTAGTCCACAATATTTTATGATTAAATTACGAGTCGAAATCGTTCAAGGAATATGTGCCTAACTCAACCATGTCAGTGACATAAGCTATTATTTTGATTAAATGAAATATTTTATTGATTCCAAATTATATATTAAATACAAATAATTAAAGGTCATCAAATTTCGAGCAACCAGACAATTTTTTGTTAGATGATTTAGGGCCTGAAGCAAAAATAGAGATTAACCTTTTAAATGCCATGAGCGCGTTAACACGCCAAACTTTGCATGTCACGCCAAGCTATAAGCGTGTTAACACGCACTTTTGGACCTTGCAAACTTGCAGGGATTAAAGTCATATTTTTAAATCATTTTGCCATCTGTGGACGACAGGTCCCAGCTTTTGATAGATAAGTCAAGACCCTTAAAGCCTAGTTTTACCCTATGTGGTGTCTTCCATTTCAAATATAGTTGGCAGTTGATAAATTTAGCAAATATTTATTTTAAAGTACGTATTTAAAGCATAACATAATTTCGTACAAATTAAAAACAAAAATATTTTCCGTAACTGTGTATATTTTGGAAATTTTCGACTCGAAATTTAATCGGGTATCCACCCATAAAATATTGTGGACTAGGTCTGTTACAATTAAATTATTATACTTAGAACAATGTCGTTTGATATTAATTATTAAGCCAACAACCAATGCGTGCTCCCAGTACTTACCGAGACGTGGACCATAAGAATTAATGGTATTGGGGGAGTACGTACAAAATGACATATGGGCTTTATTTACGAAACCTTTCTCGTTTGATTTCAATAAACCTTCTTTAAAGGCGCGCTAAGTCATATAACACAATCTGCCAAGACGCCATTGACGGCCGCTTATTGGTTCGCGATGAATGATGACAAGTGAGATTTGGCCTGACTTCGAGTTCTCGCTGGGTGCTTTTGTTTTACAGTAAAATTAAATAAAATTGTTTCTTCTCGATAACTATGCTGGTTTGACTTTGTGTGAAAGCACTAATCGCCTATCACAATAATCTTAATATTATAGTTCTTATATGTTAGTATATGATGTATTTACTGACATAATGATATGCCATTCTAACGGACATAACGACATACCATTCTGACATACATGAAGATTTAGTATGTCATTTTACCCATACTTTCATTCGTTTCAGATTATCAATTTAACATCATCTAAGAAAACCAAATACCTAATTTATTTATGAACTTTGTACAAATTAATATTTTTTACGTATTTTTAATGTCACTTTGTCCATATAATGGGTACCTATGTCGTATGGTTGAATAAAATGGACTATTCCCTCAACGTCTTAAAAATACATTAAAAGTATTGTTAGAAGTTTAAAGTAATTTGATCCCATTAATTTTGATAGATAATGAACTATTGTATAAGAAGACTGCTTATTTTGTTTAAAATAAAGATTTGTGACTGATTATGCAGAGAATATGTCATTTTGTACGTACTCCCCCCATACAAATTAAAAGTTGCCTAAAGAGCAATGGAAAAAGTAATGTTTGGAATATTTCCGAGATCAAATACCTAATCTACACAGCGAACTAAGGAAACAAACGTTGCACAAAAACTCTACATGTTCAAGTGGCAATGAGCTGGATATATTTGTCGAAGAGATGATGGTGATTGGAAAAGAGTCCTGGAGCAGAGGAAGTATCGCCTTATTTCAGGCTCGATGAAGTGACGACATCAAAAGAGTGGCGGGCAACGGGCGGAAATGGGAGGGGCTGGAGACAAGAGAAAATTGCAGATCCTTGGTAGAGGCCTATCGAATCCAGCAGCAGAGTAATGCAGGCTGATGATGATGATATAAAGGTATATCAGATAACCTCAGCACGAACGAAGCCCAGTGAGGCAGATAATAAAATACGAATGTACATACAACATTTTAAATAAATATAATTTTTTTGTATACAAGTAGGAATATGGTAAGTTGTTTGATGGTCTGATTTTTATAAATTTTATATCAATAAATTATACTGGTACCGTTAGTTTCTCAAATAAATAAAACACTTCAATTTATTACCGTTAGAGGTACGAGTGGAATCGAAGATCAAAAATAAATTGAACAGGCAGTGAGATGAATTTAGCAACCCGACGATGGACTGTCGACCGTGAGAGCGTGGGGACATGAGGACAGCAAGGTATACTCACGGTGCTCGGAGTGGTAGCACATGATCCTGCGGGAGACCTTGCCCGCCTGCAGGGTGGCGGGGCGGTCGGGCCGCGGACCCTGCTCGCCCCCCGGGCCCCCCGGCCCGCCGCCCGGGTGCTCCCCGCCAGACCCGCCGTCGCTCTTGTCTTTCTTGGGTTCTGTGGAAAATGGAAAACAAACAAATTAGTATTTTGGATCAAGATATGTAAATCATCGCACGCTGGAATGAGCGGCAAAAGCTTTTAGGCTTTCAGGTGCCCTCGCGAGGGATCCGCCTAAACCAATATATGAAGTTTTAAATATGTTTGTCGAAAGCATTACTTATATAATATATTTACTAACAGTGTAAATACGTGCCATCATTTAACAATAATTAATGTCAATCTTTAATGCACAAATTAACAGTAAAATAAAAATATAAAAGGCTATACATAAAACCCTCAAAAATGAACAAATCGATCAGTCGAAGTCTTTAAAAAAACAAATGAAAATGTCACAGGATATGTATAAAAGTTTAATATACTCGAAATACGGAAATTTGTTGAAAGTTTTATAAGTTATATTTTGTGGCGGTTTAGTTCCATTAATCTCGTTGAAATTGTCATTTAAATAATAAATATTTCCATTTGCGACTTAAATCCATTTGCATTTATGTTCAATGCTAGACAATAAAGTGAATTTCTATAAATATACATATGTTTAATCTATGTATTTAAAAAAATAAGTTAACTCAATGTATTTATACTAGTAGAACAACTTAAAATGAGTAATGTGGAAATATTAGAAAGATATATTAATAATCATTTATTTATCTATATCTTATCAAATTCACATATAACGTCGTTTTAAAAAATTTCTAAGGCACAATGTTAAATTTACGTTTTTTTAAATATAAATCCACATCATCTTAAACAATAATTATTAATACAAATTAAATGTATCAATTAGAAAGAAATACAGGCAAATTCAATTTATCGAAAAATTATTTTTAATGTATTAAAATACCACAGAACTATGATCTGAAAAAAATTGCAACTTCACAATAATTATTACATAAAAAGCCCATTATATAATTAGTATTGCAGAATCAATAAAGGAAGTAAATAAACGTACTAAATTTAACATAGATAATACAAAACCTAATAATAAAAACCTTAAATAAAGATGTAGCTTTTAAATTTAAATTAACGTTGTAAAATAATTCTCAAAATTACAAATATATTTGTAAGAAGTGGTGAAAAATCAAAATTTATCAAATTCCGTGACAGGTAATTCCTAGTTGGGTGGACAATTTGGAACAATTTATTATCAGGCGATATTATATTAAAAATTAATAAACATATAATATATAAACGGGATAAAAAAATTGTTTCGATTTCGAAACATTTACTGTGGCCGATGGTCAGTGAACTCAAATCTTATATTCTCTATCTTAATCGTAAGAAAACAAAAATACTATAAGATTGCTTAAGTTGTACGTAGGTACTGCACTAATGTGTACTCAATGGCTCATATATTGTCACGAGTTTGATGAATGGTGGTAATAAGGCACTTTCGGATCTACTCTATCTTCTGAAATGTCAAATTTCACTGAGAGTAATAATCAATTTATCTTAGCGTAGCAGACCTGTCAGAGCAAATAACCAACCTGGAAATATTTAGAAAAACAATTTACAATTTTTTATACTTCACAATAACTTATTTACAAACGATATCAGATGTTCGATTGTAAAACATCTATGTCGCTCACTGACGATAATTACAAATGAGACTGCAGTTTTGATTTTTTAACCACAGCCTATAAGAATTCTTCGGTCAATATTTTGTCATAAAGTTAACACTTTATTAACAAAATTATTTCTATTGAATTTCATAGAAATATTTAAATAGATTTTTATTGCATGATTTATATAAGTAAACTATATATATTTTTAAATATATATAGTTTACTTATAATGACAATCATAATCACAATAGATATTTTTAAACTACGTACATGACAATATTTAAATAGCTGCTGATTGATGGAGGTGTCTGTATTTGGAACCGCGGAGCATAAACACATCTCCCGGCGGCAAGCGGAGCTTAAGTTTAATTGCAAAATTCCAATGTTCCCGATTTGGATCGAGAAAATCCATTGAATGCGCGGTTACACAAGAATTTACATCACGCCCGAATTGTAGAACGCCCTCTTTGAATAAAATACATGAATGAATAGAAGCCACTCCAAAACGTGACGCCGGAGTGCCTCCGTAGGAAAAACAAAAACATTGTTGGACCGTAAATTGAAGGGGATTTTTAAAACAAAAGCGAAATACACATAATTTGAACTCAAACAAAATTGTAGGATTCGAAATTCCATTTAGGTCTAAATGGCCGAAACTTTTTCAGACAATGTGTGCCTCCCGCGCCGAACTACGACAGAAACTAATAAATAAGTTTGAATTATTAACTGGACAACGGACGGGTATAAATGTACGAGTCGATGAGGTATGTAACGTGAGCGGTCCGGTGCGGTGCGGTGCGGATCACCTGCGCGGGACGCTATTTATTCTGTGATGAAATCTCAAATGGTACAAATCTCTAGCTAACGTCCGAGCATAATCGTTATCCTCGCACGGGTAGCGCGAAAAGTGCCCAAGCACCTGTCACGGCCCGGTGTTTACTACGTATTTTGGCAGGCGGACATTGCACGTGACATTGTGTTGGCAGAAGTTAAATTCAAATTATCCCGAATATTTCAAGCGAATGCAATAAACTCTGAGATTATTTATATCCGCCGGTCTGACTCACGCGAGCAGACTCACTCAAACTCCGAATATTCCAACGGAGATACAACTAATTTCCTTTAAATATTTGAATAATTGAAAAAAAAAATAATTCTGATAACCCTCATTTAATAATTGTAATCAATTTTCTAAGCAGGATTCGATATCGTATTTGAATAAAAATGTCTGACTGTATTAGTTCTCGAAATGAACAGACGGACGGAGGGCGGATTAAATTCTGATTAATCTTCTTTTTTACGATAAAGGCAAATACTTAAAATAATTATTTTATTTTAAATCTGTTGAATTATTTAAACTCATTTTAATATTCAAGAGCTTTTTTTTAATATTTTTCATGTTTGATTTTATGACAAAAACAATAAATTAAAACTTGTTCAATATTAGCAAAATTACTTTGTGGCCACATATTATATACATAATAAGATAAAACACTTTATTAAATAGCAACAACTATTCTGAATTCGCCAATCATATTTTGGAAACAAACCATTTTTTTTGACATAAACAGGGGGTTAGAAATTATACATAAAAATTAGATAAATACAGTTAGATAAATTTGAAATTTTGAAAATAAGGAAAATTGTTAATAGAAAGCTAAATATTATAAATAACCGAATCCTTTTTGCAAATAGTCACCTTTAAAATTTGTTTTCATAGTAGTTCCTACTTAGTTACCCATCATTTACATTTTTATAGTTTTAGTTTTAGTATACATTGTTTCCTGAAGAAAATACCATAGGTATCGAAACATGTTGATTTATCAATAAATAGTGGGTTGGTTGGTTTAATCAATTAAAAGTTTGGCCTAAACAGCTTCAAACATAACACATAAATAAGGTATATTATGTACTGGTACTAACTATTTACTAGTCTTACTTATTCAAATCAATTTCCGGCCGAATCGCGATCTCTTACCGATTTCGATTAGCTATATGAAAGATAAAGGATACGTAATGAAAACTATGATATAAGATTGTTACATGACTAGGGCATTCAATATGGTTGGATCATGGATGAACCGAATTTTATAGCAACCATAAACGGGGTTTTAAATCAGTACCCTAATACCCGCTTGCAGTGTTCAGAAAACAAATCAAAATAATACTTATAATTGTTTTTCTAAACAATATTGGTGGTGTGGCGTGTCAGCTAGTAAATGCGATGTTATTGCTAAATGCTCGTCAATGTTATGTTAAATTTAAAAAAAAATGTAAACTGAGTCAATCTCTCTCCAACTTTCGTGCCCGATGGAGATGATACAGACAGAAAAAAAAACCCTGATGACAATTTTCCTGTCTAAGCTCACTCACCTGTCGAGCGCAGTGCAATGTGTATAGACGTACACAACCGGATAGTATTACTTTCCCGAAAATTTAGATATCTCAAAATTTTAATTCGCAAACAGCAAATTTGTTCGCCGGAATGGTAATTTTATGTAAACGACTTATTTTATAGCTCTCAAAAAATAAACTAGCTCTTGTGCTTGGAGAGGGACTTACACAATAGTAATGTTAAAAGAGTCAGAAGTTTTATAATTGCTATCTATAATATTATTTATTGTCTAATTGTATATTTTTGAAGTATTCGTTTAATTTATTTTAATTAAAAATAGAACTGAATTGTTAATTTCAAAAGAGGCCTCTCGATTTGAGGCGACCCAAAAACCAATTTATTACGAATTTTCCATTATTCGTGATTCAGTAATTGTTGTTGATGTTACGGCTTTGTATCGATGCCGGGGTATCGGAACGGTGTTCGACAGCTTCCTTTCGGCTGGCCAAGCGATCGCCGCCGCCGGATGCGGATGTTCACTCGGTGTCACTGCGAGATTAGCCAGTCGCAGTCGCCATGAATACTTTGGCAGTGAAAAGCGTCACGACCTCTAAAGCGCGTTGCTAGGAAACCTACCGGATCCGGAAGCGAATGACGGACGCGACATTGGCCTGAATAACACTGGCTCAGTAAGATGGAGGCGATTTTAAGATTCAATAAAACTCAGATGAAAGGGAATTATGGTTTCCCTGTTGTCATTGTTCTTGTATATAGCTATTAATAGCTAGTATAGGATTTTTTTCATAATAAACCAGTGACGTGCTCATCAAATATACAATAGATAGATAACACTGAAACATCGATAAATAGTTGAATCCACAAGTACGCAAATTAAATTTGTTCATTCAAATGTGCACTAAAATTCTAAATAAGATCCATTGAGAAAATTTGCCTTCTCGTTTGGTAATTTTCGCCACTGCCGTCAATCTTCACAGCTCGTCCTCCACGCGAGCCCAGTTTTCAGGAAATTTGCAGAACCTTAATTATCTCGAGTATACCGAAAATATAACACCGAATAAATTGATTTAATAGTATCAAATAAAATAAAATTGGAATAACAAACGAACAAAAATTAAATATTAGGTGCAGCACAAGTCTTAGTCAGTTAAAGATTGGATTGATCCCCAGTTGATCCAACTAAAACTCGACATTACAATATTCTATTCAGCTGATTATTATTATACAAAACTATTGTGTAATTAGAATGAATATCAGGAGTATTTATTTAAATATAATAAATAATCTATAATCAAAGGATACATTAATGTTTTAGTTCGAACATTTTATTGAGTTGAAATGGAAACTCATTTATAAACTTTGGGCGACCACGTAATTATTGTTCACTAAAAGACAAAACTATATTGATTATTCATTTTTAAGAACACATTCTTATTGTGAAGTTTCAATTTTTCAGAACATAGGTCTGTGATATTTTTAATACAAATTAAATGTATTAATTGGAAAGATATAGATACATTTTATTTTACATGTAAAATCAATTTATCGAAAAAATATTGTTGCTGCTACCGGGATTCTAACCTGGATGTCTTCCTATCCGGGGAAATGCATTAACCGATTATTCTACACCAACACAGTAAGTTAACGACAAATTTTCGAACTTATATGTTGCACTTTCAATAAATCGATTATTATATATGATTGATTGTATTATATATGTATATCTTTTTAATTAATACATTTAATTTGTATTGAAATTATTTATTTAAATGAACTCTGAAAGTATTCTACATCAAAACGTTTAACAGACAGTAAATACCTAATACATAAAAAATGTCACATAATCATCTGTAAGAATCTTTCCGGTTGTCAAGATATAATTTGAGGCTGATGAATTTCTCTGCCACTATGCCAAATGTTATATTGTTTGAAATACAACTGAAATTGCGGATGGACTAAGAATTACCAGAATATTAAACCATTGCTACGCGAACACAGATATAACCAAAACCATTATTAATGTACAAACATCGCATTTCACATATTAAAAAATAATTCCTTATATTATACCCGTATAATAAATAAAATGCCACAGACGAACGATATCTATTTTTTTTATTAGCCTTCCAGTGACACCTTTTGTGTCGAGGATCCAAAAAAAAAACTTGTTGACAGAATAAATGAAAGTAGATAAACATAGCCAGGATCCAGCGACGACACTCTTATTTTTCGTTCAACACTGCACCTAGCATAATAAACTAGAAGCATTCGAAATCATTATTATTCGAATGCCAAAATCAAGTATTTTTACAAGCTCTTACATAGTTTGTATGTTAAATACGTCAGAATTAACAACATACGATCGAAATTATTATTGAAAAATAATATAAAATATTATCAATAATATTCTAGAGGGCCCTTTAAGTAAGTACATAAAGTGCCAACTGATTTATTCACATCAAAAGGAAATTGAAAGGGCACGTATAATTCAACACATTTTTCTAAAGCATTTTCAACTGAATATTCAAAGAAATTTCCATAAAAAAATCTTCAAACAATTTTTCCTACGAAATGTTAAACAATAAACGAAATCAAATTTAAATTAAAGTTAAAGGACAATATAAGCAAATCTAGTAAGGCATTTGTTTTTTTATTATTTTCTGTCGCGAACAGATTTCTATAAAAGGACACGCACTACATGTGAGTTTTTCCCAAAATCTCATATTATATTTCAAATTACACTCCACGTAGAATATAAAGTTGGTACGACCCGAGGATTATAGAAACACACCGTGATACTCGACATTTAGAGTCAACCGAAATATCATATGACATCTAGTAACAAACCGATGTTGTAAAACAAGTTCTACCGGTAAATAAATGTTCAGTTAAAATTAAGCACACTATATTATTTAATCTAAAAGTAGAATTTTATATTAAAAAATGCTTGTAAATCTAGCAACCATTAGTTATTCCGACATTCATAGCATAAGAGAGATATTTAGACCAAGTTTTAAAATGAAACGCTAACAAATTCTCTTCCTTTTTTCAAACATAGAGAAGCATTTGAGCACCGGAGGTTAACGATAAAAAAATAATAAAGTGAGAAAAAGGGTTGCCGAAGCAATCTAACAGATAAAACCCGACCTATATTTTTCCCTTTTGGGAGATTTTAGGAACAAGCTACTTCCGCAGTGGCCACCAGGTACTACCAAAAAATATACTACATATTTATTAGTACCCTAGTATAAGAAATATAATATTAATGAAATATATTTATTTTAAACGATATTTGGATTTATTTCAAAAACCTGTAAAAATCTTTTAAGGATACACGAAATAGCCACTATTATTATATACCAGCTATTATTCATCGCCAGATGAGTCCTGATTTGGCGCCAAGTGATTTCCATATTTTCCTTCATCTGAGGCGGTTCCTTTGTGGCCAGCGTTTTGATGACGATGTTGAACTCAATGACGGAGTACAGACATGGATTTCATCCTAGGCGGTGTCATTTTATGATGAAGGTATACAAAAATTGGTGCCCCGTTATGACAAGTGTCTTAAGCGTCGACTATGTTGAAAAGTAGTTGAGGGTGTGTAGCGTTGTAAAAATGATGTCGTTTCTTTAAAAAATATATTCCAGTACTTACTTAAAAACGCGCCTCATATTTAGTATCTCAGTATCATAGAGGCAATGTCCACAAGACAGATTATCCAAAGGTAGAGAGGATTGAGTGATAAATCTAGATATTAACTTATTTTTATGGATTATCTTCACGACACAAAAAGATATTGACGATTTAATATTGAGCTTATATTTTACGCTAGAGTATAATAGTTTCACATCGCTTGTTGGAAAAAATATAACACATGCAATTTTGATTGATAATATATATGAAATACAAATCGTTTTTTTATTGAATAACATAAAAAAAAATAAAAAAATTGATAAACCCTAAATAGGCTATAACACACACCGGTCCCAATTACACGCCGTATGTAACTTCTTCATTTTATTCTAATTATATAACATTTTGTCTATGAAAGAATTTCTTACTTTAACTCTTCCTTCTCGAAAATTGTAATAAACCAAAATTATGGTGTCGTGGTCTGGGTACGTAATTTTCACTACGGCTTAATAAACCTTTCGAAGTGTGTACATCTCCAGCACTTAAAGATCCCGAGCGCGCATTATGCGGAGCGGTATAAATATTAAAAAATGTGCGCGTGGAACATTTCATAAAACAACCTGTAGTAGTTCAAATAAAAATAAATTGAAAAAGTGTACTTGAAAATTCATATAACTTTTTATTCTCGTACATTTGATATACTTCTACTTTAACGTGATAACACACTTACAAATTCCAAACAATCCGTAAATTCGAAAATCACTTCAACATTTGAAGGTATTGAAAAGAAAATGTGCTACGGATATTAGATTTCTAGCGCTTTTCAATGTAGTGGGTGGCAATCGTGGAAAACGAAGTACGGTACCTACCACCGCTACCTCAATACAAGCTCTGGCTTCACATAGTTGGGTTTGATATTTACATGTATTTATGCTTTTTACGAAGATATGAACACGAAAATACACCACAACAATATTTTTACTATTTGCAAGTCAAATATATTTCTCATACGTACGTCGTATAAAATGAAAGATCACACATGAAGCGAAATTTGCATAAGATTTAAGGAAATACACTTCGAGCAAAGTGAAAAAAAATGTATTTACGTTCGGACATATTTGCCTCATTAATCGATAAAATAAATAAGAAACTGAATATTTTCATAATCAAAAAGTAATTTAGAAGTGTATGTTTAAAACGATAGCGTTTCATTTTATTTCAATTCCATTTCCACCAATACTTTCAGTACAACCGAAGGCGTATATTAATTATTGTTAAATAATAAAATTTAAAAAAACTAACTAGTCAATTATTTTTTTATGCCTGTATCAGATTTACGTCTCTCTTGGAACTTTCTTGAAATATGCATATAAATATGTATAGGTGTCCAACAGAAGAATTTCAAGATTAAATTGTAATTGCTCGTAAACCACCAGGGTGAGGTAAGTGTGATTTGCTGATTTGCCAGTCGTAATGGAGCGCACCGTGCGTTCGCGGTTGAGCAATATTTAAAGTGCGGTGATTCATTGGTGCGTACGCGTCACTTGTTATTGTCACGTTTTGTACTCACTTAAATATTCGACGAGTAAGTGATGGGCCGAGCACGCAACTTATCTGGTGTTGTGTTCAAAAGTTCAGACAAGAAGAGACAATGGTTAATCAAACTTCTCCGGGACCATCAACGACGCAGTAGCGACGCCAGAACATGTGGCTCAAGTTCGACGTGAAATTATACGCAATCCGCGAAAATCGATGAGGAAGATTGCAGCCTTTACTGGGAAAAAAAATCAACACTGCACATTATTATGAAAAATAAACTACAGTTTCACCCATACAAACTGCAAATCGTGCAGTTTCTCAACAAAAATGACTATTCTATGCGTGAAACCTTAGCGATAACGATGCTGGAATGTTTTTGAACAGCACGAACGCTTGGAAACATATTGTTTACTGACGAAGCACGTTTTCATATCGATGGCTATGTTAATAAACAGAATATGAGATACTGGTGCCGCTACAACCCAAGGGAACGCCATCAAAAACGTTTGCATTGTCCAAAACGACAATGTGGTGTGCAATTTCTGCCCGAGGGATAATTGGCCCTTATTTTTTTAACCAGCGAGAGACAGTCACTGCTGACATGTATTGCCGAATGATGGACGAGTTTTTGGTACCGCAACTGTAGCTGTTTCCCGGGTTCAACAACAGAACGCAATTTCAGCAAGACGGGATCACTCTACACACAGCTGGTTTCAATGGAGAAGCTGAGGGGAATTTTTCCCAATAAATTAATCAGCAAGTACGGATATATACCCTGGGCACCTCGGTCACCAGACCTTACATCGTGGGACTTTTTTTTGTGGGGATACCTTAAGTCGAAAGTTTACAGCAACAATCCTCGAACAATTCAGGCCCTACAAGGAAATATCCGCTGTGAAGTTACTGCCATTGAACCAACGCTTTGCTCCTCGCGTATTCGCAAAATTAAGAGTCCGATTGCAAGAGTGTCTTGAGAGAAACGGACAGTATTTAGATGATATTGTTTATAAAACGTAAAATCCGCATCGTTAAACTGCATTTTGTATAAATAAAATATAAGAAAAACATTGTAGTTTTTTTTTTATTATTTAAAATTAAATTTGAAAATTTTCCGCTGGACAACCTTTGGTTTTCAAATTAACGGTGGCAAAAATTCGAACATAGAAAGCAAACTTAACGTCAACATATTTAAAAGTCATATAAAATCAAAAGAACAGGGGGTCGTGTCATCATTAAATTCCTCCACTGTGTACGCGAGGGAGGGGACCATTTGCATATTAATGCCAACCCTGGCAAATATCCCTTATAAATTACCAAAATCCACACAGCGGACGTAATATGTACTGTGCCAATTTTAATAGTAATTAATATTTCTCGACACGTAGGTTCAATATGTTCACAAACAATTCTTTACGCTTTCGTTAAATGGTTCTTCTCATGAAGTATGGAAACTACGTGATGCTGAATCACCGTTTTTAAAGCAGTTGAACTAAAAAAGGATAAAAGCGCTAAATTTACACGTCACAAATAGTGTAGTTTGACAGTTCACCGGAAAATAATTTTAACATACAGCTAGCAAATTAATTAATTTTTTTAATCCATTGTCTTCAAAATTGTTCACATTCTCTCTAAAAATGTATTATTTAATATTATATTTTCATCGTATTAATATTTATTTTTAGTTCATTCCTATTGACCTTTCTCATAATGTTTAGATAGTTAAAAATTGTTCGTTATCATTAATAAATGTAATAAGTTAATAATAATAATATAGTTATTGTAATAGGAGTAACTCCTGGAACATGTGATATAATTTTTTTTGATCAAACAAAAAATTACAAACATCCATGTTAAGGTTAAGGAGACTAACAATTGAAGGACTTGATTCGTGTGCCAACTTAATTTAATATTTAACCACTGTTTGTCACAGAAACAGATACTACAAGTGGTGAATTGCAGTCACATATTCCTAACCCCAGTGACATCAACAGTAGCTGTAGTCCATTGTGTCCCTACTCCGTGCGCCAACAGTTCCTCATCTATTGTGAGGAGTTTCCATGGAGTATACCCAGAGGCGGGCACTGCATACAAGCAAAAAAGCTGCGCATTACTCAAAATTCTGAGAAATAATCTTAAGAAAAGACCCTATAAAATTCTAGCCCGTATTACCCGGATTGACGTAACCCACGACTTTTGTCTAGCCGTGGGTTATTTAGAAAAATTGCAAATCATTTGTAACAACTTCATGTCCATGTTTGTCGGCAAATTGCTAGCACAAAGATATTGTATGAACCTAACTTGTTTTTTTTAATCTTCATGTAATGGTATTGAACTAAATATTTTCATACTGAATCTTTATGTGTGCGATTTTTTTGCATTTTTCAAACAATTTGTGATTAATTCTGTTGTCTTCGAAAAGGAATAATAACACTTCTACACAATTGTTTTACTTAACAGACTAAACGTTTTGTTAACATAGTGTATTCCAACGTTATTCCCAGTCATTCCGTATTTCGGTGTTTGCGTAGATAAAAGTTATCTGTCAAGTGAGCGAGTTTGCATTGTTCAGGATATGATTAAAACTAGATTATTACCAATATTAAATTAAATGTTAAAATAAAATAATTTTTGTTACGAGTTTCGGCTATGCTAATTTGTAAAGCTAGTTATTTAAATAAATGTTTTTGAGCATTGTTGAAACGTGAAATATTTTAAATCCATTTTCCGACGGAGAAATCGTAAAAAATATTTTAAGCGAAATCGAAAGCAGAGAACTTGCCTTTTATAATGTCATAAATTTACAATTATATTTCTAAATTTAAATTGATAGAATTGCTTAGGATTGTCGGTAACAGCATAACCTAAGTTTGTGCCTTCTGCCCGCCACTGAGTACACCCAGTTATAGCCAGGTCGGTAGGTAAAGATTTATTACTGCGAAATTCAGATCTCGGTCAAATTGTATTATTTAATGCATATAAATGAAATCGACCTATGAGGAAGAGAAGGGTGGAGTATTGAACATAATAATAATTAATAATCCCGGAGCGCAGAGCGCCGGTAGTTAGTCATCGAAGAAACCGCCAAGTCTTTAATTTATTATTGAATGTCACTCGCACCTCTGACATAAACTTTCAAGAATACGGACGTACTTCCCTCCTTCAACTTTGGGCAATATTCTTCTCTGACAAAACTGAGGAAGAATAAATATATTTTATTATTCTGGGGATTAAATTAGCCCAATTGAATAAAAATTCACATTATCCATAAATCTACCTAAGATAAATACAACAGTAGACCATTTCTTAATTTTGTAGTCGATTTTCACTGAAAAAACCGTACTAAGCCTTAATATTGAGCGAGTTTTATTATATTTAAAAATGTTTTTCCGTAGATACAGTTAATGCAGCATAATATGCCATCATTGCGTTATAATGTTTTTTCAAAAATGTATAAACGAACTTTCTTCAAAGGCAATTTAAGTTCATCCCTTGATATATTTATCATCTCGTCTTTAGAATGTTGTAACCGAAATTAACCGTGTAACAGCAAAGTGTATCTGGATTTACAAAGGCATTGGCCATGATTTTCCTCATAATAATTTTCACATTAATTTAAGGTGTCCGACGTAAAACGGAACGATGCAAGAATCATAAACGTCACCGATAAATTCCGTCCAATGACATCTTAATCGCACTGTTTAATGATTCATTAAGACGGAGTGTTTACAGGGTGTCCGCGAGCGACCGCCATGTTAATAGGCATCTCCGGCAGAGGCCGATTTATCAGGGATATTAATGACCGGACCGGGAATAAATCAGTCCCCGCCCGCTAAATCACCCCCGAGCGAGATCCCGAAGGACGAACGGACACTAAAGAATCCCCCCGTAAATGTCTTCCAGCAGCTCCTCGGCGATGTACAAACTTATGGATATTGAAAATACCAAAGATATGAAGCTAATAGCATTTCAGAATTACCAGATGAAAATGGTGGCGTCGAACTGGAAAAATTATTCTTGTAAAATCCATTTTATGCACATTATAGGTACCAACCACTTTTTCCACTTTTACCAACGATCTTTTCTATCTTCGGGGCATGGAGCCGAGACCGTTCAGTTCTATACCACTCGTAATAATAATAAACCAAATTAATTAAAAACTGAACAATCGAGACAATAATAGTTTATAAAAGAATGATGAAAAACTTCACAATCGCTCCTCTTTATTTAGCCCGAAATGCCGCACAAACGCTGAAATAATTCTTTATAATTAGATAAGAAGTAAGAATGTGAACAACAAAAATTATCTTTCTACGCGCAGAAAGAAGCCTCGTGCGTCAGCGGAAATTTGAGGGAAAGTTACGCTAACTTACGTTATAAAACACATTAAAATAAATGTACGATGACAATTCCCTTAAATTTACTGAAAATGTGTAACCAAGTTGACCCACTTCTCCTCTCCCGCGTTAAGTTGAAAGTATTCGAAATAGATGTCACACAAACGAAAACCCGAAAACGAACAATATTATTTAGTACCACATTAATTTCAATAAAATTCAAAAAGCTATTTCACAACTCATAATCAAAAGGCTATTATAACAGAATAACGTGCGCATTTATTTTTCATTATATAAACTTAAGGTAAATAAAAAATATGCTGAAACAATTTCATTAATACGGCGATCTGTAACGAGCGACGCGTGTTTGCGCCGCTGATCAGAGACAACACCACTGTTACCAAAATACTAATAAAATAAAATATGAAATTGTTGTTAATTAAAAAAAGATCATAAATATTAAGTACATAAATTGAATTAATCATACATTTTAATAACATAAATTTAGTATATTTTTTACAACCATGGGTTTACAGTTAGATAAACTTATAAATTTTAGAAACGAAAAATGTGTTAATAGTAAATTAAACATGGGTTTACAGTTAGATAAAATTTTAAATCAGTTACTCATCACTTGTACAATATTTATAGTTTTGTTTTTTATCTTGCTTTTTTGCAATAATTTGAAGTTCTACAGTAATAACAATACAATACAAAATCTATTTTTAAAAATGAAGAACACAATATACTAGTACATATACGAGTGTTTTATTCACGATGTGATTAATTTAATACCCAAACCATCTAAATTTAAAAGATAAATCTTTCAGGTAATTGTATTAATGAGTATAATTTGTATTAATGATCCTAAAACAGATCATTTATACAACATTATTCCACAAATTTTAAGGAATGTTTAACAATGAACTGCGAGAGAAAATTCACAACAATTTATCTATCTCAAGTTTGAGGCGAGCTGCTCGCACGGGGCTAAAAGAAGAAGAAATTCCCGGGAACATGGAAGTACACATTAGTTAGCTAAATAAGAAAAGCCATGCTCAAAAAGCTGGGACGTTTGAATAATTTTATGGTACTTAGATATTTCAGTGGATAGATAAATATTTCACATTAATGGGGGTTGGAAGAGAAAATCCTAAAATCTACTCGTTGAAGGATACTTCTAAATCTTCGCCTGTAGGTGGAGTAGTTATCCCGTAATTACAAGGATTTCGAACAGGTGCAATTTCAAGTTTGAAAGTTTCTACACAAGTTACTTCTCTTCAAGCTAACAGTGTTTTCTGTACAATGTTAGGGATTTAGTCCTTATTAACGGGTTTAAAGTGGACAGAAAAATGTACTGTACATGTGGAGAAAAGTTAAGACAAATTTTTGAATTTTAAACAACGAAATTAAAACTACTTCTTTTCAAGATAAATAGCTTTCTATAGAATGGGATTTAGTTCTTATTAACGTGTTTAAAGTGAACACAAATATATATCATCACGCGGAGAACAGTTAAGACTAATATCCACGAAAATAAGACTGGCATCGTAATAAATTTCAGTAAGCTCTTAGATGCTAACAACTTGGGAATTTACTTCCTTTGAGAAAATGAACGATACGGAGATAACATTTGTACTCGTCTGAGCATAAGCCATTACAGCTATCTGAATCCAATGTTTTGACTGACTGCTTTCTAATTTCAGATCAAAGTTTTTTATCGTTTCTTTTCCATCCTAAAATATAAATATACCTTTTTTGCGTAGTTTAAAGACATACAAACAATCGGAATACGAAATGAAATACTCGTACAAATACTGAGATTTTAATAAAATATTTTTCATATAAAGTTATTGTTATTTAATAAAATATGTTAAATTCAAACATCTTAAACGAGTAAATAATGTTCGTTTATTTTTGATAAACAATAAAATCGTCATTGCATTGAATGTCCTGAGCTTTTCCAGATAATTTTTATATGACCATTGCATAAGTAGCAACAATACGTTCCACCAACGGAGTAATATTTATTAAACCGTCATTTTACTAGGGATCAAAGTAAATGTTCACCAAATTAAACTCTGAATCCCTAGCACCGTAAATCAAAAAAAAAAAAATACTAAAAATGGCACTGAATTGAACTTGTGTTACAGAATTCCAGGTGATAACTTATGTGAAACTTACGACAATTTCTGGGAAACGTTCCACGAGTACAAGAAACTACATTTGATCGAGTGGGAAGTAGAATTACCACCACAGGACAAGACTGACAAGGCTGAATGGCACATGCAATTGCCCAAAGTGGCTTTGAGTTTACGTTTGTAAACATTTAGTTAGGTTAGAACACAAAGACAACAATTCAATACAAATTAAATTAATTAAGGTAAAAAGATATACAGAAAAAATCTATTTTATCGAAAAAATATTTAGTTGCTACCGGGATTCGAACCCGGACCTCTTCCTATCCAGGGAAGCGCATTCACCATTTCGTTACAGCAATCGAATACACTTTCGACAAATTGTGAAGTTATATTCTGTAATATATCTAATTGACAAATCTATTATTCCATTTTTAAAAGCAATTAACTTTATATTGAGGTGAATCCCAAATACCTTTGAGTAAAACACGTTAGCCAGAATTAAATAATTAATCAATTTTATTAAATTTGGATGAAAATTACTTATATATTTTTAAAGAGAACACATTTTTGTTGTGAAGTTGCATTTTCCGAACATAATTCTGAGGTATTTTAATAAAAATTAAATTAATCAACTAAAAAGATATGCAAAAAAGATATATTTTATGGAACAAAAATTCTTTTTTAGTAGCAAGAAGTAAAGGTAAACATTTACTGTTTTTGGAAAACGAAACTATTTTTTTTATGCATATTTTCATTAAATTTGTTAAACACGCGTATTTTACTAAAGCACTACTTTATACATATATATATGATTTCCAAATGAAATCCAAAAGAAACCAAATCATCAGCAGTTCATTTATGGGTAAAGGCGGAAACCATTTAACCAGAGAATTTTTTTTTTCACCACTCGTCGCAGTTTTGCCTATCAACAGAAATGGTTGAATAATTGAAACGGATTACATTTTTTAATATTTGCTCAGTAGTTGGGGAATTTACAATCCTTCATTTTAATTAAAAACACCAATTGGAGAAAAAAGCGAATAGTATTTAAGCACAAATTTAATGTATTAATTAGAAAGATATAAAATCAATTTTATCAAAAAATATTCGAATTGTTATTCGAACCTGGATCTCTTCCAATCCGGGTAACGTGCATTAAGCGATTATGCTACAACACACAGTACATTGACGACAAATTTTCGAACCTGTATGTTACACTTTTCAAATTGATACATCAATTCCTTGTATTATTTGAAAGCCATCTATTAAAATATCACAGACCTACGTTTTGAATTAAGAATGTGTTATTCTTAATAGTACTCAAGCACTTAACAATAGTACCATAATTGGACAGACTTGAAACGATAGACATTTCTGATTTATGGTATAAAAAAACAAAAGCGATTTAGATTAGACATCTATTGTTTCAATTGAAGAGCACATAACCAGTGTGTTTAAAAATAAGTAAATTTAAATGAAATTATAAGTAAATATATTTAAAATACAAATATTCAGGAAAAAAGAATATATACAACGAATTACGTATTAATATGTAGAGAATAGAGCGCCATATATTTTGTCTCGACACACATATTCGCACAGGCACTCGTCGATTGTTGAGGCTTCTGTAAGAACAAACATTCAGTATCTGGTGTATCTTTATTCGGGAATATCCTCTAATTCTGGCGCCATCAAAACTCGCCTCGCATATCTTTCTTAACATTTCATATTTTTTAACTAACTAATAAACTAATAACTCTTCAAAAATGTAAAAAGTAAAGGTTTTCAACATTTTAAATGTATTATAAAAAAAATCATTTACATTTAAATAATAATTTTAACAAATAACATATCGCTTAGAAAGTTATATAATAACAAATCTTTCGGAAAAATTTGGTTACTAACAGAACTAAAACTTTACATTGAGGGTAGAAATGTTGTATTAATTAATCTACGATAACTTACATAAAGCCGTCCGATTTAATCATTATGTGATACATTTTAGTGTGACATTTATTTTTCCTATTAGAGGTAATCATCTTTTTTAAATGCAATGTTTTTCAAATATGTACCTTTGAGTTCAACCTGCTAGATATAATAATATTTATTTTTAAAGTAAGAAGTTATTATTAAAGTTAACAAATTTATTATTATTATACACGCCCTATTCAGGCGTTAGCATAATTTGTAAAATAACAGAAAATTTCATCAGAAGTGCAATACACAATGAAAAAAATTACATATGTCAGCATGTTTTTCCATAAACAAAATTAAAAATAAATATAAAATGTGAAGTAAATCAATTTATCCGTCACCATTGAGTTGAGGCGTAATAATGTAGTCATTAGGAGTTAAATTTACAGCAAAAATGTCGACTACCTTCGCATATTCATTCCCTAGAGAATGCATTCTGGAGACTGCGGAGTTAGCTAATGTATGAGTTCTGACATTACCACTGTAATAGAACAATGAATTGTGTCTCGATGACCTCAATGGTGCGTGAAAGTCAAGAAAACCAACAATCTGGGGGCAGTCTACCATACCATTGATGATCCTGTATAGAAATATAAGGTCGGTCATGCGTATCGCATCCACTTATGTGTTGCAAATCCAGAATGTATTCGACGAAATGAGAAATATTTATTTGACAGAATCTATCGGAAAAGAAATACAATATCAAGTAAAGAAACCTACCAGAAAAAAAATCTCTCTTGAGAAGATTTTTACAGTTCTAACATGGTTAACGATTAATTGTTTTCTTGACATGTGCCAACAATGCCGTATGAAAAACAAATAGCTATCATGAGTTAACTAAAACTGAAAAACAATTATACAGGTATGCGGTGTAGTCGTACAGTGCGTTATACCGAAGAAATGTTTTCATTTACTCGCATACTTAATTCTATAGGGCGAACAGATATTTTCACAATAATATTATTATTATGTTATTTTTCAACATTGGATTATTTAACTTAGTATGCGACATAACTATGAATTTTGTTTAAAATTTTCTCACTTTCAACTTTTTTCTGCATAAAGCTAAAGATTTAAAAATAGATTTATTTTAGGTAACAGTTTTCGACTTTTTCAATCTAAGTTCCGGGGAACCAATCTAGATTTGGCGGAAGGTTTATAGCACTTTTCTTTTTTGATTACAATATTTCGTGAGTTTATAATACTAATTATGGATATACTACATTTATGAACGTACATATTACACATTTATGATCCTCTTTTCGCTTTCAATAACGATGGTAATTTTTAAATTCTTATATATAAAATTCCTTTTTTGTGTTTTCAAGTGATGTGTAAAATGTGAATGTGAAACAAAAGAGTCCTTTTAGACATATTGTCAAATTTTTTTAAATGAGAATGGGAACAGAAATATTTCTGATATTGTTCATTATTATTTAAAACCTACATGATTTAAGATTCCTTTTTATAAATGTCCTTTCGTTCATAACGATTAATTTTTCAATGTTAATTAAGGAAAATTATTTTCATTTTAACACGTTGATTATTAAAACATTTATGTGGTGTTAATTAATATGGAAGATGATCCAGTTGAGAGAAAGTGATGTTTAAACGGCGTCCAATGACGGGTTATAAATATTAGTACGATTAAATAATATTATGCATAATTTTCTTATTTTTTAACCATTTTAGTATTATTTTGACAACATTTTTTTCCTTTAATGAAAATATATTTTCTTTGGGTGTAATACTTCAGTTAACCGTAAAGAAAATATGTACATGTTTTACTTATGGGCTCAGAATTGAATTAAATTGCTAAACTACATTTTCAGTGATTCTGTATGAATTTATTGGTCTAATTTTAGTCTTCAATAACCGAATTGAATCATGTACCTAATTTCAATACGACACATTCAACATTAAAAAGTATAAAATAAGAGTTTTGCGATACACATAATCTAACAATGATTAAGAGGAGTTTTATTATTTCGTTAAGTCTTCAATTAATCAAAACGTAAACAGTAAATGTGAATGGTATTATACAAATATTTTTAGCAGTAAGTACGTATCCTAAACTAATTCAAACCAATAAATAATTTACATTTATTTTTAGCCAATTTATTTATTTTTCGAAGCGATGTACGTTTTTATGAACTATTCCAAAAATAAGACAGCAAAATAATTTAATATAAAAAATTAAGACGTCTTGGACGTACTAAATAATTTGAATATTAGGATTCTATACCTGCGATTTAAAATGATCGATTAATATAAATGATCAGTTTTCAATGTGTATTTATTTTAAAAAAGATGATACAAAGGAATCCAGTTCGACCGGTGGGCTTGAAAAGCTCTTTTACCAGGACCATAAACCATCAGGAATATATGATATCTAATATATCGCTCGTTCACGTCTGATTGCCAGACAGGCGAGAGTGCTTCGCAATTGAGATATGAGCATTTCGTAGAGTGCAATGAGATTTATAATTTAATATTTTATAATAAGCTCAGTAGTATTTTCCGAGCACGGAGATTAATCAGTATGGTAGATTTACGAGTTTATTATATGCTGTCGAAAATTAATATTACCGCATTTTTCATATGACCACCGGATACGACGTTCTATTGCTTTTCTCTACTAGAAAACACACCTTTTCATTAATAAGTATTCAAGATTAATCATTATTAGGTGGGTAATCCCATTCCGAAGTCTTATTATTAAATATTATATAAATCATTAAACTGTTGCCTCATCAAGTGGTGCGTGAGCTATTAGAAGTATGTAATTATATAAAATTGTGAATCATGCAACAGAATTGTACAAATATTACTGTTAAATGTAATAGATACTACACGACATTGTCTAATATATAATAGCGAAACTAAACTTCCAACTAAATCACTAGTCGAGTGTCTTAACCACTAGACCGACAAGCTACTATTGGATATGGCTATAGTAAAAAAATTCTGTAAGTGAAACTTAAGTGTCTTAACCACTAGACATACAAGTCACTCTTGGCTATGCCTATAACAGTAAAATATCAGTTATTTCCGTAAGTATGAAACTTTTGGAATATCATTCTCCTTATTACTAACATTTTGCTTTAATACGTCGAACGTACAGTTCGTGTTGTTTAAGAGAGCATCGACATATCTAACAATAACTTGAGAAAAATCAATAAATCATTGAAAACTCCCATAAAATTGTCGAAAATTTTCGATTGGTAATCATTACAAATATAAAACAGCCAAGCCGGCAACTTATTTTAGAATTTAACTGATACTTACAACAGTTTTTTGCGAATATGCGCCACTAGGCAACAATCTAGTAGTAGTACAAGTAAGAACATGAGAAATTCAAACGTATTTAATATGGACAAATTTAATACATCGTTAGGCAGTAATTACGCATGCCCCACATCTCCGAGTAATTCACATGAAGCCGTTTAATGTAAGACGCTGACGTCAATGCATAATATTAAATATAGAAAGGCTAAGAAACGACAAAAGGAGATAATGTAAGATCGAGATGAGCGCAATATGTAAAATGACAAATAAGATACTTAAATAAAAAGGAATAATTTTTAATGGAAAGTAACATAAAGAAACTTAAAAGCAAAAAAATATGTATAAATAAAATTGGGTAAAAAAAAAATTACGTACGGAATGTTTTCAGGTTTCTCTGTTTAATCCCACATTAGAAAAAAAAACACGTCTTCAAACATTGATCAGTATATTCCAAACTGGTCGGTTGATTCGTTCCGAAGACAAAAACACCAAAAAAGATCCCGTTCAAATATACTAAAAACACTTTGTTTTTATTAAACTACCTATTTACGTACACTTTGGATGGCACAAACTTATTTTAGAAAAAATTCTACAATATTTAACTCTGTAATGTAAACATACAAAATAATATTTAAACATGCTCAGAAGAATTCCTATATTATAATATTCCTTTATGATAAATACCAATAAAAAAGGGTTCCATTATGTACACACATTTTCGATCCGAATCGTGATTGTCTGCAATCGGAAAATTCCGACGCCAAATATATTCAGAAGCGTCGGCGTCCCCTCCCCTCCCACTTCTTTCATCTAACAATCAGCGGAGGACTCCAACGCGCGCAGTTGAGCGACCAGTTTACGCGCTGTGTGCCCCACTTTCAAAGCGAAGTAAGTACAGGGTGAATATTATGTTCCAGGCCGATGTTGTTTTTGAATAAATAGGAAATGAAGCACAATTTTTTAAATTGTATTTTATTTATCGATTATTTGATTTATTATAATTATGTATGTAATGTGACATCGACCAAGTAGCCGTCTCTGGCAGCGGCACAAATGCGTGGTATTTTAACCATATTTTTCATTAATAAATTGTTGTTGGCTTATTGGCGTAGACCTTTCCTTTCAAGTACTCCCACAGAAAATAGTCGGGAGCCATCAAATCAGGTGATCGAGGAGACCAGTCGATATCATCACTTTTTGACATTATGCGGCCGAGAAAAATTTCTCGCAAAATTTCAGGCGTAGCTCGGGCTGTGTCTGAGGTGGCACCGTCCTGTTAAAACCACATGTATTGTAGGCCCAATCGCCAAATTCGGCCACCAAGAAGTTTTCCAACATGTGACGATAGCGATCACCATTAATAGTTACAGCATTGCCATTATTATTTACATAAAATGTTTTAATGACTTCAACACGTTTTTTTGAGACGTTAGATGCTCCATAATAAATTGTAATCAACTACTCTCTATGACTACCGAATACTAACTGACAAATGTCTTCCAAATCAAAATGGCGGCCAAACAAAATCGACCTGATCGACCTATAATATTCACTGGATAAAAATATATAACAAACGACATAACAATATTACAGAGAAATTTCAGCTAAAGTACGTGTTTATTAAACTAAAAAATATATATTATTAAGTTCGCCACCAAATACTCTTATACTATCCCCCCCCCCTCTTTGCTTTGGTGTGCCCAAGAGAGCAACTCGTTTTACATTTTTTAATTAAAAACAATAACTAGACAATTATTAACATATGTTTATTTATATTTTCATATTAACTATTCAGGTGTGAACCCTTTAAAAGAGTAATTGTAAAGTACAAAAAACAGCTGATACTATTATTGCTATTCTAAAACTATATTGTGAAGGAGAATTGTATATTATAGTCGTATTGTGTACGTTAAGGTTACATAAAGTGTCTAGTTTTGGAATTGTAAATAATCAAAATCACGTGTATACTAAAAAAAACGAAAAAAGTCGTAAACATGAATTTTCTTTTCATGTATACGATTTGTAGAAATTACGTATTAGAAATGTAATTTTTATTATTCCCATAGTGTTGTGAAATCACTCTCTTTTAGAAATAAATAGCATATATACCTATTATTTAAAGGTACATCCATTTTATAGATCAAAGAAAAACCACCGACAAGTTATACACACAGGCGCATTACAAGAGGCGAACAAGCTTCTCCCGAGTAGCATTGTTCTCGCGCGGGCCGATCGTGACGTCCGCCGGGGGGAAGTCGAGATTGATTCGGGCCGATACGCGCGACGGCTTCCGGCGCTCCCTGTCAGCGCAGTTGCCAATGTCAAGTGCTGCTAATCTGCCGACCGCCGGCTGCTCGAGCGGCGCGTCACGGCCACGTCAGTCGGACGTCAATAAAGAAAATGAAGCGATCGGAAAAGGTAAAATTCCCGCCGGAATTAGCCTCGAGCGATAAAAATAAATACAATTAAATATTACTATTAAAATTGACGGTGCATTCTATATTTTTATATGGTATGGAATCATGGATCCTGAAGGCAAGGGAGATGCCTTTGAGATGTGGTGCTGGAGGCACATGTTGCGCGTACCATGGACAGCGAGACGCATGAATGTCTCCATTCCGTAGGAACTGAAAATCATGGACAGACTCAACCATTTGCACTCAGGCATCGTTAAGATTTAAACTTATAAAATTGACATTCGCGCAACTTGTGGGTTCAGGTATGTATGTGGGTTTTATATATCTTCTTCTTCCACGGCACTAGATCCCAACAGTATCCGTTAGCTCAATTTCAACATTTACAACTGCTTTCTTCGACAATATGAGTCTTATTAGTGTTACTGGCTTTATGGGAATGGGCTTTATGCTCCTAGTATTTTCAGAGTGTATAGCATGATTTCTCAGTGTATAGTATCAAAAGCCTGTTTAAAGTCAATGAACAGATGGTGAAGCGGCATGTTATACTCGTGTGCTCTTTCCAAGTTTTACCGCATAAAATGTATGTGATCTATGGTGGAAACCGCACTAGTATTCACCAAGGATTTCTTCGACATATTTTAGTAGTTTGCCATAGAGTATAGAAGTATAGAGGAAAAGACTTTGTATATTGCATTTAGGATTGTGATCCCTCTATAATTTTCACCCCTTGTTTTGTCGCCGTTTTTTCAAAATATACACTATTATACCTACCCATCTTCCATTCCTCTGGCAATGGTTCAATGTTCCAAATATTTTTAACTAGTCTGTGAAGATGCGTTTCTAGTGCTGTGCCACCACTCTTTGAGTAGTTAGGATGTTAGCATGTCTGTTCCAGGACTTACTTGTTAACCTCGTTTTACTTCGTCAGAGAAGACTCTCAATAATTTCTTCAGCAGTGTGATAAACCATCATTTACCAATCAAATATTTTACTAAATACAATTTATATTGGACTATGTCTGTCTGAGACTAGCATGATCTGTGTTAATATTTTCCATGCATTTTCACAATTCTAAAACATGCATAAGCTCAAAAAAAAAACCAAGAAAAATCATTATTGTAATACAGGATCGACAATTTCCCGAAATAATCGTTACTATCATAAAAGAATATTGGAAATTTTCCAAAGAATTCGAAGAATGAATGGTATGCACAGAGAGATACTTTCACGGGATGGTCCAGTATAGCATGCCAACCTTAACATGAACAAAGGGAAGAAAATTCTCAAGGAACATCAGACGACCGTCAGTGACCACATTGTTACATTACCATCAAATACCCGACATTCCGTGACCTCTAATTACGTATCCGAAAAACACTTTAATATCTAGTAGATACTGATTTTGAATTATATTTCTCCATACTATGTATGTATAATAAATATTAGATAAGAAAACTTATATCCTGTTACTATTTTGTACGAGAATCTGGTAATTGTTTAGTAAATACAAGCAATGAGAACACAGTAATAATTAATCACGGTAGCTTAGCGACGTATCGAAATTGAATAGGACTAGAGAATAGAAATAATATTTTGTACAATTATAAAGCTTTCATTAGCAGACCAATGTGGTAATGAGTATTATATTATAAAATTAAATTAATATTGGTTTATAGATTTAAATAAAGAACAGTGTAAATAATAAAACGTGAACCCGGTTAGAAGGTAATATTACGAGCATACTGAATAATATTTTTATTAATTTGAATTGCTGTACATATGAATTTTTATGACCTGAAAAAACTGTCTGCGAGTCATTTTTTACGTCTTATCTGACAACGGAGATTGGGGTAAGTCTGGTTACGACTACCCTAAAACGAGCCGATATGAAGCCATGAAAAGGTCGTTAAGTTGACGTCAAACCTTAGCCGATGTGGGTTTATGGAAACATCTTTGAGAAACATCCGCGGAATAACTAGAAGAAAAGAAATGTTCAATTAACAAGGCAGTATTAGAGACTAATACATATCCGTGCTAGTGATAATGAATTAAACTTGCAATTAAACCTTAATTAATGTAATGTTTCAGGCAATTAAAAGAAATTATAGTAAGAAAAATATATATTTTTTTATAAATATATCTGAGTAAGCTTAAACGTAGTACCTAACTCCATATAAAATTAATGATTTAATATAAAAGAACATATTTTACAAACTGGTACACACGGCACTATAATAAATGGGTGACCACTCAGAAGTTAATAGAAACGCTCGATTCTAAATTGGAAAAGAGACAACCGCTATTATGCTATTTTCATAAAAAGGTTGTACTCCCAAAAAGCGAGGTTGAAAACCTAGTAATTCACGGCCCAGCTGGTTCGGCTACGATAAACTGAAGTCAGATCTGTTTGACAAAAGTTCGAGATATGTTAATGTAAGTATTATGCATTTTAATCTTTCCCTTACGGTGCTAAAATAAAAACGCGCATTCCGGTGCTGTAAACTTAGTGTACATGTAGACTTTTGCGATTTTTAAATCGGATAAATATGAATATTTTACATTTATTTCTTATATTAACCATTAAAATAATATTTGATATATATATATATATATATAGCACTTTTACACAATTGTTAATATATCACCTATATATATATATATATATATATATATGATATATAGTGATATATCAACTATTGTGTAAAAGTGCTAAAAATGAGGACAAACATTGGTTATCACGAACGACAGCATAAAGACGCATAAGACACGTCTAACTCGGCCAACGCACGCTCTGCCACTAAAGTGACGATCGGAATCCGGCACCCCGTGCCCCGTGCACTGCACCGTCCAAACCTCTTCGCACGTACATATTTACGTTTTGACAAATTCAAGTCAGGTTCTTCGAGAAAACATTTTATATTGTTGCATATAGTAAATACTTATATATTGTAATTATTTTATTAGATACATAAATATATTTCCTAAATATACTTAAAATATTAACTCTGTATTTATTATATTTACAGAGATAATAAGAAGCAATGTCAACTCAGTTTATATCTTCAGAGAGGAAAGGGTAAAGAGTTAGAGTTACTCATCGAGACTTAAATAAATAAATAATGCTCATCTTTTCTGAGCGGTTGTTATGGAGTCCACTTTGGAGATTTTTTTCAAAGAAATGTGCGAGTTCTCCAAATAATGGACAAACGCTGTTGAGCGCATCAGCCACGACTCCGAAGTATCGAACTGGAACCTCCGAGAAAGAAGTTCTTTGTCTGATTCCCATTCTCCGGGGGGTAGATGGAAATGGTTCTCTGAATTACGGACGCGGGCGGACGTGTCTGTCCTCGCAAGTAGACACATCCCTCGCGGGAAATTGGCGGACATATTTGAGTAGAATTAGGCAAGTTGCTGGGAAAAATCTACGCCTACGCTCAAAACTTGAACTCCGAGTTAGCCGTAACGGGAGGGGAACTCTTCGCAACGGGGAATAAAAAGGTCTGGAAGCTTCGATAAGGTAAACGAAATTAAATAAAAGGAAACTTTGTGAAAGAATTTCAGGTGTTATAAAAATTCGAAGGTACAAGAAAATTTTCTAACATTTTCGATATATTTCCCCACAATGAAATGTATGGAAATCTAGGAGTTTTAAAATACAATTAATCCCTACAAAATGGCTACTTGTGTTTGTAAAACACAAGCAGCTCCAGTGTCTTGTTTAAATCTTATCACATTTACGGTGTATCGTTTTCAATGAAAATGTTAATATCCAAACAGAGCGATGTCGCCATGTGGCGCGAGTATAAAAGGAAATGCTGTCGCCCGTAAGCTTATATTGTGAGGTGTCCATATTAAATCCCTTAGCAATATCCGTCAAGGGTTAACAATCCATACCATCTACATGGCTGGCGTAACCCTGACGCGATCCATGCTACGAATATAACATAACACAATATAATGAAAATTCAATTCCGTGCGTATGAATATAATATGTTGAAAATTCAATTTTCCGAAACGAAATAACATCAATGTCAACACATTGAAAATACGAAGATCGTAAAGATAAACATTTTCGATATCTAAAATAATTGCTCTTTCTCAACAACATTACCCGTTGATCTATTTCTTATTGTTACGATCCGTATTTGTTAAAGCAACATCCTGCATAAAAATATAATATTTATCACATCTTTCCAAAAGAGATCTACGGTATACGCAATAAAGTGCATATTCCACAGGGAAAGGATAACAATCTTATAATTGAAAATATGAAGAAAAATAAATAATTAGGTAAATGGTTTGATTACGTACAATTTAAATCGATCATATATTATATTACATTTTATTATATTTAAAAAACAATCAAATAAGTTGGTGGGTACGTACTACCCATATCAGTGCAATGCTGAAAGATCTGAATATGATGACCTTTAAGCAGAAAATATATTTCAATATTATGGTATTTATTTATAAAATCCTCACTAAAAAAATATCGGCAGAATTTATAACAAAAATTTCTGCAAATCAACATGAGCACGAATATCATACAAGAGGAAAAAAATGTCAGAAATCGATGTTGTACAGTGCGATGAAGATATTTAATGAAATGACAGAAGATATAAGATAGGAGAAATTACATAGATTCAATATTAAAACTAAGCAAATATGTACACGATAAGTTGTAGTAAAACGGAACATTTTGATCGTGTTTATATTAAAGCATACATAAATATACTTATGTATGCACTATATTAAGAATAAATAAATATGCAAAATGGTTATCACAATTTAACAGAAGACATTTACAACTCCTATATTCAAGGATAATTTGAAAAAATTGTACATCACGCAGTACTTGATAGGAATTTTAAAAAGATACATAATTTCTTCATGCCTGATTACCTTTTTTCCCATCTGTCACCTTTTTCGGGGCCATTTCCTACCGAAGTCCTCAAAGGGGATAAACTTCGCGTGGATTTCCCACATCCAAAGAGAATGTAACTGCTCTGCAACCGTCGAGACGTATCGCCATACATTACCGTTTATGGATAGCATAAAAGTCACATTTCCCAGCCTCGGGTAGCACTTTTATTAAGGATTCACATTCGACAGAACCATTCGTCAGATGATGTGTTACGCGGAACGTGAAACTGTATATTACAGCGTGCCGATATATTTTAGAGAGCGATTGTATCCAACTAGGTGAAAGTCCGTCAATGATGACAGGAAAAAAATCATATTTTTTCACTTATACAGTATATTTGGTAGGTACAGGTCGTCATGGCACTTCAAGAATGTGCTGTGTACCGATTATTATTAATATTGTAAAATAATTAAAATTTAAACAAATCTTATGGATAGGGAATGAAATAATATTAATCAAATCTTAATAATAATAATCGGTACACAATACTTAGGCGTATATGTGGCAGATCTATTTATGACAGAGTAAAGAATGAAGAAATAAGAAAATAATGTAAAGCTTATGTTAGTATAATAAGTAAGATTAAGAAAGGATCACTTAGGTGGTTTGGTCGTATGGAACGGATGAATGAAGAAAGAATGGTAAGAAAGATATATGACGCAAGTGTTGATGGCACCAGAAACAGAGGACGTCCGCGGAAGACTTAGCACGACCAAGTAAACCAGATACTGGAAGATGGTTCTGTTAGAAACCTCAACAATCGGCGAGCTTCAATGAGAAAATGTATGAATGGGAATAAGACGAGAATTGTGTGTGGCTCTATCCTCTCTACCTACCCCCGCGGAGTAACGGTGTGATACTAAGTTAGTTAGTTACGCAACACATTCTTGAAGTGTCATGACCAAAAAGCGACCTATACCTATACAAGCAGGTACTTACCTAGGTTACCTGGTCACGCAAAGCTCGGTAGATAATGGAAAGTCCAGGGGGCAATATTTTTTCATATCCAGTCAAGTACCAGACGATTATAGAACTATCGCATTCGAAATATGCTTGCATATGGTTTACCTTCTTAAAGTGTGACCGACGTACAAAAGGCGAAAAAAAAATGTTCATAATTCTACTTACGTATGTACATAATACTCGTATCAAAAATATTACTGTTTTTCTATTACATTTTTAAAGTCTTTGACAATAGAATTCCAATTGAAAAATGTACCTTCGGAACAAAAAAAGTCACATACAAACATTCGTAATTCAAACAAAATTGACAATTCACTCCGACGTAATTTTATCAGATTCCTTTAAATTTAGGTTCAAAGAAGAAATAATTACGATTAATTAAACGTTAATGCGCGATTTATCATACAAATACTATAATACGATCATACTAACAAACATTAGGTATAGCATTTTATTCACTGGACAGAATTCAAATGAATTTAATGCGATAAATATTGGAGTGTAAGTGTTATTCGATTTGATTTTGATCGAAACAAATTAAATATCAATTTATTTTTAATATCAACAATTTAAGAAAATTCTGTAAATAATATTAATATAAAAAAGTATCTTAAGTAATACAATTGCTACAGTGATTTGAGCCCCGCGTAATTATGCGAGATTAATTGAAATCGTGTGTAAATAAAAAATTCTTAACTTTGTAGAAGAAAACTCTGCGAACTCAGGTCGTATTCTAATTAAGAATAGTAGGAAAGGGAAAAGCCTACATTAGTGTGGTTAAACATTGTATAAAGTAGGCTTGGAAATCTCATAGATCGGTCAGGGATATATTATACAATAAATATCTTGTGAATGTTTTGAAGGGGTGTCCAGTGTATACAAATACATAGTCGGAAAAAATAATCAATTGGTAAAACTTGCAATCTAACTATGAACATAGATTGCTTGCATAGCGAAATAAGAATATTATAGTAGCTTTATAATAGTTTGTATTCGTTATTATTTTTAGTGTTTTGACAGTAACGTAAAAATAAACTGTGTAATGCGCTAATTGGTGTTTACCTGCCGATCTCCTGCGATACCCCGGGGGCAGGAAGGCCGGGGGCGGAGTGATGGGCGGGTGGGGAGGGTGGGGGGGCCAGGAGGGCACTACGTCGGGGGGGCCGCCCGCCAGCTCCAGCAGCTGTTTCTCGCAGCGGCGCCGCCTGCCCCGGCCCGGTGTCAAGGTCTTCATCGTGGCCAGGAAGCCAACCCCGCTCATCGCGAAGAGGAATCAACGGTGGCGTTTGTACGGTACCACTTTGTATTTATAACAATTTCTATACTCTGTCTGATGATGACGCTAACAACAATTACGTCGATATGTGCAACAGTCTTCTTTCTTCTTACATGATTAACTATTGATCCATTTTTTGTTTCATGGAGGCTTTTGAGGGGCAATTTTAATCCAGAGGAATATTCAATCCCGGGGATGGATACTTGACAAAATGTTGATATTGATTACTTGAAGTTATTAATTTTGATTGCTTCATTAAATGCGTCTATTCCCATCGAGAGAATAGCAATTGACGTCGAGTTCGTCCACACGAAGCGACGTCAGGACTGCACCGGCAACAGTAGCAGCCGTGACTGCCAGGTCGGCAGTTTCAGGAAACGTCGAGGGTGGCGATCGCACAAACTCTGCGGAACGTGTGACGTGTTGGCTGGTCGCTGACTGCGGAGTGCTGACTGCTGAGTGCCGGCCGCCATAGATCGTCCGCCCATCAGCGTTGCGGATAAATAATTCAATGTTCGGAAACTGCGAGGACATTTGAACAGGATTTGGAGATATTTCAATATTGGAAGACACTTATATCATTACCAAGCGAAGTTTTCAAATGCGGTTCATTTTAATATTATTGCCAAATCGATATTGGATCGTAACACTTCATTCATATATATAGTCTTATAAATAACATTTATATATTCTATGGAATTAATTTAACAGTAACTAGTAAAAAACGAGAAGAAACAAGTAAATTAACTGCACTATATATATATACATAAATCATTTAATATTTGATACCTTTTATTCTATCCTAGTGAAGAATCATAATTTCTTGTTTTTAACCAGAGTAGTAATAACTTATCTTAATTATGAATGCCTATAAGATTGGATATATTGAATTTATTTATTTACCCACTATTTTTCAAGCAACTTACTCGTATTGTGAAACAACTTACTTGGCCGTATTGAATGTTCGCAATACTCTAGGATACATGTATTTGATGTAATTACGGGGTAAAATATTTTGTAGAGAAAATATGTATTTTAAATTTAAAATGCTAATATGATATTTAAAAATATGCCAAAATAATAGCAGAAAGTAAATACTTTATTATATGTACGTGCACGAAGATATTATATATTTTTTGTAAACTATTTAATAAGTTAATAATTTCGTTTGGGAAATCTGGTTAAAAATTAGTTTGGCTTAGTGTGGTCAACCAGAACGCTCGTCTCTGACAACAAAGGTCGGGGGTTCGAAACAGACTAGAGGCCATACAAATTACTCCTTCTTTTATATCAAACGCTCGTCTCTGACCACAAAGGTCGGGGGTTCGAAACAGGTTAGAGGCCTTACAAATTACTCCTTCTTTTATATCAAACGCTCCGGTTTAAGAAAAATATAAATGCGTCATATTTCTGTGTTAACACGATTAACAAAAATATTCTTAAACCCTGTCTATAAGATAAAATATACCTGTCACAAAAAAAAAAATTTTTTCATTTTAAATAATAAAAAAAAGTATTTGATGTAAAAGCCGCACTCAATATCGTCGCTAATGTTTTATTTTAATTTAAATATTTCTAGATTTTTTTTTAATGTTTATAATTTAAGTGTATCATGAAAAACGAAAGAGATTATTTCAATTAAAATCGACTCAAGTTATGAGTAATGAAATAAATTAGAATTTGATTAAGAAAAAGTCGTTGAATTTTCAACTTAATTAAAAACTGGAGGTAATTTCCAAACCCGCCCGACCTGAATTTCCTGAAATTTGGCTAGTTATTTATTGAAATTATAATTTATTCTTCCACGCATTATAATTTATTGTAACGATAATTTGGAAAAAAAATAATACGAAAGTACTAATTTCCCGAACTTAAAATTATGCTAAAATTAGTTTTAAAACGAAAGCGACTCTTCACTTCTCAAATAGTTACTCTCGCATTATTGAATTGCGATTTTACCAAATATTATTCGCGTATTTTATTTTAGAAAACAAACATTTTAAAATTGGATCTCAATTTGGAGACAGCTAACCCGCGATCTCAGGACGCCCGTCGGTCGGTCGGGCTGCGACCGTCAAGGGCGCCCGAGCAGACATTGGAAATGACAGCACGGTAACAATAGAAAAACTACATTCATCTCTCACGCTTGATAATCGTTACAATTCTACACAACACATAAACATGACACAATGCACTTTCATACATGACACTTTACTTTGCAAAGATCAAATCATTCATACAAAAATGTTTCGGAAAGAATTACAGCTAAAATGACGATAAATTTTAAAATTCAATTTACAGATAACATTAAAAAAAGATATAATAAATTAACAATGTCAATTTCGCGAAACAAACATCGTCATAAAATAAAAGCAGAAATAACACCAAAAGTCAACAAACATATAAGTAAACAACTTGCACTATTCTATGAATCAACAGTTAAACTTTTTTTTAATAAAACTCCGTAAACTAAAGTTTTCGAAAGTGAGGAGCACGCGAAATAAACTCCGGAGCGGCGGAAAATCGACCGACAGATGATGATATTTGACGCGTATCTGGATCCAGCCTCCTCCGTGGGAAGTCAGTCCGCCCCGAGGCGGCGAGCGGCGAGCGGCGAGCGGCGAGGGCAGCGGTCACGGCGGCGACTAGACTGGCGGCAGCGCGCGTCCGAGCGGCGCGACCCGCCGACTGAGAATACCGCCACTCCGGGCTCCGAAGCTCGCCGCGCGCCGCCCGGGACAGCCCGACGGGGAAAATCCACCCACCGAGAAGAAAACTCGCCGCACTTAATTTTTTAAGCTCGGCGAGCGATACTATTCGAAACATTTCGCGAGGAGGTGCCTCCGCACTTCATTATTGTTGGGTAGATTCGGGTTTGAAACACGCGGGGGCGCGCAAGCTGGGGATTGCGCGTCAGCCTCTTATCTGTTAGGGGTGTCGACCGTCCCGTATTTTAGGGAAGATCCCGTATTTTTGCGAATTTGTAAAAAATTCGCGTTTTAGTTGGAATTGTGTTTAACCATTAGGTTTGCTTCCATAATTATGTTTATCTTTATACTTCGTAATGCATATTTCCATCAAATATTAAAAATTAAAAAAGTTGTGTGTATGCATTTATGGTGGAAAAGAATGCGGGCGGCACGGGGAGTCCGCAACGGTCGCGTTCAGCGAACTCGATGAGACAGGGGTACGAGTGTAGTCGGGATGAATATTTGAGGTGACTCCCGAGAATGGAAGACGTGCCTCCGCCGTGGCTCGGGCGGCTCGGGCGGCTCGGCGGGCGGCGCGGATCGTTACCGGCGCGCAGACTTCGATCCGCCCGCCCCCCCGCCCCCGCCCCCACCGCCACATGAATGAACTGCGAGGAGGAGCGCGTGGAAGCCGCGCGTGCGCAGCTTGCCCGCGATCAGCATTACCACGAAAATCGCTATAGCACTCCGGATGGCCCGAGGAAATGTGAAATAGATTTCACTATTGTTTTTACATCGACCGAGACCAGATTAAACAACTTGACAATTGTCAAAAATATTATATAGCAAACGATTTATTCGGGTCATATTTTATCTACGCGGAAGACGTCATTCTATAATAATTTTTAAACATAACCATAAATGATACAAATTCATAAAAATCTAATAAACTAGTCCCGCATAGACATCTATAATTCTAATAGGTAACTTAGAACAACCAACATCAAAAGATTATTGAGTAAGCCGTTAAGAAATGTATAAAGTAAAGTCTTTTCAATTATTTATTGGAAATAAATCAAATTTATCCAACGGTAAGAATTTTTTGACAGATAATTATTATTATTCTGAGAAGATTGTTTAACCACGCGAACGTCACGCGATCACGCGCTTCTGACTTCTCGTCGCTTAGATTCCCGTTCTTTGAATGTACACTTATGAAAAACAGAAACAAAGGAATTCGTCGCCATTTACACAATACTAAAACAAAGAAATCGTTTTTTGATAGGTAGTCTTCTAATTAGAATTATTCTATATACTGTATCTTTATAATTTGCCAGTGTAGTTCCGTGTATATTTGCTTAATAAGTTTACTATAAACATATCAAGTCCTCGATTCCAAGGGTGAGTAATACTCGTACATTTATAAACTCAAGTCCTTGATTCCAAGAGTGAGTAATACTCGTACATTTATAAACTCAAATACCAAAATTCTAAATACCAATTTCCTAGAAGATTACCGCTGGTGCTTTGACTATTTTTAGTACAAAGGTTATTAAATAATGTATATCCAACTACAATAATTTGGCATGCTGATTAAATATAATTTTTTTAATCTTTTACTATTACTTTATCTTAAAATGTAAATCTTTGTTTCTAAATTAACCTGTTATGAACATAATATAAATTACTGCATTGTATTTACGTCCATAGATTGAATTTCGTAATATTTGTAATTAGAACAGTTCTACGACTAGATAACGAATTGAAAATATTAACATATTAATATAAATATACAAAACAGAAATGGACCCAGTGACGGATTCGAAGGAACCACTTAAGGAAAGGGAAGTAACGGAGAAAGCGAAAACAAAAACCAAAAAAATAAATTGTATCAATGTGTCCAAAATTTAATAAAAATGAATTGATAATTATGGCGTCTGCACTCGGTTTACTCAAAGGTATTTGTGATTCCGTAAAAACAATGTAGATGGCTTTCAAATAATGGAACGACAGATGTATTAATTTGAAAAAGTGTAACATATAGGTTCGAAAATTTGTCATGAAAAATACTGGCGCTATAACACAATTGGTAGTGTACATTCCCGGATTGGAAATAGAGATCCAGGTTCGAATCCCGGTAACGCAAAAACAATATTTTTCGAGAAAATTGATTTTATATGTATATATTTATAATACATTAAATTAGTATTCAAAAAAATAAAACCTAGAAATATCGTTTTGGCTCCAAAAATACTGGCAGATCCGATTGAGCTCGACTGTTGTCGGATATTTATAACTTCGTGTCGCTGGGTCTTTGTCGGGTAGGCTCGGGAGCTCTAGGCTCCAAATCTGATATTATTGATAGTTTATCCCACGGCATTGTATCTTTATAATTGATTCATCTAATTTGTTTCAACTAAAACATCGTCTTTAAAGAAAAACATATCCGTGTTGATGTTGGGACTCCCAAAATGTCCAGCGAACAAGCCCTTGTACCATAAATCCGCCCTTGGGCTGACCTTAATATAATATCAGGGAATGTAATCTAGTATCCTCTGGAGCTCTTCCATTAAAAAGTACGCAAAACATGAAGATTAAAGAAAAATAATGATCCTTCGTTAATCATTGAAAAACGTCGCACCAATTTTAATGAATTAAATTTTTTTTAAGTGTTTGTGAATTTCAAAAGGTTTTAAAAGTTTTCGTTACTAAAACAAATACTGAAAACATGAAAAATCCTTTAATCTGATACAGTATCTATTAGTCGAAAATTAAATAAAATAATATTTATTGAAAAAAAGGTAAAAGTGTTTGAAAAGTGGTAGTTTGGCTCTTACACAGCGGTAAAAATAAATAGGAAGAAAAAAAAGTTCATAAAACATGGAAATTATTTTGAAAACAATTTTTAGAGACTTAACGCCGTTCTTACGACTAGAAATTATTCCATAAAAAGAATCTCCAAATATTTAGAAAAAACTCGGTGCAAGTCCACCACCGCGAAGTTTTTTCCGAACATAATATTTACTAATATATCTGGCATCCAGCCATGTCTTTTTGGCTAACATGTAACTGAATTAAGCAACGTCATAATCGTCATCACATGATTAGTTGCACAGAGGCGGCGATACATTATCGAGGTACACACAAACAAAATAACACAAAGCACGGAATCTTTAAGAAATTGTACCATTTTTGGAACAAAGTAATCAATTCAGTTGTAGGCAATTTAAATACCATAAAATAGTCAATTGAATTAATAGGTTATTAAATAATAATAATATAGTATAAATATACTGAGATTAATATTTTATGGGTGACTAAATTACGAGTCGAAAATGTTGAAGTAAATGTGCAAATTCTGCATCGTTACAAAAATATTATTGTTTGAAATTTTTACAAAATCACGTTAAGCTTAAAAATCTAAGTACTTCGAAACATTTATAAATCTATATCTATGCTTCATGCCATAAATCATCTAAAAAAATAGTGTGGCCAATCGAAATTTAATGACCTTTAAATTTTTGTATTCAATATATAATTTCGAATCAATAAAACATTTCAATTAATCGAAATAATCACACAATTACGATTTTTTTTTAAATGCTTATTTTTCTGACATGGTTGAGATTAAGCATTCCTTCAACATTTTCGAATCGTAACTTTGTCAGGTATCCACGCATAAAATATTGTGAACTAGGTATTTTACACTCTATTTATATATATATATATATATATACTATATAATAAGAAATGCAAACAAAAAAATAATATATAATATTCATACATGGCGCGAAATTCATCAACTTTAGACAGACCATCAAACTATTATCTTCATTACAGCAGCGTCTCGCCTCGCGCAAACACTGTATATTCTGGATCAGTTCATAAAAACCTATTCATTTCGAGTTTATAAATTTTTAATTGTTTCTTATTTGCAGTTTTAATATGATATTTAAACAACAATAGAAGTAATACAAAATTTTAATCATTTGCAATAAAAGACAACTGCTATTAATATACCTTAATTTCCATGGTGATCACAACATAAAAAAATAATGCAATATTGAATGATTCCCTTAAGAAGACAAGAACACAAAGTAAATATTTTGAGTGATCAAAAGTCTTTGTTACAAACGAAGGCAGAGTCCATTACCGAAGATCGCTTCTTTTTGTGACTCAATAGAGACCGGCGGGGACGGAGTTAAAAATGAAAAAAAATTCGAAGAAAACAATAAAGTCACGATGGCTTCTCAAATTAGATACTCTGTCGTCACACGAACTGAGCAAGACTACAAATAATAGGGTGAGTAAGGAGACGGTGGATTCTTCAGGGACACTTCTGTCGCGACACTTGTTGACTAATTATTTACCAATGTAATTAAATATAAAAGAAAACGTGCGTAAAAATTTTTAGGACAAAATGGTTTACTCGCCTCTGATATGATTCGTATGCGTTCCGTGGTAGCGAAGTTCACTAGCAACTTTGTCGTGAGGTCTCGAGTTCGATCCCCCTGAGGGTAAAAGTAAAAACATTTTTTCATACAAAATACATTAGTGAAATACACAAATTGTCAATGAAATAGGAACAATACTAACTTTAAAAAACATGCATTCACTTTCGTATTTTTAAATACATTTAAAATGTTACCATATTTAGGTAAAAAAAAATAGACGAGAAGCTTTCAGGAACCATTAAAACAAGTGTAAAATAATAAATTTTTCGAGTTCTTACGTGAGATTTTTAAAAGCGTTCAGACTTATTAATAGTTGTATTTTCTCGATAATATCGAAAGGTCGTGGTCCACAACAGCTGATCATGTTAACAGTTAACGACATTTTAAAAGGAACAGTAAAATAATTACCGGAAAGGAAATACAGAAGCAAAATTTTCGAAAGAGATTGAATTAGGATTAAACATCGTAGGATAACATCCAACAAAAGTTGTTACAAACTAGCAGCAAACAGTTCAGCACTGAATTTCGAGTCCAAAGTTCTCATGCAATATGTACTTAATCCGGATGTGTGATTAAACATGGGTGTAATCAAAATACGTAACAATATTCAATACAAATTAGTTGTAGTAGTAGTAAGGAACATCATTTTAAAACATAAAGCACTATATATATTAAAATCATGAAAAAAATTAATGAGTATATTATAATAAAGCGAGTATTTAATTTACAGGGAGCATCGCTGAACAACTTACTACACAATAACCAAAACAAATTTGAACAAATATGAAATTCTATACACTTTATAATTCTATGAGAGCAGAAGTGTATACAGTAATACAAACATATAGTATTGAATTATTTATTAACTTTGTTAATAAACCAATTTTATGAGTTAATTATAAACCAACCTGTTTCGGAAAATACATTTTCCTTCATCAGGAATGTGAAAAAAACTAACAAAAAGCAATGTCAAATTGTTCTAGTGTATTCAAAATCAATTATTTAAAAAAATCATTTAAACGTATAAATCTAGTACCTAACTTAAAATGTTATGATGATGAAAAATGTGAAAATTGTCTTAATGATCCAAAATTATTGTAAATATTTTTAGGATAGGACTGGACTGGTGGTTAAATTTAGTCAATTATTTATAATATTTTGGTTAATTTTATATATGATTCTAAATTTTTCAATTTAAGACAAACATTGTCTATATGTAAAACAGACAATCATCCCAAATTTTTATCAAAAGTATATGAAAGATATATGAAAAACCATTAAATGCTCTATAACTCTTTATGTTAAAATTTCGATTTTTCCAATATAGAAAATAATTAATATAAATTGGCTGCTTCGATATAGAATATGTCTAAGAAGGTAGTTAATGATAAAAAAAAAGAGGATAGGGTACGATAGGTACACTCGTACTAGAGTTTTAAAAATACATTTATTAATACTGTATCCATTTTGGTGAATAATAAATGAAAGATAAGATACCAATAATAATCGGCAACCAAAATCATTACTTTTGTCAATTATTCAAAAATAAATCATTTGCGAATCGGAAGTTATCATTTTCGATTAGTTTATTCCTTACGCAACCAAAGCATTGAAATATAATAACAAGTCTTAATATTTAGCAGTTGGCTGAAGTCATTTTAAAGGAATATTATTTTAGACCGAGTCTTTAAATTAGTCGAGATTTGGATATCACCGAATCAGTGACATTTCTACTGCGTTTTTTTTTAAACCCCGGAAAAGCTAATTGAAAACTGTGATCTGGGAGCGGTGAGCGAGGACAAGAGCAAGGACAAGAGCAAGGATAAGAGCACGATCAATCGAAACAATCGAAAAACTATTCAATAATTATTCGGATTGAGGAAAAATATATATAAAAAGGGAGAAGAACACAACTGCGAGGCGCGTTTTTTAAGTACTTACCGGATTTTTTAAAAAGAAAAAAAACATCATTTTACAACACTTTTCATTCTTTAGGCGCTACACATCTAAAACTACATCTCAACATAGTCGCCATCATTATTAAGGCACTTGTCATAACGTAGCACCAATTTTTGTATACCTTCGTCACAGAAGGACGCCGCCTGGGACGAAAACCATGTCTGTACTCCGTCTTTGAGTTCATCGTCGTCATCAAAACGCACGCCACCAAGGAACCGCTTCAGATGAAGGAAAACATGGAAATCACTTGGCGCCAAATCAGGACACACTTAGCGATGAATGTCAGCTGGTTTTATGTTTCGTGTATTCAAGAAACGAATTACAGGCCGTATCTCAGTCGGCGGACTTTTCTATTGTCTTAAATATTTCAACCACTAACTACAAGATGGCCACACTATGTGAATGTGTCTAAAGTTGCACGTGGTGGGTCAACATATGAAGGAAACCGTTGCATATGCGCAACATCGCATCCGTAGCGCTTCACCGGGAATATCCGGCAACGGTACCTAATTAAAAACGCGTCTCGTACATAAAATTTAATTATTTTAACTTTTACAATAAAGAACATAAAACTTCATTTTCAATAATAATTCATATTTTCGCGTTTTTTACGAAAATGTGGGTTTTTATTATTTATTTATATCAGAAGTTATACATTAGATTAGACTTTTATAAAACTATTACTTAGATAAAACCATTACACTAATTTAAAACTAATAAACTGAATATTATTTACTTTTAAAATTAGCAATTTTAACTTTGTGGTTAAAATTCATATTTTTATTTTACACACACACATTTTATTGTATTTTATTATGAAAAAACGACGAAAGACTAAGAGTTATTTTTGCCACTTATCTTGAATGCAAGAAAATCAACCATTTTATTGTCATCTCTTTCTATTATAACGTTCCACTCTAGCAAGATTTACGTAACAAAAACGTCCTTCAGCATTTAGGTGACACTTAAGCAAGAACACAAGAAGTTTAGTCCCGGCTTGAAAGAGTATGTAATTCGCGTAGAATTTCTCGAATTTCCAACTGGAAAAATGAAAGTACGTACGAAAGTACTTAAAGTAAAAGTATAAACTGTGTCTTCAAGAATATTTACTTAATTACGTGTCTATATCATCATGACAAACAAATACATAAAAAAAAACCTCCACCACCGAGGAAATAATAATTGAAATATTAGTTAAATATAATATGACTGTCTTTTGAACAAATAACCGAATTTCATACACAAAAAATTTCAAGGACTGAAGTTCGGTTCCAGGACAAACACTCGAGAATGAAAGGTATCCTCCTTCAACCCCCAGGGGGTGGTGATGATTGATGATGGGGAAGGAAAATTCTGCCGTTGAAATGCTAAACTCAAAAATGTAATTAAAGTTATTAATATATATTATTAATGGGGAGTTTAAAGATAAAGAAGGAAAGAATTTATCGACAAAATGTTTCTTGGTAACGTAAATAATTGAAAAGAGATTAAATTATTTTAAAATTACTTTTCAAGATAAATCAAAATAATCGTGCTGTTTTATTAGTTTTCATTTTAATTATGTTGGTCGTAAACTTTAGTATCTGAAACATTTTCAAAATGTGATATTTTATAATGCCGAAGGTAATAATTGATACTATAGTAGCGGTAACATTGACATTGCCAAAACTAATCAGCATAACGTAAATAGGAAATATAAAACAAGAGAAATCTGTATCGACATTAAAAGTTTATTTACTAATACATAGTTTAAACCAAATGTTACGCAGCTATTCTGCAGACGAAACAACGATGGCTGCAAAATTCCCAAAATGATTATGGAATATGTAAACATGTTCATATTCACACACCAGACCCTTGACTATCGTAAAAGCTTTCATCAACGCGGTGGTATTTATCATCCCACGCGGCGCTGATGCGAAAACTTTCCAGGGAGGGGAAGGAACCCTTCAGCGCCTTGGGAAAGCTGACCTTAGACAAGTCAACAGGTGACAAAGAGATAAAAATTATATCGATAGATACTCCTTCGTGTTCATTAAAAATACTTCTAATCGTTTCCGTCACAAGTTGTTCATTTGTGTCGTTGATATTGTCTCAGCGGTATTCGGATTACAGATTCTCTCTCGCCTTGTGACATTCACACGTTCCCGATTACGTCATACTGACTGACATTTTCATGTCGACATTGGTGAGAAAATTGAAGTAATTTTGAAAAATGTCGTAGATACATTAAAAAGCACAATATTAAAAAAATATAGGAATGTGAATATACAAAGAAAATCTTGATAGATTTTCATTTGAAAAAACTGACATTTTTTATCTTTCCGCTGCCTTAAACTCATAATCCAGGAAGTACGAAATTTACCGCTAAGCTGTAGGGGTTACCGTCACAGATCACACAATCACAAAGCAAACAAGAAAATAAGGATAAAACTTTTCTACAAGAAAATGTAGATTAATCAACGTCCTCAATCTGTGAAGGGCCAGCACCATTGAGATTAAAGTAAACAGTCCAGTATCTATCCATAATTATTTTCTTTAAAGTAATGTAACTTTAAAAAAAAAAAACAATGTAAGTAACTCAATTAAAAAGTCATTCCCTATATACATATATTACCGAAAGCTATAAATAAGTTTTCATTTTATTATAAAAATACATACACCTAGCTTCAGGAATCAAGAGTGAAAGATAAAAATATAAAGTTTTATATATTTTTTTGCCAACATTTATTGGATATGGAATTGTCTAATTATACATTTTTATAAAGTCAACATTCCTACATACATTTTTAACATTTTATATACTCAAATTACTATGATTTTTACAATTGTGTTTTATTTTAAATCCTGTAGTTATCAAATTTAAAAAATATTTTTCTGGAATATTTGAATATGTACAAGAACACACAATTACTGGATTTTTACTTACAAAGGCACTGGTATCTGATATTTATTAAACAAATATCAGATACCTCATAGAGACAAAGCTATTTTTTATTATATTTAATGGAAAATATATGGAAGTATGGAAGTATGGAGTAATTACAGGGCTTACGACCTGTCTTCAGCTGGCTTAAGTAATCTCTTTATATATATATAACGTTCACCAATTCTTATCATTCAATCTTTACATTTGTCAAATTTTTAAAGTTGTATATATGTTAGTATATGGACTCGCTTCGAGTAACACTACAACATCGCCATCTATTATGGACCAAATTTGTCATTTAATAAATCATTTTTCCCTTTTTTATAAACAGCATATATGTTATTATTATGAGAATCTGAATTTTTGAAATTATTTTTAAGTAATATTCTTTACCTGTAAAATGTTTTTTAGCATATTATGATAGAATACGCCTGAAAAATCAATATTTTTCAATTTTTTATATATTTTCTTATTTTATCCAGTATATTATATTAGCAATATTCGAATATGTCCAAGAACGCACACACAATTACTGGATTTTAAAACGATATTTCAGTTTCTAACATAAGGAAACCGTGCCTCCTAATTTTGTACTATAATAATAAAAATCTCTGCAATATATCTATGGCTAGACCTTTAACTAAACTATTAAAACATGTTAAAATAAAAAGCATTTGTTATTTATCATATGAAAATATAAAGTTTTAGATTCCACACATTTAATATATATATAACGCATTTTGCTTCACGAGGAATAGGATTAAAAAAAGGATCACATGGAAAGGATGAACGAAGAGAGAATAGTAAGAAAAATATACGACGTAAGTGTTGAAGGCACCAGAAATAAAGAACATCCGCGGAAGACTTGGTATAACCGGGTAACTCATATATGGGAAGATGATGCTAGATGGGCTCAATAATTGACGAGCTTGTGTGTCAGGACAGAAGAGTGAGGCGTTCTATCCTGTTTGCCTACCCCCACAGGAAAAAGGTAAGGTACGAGAACATTATCAAGCAACCTAACAATTTAAACTCGACAACTTTTATAAAAACAAATATCAGATATCTCATATAGACAAAACTATTTTTTTAAATTATATTTAATGGAAAATATATATGGAAGTATGGGGTAATGACAGGGCTTACGACCCGTCTTCAACTGGCTTATGTGATCACTTTATATACATATATAACGTTCACCAATTCTCACCCCTCAATCTCCACATTTATCTTCTTTTTTTAAAAGTTTTATATATGTTAGTATGTGGACTCGCTTCAAGTACCACCATACCATCGCCATCTATGGACCAAATTTGATAATTCATTTTTCCCTTTTTTTTTAAAACAGCATATACGCCATCACTATAATTAAAATTAATTATAGTGATATTAGAGTAATTACCCCATATTTCCATTACATTTTCCATTAAATATAATTTAAAAAATAGTTTTGTCTCTATGAGATATCTGATATTTGTTTAATAAGAGTGCCTTTGTAGGTAAAAATCCAGTAATTGTGTGTTCTTGGACATATTCAAATATTGGTAATTCAACAACTTTTATTTATGTTAGTTAGTCTATAGAAAATGACAGCTAAATAATTGATATCGATAATGCCCTCACAAGAAAAAAATCGTCTCCATTAATTATTATATAGATTATCCTAGTGAAGATTTATAAGGTACTTAATAAGGCACATATTATAAATTGTAGTACCTTAATCACCAAAAGCGTACTAATAAATAAAATACAAAGTAATTCAATAAGCCACAATTGTAAACATCTTTTATATAACGATTAAGAATAGAATTATAAAATGAATTGAGTATATTTATTGAAGATAAAATAAATAATTGTGATATTTCTGATTTTATTAAGATTATTAAAATTAAAAAATAAAGATTTTCAGGCCTTTTCAAAGCGATGAATTTTTTAGCAGACTCCAATTTCTTTCTATCCTTCAATTTATTAGCGAAGTATCAAAAATGTACGTTTACAAGCGAAATGGCCAAATGCGTCAATTTTCCGGTGATGGATTTCCTTGTTACGGCTCATTTTACATTTTATTTTATATTTTCATAAAATCTCATTTATGTCATGCCCTTGTACAGCTGGAAAGACGTTCATGTGGACTATAAATATTTAATACGGTAATCTACAAAAAAGAAATAGGATAAGCCGTACAAGTAGATAAATCATCGAAAACGGATATGAATACACATGAAAACATAGATATGAATACATCATAAAACATATCGTTTATAAAATCATTTTCTTCTAGACAAAACCATTGTGTATTTATACATTCATTATTAAACTAGCACTTATTCATCTCATTTTAAAAAACCTGTTATAATATCCATATATTACGCTTCCTCATCTTTTATCTATGATCTGGATACATTATTGGATGTATTAGATCCGTACATGTAAGTGGCATTCATTGCCAGTACGCGAAATGAAATGAAGTGTACATTGTCATTATTACGAGTAAGCAACATACAATAACGAAATCGTACGAATTTTTACGACTGGCAAATAAATTAAGCATCTGTCTTATCTATGGTTGCACGATCAAATGCGACCATAATATGAGACGCGACGCAAATGACAGACGAATATTCGTAATGTTTACGTTTGTTCAATAATCATTTAGGTAAACATGATTTTTCAAGAATATCTGTAAGTGGATACATATATTTCAAAGTTGATACGTAAGAACACCGTTCGTACAATTCCAGGGAAGGCAATATAAAATGCACTAGCAGAAAAGCAGCCTTTTGATGCCAGGACCTGCGGGCGGCTATTGTGGCCACAATGCGGTCCGTGGTGACCGCTGTGCGGCCAAAACTTTCGTAGAATCTATATTTAATCTAAAACCATATAATAATTATGCATTATTGTTAAAGCAATATAATAAGGGATTTCCGCATTAAAATATAGATTCTATAGAAGCCCTGGCTGCGCGCGGCCATACTAGTGCTAGTACTACATTATTGCGCCATTTATAATCGTGTGTATGTATGTATGAGTACAAAATATATTAATTTTTAAAAATATCTGATTTTTATCACATTTATGTATTTATCTGTAGATAACTTTTAGACCTTATTTCTATAGTATTCAGTAGTCATTCGTGTATTATGCTTTTTAACACCTTTTTTATTCATTATTTGTAGGAATCGTATATATTTAATATTTTAAATAATCATATCCAAAAATATGTAGGACTTTAAAAAAATTATTATTATTGATATAATGTGATTTATTTTAACATTCCATTATATGTAAGGTAATACTAAAATTATATTGAAAATTATTAATGTAATAGTAAAAACATTTCCTTTGATTACATTCAAGAAATGGCATTTTGGCAAATTAAAACAAATAAAAATATTAGCACGACTCGTTTCATCAAATACAAATCAAAACCAGATTAAAAATTCAAGGATAAAGCGATACAATAAAAGTTGCACAGCTGTGCACAGGTTTCATTAGACAGAAAACAACACCGCCGTTTCCCCCGTCAGGCGGGAAATGAGAAAGATAAGCCTCTAACAACTAATGCGGCAACACTTCCGCTAAAAGTTTTTCACGCTCTGTTCATTTAGCGCGCCACTAAACTGAAGACTTTATCGGCAGACTTGCGCTAGACGCGTTATGACTTCGAGTTATGATCGCTAAAAGCCAAAATCACAGGATACGTTATGAGTACACAGCATTCATTTTGAAGGATTTGTTTCAAGTCAATTATATTACTAAGTACTTATTCATATATATGAATATGTTTTAAAATCAGTCAAAGTACCTACATGTGTTCTAAATTTAAAATTGTTGTCAGATGCATTTTGCGGTTTTGTTTAATATTATCGATTTAAAACACCGCGTTGCCTTTTTGCGAGCTGTTTGTTTCTACGTAATTTTGAAACAAACAGCTAGTGTTTAAAAGACAACGGTGTTATATATAAACGAAGTATTCAATTGCTACTTACATACAAAATAATGTACATGAAACATTTTTTTTTATAAAAAAATAAAGATGCTTACACGGAATACATGTCACATCAATATTCTTACTATTTTCAAGCTGAGCTTAACATTTGTACTCTGAATATAGAACTAACTTGCTGGACTACTGAAACGAGGCGTGAACTCCCGACCACCAGATCACTAGGTCAGCGTCTGAACCACTAAACCAACAAGCTACTTATGTGCATTATTTGTATTACCTTGTGTGCAGTAACCACCTATGTGCACTTGTCATGTGTGCAATTATTTGATTACCATTCCCAACATATAGCTATCCATGACGTTTTGCGTTACTCTAATTTTTTCAAGCTCTCTTTTGTCGAGTCAAATTTCACACCAATTCATTTTATTTAATTTGATAATGATTCGCTTCATGAGTGTTATTTAACGTCGTTATTATGATAGCTGCTGGATTGGCAGAGCACTCGATACGCTAGATTCCCCGAAACCCACTTACTTCCATGTTGATTTATAATACATTTTTTCAATACTTAATTTTAAAAAATATCCATTGTTAAATAAATGTGGGGGTTTTTTAAATAAAATATAACTTTTATTTGTACAATACACAAAGGGTGTATTTAGGGTAAATTTGTACAACACACAAATGACAAAAAATTGCACTCGGTAAACCAAATATCAGTCATTCTGTCAGTTTTAAAATAAAAAAATCACAAAAATCTGTTATTTTAATTATTATCTTCATAAGATAGACGTTTAATGGAGAATAATAAATGATCAGAATATGTTAAAATAATGGATATCAAAAAAACATAATTTAAAAATGTTAACGATTATAAAGTCATATTATTTTTTTGTTTGATACTTCTTAATTGTGAGGCGAGAAATATACTTATATACTTTGTTATAAATCATATTAAACAGACTCAGATTTGAGTAATTTCTGAATTATATGTATAATTTAGTCTAGTTAGTTCGTTAATATAAATGCGTATACGGAGTTTGTGTCACATCAATATTCTTAGTATTTTCAAAGAAAGCTTTGCTATGAAAATAGAACATGCTGACTCGAGCGCATGATCACTAGGCGGATATTCACCTGCTAGACCAACAAGCACGTATACTTCCGTGTCGGCTCAGGAATGCTGATTTCCAGAAAAGCTGTGAAAATTAAAGCTCATCATACATCTTTATCAAATATTACATTCAATTCATTATTGCACGTGATAGAACCGTATGCTTTAACTGGTTTAAATGAAGATATGGCAATTACAATCTAACACTCATACTCTAGTAAAGGCAAAGCAAATTTAATATTCATTAACTGAAAAATTTGAAGCGAAATGTATTTAACCTTTCCCATCCAATGATGTAAACTGAGTCGACATCGCCTCTAATTATGTGAATATCTCTGTAAATATACTACACACAGAGTTAATATTTTAGATATTCCTCCGAAATGTATTTATGTATTGGATAAAATAATTACAATATATAAGTATTTACAATACGCAGCAATAAAAAATGGTTTCTCAAAGAACCAGACGTGATTTTTGTCAATGGGTGTATTTGTACGTTTGAAGAAGTGTGGAAGGCGTAGTGCGCCAGATGCGGAAAGCTGAATGCTGATCGTCACTTTAGTTACGGAGCGTGCGCCGGCCGAGTCAGACGTATCCTGTGCGTCTTTATCGACAGCTCGTTCGTGATGATCATTGTTTATTCTCATTTTAGCACTTTTACATAATAATTGATATACATATTCACTTATATATATATATATACAATTATTTAAATGATTAATATAAATGTAAAGTATTCATATTTGTTCGACTTAAAAGTCGCAAAAGTCTACATGTACACTGAGTTTACAGCACCGGAACGCGCGTTTTTATTTTAGCACCGTAAAAAAAAGTTAAGAGTAATATGCCCAATTTGCAATAATAACTTTGAATAAAATGCCCAAAGCTAAAATATGTGAAATAATGTACCTATAACAGAAGACGTGTTTAAAATAAATTAAACAAATACAGTAAAATAAAAATTGATTATATAACATAAATTTCAATACAATTAAATGAGAACAATTCTTTGGTACTATTCGATATATTAACGTATGTCAACTACTTGTTGATATATCAATTAAACTCGTGAACTTTTCAGCCGAGCGTTCAAAAAGGTGTGTAAAAAATAAAATAATGGCGCATATTTTGAGGTGTGGGCAAAGTGTTTCGGCGCGCAGGTCCCCGCGCACGTGGGAGGATTTACCGAGTACACGTAGCTCGGTGCAAATTAGCGTGGGTCGCTGCCGAACTGACGTCACGACCCAGCTAGCACCCTCGACACAGTTATCATACATGTGGGGAAACATCCTGCGAGGTAATGCCCCGGGAGGTACTCCTCATCCTCATCCGATCTCAGCCACCAGGAGCGTAATGTAACAATACTTAGTGGTAGGTACATTACATTATTATGGCTCCGCTGACGTCACTTGTCGCCTGTCAGAGTTGTCAAATTAATGGCAACAAACGTGGGCTGTCAACGCGTCGTTTTTGTTACTGTATGTTCCATGATAAGTAAAATAGACTACGTAGATATATCATTCAAATGTAATATAATCATTTTTATTTACTTTTTGTAAGAACAGAATGAAAATAACATTCCGAACAGACTTTAATATGATAATACACATAAAGAAGTTCTCAAATAGATCACAAATTCGCCGATTTTTAAAATTCAAGTATACGACACAATAAATTCATATCTATACAAGTTTTCTTTTTGTGACCCACAAGCTAGTTTAATGATTTGTATTTAACCAAATGTTTCAGTTCATTAATGGGTGGCACTTAACGATCGTCTCCAGCGGGACTGCCTTACATTGGAAAGGGCGTCCAAGGTCGGTCATTCCGAAAGCCATCATCATATCGAGGGCAGAGAGTGTTTGATAAAGTGTGATTAGGACATAAACATTTTATATGTCGAAATACGCTTCAATCAAGATCGATTTTGTACTCCTAAAAAATACGATAAAACCGCAATGGGACGGTTTTAAATGCATGTAGTGAATTTATAAGAGAGTATTCCCAATTAGTGTATGTCTCTAGATGTGGATAGTCCGGTGGTCGTATCCAAACTAATCGTATTAAAATACCAAAATTATATTTGAAAACGTAAGAGCTATTTCATCTCTCGGCTGATTAAATCATGATTAGTTTTACTTAATATTAATAAACTGTTTCACGACCGCTGGTAGGGCTGTCCAAAATCAAAAAAACCAAACACAAAGCGATTAAAAACGAACGGCCATGGAATAAATATATACAGGGGATAGTTATTTGGCAGAGTGACCATGAGTAAATATGAATTTTGAATTAATAAAGAATTTCATTTAATTAAAAAATTTCTTATCGGCGCAGAAAATATTAAAAGAATTGAAATGAACGAATAAAATGTTTTGTTAGAGAAGGTGATGTAATTGTAACAGCGCCTATGTTCAACACTTTAAATAAGTTGATACTGGCATAAAAGGAGTTAGAAATTAATCACCGAACCATCGTGTGTCCAAATTCATTTGGTGATTGATTACCAGTTACAATGACATTTCCCTCCCTCTGTTGCGTCGGGTTAAACCAGGCTTAGCCAATACATTCACGTATCGCAATACCGTTTCTGATCATTTTCGTTGCGAAAATGTTGAATACTGATGGATTAGAAGCTGGCGAATGACAAGACAGCAAACAATTTATATTCTTCTCGTCTCTTAATTTTTGATCCAACCCCCGATTAGACTAACATTAATAATAACAAATAAACTACTTCGCTTCCAAACAGTAAATCTAATCCCGACCCAAAATTGCAATTCCAGGATTTCGAAATTAGATTTTGATGATCCCGGGATAAGTCCCGGGATTAGAAAATGCTAATTTACTCTATAATATTAGATTCATAAAGGCCAACTTGTAAGACAGTTATATTATTATATTACACAGTTACATTATTAGCTACCATGGGTTTAATGAAGGCCAGTAATTAAAGGTCAACTTGTGCAAGACAGTTACACGTGTATACCTCGTAAAAAGAAGGTCCAAGAAATACTCCTCTTAGTTACAATTACACGTTTATTACAGTAAGATACAATTTAGTTACAAGGTATATCACTAGTTAAAGTCAAACGATAAAGTCGATGGACACGCAGAGAGAGAGAGAGAGAGTCGCTTTTTATAACCCCGCATACACGCCCCGGCGGTGCAGCATTCACACACACAACTATACAATCCCAAGGACGTCACAGTATACAATTTATTAAAATAAATAACCATAACGTGTTTGCGATAAATATTTACAAGTTATATATTATGAATAATATATCAGAAACAATAACATACCATCGTCTTGGTCTAATAATCTTGGTACCGAAAATTAATGCCCAAAAGTTTCTGGACTAATGTGTACTAATCCCGAGATTTATAAACACTGTAAACTAGGCGAGGATCCCGGGATCGGATTCCCCACTTCCAACGAATGCGTCGGTCGATGTTTAGTTACTTGAGTTATGCATCGAAATGAGCGGTATATAATACAAAATGGAACAAAAGACATTTTTTTGTTCGGGCGTCGGCAGCTCGTTTGTCACGATTATTTACACGTTCCACGCTCATGTGAAAAATAAGGTATAATAATAATAATAAAAAATATGATATATAAAGTCAAGCAGTGAATAATAATAACTTTTCAAAATAATGCACGCCTATAATAAGTTCAAGATAAAACGTCATAGTCACCGACAGAAGTTGACATAGTACATTGTGACAAAGCTGGCGACCGACACCACAAAACAGCTTTTCTACAGGAAATGCATTTTAAAGTACCGCCGCCATTTGCTGATGCTTCGATGCAATGAGAAAAAAAAATTCCCCTATCCATTTTGATTCGACGAAATTTTATTTTGATTCCATTTCAGTTTGGTTTTTTATGTAAAACTTTGCGACAATAAATAATCGTAAAAAAGATAATAGTTTTCGCTTTGTTAAGCATATCTGAAAAAGAAACATTTTCTTATTGCACGCGATGATCTCGATACAAGGTATTTACTGTTTCCGAGGTAAGTTTGTAAAACTCCATAATCACATATGTGAAAATAAAACAATTGTTTTTTGATTCCACTCGTTTAATTTACATGAGACGCGTTTCGTCTTGTAAGGGCATTATCAAACTAACAATTTAACGAGTATAATAAAAAAATAAGTGTTTTATTTTCACATATGTCGATACACGGTGTTGAAGTGATAATAAAATTATTCATTACACTACTTACTAGTGACCACCGTCTACCAAGTATTTATAATACATGTTATCATTGAAATAACATTAAACAATATAAATTAAGACCCATCGCAATTTAAATAAATATATATAAGAAGAGAGAAGAACAATAGTGGATGACCGATATTCTAAATAAGAAGAAAAGGTATTTATTCTAGAATATATTACAAAATAAGCAAAAGTTATATTATGTATGACGCGAAGCAATTTATCTCCATCAATCATTTCCTCAAATATCTTTTTCGGCGTTCAAATAGTCCGATACTCATTAAAAGTTTTATTCAATACATTCTGAGCTCCCGAAATCGAGCGCAGAAAAAGTTATTGAAAATTGTTAAACCAGAAATGGCGATAAAAGAAAACTGAAACTTAATGTGGTTACAAAATCGACATAAAAACCCAGAAGAAGAGGGGTCTATAGTACAATAAAAGAAATATGTTAGAAATCAATTAAAATGTATAAATCGTAAGTCATGGAAGATTGTAGTTATGGATGCTTTTTTCACAGCCTTCACCTTTGTGAGGAAATGGGAAAAGTTTTCCGATTCGAGCGACGACGCGCGAAAACTTGTACCACAATAAAAATGTTATCTTCTAAAGATGTCACGAAAGATGTTCTCAATACAGATTTGATTCTCTGCCAAAAATTACATTTATGACGAGAAACGGTGCGAAAACACAACTGAGGAATGCCAAGAAGATCGCGCTTTAAATTATTTAGAAACCGAAAAACGCTTAATTTCTTCACAGATGCAGAATAATTCCTGAGAAGGAAAATATCCCTTGAGGGACGGCCATGTTGGTAGTCCACAAACAATGGTTACAGTAAAACATCCCTACGTTGATTTCGAAGAATAAAGATAAATTCTGTAAGAATAATATTATTCGATTCAGTCATCAATTATATGAACAATGCCGAGAGGCTGAACGGGGTGGGGGTAAACAACAAACAACGGCCGGAGTACAGAGGGGAGAAACTAATCAACCCCAGCCCGGAGCAACAGGGCAGGGCGGCTGGCTGAAAAATTCATGCCGGGCCTTAGAATTAAACAAGGGTAGCAGATCCCGAACAACCCCGGGCGTGGGCTGCGAGGGTGGCGAGGCCTGCGAGGGAGGCGCGGGCGAGCGTGGGCGCCTAACTCGGACGGAAGAATGCGCTCCGCACAACTGGCAACAAACGGGCTACGTTAGTCACGGTCAGATGGTGACGTCGTTGTTGGCGTCGGCGTCGGTCGTCGGGACCGCCCGATGAAAACGAACAAAATAAACTTTTGAGTAAATAATTCCGTAAAATATTTATTTTTATTACATAATTAAATTAACATCTTAAGGGCAATATTTTTTCAAAAATACAAAAATATAAAAAGAATTAAAGAGAGAGAAACCATTACAGAATTACATAATAATTACTCGTAGCAAAGGTCTGGAAGACAAAATGCTTGAATAGTAAAATATTCAGTGTTTCCATTCTGTGATTCTTTTAAAGATTTTATTTGTAAATACACATGCGTACACGTAGTATGTGTCACATCAATATTCTTATTATTTTCAAACTAAGCTAAACGCTTGTGCTATGAAAATATGACTAACTTGATGGCCTCGTGGAACGAGACTCGAACCCCCGACCGCTAGATCACTAGGCGAATATCGTGACCACTAGACCACGAGCAAGCAAGTCATTGTTTGTCATGGACGAGTGAAATTCTCGCAATAGTTTGCTAGACAAATAGCGCATCGAAAATCGATCGCTGTTCGATTGTGCATTTATATATATATATATATTTATATTTTTTAATTGGGCAGAATAACACAATAACAAATTTCAACACGTTCCCAGATTTGCAACCCGCAATAATGTTCAACTTTACATACCGCATATATATGGATCCTTCTAAGAGCGCCAAATAACTCAAATAAAATATTCAACAACTTAAACATGTATAATGAAGTAGACTTTTAAAAATTAAAACACGACCCCTCCCTCCCTGTCATTGTCCTCATAAAGAAATACCGCGATACAGTAATGAACTGTTAATACATCCACACATAGCGCCCTGATCGGCAGAAGATCTAAGTGACAAATGTACCCAAAATAGTACAATAGTCAAAATTGTAAGGTATTAACTACGCGGATGCGAAATCTAATCGAAAAAGGGTGCATGTACTTTTTGGAACGGTTTATACAGCGTTTTGGGCGACACGCCAGTGTTCACTAATATCAGAGTTATCAAAGAACGTGTCCCGCCACCAGACGTCTACCCGACAACAACGTTCGAATTTATCACTAAGTGCATATTACATATGTATCTCTTTTGGGTCTCACTTTGTGAAAAAACAATGAATATTAAATAAGCAATTAATTAATTGACATCAAATTAAATACTATGGCTTCCTCTTTATTAGGGGGGGGGGTGATACGCCAGCAAAGTTAAGTTAGATTTTCTGAAATTTTGATACGCCGAACCCAAAAGGTTCGCCATCACTACTATAGATACTACAGTGTGTATGAAGTGCGCATCAATATGAGAGATTACAGTATACATCTGAACAAATTGCAATGTAAAATACACGAAAGCATAAAATGCATACGAACATATTAAACACACAGGAGCATAAAAATAATTATTAACAAATATTTAGCACCAACATGTACAAACATTTTATTAGTAGATTTTGTATATTGACTAATAGATATATTATAGTTTTGTTGTGTTAAACTGGGGTCCAAGAATAATAATAAAGTACAATGTAAAAATATTTTAAGACAATTAAGGGGAAAACATGTTACAAAATAGACATTTTGTGGTTGTGAAATTAGAAATGCAAATAAAAAATAAAAATGATATTAAAACTACCGCTCTAGTACAAAAGCGCGCTGGTCAATGATACCTGATCATGCGACGCGTGGCAGTTTTCGGCATCTGAAGCGAATAGTGTGAATTTGGCTTAGAGTAAGCATGTGTTACACATGTTTGAATGATTATTAACCATCGAGATACGAGATGTAATCCAGGTTACTGGATAAAATCTCGCAGAAATTAAAAAACTAGAAAAAACATCTCGGAATAATTAAGCACAGAAGTAGCCTAGATTAGTATTGCAAAATTCAGTGTGAAGTAGGGTTGGATTTAAGTGTGTTTGTGAAAGTATTGGAGGGTTGTCCAAGTTTATTATTAAACTGAATCCGTAATTTTTTGTATTTTTTCCAGAAAGATTAACTCCATATTTCACACATTATTCTATTCTACTATAAATTATATATTTACTTAAATGAATTAGTTTTTTTGAAAATAATTAATGGCTTTGAAATTCCTGAGATTATATTGTGAATTGTTATTATCAATAAAATAATTTATAGAAATATTAAATATTATCTCGAAACCAGGCATAATTATATACTCTTCAGGCAACTATAATACAGTATATATAATATAAATAAAACAATACTTAAATACTCATTTTGTAGATTGTGTCTAAATTATTTTTTAAATATCTTTTGCCGATCATGGACTATTTTTTTATCTAAATTTAAAAAAAAAGACAACTTCAAAAGTATAAATAAGCTTACAAATAATGCAATGTGATTATTTATTTAATGATTTGAATTATCCAAAAATAAGTATAACGCAATATTCATTATAATTGTAATTTATTCCTTCACAAAATATCATTATCGTAAAGTGCTAAAGATGTGGTGTGAAACAGGTTCTACTTTTCTAGTTTTATTCTAATGGAAAAATTAATACATACATATTATTCAACTACTTTAAATAAATATGGATTGCCGACACTAGAAATCTAACAGAACACAAAATATTATACAATTTATTAAAACACCCACCGTGTCAACAACGGGGGTAAAATATTAAACAAAGAAATAACCTTTTCATAGAATCGAGAAATACAAACCACGTTCGGTAAAGCTATCAAACCTTGCCCTCGGTTGACTTATTGGACGTATTTCAAAACAATTGGAAGCAAAAAGTTCGGCCTCTCCTTTGCAGTCGACTTAACCAATTCTATTAACTGAGAAAACATTTCCCTTTTCCCATAGGTCCAACCCTCGCGGCACAAGGAACGTTACAAATCTTCGGGGCTATTGTCGATCGGGGCGAGTCACGGCGCAACATGTCGAGGGGTAGAGAGTCGACCATCGGGTACGGGTACTGGTTACTATCGGACTTCGTAGCTTGAAACTGATCGATGGGAAAAGAGCCTGGTTTATGTATCAAGCGATTGTGATCGCCTACTACACTCGAACTGACTGTTTGCGGAAAACCGCAAGTGTTATTACGGAACCGTGCAAACTGCTTTAGCAATATCAAACCACAATTGTAAAAGCGGTCAGATAAACATCAATGCAATAGGTAATAATCATTATTAATATAAATTAAAAAGAAATTAAATTAATATTAAAAATCTAACCTGTGCGGTGTGGGCCAAAATTGCCAGTTTCAGTATAAACCTTAAGAAAATGTGGATTTGGATCGTGATATAGAACTACAAGTCTTTAGAAGCTAATGATTTTTTCCAGAACTCTAACTTCATCTTTTTACCCTGAACGAATCAAGTATAATACTTACATATTTTTATTTATTATCTTTGTTTTATTAACCACTTAATTGAGTTTAAATAACATATTTTTGTTTCTTTACCAGAATCTATTTAAAAAAAAAAACACAATTATTTAAAAAATAAATTTAGTACTTAACTCTAATTGTTACTTAATACAAATTTATTCGAATAATTTTAAGGAAAAAAATTTAGATTGGAACTCGTAGTTAAATTTAGTTGGTTGTTTATAATTTATTTTTAAAATAATTGTGTTTTTTAAAAATAGATTCTGGTAAAGAAACAATAATATATGTTTTTAGTTTTTTTTAGTTAGTTATGACATCCTGAAGAAGAAAATTGTATTTTTCGAAACCGGTAGATGTATTTAAACTCAATTAAGTGGTTAATAAAACAAAGATAATAAATAAAAATATGAATTTTAACCACAAAGTTAATATTGCTAATTTTAAAAGTATAATACTTACGCCCATTTTTTTAAATTTGGCTATCACTTGTGAGCTGGTTCCCCTGTATTGGACTTGACGTAAAAGAAAACGACGCCTCTTTTCAAGCTTACATTCACGAAAGTTCACAAACTCTTGTATTTTAGACGAAAATTGTATACTTTGCCCGAAAATAATTAAGCGTACAAAGTAAAATTTCTTTAATATATATTTCTTATTTTAATAACTTACTAATTGGCTTATTTTATTAACTTTGTTTTAAAATGTCTATATTTTTATATTATAAAAGTTAAGAGATCGAGTCGTGCAAAATTCTAATTGTATATATTATTTCGTCTTGTGTACAATAAATACTTCTGGAACTCGAATACGTCATATTATATTTAGGGTCTTATAGGTCGAATAAAAACGACAGTGTAATTCAAATGACTGTGTAACCTTCACCGTTGACAGACATGTGGAGTATAGATCCCGAGAAAATTTTATTGCAGTCTCGATGAGACATGCGTCACTGCTTATTTGAGTCTCAAAGTATAAAAGCTCCATTACATTGTGAATCATTCATGTGTTCGGCAACTCATATAAGAATTGATTAAGAGCCCCTATCCTACCCTAGCACAAAACATCAGCCCTGCGTTTGATATAGGCTATAAAAATAATCAACTTCAATTCAAAAATAAATTAACGGTTGATTTTTCATTATAAACATATTCATGATTATAAAAATTGTGGTGTGTAAACCTTTTGAAGAAATAAAAACATTTATTAAATAATAACATAATTAGAAAAAAACTGTAATATTAAAAAATACATCAAGTGGAGCAACTATGTATCTTTTTTAACACAGAATTTTTCTATGCATCTTTCTAAGCAGTTTATCTAAATTATTTTAATAGTTATAAAAATAAACCAGTTTATACCATAATATCAATTACAATACATCCAAATTATCTTTTTTAAAACATTATCCTTTACAGGAGACGCCATCTAAGTCATTGTACGGATTTTATACAGCAAAAAAGAGATAATACAGTATACACATAAAAGATTTTGTTTAAAATTATATGGCAGTGACAGTGCCTTATTCAATTACTGAAATTTGGCGGATTACCGCTACTAAGCAATTACTTACTATTAAGAAATCCGAATTAATGGTTTAACCAGATTTCAGATGCTCAAGATACACAAGTCCTCCACAGTTCACCCAACAATACAGCATTGCATTATTTTAATAAAATTCAGCTTTCGCTATCGTTAATGGACTGTTCTTTTATTCGTGTCTCATTATTAATACAAATTCCAGTTTTCGTCCTCGTCACAAGGCTTTAAAAATGGTTATTTTTTTTCTCGAGAAAACAAGATCGTATAAAATGTAAATCTGTCGATCAAGATTTTTTCGGTAAATTTATGAGGAACCCAAAAGCAATCATCGAGCTTAGAAACCTACTTCAGCCGCAGGAAGGGTTGTAGAACCGACCAGCCGTTCCCAGAAGTCTAAATTTAGTGAACGGGTATTTCGGTGGCAGGCCCAAAAGCGTGAAACTCTTTGTTCCGTCATAAGAAACAATGCATCAGACTTTATTTAAGAAGAGACTAAAAACGCACCTTTCCAAAAATCTTTTTCATAAGTTCAAATAACAATTTTTATTTTAAATACAAAGATAATGTAGGACTCTAAACAGTTTATGTGTAAAGTGCCCTTGAGGTGAATTTTTTTACGAAAATGGCACTATAAAAGTTATCCAATATTATTAATATTATAAAGCACATTGTCAGCACAGGTCTAAAATAGTTGTATGATCTACACTGAATCTCTCTTGTAAGTCTCGTGAAGTTTTTTAGTGGATTCTCGTAAATCATTCCTATTAAAATATACCTTTCAAACACTGAAAGATTTTCAGCAATGTAGTTTATCGCATAAATCAGGATTGACGGACACATTTTTTGTATTTTTAAGATTAATAAAATCTACTTAATAAATAAAGTATTAAAACTTAAAGTTAAATTTTATAATTTAAGATTGTTAACTTTGTTTTATTAACCACTTAATGAATTAAATACATCTACCGGTTTCGAAAAATATCATTTTCTTCTTCAGGATGTCATTAACTAATCAAAAACATATGTTATATTGTTTCATTAACAGAATATATTATTAAAACGAATCAAATATCTAAACACCTACCACAAAACATTAGACGTTCCGTGTTCACAAAGTTTGAAAGTATTCGACTTTCGCACATGCGCATTCAGTTCCGCTTGTCAAGGTCTTCGAATACTGTATACGCATTCGTTAATAGCATCCAACGTGCAAAAAACGACTATAATGCTTATGGGAATAATGCACAATTACGAAGCTAGCGTATTGTTTTGAGGAATTTGTTTGTGTGACGCATTTTTAACAGTTTGACTCAGAGTACTTGAAGCCGAATTATTGAAACATTGAATATCCTTCAATCATCTATTTAATTTATCATTTAAATAAAAAATTAATACAGAAAATAATATGGATACTTCACCAACGTATTCTAACGCTGTAAACGAAAATAGTTAACTGTGTTAGTGTATAATTGAAACATTAATGCGTAAAAGTTTTGTCACTCGATCATTTGCGGAAAAAGCATCCCTTCTATAAAACGTCACCGACCGCCACTGATGCAATGTCTCCCATCGAAAAACGTCATCGTTCAGCGAATGCTCAGCTTAAAAGTTTAGTGGGACGTAATCACAAACCAAAAAATACTTGTCAAATATAATGAAACGAAATTAAAATAGAATATAAACGAAATTTAAATAGAATAAACTAATTGATCAAAGTATAAATATGTGAAATCCGCAAGTCTCGCCGGCAAGAAAAGCCAAAAGTCAAAGACCACACATAGCCCAGCACGCCAATGTGGAACCGAAGTCTTTAAGCTGGTTAACGACTCAGTAAGGCACGTAACTCAGCGCGACAGGAAAGCTCGACGACAGTGATTAAATGTCAAAATGGAGTCTCACGCTTTCTGCATTCTACTCCGCTCGAGCGCCATCATCTTCCCCTCCGACAACTTTCTGAGCGGCGGCGGTGACGATGTGACGGATGAGAATCAATTGAGCCATCAGTCGAACGGAACGGCTGATGCAACTTTATTACAAATCGGTAAATCATTTCGTAATTTTGTCACTAGACGAAAATAAATATATTGAAAATATTAAAATGAAAAAGAAATTTAACGTTGTCAACGGCTCCGCAGCGAGGTAAGATCATATTAAATTTAATGTGTGACGGCTGTCGCGAGACGATGATTCGTCAAATAATATTAATATCTTTCAAGAATATAATCAAACGGAGCTTTCGGCGAATATTAATTAGTTTAGGCATCATTAACATCAAACAAATTTAGCGAGAATGAAAAAAGATAGTATTAACTCAGTTTGCAAACAGAAAACAACAAATTTACAAAATAACGTATCCAATGCTAAGATTTGATATAAGAGTGGAAAAGCACACAGGAAAATCCTTATGAATCGTTACTAATAAGGATTCAACTAATTACGATATATTTATACGAGTAAGTAAATCTTATTGTAAATATTGAAATAATCAAACGAATAAACTTTTTTACTCAATTATCCATCATCGACATTCTATCTACTCCGCATAAAAATAACACGGTCTCAGAATAAATCATTGTCATAAGGGAGTATTTTTCTTGTGAACAAATATGATAATCTTTTATATTAAATAATAATTAATCTAATTATGATAGTAGTGCTTCAGAAAGCTGATGATGAAGCCGTATACCATAATATGTATATAGTTATTAAAAAAATTGATTTATTTCCTTTTCAATGAAACAAAAACGGCCAAAACAATGTCTCAAATAAGCTTCTTCCACTTCCAATTTAATTCCAATAAGGGTTATTGAAACGAATAATTTTTTTCACAATATCTGTAATAATTTACAATTTATGAAGCACAAAAGTTTGACGTTTTAAGCACACGGCTGTTAAACATAATTTGAAGTCTTCTGTTTCAAAATAATTTATTACTTTCCGATACCCTTTAATATTATATGTAGGTATAACCAACATTTCGAAGAGGACATGTTCCCAAAATCGCCGGTAACCGCACATTAACTGTCATACATGAATGGTGAAATCTCAAATGAGAGATTATCACAGAAAATGAATGTTTCGACACAATTTTAAATATAATATAAACCAATATCATGTCAGTAAAAAAATATGCTTACCAAAGCACAAAATTTCAATAAAAAATTAACAAAGTATTACATGTATACTAGTATATCTGTGTACTAGTTAGTGTATCTAATGTATCTACCTTATTATCCTAAGGTTAAGATTAAGAAAATTTACTATTTTTGAAATCATTTTATGTTTTATTTATTTATTTTTTAGCAAGAAAAGAATACATTTAAAATAAAGGTAATTGCTTTACTAGACAAGTCTGTTCTACTGTCTGTACAAGTCTGTACGGTTTTTTCAAGTTCTATTGTACATCGTTAAAGAAAAATCATAAGTTAGACAAAAACACTTTTATTTATAATATAGTTAGATACAAGAATGAGTAAGTAGCTAGATTAACACAAATGACAAAATACCTTCTACCCACAACAGGCAAACTACTTTGTTACTTTTGGTTTAAATTCATGAATCACTTTTAACCCATTGATATCTAGTGGCAATTTATTATATTATATATTCGCGGTGCACAAAATAAAAAAAATCGTTGGCCAAATTTTGTGTTGTTATATATTAATGTTTTACACCTTCTGACAAAATATGAAGGCTTCAGGTACATATAAATCATTGATAATAACTCAACTGCTCCACAAATTCATTCAACCGCTACACTATGTGCAGTATTTCTAATAAAAACACAACTCATTAGTAACAGTCTTGAATTTTTACTTTATTTCAGTCTGTACTAATAAGGATAACTTCTGCAAGTATCACTTTTAAATTTTGAATTAGCTATTAACAAGAAGTATCTTAAACTCCTGCTTTTTAAGGTTGCTCGTAGATAGTTAGTACCTATCGTGGTAGCTCTCTCAATCGATTTTTATTTTGCAGCAGGTAATTTCATTTCCCGATAGCTTCTCCATCCACTCCGCTGCAGCAGCAGACTCGTGAACGTTTTCCTCATCGTCTTCCTTTTCTTTTTATTCCTTCTATCTCTAACACTTCGGTCGCAGTTGTGTTAACCGGAGAATATGACCAAAAAATTTTCCGCATCTGTTCGCAATCCTCAGGATTAATATGTTTTCATGCATTTTTTTTTAAAATGTCATAATTTCGTTTATTTTGCGTCCAACTTATTCACAACTGATTACATATGAAAAATAAAATGTCATGAAATACTGCATATTCAAGCAAATAAATCATTATAATAACATATTTTTTTTATAACCACGTGGCATTAGGCTATTGAATAGATTTTTTTTTATTTTATTCTGAAAACATAGCTTATTAGTCAATACGAAAATCATAATAAAAGCTAAACAATAATTAAACCAATTACATGTTTTCTCAGAAGATACAATATACGTTATACAGTGAGTACAATTTAAAATTGAAAAAGGACTATGATGCAGAAAAATGTGAGAGAAAAGGTTGAGAATAAAAATACAAACAGAGAAAAAAGTAATAAAAAATATATATATATATTCGAGGGGAACGACGGGAGGGTGAGGGGAAAGGGAAAGGAAAATGGAATAAGGAATTTCGTTAAAAACACTATTTTAATTTATGAAACTTCTGGAAACTTTCCTCACTTTGTGGATGTGTATGTGACGGGCAGAAAAGGATGACACGCGCGGCTATGGCTCTCTTTTCACTACCGTTTGGCTCCGAGACTAGTTGGATACTTTGTATCATAAAACTGTATTATTCGTGTAATAAAGATTATAATTGTCACATAAGAGTATCTCTTGGACCAATATATATATATATATATGTGTGTGTGTATATATAACGGATTTTGTAGACACGACACTCCCGTAGCTTTTATTAAATTTCGATAAAAAAAATCTGAAAAATTGACCTTGTAAATATTTCGGCCAGCCTCATTCGATACCATTCAAAATGACAGAAGATCAAAAATTTTAAAAATTTATCATAGAGAAAAAAGTAAACTAAAAAATTAATGAGAGAATGGTAGTACACTTACAGGATATCAAAAAAACAGTAAATATCCTTTTCTTTCCTGCGATCAATGCCGGAAGGTATTTTTTGCTATTAAACGTTTTCATCTATGTCTGAGCCAGCTTGAGTTTACAAAAATTGCTTTTACGCTCAGGATGACAGTTAGATTATACAATGCATTCAAACCGCAGTTGGGTCACACCTAAAACATTCGACACATTTTGGTCGATAGGGGTGAGTTAACTTAACCGACGCGATCGCGATACGTTGATCGTTTATTAATTTTCCCATCGAAAATATTGAAAATTGCGTTCGCTCATTTTCCACTTAAGTTCACCGCAAAGCTCCGAGGAGTGATGCCATCATTGATGGTGAGAAAATGGAGAGAGAACAAGAAGAACAAGGACAATAAGCAAATTAATTAGGGAATCTTGTTTTAATTAAGGAGAAATCACACCGCAATTGAAAGTTAATTAAACTAGACGCATTAAGTTGGCATTTACAATTAAATATATCGCGAGAAGGAACAACGAAGTTATCGTCCTCGTTTTGTAGATGTAAAAGCGTTAGGAATTTAGTGAATTGCGAATGAAGCATTTTAGTATATTCAAAGGAGAAAAACTATGCAAAGAAAAATATCTGGATAATATTTTTTATTCTATAGAACTTACAGCAGTTCTAGGACGTGCACGAAAGACGTACATAGGGCGTGTTCAATATTTATGAAAGATCTACGGATCGCCGTGCGCGTGTGTAGATGCTCCACTATGTTAACTGTACCTATCTGTCCCCCCCCCCTCCCCAACCCTATACCATACACCTCAGAGCACGACTTTTCTGTGTGTATTGCCTACAACTTGCTATGTGCTCGTCACTAACTTGAAGTTATTGCAAAGTTACTTGTTGCTAGTGTGTATTCGGTTCCTCACGTGTGCGTGCCGAAACCGCTATTGTATATCACAGCGCTTCGTGCTGACCATCGAAGATGTTTCCTGAAGTTTAGGAGCTGTAACTATAGGAGAGAAAATCAAGGTAAGTCGTGTTCTTCCTGGTTGGTCCTCAAGTCTTTATTGTCCTGTCCTTATATCAAACTCCTTACTACATTCCGTTTCCCAACCCCTTATGTAAACAGGCCATAATTTAAATAATTACCTTCCAACAATACCTACATTAGCACTTGCCATTTTCTAACTATTAAATTTCAGACAATTAAAGTTGACTGGTTTATTTTCAATTATGAAAATGTACCTTCGGAATAAAAAAGGCCACATGTTGTTAAAATGCAAAATTACCCAAAATAATATTTTGTTCAAGGCTACAAAAGCACTTAGCCAAAGTAAGGGACGGACGGTCATAAAAGCTCGGTATTGTTGGACGCAGGTGGGCCGACGCAGCTTGGAAATAGCGGCGAATACAGCGGCGGTAATCCAGCAAACGTGACTAAAGTCACGTCCGCAAAATGCACCTTGAGGTATGCATCACTATAGGCGACCAGTCCCCTGATATTCTCCGCCGTGAGAAGTGGCTCCGCCTGAGTCCTCTGATATTCTCCGCCGTAAGAAGTGGCTCCGTAGACGCCTTAGAAGGCGAGATTTTATTTTCAATCAGAAAATAAAATCTATATCGTCTCTAAAAGTATCAAGCAAGCGCTTTATACATTGTAATTCCGGGGAAAGTTTAAACTGTGCGCCTCGAGTTTAAGCTTAGACTGTGATGTTCTCTGCGATTAATCGTAAATGAGCCAGTGTTAAAAAGTTGATGAATATAATCGGTGTAGCGAGAACAGACTACCGCTATAGCATCAGAATATCGCGTCCAGAGTCCCGGTTTGCCTGGATAGTTGGGCATCATCATCTCGTCATCAACTACAAGCCTGAACTCCGTCACCCTACGCTGGCGCCACAAGGAGCTGACCACACTTCACGTCCAGGATCCAGGACCATCCTAAGGGGTAATCCCTTACGTGAGGGACCTGAATAATCAACATCAGACAAACGTCAATATAGACAATTTGGCAGAGAAATTAATGCTGGCATGATGAACACAAATATTTCACGTTCATTTAATTGTAATTATTTTTGAATAGCCTTATTTATAAGTATTAAAGTAAATTGCTCATTTTCCACTTTCAACACATGCAAGTAATTAAAATATAGATTATAAATTTTCTTACATAAAAATATTATTTTATTTCATAACCATTTAACTTGTCAATATTAAAAAAAGAACCAATTAGGCTAGATGCCTCCCCCCTGAACATGAAGCCTAGGCAGAAAGAAGATGTTACATAACAATGTATTCATATAATTCGTATAGTTCAAAAGAAATTGACACTTTACTCCGATGTAATATGTATGCTTTCCAATTGAGTAGCTTGTTGGTATAGTGGTCAAGACGTTGGCCTAGTGATCTAGTGGTCGTGGGTTCGCGCCTCGTTCCAGGACACCAGCAAGTTAGTTGAAGTTAGTTTTAAAATAATAAAAATATTGATGTGACATGTATTCCGTGTACGCATCTGTATTTAAAAATAAAAATAAAAAATTCCCCATGCGTGACACACACAAGTACATTGGGATAATAATAATTATTATTATGTATATATATAAATATAAACAATAGGTTACATAATACTAAGGCAGAAAACATGGAACAAAGAACCTTCCAAATAAGATCAGATTATACACATAATTTAATGATTACAAAAAAGTGTGTAAATGAACAAAACACAAGAATACACTTTTTTAATTAAAAGGAATATTAATGGTAACATAAAACCATACTTGAAACCAAAAACACAATGTAACTTAATGTATATGAACGGGTATAAATTTCATGCGGTGGAGAATTTCCGAATTGCGGTGGTGATTATAAAAATCACTTTAAAAGAATGGACAACAAAAAGATACTAAAAAAAAAAACAATAACTGACTGTGAAGTTGTAGCTAATATAGTGATAATATTAATTTTACACGTATATTGAGCGCGAGGCGTCATCAAAATTTTAAACAAAAATTCACTAAACTTCAATAAATTCTCATTAAAAATATAAATATCTTTTCAAAGACAGTTTATAGTTTGTTACCCATTTGAAAAATTAAAATCATTATAAACAACATAAAATTTTCACCCAACTTGCCAAAATTTGTTTAAAGGAATGTTTTCGTCTTCTTATCACATTATTTCGGGATAGATCGTAATAGGTTACCCGAAAGACGATTAAAAAAGCGACCTAAAATTAAAGTCGATGAACGTGGTCATCCTGTTTAGAGCAGATCTCCAACCGCCGGTAAAGAATATATAAAATAAATGGCCAACGAACACTATTCCACTGGCGGAGATAATTTCGTACTAGAACTACTCAACATCATATCTACCTCGAGAAGGAAGATCGCCGCGCTATCCTGCCTAAGCGTCTATCTAATTCAATCTAGTTAAAAGTTAGGATTGAACGACGACAGCGCAATACGGAGCTACCTCGGAATGAGCATCCAAGTTTTCCAGACACTTTTGAGATTGTACGGCGTGTATTGCAACATAATTGACAGTGTCTTATGGAGATGCGGTACCGCGTAAGGCGCAATAAAGGAAGATAAATATTTGTTCAAAACTTTATTCTTTACAGCCAAAGTCATAAAAACTTATGAAAAAGATCGAGTTTGAGTTATTTTTTATCTAAAAAGTTTCCTCGTGTAGAGAAATTAATCAAGCGTAAAGAACGCCCGTAAATAGATGTACCGAACGGGATCTGAGCGCTGTACGCGGCGTTCCGAAAGGCTGCAGAATTTGTTTCGAGTCAAATGTGTTAATTAATAGCATTCTAAAGTTCGGATTTTGGCACTTATAAAAATAATATTTTTAATAATAATATATGTATAAAAAAAGCTAAAAATCGACTGAATTTGTATATAATCAGTGATGCGCCGATAATAAATGTATAAAATGTATTTTGTATGTAAAATGTTGTATTTATATTATTTGGCTAAATGTTACAAAAATATTCATTAAATTTGGTGAGGGTTGATACACTTGACCCACATAGCTCGAGAATATATATATGTATATGAACTCGCACTCTGATTGGCTAGTGTAATAACAGAGTCCGTTAAAACCCCAGCCTGCTGGATGGACTTGCTAGATGGCTCAGTGTGGCCGCGCACAATGTACGAGTTCGTATCTCGAACTGACAGCACCTACATTTTATTTCTACATCTACTAGACTTTTCTGATATCGATGTTACCCTGGACTACGGATTGGACTCGCAAAGTTGTCACACGTAACACTGTCTTCAAGAGAAACGAAGATCAGCGAATCAACCCTACTTGTTGATACAATAGAAAAAGAAATAATACAAATAGTGTGAAATACTTGAATTTATATTATGAAGAGATACATACCTAATACGAGATACAGACGCTTTGAGTATTCCGAGTATAATTGATTCACTGTGGCTCGACGTTCTACAATGAAGTTAGCAACACTCACAATTCAATTATGTAATTCGTAAATTTACTGCATGAAACTACGAAGCCAATATAACTTATTACCAAATTCATCGAAACAATGAAATGGTGGATAGAACTTACACAATTCCAGAAGATTTTCAAATATCCGTCTAGGGTATAATTATAATTAAAAGAATTGTCCGGGATAAATTGACGTAGGTAAAATTTGGAATGGCAACATGAAAAGGAATAAATAGGCTGTACAAATGACAATTTAACGAACTAAAATAATAAATTATTATAACATTGTTTTATTTATATACATCTCACCTCACCACACTATTCACATGTCGATGATAGTTACTGTTTCTCTCGAAACTCGAGTAGTGCTAATAAACTCAAGTAGAGTTTGTTATTGTTTTATTTATATCCATCCAATATGGTGAAACTCTACACAGTTAGCCGATTCAATCAATAATATATATTGTTATAAAGTAATTTAAAAATAAATGGGTCTGTAATATTATGCTGTGACTAATACAACAAACGCATATCTTGACGCGTTAGCTTTGGTGTTATAATATTGTTTATTATTACTTATTTATTCATGCGTTTAGGGGCTGTTATTATGGGTGCAAGAAATGAAAGAAAATATTTAAACAGGCTATTAATAATTTTACATTAGATAATAATAAAAAAAATATTATTTCTAATCATAAAAGTGGAATAGAATTTTATCTGTTATAAAATGCAATCTTCATTAAGAACAAAAATCTTATATTTTTTAAAAATAAAATTACCGAATATATATCAGAGTAATACTATAAAAAAGATAAAACCTAACTTGCCAGTCTCTCGGGACGAAGGCTGAACCATCGACGTAGGCGAGTGTTTTAAAGCTAGACAAATCAACCATTTCAATAATAAATTTGTTGTTTTATGAGATTTTAATTAATTTTATACCTTTCATTACGCGCTTGAAAATAAATAAATGATTTAAAATTAACCTATGAGCATTTTCTTTAAATATATATTGTACTCCACTGGGAAATATTAATATTACATTCCTAGAAAAATTATGAGTAATACAGTGTGTCCTGGAGCCGTATCCACTAATTAACGTAACGCAATCTGAAAAGGACGTCACAAAACTCCTCTACACGGAGCCTCCAGGATAGGATAATGGAAAAGAACAGAAACGAGAAGACGTGAGAGTGTCGGTAGGCAAGCCTCGGATCAAACAATTAATGGACGGAGAGCACGATAATACATAGTCGTTATATTGCCGAGATATAATTGTAGCTTGCTGACGATTTGCTCAATATTGCGACAATGAGTTTTCTAGCGAAGTCCGGAATTTTCGAATACGTAGAAAACCAACAAAAAAAAAAATACTTGAAAAAATTCCTCATTCAAACGAGAGAACAATAGCTGAATACTGTAAGAGGATTATAAAATGCTGACTCTCATAAACCTCGCGGGGTCAACCCAGACCCCTGAAAAAATACAATTCTTTCAAAAATATTTCAATATATTTTGTTTTGTCACAAAAACATGGAGATATTATCTTATTGTATGTAAAATAGAATATAACATATCTAACATAATAATTGTGTGATTTATAAGAGATATATATATATGTATATACATATGCAGTCGAACTCGGTTATAGTGAGATCACCGTTAAAATGAGGAAATACTTATTATATTTTGATTCAGGCCTGTTTTCATACAACTTTTCACTGTTATAGTGAGCTCGCTTCACTGATATAACGTACAAAAATATTGTTAACAAGTGAAAAAAATACACAGTCTAAAAACCCTAATTCTTGAGAAGTCATAAAATCGAAAGCAGCGTCTGCCGACGAGGTTCCTTATTGTTTACGATTCCTTTCAGGTTTGTGAATTCTTAGAAAAAAACAATGGGTGTTTATTTTGTGTGCATAGTAAGTTTTAAATTTTAAAACAGAGCAGTATTTTGAATTTTGTTAAAAAATAATGTGATTGAATGTAGTAATTTACTTTAAAATGTTTTTGTTCATACAATTATAGATTTAATTTTATTGGATATTAAATATTTTTTGTAATACGAGTACACGAATAACGGTTATATGAGCAAATTTAGCTGGTCCTCTTCGTACTCGTTATAACCGAGTTCGACTGTATATGAAAATGTGAAATACATTTTATATATTTATGTTGTGAATTTTTGAACACATTGAATTTTGAATAAATATATAATAAAAATGCTAATTTTTACGTTTAAAATATTATATTAATAATATTTTCAAGAAATAAAAATATTTTTTAAATAATATAATACAATTTCACTCATTCGTTATCGTACCATACAATGGTAGTGACGTCTGAGATGCAAAAATGTTAAAAGGGTATGCATTTTTATTTTATTTATTTTGGATAACATACAGTTAATCAACAATGGTTAAGATTAATAACAAAAATAATAGTAAATGCAATCAATTACATATTTTCACATCAAAGATTGTTATGCAGTGTAGAAGACAATGAAAAGAGACTAAGTGACAACTATCTAAATTTCTAAAGGAAACGGAATTATTTTCATTAATTTGGGTTAACTTTCAAATCAAGAGAGGACATGATATAAATGTAAGTTCCGTGGATATTTTAAATCCAAGATTAGGTACACCATACATCGCTTCGGTTCACAGAGGGTTTAAACAAGATGAATTTCACTCGCGCACAGCCAGCGGTTGGAGATTGCAGTGTAACGAACGGGGCAGATGGGTGCACGTGCACTGTGCACAGCCGCAGCAGGGTAGAGATAGATTTTCCTGCGGGGCTGCACAGAGAGGAGAAGCGCATAATGGAATGTTCCGGGCGAGCATTGCGTTTTTCTTATCAACTGACGTAAGCGGCGGACACAATGGGGAGCCAAAGGCATTCAGACAAAACTGAAAAGAGCCCGACTGATGTAGAGACGACCAATATTGAACATAAGAACATTCCTAAACAGTAGACATCGCGGTGGATGATCAAAGAAGCTGGCGAATAAAGACGGTTCACGATAATGGAACATTCATCGTGACTATTCTATTCGGTTGTCGTTACTATTACTACATAAATAATATTTGTGTATTTTTGAGAAAATACGCGTAGATTGTGGATAAAATACAGAACGCGTAGATAAGATAAATTCTTTATGATGTTTATAGGGTTAACTATGTGGGTTAGACTTAATCTTTGTATAAACCGCTTTGATTTAACGGCGACGTTCCGTCAGGGCGGACACACACTTATCGATCCATAAAATAAAATACCCAAATAAAATATTTGTCGGGCGGGCGGGAGCACGGTCTCAGTCGTGGCGAAAGGAGGTGGAGATGACAACATTGAAATTGGGAATATATATGGATCAGTTAGTGTGCGTCCATCCTAACTCAAGATACAGTACAATCGAGGCCGTTTAATTTAAATCAATCACGTTTTACAAAGTACCTTAATTTTTAAAATTAATAAAGATATCTTCTAATCATTTATATTATAGAAAAAGGAGAAAGATCGTATAATTTGAATTACATACTAGAACTGAGCCTTAAAATGTCGATTCGAATTTAAAACGCATGTAGATGTGGACAGATAGGGGGGAAATCCTTACAATTTTGGTTACTTATCAATGGTAGATTTAAACACGTTGGTACAACATTTTGAACGTACTCGCGAGACGTCATTGGTCATAATAATATTCAATATTATAAATGAAAACATGTTGTAAATGACTCTACAAAACACGGCAAGATATGTAACTGAAATTTTAAATTGATATAAAGTGAAAGAGAATTATCTTTCGTATTGAATTATATAAATACCAATAATATTAAAATCGCGTGTAAAATAAAAATATATAATATTGACAGTTGTAGCGCGCCTCATCTGGCCTTGTCGGAATGGGTCTGTGACGTCACAGAACGAATTTCCTACAGTCGGACAGTTAAAATAATAATAAATCTGTTTGACCCTGTTGAGTGAAACGAATCAATCTACAACACTGTTGCTTTCATACTGCGAATTAAAGCTGTGTAAGGGGACACAGGTATCGCGTGTGAATTAAATCTACAATACAAACGAATCCAACTGATTAAATTTCGCCACACACTGTATTGTTATTAATCCAATATTGAAAAAGTAATCCTTGACATGATTCAGCGTTATTCTCGCCAGAGTAAGGTTGTGACTTGTGACCATCACAATTTCCCGACAACGTTCATACCGCATGATGTACAAAAATGAGCCACACTACGAACATGTTATATTCGGTAATAAATCATAGAGTAAATAGGCTAATGGTATTTATCCGGACTACGTGGCGCCTGCGGACACGTGAAACCACGACAAATACCATTATTTATGTCCTGTAATAACGGCAGATTAAAAATATACCAATATTTATTGATAATCATTTGTGTCACTCATTTATTAATTGGCTAAATTTGATTTCGTAACAATACCAATAGAAGTAATTCTGATCGAACTGATTGAGCGTAAAACGATTTAGATATTAATCATAAATGAAAATAGGAAAATAAATACGTGCAAAAACATGTGAAACAATGGATATCACATGACACGAATTTATTGAGTGCCCGGTAACTGATGGAATAATTACATGTCTACAAATTTTACTTTGATTCGATTAGATTACACTTTGGCGAAATCAATAAGAATTTTTTAAAGTTTATTATGAGATATTATTATACTTCATATTTTTGATTTTTATAGCGTTAACTTTGTAATTGGACAATTTATTTTCACAATAGACAGTTGATTTTTTTTTTGCATATTTTATTTTACAATAAATATACAGTGGTCAAGAAACTGGTGGACATTAAATTAATCGAAGTTATTTAATGTGTACAATTAATATTAAACTTCAAATAATTCAATCATTATGCGCAAATTCCAAATTTTTCTTACCCTACCCGAAAAACAATGGTAATAGTTATAGCAATGTGCACCGAGCACGCGCGCTCTAAGTAAAATGTCTTTGCATTTTCTCATTCAGTATGTTGACTTAATAAATATTTATTAATTAGAAAAAAAAATCTTGGTTCAATTCGACGGCTAAAAAATATTATAACGGGTCAAGGGCTTCAGTTATTCCAAGTGCCTGGGACAGACTGTGTGAGGGTGTAAACAGAGCCAACGGCGGAAGTAGATGACGTAAATACCGTGACCCCTCTTAACCTCCAGGCAATGGAAAATGATTTTTCGTAATGTTGGTCACAATTACCGATAACTTGTTAACATTTAACATTCTAAAGACATCTTGATTGACCCGAAAAAAAATTAAATAAATTGAAAAAGGCGAAAAAAACACGGAAATATTCGTGTATCGCATCAGAATACACACATCGATACATTTTTACACATATGTTGTTATGTTGTATATGGTGTAAGAATAAGAATGAACAATGTCGGTAGTATAATATTATCACATTACGAAAAAAGCAACCCTTGTAGAATTTTTTGTTCAAAACCCCAGATAACAGATAGATTCAGGCCTGGTGTATAACAAAATGACTTCAGCCGGGCTGTGGATAGCGTCCGTAGCGCGGTACTGAAAGAAACGTATCGGCTTACTGCGGTCATTATTGAGTTGTCACGTAGTCCTGTTCATGGAACACTTCGCAACTCTAGTACACGAACGTGTTAAGTGCAATTTTGCCCGAATTTAAGTAAGCGAAAATTTCTACAATACATATAAATATTTTTATTTTGCAGAGATAGTGTTATTTAAATTTAATGAAATTTATTAATGAAACGGATCGTCTAGTGATCCTCATATTGACCTAACAAGACATATTAAAGTACAATGCGAGAAGCCAAGATTAGAAGAAACAAAAATCTAATAAAAATACGAAATCTTTGACGTAAAAATGCTAAATTGTGGTAATCTAAAAAAAGGTAAATATAATTAGTTCAGTGTAAAGTGCATGACTTTCAAGGTCAACGATAACTAAACACGACAAAAGCGAAAGGGCGCGGCGTTCACAAGTGTGCTTACAGAGTGGTGCAAACTTGGCTGTACAATAAATAAAGATATGAACCGTGCACAAAATACAGGCGGACCTCAACTTTCGTACAATTCGCTATATCGTATATTTTCTTCCTTTATTTAAAAAAAACGCGCATACGATCGGTTCGTTCTTCGAAGTTGTCATTTTGACACAGGTTGCCAGCTGATTAAAGATTGGCAACCCAAGTAAGTTGGCTATTCTGCAGACTTTACCTCTTCGTGCTTGAGATTAGTGGAATCATGGGTGAATCATCAAAATAACTGACAAGAAAGGGTGCCTACATTAAGAGATTTTTGGAAAAATTATAATATATGGAACGTAATAAATATTACCGTAGATTCATGGGCTGAAATAAAACAGTCGACAATGAGAGGTTGTTGGAAAAAAATATGTCCACAAATAATGGATATGGATTTTGAAGAAATTCCTGAAACTATTAGAGCCGAAATTGTTAATTCAATCTCGCTCAGAACCGTTGTCAAATGAAGATTTGATTTAACTACAAGAGGTTAACGAAATACAGAAGAACCTGATGATAAACCTGATAATTAAGAATATGAACGAAGCCTTCATGCATTTGATAATTTTTTAACCATCATGGAAGAATGTGATTCCTATGGATCTATCTTACGTATCTTATGTACAAAGAGCGATAGAAAAATATACGGCGTGAAAATAAAGAAGAAAAATATGATACAATCAACTCTTGATAAATTTATTAAGGAATAAATGCTCTTTTATGTACTTTTTACTACGTATTTTTTCCCCTCTTCTGTCGCACATTTCGACTTAATAATCAGTCTTCCGTACGTACTCCAGCTTAGTTGTATTCTCCTTGTTAGTTCCTCGTTAAGTCCTCCATTTGGGGGAGATGACTTGCCCTAGTATGTATTATAGACCAATTTTAAGTTCACACTATCCACCGTAATGTTTCCCTGGCGTGCAAAGCTACTTTTCATGACTTGAGTTTTCTTTACATTCATTTTTAATTCAGAAATTTTGCTGGCACCAGCCAGTTCATTTAGGCAATATTGGGAGTTCTGGAGACTGAGAAATTATTATTATAGTAGGTGTCTTTAGACGTCCAAATTGGACACGCATAGTTTCTAGAGATTTAACCTAAAGAAACGGTACTATTTGTAAACAACTATAATATTTCTAATTGTAATTGTCAAGTAAAATATACATATCTCCTATTTTAGTGCATTAACTTGATAAAATAACGCACCTACGCGCACTGGACCATCGATTTGGCCTTGTCGGACGACGCGCCCTGCCGGCCGTTATTACACGGGTCATGAAGCTTTTAAATATTACGATCACAATTTAGTTTCTAAATGAATTTTGAGTGTGCACGTGAATCTTGAAACAATAAAATAGTAAGATCGTTTTTATTTTTCCATCGCTTTTACTTGGCTCTACCACCCTCCGATCAATCATAGTCGCGAAGGCGCATTAAAAAGCGAGTATAAAACGACCCTGTACAAAGTGAGCTACCATCGAGCAAGCCCAAGGTATAGGTATATTCATATTCTCAACATTAATAAGACCTTACAGGATGTGAACAAAGGAGACAGAAACACCAATAACGTGACCACTTAATTGAACATCCATAATAATATTACGCTTCCCTGTCTATATCTATGACTTTCTGGATACGGCGGCTTCGGTAGTATCATTTGTGGCTGTAGAAGTGATTGCTTAAACGGCCAGGCCTGTGAGACGCGAACAGGCCAAAAACGAACATGTTTTTAATAGAGGTTCAGATTACTTAAATGTTTTCTCTTTTATATATTCAATAACAGTACGTAAATATATATTCAATTTGAAATGAAGTGTACATTGTCTTTATTACGAGTAAGAAAAAACATACATGACATCCGTCATCTTTTCTTATCCATACTATATATGGAATAAAGCACTTTCCGCAATGTCAAAATAATGATATTTAGTAATGTTTCGACCTTAATTTGTCAAAATCAAATTTGAGAGAAAACCATTTATCCGATTCCAAATAGCATTTTTGTGTTTATTATCGTCTATCCGCGAACGAAGATGGAATAATTCTAATTACATCGAGATTTCATTTAAGCTCTATTATTGAAATATAGATTCTATTGACACCCTGACCGCGCGGCAGCTACTACTGCCCGCCAGCTGTCGCCGATTGCTCATCTGCTAGTCCTAAAATAATGCAACAAAGCTCCTCACTGCAAATAACGACGTATGTAATTCGTACATGTTTGACAGTTAACGGTTGTCGAATGTGCAGTTCGCGGTGCGGCGAAATCAAGAGAATGGACCACAAAACAAATGTACGGCATTCTTATTCCCGAGGGAACAAAACAGAAAATAAAACCGTCTCCGAGCCAAACAAATATTTTATTAAGGAGAACACATTCTTATTGCGAAGTTGTAATTATTCAGAACAGACGGTCTGTGATGTTTTAAATAGATCCAGGTTCGAATCCCGGTAGCGCAAAAACAATATTTTTCGACAAAATTGATTTTATATGTATATATTTATAATTAATACATTAAATTAGTATTTGAAACATTTATTTTCTTACAGTTTTTTTAATAGCCACATACAAGAAACCCGACTCCCAGATATGGCGGAGTGCAATCCACCCGGGGGCGAATGTTGTATGTAACGGACGAAAGGACGGCTTTTGGAAGGGTGTGGTTAATCCAAGTGTAAATCCAGAATTGTAACATACACGAAACACAAAAGTCAGCGACTATTCCACGTCCGAGTAATCGCACACACAACAATCGTTAACGTTGACATCCGTACACGAATGCTGGAAATTGTTCAGCGAGTTAAATTAGTTAAATTCAAGGTGATTGCAATAATTTAAAGAAATAATTCTGACAAAATATCTAACGAAATTCTTAAAATATAAATCGCTATGGAGCATTGTTTTGCGAAAAATATTCATGGATATGTCTCTCTGAGGTAAAACAAGTTCGCGTTAATAAATAAAACGGCACCACGATCGCCGTCACGGGCGGCAGTTCAGAGACTTCCTTATGGCCGGAAGGATGCACGGGACAGCCACTAACCAACACTTCTTCCGGGGGAAATGGCAGTGACTACCAGCTAACACGAGACCTGGCCAGTGATAAGGTAGAATTCACAGCAACTTGGGTCATACCATTCTACATATATAATAAAATAATAAATGTAAAGAAAACAATCTTATTAATTGTACAGTGAATGGTGCGTATACACGGATGAGACTTTGCTATTGTATCTCTTGAGATTTGGTGGTAAAGCTCAATGTGCTTCAGTTGGTGATAAACTGTCTTTCATGCGAGTTTGGAGACAAATCTCAACTTAGAGTAAAAATGAAAGGAGTGGAAGTAAATGCAAGATTGTCTCGTCATAATGTCGCCATCAACTCGCCTAAAGACGTGCTCTAGTAAAATTATGTTAAATTTTGATATGAAAAAAATAACAATCTTAAATTATTTATTAACTTTGTTTTCAAATCACTTTTATGAGTTCATTGTATGTCAAAAAAATATAAATAAACAAAAAAAATGTTAATAAATAATTCAATATAGAAATGAATAACCACAACGTAAAGTTTACATTAAATATTTTGAAAAAAAAAACAATCGTTATGTTTGAAATTTTACCAAACAAATTGCTAAACGATACGTTACTGTAAAGTAGCATTGTAATCTTACATTTGTAAATGTACCTATACGATTTGTCAATACTGTATATATTTATTTAAGAAAGTGTTAATATCTCCTAAGTAAGTATTAAAACAAATATAGGTATATATTATCGCGTTACATAAAATTAATGAAGCAATGGAAGAAATATTTTTAAAATTAAACCATACATAACTGGGACCAAAAAAATAAAAACTAAATAAATGCGCACAAAAAGAAAAGGAACAAATACCTACGTAAGATAAAAAAATCCCCTCTATTGAAATATTCAAATAAGCATTGAAAGACGTCCGTGTTATCAAGATCTAACCTTTTGACGAGTTTTTCGCCGCGTTAGCGGAAAGATTCTCTGAATCGGAGTATTAAATATTTAGAAAGACAATCCTTAAATATTATTATGGAAGGAATAAATGTAAATTTATTAACAGAAAGCAAATAACAATCTCGAAAGCAAATAATGTAATTCGAAATACATATTTATTCGGCAAACAGTGCCGTATAAGTTTTTGATTCTTCAACGTGTTTGATTCAAGTTTATGAGTACTATTTGAGATGCCACGGCTCGGCAAACAAATCATATTCTTTATCCACCCAATCCTTTCTTACTACGGTCTGGCTCAACGCAACGCCTCGCAACGCCAGCTCTCCCATACATATTTACAGGCTGTAACGGGCGAACGTACTGTACACAAGGCGTTGGGCATTTTCTTACATTGTTTCTACGGGAAAATCACAGAACACGAGACTCCGACATAATGCGCACGTTCCCGAAGAACGTACGAGTTCAGCGTTTTGTCGCCATGTTTATAAATATTTTATTTATACAAGATGATTGAGTTGTTGTGAGCGAAACAAAGCTCCGTTTTATATTTTCTAGTCCTTTCCATTATCACGTATCTCTTATTCACACACTTCATACATTCAAAACGAGTAATAAAATAAACACGAAACATTTATTAATAAACTATTGCGTGTATTTTAATACTTATGTAAATAATTAGTTATTATATTAAATTAGGATTCAACATGCCTAAAAATTGCAGCAAAATGTACCCTTAAATAACCATGACGTACAACATTCAAAAAATGAATAAAAAAAAAAGATTGTACCTAACGATAGGCACGCGAAAGAAGCATTTGACACGTAGAGCTTTTAATTTAAAAACACACGCGAACATCAAATAATCGCTCAAAAGGGGGATCGGTCAGAATAAAGTTAAAGGCAGTCTCGGGAAAATGGAAAAGGATATTCGTAAACCGGAATCCTCCATAAAGAAAATCCCAGGTGCGCGTTTTGTATCGATCTGAAACTTTTACTTATCTGCGTTAGCCGGTGAGCCGGAGAGTGCGGCATTTGCGTGAGGGTTGAACATACGCCGATTGTGAAATGTACCGGCAATATCCGATCCGCGGTGCATATCCATTACCGAACCGGGCCGGCGGCGGCGGTGGCCTTCATTTATGCATTACTTACACACACGATAATCAGTGTTACCAGCTCGTGGAACATTGCCGCACGCCACACAGAATTCTACAATTCTGACCAAATTCAAGGTAAGTTTCAAAACATCAATTAATTTGAAAAATTGAACTAAAAATTATAAATATGAGCATCTTGACCCTGGACCGTAATAATTGATACGTACGTCTATTTGTTTGCGACCTCGAATTAAAATATTTAAGGTGTTCGGTACCTAATAATGTCATTTTTTATTGATCGCTGAAAGCTACCCCGTACATATTCAGTTCAATTTAGACTAGGTAAAAAATTAGAGGGAACATTGGTGATGATAATATTTAAAAAAACTCAGTATCTTATTTTATTAAATAAATGATCGTGCACTAACGAAATCATCTAAACTCATTAAACCGGAGATTATAAAATAAACATTTTGCGAAATTGTCCAAAATATACATTTATTATATGAAAATATAATAATTCCAGATCTATGTAGCGTAAAATTAAAATTAGTGCGGATAGAGATCACTATTCAAACATTTGATTCAACCATTAGAATATGAGAATTGCGCGTACATTTATATAATCATTTATCAGTATATAATTCAAAATTCAAGAATCATAAAAGCGACATAAAACAGATAAAATATCAGAAGACGATCGAGTTGGAAGATAATGTTGAAAATAGTGATATACTTCGATTCGACGCTGGAGAAATGTACGATAAGTCACTCGAATATCTTCTACGATGAAAAACTGTTGCGATATATTCATCGTATGCAGTAAAAAATATAAATAATTTAAGACACCCAACCACCTAGAATATTATAATGGATCTTGAATCGTGTATCTCAATTTTGCATTTCATTTATGACATCCCATCACGTGTATTATTTATGACAAATTTTTCCTTTACAGCTTTTATATATTTAGTTCACGACCACACTTATTACTTTAATTCTAGGTCCAAAATGTACAATTAAAAAACTTAAAGGACATTCATTACCCGGCAGTATATTTCATAAAAATTCATAAAAAATTAATAAACATAGAAAAAATTATTAAGGAGAACACATTCTTATTGTGAAGTTGTAATTATTCCCGGTAGCGCAACAACAATATTTTTCGATAAAATTGATTTTACATTAATATCTTTCTAATTAATACATTTAATTAGTATTAAAAATATCTATGTTCTGAATAATTACAACTTCATAATAAGAATGTGTTCTCTCTAATAATATATAAGTTGTATCAATGTGTCCAAAAATTTAATAAAAATGAATTGTTAATTCTGGCGTTTGCTATCGGTTTACTCAAAGGTATTTGAGATTAAGTAAAAATAAAGTAGATGGCTTTCAATAACGTAACGATAGATATATTCATTTGAAAAGTGTAACACTTGGGTTCGAAAATTTGTCGTCAAAAGTACTGTCGCTGTAGCATAGTTGGATAATGCACCTTCCCCTGATTGGAAAGAGATTCAGGTTCGAATCCCGGTAGCGCAACAGGAATATTTTTCGATCAAATTGATTTTATATGAATGAATATTTTTCTAATTAATACATATAATTAGTATAGGAAAAACTATTAAATTGCAACTAATACGAGTATACCAAACATTATATACATACTAGTTTTTGCTGCGTAGTTAAAAAAATATAATACTATCGTCTGTAATAAAAATTTAAAATTCCAATGTAATTAATTATGGTACCTATATATTATGAATTATTAAAGATTTGTTTAGCAATTAAAATGATGATATAAAAATTTATTTAAGTTCATTTTTCTTTAGGATTGAATTACTTTAGTAAATTTATTGTGTTGAATATAAAGAGAAAAGATTAGAAGGTTAAAAGGATTCTTTAAATAAAATTATTGTACAGGTACCTACCTTTATATATAATGAACTAAAAATGCTCGAAAGAACGCACGAATTTGTTCGAAGCTGACTTACCTTTGAAGCAGGCGCATCCCATAATGTACCCCATCATTGGTGGCGAGGGGCGCGCCGCGGGACGCTAGCGGCCCGGCCCCCCGTCCCCGGGGCCTGCGATGGCCTTGTCCGGCGCCCCCGCCTCCGATCCCCCTCCGGCGCATTTCCAGCCGAAGATGTTCATCACGGGGCGCCGTTCCTCGCGCGAGACCCTTACCCTTGCTGCACTTCTGATACCCGGGTACAACAAGAGCATTATAGAAAAACGCATACGACCCAGATGTACAGCATTGTAGAAAATATTACAATCTTTCCACACCCAATTATTTCTTCAAAATAGTCAAATATTTTTTATTTAAAAAAACTAAAAAAATATTTTTATCAGCACTTTATTCAAAGAACACGCAACCGAAATCGCGTAATATTAAAAGCATAGACGCTTTAACTAAAATATCACTACCACAATCTGTGTTTACACAAGAGCACTTTAGTATTATTATTGTATTAATAAATTGTGAAATATTCCCCTCAAGAGCAAAAAATATTCAATTTAATATTGTCCTTTATATGCAAAGGCACGTTCTTAGCACTGTCTGATACAGATATATTTTCCTTTTGCCGGTCAAATCACCAAGTATTTTACATCTGAAGAGAATTATTTAATTAAACATAAATCTAAAATGCATAAGTAAAATGTTCGTTTTCTGTTTCTGTCACGTTTCGCTATATATAATGTGTTAAACTCACATAATTTAAATAACTAAAGAAGATAGTAAATGTACACTCAGAAATTTTCGGCAACGCTAGAATGGTAATGAATTTTAGAATTGTAGTTTAGAGGGATATCTAGCGAACTTAATCAATTTTTATTTGTTTTTAGGGGACAAAAAATAAAATTCGTGCAAAGTGTATAAAAGGATAAAATATCGCGAATTCGTAGATTTTCATGTTCGTCGCATAATAGAATATCTTCTAAGTTATATTCTTCGTGGGTTTTCGTCATAGCCAACGTTTCGACCCACATTTCAGATACGCCACGGTCACAAAGACGAAAACCAGAAATGTCGGCTACAAAAAAACGACCTAAGGAAAGTAACCCCAGGGAAATAACTTTATCTAGTGGTTTTAGATATTTCAGTATTCGTAAAAATAACTTTAATTCCTCCGCGTATTTTAAAAATAATAGCTTTTTAACCTCTTTATGTTTTGAAGTTTACCAAAAAATATTAATATAGTAATATGTTATATATTATTCAATATATGTTCGGTAATAAAAAATCCGCAATAATGTATTAAAAAATATTGACATAAATATCGATAATTGGTATATCCTACATATATCAATTTTCTTATGTCGCCCGTTTTGCATAGCAATACATATACCTACCGACAACTGTCTGTATCGCATGGCTATATAAAACAAACAAGATCTCCTGTCAATTTTATCACATCAAAGTGTTCGGATACCGCGACAAACAAAACAATTATATTACTTTGATATGTAACATAAACATAAACTCTAGCTCTGTAGTTTTAACGATGTACAATGTTTTTTTTCGTATAGGTAACGTCAAATGCTAAATTAATTTTAGTTATCGTGGCTGTTGTGTATTAGTGGCTGCTTAAATTATGAGCCACATTGACTGAGAAGCGGTCAAGGGAAGGGGACAAAACTGTCTGCAGAATCGGTGTAGTAATAATTATTGGCAAGTGTCGTGTTTTTGTTCATAATTTGTTATTTTGTAATTAAACATCATATCATGGGTCCAGGTATTGTATACTCTTTTTACATATATTATGTTCTGCATCCATAAAAAAAATCACGATTAAAGTGCGTCAAGGTTGAAGCCGGAATATGTGTCGCTATTCTGTGTGGAGGCACCACATTCGTGAAGCTGCGGAAATCTGATTCTCTGAAGTGGATCATCAAGGTAATGGAAAAAAGGGCCCATACGATCTAATCACTGAAGGGCTGTGCTATAGTTTATAAAGACAATTCTGGAGTTAATGCTCTCATTTAATAATATAGAAAATAAATTACAATCCAGGTTCTGTACACCAAATAATGGTTCCAATTCATCCCTTCAAATCAAGAAAGGTCAAAAGTTGATAAACTTAAATGCAAACATTCATAAGCGGGTAATTCGATCAGAAAACAATAATTATTAAATTACTTTGACCAATATAAGTCAAGGACCATTAACTCCACTCCGCAAAGGCCAATATTCATTAGATTAGACAAAGAACACAAACTGAACCAAAAAAATATATACCGGTTGAACAGCTGGCTGCTGAACTTTCGAGAGAACTTTCAATCAGCCAACAAGTGTTTTAGTTCAGCCCGCAATATTGACCGGCACTTTAACCGGCCATTATAAATAATCGCATACAGAATGAATGACAGAGCTTTTCATAATGTATTATATTAAATTTTTCACAAGTACCTACGCGTGGTAGAGGTTTCAAGGAAGAAGGAAGAAGACAATTAATTTCGCTGTGTAATTAAAAAGAAGAAGAAATATATTATCTTGTTTGGTTTACAGCTACATAATTTTAAATACTGAAATGAATCTTCATTATATGCCACTCACATATAAATTTTATCATTAAAATAACCACACACGCCAATATTTATTAAACAAGAGTAATTTGGTTGAGGCTAATTACGCCGTGGTGTTAGAATGCTCGTAATAAAACAATAAAATACTATATGGAATGTATAATATAAAAACTTAATCACCATTGATTCTGCATTTGCAATGCGGCAAATAAAACTAAATAAGTTAACGATTCAATAATAAAAATAACGGTTACATATTCCACCGCAAAAATAATAGCCATTGCGTGATTTATAGTAGTTACCTCGCGGCCAGCGGGTACACTGTCGAAGACATTGCAAAGCAAAATTCCATTTGCTTACAGATGTTAATGATGAAAAAATATTAAGCACGAAGATAAAAGTTTTTTAAATCTTCAAGGAAATCAAACCGCTGAATCGTAATCTCAATAGACAGGTAAACAAATCGAATTTTAATAGATTAATTTATTATAAAAACGAGCGTTGCTACGATCCGATAATCAATAATTATTAGGTAAATACGATATGTACAACTGCACCTTTTATATAAATCAATAGGCACATCTTAACGTACAAATGGTGCAGTTAACGTGCATTAGAGGAAAGGGGCGCAACCGAACTAAAGGTGCAAAAAGTGACACTAGTAACCCCGCGCGAAACGGGGGTTATTTGAAATAGGAAGCTTTAAATAAAATCCAGTCGGAAACGTGGCTTGAAATATTGAAATTCGAACGGGGCTAAAGACGTAAACCGTCGAGCGTGTGACAGAAACCCATGGCAACAGCGTTCCCCGCCATGTCAGCTGCCCGCGCACACGCTCGCCGTACGTAGGCGGCGTACACAAACACGGGCCGGCACTGCGACGCGGGAAAACACTGAAAATCTTAGACATTCCGATTTCAAATCACGATGACGATAATCGTCTCACAGTTCGGGATGTTTTACCGGCTGTCGTGCGTGGACCGGCGGTGCTAGGTTAGGTCGGAGCCGCGCGCCATTCGCGGGAACGGCAGTCACTGGCGCGGCCGCGGCGGGCGGGCGCCGCGCGGCCGGCCGCCGCCCCCCGCGCCGCCCCCGGCCCGCGGGGGGATTTGCACATGGAAAAATGAAACAACCCTTTCGGGCGGTGCGACGAGGAATTATTTTCCCACAAGACATTTAATAAATGCTTCTTTATCGCGCGCTACACACCGATGATTACTCGCGGCTTTGGTTTGTGAAAAGAAAAATAAATCTTCCAGTCGCGTCAAAGGGGGATCGATACATTTTTTTACGATACCGTCCGAGGAAATTCTCGGTAAAAAGTTTTCGGTCGAGAAAGCCTACAAGACCTTGTGACGGAAACTTTGTTTCTAGAGCCGTACTCGGAAGGGTGAGTACGAATGGCATACGGAGGCAACTTGAACACAACGTCTAATATTCAGCATATAACCTTATTTCGGACGATACATATTTTATACATAAAATTTATAACAATCAAATAGTTAAGTATATAAAAACAATAGAATTAAAGTGAAGATTAAAAGGTAAAATTATTATTTTTAAACAAAAAACCAATGCTTACACAAATAGACCCCTGTCAGATGCGATCACTGAGATCTCGAACCTATTTCACACAAATACTGTACCAATCTGGGCTACTTCTCGCCTCTGCCTGGAATACTTAATCACTACAACGAGATGTCATCCATTAACGCCATCCCGCATATGTTCTTCACGACACAGGCTCGGTATAAGAACGGAATTGTATTTCACATGCTTAATAGTCATTCGAACGTATAATATATATTTACTGTAAGCTAAATTCGCAATATCCATTATGAAACACAAAGAAATGTCGCATATCACATGATTAGACTTCATTGACCTTAAAACCCACGCACTTCCGTACCTGTGCGATAGTTTTTAAAATCTTGTATACTCTCCTCAATTGTCAATTAAAAATAACTTCTTTTTTTTAGTGTTTCTGTAGGTACTCAAAACCAAAAAAAGGTTTTTCCCCTAGTTATCTAAAAATGTTTTTTACATCATATGTCGTACAAGGACTATCTATCAGGGTTATTAACAACCTGTATTAATGTGTGTATTTAAAAATAAAACAATGCAAATTTTTCTGCAATGGTATACTACGATTTTGATTTCAATTAACGTAAAAATGAATAAGATGCATTAAGGTGAATCGGGGTAAGTGCGACATATCGACATAAAATTTGAACTGTTCTCAAACTTCATAAGATGATGCTATGCCTCCGATAGAAGGATCATTAACCATTTCTAACCAATAATAACCAAATCTTTAAAAATCCTGCATTTTAAAATCTGTGTAAAATATATGTAACAAACTGTCATTTTTTAGCTGTACAACACTTATATATTATGTCTAAATAATAAAAATCTTTTAGGATAACGAATATTGAAACCATTTTATGAAAATTGGACGCAGTTACCCAAAATGTGGGGTAAGAACATCTAGTTGTATTATTTCTGACAAATTATTAAAATGACAATGTCTGTACTGATCTGCTCAATGACAATATGAATTATTTATTTTGGTCCTTTTCAAAAAAATCTAGTAAAATTGATTTTACGGGGGAAGTGCGACACATAGTAATTGTTTTTGAATTTGGTTTAATTATTTTAAAAAAATAATAGTACTGTCTACACATCACTAATTGAGAAAGTCTCCATTAAAAAATATATGGGGTACCATACTAAAGACTGACTAGATTGCACTTACCCCGACTCACCTTACGTAATTCATGATAATTGCAAACTTGTATACTAATCGAAAATTATTTACCTACATTTAAAAATGAAACAATAAAATATATTAAAACACGGCAATAATAAATACCACGGAAAAATCCCGTTACAACATGTACGGAGAGGGTGAATAAGCTGACGAAAAACAGTCTCATTTTTGCTGACTTGTAAAACGCGAGGTATCTCGGGCAAATAATATTCCTCGCCATTATTACACGGAGCGCAGCCCAGCCGCAGTGGGGTAGTATCGGCGCGGAGCAGAGCAGGGAATCGGAAGCTGGTAATGAATATCGATTCATGGACCGCTGACCATCGGCAAGATAAAACTATCGCATGCTTACGGCACGCCTGACGAGAGCACTGCGAGGGTGGTCAACCGACAATTCGCATGAAACAGATATATTCAATTACGAAGACGAAACTGTACACTAATTAGGATAAAGTGACCGAAGAATAAATATAAATTGACAATTGAATTAATTTTAAATATTTACGTTAAATATTAAAACTTTTAAAACATGAAAATATGTAAACTTATTTGGTAAACGTAACGTAATGGTAACGCATTTTCCCGTAAAGAAAAAGTGTTAAGTTAAATTATATCGAAATCTGATAAGATCCACGGTAGTTATTGTGTCCACAAAACCCAATATATTGTAATCACATTGATCCTCGAATATTACGATCCAATATCCGGCAATTTTATTATCCGAAATGTACAATCTACAAAATGTTCAGCGTTAAGATTGAATTTTAAATGTGTTATTTTATAAATAAATAAGTTGTGACACAAATGGAATGAGATAATTCCTTCTTTGTGATTCACGTTGCCCGTTTTCTTTTACTTTTGTATCGGTCTCATGGGACTCAGAAGTCTATCATCCAAGTTATAATCACAAAGTGCCGTCCATCCCTTGAAATTGGCTTTATAGTTCAGTCAGCTGGGCACCCGCCTATCTCACAGGTCTATCTTGACAATATCCGCCCACCTATGTCTCGGTCTTCCCTCCGGACTTGATCCCATTGTCCATCTTAATATAAATATCTGTGTGAACGAGGGAGGGGACATACGGGATGTGGAAAGGCTGGAAGTAATTTGGGAGAGAAACAGGAATAGGGAACAGGGGGGCTGAAGGACCACCCAGAACCAGAAAACACGACCCACCTATAAAATGCTTCTTTAGGTATCTGGATTTTCCAATGGATTCACAGATCTTCTGGCTCTAGGACACGTACTCCGTTGTTCCGCAAGAAGTACTCTTGGACATACACTTCGATGATAGCGCGAAGTGTCATGCACAATAGCAAAATGTACAGGTAACGGCACGTACAGAGAGAAACCTAAACACACATAATTATATCAACCCCATACAGCAGGACGATAATTAACACAATAATCACAGTCTACCGTCCCACTGGTAAATGATTACTCTCAGTCCAAAGTTTCAACTCCAATTGATCCAAACAACCACAGAGAACACCAACCACAGAAAAATATCGTGTTTTGGTATAGGGGGAGGGAGTAATGAGTAGATAAACGACAGGAACTATTCTATATGTCGCGGTCATATTTGCGCAATACGGCGATTAGACGATCCATAGAATCTTGTTATAATGATCGAACTATATCCTTACTGCTTATTGCATGTTACATCTGTAAATGAGTACATAAAAAAACCTCTTTCGGTATAAAACAAATCGTATGTAAGTATGTTTTTGCCTAGAATTTAACACAGTCCAGAAAAAAATTAATATGAAAAAGTTTAATGAAATTTCGCAGACCAATAGCAGTCATTTGTTTTTCACAGCCTTTTTAAAATTTACTCGGATAATTTTGGTTCTTAACCAGAAACACTTTTTTGACGATTACCACTTTGCGCTGAGCACGAAGTATTTTTTGCCGCGTTTTCAGTTACGATTACAACTAATATACAGTTATGGATTACAACGAGTGTGCATGACTTGCATAAACCTTTCTTCTAGAAAAATCCAAAAAGGAATATTTTAAAAATACATATATTGTGTAGGAGAGAAAAAAATAAGGGCGTAAGTACACGTATAAACAATTAATTACGAAACATTGTGTGTACTTTTGAAATAGGTAGACACAATAAAAATATTTCGTTATATAAATTAAGACATTTTCAGAAAAAAAATACTTCGACAAATTCGCTGGCTATTTTAACGGTAGGTACTCGGAAAATATGTTTCGGACCAAATTATTTCGAAACCCGTCATAAGAAACGGAACTAAAATACGGATATACGCGAGGATAATATATTACATTTCTTGCGAGAAAGAACACGCCACCGGTAAAAAAAATATGACGTTATAGAATTTATGAACGTTACTGTCAATATCCATAGTATTTTTAATGATTTTACTGTGTTTATAAATATACCGTATATTTGTAACGGAACAAATCTTAAGGGTTGATTAAATTCCTCGAAACCGTTTCATAAATAAAATGTAGAGTTATTCGAAAGAAATCCACATTTAGAGGGTGTAAGTGCCGCATATTCTGGAGAAATTATAGGCTTTAAGGGAAATAGAGTTTGAGAGTATGGGCAACGATCTCTAAATATCACTCAGGGAAATGAAACGTCCAAGTTGAGAACGATCACTTGAATTAAACGAAATTCTAAAACATGAAAACTTGACTTTTTTCATTAATTGCAAAAAAAAAAATAATAATAATTTAACAGAAAGAATATTTAAAGTAGAATATATTTTTACAGTAGGTAAAATTTGCTACGTTAGAAATAGTGCGTTAGAAAATTTCGTAGCATTTTAATAAACTGTCACTTTTACGATACTCGATCGATACTTTGGAGCCACCGACTATCAATCCTGGTATCTCTCATATACTAGCTAGTAGCAGCGGCGTGCACTAGGCATGGACTTAGGTTATGCTGCTAATATCGATAATTATTATTATTAGAGGTTGTATTCACACTTTCGGAAGCATGTTTTATGTAAGTATACCTATGTTAGTGTATATTATTACTATAACTCTTGGGAAGTTTTTCAAGTTATTGATTAAAGCATTTAAAATATGTTATGATATAAAATAATACCACGTTTAAAGTGTACTGGAAAGCATACAGTCAAGTCCACTTCAAAGACACACTTGCGGCGTTTTGTAACACGTCTGTTAAAGCGAAGACGTGTATTCAGACCACCGCGCTGTGCGAGAGTTGCGTTTATACGTCTGGGACAGTTTTTTGAAAAAACAGTTGATCAGCTTTATTAGTTAATTTTAAATTCTTCCACTAGTTAAACGACTCTAGTTAGCACGTTAATATGATAACTGAATTATTTTCGTGTAGATCTACATATTTAATACATAATGTCAAATAAATATTTAATTTACATTTATTTAACAAAGATTATAGTTATGCATAACTCTTTTGATTGTATAGAGTGCACACCCCTGGCTAATAGTTACACTACCATCTTAGCCGTTCCCCCAGTAGACTGTGGTGCCAAATTGTCATATAAGTATATAATATTGATTTTTTGTGTTAGAATTGAATATATTGATTTATATTTTTGATAAAGCTATGTACCTATTTTATTATATATACATTTTTAATATCAAATTATAATGCTTTCTCACTATTCAAACTACAAAACATGACTAGATGTTAATGTATGAAATTTTGTTCACTGGATCAATGTTTAGCTAATTCTAAAATCAACGCATGCCTAGAATCAATGAAAGCACTTAAAATCAAATAAAAAATTTCGCTAAAATTATTTGATTTTCGACCCATCATTGGAATATTAACTGGATTAACTACCATCGCTGAGAGAATGGTAAGAAAGATATATGACGCAAGTGTTAATCGCACCAGAAATAGTCCACGAAAGACTTGATACTGGGAGATGGTCATGTTAGAAGCCTCAATAATCGACGAGCTTGTGTGAGAAGATGTCTGAATGTGGATGAGGCGAGAACAATGTCAGGACAGAAGAGTTTGGCGCTCTAACCTATCTGCCTATCTCCGCGGAGAAACGGTGTGATAGTAACTTAGACTCGATTTAAGGGATGTACTATTAATAAGCAATGCAATAAATGTATATGGAAGCAGAAAAAATAACAATCCATAAACATTCTTTATAATAATATTTCTAGATTACACGAAAATCGCAAAGTGCTTTGTGACATTTTTAGAAGCGATTAAAATCGTACCCGTGTACCGAGAAACGAACCCGAATAAAAGCGAGGCGATTTTCCAACTGACTGTTTTGCAATATTATGTCGAGAAATTATTCCATTTGCATAATATATAATAAACTTAACCCCTCAACGTCAAACAAAAAGCCTGCCGGTGGAGTTGTTACATCCATTGAGAAATTTACGGGTTAAATTTCATCCCTGATCCCGCTGGAACTTTCGGGGAAGTCCGCGCCCGATATCAGCGTCGGGCGGTACAGCTGTTGGCGGCCGTTCATCGGTGATAATAGGCTCTTGTTTACCTGGAGTAACTTATAGCTGTACTTGCCAGGAACCGGGAACCAGGAACCTGATATCAAAAGTTTGCCGGCGTGATCCTTATATTGAGTAGGTACCGGCGTCGATCGATACAAAAACCTGGCATTGTACGGATCCAGTCCTAGGCTGTTGCATATTTGCGATTAATATCGTGAAAATTTTAAAATCAATACGTTCATTCTGTGTTTGCTTTATTTCCAATGTGTCGACGTTTAAAGGAGTTTTAAAAAAATAATTTATCAATAAAAATTTGATTAATAAATGGAATGCTTGATTTTGATAAATACGATCTGATGGATTATACTAAAAAATCACATGTTTTAAATTAATAAATCAAGCATTTATAAGCTATAAATATAACGTTATATATATATATATTCACCAATTCTCACCCCTCAATCTCCATTTTTAAAAGTTGTATATATGTTAGTACGTGGACTCGCTTCGAGTACCACTACACCATCGCCATCTATATGATTTGATAATTAATTTTTCCTTGAAACAGCATATATGTCAACTCAATGAAAATCTGATTTTTAATTACCCCATATTTCTATATATCTTCCATTAAATATAATAAAAATAGCTTCGTCTTTATGAGGTATCTGATATCTATTTAATAACAGTGTCTTTGTAGGTAAAAATTTAGTAATTGTGTTCTCGGAAATATTCAAATATTGCTGAATATAAATATATTATATTAATACAAATTAAATGTATCGATCAGTAAGACATATCGATAAAAAGAATTTATCAAAAAAATATTTTTGTTGCCACCCGAACTCGAACCAGAATCCCTTCCTATCCGGTGAAGTGCGCTGACTTATTACACCACGTCAACATTGTAAGTTATGGACAAATTTTCCAACTTATAAGTTGCACATTCAAATTGATACATCTAGTATTCCATTATTTGAAGGCATTCCATTCTACTTTATATTTTACACATTTGAGTTAAATCAGTTAGGAGACTCCAGAATTAAATGAGTTAATTATTTCTATAAAATTTTGGAAACATTAATACAACTTATATATTATTAAGAACACATTATTATTGTGAATTTGTAGTTTTTCAAAACATAGTTCTGTGATATTTTAATATAAATTAAATGATTTTATTTGAATATCTATCAATAAGAAATATATACAGATAAAAACAATTTATCGAAAAAATAAAGATGTATGAATATGAGATGATGAGGTAGCGAGAGAAAATTGTGTGTCAGGACAGAAGAGTGTGGCGTTCTATTATCTCTGCTTACCCCAGCGGAGAAACGGCGTAACGGTAAGTTAGTTAGATGACGTCATTACCCTACAAAATGACACGTGTTTTAAAATAATCTGTCGTTTTCAAGCCGAGTTCAAATAGTCCAATGGAAAACGATGCTTGAAACATGAAATATAATTCCCGTAATTCAGAGTAAACATCGGCAGAGTGGTGTCTGAGAAAGGAATTTTATTGTTTTTCGCACTTGCGTTTACATTGGACGGCCAGCCGGGAGTGTTGAGGTGCAAGCCCTAATGGCGCCATTACTACGCGCCTGCGTTAATGTAAATGTTTTACAATCCTGACGAGAGCACCATTCTAAGTGAGCGAGAGTAAATGAAAAAAAATATTAAAGAAGAGTAAAAAAAACAACGTCAATACACAATGGCGCTATACAGGTGTACGTACATAGCATGGGCGAGCGCTCTATACATATAAAAAAAAGACGGGCATAACTTAATTTCCGGGAAATAACAATCATTTATGACAGAGTAAAGTATGAAGAAATTAGAAAAACTGAATAAGATTAAAAAAGATTCGCTGAAGTAGTTTGGTCATATGGAACGGATGAATGAGGAGAGAATGCTAAGACAGATATATGACGCAAGTGTTGATGGCACTAGAAATAAAGGACATCCGCGGAAGATTTGGCACGACCATGTGACCTATATGAATGTGGATGAGGCGAGAATTGTGTATCAGTACAGAAGAATGTGGCGCTTTATCCTCTCTGTGTTGAATTCGTTCCGCTTCCGCTGAGGTATCGAGTTGCTGGCATAAAGCTGCGGCTAGAGCTCAGCACCAACTCTCTAGTGCAAGCGGAGCTCTCATGGAAAGCTGGCTCCCCGACCAAAGAATGGCAACGACTTCAGAATAGCTACAGACACAACAATAGCCGTGACTGAAATGTAGTATTTATATTTTGTAATATATATGTGTGAGAACTTTTTTTTTTTTGTTTTTCTTTTCATAACATAAATATTTTTTTGTTACTTAAATGTATTATCTTTATGGCGATCGAGTCTTCATAAAAAAAACAATAACGCTGGAATAAACACATTATTATTATTATTATATATCTGCTAATTGATATTGATAAATCCATTGACAAGATCATAGTAGATTTCTGCCGCTCGTCATGTGTTTGGTTTATTTAGTAATTTATAAAGTATAGTAGAGATTAGCAAACATTTCTAACGCTGGAAATGGAAAAGTCGGGTAGTATTCGAATAGGCGAAAAAATATTTTGAATGCGGAATTTAGCTTGTTTTGGGCTTTCGACCAGAAAGATGTTTATAGTAAAGTGGGTTGCCATATTAAAAAATGGGTTATGCGGTTTCGCGAGCGGCGTTCTCGTTCCTAACGAGACTTTTTTTACCGACGACAGAGGAGAGTGCGGAGCGGTCTGATTGCGCGGCTGAAATTTATTCTGGAAACTTCTGAAAGCTGCGACTGAGCGGAATACTACGAAGGTGAAGTCAGCATTATTGTCTGACGATTTCACCAGAAAAAAAGTAAGGTTTGTACATAATTATTAATCGATGAATCGCGATTCATTTGTTAAATATAATTTCAAGACCCGCGATTATTTTCAACGTTGTAGATACAGATTTTTACTAAACATAAATAAAGATTGTGGTTTAACTATAAAACTGTCAAAGACCGTTTCATTGGTTGATCATAATATTACAAATATTTTAAAATAAGCGCAATATAACGAAAAACTTTACAGTAACAAAATAAATATAAAATTTAAAAAAATCTTTAAAAACATAAACATGAATCATAGCCCTGTACAGTGCTATGCTTCGTATACTTCAGATAATAAGACTGAAAACCGAATAAAATGAGGTTTCAAAGTCTACTGGCCGTGAGAAAAGCATTGAAAAATACGTCATGAGATCTTTTTCAATAGGTAGTATTTCCACCGAAACCTATCTATTTGTGCCGTCGAAATGTCCCGATATTTTATGTGTAGTATTCGTATGTTCGAGAACGAAATCGTTAATTGTGTCGAGTCGACAGCAGCCAGAGTGTTGAGCGGGGAAGAGGGTAAAAGAGGGGGAAGAATAAGGGGGAAGTGGAGAGAGGGAGATAATATTTTACTTGTTTTCCTTTTTGTACCCGAGGAGCACTAAGCGATATTAAAATGGGACGATTTACAATGAACAACAGGAACCCCGAACCGCGGGAATGTAAAAACATTGTGTTGCGGGCGGTTTGCGGCAACCAAATGAGGTATGTATTCGGATCATCTAATGTATTTCAAAGAATGCTCTATTTTTACATCTTTACATTTTCTGTATTTCATAAAATGCTCTATTCTCATCTATATTGCATTTACCATCGGAAAGGTACACAACACCGACCAATTAGGACATCTGAAATGTCATCTTTGAACATTAATCAATACACAATATGCCGAAACCATATTGCAAAATTCTTCCAAGTATTCCGGGCAACTGTGGACGGAACAAGAAACGGCGGACAGCACGTAAAACGTGGCGTAACCAAATGTGAGATATGGTATTGTCGGAAGCCTTAAAAAGCGGAAACGTGTGGAAGACTCAAATACGCGTGACAACATTTAAATTTGTGAAGAAAAACTGAGCCTAGATAGAAACGTAACGAAACGTATTGTACAACCTTCGTAAGACGTTTAGATTTCAACCAATGACGGTCAAACAGGGATGGGCTAGAATGAAATAGGCCCCTTGTTAAATTAAGAAAAAACAATATTCTCAGACTAAATCGGTACCTAACTACAATTTCTATAGATTATATAAATGTATTATGAAACAAAAGACTTTGTTGCCTTTTGAAATTTTTCGTAAAGTACATTTATTTCGGGTGCAAAATAAAAGAGAGCAGTTTTTTATTTGTCTATGGTTTAACAATGCTTAAAAATACTAATGTTTGATATACAGCAATACTTACTAATCATACTAATCGAGGAACTAACTATTGTACATACAAAAAACTATAATTGGTTCCAAACAATATTTTTTTTCCTATTTTTAAATAAATAAAACGACGGTAATATATTCAAAAGTATGTATGTACATATGTATTAAAAATAATCAAAGAAAATCAAAATCAGGGGTTTAATACTTTCAATTCAAATGTTTTTATTTAAAAATGCATTTTTTATTTCCAAAAAATTACAATAACGATGTTAACACTTTTTTCTTTTTTGGTTATTTCTCCTCATACATTTCTTTGTAGCAACGAATTGCATTGTATAACGTTGTAAGGCTACGTTAGATATTGGGATCAACTTCCATAACACTTTTTCAACCATTCCAGTAATTTTTTAAAGTTGTTCAGCCGTTAAGTCTCATGTGATCCCTCAACACAGTAATCGTTGTCTAAGTTGTTCTCCCGTTCTTGATTAGCTCATTGCTCGACAGTGTTAAGAAGTGTTTCATTATCGAGCTCGTTCGTGTTAGATTGAATGCAATCAATAACGTTGTCAGAATCCAGAATCAATTGACGATATACGTTTTCAAAAAAGAGGTGAAAAACCAAAAATTTGCGTATACTAATCATTTTATGTATTCATTTTTTTAGGAAATTTATCAAGAAAAACTTTTTGGTAGGATTTTTTATTTTTTTGTTCAAGTAAAAAATTCACCGTCAGCGGCGTAACTATTCCGATGCATTGCATTGGGGCCCACTTCAGATATGGAACCAAAACGCCCTACAATGCATTTGGCATTGATATTTTCACTTTTTCCAGCGTTAATGGTATATCCACAGCGAGAATTATAAAATATAAAAAAAGGTTTTTCACGTGTATTAAAAAAACTCGTGATGTGTGTCCCGCTAGTGTGTCGGGTTAGGGACCAGAGACCAGATCATCGCTGTAAAGCGAAGCAAGTATTTTTTAAATTGCAAGTGCATATAAATGCCTAAGAACACTTCGGTATATTTTTTTTCTTGAAAGTGTGAATATTATGAGAAAAGTGAATAATTTTGTTCTTACAAATTAATCGATAAACCATATAGTACTAATATTCATATAAATTATTCACAATACTCATTTGGAGGGGGGCTCTTTTACATTAACCATTGGGGCCCAATTTTTGTAGTTACGCCACTGATTGATGTATATTACTTCCAGAAGTTCTTAGGTATTCAACGCAACACTTTTGTGAACGATGCTTTAAAGGATTATCCTTTTACTGTAATTGTGTACAGTTTTGAGAACAGTTCCTAATATTTTTGACTTTACACCATCATATATTAAGGAGAACTTCAGTTTCAACCCAGTGTTTTGAAAGAGTTTTGAATTAGAACGAAAATAACCTATTTCTGCGTCAATCTTGGAACTCTTCACTCTTGCAATCTAAGGTAAATAAGTACATTTTTCAGCTATTGATATTAATTATTTGACGGTATATTGCGTATTGTTACATAATATAAATATATTAAGCAACATTTGATTACTTTAATAATTATTGCGTATAATTATATAAGAGTGATAAAAAAAAATCCGCCCCTTCCCCGGAACACCGCGAATAGCTCTGAGATAAAGCGAGCCCCTTGTTAACGTATTGGCATCCCACCGCTGCGATCAAAAATACCAAATGTTGAAGGAAAGATAAGAAACCCAAGACTATAATTACTGAACCATCAGTTGCATCTCTTGCAAACACAAAAATGCTGACAAAAACTTAACCCCTAAATAAATGCAGTCTATACCTACGTCCGAACATCTCCAATCGGTAAGCAGTTTAAAAATATATAAACATCGGTTGATGTGGCGAAATAACGCGTTTATCCGGATAGAAAATGGTATGTAGATTTTTTCCGTATATCTTTCTACTTGATTAATTTAATTCGTATTAAATATATTTCCAACTATTCCCCTGGATAAATATTCTCATTCGCGGTGCACATATCATCATTCCATTTAGCGGGCCACTCCACAGGGTAGTTATAAATGAATTTATAAAAGGCCCGTCCATTTGTCAGGGCCGGGAAAGCCGGGTGGCAATGGCGGCCTCCGCCGGGGCGGCAACCCTGGCGGCCGTTTGTCAAAACAATTTATTTATTCTGGGGCCCCGGCAACGCGAGACTCCATTTTCCCGTCCATCAAACAATCAGAACGGCCGCGAATAAATTGCTCGCTTTAATTCAAAACTTGCCGGAGCCCGATGTAATGCGGGACAGGAAGAATAAATTAAAGAAAATTTGTAAAAAAATTATTTCTGGAAAGAAAAAAATAACTGTAATTGAAAGTCTTTTTAACGGTCGTGTTGTCAACCACATTTAAGTGCGGCGAATTTGATTCTTGGCTTTTAGCTATCTTGATAAAAAGTCAGTAGGTATAATCTCATATTTGTATCTCTTACATTTACATGTTGTTTTATTGTTCATAAACATATTTTTTAAATTATTCTTATTAATTATGTTAAGATAATTACGTTGTTTAGGAATGAGTGGGTGAAAAGGTGAAATTGAAATAAAGTACTTATCTGCAATAAAATCAATATGATCAAGCTATTATATATCGCACCCCTAGTTAAAAACTGTAACAACTAAGAAAATGTACTTTTAATTTTCACGACAAAACTTTGTACTACACGCACGTGGAGTTATTTTCACTACTAGTTATGAGAGGTCAGTCCCTCTCGAGAAATACGAGAATAAAGGAACATCGCCGCTACCAAAAAAATAACAACATCTCGGAATTTACTAACCACATAATTTAAACAAGCTATTAATTAGTCATGGACTAAAACTTTTCTATTCGGTACCTAATAAAAGATTACAATGAACAATTTGGAAACCTTTGAAATACAAAAGAATTTAAATTTAAAGAAAACACTAATTAATAACATAGCATTCCCTAACACTTCGCCTTTACCGTCCATATTCCCGTTAACGACCGAAATCTACCCCCTCTCCACAAGCCCCGCCTCATTGCACGAATACACTACAATACTGTATTTAGTTTAGTTATCATTTGATGATGAGAAGGAATGCACCTCTCAAAACTAGTAGTGAAAATAACCCATCGTGTGTGTAGTACAAAGTTTTGTTGTGAAAATTAAAATAATCATGTTACACCACATACTAACCGCCATGTCAATTAATGATAAGAAAATGTAATTTTGAGATAAACGACTTAAAATCTTTTGATGTAATTATAAACTCTAAGAAAATACAGTATGTATCTCTTTATTTTCTTTTGTCGGGTAATAAATATGTAGAGATATAAAGTATGTCAATTTTAAAATACAATAACTTTAATGAGTAATTAACATAATTCCTTACGTTTTCAGACCAAACTAATGCTCAGACTCGGAATGGTTCATTTTGAGTTGTATTACTCGTCGAGTAGAAACAAGGTAAGTTTTTCAGATTTTCGGTTATTCTAATATTTCACAGTTTTTTAACTAGAGATGCGTTATGAAATAACAAGGTCAAATATGGTGACAAGTCTTTTGTAACAATATTTAATATAATTATACATTATTTAATATTATATAATAATTATATATTATTTAATACAATATAATTTCGCTACACACAAAAGGTAAACGGATCAATACTAAAAAATGAAAAGAATACCTAAAACATTAATTTCAAGAAGTGTTTCAACTAACACATTCGATACTAATTAATCTACTTATCTTAGTTAGTTAAGACAATTTATAAACATATTCAAGAACCATTGTAACCGCATCGGTCAGATAATTAATAAGAGATTATAAAAATAGCACAAAGTTAGATCTGTAATGCTTGCGACTTCACTTACAAACAATATTAAAATATAACTTCTAAATGAGAATCTTGAGTTACCCCACTCTGGACAGTAAATTAATACGATAATTAAACGCAACTTTTAGCCAGGCGGGTAAATCACCATCCACCCCAAATATTTTCAGTGTGCCAATATAATATTTTAATAAAACAACATCAAAGGCTTTTCACAAATCCGTACAAGCTGAGTCAAATCGGAGTCCGCCTGATGCGAATAAATTTAAAATAATTAATTTACAAATCACGTAACAAAAATTCAACCATTTACGAGTATTAGTAGACTGTAAATCATACATTATACACTGTAAGGCTAAGTAACACAACTAAAATATAAATCGTTCAAAATATCACATTATAATATATTATAATGCAAATTCGCATTTAAAAGTCAAGATAGTGAATACTTTATAATATTTTCTTCACAACATGCAAAGCAGAAAAGATTTTTTTTATGTTAGCGTGTTTCGACACAAAAGACAAACTTTGGATGTATTATTCGAACTATAAAAAAGAAAAATCGGATATCACTATAATAATTTTAACGCCGATATAATGAAGCCACAATGTAAGTTGAAAACTTACGTAGAATAAATTTAATAAGATTATCAAGGCTAAAGAAACAGCTATGAGAGCAGTCTACTGGCAATAGAGATCCTTGGTTCAAGATTAGATGGTTTAGATTAGATGATTAGTTTTGCTTTATTCAAATTGAAAATTTGAAATAAAATAAGTAATAATGGTGTAACAAAAATACTACTATCGTATATACAATTATTATTATATTGAAACAAATATTTTTTGAAACGTAATAACTTTAGCCTATCCGCGACAATGTAAATTAACCCTGTCGAAATGTTAGCCGATTTATATAATTTTAAAAACAAATTCAAATATATCTATTACGGCAATAACTTATCAATACATACATAAATTATCACTATCACAGTCAGAAGGTGATTCGTATCAAAGCCTCGGGTCGTTTCGCGGATATTAATGCCCCAAATTACTTTTACAATAATAATTCTTCGCCCATAGGGCACCACACGGTGGTTAGATACCAAAGTTGGAGTCTAATTCTGAGTAATTTTCATAGCCCAAGTGCTCTGCTTAACTTATTATATCGAGATTCGTAAAAATACGTAAGGTGATAACAAATTTCCTCTTATTGTTAATAAGAGGAAATCAGAAATTAAATATATGGCTTTAATTTTTATTTTTTTAAATTGTGTTAATACTTTCATACAAGGATTCATGGGTGCGCTAATAATCATGCATTTTTAATCAGTTAACGTTTAATCTGTGTTAAAGCAGTTGTGAGATGATAATATGTGTACTAAGACAATCATGAAGCAGATAAGACAAGAGTAATTTAAGGTATGCGATGAGAAGAGATTGAATAAGAAATGAGTTAAAGAAAACGAGCCACTAAATTGACAAAATTCAACAATTAAGTCAGATGACGACACGCTTGTGAATATGTCGCCAGTTCAGTATAATCATCAGTTGTAGAATTGGTTTAATATTAGTTGTATGTTTTAATAATAGTAGGTAATATCAACATAAACTGTAAGGAATAACTGTATATGAAAAAATCCAGGACTAAAGATGAATGCAAACAAGTTATTCCGGCGCAATCTGTAATTCATTAAGTAAAAAAAATATATATATTATCTGGGATCACAACTTTCCAGACACCTGGTAGGTATATGAAGAACACAATTATTTATTCTCTCCTCAAAATGTATTATTTTAAAATAAAAAACAGTATTTTACCGTCGAGACCGTCCCAGGAGAAAACATTAATTAAGAAACTGAAATACTGCTGCAGTAAGACCGCATATTTTATCGCCCACAATTAAGAACAAAAGACACTTTCATAATATATGGCGACACTAAAGCTTACGGCGCAATTAATAGAAAGACTAGAAGCTCCGACCGAAATATACGATTATGCTCATATCACTCGGAAATCTGTACGAAAAAAATACGGGCGGCAACCTTAGACAAAGCAGCTTGACGAAGTCATTACATTATGGAAGAGTCTGGAAACTCTGACCGGGCCCTAATCAGTCCCGAGTGGCTGGATTCCGCAGCGGAGGAGGAGGCTCGCCGTCTTTGTTCGGCGGTGAGCATTACGAAAATCTAAAATAAACCGAAAGGGCTTTCGGGCTTTAAACGACCGCTAAACTTTTCAATTGAAAATAACCTCTCGGTAGCCAACTGCTATTTATGATATCTGGAATGGTTTAATTAGCATCGTAAGAAATGTTTTTGCCAAACTTGGAAAATGCACTTAGAAAATGGAGAGAAATTTTAAAACTCGTAAATTTTAATACCTACAGCATAAATTGAGTGTTTTGTTGAATATTCAAGTTGATTAAATACTTCTTTTTTTTTTCTCCTTTCCTCTCGCCTTTATTTCAACCGTTCGGAATCAGCAATATGTATATAAACTATACAACAATTTTATTTGAAATATGTGTTACTTGTAATTTAAAAAATGTATATTAATAATAAACGGATAACGTACAAGTTGTGTGCAGGAAATAAATTATAATTAAGCCATCCAGTTTTAATATTAATAATAAAATAAATAAAATTTTGCAAAAATGTTAAACATCAATTAAAAAAACAATATTAAATTCAATTGATGTTTGAATAATGTTTATATTTCTTAATTTTTTTTTAAAACTTGATGTGATAAGAATAAATAGATAATATAAATAATTTACATGAGTATTATGTTACTAAATAATATATAATAAACAAATATAAATGCATCTTTTTAAAATATTTAATGCAAATATTTAAACTAGACATTCCATTTGTTCTGTCTGAATTTTATTTCTTATTATTTGCCTAGTAAATCAATCCCTAAATAATTTAGGTCAATTAATTAGTACCTGAAAAAAATACTGCAATTGGCTCTCTTACTGTACTGGTACACATCGCTGCGCCTATTTACTAACTGTGTATTTTCTCCGGTAATTTAACACAGGCAATATAAATAAATCTGTGAATGTCTCAGACGCGTGTATCATACCACCCCTGCAGATAATATTTTCCTTTGGTTCGCCTCGCCCGTCGTATACAGATTGTTGCACGTTTTGTTTTAGTCTCTTCAAACATCGTTTGAATTTTATTTATTTTTGGCATGTGTTTGCTTTGTGGAAAATTTATATTTTTCTACAATTGTTATACTTTAAAATTCTACAACGCACGCAATAATGATTTTTCTAACGGAATACAATTTGAGATAAATGGAGATTGCACTTGCACACTTGCACGTACACTTGCATGTACACTTGCACTTACAGAGTATCTGCAGAGATCATATTTCCCCAAGGTCTTAAACGAAAATGGAAACATTTGTAAAACGGAAAAGCAAGTCAGCGTCTTCAGATTGTGCTCTGTTCAAAATAGATGACATCGGGTACTAGTCGTCATCTAACATCAGTTCCAATTATTTCTCACTGTTCTACGGAGCCGTCGCGTGGCGCAGCCGTATGCTGAAGAATAAAGGGTGTAATTGGAAATATTAATTTATTCAAAATACCGATATCTTGACTAACTTATTTATGAAACGGAGTACTAGAACGAACGCACGTCAATATTTTATGGTATAGGTATATTATATTTACATAGCAAGCCACAGCTGGCAAAGCGCCTGGTGTGTGAATATAAGACCGACTCGGATTCCAGAACGTATTTTAGTAATTGTATTAAACACGTGATCCTTAAACAAAACAAGAGGGGGTGTACGATTCTGTCGTAAATTGTAAAGTGGCACATTCTGCGGTTGCCGTCCTCGGCATTTGATTTTAAACGGGTGATTTTAAATTAATTGTCCTTTTGTTTTGATCATATTCATTTATTTATAATGGTCGCGTTGAAAAAAAGAGGAACAACAAATATCCTTGAATATATAAAGCGAAACGCAAAGAAATATTTATAAGGAAACAGTGAAAAACAAAAGGAGAAAGAGAAAAACAAGATTATTAAGAAGCAAATGCTTATATTAAAATATTATTTTAAAAATGACTCCGCACTTGTGTCAATGAAGGTCAATTCCTTTAAAACAAAAAAAAAAATGTTTTTTTTAAAAATTGAAATACCACTGCATTGCGCTTTAACACAAAAAAGGTTTCATTGTCTTTATGGTCTTATCGAATTTACGTTATTATTCGTTTTTAAACACTCAAATCCGGCCAAAGAATAACAGCAAAGATTTATTACAATCAGCTGGATCGCAAGAACGAAAAAAAAAAAAGAAATATAACAGCCTGCTTTTACGAATCGTAATCACATGTTTCATAAATTATGGATCGAATTTTAACGGTTCGGCATCTAGCACACTCTACTTCCCGTTCTGAAGATATCCTCTCCAGATCCATCATCTTATCCATCTTGCTCCATCGTATACCCATCTTATCCATCATGCTCCATCGTATACTCATCTTATCCATCTTGCTCCACCGTATTCCCATCTTTTCCGGTCAACGCAACATGATCGTAATTTTTTTTTAAAGTGATGAAGAACTTATTATTAAGGAGTATTTTAATTTCAAAGCATTCAACAACACCAGGGCGTGCGTAGAAGATGCATGAAAGAGGACGAGGTGAGGAGTGGTGTCCCGGGACAGAAAAGTATGCCGTTCTATCCTCTCTACCTACTCTTTCGGAGAAACGACGTGATGGTAGATTAGTTAGTATAAAAATTCATAAAATTCACTTAATTAATTTAAAAAACGAAATATTTTTGAATTCGAAACCTAATTATCGTGACGTTTCAAGTACTGAAATCGTTATTTACAGGGGCTTTCTTCTACCTATATTTTTTCGGTCGTAATAAAGCAATTACTAAGTGACTTGACAGCAGACGACTTAAATAACGGATTTTCAATATATAAAATGAAATTTTACAAAAATTAACACCAATAAAAATAATACATTTAGAAGAAGTGACTGATCCTCTCTAGTACGCTTTAAATTAATTCAATTAATTTTCTGATAAGTCGCCATTATTAAATTGCGGGAAAACGTGGGTGGTACCTTCGATAATCTTCTGAGATTTTTTTTATTACATAAGACGCACACATATGTAAGTAATCTGATTTATGCCGCCTGGAGCTTTGGGAAGAAATCCGTGAAAACGTCCATAATGTATCCCGGATATCTGAACTCGGGGGACACACTATTTATTCTACTTTACGTTTAAACCAATACCGAGTATTTTACGGCTTCTTTCGCTATTCGTAAATTTGAGTTTACAATCATTGGCGCTTACATATTATATTATATGGCATGTGATTTGGCGTTAAATTTTTTCCACTTTTTCTTGCGAACAAGGTTTGAAATTATAAACAATTTTTAACAAATTATTGCTTTTAGTTTTAAAATATATAGGGTGTAACAGACCTAGTGCACAATATTTTATGGGTGGATACCTGACCAAATTACAAGTCGAAAATATTGAAGGAATGTGTGTCTAATCTCAACCATGTCAGAAATATAAGCATTTAAAAAAAAACGTAATTTAATTATGTGATTATTTCGATTAATTGAAATATTTTATTGAATACAAAAAAATAGAGTTCATAAAATTTCGAGCGGCCAGACTATTTTTTGTTACATGATTAAGGGTTCTGATATTTATTTCGAAGTACGTAGACTTAAAGCTTAACATGATTTTGTAAAAATTACAACAATAATATTTTCATTAATAAGGAGAACACATTGTTATTGTGAAGTTGTAATTATTCAGAACATATGTCTGTGATGTTTTTAAATACTAATTAAATTTGATTTGATTAAAAATTGATTTTATATGAATATCTATATAATTAATACATTTAATTAGTATTTAAAAACATCACAGACCGTCTGTTCTGAATAATTACAACATCACAATAAGAATGTGTTCTCCTTAATAATATATAAGTTATATCAATGTGTCTAAAATTTAATAAAAATGAATTGATAATTCTGGGATCTGCTATCGGTTCACTCAAAGGTTATTTGAGTTTCCGTAAAAACGATGTACATGGCTTTCAAATAATGGAACGACAGATGTATTAATTTGAAAAAAGTATAACATATAGGTTCGAAAAATTGTTGTAAAAAGTACTGTGTGTTGTAGCAGTCGGTTAATGCACTTTTCCCGGATTGGAATGAGATCCAGGTTCGATTCTCGGTAGCCCAAAAACAATATTATTCGATAAAATTGATTTTATATGTATATCTTTATAATAATACATTTAATTAGTATTTAATAATATTTTCCGTAGCGGTGCAGAATTTGCAGATATACCTTGAACATTTTTGACTCGTGATTTAGTCGGGTATCCACCCATTAAATATTATGAACTAGCTATGTTACATTTGTATATATACGAGTATTAATAAGGCTTCCCACTTGCTGCTGTAAACATGGTATTCGAAAAATGCGATTTCATTAAAGGGAACAAAAAAATGGAAGCGGTAAACAAGGAAAACGTTTCTCAATGTATAGGTACTACGTACTGAGAGAATGTCACAAATTACATGCCAATTGTGAAATTCGTACTTCCAAACATATTATGTCTATGCATTCGTAATACGATTACTTGTATCAGAAATATGAAAACAATTGAAATATCTAATTCTTTTATGATTGTTTTGTGTTTGGAAAAAGCATACTCCTTCATTAATAAAAGCAAGTATTTATATTAGTATAGTATTAATAAAGTAATCAAAAATAATTCATTAAATAGTGAACCTACACGGAAAAAATAAACGCGTGTGAAGCTAAGTAAACACTAGGCGAGCGGCTTAACCATTAGACCAACAAGCACAAGCACATACTAATTTTTAAAAAAACACGATAAATTTGATAAAATAAATGCTTTTATTTTACATTAAAAGAATATAATCTATATATTCATTCAGAAGAAAGCGAGGGCCTCCATTGGTAAAAGGTTCGCACGAATACTTGTTAGTTAGGCAGGACGCGTGCGGATTAGGAGCAGCGGGCCTTTCGCGAAACGCCAAACTAACAGACGTTATTGTGAATCGGCGCAAATCAAACCATCGTACACCGAGGGCTACCTGCATTACATTTAGATATAATAATATCGCTTCCAGTTCTATTTAGCATTCAGGGCGTATTACTAACTATTCCTAACAATAGGGGTACCCAAAAAAAAGGACGTTTTTGTATATGAAAAGCATTTTTTTAAAAACAAATTTATTTTCACAATATTATTCAAGAAAATAGTCTCCATCGATAGATAAAAACCTTCTTCCATCAGTCAGGTAAGTTTTTAATCCCTCATTTGTAAAAACTGACATGTTTGGATTAAAAATATTGAGGGAGGACTGTTTTTACTTCACTGACACTATTACATTTTTTCACATCTAAATTATGTTGTAAAGACTTAAAGAAATGGTAATCCTATGGCGTTAAATGAGGAGAATACGGAGGGTGATCAACAGTTTTCCATCCGAGAGTGTTAATTTGCGTTATTCTCGCAGTACGAGAACGCACATTGTTGTCGCTTTTTGCGTACGATACCAACACCCCTTGTTTCCACAACTTTGAAAACTGAAAATCCTGGTCTTTGTTAATTCTTTAATCGACATTTCTGAATTAGCTTCAATTTCTGCGCTAAGGGGTCTTAATCGATGATTTATGGTGTTCCACTTCTAGGCTTGTCTTCGAAACAAAAATATATTGATTTAATTCTTTTGAACCATTTTTAGCATTGACGAACTAGTAAAGCTTCACTATAATAATAATAATAATAATAATGTGTTTATTCCAGCGTGATTTTTTTTAACCCGATTGGCCATAAAGATAATACATATTATGTTATACATTAAAGGTTATGAAATAAATATAAATAGATCGCACAATTGTTTTTGGTTGCTGTGATTACCGAATTTTTTTTATGAAATTCATACAGCACACAAGAGCGTAAACACAGCTTGCTCTTAACGAAGTCCTCGATTGAAAATGGAGTTTGTTTTTTTGACTGTCATGCTCGTGACATACTCTCCAGATGTTGATCAAAAACTACTGAAAGAAAGCTATGCAATCCAGACTACAAATAAGACACAACTGACCGTCAAAGTTATTCACATAAAATGCGGCCTTTTTTTTGGGTACACCTAATATATTATTTGAAGATTTTCAGAAGTGCAATGATGTAGTACTTTACGTGCACAATTCGGTTCATCATCAATTACCAGTTAGTCCTCACATAACGATCTGATCGTAAAGCGAAAGCAAACTTCCCACTATTTTATTTCAATGAAAGATATAAAGAATAATGATAATTTTAATATTTAAAGCAAACACATTGTGGTTTTTAATAATTAACAGTTTAATAACGTAGTTTTATAAACCGCTGTGAGGTAGTTATATTCAACCAGTTTCGAAAAATACATTTTCCCTCATCAAGTTAGTTTTTTCATACTGATGAAGGAAAGGGTATTTCTCCAAAACCGGTTGAATATAAATAACTCAGTGGTTTATAAAGCAAAGTTAATGAAATATTAATTATAAAGAATAATAATTTGTGCACGGCGTGAAATCATTAACACTGACTTACTGACTGAATGTAAGCAACGCTAAATTGTGGAAAGGGGTTGGATGCTCCCTAAAGCCATCGACATAGTTCGACGGCCGCTTGACGCTAGAAGTAGGCGACGCATCACATCTTATATAATTCAGTGTCCCTTCCCTGCTGATGTCGATGGGATGCAGAGATTAGATGGTTCTCATACACAGAACGTAGTTTTATACCTGTAGGCGTACTATAACGGTCGTAAGTCGGTCGTTAAACGAGATGGTCATTAAGCGGGTGAATGGCTGTAATACGAGGCGCGTTTTTTAAGTAAGTACCGTTGCCGGATATTTCCGGTGACGCACTACGGATGCAATGTTGCGCACGCGCAATGGTTTCCTTCATCTGTTGACTCACCACATGCGTTGAAATGTTCAAAACAATAGATCAACCCGCCGTCCGTGATTCGTTTCTTGAAAGCGCGAAACATGAAACCAGCTGACATTTATCACCAAGTGTGTCATGTTTTGTCCTGATTTGGCGCCAAGTGATTTCCAACATTTCATTCATCTGAAGCGGTTCCTTGGTGGCGAGCGTTTTGATGACGATGAGTACAAATATGGTTTTCATCCCAGGCGGCGTCATTCTATGACGAAGGTATACAAAAATTAGTGCCCCGTCATGACGTAGTAATAAAGTAGTTTAAGGTGTGTAGCGTTCGAAGAAAGTAAAGTGTTGTAAAAATGTTGCAGTGTTTCTTTAAAAAAAAAATCTGGTACGCGCCTCGTAATTGTGTTCTTCTCCATTTTTACATTTTTGTTTCCGTAATACGAATAATTATTGAATAGATTTTCGACGGCTTCGATTGATCGTGTTCTTAACTTAGTGTGTCGAGCTGGTGATTTAAAAATTTAGACTAATTTAAAGTGTTGTAAAAATGATGTAGTGTATTCTTTTAAAAAAAAACCGGTACTGACTTAAAAACGCGCTTCGTACAAAAATGAGGTGTACACATGACAAGCGAAAGCCGGATAGGATAACTCACCTATGTTGTTGTTCTGGGAGGCATTGTTGGCCTGCTGGTACAGCATGTGCTGGTGCTGCAGGTGCTGCTGGAGCTGCTGCTGCAGGTTGAACTGCGCCTGCGCGGGCCCAGCCATGCCGCCAGTCGGGGCTTGCCCGGCGCCGCCCGGATTGCCCAGCGTCGGCGCGGCGGCCGGAGCAGCGGGCACCGCGGGCGTTTCAATCTCTTCTTCTTCTTCTTCACCTGGAAGAAAATTAAAAAAAGGCTATTGTAACAACCTCTTTGTCGCCCAATAAGATAGCGAAGAGAAGTGGTAAAGAGCGAATATGTTACCATGTAGAAATCTTTTTCATGTATTAAACTACAACTTCGCTGTCGCCATCAATGGTTAGAAATTTGATTTTCATTCCCTTGAAACATCACAGATGTCACAAATGAGAATGTTATTTTTTAGAAGCCATATTCATATTTGAGTATGTCGAAGAACACACAAGTACTGGATTTTTACCTCTATAATATAATATAAATAGCTTCGTCTCTATGAGATATCTATAATTTGTTTTAATAACAATGCCTTTGGAGGTAAAAATCCAGTAATTATGTGTTCTTGGACATACTCAAATATTATTAATATACTATTTATGTTATAATCAATGTTCCCTCTAAGCTGTGTGCATGTGCGCGCGCATACGATATGCCAACATAGCATACACAAATTAAAATACAATACACACAACATAACGTATATAGGGTACAAACTCAAATATAATAACTAACCTTGTTCTGATAAGGTAATGTTTTCCTTAATTTCTCCCCCAGCGCACAAATTATAGCATTGGGCTTTCGAATTTCATAAAAGTATTTTTTTTGTGCACACGGTGATCCAAAAATTAGAGAGAACTTTGGTCGATATGTTACAAGGATATTATGTAATGTATGTTAGAGGTACTTCGTCTTCTTCTTTTCCTATTCAACAGACGTTGGCACTTTGTTCACTAAGGCTCGGAAGAGCTCTACAGTAGACTGGTAAAATCATTGCCTTTAGCCATGATGTTCTCCTTCTTCCAAGGCCCCGACTTCCACCAATCTTTCCCTATATTATGAGGTACAAGATCTCACACTTTTCTGAATGTCTTATTACTTGTCCGAGATATTGAAATGTTCTAATTTTATTGTACTTAGTTTTCTTTATTCATCCGAACAATAGTACAAGTTATAGGTAGTCCAGACACTAAATATACATTTGTAAACTCAATTTTATTTTTATTTACAATTGTGGATGCCTAAGATAGTAATTTATTACGTTTAAGGAAATACAAAAAGTATATATTAGAATAACATAATTTGTTAAAATGTTAATATTTTCAGTGTTCAACAAAGAGTAGTAAAATTAAGGCTAAGGAATGGGTAATTTTAAAACGAAAATTGAACCTGCTAATGAACTGCATGTTAATATCATAGATCAATCAATAATTTTGTATCCCTTATTAGGATCACATGAAAGTATTAAAATTAAAAAATAAATTAGTAGAAATATAAAATAAATTGCAAAAAATACTCGTAACACATGCCCGAAAATACGCTAAAATGTATATATTCCACCATATGCAAAGAGAGTGACGTCAGTAAGGTTATGCTTTCTCTAAATGTCAGCAAAGTTTGCAACCCTTGCCCTTTAGTTTTAAGTTTCATATTGTACTGTAAAAGCAGACACATCAGTCAACTATTTCACATATGCATGCAACGCTCTGGATTCGCCGGATCTGAACATAGAAGGCATCGGACAGTGTCGGATTGAGTCAAATTTATCTTATAAAAATACGAAAGATGACTTTAAAATAAGGTACGCACCGTAGATAAAGCATCCGCGCCTGTTGTAAAAATAAACATATACTTGAAACACGTATTTTCTAGTTTTATCTCGAGTAACATTTGAACAAATTTTAGTTCTTTATCTCGCAAATTCAAATAATAATTGTTTTATATTTCGCCAGCCCCGAACAAGTTTTTCGCTGACATTGAACTCCTGGGTTTGATTTTTCATAAATCTCTGCATATTCCACTACCTTCAAAGTAAAATAGGCCTAATACATTTAAGTTTAAGCTCATTCATTGTGATATATTTTGCAAAATTATGGTAAAACATGATAGCGGCAGAATTTGAGACAAATATTTATTGTTTCAAAATGGCAAAAAATTTCAAGACTTATTTTAAAGTATATACGATAATATTATAAATGTTCTTAATTGGAAAGTGGTTTATTAGAATCTGTGAAAAATAAATAATACAGTAAAAGTAAGCAAAAAGTCCAATTGTAAGTACGAGTAAGCTTATGATTTATGAATGATATCGCGTGTACCGAGAGTGGGCATCTATCGATTTTTGTTCAGTGCGATTCAATGAACAAAAATAATTCAATAATTCTTCATAACCGTAAAACATAGAACATATGACATAAAATATACAGATTATACATACATAACCGCACCGCTAGCGAATAATTCCGCATCCAAGCTCCGTGCACTTTCAGAAGTGCCCACGTTATTATTCGAAATTATATGAAAAAATCAATAAACACCCTAAACGTACGACGGGTATATGGATGGAGAATGCCATGCGCCATGCCCGTGCGCCAATACAAATTCATATAATAAATAAAATACTTTTTCACGTCTCCTAGAACCACCGCACCATGACGTGTCATGTAGTACAAACCGTATAATCTGATTTCGTATTTGACGAATTCATCGATGGCCGCTCATATCTAATTTATAATAATAATAGCATAATATCAAGCATTAAAAACTGATAAAACAGTACAATAATATCTTTTGCAATAATTGCAAACTTACTTTATGGCATATTATATTAATAATAACACTTTCTTCACAACAGTTACTAATTAGTTACCCACCTCTTATATTTATAGTTTTGTTTTTGTCCATGCTTACATTTTTAATTTTACGGGTGAATATTATGTTCCAGGCCGATATTGTTTTTGAATAACTAAGAAATTAAAAACATTTTTTTAATTTGGTTTTTATTTATCGATTATTCGATTTATTACAATTATGTATGGAATATGACATCGGCTCAAAAGCGTGCCCCTTTAACCATATGTTTCATAACATTCTCGCACACTTCGTGTGTTATTTCAGCAATTTCATTTCGAATATTGTCCTGTAGCATCGGAATTGCTGTAAGCTTATGGGTATTAGTTAAAATAGTCAGGAGCCGTCAAATCAGGTGATCGAGGAGGCCAGTCAATATCATCACTTTTTGACATTATGCGGCATAAAAAACTTTCTCGAAAAATTTCAAGCGTAGCTCGGGCTGTGCGAGAGGTGGTACCGTGCTGTTGAAACCGCATGTGTTACAGACCCAATTCGGCCACCAAGAAGTTTTCGAACATGTGACGATAGCGATCACCATTAATGGTTACAGCATTGCCTATTACATCCTGAAAGAAATAGGGACAATGATACCACAATGATCGCATCTTACAATCGGCGGCATTAATAACAGACATGGTTAATAAAATACTATTGAGGAATTACGTCTGACGCACCGGAAAACTCGGAACTGATAATGACATATTCGCAAACACCTTACTTTAAAAATGGCCTACGTCGTATTCTATTTACATGAATAATTTTTCCTACATTATTAGTATTAGTACAGTACACCACTGAACTTTTTCAGGACCACCCACTACCACCACCAAACGAAAGATTATAAACATATCTTATTTCGTCAAAAGATACCGAAGTTTACTATGAAGTACTTTCGAACTGAAATGGAAACTTTTACTACATGTGAGCTTCAATCGTAGAGTAGTCCCACGTGCTACTGAAACATCGGACAGTCATTGATCTCGGGTGACGTCCACGGAGTATTTCATTTTATGACGTCTGTGGTCGTATAAATTTTATTTCACTGAATGAACAGAGCTAAAGAACGTGAATCAAGCGACATGGCAATATTTTGAAAATGAAATAATTCATTTTAATATTGTAGTTAAAAATATCAATAAATATATTTAATTATTTTTAAGGAGTTTTGCAAATATCCGTAATACTACAAGTAGGGGCCGGTAAATATGTTAAGTGATTATTAAAATCCTTATTATACATATTGCGTTTCACAATCTAATTCTATGGCATTCTGGAAGTCTTGGATCTATTGAATATATTGGCTGTATAGTGCTTGATTAAACGAACAGATCTTTCATATCTTTGGGTTAAGATTACTTAAATGTTTTCTGTCTTTAATATATTCAATTTGAAATGAAGTGTACATTGTAAATTAAAACATTAAGAAATCGTACGAATTTGGAGCTGTCATCTCTCTTATCTATGGTCATCTCGCGTCGTATCATAGAAACCGTGAATGAAATACGATTTTTTTTTTGTATTGTCGCATTTGACAGTACGAAATTACAATGCCACAAATGATGCGACGCTGACAGATTGTAATTTTTACGTGTGTTTAATAATCATTTATGTAAACATGATCTCAGTTTTTTCAAGAATTTTCAAGAATAAGTTAATGCGTAATACTAATAATCTTACATTCATTCCAGGAAGGATAATATAGAATTATTAAAGAGAACACATTCTTATTGTGAAATTGTAATTGTTCAGAACAGACGGGTCTGTGATATTTTAAATACTAATCAAAGGTATTAATTAGAAAGATATACATATAAAATCAATTTTATAGAAAAATAGTATTGTTGCTACCGTGATTCGAACCTGGAACTCTTTCCAATCCGGGAAAGGTGCATTAACTGACTATGCTACAGCACACAGTACTTTTGATGACAAATTTTCGAACCTATATGATACACTTTTCAAATTAATACATATATCGTTCTATGATTTGAAAGACATCTTCTTTATTTTTACGGAATCTCAAATACCTTTGAGTAGTCCGATAGGAGATGCCAGAATTAACAATTCTATATTAATTAATAAATTATTAATAGTTAAATAATTCATTAAAAAAATTAAGTTATTCAAAAACCAGATCCGTCTGTTGTATAAAAACACAATGTATATATATTTAAATCTGGCCCACGTTCCAAAAAGGCTTTCCATCCACGTCACAGAACTGATGGAGTTTCTCAAAATTGAGCGAATTCAACTAGAGTACAAATGTTTACTCAGAATTAAGTACCTTCACGCTTTAACGATCCCTAAGGATGGGTTAGGTGATAAAGAAGAATTGAAAAAGAAAAATTGGATGAACTAAAAATATTTAGTTGATTTAGTTACAAATCGTCTTGACACGTGACCATATTGTTGTAAAATATGAACAATACAAATACAACATAAATACAAATATACATACAGGATGTAACAGACCCAGTCCACAAAATTTTATGGGTGGAAACCTGACTATATTACGAGTCGAAAATGTTCAAGAATTGTGTGCAAATTCTGAACTGTTACGGAAAATATTATTTGAAATTTTTACAAAATCGAGTTGACCTTGAAGTCTACGTACTTCGAAAGAAATTTTTGCGAAATTGTTCAATTATTAATCTATATCTTTTCTTCAGGCCCTAAATCATCTAACACTTATTTTTCGTATTCAATATATAATTTGGAATCAACAAAATATTTCAATTAATCGGAATAATCGCATAATTACGATTTTTTTTAAATGCTTATATTTCTGACACGGTTGAGATTAGGCACATACCCCTTAAACATTTTCGACTCGTAATTTAGTCAGGTATCCGCCCATAAAGTATTGTGGACTAGGTCTGTTACATTCTGTATATAAACCACTCCCTATTCTGACATGTAATAATCCACGGTCACCTTTAATACCTGTCCCACAATATTTTCATCGACATTCGCTTGCTCCGTATGCCTGAACCGTCACATTAAACATATCAACTACGTTCACAAGTAACTCAATTAACTCGTTTTTTACTTCATCACCCAACTCTTATATGCTAAAATAATCTAACACCGTATCCTACATAACATGTAATAAAATAGCCTCACGTCCTTCCTAGATCATGCGTGTCCGCGACCGCGTGCTTTTCATAGCAACGAAAATATAATAAATATATTAAATTACAACAACATAATTTTAAATAAAACGAGACTTCGAATCTGCCACAATAATTTTGAATGTGGAACACCGTTGATCGTCATTAGAAAAACTAAAGTATGCAAGTACAGTAAAACCTCGATATAACTGACTAATGCGGGTGAGAAAGCTGTCCGTGAAAGCCGAAACTCCGTTATATAATGAGGTGATTTTCCGAATGAGAATTTTTTATTGAGAAAATAAACGGCACAACACATGTATATAAAGGATGTTTTTTTAAGAGGTCTGTTTTTTTAATTGTTTTCAGCGACAGCCAATTTCACAGCTGATTTGTGCTCAGTTTGGTTTGCCATTTCACTATGAATAGACCTGCTATTGTGCAAATTTATATCGAAAATCGTGGATCAGTTCGCAAAACTTACCTTGGCGTTAAGTCCATTTTACGGTCGATATAATCGTCCATCCGAGCAAGTGAATCGAATAACCATAGATCGTTTTCGCACCACACATACTCTAATTGATAATACGCTTCCGCAGACATGTCGTACAGTGCGTACCGAAGAAGCTATTACTGCAGTGGAGCGTCGTATTGAAGACCTGAATGAGTCGATTCGCTATCATGCACAGCAATAGATCCATGATTACTGACTTTTTCATTCCCCAATGGCATTAATATGGAAGAGCTGTGGTTTCAACAAGACGGCGCAATATGCCAAACAGCGCGCCACAATTAATTCATTACATTCTATGAACCCATAATTTCGCGTAATGAACCTGTGAATTGGCCTCCAAGATCATGTGATACACCTTTGGATTATTTTCTGTGGGGATGTGTGAAGTCGCTAGTCTAAGCTGATAGACCAGAGATGATAGATGACTTGGAAACCAATATTCATCGCGTTATTGCCGATATACGACCCCAGCTGCTCTAAAAAGTGGTCGAAAATTGGACTTTCAAATTGCGCTTTATTTGGGCCAGCCGCGGCGTTCACATACGCGAAATCATATTTAAATACTAATAGCATAAAATTATTTTTTTAATAAAGCCAATATCTTGACCATTACCACAATTTTTATGGGTTTTATTTCATTCTAAAATTCTATAAATGTAAAAAAAAACCCGTTTGCAAGTCCAGTGATGTTTCTACAAATGGATTTAAAAAAATATGTGATTTTAAAAATCTGATGAGGGATGTATGAAAATTTAATTTCACAGTAAAAAGTTTTCTGCTATCTAAATATAAATAAATAACACATTTTCCGAAAATACACGTTAATTATATGTAGGTTAAAAAATATATAAAAATAAACAAAATCCTATCACTAATAGCATAAAATTATCTTTTTAATAAAGCCAATACCTTGACCATTACCACAATTTTTATGTGTTTTATTTCATTCTAAAATTCTATAAATGTAAAAAAAAACCCGTCTTGATGAGGCTTCTTGATGATATATCCAAACACATCCGTTGTGGAGTGAAGTGACCTTAATGTTCGGTGTCGAGACGCTTGCTTTCGGTAGTCCTACTTTAAAAAACCATGAAGTTTTGTTTGAACTTTTTGAAGTCTGCTTTCCTTTTTTTAATTAACTCTTAAAATTACGAAATTGGGTGTTTAGATTTTATCCGGCATATCCGAAGTCCATTATATCGAGAAAGCAGCCATATTGCGCAGAAAGTGGGTACTTGCGTACATTTTTAAATATAAAAATGCATAGAAGGATGAAACATTGTAATTATAGAGAAAATGATAAAAAATAATATGAGCCCGTATATTTAAATAATTTAATTTTAATTATCGCTGTCTTATTTTTTTAAATAGCACATGGTACCGACCTATCTTAAGTTGTGGGAATTTCATTATAAAGTTCCTTTTTTGTATTTGAACATAATTAAACAGCTTTTTGCAGTCTTTGAAAATCATTGACCATAAATTTCAAAAAAACAGTAGATTCGAGATTTTCATTATTTGTAATTCATGATAATGTATGTATATGATGATACTTTAAAGCAGGGAAATCTCTGATAAGCCGGAGATCTGAAAAGTTTAGTTGGCTTAACTTGAATAGACTTCTTAAATAGGAACGATGGAGACTTTTTAACGGTTCCGTGAAATCCTAATAACTATTCCGGCTTACTGTTACACACGCTCTGAATCTATGATTTGTGTTCAAGAATTAGGTCGGCGAATGGTCTACATTGAGCTAACAATCAGGTTTTGTTCAGTGCCAAAAATGCCCCTACTGCCTATCCAAGTACACGTAACATAGAAAACAACCAACTTATTAGATATTTTCTATAAGCTATTCATTAAAAAAAATTATAATAAAATCATATAATTCGGGGTTTTGGAAACAAAACCGCCACTATCCACTTGACGAAACTGACATAAACATTGTTAGGGTATAGATCGACGTTCTATCCTTCCCACCGGCTAATCAGGGGAGAACATAAGAACGGTAGGTTCCACACCTCAGAGACGCATACCCACCTTGATCTGTCGCATTCTGCCTTAGCCCTAAACTGGGAAGATTTATTGATAATACTCTGGTATAAACAGAGAATCTATTCAACAACAAAAGTTGGTACAAAAATTTGCAGATAATCGATCAACATACTACATCGATAACCATTTAAATATAATTAACATGTTGGATAATTTACCAACGAACCGTGGCTAACCTGAAATAGGTTACCACAAAAATCTTTAAAAATACAACATTATTATTCCCGCAGCAAAGATATTAAGTATAAATTGGAACCATTAAATACAAGAATAAATTTTACAACATAAGGGTAATACGAGTATGATGGCTTGCGACAACATTACACGAGACAAGTAAGGATCAGTTGACCTCGAACTCCATGGCCGTCGTCTCCATTTCGTTTTGGTCCGATTTGCAATCCTCCGCTACGATGAATGCCATGTCTGTTGCACCCGGGAACCACCCGAAGGAGCATCCGTCGCCAACAAATGATAAGACATTGATCATCAATCGTCAGGAAACATGCTCTGTGACATCGATATCAGTCGATTATATTACTTTTATCCAAGCGGGAGATTTCCTTGTAACTTTTTGATTCTCAATACCGACGGCGGCCGAAGCCTGTGCCACCAGGCACCGCTGTTGAGAAGGATCTGTCAACCGAAAAGAACCGAACTATGTGATCGCGCGCATTGCAAAATGTAGTGTTGTTCGTGACAGCAACGTCTTTGGCAAAGAATAATCTGACGGGGTAATTTAGAACGCGACATTAGTTCTGTAATGTCACAACAGATTTGTAACTGATTTTATAACCACAGCGGAGGTTTAAAAATGATATGCTTTTGATAAAATGCTCCTGAAACAAACATGTTTTCAAGAGCAGTTAAAATTGGACATTTTACAATTGTAAAACTGACACTATTGCCGCCATCTGAAAACAGTGGTAGTTTTACAAAAAAGGATTATCTAATCATTTTCAAACACATCACCCTCTATTATTTGTCAAATGGATACTGACGATTTTGTTTCTGAACCCCTCAATTACGAAAATGATAAAATAAATAAAGTATGTATACCGTTTACATTAAGGGATGGTACCGTATCAAAGGGACGACAGCCCAGTCAGAATAAAAAAGGCAAATGTGATTAGAGCTAATGAATTAGTTCTGATTACATTGATACTGGCTTATGAAAAGAAACGCGAACATTATTATTTTTTGTAACGTCCTTGCACCGGTTTATTACGGCTGCAATGCGATAATTGCTGGTGACTCTTATTGTGTGCGGGAATTCGGGTAGCCAAGATAATACTACAAATACATTAGATGTGTTCTGATACACGACTCCGGTGCGGGAGAGAGCGCACCCAAGCGCGACGATCTTTTATCCCTTCCACGCTCCCATTCTTGCCAACATGCGCGCGTCACACAATCGCTACATCAGGATACATTACATTTTTGTTTAAATAATTAGGGTATTTTTGACAAATATTGACACCAATGACAAGGCCGCGCTATGTTAAAACACACTGAGGCACTTTAAGGCAATTTTCTGGTTCATCGGTGTCAACGTACGACATCTCTTTTATTTGTTATTGACGTACAGTGTTCATAATATCATATATTTATTATTAATAGTGTTGAAATTTTTGAAAAAACACGCATATACATTTAATTCAAAATAACAGTATTTTCTAACTTTCGATGAAAATCATGTATGATCTCAGACATAGCACTTTACCAAGTTAGTTTAGCTTAGTTTGGTTTGGTTTGAAAAGTATTAAACTTATTGATACACACGACCCCGCGTACCCATATCTATTTTTCTTAAACATATATAAATAAAAATCATACGACTTGCCAGACTGTGTATTATGTGATATTGATTTGTAATATCTATGTATTTCAACGTACATAAGAATGTATACTACGTGTGCATATACCTATATATACCCCACTTTAGAAAAGATTTAAGGAGTTACGCGCACTTGTCATGGCAAAATTCGAGAATTTTTTTCACAACTTAAATGCATATTTTAACCCAAAACAAAGCATACAAGCCATTATTGAACTTAATATATATATATATATATTTATAAACAGGCGAGATACAGTAAATCTCCGGTAACATTTCTTTTGCGGTGTACACGATAACTTGAGAACGCCTTATCTGAAACATACAAAAAAAAAAAAAATCTGTTGAATGGTAGGATTATTCGAAATTTTTATTTTTACCAAAATGGTAGTGGTATTACTAAAAAATCTCTTTTTTTAACTTTAAAATTTTTTCGTTTTTCCTTATTTATTTATTTACACCCTATCCCAGAATCGTTTTGAGAGTTTTATACTCTCGTTTCGATTCGTCAATATTACTTTTTTTAAATTATATTAAATTATTAAAATTTTAATACCATCATAGGTTAGCTCCGGTATCATCGTACCAGAGCCATACCTGTACAATTTGACGTGAGACTTGTTATCACATTAAATTCAGAGGGCAGCCAAAGAGAAGCTATAGAAATCATGCACCCCCAAAAGAAGAGGGTAGACATCACATTTAAGTGTTGCAGTCGCAGAACTCGGTCACAGTTCAGCAAAAAATCATCTAGTTTTTGAGATATTGTGTACACAAAAATGCGTTTTCGAGAAAAACTATAATTTGAGAGAGCTATTTCAAATCTTTCACACTAATACGACTGTACAGCCGTGTCCTAACGGTATTATATTGTATACAATGAGTCAAATACGCAGGTAAAAGCGCCAGCGGGGGAACCATGCAACTGCCTACCTTGCGCTTACTACCTGTATACTTACGTAATTTTGTAAAAAATGGTCTAATCGTTCCGAAATTATGAAAATTGAACTTTTAGACCCAGACAAGTGCGCATAAGTCCTCAAGCTGAAATGATGAAACATATGTTAAATGTGAATAATTCACATTTTAAAATGAAAATGAAAAATATAAAACATTTGCATTCGTTATAAGTACAACGCATTTGATTACATACACACACATACATCATATTAAATAATAAAATTGTTATATATTAATGAACGTTAATCTGTATACTTTTATTTAGATATTAAAATAAGTATTATTTTATACTCTTCACTTTATCAGGTTTCTGTGAATAAAATTAAAACCATTATTGCCAAATATGCCGACTTAAACACTAATATAAATCAAATAAGTTCTCTATAACTACTGCATATAGGTAGACTGTTGTATACAAGTACTAGGTTTATATTAATCTAAATCAAATAAGTTCTCTATAACTACTGCATATAGGTAGACTGTTGTATACAAGTACTAGGTTTATATTAATCTAAATCAAATAAGTTCTCTATAACTACTACATATAGGTAAACTGTAGTATACAAATACTGGGTTTATATTTTATCGATTCCAAATTTTACATTGAATACAAAAAATAAAATATCACCGAACTTCGAACGGCAAGACTATTTAAGGACATGAAGCAAAAATATGTAATAATAATGGTTAAATTTGGAAAATACTTATTTATATCTTATGTTGTGTATACATTTGCTATTTTAATGTTATATCTATCTCACTGGGCTTCGCCCGTGCTGAGGCAAACATGTTACATTGTTAATCAATAATCATATTATAATATAGATAATTGGTTAAGCAAATATAAATTTAGAATTATTAAAGAAAAAAGTAAAGAAGGAAAATAAAAATTGAAAAATAAAAAAATATTTGAACATGAAAAATATATAAGACAATACCTGAAATTTGTAAAGATAATACATGTTCGTTTTCAAAGTACGTAGATTTAAAGATTAATATGATAATTTTGGTCCATAGATGGCGATGGTGTAGCGTGGTACTAGAAGCGAGTCCACATATACAACTTTCAAAAATTTGATAAATGTGGAGATTGATGGGATGAGAATGGTGAACGTTATATTTGTATAAAGTGATCACTTAAGCCAGCCGAAGGCAGGTCGTTAGCCCTGTAATTACCCCATAATTTTACATATTTTCCATTAAATATATTAAAAATAGATCTGTCTCTATAAGATATCTGATATTTATTTGATTAATATGGTTTTGTAATAATCTCATACAATAATATTTGCCATAACGGTACAAAATTTCTACACACACCTTGAATATTTTCAACTCATAATTTAGTCAGGTATCCATCATTAAAATATTGTGGACTAAGTCTGTTATATTTCAGGAATATTTCTCTTACATTCTAATTTTAAATTGTACATAGTGATTGTTCACTTCAAGGATTGTAGGGTAATGGATATTATGTATGTACATACTATTTCAAAAATTTGGACGCACAGTTCTTCCTCCCGTGTAACGGGAAACGAGAGGAAAGACAATCGTGAGGAAAAATAATAATAACACAAAGAAAGAAAAGACAATCCTCGCTCCTCCCTGGACCAGGCCAGGAGAATGCCTAGCTAAGTCCGACACAGGACAGGACGTGAGCGAAATACGGACCGAAGAAACGACATAAAGAATTACCCAACTCTACTGACTACCAACTACCAAACCCCTGGAAATAAATGACGTAGATGAACATTTGAATTACATACATCTGTTATACGAGTCAAATATAAGGAGACAACGTTTAATAACAAAATAAGATCACAGGAAAATAAAATATATGAGTCAATGGTTGTAAAAGAAGAAAACGAAGCGTATTTACGATACATATGTACGACAGAATTTTATGAGTGAGAATAATAAAAAGGGTATTAAAAGAATGCTGGATTCAAAGCCAAAATAAAAACAAAAAAATCCTCCTTTGTTATTTTACAAACATTATATTATAGTAGACTATTGATTATTCGCAGTTCGAAATTGATAACACGTATCAGAAAATAAAACTAGCAAAAATGCGACCAGAATTTCCGGTAGCTATTATATTATATTATTCGAGAATTGTTATTTGAGCGCTCTTAGATTAAATGTTAACTTTCGATGCAGGGGGAGGTATTATAAATAAAAAGGAAAATATGTACGATAATTTTGGATAATAGTAGTTTTTGTTATACTTTTTTTTAACCGGATCATTTTTTCTTGTCACATATTTGTTACATCATTAAATTTAAGAGATAAAAACTGCATAACTTCAAAACTTTATTTAAATTAAGCCGTTCACCTTATTCCGATGCATAAGTTTGCATTGTGGACTCCTACTTGGCTAATACGTATAACGATTTATTATATCTACTTGCCCTTGTGATTGTGAATTTTGTAAAAATAAAAATAAACATGTTTTAGCACATTTTTGTAACGGTATTTCTATAAATTCATAATGATATTATGTCTGACAAATAAATGAAATAATAACTATTTTATCGGCTAAAACGCGAGAACCGACAAGCTTAGAAGTGTAACTTTCGACATTTTACGATGTAAGGAAGCTAAATAAATAATTCTGTCGATGTCAATCACGTTGATTTTTTGGAATTAAGCCTAAGAGCTTAGTGTTGCTGCCAAAGTTCGACACCTGCTACTCCGTTTCAGTATCGTCAATTTTATCAATTTTCAATTTAATATGTACATATATTTACTACGAAATACGTAGTACGCGATCAAAATTCACATTATTCAAAATAAACTGTTGAAGTAATCACAAATAAACATATCCAGCACCGTAGTCAATAACCGCACAATTTTTAACGAATTATCAAAATGTTTAATCGATCGCGCTGGAATAAACGCATTATTATTATTAATGAAATATCTAGATTCGTAAACCTAAAAATGACTGCAGTGGATATAGTTGAAATATATTTTTAAAAACATTTAAAGTAAGCCCTAATTCTTCTTCTGAGGCACTACATCCCAGGATGGGATTTAGCCTCCTCTACAAGTGCTCTTTACCAACTCCTATCTCTCTGGCTATTCTTGGACAGTTCCCAGACCACCACCTCACCCTGCTTCAATCCTCTTTCACGCAGCCTAATAATGGCATAAATAAATAAGAGTTGACACCAATGTATAATAGATATTTGGAGTCGATGTTCTTATGTTAATAATGTATATAATATTAACACTCGATTCACGAAGGTATCATATACAACCATTATTTAAATTAATCAAGAAAAAATATTGCGACTCAGCGGCACCAGCCTCCTGATATTAAACATTTATTATATGACTTTATAAAAATAGAACTATCTCTAATAGTCGCCAGCGGATCGAATACCTCATATTTGTTGCCGAACGGTGTGTTAACCTTAACTAAACACTTGCATGCAGACAGCTAGGTTTTATGCGATAAAATTTATTTTTAACCGGCATATACAAAATAATACATTTAATGGTCTCTGATAAACCTGATACTCATGTCCTCGTGATTTAAGACAAAAAATTAATTTGATGCGTCTATTGTTTGTTTTTCAAACTACTGTGAGGAAATTAGTCAGCTTTTGTAAACTGAACCGGAAAATAGGATATTCCAATCTGACGTGAATTTGAAGAATCATAATTAAACAGTCAATAAATCCAAATTCATTTTGAGTTATTTGATTTGCGTCCATCGCTACAATAATACTAGTTGGACGACTTTGTAACTCTAGAAGAGCTTTCGTCGCGGTACATTTTATATTATATATCGTCAGCGTAATAAAAAAATACCGATCGTTGTATAGACCGACCCGGAAAATCGATTGCGTTCGAGAAAAGTTCCCCTATATTCCAAAACTACAGCGTTATTATTCGATGTAAAGACCCGGTATCAAGTGCCGGTAACGCAATTAGGGGAGGATTACTTCGTTACAATTCGGGATGTTTTAGTGCGCCACCGGGAATTTTTCCACGAGCGCGTGGCGAGTGTGGCGGATGGAGTTAAGCAAATTTTAATAACTATAACAAAGAGCGGTCGCCGGCTGCCGCCCACAGCTTAGTGACAGCTAAACGGTTAACGACCATTTTAAAAATGCGCACACGCCGGACTCATTTGACCTTTCATAATGTACCTACTACTCGCCTGAATATTCTTACCTGGGCCTCGGTACAATAACGACGGGCTTTCAAACTCTGGCCATGATTAATGTGATGGTGTTGGAACCGCGATACACAGCGACCCACTGGTTTTTCCATATTTTATATCGATCCACAAAACGCGCTAAGTCCCTATTTAAGCGACATATGAAGGAATTTAATAATCCCGAAACTGTTAGGTTTCGACTTAAAAAGCCTGAATGGATGCAGAATTAGAAAAATCAATCAAAGATAGTAGAAGCCGAGTGATTTATAAATATAAAGCAATCAAAGACGATATCAAAAAATATTAACAAAATACTTTATTAAATTATTTTATTCATGTCTTGTAACATTTTCATTCTAACTAACTCACTGAACCATCATTTATCAAACTCATTGATAATTGAATTTATTCATTTATATTAATACTCCTTCGAGAACGATTGAATCCACAGACTACCAAATATATAGACATGAACGAACACAAATTGCTTGTTTCAATATTTGCATTTTGGTGTCACCCACGTGATCATTTTAGTACCACTTACACAATCAAATAGCTTTGCAACTTTTTTTAAATATATGCCTCGATTGGAGCGAAAATTTTAACGCTGACAATATAATAAACAATAATGTAAAAAAGCATTTTGTAAGATTTAATTTTAGAAGAGTAAATACTTCTACTGTTGGATAAATGTGTCATAAACTATTGGATTTATGTTTCCACAAATAATGTGTGCCTCTCGTCCCGCAACTATGTTCCAAACCCCTTTCCTATATGTACACTTTATTTTATGTCTATTCATGTACTGGTCTGTGATTGAATCTCTTTATTAAGAAAACAAAACGTCATTTATAATAGTACCTTTATAATAGTTTTATATTATAATATATGTTTAGTATATTTGTGTTAAACAACATTTAAATTAGTAATAAAAAAAATCTATGAAAATCTTTATGATGTTTGTCATCTTTCATATGAAAAACACACACACGTAGGCAAATGAGTTTCTCACCTTATATTGTATTTGCGTCATTATTCATGTTTCTAATCACGCTCAGGCGACATCAGGCATTGCAAATTCCTTCACATCGTCTTTTACATAAATGGACGGTGTGACTCACCAAGTGCCATTTTTACGTTTTGGGAGACTGTAAGGTCACCAGTTTAGCCGTAACTATTAAATAGAGATCAAAAATCAAAAGGAAAAATAGTGTCCGTCAAACGATAAAACAAAACTTAACCAAATGCTAAATTAATACTTATTTAATAAATTTCATTCAAGTTACTAATTATATATGTGACCGTTTGCTAACGGACTGGCCTGTATTCCGTCAACTTCCAAATATATTGTAAATATTATATAGAAAATTAGAAATATTTTATTTATATAACTTATTACATATTAGAGAATACTCATGTATTTCTTCGAATAATACGGTTGAGTAATTAAATTCCCTTTATAAAACAGACGACTTTTTCTCAGACCCACCCTACAGTCTTTGATCCGTTTTTAGTTGCAAAGGCTTGTTGTATATTTATATTTGTAGTATGTATTTTTGTCCCAGGGAAAAACGATATCTTGTTCTTGTCCAAAAATTGTTTTATGTATGTCTAATTAATTGTAGGTTAATTATTGCGTGCGATATCTTTGATCAATTTTTTTATAACTTAAATGTTATCTTGGAGATATATTATTTTTTTCTGTTTATATTTTCTAGATTAAGTTATCTAAATAATCTGGATTCGGTTACTTAAATTAAATATAAATTAATGACTTAATTTAAGACAGGAGATTTATGAATTACGATATGATCCGCGTAAATAAGGTCCCAACAGATTGTCCGTATGCCAAACTTCAGAATATTATAGAAAAAATATAATGTTAAAAAAAACCTCAATAGTTAACGTTTACGTTATATTATAAATAAACATTAGAAGACTGAACAATCGACAGGCGTACATGAAAGTGAACGAGGCGAGAAGTAATACGTAAGGACATATGAGTACGGCACTCTATTCCCTCAGCAAGAAAACGGCGTGATGGTAGTAAATAAGGATGAAACATTTTTGAAAACATTTCAACATATATATAAAAAATAAAAAATATATCTTAAAACTCGAGAACGACTGAACCGATTCGGTTTTATCCAGCGTGACACATCTCGAAAAAATTTCTAATCTACATATCACCACGGTACGACTTCAGATCAGAACAGTGAATGCCTATGTTGCGCAAGTTGGAATAAAACCTATACGGCATATCCAAACAATGTATGAGTAACTTACGGGATCTAATAGTTCCACAAAAATGTCTTCGAGTGCGTGTATCCTATGTATAAATATGCAACTCACAACACAACATGCAATTGAATTATGATTCTGCAAGTTAAATATCGTGTCCTAGTATTCCTACGCCTTAAAAATCAATTATAAGCGTAACTGCTCCACCTCGCGCACTCGAATTTCGACTTTGAATGAGTTCAGTCGTTCGATTCTTGGTAATAATAATCTTTCCTAAAATGTACTTCAAAGATGAAAACATCAAACGGAAGTCTATATTTCAGGTTCAACCATAATACGCCCCGTGTCACGTCACCATGCTTTGAATATTAGTACCAGAGTTAAGTGATTTTCATTTATATTTATTACATCGAGCATGCCAGCAGAGTAATTTAATCGTGTCAAGTATTATACATCGTTTAATCTAGGTATTAACAGCTGACAAAATATTCCGCAGCAAAACTAGACATCATCATTACTAATTTTATGAATAATTTTTTTAAACTAAATGTAAAATTACTAGCGTTTAAAAAATATCCAACGTTAAAAAGTATATATGTGTCACAATAAAAATAGTATTTCAAAAATATAATATTACCGATTATTTACTAATTTTATCACAGACTACCAAATAAATACATAGACATGAACTAACACGACTTCCTTGATTCAATATTTGTATTTTGGTGTCACCCACGTGATCATTTTAGTACCACTCACACAATCAAATAGCTCCGAGACTTTTTAAAAATATATGACTCGATTGGAACGAAAATTTTAACGCTGACAATTTAATATGCATTAATGTAAAAAATACTTCATGTTTATACAAAGATTTAATTTTAGAACAGTAAATACTTTTACTGTTGCAATAAATGTGTTATAAACTATTGGCTTTATGTTTCCACAAATAATGTGTAGAATGCCCCTCGTCCCGCAACTAATGATCCAAACCCCTCTCCAATATGTAATTTATTGGTCTTTGAATTTTACCTATATTTTTGTCAGCGAAGTGTAAAATTACTAGCGTTTCAATAAGTTCCAACGATAAAAAATATGTCATAATAAAATTCAAAAGTATAACATTACCGCCATCTCGCGGTGAGGCAAAAATTTGAAAAGAAAACGTTTAACGCTGTCACGTAGCAGAGAAGGGTGTAAAAGCTCGCTAAAGTTTGGGGAAACGCTGCAGACGGCGCTAGTAGTAGCATCGTGGCGCTAGTGGCGAAACTTTCTCAACAGTCATTAAATAGGTTGAAATGTTATTTTCGGAAAAGAAAAAATTCCTATTATTAAAAATATCATTGTGCAGAAATTTTATGAGATCTATTAACCAATATCTATATTACATAATATATTTTTTACCAAATTATAGTATAAATATCATCTCAAGTTTACCAAGTATCACATTTAAAAATGGCACGTTTTATTATGACTTTTTAAATGTATTTTCATATGTATGTACCCAAATTGTATTATAAAGTTATATTACCAAATAAATTATTAAAAGATTATTATTTATTTAATTTGAAATTTTTAATTTATCGATATATACATATATTATATTTATAAATACACCGATTGTGTTAAACCAAATATTAGAGCATTCATAAATCAACATTTTGTGAAGTATTTAAAAATTGCGGTGCATAATAAAAAAATATATATTATGAAAAATACTGGCTCTATAACACAATTGGTAGTGTACTTCCCCGGATTGGAAATAGAGATCCAGGTTCGAATCCCGGTAGCGCAAAAACAATATTTTTCGACAAAATTGATTTTATATGTATATATTTATAATTAATACATTCAATTAGTATTTAAAAAAATATATATAAATTACACACAAAGAGGTATTAAAAAAGCAAATAAAATTACTACAATGATTAAAAATAATCTTAGTGAACAAAACAATTTTTTAGTGTGACAATTTTTTTTTAAGTAGTGATATGAAAAGTTATTTTGGACACATTTATTGATATAATTTATTTATAATTGTTCAAAGGTTTTTGGTGAAACTTTGTAAAATTCCATGATTATTTTGAAAATTGAGTTAAAACACTGTTTTATTCCACTATATTTTTTATTGTGTTAAACGTTAGAACGTTTTCGGGTACATCTTCCCATTATCAATATTATAATTCAACTATAATTAAAAAACACTTTCAGGCGGTAATATATGGCGTGTTGGGAGTTAACGGTGTAAAAAATATTATGGAATAAAATAGTGTTTTATAACTCAATTTACAAAATTATTTAATTAATAGATTACTAAAAATTAAAGAGAAACCTAATGGAAAAGGAATATGGATGGGCCTGTAATAATGAATAAAAGAATTCATGAAATAATATCATTAAACTATATACTTTATTATAAACGTAGTTATGTAAAATAATTACGGTGGATATAAAAAAAAAACAGTAAGTGAATCGTTATAATCATAAAAAATAATTTATTATGAATAGTAGTTAAGATGGATATTTATATATTTTTATTTTGTATTTAGTATGCTTTTCCTTTTATGATTAATTGTCGGAGTTAATTAATAAATATTTTTAAAAAAAATTGTAAACAAGCATTTGCTGTAGCAGGCCCAAAGGTGTGGAACTACTTGTCCTCCATAATAAGGAAAAGTGAGAATTAAGTTTTAAAAAAGGCCGAAACCACAAATTATAATGTATTTATTCAATGTTATTATTATGTTATGTGTAGTAATGTTTTGCTGATGTTAGACATTTTCAGTCAGTTAAGATATTCATGTAGGAATTTTTATTTATACATTTGTATTCCTCGAATCATGTATTCAGGTACATATTTGTATCATTAAACACATGTCGGATGTCACAATTCTGATTGTTCGATTTTGATTTTGTAGCATTACCTTTACACGTATTCAATTTCTATAAACGATTTGGGAGACTTAACAACAGAAAGCGGAGCAATTCTTGTCATCCTATTCGATATACAACAGGAATTTTTGAAATACTACGCGATTCTATTACATAAAAAACTATGTTGAAGTAGGAAGACAACATGTAACACACCTTTGTATACTAAGGATACTTAAGTTCACGATGAACAGACCCATAAAAGCGGTTAAATCATTGAAATAAATCTTATTTTGTAAATTGAGTTGAAACACTTTCCACTATATTTTATTGTGTTAGAACGTTTTCGGGAACATCTTCCCATTATCAATATAATAATTCAACTAAAATTAAAAACACTTTCAGACAGTAATATATGGTGTGTTTGGAGTTAAAATGGATAAGAGAGGGAATGTAATGGGCGGTATTAGAATATGTATTATGAAATATTTCTAAATTTTCTAGAATGTCTAACTTTCGTCCTTTGTTCCCGAAAACGTTCTAACGTTTAACACAATAAAATATAGTGGAATAAAACTGTGTTTTAACTCAATTTACAAAATAATCATGGACTCCACAAAGTTTCACCAAAAACCTTTGAACAGTTAAAAAATCTTTATTTTTGACAGCGTTAATTTACACTTATGTTTACTAAGCTTTTCTTAATTATTAATAGCCCACAGGCACCATGCGCCTTTACTTTCTGTACGTACAATTAAAATTATATTTAGAATCACATTTTCTAACATTGTTACATATATTGTTATATAGTCTCGCCACCAAGCCTTTATCAGCAGCACTTAACGGAAATATGGAAAAATATTTAAGCAATTTGTGTTTTAAATATATAGAGTATACACCGTTACTGGCGTGTAGTATAATAAAATAATACTAAATTCAATTAAAAAATTATTACGTGAAAATACTGAAAATAAGTCATGTTTCAAAAGATACCTGAGTAAACGCTTTAACATTATGCCACGACCGGTGATGCGAGATTAGTGGATAACACTTAGTTTACGTACTTTTATTTATTATAATGTGTTAACATTTACATAAATAGAAGTGACTACGCCCCTAAATTTTTCATACTTTTAAAATACTATACACGCGCTTCACCTGAAATTAAAACTATAAAAATAATTCCGGACACAAATGTATCTTCACGTTTCGTATAATCTGGACGATTATACATAATATTACAACAAAATTAACTGCGCGTACACTTTTTAATTAAGCGGTGAGATTGTTCAAATAAATGCGTAGGCCACTATTATTATTTAATGTTAAGGAAAAACGCGAGGAAGTCGCTACAGGAAGGGCAAAGTTAAAACGGGGAAATCAAGAATAACAAGAAAAGCAATTACAGACCCGAGGATGACGTATATTGTTGTAACGGTAACAGTAAAAGCGGTGATAATCGTTTCGCTTTTGTTTTATCGGTAATAAGGCGATTTCGGGTGGAGAGTTGGACAACGGAAATTTCATAACATTACGGTTTGATGTATCCTTGACAATAATAATAATAATAATAATACAATGGTAACAATATCGGGACACTGCGATTGGAGCAATGTTTGGATCAAATTAAGTTTTGATGTTCCGTTTTAAAATAACACGATTGCTTTTATTTATCGGACTCTGATAAAACAGAATGTACTCGTAATATTATTTAAAATAATCCAAAATATTGTCAATCTGCTTTTATTTTACTAATAAAATTTGTATTATTTACTTAACACTTGTGAAGTGTGGTGCTGGAGGCGAATGCTTTAATATCCCTTGAAACTTTGGAACAATTGCCGATTCAAAATAGATAATCCACGATCTGTCCGAGACGCTTCCTCCAATTTTTCGAAGACATCGCCCGCGGAGAGGAGCATAACCTGGAGAATCCGGTGATGACTGGAAGGGGTGGAAGACCAGAGAGGAAGAGGTCGATCTTCTACTAGATGGTCCAATCATATCAAAGACGCTACTGGCTATCTCATTTTATTGGAACGGTTATCCGAACTGCGAGCTGCGGAGAGGTGGAGAAGAATCTTCCACGACATCAACAGTTCACACGAGGTAACGATTCTCACTAATGAGGGAATCCGTTGGAGAATAACTGTTTACTCATATTCATTTACTATTCAGTAGGAATTTCTAAGGGTGGCCCAAATTGAACACCGAATTTAAATTTCATTTTTTTGTTTTGCGGTTAGTAACTCTGATTCTTTGACGGTTATAATCGATGATTCGTCCGATTAACTTGATGACCATTCCCACCGCCGACAGTTCGCCAGTTGGTTTGTAGAACATCATGAAGTAGACTCAATTTGATTGAAAAATCATCTTCAGCGATGGGGCATATTTTTAACTCGACGGTTTGGTAAAAAACAAAATAGTCATCAATTGGCTAGCAAGATCTTGTGATTTAACATCGTGTGACTTCTTTTTGTGAGGGTATCTGAAATCCAAAGTCTATGCCAGCAATCCACAAAGTCGACGACCTCAAAAATGAAACCCGACATGTTATCGATGAAATTGATCAGACATTGTACGAAATTGTAATGGAATATTTTGTGATAAGAACCAAAATTTGCACCCGAAGCCGAGGTGGCTATTTGTCTGACATCATTTTTCATATTTAATCGGAGAGTGCTAATAATACTAAATAAAAATCCAATCATAAAATCAATAAAAACGTCGTTTTATTTCAAATTTAAATCCGGCGTTTAATTTGGGCCACGCTTTAATTACATCAAAAATGTATCTTGAATCCACACATGAAAATGTATTATTTTTTAATTTTTCACTTTTTATGCGTTTCATTATTTTTTAAATTATTTGTAACAATCCAAGGAACGTAAAAAACACGTGAACTTCATGATAGGAAACATTGTTAATAACGTACTTCTAACATTGTCACATCCGCCAGTCCATATCTACAGGTCACCCAGTCACACATATATTATATTGTAATATAGTACATGCAATAACTTACTCTCGAAACTCTCCCCTTTTTTCCTGCCTCCAAGCAAAGGGAAAAAACAGTCCAGATGTTCTTATATGCTAATATATTATAACATAAATGTATACTAATCCTTTTAGCAAAATAGTATTTGAATAATTTATATTTAACTAACAATGTTTAAAACTACTTCAATCATTTTTTACTAACGCTTATTTAAGTTTTAATATTGAATGATATTGTGATAATTTATCGTAGAAAAAAATTAAAATATTTTCCGATTTTAAATTCCTCGAAAATATTAAAAGAACTTTAATCCTCGTAATTTTAAGATTCAATGAATGTACTTGAAAGACTTAAATTATGATAAAATAAGCATGAAAAATCAAATTAACTACAAATAATATTCCAGAAAGCGTTGTATGTTCGCAATATATTGTAGAATTATAAAATAAAATTAAAAATTCGTTCCTTTTCAACAACATTACGTCAAGAAAAATAAGACCTAAAATGTTTTGTAGTTTGAAACCACTGCTACTGATCATTAACGCGAATTTTAATGTTAAGTTTTTTCATATTTTAATAAATGTTAAAATTATTCTTCTTACATGTATTTTTAATTCAAAAAATATATTTTGTTACAATTGTATATTTAAAAGTATGACTTCAAATTGCCCCCAGCAACCTTCGCAATGGACAGTATGAACACGACTAGGATCATTTATTTATTTAAAAACCAGGTTTACTTATTTGTTATTAATTTATTTTTATTACTTACTTATTAAATAGGTGCCAAATACCATTTACAACTATAAAAATCTAAAAAAAAAAACAGTAATTAATGTTAATATGTACCATTATACTCTAGTGGAATGTTGGAGCATCACTATCCTCAGGTTATGTCGTATTTAAAACAAATTTAAAGGAATGACGAATGTAATTATTATATATTTTTCTGTATAACCTTTTCCAATTTGTTCCATTTAGGAAGCAGAGTGGTTTCGGGAAGGAGGATGTATATGAGAAGACGGGTTCAGGGTTCAGGAAGGAGGATCTAGTAAGAATCTAGTGAGAAATATAAACTTAGGTATTCAAACAACTTTGCAAATTTGTTTGGAAATTGAACATATAAGAAAGAAAGAATACCTGGCTCGGGTATGGGTGAGATGGGACTCTCCGGCAGCAGGATACCCTTCTGCACCAGCTCATCTCTATTTGCTCGGACGGATATCTTTCGCTCCAATGCTGAAAAGAAAAAAAAACAATAATTCCACCCATAATAATAAAGCACTTCCTCATATTTTATCTATGATCTGGATTCATTATTGGATGTATCGGATCCGTACAAGTGTCATCGCCAGTAAGAAAAAACATACATTAGCGAAATCGTACGAATTTTTACGGCTGGTAAGTATATTGAGCATCTGTCTTATCTACAGTCACACTGTCAAATGTGACACGACATATATCTCTATTCTATGGACGCGACGCAAATAACAGATGAATGTTGGTAATGTTTACATTTGTTCAATAATCATTTATGTAAACATGATCTCGGTTTTTTCAAGAACGTCTTTAAGTGGATATATATATTTCAAAGTTGATACGTAAGAACACCGTTTGTACAATTCCAGGGAGGGCAATACAAATGCACTAGCATTATCTAGCTATAGCTGATTGCTTTTGGCTGCTAGGTCCTGCGGGCGGCTATTATGGCCGATAGTGGCCGTTACGCCCGCGGTGACCACTACGCAGCCAGGCCTTCCGTAGAATCTATAATTCATCTAAAGCAATATAATAAGGATGCACAATGCACTATTGTTAAAGCAATATAATAAGGGATTTCCGCATTGAAATAAAAAGCCCTGGATGCGCGCAGCGGCCATAATAGCCGCCCGCAGGGTCTAGCAGCGAGAAATCGGCAAGAGCCGATTGTTTTCCTGCTAGTAAGCTATTATTATTATTCTATCTAAATAGAAAAAATACAGAGAAAATATATTTTTGGTGGAAATTAGGATTATTGAATTGCTTCAACTTCCTCTCTGAAAAACGTGTAGACAATTACCGAAATATTGGTTTATATATTATATTACGCCGAGCGAAAACATTGAAAGCGTTTTTACTCAACCCCCCCGCTCAACCAACAACCGAGGCTTTAATGTTTCAACGGAGGCTTAAAGCTGGTCTCATAATACTATGATTAATTAGTATTCGAATATTCAGTGATAACTATGTAGCCCATTCTACACTTTTATTTAATAAAAGGTGTGAACTTCAAAACGTTACGTTTACAAATTAGGCTGTATATATTAACAGTATACTCCATTATGACATAAACAGTATGACTTTTTTGTAAATAATACTTTTTTAGATACCTCGCATTTAAAAAAAATATATGATTGGGTTATTTTTAATTTGCTAGATTATTTTGTTTTTAATAAAATCCACTAAAGGGATGTTATTTTTGTCGACTACAACTTAACAACATCGCAATTAAATAGGCGAAATAATAATTTAAAATTTAGATACCATATGTAGCATAGATTTTAGATCGACCTCCTAATTTCAGTAGACAAACGTAATGTAACATTCTCTGTCAAAGAATTAAGAAAACAAAAAATAAAATTATTATCTGCTTAGGTAAGTAAAAAATGTGTACGTATGTTTTCTTAGTAAAATTAAGTTTTTCAATTTACTACCAAACTACTGACTAATTTTATTTTATTTTCCTATATAACTCTTCAGCATCTTCTATCCTGGTAAACTTGTCTTGTCTCGTCACTTTCATGCGTCTTCGTGAATTCTTGAAGCTTTTAATTGGACCGTATTCCAGTGACCTGATCATTACAGGATGGTCGATTTTTTCCGGACGTTGTCTATTTCTGCATAATATCCCATTTTTTCTTCTTCTTCGTCCACGGCACTACATCCTAGAATGGGATTTGGCCTCTTCCACGAGTGCTCTCCATAAACTCCTATCCCTGGTCATTCTTATCCAATTCCCAAATTCTCCTATCCTGCTCCAGTCTTGTTCCACACAGTTAGCCCACCTCCGCTTGGTCATGATCTTTGGTGTCCTGTCATCTGGTATTCTTTCAACATGGCCAGTCCATCGCAGTCTTTGCGACCTACAGAATCTTACGATTGTTTCTCGCTCAATTAAGTTTTCGATAATATTCCAATAACCTCGTGAATTATTTAACAATGCCACCCTATCTTAACTTAATATTTCATATGCCTAAACGATCTCATCAGCGCTCTCTTAATTCTAACAACGTACTGTGAACGGTGATAATACAATTAAATTACATAATACATTTTACTATTTTAAATCCAATCAAAAAATAATGTATTCTGTTTACGCGCTTTGTTACTTAGATTGGCACCACTGTGCTTCCTGGTTTATAATACACATGTGTGTGCGTGAGTATTGCCGCCCTTTTTTCGGAAATCTAAGAAGACATAAAATGATAGGCGTTTAATTACATCCCGTGCTTCGATCAGTCCAGAGGTCCAAATAAATCACCAGTACGCGCTTCGGTCGGTCGAAATCTAAACCCAGCTAAAAGAATAACATCGAACCAGAAAGACAGCAAAAATAAAAAGGCTAGTGCAGTTCATATATCATATGTGTGCTTATTGTTAATCGGAAACCTGGAAACCAACTATCGAAGGCATTTACATAAACATATCCTTATAACAAATATTTATAAATTATCATATTTTTTACATTATCATAGCACATGACGAACTTCTGAAATTCTAAAAATATGATTAAAGTTCGCTGTGTGTGGTATATCGAGGGTGGAATGAGGAAAAACACTTCTATAGCATCGTCGTCGAGATGCCGGTACGTACGCCGTCTACCGGCGTGAAGTGGATAAACTTATCGTTAGACGAAGGGTTCTTAAGATACCCCCAAGCCAGCAACCAGAGGTCCGCAACTCTCATTTAATCATGTTACGTAAAAATTGATCGAGAGATGGACCACGTAAAATTAATATGTGTTATGTATCAAGTGAATAACAGGGTATTAAGCTTGGTGCGCGAGCATTATTCATAATGCCCAGCAAACTCAAGCAATATCTGATATTAAATATTTAAATATCAATGTAGATATCGATCTATTAAATATCGAATACAATTCAAAACTCTTAATAAAGCCAATTGTTTCTAAAGCCATAAATAACATTTAACAATGGGTCATAAGAAATTAGTTAAGCCCATGGAATACATCATTTAAGAGGGCGTACATCATCTGTAAGATAATCTTATACACTTAAATACTTCTAATACTTTAATATAAATGGTGAAATAAAACAAAAATCGTGCTGCGTATTATCAATTAGAGTATGCGTGGTGGAAAACGATCCATGGTTATACGAATTACTTACTCGGGTGGACGATTATGTCGACCGTAAAATGGACATAGCGCACGGTAAGTTTCGCGAACTGAACCACGATTTTCGAAATAAATTTGCAAGCGCTGTTCTGGCGTAAGTCTATTCATGGTGAAATCAGCTGTCAGCTGTCAAATTGGCTGTCGCTGGAAAACGTGTTGCCAATTCGAAAAACAAACCTCTAAAAAAACATATGAAAACATATTACATTATAAAATTTGTTAATTTTATTTTTTTTAAAAGAGGTTGTTAATCGAAGAGGTGCGTCTTGTTTAATAAATTGGTAAGAATTCATATTACACTCAATGTCTGATCACGTCCGAATTTCCGGTTTTAATAAAAAAATATTTAAAAAACATAGTTTCCCATGTCTAAACTGTTCTTCTTCCCCCACGCTGAGGGAGAGGTAGATTTAATTTTAAAACGGCCTAAGAAAAGTAAATGAGATCGTAAAGAACAGAGGTCCGGAACATCGAAGGGGTCGCCTAAGGGTGAAGGACTTTCCCGTCATTTCATGTCCATGTCATCGTTCGAAAGGAAGTTTCCGGGTTTGTGTACAATTAGCGACATAAATTTCGAGGGGAAACGTCACGTCCAATTTAAATTAAATCGTCAAAAATTTAAGGCGTTAAATAATTTAAAAGTGGGTACTCGAGTAAAATGATAAGCTCTTAAAGATTAATGGACTACCTATTTTATTTTGCAATGGCGCACCCGCACAAAAAATTGAATATTTAATGGCCCACAGGCCCGAATATTTTAGGTGCCATTGCTAATGTACTGAATATACATGGAGATACAAAACTTCTAATAAGATAAACGTTTCGCGATCCTTCCTGCCACCATTAGTAGTTTATCAATTGCATCGGAAAACATTATGATGTAATTTGACAAACCAAATTTTAATTAATTAATGAATAAATGTTGACGTATATGATTGATATGTGATGATTATTAATTAAACATGACAATAAAAGCTTAGATATGTGCGCGTAATGTAATCAGGTATGCAATGAATCCGAAAACAAAAAACGGTAAGAAGGAAAAATCTTTGTTTTATATTCGATTCTTATAATATTACGTCATTGGTCATTATTTACTGCCAACGCCAACCAGATCTCAGATTTAAACCGATATTGTTAATGTGGAAAATATGTCGAGCGACATCAAGCAAATTAATAAATTTAAATAAAATTGAACTCCATCTAGAATCTAGATGGTAAGTGATATTAATGAAAATGGGAAAGAGCAAAACAGTAAAATAATATACACGAGTATATATATCATTTTTTCCAATTGTCCACGTCTCTGAATATAGGTCCCCTAAAATATGGGGACAATTAGATGTAACGTTCAATAACGTGATAACTATTTGGAGCTTGCAGTATTACTCGGTGAAAACAAAATACCGCTTTCTCAATGCATTCATATTAGCAATTCTACAATCTGGTTGCGAATCTTGCCAAAACAGCGATGTATCGAGTTTTGAGAACAGACGCTTGCGAAAAATTCTTGACGTGAGGTGGTATGACTTCATGAGGAACCTCCTGATCATCGTTGTAATCAAGATACACGTGGCTGGGACATGTTTTTGGAAACCTACGGGAAGTCTAACACGGACGTGCCTCTCATACACGCCAACTCGGATTCCTGGAGGTCTCGCAATAATTATACACAGGTTGTACTTAGTGAAACTGTGGAACATGGGGGGAGAGGAAGGAAGAGCAAACTACAGACCACAATCTATGCGAAAATGGCAAAGTAAATATGGTGCCATCTTCGGTTCAGCATACCTGAACAAAACACCAATAAGACAAATTATTAAACTAGTATTATATAATATATAAGAACTCTACTCGTACCCACGTCCAATTTGCCACAAAGATTACGACAATTGGATTTTAAGTTAACAATTGATTTAAGTTAAAGTTTTATTAAAATTCTTCATCCATTTAATCATGTTAAAGGAAGGAAAACATCATAAAAATAACATTTTAAAGATTACAACTATGATGAGTGATTTAGGCAATTTGTTTAAGCGTCGCACCGGAAACTCGTCGATGTTTAAAAATAATGTGAAACATTCCGAAGACAGAAGAAGTATGTATTGGAAATAGCGCCGCGAGGGAATATCGATGCTGTTCACTTAAGGGAACACTTACAGACAGACTCGTTTCGCGGTGAATGGTGTCACATATTGTAGTGATAGATTTAAAACGAGATGGGATTTGTGGGGGAGACTTAAAACAAGACGAAATTAGCTTTACGGGACGGAGAGGGCCGTAAAGGGAATAAAAATATCTTTATCCAAAATCTAGACGACGGTTGATCATGACCATTTTTTATTACACCTTATAATATATATATATAATAAAATTGTTCATCGAAATAAAGCTATAAAAGAGTAATTTTAATGATAGATTTATAATTAAGATATATTTTTATATTCTATATGTACTTGAAGTCACTGTTCAAAATAACTTACGAAATGTGCTAAATACTTATAGGGTATCATCATCGCAACACAAATCTTTTAATATTGATTATTACATATACATATAATAAATACGAAATAAAACTTCATTCCCAGGCCCAAAGCGGTATAGGCTAAAATATAACCAGTCTGCAATATTTTATCCGTTATGAAAATATTATTGTATTTAATTTACGTACGTATTTCGAAAAATATTTAAAAATTAACCCATTATTATTATTCTATGTGCCGGGAATTAGCTTCTGGCCCTAAATCATCCAACAAAAGATAGTATGGCCATTTGAAGTTTGATGATCATTAATTTTTTATATTCTATATATAATTTGAAATGAATAAAATATTTCAATTAATCGTATAACTACGCTTTTTTAAATGCTGTATCTCTAACACGGTTGAGATTAGGCACATGCAACTAAAACATTTTCGACTAGATTTATATGGTAATATCTTTAAAATATAGTGCGCTGGGTCTGTTGAATCCAGTATGATATCAAGGTGGAAATTACATACACGAAAATCATTAAACAAACTACAAGTGAATGATTCCAACGGCAACTTAAATATATAGGTAACATATTAGTACCACCTATATCGCCCGACAAAATTATATTGGGCCGATTATATTGTAGAAAATTTTCTAAATTTCGCTTACTACTACAAATTAGAATATGGACTATGAGCAACAAGTATCGAACATTCTTGAATTTTCATAGGTTTAAAACAAGTTGAGTGCATTGTATATGGAGTTAGTTGGACACTACAGTTTGAGAAAAGAAACTGCTTGCTTGCGAAATATATTTATTTGTAATACTGTCTCCAGTTCAATGTCTATACAAACGCTAATAGTAGGTTTTAAGATACGAGTTTCATATACCGTTAAAAAATTGTTTTTATTCCCTAACGATAGGCGTGAGTGGTGTCTCCGTCGATTTTTTGCATTTTCCAAGCTGCCAAGTCCAAACTCAAATTAGTAGATTTTCTACAGCACAGTATGGTGTGTAAGAAATTTTACGTTGCACCGTATATAGTAGACTAATTAAATGTAAGTTTTTTATTGTTATTATTAATTAATTATTCATTCATACACATATTTTTGATTTAATAGAAATGTAAAAACACCAAATTACATTATATATTACTAACATGACAAATAAAAACAAGTTAAAAACAACAACACGTATACAGATTTTAATATAGTAGCTTTGTACCCACTTTCCTGAACTATGCACCTATTTAATCTTGTGCACTTGTGCGCCTTAAACCTTTGGTTAAACGAAAAAAAATCAGTCAAAGCGAAAATCAATTCGTAACGAAAACCATGTAAAAAAAAAAAAAAAGACGTAAAATTTCATATCAGGTGTAAAACAGAAATAATGTATGTAGGTATAAAACACCTACGAATATTTTGTAACTTTATCGATAGAAATCACATATTCTTATATTACGAATTCAGAAGGTAGCAAACATTACATTTGGGCGGGCGATCGGAATAAAGAGAAGGAAAAACAAGAAAACTTTCATTTTATAACTCGGGAAAGAACACTCCAGAGGCCTATCAAAATAAAACGTTAGGATCCATTCCTTCTCCGGAAGAATATATTTTATATCGTCGGGCGAAACGAAAAACTTCTCTAGAACAACATTCCGTGCGCTTTTTATCCTACACAAGGAACCTTTCCAAAGTAGACATATTTTTCACTAAAACGCAAATAACGAAAAAAAAGCACAATTTTGATTATTGAAAAAAAAAAAAGTTCATTTTTTTAAAGTCTTGTAGATTTGAAAACACGTTAGCTCCATGTCTAAATATAGTTGGGAAAAAAAAAATCATGTTTCAGTAGTATTCTAGTTGGCTCATGTTTCAGCTTAGAACAGCTTATTGAAAATATAATTGAAATGTGATCGTAATATTATGTCCAAGAAACAGAGTTTTTATCGAATCTTAAAGTGAAATCCTTTTGAAATATTTACTACCGTAATTGAAAGTCTGTAATATCCGCCGTGTCAAGTTAGCTACACAACGGGATATGACAGGTGTTATGACGAACTTGGTAATTTTTCTTCTGTGTTTCTTAACAGACACAGACACAGACTGTAATGCAATATATAGAGCATTGAATCATAATTATTATTTTTGTGCCAAATTTTCATACCGAATGTTTCGATTGTGGTTAGATGCGGAATCACAAGAGATTCAAGTATACCTCGTTTTTTAAACAAATTATAAAACGTAAACATAGATATCGAGTATATCCAGTGGCGTGCAGTAGGTATATACAGATGTAAGTAATGCTGATATTACACAATCATTGCTTGCTGCTAGACCCTGTGGACAGTTATTGTGACCGCGCAATTTCAATAGCTTAAAATGCAACATAGGACGACGCTACATCTACAGCGGCAGGTAGTTTTTAGAACTAAGCAATTAAAGATTATTTTAAATACAAATTCAATATATTAATTAGAGAGATATACATATAAAATCAATTTTATCGAAAAATATTGTTGTTGCTACCGGGATTGTTGCTATTGGATTACTTAACGGTATTTGAGATTCCGTAAAAATAAAGAAGATGGCTTTCAAATAATGGAACGATAGATGTATCAATTTGAAAGGTGTAACATATAAGTTAGAAAATTTGTCGTCAATGCAGTGTTAGTATAGCATAATCGGTTAATGCACGTTCCCCGGATAGGAAGAGATCCAGGTTCGAATTCCGGTAGCACAAACAATATTTTTCGATAAAATTGATTTTATATGTATATCTTTCTAATTTTTATTTGAATTTAATTTAATTTGAATTTTACAAAATATTACAGATCTGTATTCTGAATAATTACAATTTCACAATAAGAATGTGTTCTTAATTCTAAAAGATTCTACTGGTACACAGATGGCGCTAGCGTAATTGTAATAAATCGTCCGTTTATATATTTGTTTCCCCTAATTTTCGGTAATTCACAGCTTTTTTGCTTGTATGCACTGCACGCCCGTATACATATATAGCACACGTCCACGATTTGACTAAAATGAGTTATGAATGCAACTTTGTTAATTTTAAAATATTTTTTCCAAAGCACACACAAGTTACATATTAAAATACAGTAGGTATATTTTTTTGGCAATGTGAAAATTAAACAACTAATTTCTAATTATATTTATATAGCACTGGTGACATGTCCGGACTTACCAAACAAAAAAAAAACATATAAAAATATAGTCGCGTAGAATGTCTATGTCTATCTATAGGTACAGTTTATGCGATTTATGATAAATATTGCATATCTAAAAAATGTTTTCCTGAAAGATAAGGTATTTTGAGCACATCACCTTCTCTATACAGTCGACATATCGAATTTGTCTAAATAATCTGAACATAGTCTTGTATTACTGGCGCATCGACAAATTTTACTTCAACTTGAAATAATATACAAAAGTTTAACAAAATCGATTTAACATTATAATCTACAGAAGCGTTATAAGGCATTGTGTATATTAGAAAGGCAATAAGAATACGCAGCTCTTTCTAAACTAATTATGAGTACACTAAAATATACTAGTATACTTTCGATAAACGACATTTCTGAAATGCAGGGTGCATTGGCTCTGTAGTGAATTTAATATGTAAAATATAATGTTTAAAAGAATTGAATAGAAATCGTGATAACCGAACACATGAAGGCACCGGTTTCTCTTGTTATTTCAAGAGAAAACGAACAATAAAACATTAGTCAATTAACTAATTGCACTTAACTAATGCACCTATTATCTGAATAGCTCGCTTGTTTCAATAGCCTGAGACCACTGTGAATCTACTGTCTAGAGTGAAGACATCAAAAACCTGGTGTCATCGCTTCCACATTTAACACGCCACGCCCTATCCCTCACCCGATCCAATCGAAAATAATCACATTTAAAATAGATTCAACAAGATAACTGGTTTATTGTGTTTTAATAGCTTAAAAATGCAACATAGGACGACGCTACATCTGCAGTGGCGGGTAGTTTTTAGAACTAAGCAATTAAAGATTCTTTTAAATACAAATTCAATGTATTAATTAGAAAGATATACATATAAAAAAAAAAATTTCAAGAAATAAAAAGCATTCGGTAATAACACGCTTGACAGTAGCACTTGGTTATTTAATATTGAATTATTTAAATTATGCTAATACAATTTATTAAATTATACCGTGTTTAGTGTACATATAGATGTAGTATACTTACATCTGGAGGCTGCCTCGAATTTGTCAGACTTCTTTTTTCTCTTCCACTTCCAGGGTTTGAATAGTCTTCCTAGCGCGGAGAAGCGGGACTTCCTCTCCAACGGTGGCGTCCGAGCGCCGGGGCCCAAGCTATTCGTGCGCAGGGCGGCGCCATTTTGTTTTTTGGCTGTGGAATAAATTAAAATATATAAATTAAATTTAAAGCAAACACATTTTGGTTCATTTTATAAATTTATAGTTTATTATCTTTGTTTCATGACTCTCAGTGGCTGATAAAACAAAGTAAATAGACTATTAATTACTACAGATTGTAAAAAACGCCACTATTAAACAACAGAACGAAATCGTGAATTAGTCTTTGCACGTCAATATATATTGGTCTCTAATAGTATATACGTCAATAAGAATCAACATCGCTAAATCAAAATTGCCTCGAGGAAAGAAATTCTTAGACACACTTTTGTAGTATAGCTTCAAAGGCACAATTGAAGCAGATCGCTCCAAACACAAAAATCTAAGAATCATTGTAGTTTAGTCCAATTTGTCACACACGGAGATTATTTATGAGTACTAGCATAACCTTTACCAAGTTTGTATGCGTGTAAATCACGGATAGTGAAAATGTATCGGACTTAAATTTAAACCATTTATAACTTTATAGTTAATTGCTCGTTTAAACACACTAGTTTATAATAATATTGACCGGAAAAACTGCGAAGTTAAATTCTGAACATTCTCAAAATGACAAAACACACGCTGCTGCTAGGCCGAATTCGCCTAAAAATCATATCGTATTTAGTTTTATAAGATTATAAAAAAATATATTTAGATATTTTTTATTACAATTTTGAATAGCTGTAAAAGAAAATTTTGTTTGATTAATTTGTCATTTCAACAAGCCCATCTCGTATCTCACGTACATAATCAGGCCTATTCTCAAAATTGCAATATTGAAATGAAGGTGATTGTTACACCAACCCTCAAAAATAGACAGATAGTTTTGACAGATTATGGTACGTTTATCTCCCTCACTCTCTCTCATTCAAATATTAATGAAGGTGATTGTTACACCAACCCTCAAAAATAGACAGATAGTTTTGACAGATTATGGTACGTTTATCTCCCTCTCTCATTCAAATATAACACTATTTTTGAGGGTTGGTGTAACAATCACCTTCATTTCAATATTGCAATTTTGAGAATAGGCCTGAATATTTGATACAAACATATACACCATCGACTATTTACTATTTTTGTATTAATATATTAGTAGGATTTTAAATGATGCACGTAGTAGGCGCACTATAAATATGCATATCGACCCCTCCTACGTAAACTATCGCAACTAACAATCCTACTATCTTTAGATGTTCTAGTATTTTGCATTCTAGTATTGTATTGCAGTCTAGTAGTGGCAGTATTTTTTTTACATATTATGCTCGATAGAACGTAATACAATACTGTACTAATAAAAGATAATTACTGCTACTTAAAATATATATCAAATATATATAAACCAATAGTATATTTATATTTTTACTTCGGCTACGTACATAGTAAATATATCAATTAAAATAGAGATAATACATTTAGCACGTTAACGTCGCAGAGTGGCGCGTGTACGAAATGACTAGCAATTAAAATCAGTTGTATTTGTCTTGATTTTATAAAATTTACCAATGTGTTTACGTACATATGTGTTCATTTATTTGTAAGAGCGCGCCAAAACCTGATTTCCTCCAATATTTGATTTATTTTTAATTTTAAATATATGCTTTATTAATTACATAGTTAGTGTATACATAGACACTGAACCAATCAATATGCCAATTCTATTGAAAAATAAGAGCAAAATCTAAGAAGAATAAAATCTTCATGAATAGGTTATTGTGGACATTACACAGAAATAGGTTATAGTATTTATGTTGTTACCGGGATATATAGATTTTTTTCTGTATATCTTTCTAATTGATTAATTTAATTTGTATAAAATACCACATGTTCTGAAAATGCAACTTCAAAACAAAAATGGGTTTTACTTAATATATTTAGTATTTTGCTCATATGAGGACACTTTCGGATATTAATAAAACGATTAATTGAATTGAATTGATTGATACCCATCCCCATCGTATCCGATACGTAATATCGCACACTTGTTTTATACGCCTTGTGTACGTAGGTTTCAGAGACTACCTACACAGACATCGCGGTAGAAGATTGTATAAAACTGTCTGTAAAATCCTGTGACGACAAAGTTGTTCACGTACGCGATTCCTTCATACTTCAGAACACGTTAAGGCTCCATGGCTCGTCGCGCTTTAACCCTTCAAGTCCCCCGCCCCGGCGGTTGTCGGGGGTGGGTGAGGGGAGTGAGTGGCAAACCTTGTACCGGGCGGGGCAAGTAAAAAACCAGCGTTAATAATCTAACACAATCAGGGAGAGAAGACTGCTAACTCTCGGGGGAGACGAGGGAGAAGGTTCAATAAAACTGGTGAAATGTGACGACGCATTTGCATGCTTGACGTTTTATAGAACACGAAGTCGAAGCACTGAAAAATATATGGTTTATATTAAAGATATTATTGTGTTGAATTTGGTACCAATTTTGCAGAATATTGTAGGTAAAAATTTAAAAATATATGACGATATTTTTAAAACAAATCAAATTAGAAAGACATATTTGTAATTTATTCATTCAAATTGTTTTAAAAATATGGTCACATTATTATTTCACAAATTATTACATTACCAAAATCCAAAAATTAAAATAAATATATTTAACCTTTCCTCTCCGATGATGTAAACTGAATTAACACTACCTCTAATTATGTGAATATATCTCTGTAAATATACTAAACACAGAGATTATATTTTAGGTATTCATCCGTAATATATTTATGTATTGGATAAAAATATTACAATATATAAGTACATACGCAACAATAAAAAATGTTTTCTCGAGGAACCTGATGTGAATTTGTCAAAACGTGTGTGTATACGTGCGGAGTGGTGTGGACGGCGCCGAGTTAGACGTGTCTTATGCTGTCGTTCGTGATGATCAATGTTTTTTTCTCGCTTTTAGCACTTTTACACAATAATTGATATAAATATTCACTTATAAATATGTCAACTATTATTTGAATGATCAATATAAGTAATAAATGTGAAATATTCATATTTATCCGTCATAAAAATCGCAAAAGTCTACATGTACACTGAGTTGAGTTGAGCGAGTACCGGAACGCGCGTTTTTATTTTAGCACCGCAAGGGAAAGGTAAAAAAAACGTTTATTAAGTTCATAGCGCATCACAGTAGATAAAACTTAACCTAACCGATTTTAGTTATATTGTATAATACCTAAAAGTCGCAATTAAAATATATATACAGTATATTTTGATGACATATTTTAAAGACAATTTGTTAATTACAATTCTTTATGGAACAAAAAGTATTAACATTTGACCAAACGTTTTCTTGAAATACGAAAGCCCCGATTCACGGCGGTGGGTGATGCACACCGGCAGAAATTGGAATTGTCGGCGAAATGATTTCATTAGCTTAACTTGCTTTATGATCGTATTTCATACAAGATAATAGTTAACGGATATCACTTGCAGAGTGCGAGGTGTAGAAGTCTAATGAACCCCCTGTATCAGCACGATGTTAGAAAATAAAAACATAACATAAACATTGTCTCTGATTATTTCCGCTGAGGAAGGCATTGCAGATTCATCTTACCAACTATTTGATTTCTAATTTCCTGGTTATTCTTTGAAATAACCACATATTTACATGCCATTAGTGTTAATAATAATGTGTAATTACTATGTTATGTTATTTATACGAATTTTCTGGTTTCCTGTTCACATTATTATACCATATTAGCAGTTTCACCATTCACTGTCTACTGCTAAGCATACCAGGAAGAAGGTGATCGTCGCAATTTATTCTCCTACACCAATACACTCTTCCACCCAAAACAAGCATTTCTATTCGAAATCACTCCCTGTATCCACAAATCAAAGCCTTCATTATTCACTCGGCTTAAACCTCTCTCTTGTTCTAAGCCAAACGCATCATTGTAATCAAAATATTATTGCGCGTTTTTCTCATAATAAGACCTTTGAAAATCAAAGATAATTAGATATAAATACTTCTACAATATTTTGAGTATGTCCAAATCTTTGTAGGAAATCTTGATAAATAATTCTTGTAGCTGTACCAAAAATATAAACTAAAAATGTACTTATCCTGCCATTATCAATAATTCTTCCGAAGAAAGATATACAGAAAAAAATCTATCAATCGAAAATATATTTTGTTATTACTGGGATTCGAACCTGGACCTTCTCCTATCCGGGGAAGCGCATTCTCCATTTTCGCTATAGAAATCGAATACATTATCGACACTTTGAACTTATATTCTTTAATATTTTCAATTGATACATATACTATTCCAGATAGGAAGAGGTCAAGTCTAGATTCGAATCCCGGTAGCAACTAAATATTTTTTCGATAGATTTTTTTCTGTACATCTGTCCAGTTGCTTCATTTAATTTGTATTAAAATACCATAGAACTATGTTCTTAAAATGCAACTTCACAACAAAAATGTGTTCTTAACATTTTTTCTAATCATAACTGTTAAAATTTCAACTCTGGCTACCAAATAAATTTTAAAAAAACGTTTTATCGGCATACAAGAAATTATTCCCAATAAAAAAAACACTCGTTTTTGTCCTACTTTGATTTATTTACTTTACAAAATTTACAAAATAGGAACAATCGTGAGACTGAAATGAAATGGATTGTTGTTACGAGCGAGAATCCTAGGACACTCCAAAAGATCTTCGTATCCAGCCGAGATGGGAATGACGAGACGGTAAAAAAAGATTACAGGATTCAGAATGGAAAAAGATTCAGCTCGAGACAGGGACGCCTGGAAAACGTTTGTACAGGCTTTATCATTTTAAACATTATTAATAAAGGGATAGATAATGCTCTTACTAGGCAAAACGACGTCTCAAATAAATATATTCAAATTGAAACCAAAAAAGTTCTAAAAAACATGTGAAAAATTTACTTGACTAAATTTTAGTAGTTTATTAAAGTTTCGTGTTTCGAAAGCAATATTTGAATGTGTGTGATGACGGCTTTTTCGCAGCGCATGAGTGGAATATGGAATGTCCCGAATAAAAAAAATCACGCCAATATAAATTGGAAAAATGTACATTTTATCTAAGCAATACTTTAAAAACGAGACTAAAAGAATTGGGAAAAGGTAAATCAAAATTAATTCGATGTTATTTACCTAAAAACCTCGGTGAGAAAGATTATACAATTTTATAATATCGCGGATAAATAGATAAGCGTCACGTGCGAAAAACAACATCAACAGTAAAGAGTGATAAATATTTCAACAATGCCGTCACGGCAGAAGCAGGATGTGACGAGGCATTCTATAAATGGTGTGTGATAATTTGTAAAGAGCAGACACAAATCACAAATGCAAGATTCAAATGAATAAGGTGAACTATTATGCGTCGTAGAAATTAATTATAAGCGAATCTGATTTAAATAATTTTTGATGTCCGTTGCGAATGTAGGTATATTTTATATTTTAACATGAAAACAAAACAATATGAAGAAAGACAAATGTTTTCATATCATTAAAATTCTTAACGTTGCGTATCGTTCATATCACTAAAAAATAAAAGTGTGCTTGAAGAAGCCAAATTAACAAGCATCGATGCAACTATCATTCAACGACAACTTCGATTGTTTTAGTCAAAAAACATGCTTCAAACGGTAACTGGGAACTAGATGTAGGAGACAGGCCTAACCGAAGGGTAACGATATAAGTGGCACCGAATACAAGAAGAAGCTCCAAGCAAGAAGAGAAAAGGTAAAAAAAAAAAGGAAGAACATTCAGGGCACAGACGTCGACATGTCCAAAATACCCCAGAAGTTGTGGATCCAGAATTGGAATCTTCAGCCACCTGAGAACCCACAATCGTGTAGAACGATCTTCCTCGGACACGACGGACGGCCGAGTGTTGCCGTTTAACCCTTCCCAAAACACGCAGTAACACAAGTCTACCGTCATAATTAAACCTGTAATATTTCGGTAAATACATGTAACATAAAATTCATATTTTAGATAATCCTAAAGAAAATATTAGCGCTTAGGAATGACTAGTGAAAAACCAATCATGAAAAGGGAATCGTACAAACAATTTTTTTTTTCCGTTCAATCCGTTGTAAAATTAATACGTTGGTAAAAATACAATTTGTGATATGAAAGACAGAGACCACACACTATTTTCACAGTGAAAAGAACAACAAACATACAAATATAATTGTCTCTTTCTCACTAATAAAATGAAGAGAGATAAGAAGGAAGGACACATTGTATACGACTTAATGAATGCTCTAAATTATGTTATTAATCATTTTTTCAAAATTGAATGCTCAATATTTAGAATAAATTCGTGCCATTAAAGCCATTTAAGCTAATTAAAATACTTTTTCTAACAGTTATTTACGGTAACACGAGTTGACAGCATGGCTGTGTTCGGGTATTTTATATCATGGTATGGTAAAGGTTAAACTGTTAAAATAAAATATATAATAATATCAATACAAATTTACATATAATTTATGTTTATAAAACCCTCATAAAAACGTACCTATTTTAATTTTATAATCACATAAGCAGTTAAAAAACTAAAAATAAATTATGAGTAAGTAGATACAATATAATTTGTAAACTAGTAATTCAAATATTTTCAACGTGTAATAAATATGTATGTACACAAATATAATATATTATAAAAAATCTCTTTTGAAACGGTGGCGTCGTACTAGTATAAGAACCGATGCGATGTCGCGAATGCACACAGGTTTTCGAAAATCATATCACGTGTCGGTCGTGACTACAGTACTATGCGGCGTGTGCAACAGTCACCGCATATTCATCTATGCGTAGGCAAGATGCACGAAGACACGACGGAGCTGCGCTACTGAATGTTTCATGGAGCGTCGCGACCACGCGATAGGGCGTGTGTCGCGATTAGATGCCCAAAAGCGGAGCAGTCTAGTGTTCCCATTGTTCAGGAAGTGATGAAAAATGTGTTTATTTTCTATTTATTAAAAACATGTAGGTGTACTGTTAACTAATAAGAATGCATAATCACCAGTGCATCGGGTAGGATTGGGAGATAAAGTGGGTATGAAAATTACATGTATATATTATTATTATTATTTATTAATACAATAATAGCAGAAATCACTGGAATGTAATAATAAATAAATTATTAAGCCGCCATACGGTGGCCGCAACGATGCTACGACAAGTAAAGAAAACAATACTCGTTGTATCCTATATCTCTCGTGCAAGGTCCCGTGAAAATTATCTTATAAAGTTATTGTCGTCAATCCGCGCGTGTGCGAATGACGCACCTCGATTCTAAATCTTCGATGAGTATCGAAAGTTTTAATTTGCATTTATCATATGAAAGAACTATTATGTTACTAGTAGGAACGAATCATATATTTGTACCACAACGTATCCCTACATACTTGTCGGTAGACTATATATTACTTCAATAGGTACACCGTAATCATTGTTATTTTTAGATAATATAATAAAAAAGTGAGAAAATGAGTAAAAATAATATAGCAATAACAAATATAGATTTTTAATAAAGCTTATTGAAATTCATAACGGTGTACAAATAACGACGTTTATGTATGCTAAAGTAATTTTGAAATAGCAAAGGAAACACGAACGCAGTGAAAATGATCGTACAAAAACCTAAAAGATGGGGAAAGAATTTAAAGCAGAAACGAGGTGAATATACTAAGGCATTCCTCATATGGAACACATAAAATGCGTACATACAGAGAGTAACAGGCTTAGTCCACAATATTTTAGGATGGACGGTTACAAGCGTTTGGTTTAAATGTTTAGGCAAGAGATTGGTCTTAAATATTTAAGCAAGAGTTTGGTCTTAAATGTTTATGTGCAAAATATCACCGTGCCAGATACACAGGGTGTAACAGACCTAGTCCGTAGAATTTTATACAGTGGATACCTGACCAAACTACGAATCGAAAATGTTTAAGGAGTATGTACAAGATCTGACCGTTACGGAAAATATTATTTGTATGATATTTTTACATAGTCATACAAAGCTTTTATTACTTGAAAATAAATATTTGCGAAATTGATCCATTATTATTTTATATTTTTGCTTCAGGCCCTAAACCATCTAACAAAAAAATAGTTTAGTCCCTCAAAGTGTAATCAATAGGTATATAATTTTGAACCAATAAAATATTTCAAGTAATCGCAGAACTACGCCTTTTTAAAATGCTTATATCTACAACACTATTGAAGTTAGGCAAATACAGTTTGAACATTTTCGACTCATACTTTTAATATACTAATTGTGCACCAATTATGTGTTACATCAATTATAAGCTTTTTATTAAATTCGGGAAAACTTAAAAATACATATAATGCAGACTTTTATTGATATTTCTCAGCAAATCCGTACATTTGTTAGACGATATTTTTATTTTATGTATTAGTGAAATTAATGGTAAGTCCTAAACAAAATATATCTACAAAAGTTTAATAATTTGATAAAAAATTTCATCTCGATTATTTCATTATGTGGAATTTTCACACAGTTTAAACATTTTCAACTAGAATAAATAAAAGCAGGTAATCCAACCATAAAATATTGTGGATTAAGTCTACTACGCCTGTGTACGAGGCGAGTGTGGAGGAGGGAGTGGCGTAACAACTAAAGGGTGTTTTTTTAGAGGTTTTATTTTTCGAATTGGCAACACCTTTTCCAGCGACAGCCAATTTGACAGCTGATTTATGTTCAGATTGGTTTGCCATTTCACCATTAATAGACTTACGCCAGAACAACACTTGCAAATGGTGCAAATTTATATCGAAAATCGTGGTCCAGTTCGCCAAACCAGAGATGATAAACGACTTGGAAGCCAACATTGTCGCGTTATTGCCGATATACGTCCCCAGCTGCTCCAAGAAGTAGTAGAAAATTGTACTTCCAGATTACGCTTTATTCGAGCCAGCCGCGGCGCCCATATGTGCGAAATCATATTGAAACACTAATAAATAAAATTATTTTTCCATTAAAGCCAATACCATGACCATTACCACGATTTTGATGTATTTTATTTCATTTTAAATTTACCTCTAATAAAAGCACCTTTAGTTTGACAAATAAAACTAATTTTAAAAGCTCCAAGAGCGTTAAAAAGAAGTGCATGGATGTGGAAGAAACCAAATATGTGTGAAAGTATATGAATATGTAGCATTTTATCCTATGTGTATACCTACTAGAAGTGAGTCGTTCGCGAACGAACGCGTTACTTACACTGGAATAGAGATACCGTTCCCAAGTCTCATTCAATCTAGTCCGCAAACTAGATTGAACATCGATCTATAAAACCGAAAGTACTAAGGACAGATTGAACCGACCGATGTCACAAAGCTACAACTGAATCACGGTGGTGTAGTACAATAAAAAAATTCCTGCATCGTCGTGGGCTGTTTATGATATTTGAAAGGGTAATAAATTTGTAAGTAATTTGATGACAAATAAACTATTAACGGTCCGTTTTTCAATGTGTGCTTGGTACATTGACATTTTATTATTCAAAAACTTAACCAAAATTATCTATCAGTAAAATACCGGCACTATCAACAATCCCGACTGACTTCTTCTTATCTTCTTTTTATCGCGGAATTGCTTTATAATTAAACAAATCTCCTTGAGTTGGTAATATTCCTTAAAAGTTGTAACATTACTCAAATGACAGGTTTTTCAAAAATATGCGAATTAATTAATAGAATTTTGCGTTACATTTATTTATCATTTCTTGGATAACATTATAGTGTAACATAATTTATTTACAAATAAAATAATAAATAATTATAAGCTGTATCTTGGAATAAGGAGTATAATTATATGAAGTAATATTATTAGTTTTAAGAATTAATATAATTGTAACATACAATCGGGTCGTTTGATAGTTGTAATTTTATTAAAGGTTTTTTAAGGTAATAATGGAGTGCTGAAGCAATTTATGTTGGGACATGTAACTATAATAAAAATCTGTTTGAAAAACTAGATTTCACTCGTATTACAAGTATAATATGTATGCCCGGGATTCGTTTGGATGCGTTCGATCGCGAACGACTTTAGACTAACTTTTATCTAACTCGAAATATCACCATACATATCTTGTAAAATAAGCGTCATCATAAAAAAAAATTCAAAGGATACGGGCATACATTTTTATTATCATCGAATTGTAGTAATTATTTTGGTGAAAACATTTTTATTCCGTATTTGAATTTCATTGCTACATTTATTCTCGCGCTCAAGGGAACGGACAAACTAAATACCTAAAATGAGCCAATGAGTCACGTGCACTATAATATATAGTTCCACTGATACATATCATCCGAACGAACGAGTCTTATCCACGTCTAATCCCTATGAGAATACGCGTGATGCTGAGTATGTAATATAATTGGGGTATTTGTGTTTGTTTGTGTTAATACAATATTAAGCTTTAATAAGTTGTTGATGTACTTAAATATTTGCGAACACTTCATTACTATTTATCTTAGATTAATTAGAAAACGAAAATTTACTTAACCAGGGTTGAAACTTAATGAGAATCAAAATTCCTATAAAATAATAAATTATTAACAATAATCAGACCGTCCCCTCTGTATTTCTCTTTCATATATTAAATTAATGAAGAAAAATAAAGTGATAAATATCAACCGTGCTGTTGTGACAGAAAGTAAGCACGCACGCACGCATGGTTGAGTAAACTAAGTCGTAGACAACTATAATATAAAAAAATATATAAACGTAAGTTTACTATTTAATCAAATATCTTTAATTAAACTATTATGTACTTGTATTTAATTTTATTGAATAATTATTTTATTCAAAAGATGAAAAAATATCTCAAGTACCTAAATTCATCATATCATTTACAAAGATATATTAAATTTATAGCTCCATAAATATTATTTTTTAATTGGTTTAAAACATTTTTTACATTAACTTGATTTAACTTCCTTTTAATATAAGAAAATTACAACGATGCTTTAAATAGCTTTAAATAAAATAATATAAAAATTACAAGAGGTGTAGCTAATCTGAATTTAACAATTCGCAAAATCATCAATAAGTATGCATCGAGGGCATTAGAATTTGTTGTTCCTACACTAAAAAAATAAAGTACCTGTGTTTTAACAAAAGAGTACGCTTTCTCCCAATTTGGAAGAAATGATAAAAAAAAAAAGTAGTTTATTGATTATAACCTATCTTACCTGTGACAATGAAATGAATTGTTTAAACTGTGACACTGATTAGTTATTATGTTTTGATTATATGAAATGTAATAAAATGAATCTGAATGTATGTACCTGCAGACAAACGTCTAGTAAGATGTTTTGAGGGTCTAATTTTTTTTTTTTTAAATTTAAAATAATAAAAAATAAAAATTTTAAAAGTAAATTTATATCTATTTTAACAAGAAGTATATAAATTACATTGTCGCGTTAAACAATACAGTTACATATCACACGAAACAATTTATTTTGCAAATGACAAAAAATCAGAGGTCACATCAAATGTTTGAAAAATAAATAACTTAATTTAATAATGATATTGTTACCAACTGTTGCAGCTGTTAAAAAGACATTTTTTTATAAATGTTTTTACATCACTATTCTTGCTCGAGTTCACGGATTATTACATCAATAATGATCATTATATCAATAATTAATTGAAACTTGACCGCCGAAATAGCTGTAACATATAACAAGACACAGACTAGCAGAACTTAATAATAATATTTATTATAATTTGACTTTTTAAATTAAATTAAAAATAAACATGGAGTTCTACAAACTAAACACAAAAAACAATAAATAAAAAAATATATCAATAATGTTTGTAATTAATTTAAAGTCCGTATGCAGTTAATTAATGTACAATATTGAGGTAACTTTCATGAGACAAATTTTAATTTATGTACAAATATTATATAAATGTAATAAGACGCAACGTGACCAATATATACTGATTATGAATTATTATTTTCGTTCTATGTTAATAATAATCAATGCGAATCTAAATATTCGTTAATTAATTTAATATTCAACATCTAATTTATATTTTAGGGCTTAGAATGGATCGGAGCAAACTGAAACTCCGCTCCGGTTCGTGAAACTCACAAATATAATTCGGATTCTTGGGATTCTCGCAAATAAAGCTCCGGTTCGTTATATCATTTTAATTTCAATTACAACTCTTGTTCGTTATTTTAGATTCAATACAAATTTTGCATTAAAAATTGTAATGCATGTGTATACTTTTTAGCAAAAGTAAGTGTATAGTTTTAACTCTTCCGGTTCATTAAAATTTTCACTTCCGAGCCCTGATCCCTGAAATCAATAACGATTGGCTATATTGTGGCTTAACCACAAGCTTATATTCCTGTCAACATAACAAAATAATATTTTTTTAAGTATCAATTGCCAGTAACTGCCGATAATAAATTTAGGTGTAGATTAGTCATTAAATATATATAGTAAACATTAAATCGAACTTATATTGTGATTTATCACTAAAATAATGTAAATTTGAAACCCAAAGCTTTCTTTACATAGGTACAATATTTTTTACTGGCGGGCCTAAGATAATAAAAGCAGTAAAAGAGAGAAACCGAAAAAAGATAAAAATATGTTTGTGAATTTGATTGAATCGTCGACCAAGTCAGTATTCTATAGGAGTAAAAAAACTTAAACATATATAAGTTTCATATCATTAATTGACATGGCGGTTACTTTGAGGTGCAACATGATTATTTTAATTTTCAAAACATAACTTTCCTTAACACTTCGCCTTTACTGTCCATATTCCCGTTAACGACTGAAACCTCCCCCCTCTTCTCAAGCCCCACCCCAATGCCCGAATATACTACAATACTGTATTACTGTATACCTGATATTGAGGGGAACTGCACCTCTCGAAACCAGTGGTGAAAATAACCAAACTTGTGTGTAGTACAAAGTTTTGTTTTGAAAATTAAAATATATAAGTTTCCTTTATATTATTAGATTATGCCTTTAAATATATTCAACCATCAACGTCCTTCCTGTCCGCAGGATACTATAAATCAAGTACAAATACAATTATAAAATATTTAATAAGATTTTATACGAACGAAACACGACACACTGTTAATTTTGGACTCAATTCTTATCGAGAACACTGGAATTTATTGTTCCCACGTTGAAAAATAATTTACCAGTATCTCTTACTTTAAATTTGCGAGTAGACCACAAATTTTAAAGTAAAATAAATTGATTATAAATAATATAGCATATTTGTAGAATTTAAGTGAATGCTTAATTTATTTACTATATATTGGGTAACGTAATAAGAATCTCACTATATAACAATAGTGTTTATTCTTCCATGCTATACAATTTACAAGTCAATAGATAATAAATATAAAATTAGATGTGTTCCGTACGACGGTTCGGAAACGAGAGCGCGCGCCCGACTGCGAGGCGATCTTTTATCCCTTTCACTCGCGCATCACCTTGCCACTTGCGTGCGTCTCGCAGTCATTCCATAGATACATCACAATTACTTCTACTGATATTACTGATACCGATATCTGGATACTGAGTAAATTTGTATTTTTTTTTTAAATCGTATGTTAAGTGTATTTATGAAGCGTCTGAAATAACGTTAATTTATCGATAAAAATAAATAAATTAGATGAATTTTTATTTATATTATAGCATTTATTTTCTGGCCATTTAAAAATTTCCTATTGAATGATCAACGAAATAATCTCAATGCTTACTTTAACTCGGTAACTTCAGCAATTCCAAGACAACTCCCCGGGGCCTTCACGAGCGCTGCCTGTGTACCGTATTCACACTTAGTATTAAAACAGTATACGAGAAATATAAAAGGGTTGCCGCTGTTACAAAATTTCTATGCTTACATAATTATTTCAAAGAAAACAAATAAATTTAATTATTGTCCGGGGTAAAATTCTTTGAAAAGTTAATTTGATTACGATTTACTTTGAGCTAAAAGAAAACAGATTAGAGGTAGACAGACACCGTACTATACAATGTTTTCTTTTTTTCAAAAATAATATGAGATCAGTTGCAAAATAGAAAAAAATTGTTTTTGAATTTAATTGTCCAATTCAATTTTATTTATTTCTGCGTGAATGTACGATGTTCCTTACACACCGCAGACCAGTAAATGAAATGAAGTGTACAGATAGGAGAGGGGTTTGGAACATTAGTTGCGGCGTTTTTGATGAAAACATAAATCCGATAGTTTATGACACATCTAAACATATAACAGTAAAAGTATTTATTCTTCGTAAATTAAATCTTTGTGTGAACAAGGCTTATTTTTTACATTAATTCATATAATGGACCTAGTCCACAATATTTTATACCTGACTAAACTACGAGTCGAAAATGTTCAAGTTGTCTGACATCCGATATACTCGTATCAGTAGTAGAGTATTCATAAAAAAAACATTATGACATCAAACTACCTAATAAAAGTAATATTCCTTATTTTTACCATATGTTTATCGCTTATACGTATAGAGCTTATCTAGAACATTAATAGTATCAATGTCTATCATAGCATTTTAACAGCTGATATCCACAAGGGAATATTTTTCGAAAATTTTAATATGAAATCCCAGATAATATGTAGATATTGGGTTAATACGAAAGTTGTTGCCGTTTTAACGGTACTTATTTGTAAATGACGTAAATAGTTCCCATTTGTCCTAAAATATTTATTTTTTGTCATTGCTTTTGAAAGGAACACATTCAACCCGATTTAGCAAGTTTCCTTTCAACTTCAATCGTGTATCCCCGAAAAAAAATAAAAGAAGAAAATTAATTTGTGACATTATATGCAGTATGAATTGTAAAAAGAAAACAACGCAACTGCCGCTGACTAAGAATATTTGGTGAAAGTGTCTTAAAAGCTCAAACAAGTATACGGTTTAGCAAGTTTCCTTTAGGGAATTCACTGGAAGACTGGTCCCGCGCTGGACGTCCCATCGAAATTGATGATAAGACACTCATGCTGACCCTCGACTGACCTCGAAATGGAGATGATGTAATTGACTAAATAAAAATTGTTTATTTTATAATATATTAAAATCTTTTAATTACAAAAAGGGCGATTATTTTCCCATCAACCTATTAGACTGTTGCATTTAAAGATTCTAGGAAGTAAAAAGTTTAAAAGTAAATACAGAACGTTACCTTATTGTTCCTGATATGGCTATAAGAAAACGTATTGCGTAGAAATACATAACATAGTTTGTGACAATTTATTATACTACAAACCTCAAGAATAAGTGCAGAACTATATCCGTCAATCCATATGATTAAGCTCACAAAACACAAGTCGAAGACACGTTCTTACAAAGTATACCTATACAAAAAAATAAAAACTATTTATTGTATGCTTTTAGCTAATGTTATGCTCTCTCTTGATTTGGAATTAGAAGATTGTAGAAGTAGGCCAACTCTTTAGATTGCAATTTTACTACAAACGCTTTAGTATGCAACGACAGTGAAAATTGCTCGCAAACTCTGTGTGCTAAACAAGTTATTATGTTTATGGTGCTGTTCACAGTACTTTTATTACTGGGAAAGTTTCATTTTATTGTAATTCTTCATGTATGGGATACATTATTGGTCAAATAGTAGAGTTTAACACAACAAGATCACCGGCGAGAGATCGCTTTTGGGATTGGAGATAAAACGTGTGTTCGTTTTAGAGAATATAAAATACTCGTCACACAGGAAGAAAGGTACAAACGTAACCCGTCACGTCGACGAACAAGTGACTTAGTAAATATATCGAGAATTACCAAAGGTGTTGTATTGTAGCTTGGCTATCAATGTATTTATTTCCCTTGATAGTGAAAGAAGATTTGTTTACTCCAGTGTAACTTCTATATATTGATAATCAGTTTAGATTAAATTCTATAACACAATAATTATAATTCGAAACGAAGATGCTTATTATTGCTACCGGAATTCGAACCTAGATCTCTTCCAATCCGAGGAACGTGCATTATCCGATTATGCTATACCAACACAGTGGATTAACTTATCTTTCTAATTAATACATTTAATTAGTATTTAAAATATCACAGACCTATGTTCTGAATAATTACAACTTCGCAATAAGAATGTGTTCTCCTTAATAATATAATTTTTATATTGACTTTGTACTACACACACAATTTTCGAGTTAATATCGCTTCACTACTAGTTTCGGGAAGAGCGATCCTTCCTATCTACAGGTGTAAATTGAACTAAATGAAATACAATTGGCTGTGGGGGCTTACATTTGCCACTCCCACCCTTACGGGTTTATTGTTTCTTGGAAACATCGATATTCATTAATGTTTTTTTCCCAATTCAATTTTTTATGGATGTCTATCATTTCAAGATTATTTCCCTATATGGTATCGAGTGAAGTAATTTTAGATCGTGGCTGTCGAAAAAATGGTTGGGTTCAATAATATAGTCAGCGAATTCGGAAAAATTATTATTTCTCAGACAGCGTCGATATTCTTTAATTCGTCTCTGCTCTTCCCGAAACTAGTAGTGACATTAACTCTAAAATTGTGTGTGTGTAGTATAAGTATTTTTAAAATTAAAAGGATACACCAAGCAGTAACTGCCAGATCAATCGATGATATTAACTTAATTCATTTTAAAGTAATAAACGTGATTGAAACCAAGCGTTGTATGAGCTTGTAAGAATACTTATGAACCTTCGACCAACATGTTCGTAGGCGAGCATCATATTAACATTTAACCATTCAACCGTATTATTTTGCGACAGTAACAATAGGTCAGTAGGATAGGATTTACTTCACTTTTTTAGCATCTTAAAAAATTTTGAAGAATTATAACAAAAATTCAAAACAAAATATAATTATACATATTTGATTCGAGTGTTTTTACACGGGAACGTGCACGTGTCATGGAAGGGTGCTGCCGACATATGTCGGGTAGTTTGTATCAAAATTATAAATCAACCAATAGTATTTTTATGAATTAATAATATATGCACTCATAGCAATTAAACATCGGCAAATGTAAGCCTCGGGGTTTTATTGATAATAAAGTGTCACGTTAGAAATATCAGGTCAGAAAGAATACGGTGTTAGACAGATGAGGCATTTATGGCAACATTTTCAAACCGATCAAACGACCATCTTGATCATCATGATCGATCTCACACGATATCATAAATTCGATAACGTGTCTACAAAACACTCTTTCCTCGTTAACTGTTCATTAAGAAAGTATGTAATGGTTCTTTAGTGTAATAAACTGAAGAAAAACATTTTCAAAAATATTTTTATGGTCTAAAGAAGAATTAAGTAATCTCATCTAACTTGTTTCGATTTTGACGAACGCAGAAAAAAAAATAAAAATGCTAAATTGACCTATTAAATGGAAATACCTTCCAATGTCACTGTTTCATCTGACAATGTTAGGTCTTTTGCGAACGTCATTACCTCCCAACATTCGTTACATTTGTAATTAAATATCTTTGCGATTTTTTTTTAATGTTCTAACAACACACATAAACCTGAACGATATTATATCCAGTGCATTCAGTCTACTATTATTTCTAATCTCTACAAGTTTTAAGCTTCTTAGTATTGGTAACAGAACTCTATTGTAACGCTAATTTTGCCTAAGGTGATAAGTTCTTATAAGCGATAAAAGGAAAATATCATCTATACTTGTTTCACTTGTTAGACTACGTGATTATCAAATATGCAATTCTTTGCATTATAAAGCTGGGAAAGTCGGCCAGTTTCATGTAAAATTTAACTGCAGCAGAAACTGATACATCAGAGAAGAATCTTACGACGAACCGATACGCGAACGTTTGCTGCATAAATCGCAGAGGACCTAATCGAGGAACCGCCATACAGTCTCAGCACGTCCACGGGTAATACAACGAGGACGTGATCCTCGGATTGCGCAAAGTAAAATCTTCAAGAAAGACTTGCATTCGGTAGCAAATATTTATGAGTTCTGTTGCCGGACACAACATCAGAGTCTTTCCAACATATCGTTTTTGTGTGACATTTTTAAGATATTGGATAAATACTTAAGACACGTGGTATTGAAATATAACGCTGGCCACCCGGAGACGCCGCTAACTAGTATGAACATAGGCAACCCAAAGTGCTTCCCTTAGCTGATAAGTATGTGATTGTTCGGAGTCTAGTTCTAGTCTTTTTGAAGAGTATTTATTACAGCGGTATCATATTAAATTGTGCGGTGATACTACATAAAAATGATTTAAAAAATAAACTAATACATCTCATATAACATGGAAGCTGATAAATGAATATTATATATATACCTATATATATCATTAGAACATGCTTTAATTGTACTTTGCCTTTGACATAAATACAGTCAATTTTTTATTGTTTAACTTTGTTTCATGGAACAAAGTAAAAAATAAAAATAATGAATTTTAACCACAATGTCAATTTTGCTAATTTTAAAAGAATTTTTTTATTGGTTTGCATAGTATGTTATTCTAATTATGATGTACTAATATACTATGTATATGTATAATGCATACATATACAAGCATTTGCTTAGTCCTTCAGCAACAAGTCACTAGATCTACTCTAATCTGCAGTGTGTATGAAATAGAAAAAAATACTTAAAAAATCATCGGCAATTTTAAAATATATCACGCCAGTGCACTTCCTTTTGGATTCCAGGTGCGGTCTTGTGTGAGTTTCTACTGATTATGTCTCTCTAATAATATATCCAATCTCTATCTTTTTTACCCATCACTGAAGAAAAAAGTTTGGAGATAGTCCTCGAGACTAGCCAGCAGTCACGTTCACACAGCCAACTTTGTTCACGCCGTCGAGCCCCGGACACTTCACAATGAGTTGGCAGTTGGGAAACTCTTCGGAGACATTTCCCAACTCGAGTACCATTCAGACTTGAAGGATGAAGACTTGGCCTAGTGGAAATGAAAATGAATCAAACCACATCGGGGTAGCGAACAATCCCAGAGTGAAGAAGACAATACTGATTTTAATTATTTTGTGACAAAAAATAATTTGATAATATGCATTTAGAATATCTATACTCAGAGTAATATACCGCCGTAACTTTTCAAATCCTTCAGAGCCACTTTTCAGGGAATTTCAGGAATTTAAATATAAGACAAATATACGTGCTGAATATACTAACTAGCTTTCATAGGAAAATCTGTGAGGCTGAAAGATATTATCCCACAAGAGCAAATAATCTTAAAATCGTTCCAAGAATGGAAACTACTTCCATCCAGAATATACAATCAAATGGGAAATAACATTTGAATTTTAAGTGACATTAAGGCTTTTAAAAGGGATGTTTCAAATTGGTTGTTGAAATTAGGTAGAGCAGATACTGAGAGTAAACTGTCTTATATTATGAAATAATTATTATAACTGCATTTTGTGTGTTGTACTGACTGCATTATACCTTTGATCTTCCATATTTTCCTTTACCTTGAATATGCTTACATTCTTTTACATATTGTATTGCACATTAGTATTTTTTTCTCTCATTTTATATATTTTCACGTTTACTTACCTTGTATGTTTCGTTTTCTATTTGATTGTGTTTTTCCTTCAATAAGTTACTTGGTTTTATGAATCGTAATTTGCCCTAAAACAGACTTGTCTAGTTGGGCAATGCATTTTAAAATCTGTGTAAAATATATGTAACGAATTGTATTTTTTTTTAACTGTACAATGCTTATTTTTCTTTTATATGAACCTATCTAAATAAAAAAGAGGAATAATTTTGCAACTTTTATAAAACGGGTGTGGATACCAAACATAGCAATTCTCTTTTAATTAAATCCATAATTATTCTTCATTCTTTTCATTATTTTCTAACGGGCCTCTGTCTAGTAAAATGGCAGTATCTTATAGGAAAAAAATTAGGGAGATTTATAAATCAACTACTAATGCAAAAAAAAATATCATGGATTATCAAATATTTTAACATACCAGGTAAGCTTAAAAATGTGTACGTTATTATAATAAAATAATGTACATATTACTTCTCATCGAAAACTAAAGATATTTGTAATGTTTCTTCATTGCTTTGCAACTATGGACACTCATCGGTAATACAACATAAGGTTTTCGATATTTTCAAAAATTCAATTGAAAATACAGTGGAAATCATGGGGACCGAAATATATGATAGAATAAATGACAGATGACGACTTAGTGAGTGAAAAGTTAAATCATAAAGACATAGTATACGATTCAAAGGTGACGATGCGCAGGTAAATGTCTACGATATGTTTAGAATGATGTGCGGTGGTGTGCGGCAAGCGGTATGCTCGTTTACTATCAGATGTCGGCCTAGTCAATAGAATGTTGATTCATAATGTCATAAACGGTAACAATTTAACGAGAATATTATTTTGTTCTTCTAAGATGCGAAATATTTTCATGTATTAAGAAAATAAATGTATGAAATCACGTGTGATTTGCGTGGTCCCTACATGGCATTTACCAGAATACTTTTTATTAAGGAGAACACATTCTTATTGTGAAGTTGTAATTATTCAGATTGTGATATTTTAAATACTAATTAAATGTATTATTTAAAAAGATAAACATATAAAATAAATTTTATCGAAAAATATTGTTGTTGCTACCGGGATTCGAACCTGTATCTTTCTCCAATCCGGGAAAGGTGCAATCTTTCTAATTAATGCATTTAATTAGTATTTAGAATATTTTTTCTTATAAAATGTTTTCATGTTATACATTTTCCACTGTATCCCTAAATTGACAATGACAAAGAAGTAAAAGAATTCCACTTACGCTACAGCATGCTTTATCAACTCAGATATAATGCTATTGAAAACATTCCTAGTGCAATACGAGTAGGTAAGGATGCATGTGTCAAATGTGATTCAAACAATTTCGTTCCAGGAATTTTGAGATTGAAAATTTACCGAGACTCGGTAGGCCCTAAGTCATCGATAGTGAGTGAAGCCGTGAACTTATAATACATTGATTTATTTGTATTACAAAATAAAAAGTTTTAGGTTACATTTTTCTATGTTATCGAATAAATACCACGAACCATTCTCCATAGAGTTCCACTTTGATTTATGTTACACATTCGGCTGACGAACGGAGCCATTTTCGAAGGAGACTCAGGTAGCGAGTGATTTCCCGTGGGCTAATAGTAGCATCGATGATTTCAATCATGCCGGAATCACCTGATGGAAAATTCCAATGAAATTCCAAACAAGAAAATTTAATGAAAACGTCAATCAATATTTAATCTTCTGGCAATCTGATTTACAAAGTGACATGTTGTGAAACAAGACATACAAATGTTTACAATATTAAAAGATCACAGATTCGATAAGACGATACTCCGAACAAAGAACGTTCGCTTTTATTATATTTCACCATATCATCCTGAAGGATTCTATCTTCGTGTTGTGAGCTAGTGATGGGAAAGAATGCTACTCTTGACTCACTGTTTGATTGTGATTGGTATTCGATAATATCAGTGATTGAAAACCGTGACTGTGATCACAGTTTTACTAATACGCATGCGCCCCACAATAACACAATACACGAAATAAATATAGTCTAGCATAAATAATTAATATATATATCTAATTTAATATTATCACAAAGAGATTGAAAACGCTTAAAAAATGTGAGTTTATTTTTCGGGTCAAATTCTCAGCGTTTCGGATCGAATGCGTAGAACGTTTTGGCAGAATCTACTAGACGGCGCTGATCACGAATTATAACGTCATTCCTTTATGCATATTTTCATCTCAAATGCGCGGGTGCCGAATCACGGTTCACAACAATGACTGCATTAAATAAAATAAAATTAATGAATCACGATATTCCTAGATATTTAATCATCGATAGTGAATGTGACTCAAAGATATCAGTGATTGACTCACGGTTCGTGATTTTGAGCACAATGTGAGTTGGCCTCTTTTTCATAAAATATTGCAATTATTATTTCACATCGCGCGGGGAGCATCTGTATATACGACGCATGTACATGAATAGACTTGTCTCGGAGACTCGTTTCGAAAGCGCGTACAGAAGCACAAGTTGAGCGCGAAGCGAGCTGCTTTATTCCTGCGTGCGTACACACAGCAAAATGATGCAACTGGTGTATACCGACAAATATCTGAGACGAGGGATCGACGTCTCAACCTTGTAAACAGCTATTATGTTGATTTCAGCAAAACAATTCCAGATATCACAGGCTAAATTTATAATAGTGCCTTCTCAGGTGACAAATGTGAAAAAAATCATTAGAAATAAATATGCTATCGTGCAATTTAATACTTACATTACAAAAATAGAAAAACAGTACAATCCTCAAAAAAGTCATTAAATAAAATAAAAAAGAACTAATAATAAAAAAAATCATTAACTTTGTTTTTAACCACTGTGAGTTTATTCACCAACCAGTTTCGAAAAATGTATGTTTCTTCTTAAGGATGATTATTCGAATTTTATTATTAAAATTAATACCCACAACGAGTTTAAATAAAATATTATAAACCTTATTAGAATTGTTTTCACCTAAGGATTCAATTGGATTAGTATGATTAACAGTCTATTCTAAAACATATATGTACGTGTTTTTTTTTGCAATATATATTTATTTTATAAATATTATTATTTATATCAATGTGTAGAGAAAAAATGATTTAAGTAGTAAAACATACAAATACTGATGCAATGTGAGCATGACGTTATTACATGTAATCCAAGATCCCGATCAAGTTTATCTCATCTTAAAAAGTTTGCCGTGGCTCAGCTTCATTATGGATAAATTAATTAAACTAACTATCGCGATTCTAAAATTCAGGCAAGCGGTTATCTCAATCAATTTATGGATTGTAAACTGCTTTAGTATCAAATGACAATGGTTTAAAAAGAGTAAAAAAATAAAAAAACGGAAGTTGCTAGCAGATGTACATATTATATCCCGATTAGACCCGTATAGTACAAGGAACTGATTCAGTAAAGAAAATAGTTGATTGATTTTTAAAGTACTCCTTTCCATGTACTTACTATTTTATTTTTCGTCTTTTCAAACTGACTTTTCAATTCATGTGTCATTTCCACGTCACAAACATGTAAGGCCTATCAAAATATATTTCATAACACTATCCAACATTTCTGGGCTAGCGCGAGACAGCTTTTGGCTTAACTTTTTGTACATTCAATTTAGACAAGGCGGAAGTGATGTAATACTTCGGAAGCAAGGGCGGATTTGCCGTTTTGAGCGGAAGCCGATACCCGCCCTAAAGAGATCCGGCTTTCCGAAAACAAACGAAGAAATGAATTCGAAACATTAAGAATATATTTTTATTAAAACGTCAAATATTATATTAAATCTTAATTCATTAGAAATTCATTCATTCATTATAAATTCTTTGGCAACATACCAGAATAGTGCAATACATCATTGCCCAAGTATTGCCGACCTGATTCTCTACAATTTTTATGACAACCTCTCTCTCGAGCACCGTTTATGATTTACTAAAAGCCAACGGAAAGGCCAACAACGAACAAAGCATATTTTTATTGCCCGCAGAATGAAAATAATATCCGAGACAGGAAAAGGAGCTGTCTTTTATGTTGTTATCGGAAGGAAGAAGATCTGTTATCATAATGACAAAGAGAAACTACTAAAATAAAAAAATATATTTTGCATTACTGTACCAAGATAGTTTAGTAAGAAATTTATATTATTTAATAAGTAATATAATTAAATATTAATACATATATGTCTCTTCGTGTAACGCGCAACCTACACCTACGTTACCTCTTTACCTTAGGTACTGTTTTTAGATATCTCTTATATTTTTTTATTTGTTTCGCAGGTATATGTGAGAACTAGAAGTAAGTATGGATTCAACACGTTTCGTTTTAGAATGGAAAATCATTTTTGTAAATCATATTCAAACGTCCGAATCCACTCCAGCCTATTACACGAAAACACAAAAAATAAATAATAAGAGTAGTTGACATAATTGAATAAAAGGTAATGGTAGGCCACATTGCTCAGAGGACGCATAATCGTATGACAAATGCAGTCATCCAATGGTACTCGAGAGAAATCAAGAGGCCGACAGGTCGTCTAAAACCCGCTGGACTGACGAGATCGTTAAATTTTTCGGAAATATGTGGCAGCGAATAACAATAGATAAAGAAAAGTGGGAAATACTTAGGGGGGGCCTTCATCTAGCAGCGGGTAGAAAATGGCTGATCATGATGACGCGCGTAAAATTAACCTATTTAAATTTCTTACAAAGAAGTAAAAAATTGTCAGTCAATTATTAATTTTGAATTGTCAAAGCTTTCAAGCTACGAGTACACTTGAGCTACATAATATTATTTGCTTGTCAAACAAAATCCCCAATTTAAATCAGGTCACCACAGGCTCCTAAAAACTATTTTTTTAACAAAAACTAACTAAACTAATAAAAGTAAACGTAACAAATGGTAATTAGACAAGATTCGTGACTTCGTTCGTATAATATTATATAAATAGATGTAAATATTTTATTTACTTAAGTATTAATAGAACTACGGAATATTAACAGAACTCGAGGATAATAATGAAAACGACTCCATATTTATATTCGGGTACGATTTAACATGGAATTATTTTAAGAGATATGTGCATTCAAATAAATGCTTTGTTCCACAAAACATTGTCTGTGCATTATAATAATAAAAAAAATGAACATTAAATAAATACATATTTATTCAATAAAAAATACTTGACCAATCCAAGCTAAATTTTTATTATTTTATTGTACAAATAATTCGTTCTAATGTACGTATTAATATTTCCCTTTATATTTCAATTCAAACATTAAAATTTTATTGTTTCGTACATAAATTCAGTTTTAAATTAAAAGCATAAGTTAAATTAAACATGATAAACATTAAATTTAAGTACGGTACAAGATAAATTAAACAGAATGGCCAACATCACAGTATTCTGTGTTAGGTGTTAGGTATGAGTATATGGATAATTGTGTGAAAGAACTGGAATTTATAAATGTAGGAGCGAAAATGGGCGATTTTATTGTATGCTCTTTATTGTACGCCGATGATGCAGTACTAATGGCGAATAATGAACAAGAATTACAGAGTCTAGTGAGTAAAATGTATGATATATATAAGGAAAGCGGCCTTATTATGAATGCCAGCAAGTCGAAAGTGATAGTATTCGAGAAGGAGGAGTATAAGACACCGTGTAAAATACTTTTATAAGTAATGAATTTTTGGAACCAGTAGATGAGTTTGTGTATTTGGGAAGTATGTTCGATAGAAACGGAAATGCTGAGAAAGATTTCGAAAGGATGTTGCAGGGAATACAGTGAACGGCGCTTTGAATGAAATTATATCTAACGGAATATTGTCAACCGAGGCCAGACTAGCGGGTACACAATGGAGTTATGGTACACACTGATGTATGAAAGTGAGGCCTGGAACTGGCAGAAGAGGAACGAAACTACTGAGTGTAGTTGACATGAGATCACTTAAGCATATATGTGGCGTTCTATGCTCTCTGCCTACGTTAATCAAAGTATGAGTAGGTATAATTTTGGTTCTTGTCCATTTTTATCTAGCAACTTAAAAGTTTTTAATTTAAAATAAAAACTAATTTCAAAAAATCAAAATGCCCTTGATGAATTTTTGCATTTTTTGATTGTGTGTGCTCACGGTGATACTCGGTACGTTACAAAATATCTTGCCGAATAACAAGGTCGACAGAACCCTTTTTTCACCCGGTGAAACGGCCAAATAAATGTCACTTTGTCCCGTTCTACCGGTAATAAACTGGAAATTTTCCCACACACATCCATACTAACCTACTCAATCGGTCAACCATGTTTGGGTCACCCGTTTATCACAAGGCAATGTAAAAACTATTCAGTTTCGTTTTATTCGAGCCAGAGCCTTTAGTGGTAACACCTAAAATGTTAGTAAGTATTTTTTAAAAGAGATAAAATAATTAATACTTGAAAAAGAGAACGAGTGAAAAAAATTAACTTGACACCTTTGAAATATGATGATAAAAAAAATCTATTTGAATAATACAAACATTAACGATAATGTTTAGTACGACTAACAGGTTGTAACAGACCTAGTACACAATATTTTACGGATGGAGAATATGTGCTAATTCTGCACTGTTACGGAAAATATTATTGTTTGAATATTTTACAGAATCGTGTTAAGCTTTAAGTCTACGTACTTCGAAATAAATATTTGGAAAATTGTTCAAATATTAATCTATATCTTTGCTTTAGACACTAAATCATATAACAAAAAATAGTCTAGCTGCTCGAAATTCGATGACCTTTAATTTTTTGTATTCAATATACAATTTGGAATCAATAAAATATTTCAACTAATCGAAATAATTGCATAATTACGGTTTCTTTTTAAATGCTTATATCTCTGACATGGTTGAGATTAGGCACATATCCCTTGGACATTTTCTATTCGAAATTTATTCAGTATTGTGGTTTAGGTCTGTTACATGCTGTATAATAATCTCATATTTAAATAATGTGATCGTGTCCAGAAAGTAATTATTAATCGTTTTTTTGGTAACCCTGTTCAGCTCGCGAGACGATAATAGAACTCGACTGGAACGAAAATTTAAATGGTGACAATAAATGTAAAAAATACATCTTGTTCACAGAAGATTTAACTGTCGAAGAATAAATATTAAACTAGTTAACTATGTCTATTTGTGATTCTCCGTAATATAAAGTGAAATGCTTATAAATGGAATAATAGATATATCAATTTGAAAAAAGAACTGCAACATATAAGGTTCGAAAATTTGACGTTAATTTACTAGATTGCAATGGTGTAATGGTCAGCGAGTTTCTCCGGATAGGAAAAGTTCCTGGTTCGAATCCCGGTGGCAACCAAAATATTTTTTCGATAAATTGATTATATATTTCAATTGATACATTTAATTTGCATTAAAATATTTTTATTGTTTAAATGTGTCTTAGACTATCGGATGTATGTTTCCATCAATGTATATATGTAGAAGCTCCTGATCCCGCATATAATGCCCAAAATCGCTCACCCTAATTTATAGTTTAGTTCATGTCTGTAGTTTTTATTAGTCTGTGGAGTACATATATACTGAAATAATATTGATTTATTTGAATAAATATATTTAAAAAATAATCTCCTAAATGTAAATTTAAATTTTAGCACTGAAAGTTCACGTATAATACGAAACATTTGTCTCGAATTAGCTACAGAGGTCACCGCTGCATTACCTAGTTTAAGGATGATTGTACATAAAGAAGATTGAACAAATCAATGCTGCATCGATCCTTACTGTCATTTGAAAATGACTATAAAATATTCACGTAGAAACGCACCTTTACGATCCACAGCATTTCTACCATTCATTATAGACATACGAGGATTCATTTATAACTTTATTTTTAATTTATTAAGATATTTTTCTCTACGGCAGATTGAGTATTTTCTTTACTAAATCCCTTCGAAATAAAGCAATATTATTATATTATGTGTCTCGTAGCGTACCACACACACCCAGCGTTAAACGTATGAGAGTTGAATCGAATGATTCCTTTGATGTCATGCTCTTAAGAGCTCTTCCAAATACACCCGAGCATTATTTGCGAACATCTTTGAATACAGAAACGTAATCCAATCACCTGTAACTTGTGTCACTGAATTTCAAAATCCGTTATAATAAAACTTTTTAAACAAAATTGAGTTATATAAATATATCATTGGAATCGGGATAAATTTTTGTATTTAAAAATGTATGTCTCATTTTCAAAATACGATTTGTTGGCTAAGTGTGAGCAAAACCTGGTACAAACTGATGTGATTCAAAACCTGCCATGTTTTTTTTATAATAATAAAATACATAGTTGGGTTCAAATTAAAACAATAATGAAAGTAAATAAATAATTATTTAAATGTGAATTAAATATATCTTTATAATTAATATATTTAATTCATATTTAAAATATCACAGACCTATGTTCTGAATAATTACAACTTCACAATAAGAATGTGTTCTCCTAAAAAAATAATTATTTTATTTTAGATTAAAGTAATTAGTTTGTAAGCCTATCATTAAAGTGTGACAGTTTTGTTTGATTTTCTCGAAATTATGAAAACGTTTTATAGCGGGTATTGAAAATCAGAGACCACTTCACCGTCACCACTAACAGTGCGCACCACATCACAGGGTGATATACTCTTGTTCTTCTTTTTTAATATAGGCAATTCACCCTTCAAGAGTGATTTGTACCATTAATCAAGTTAAAACTTTATTTTATAGGTCGTAAGCCCTGTAATTACTCATACTTCCATTAATAAAAAATAGCTTCGTCTCTATGAGATATCTATTATTTGTTGATGAAAATCCAGTAATTGTGTGTTCTTGGACACACTCAAATATTGCTATTAAATAGACATCGTCTAATGGAACAGATTATCTCGTTGTTTGGCCAAACTTTCATGTTGGCAGAAAGGGATGCAAGAGCTGCTTGCGAGTTGGAGAATATAACAGCCTTATCGACGTTCCGGAGTACATACATGTCCAATACCTCTTTAATTGCCCGACACTCTGCTGAGAAGAGCGATGAATCCGAAGGAAGTCGATGCTTCACATTTATTTCTAACTGAGGTATGGAAACTGCAGCACCACAATAGCCCTCAGCACAGTTTGCAGCCGTCGGAATAAATGTAAAGATATTTCAACCATTTCGAATCCAGTACACTATTAAACAACTTGTTTCGTGGTTGGATAATATACTCATAATTAGAAATCGGAAAAAGCTAATAAAAATTATAAATAAAATACACTTATACCCTTTCAGTATTTTATTATGATAACAAATTTATTCGGCAATAATTTACAAAGCACGTATATTCCATCCATTGCGTGACCTCGTCACGTTGCTTTGTTCCTGGATTATAGTTGCGTCGGTCTATGCTGGTAGCAAACATTACTTGATTAATGCACCATTTGTCACGAACTGTTTCTCTCACAAACGACAATAACCAATATTTGCGCCATAACACATAAGTTTTAAGACTCATCTATTTTCGTTCATTGTGAGGATATCTATCGCCTATGGGGCATCGTCCCTCAAGATGTATATAATTTCCGGAAGCTGAGAATGCCGGTTCTTAGAGGAACGTAATACGATGTTTCAGGAAATTGTCGACGTCATGAAAGGTTCTAAATGTTGAATTAAAATATATGTTATGCAAATATATCTAAGGCGGCCAATTACAGCTTGAAATGTATCGGTAATGTTTATATTGTAGGTATATTTTTGCAATGATTATAACGTTAGGTGTTATCGAAGACCACATTATCTCAAAAATACATTATTTAACACGCGAATCAGAATTATCCATAAAAACCAAATAGAACCACATTTGAACTGTGCAAAGCTGCCGTGACACTGCGTACTATTTTAATTAGCTAATTATCGTGACATCGTGCAAATTTATACCTTTTCTCGAATAGAGTCGCAATCGAATAGAGGCAGTCCTCGACGTCCGTACAATTCGCTATTTCGTACATATTTAAAATTTTGATTCCTGTAAAATCCTGAGTAGCGAGAATAAAAATTAAGGAATATGTTCAAAATTGTGACATTTCTTCAAAGATTGTTTCAAAACGACATGGCATAGTAGTTAATGGATGAAATAGAGAAATATTTCACTTTATGGATTGAAGATCGACATCAAAAAGGCATTCCTCTGAGTTTATCAGATATTCAAGCTAAGGCTCTTAGTTTGTATGAAGATTGGAAGAAACGATTAAAAAAAGGTTCTGCTGTGGAATGTAGGACAAGCAAAGCCTGGTTCGACAAATTTAAAATGAGGTCTGCTTTCATAATATTACATTTACTGAGGAAAGTGACCGTGAATTTATTTCCACTTTCTCCAAAATCGTTAAAGATGGAGGTTATTCTTCTTGCCAAATCTTCAATGCAGACGAGACAGGATTATTTAAGAATTTAAGAAGAAGATGTCTGCACGCACGTACTTGACAAAGGAAGAATCAGTGTCAACAACGAAGATATTAATGAGTTGTTGAAATCTCACTTGGAACCTTTGTTAAATGAAGATTTGATTAATCTACATTAGATATATGAACTACAAAATGATAATGGTAATGAATTCACTGTTAAGACTTTGACAACCAAGAATATGAAAGAAGCTTTCATGCATCTTGACAAATTTTTGTCCATCATGGAGGAATGTGATCCCAATGGAGAGCATATATGTCATGTACGAAGGGAAATAGAAAAAGACACAACGTATTACAGACTCTTTATCAAGAAATGAAAAAGAAAAGTACCGTTCAACTAACTCTTGATAACTTTATAAAGAAAACACCAAAAATAATTACTAAGTTATAACCAATGTTATTTACTAATATGCTAATGCACCGCATTCTAAAATAAATATTAAAAAAAAACACTTTTCCGCGTTTTTTTTACATAGCTCTACTTTGGTACATTTCAACTTTCGTACATATTTCAGGAACTAATTACGTACAAAAGTCGAGGACCGCCTGTATACCGTAGGATAAGAGCGAAAAGTGGCTAATTACAATATCATCACTTTTTAGATAAATCAAAATAAAGCTTTTTCTGCTCACTTTAATTTTGCATTTATATAATTAAGATTAAATATATCATCATTTTTTTGCCATTCATAAAGAATATATTAAATTTTCATAACAAATCGTTATTTATTTTATAATTACGCCAATATTATAATCATTACATTTTGCTTTGTAGTTAGCCTAAATGTTAAAGTAATTATAGAAAATCGAACATATTCAAATTACCATCGATAAGAGTGGTCGAGCAAAAACATTACGTTATATTCTTGGAGAAGCATTACAACTTACAACCGATCTTACAATTGGGATGTACTTCAAAAGAGTACTTGTAGAAAATTTCTATGATAATACATTTTCTAATATTGTAGTAAAAATACCCAATATCAATTATATATATTTAATCACTTAATCAAATGTTTTTATTACTGCTAATCGTATTAACGTGTGATGAATTATTCAGGTATAATTGTGTTATAATGTGCAAAACGCAGAAATTATACATAAATCAGTAATGATGAGAAAAATGCTACTCTCGACTCACTGGTGTGATTGTGATTGGTATTCGATAATATCGGTGATTGAAAACTGTGACTGTGATCATAGATTCATTACTAATACGCGTGCGCCGCACGATATCATAATACACGAAATAAATATATTCTAGCATAAATAATTTATATATATAATTTAATATTATCACAAAGGGAATGAAAACCCTTAAAAAATGTGAGTTTATTTTTCGGGTCAAATGCGTAAAACGTTTTGGCAGAATCTACTAGATGGCGCTTATCACGAATTATAACGTTATTCTTTCATGAATATTTTCGTTTCATATGCACATGTGGTGAATCACGGTTCACAACCCAATATAAATAAAATTAAAAAATAAATCACGATATTCCCAGATATTCAATCACCGATAGTGAGTGTGACTCAAAGATATAAATCAGTATAGGAATACGCGGTGTTTTGTTCTCATTGTACAATATATATAAATTATTGAGTAGCAATTAGATTGAGTACGACTGTAAATTTAATTTTTTTCCGCGTTAGTCATCCTGGGTTACAAAATCACTTCCTTCCGGCGTGCGGACAATACCGGCCATTTATAATGCAGTCCTAGGAATTCCGCGTGCGCATGCGTTCATGGCGAGGTAGCAAGCGCCATATTACGGTGTACAGTTAGTCGGCAAAGTATTAATTCCAAAGTACATTACGTTTAAATCCTTCCAACAATAAAATTAACATCTCCCATTTCACATATATGTATGGTGATTCAAAAAAAAATAGTATTCAGGTAAGATTAAAGATATCGCATATTTCACAGAAAAGTCAAATATGTCCGATAACGTTTTATGACGGAATATGTAGTGAAGTAAATATGGTTCTCCATACCCCATGAAAACCGTTTTAAAGTTTGTTCATTCCTCCTCCGCCAGGGGCCGCTATTGTCTTTTTTCGACGGGACCGCCTGTTCGTCATTCTATATCGTAACGTGTCAATGTCATTCAATAGTGTATTAGATTAACAAAAGTTAATATAACTTATTAATAAAAAAACTAAGAAAACGTTAATAACGTAACATATATGTTTTTGGTTAGTTAATTTTAAATCCTGAAGAAAATTGTGTTTTTCGAAACCGGTTGATGTTTAAAAATGACTCGTTGAATGATTAATTATAAACAAAGTTAAACACATATTCTTATTAATTTTTTAACCACGCAGATTCATTTAATCGTTATTTCGCATCACCCTTAATTTCATACTTCAAACATCAAACACGCGTTGTAATATATATACACTAATTATTATTTTTTTCAGTTGAACTGCAGTTAACAAAAAACAAAAGAAGCGAAGTTTTGTAGGCAAAATACAAGGCCATAAAACAACTGATCACGTACAACTTATTGGAAAATAGTGACTTAGGTAATTCATTAGTTAGATGCCGAATATTAAGAAAATCCAAATAGCGATTCCTTCCTCCTCCCAGTACACAAAAAGCCGTTACTGTAGCTTGTTGTGTGGTATGCTGCCATCTGCATAACAATGGACTGAACACATTTCAAAAATTCGTATACGCGCAGCAAAAACAATACCGGTGACAGAAGCGATCCCTGAGGAAAGCCCTCATTTATAAGATACAAAACGAGATGCAACTACCGAAAACTATCTTATAACTCCTAGTCTATATGTACTGCAAAAAAATTCGCTATGATTACCGACGACTACCCCCCGATGACAGGCACATGGTTTCAAGAATCTAAATTTTAACGAAAGTATCAGAGAATACGAATGAGATTGATCGACAAACAAAAAAAAATTTGCGTTAAACTCCACCCTTAGATATTTTACACCAGAAATCATTTTTATAGTATTACTAGCGAGTACCCGTACCCGGCATGCGTTGCAATGCCACTCAAGGAAAGAAAATGTTTGTACTTTAATTCTGATTATTGAAGTGCTTTTGGATACACAATATTTTTTGTTTTTCCGTCTGGTACGTACACGAATAAATCAGAAGGTTTTCCAACGCGTGAGCAGTCCACATGCAGCTGTCCATGTGAGAAGCGTGGATTTTCCTAATTTAGTCCACACTCTTGTAGCGATTGTTCCTGCGCTTTGTTGAAAGTTATTGCAAATGCGAGTCGCATCTGAAACTGCAGACGTTTATATTCGAATGGCATATCTGTCGGAATCATTAGGATGCGTGGCAACAGTACATCTTCTCCTTTAAATTTCCATTTAAAATTGTAGCTTCGATGATATTGTTCATTATCTTTCTCACTAAAAGCCTGGTACCGTTGCAAAGTCGTGATGGATTTATATTTCGGAAAAGAATGATAGGTACGCCAATTTTCAATGTTAAAACGTGCGGCGGCAAATTAAGTGAATTTAAGAATTCAGTTGGATAATTAACAACCTCGTCTTGATTCATTACAGTATCGATGGAACTATACGTTGTCTCTTCGCCTGGGATTTAGTTTTCGACAATAAACTATATGAAATACACACATATTTTGAAATGACTCGCACGCAACCTATTGCAAAATCGTTGTACTAATTCAGAAACCTTCGCAGGCGTGTGCACAACAACTCACCAAAGTTTCATCGTAATCGGATGAACGGTAAAGAAACGCATACGGGACAAACATGCAAACAAACATTACACTTTTAATCTATATCTATATATATATATTAAAAGTGGAAGAAGCGATTAACGTGCGCAATCTTTTATCAACCTCCATGGTACACGGTAACAGTCGTTATTGCACATAAGCTTAAGAAAATATCTTTCAAATCAAAGTTTGTCTTTATTAATTAATTCCGTTTCTTCTCCCGTTTCTTTGAGGTGTGTCTTGACAAGTTGAACGTCGCGACAAACTGTTTATCAACTGTTAACTCATTAAATAAATGAAGAAATTTTTTTTTTTGCATGAATTCCTATAAGAATGCACGACATAAACATATTTTAGATAAAATTCCTTTAGCTGTTTTTTTATAAAGCAGAGGTGCCGAAATAGAAATATGTTAAGTCAACAATGACAACACTTCGAACACACACACACGCATCGTCATGTTTGATGGTGGTTTTTCTTCATCGACTGTCCGGGTTCGGTTTCCAATAATTTCTTTAATGGCTTCGATAAATATCGCCCTATAATAATTATACACATTAATAATGTATCAATAAATCGCAAAACAGTCGACGTAGGAGGCGCTCCCAAATCGGTTTTCAGCACGAATTAATTTTACGTATTGGCATCCGAGCTGGTAGCACTGTATTCTTGATTATTATCACTGATGCTATATTTGGAAGAAGGGTATAACGTTAAAACTTTTCATGTCTGGTCTCAAAATTAACAAATAACATTGCGAAGATATTAAAGTAAAAAAAATAATAATAATAAAATTAAAATATTAATAATAATAATGGTTTTCATATTTGTATGATAGACAACGGATGAACCTGTCTTCTTTAGTACAGACTTCGGTCTAGTTAAGGAGACAGTGAACATCTCTTACATTATGAAGCTTGTTCGCCTTTTTTGTATATTTATGAGAATGTTTAGATGTATAATATGTACGTATATTAAGAACATGAACTGAATAAATAAAATAAAAAATTCTTGCTCCTATACAAAAGTAGGTTTCGTCCATCCTTGATTACTTGTTGATTACTTTTTTGCGGATACGTAGCGCACCTCAATACTGCTATTAGTATTTACTGGCAAAGAAACTCAGTACAACTTGAAATGAGGTTTCAATAATACAATCATACTTATAAAAATGTATGATTCAACCAGTACTATAGTCATTTTTAAAAAGCCTTTTTTAAAAGAAAAATAGGATGTAACAGACCTAGTCCACAATATTTTATGGGTGGATGGATATCTGACTAAAATAGAGGTCTAAAATATTCAAGGAATGTATGCAAATTCTACACTGTTACGAAAAATATTAATATTTTAAATTGTTAACTTTGTTTTAGTAACCATGAATTAAAATACATAACCGATTTCGAGCAATATCACTTTCTTCTTCAGGATGTCAATAACTAATTAATGCATTCATTCATTAAGTGGTTAATAAAACAAAGTTAACAATTTAAAATAATGGATTTTAACCACAAAGTTCATTTTGCCAATCTTAAAAAAATATATATATTATTGTTTGAAATATTTACAAAATCATGTTAAGCTGTATTTCGAAATAAATGTTTGCAAAATTTATCCATTATATATTTGCTACAGGCCCTAAATCATGTAAGTAAAAACGGCTGGCCACTCGAAATTCGATGACCTTTATTTTTTTGTATTCAATTTAAAATCAATAAAGTATTTCAATTAATCGAAATAATCGCATAATTATGATTAATTTGAAATGCTTATATCTTTGATATGGTTAAGATTAGACACATTTTCCTTGAACATTTTCGACTCGTAATTTAATCAGGTATCCACCCATAAAATATTGTGGACTAGGTCTGTTACACCTGTATATTCATATTATTTTTCAAAGTAAGCTATACGCTTGACAAATTATAGAAACTTATATTCATTAGTTTAAATGTAAGTAAATTAGTTAAACTGTAATGATTAATAAAATTGCAAATATATCATGATTATTGAGGTAAACATGGTTGATTGGCAGCGTGCTAGAGGTTCGAGCCACCGACCACCAAGTTAGTCTTATTTCTATAGCGTAAGCGCTTATTTAGTTCGAAAAAGAGTGAGAATCGATTTTACATGCGTTTCAATAAAAAAATTTTTTTTTAAAAATACTTATTATTCACAAAGTAAAGAAATTGTAATAATGAATAATATTTAAAAGGCTTCATCCATGATTATGCAGTACTAACGTATAAACGCACAGCGCTAAGCGAATGGCTTAAAATAGCTCATTTGTAATATTCAATGAAAATCGAGCAATCCAATTAAAATCGCTAAACGAAACCACATGAAATGAAATTATTTGATGCCGAATTGCGCCCACTCTCATAATGTTGTGGTGTATGGGTGGCGTGTGCGCTAGAACCTAAATACCACACGGGCGCGAGAGAAAGGAACGCGTCACGACATAACCTCACTCGGAGTGTAGGCGCCTCGGGCTCTTTCAGCCACAAAAATCTGTCGCAACACACTATTGTTCCACTGCACATGCACGTGGCTACTTCATGGGATTCATAATTAATCTCGTTATCGCATCGCTGCGCTATGACACAAATTTTTAAAACATGTAATTTGTACCTATATAAAACTAAACCTTTATAAGAACATCTTATTCATACTTGAAAGATTTGTAAAAAAAAATCATTTTAAAACTACTGATAAGAGTCGAACCTTAACTAATTCTCATTACAAACGCAAGTAACGTGCCAATATATAATACAATGTTGTAAGAATATTATATATAAATGCGTCAGCAGAATACAGTCAGTACTTTTTAATAAGCTGCACTTGACTGTAGTTTATGTGAAATAGTTCGAAATAAAATATGTATTATTATTATTATATTATTATCATTTTATTCAAAATTTTAAATATCATAATATTCAAAATAAATGTTTAATTTCCGAAACTTAACTATGTTCAGCATATTTCATTGTATTGACTGCACGCGCCTGCTGGTCGTCAGTCAGATTCAGAAATCATAATTCTGGGTGGGCGGGTTCAAATCATCGGCAAAAATGTGCATTTAATAAATTTACAATATCTATTGTAAATTTTGTAAAAAAATATATTTGTTTTGTCCAAAATTTAAATAAATATGAAAATAATTTATAAATTTTATTGTTTCATTGCGTGAGTTAGTCGAGTTTCATATACGTTATTAAATATGCTAGTATTGTTACTATATTTGAAAATTAATTAAATCAATCAATTTCTCAGGTTCTCAATTATAATAAATAAATTTGCTCTGTTTGTTTCTGTTCTTTGAAATAGAATTCTGTGTAATTAATGAAGAAACATTTGTTGGGTCTAAGAGCCGCGCCCCAGGACTGGCACCAATCCTCGATAATTAAGAAGATCGGAATACTAGTCAAACATAGCCATCGTTGTGAACGCTGCGCAGCTTGGTGTGCAGAGGGCGTGGTCTAAAAAATCCTCCCCGTACACAACCTTAAGTTTAATCTATCTTATTGTAAAACAGGATAGTACCATATAACGCTAGCTATATCTTTATTAACGCCATTCTTCGTTTTTCGTAATAACGTATCAAACATCACATCACGTATAAAATGTAACGGCACACGGTTCCCGTGGGTTACTAATATTCATTATAAGAAAGCAATGAGGCAGATAGTATCAGTGGTCAAACGAGAAATATAAACTGATGTTGATTTTGTGGTTTAGGACTAGTAGAGTATCGAAATGTTATAAAAAAAATTATGTTTGTCAATATATGTTTTAAATATGAATTAAATATATTAATTAGAAAGATATACATATAAAATCAATTTTATCGAAAAATATTGTTGTTGCGCCACCGGGATTCGAACCTGGATCTCTTTCCTAACCGGGGAAGGTGCATTATCCAACTATGCTACAGCGACAATATTTTTTTAGCGACAATTTTCGAACCTATATATTACCTTTTTGATATCAATACATTTTAATCGTTCCATTATTTGAAAGAGCCATCTACCTTATTTTTACGGAAATTTTTTCGATAAAATTAATTTTATATGTATATCTTTCTAATTAATATATTTAATTCATATTTAAAACATATATTGACAAACATAATTTTTTTTATAACATTTCGATACTCTACTAGTCCTAAACCACAAAATCAACATCAGTTTATATTTCTCGTTTGACCACTGATACTATCTGCCTCATTGCTTTCTTATAATAAATATTAGTAACCCACGGGAACCGTGTGCCGTTACATTTTATACGTGCAATTATATTTGAATTTACATTTTCAAATAATATTGTAACAAACTTTCTCGACACTAGGCTTTTAGCAGCAGCACTGGGCGAATATTTGTAAAAATAAATAAAGCAGTTTGTATATGTGCTAAATATATAGAGTGTAAATCACCGTTATTGGCGTATGATGTAACATAACAAAAAAGTTCTTAATTCAGGTTAAAAAAAACTCACAGGCGATAGGATTTGAAACTTAGGTCCCAGAGAGAATCTGATTTCTAATCAGAGATCTTAACTGCTACGCCACCGCTGATATTGCGAGGTATGTGGATATTATCGTATTTACTATTTAATACATAACATATATATATATATATATAAATTATAGCTCTTTAATAAATAAATATATGATTCTATGTTGAAAATGAGTGAAGAAGAAGAATCATAAGAAGATTAAAAAACATATATGAATTCAGTGAAGGAGACAACATTCATTGATTCCGTAATACACTGTAGAGCTGATGATCTCATAACCTTCCTCATAATTAATTATTTTAAGCATACCTACCGATTCTAACCTTTTTATCAAGCTCCATCCATTATGCGAGAGAACTTTCAGGGATTCCATCATTTTTTTAGGAGTATAAAAAGGTTTTCAAGCCAAATTAAATTTGAAAACGCTGGATTAAATAATTTATTTTTTAATGGCATAACCGAATTCGTTGCACGCATATTCAGAGTTTACTCATTATCTCTCAAGTAGAAAATTCACTAAAGTATGTACTTGAACTTTCATCTCTGTTTTCGTACGGCCGTTAACTTTAATATTCAACCCTCAAATGTATTATTATTATTCGCATAATCTACATCGTGGACATCACTCGACTCGAGATGATAATCAGAATCAAGTCTTTCAAATTTGGGATAATGTATTAAAAATATAATAGGTGCATACTCGTACTTTACAGTAATACGCCAATAAGTGATCGGTGATCGTAATAGAAGATGTTTAAACAAAGTTGACGGAGACTGCCGATTTTATAAAAAAACATTAACAATCCTCTGACCTCAAAACAAACAAAATCGTGCGTAACTCCGTTGGCCTGTGCCGTGTATGGCGTGACTCATACATCATTGTATTTCGTCCGAGTCCCTTCATGGGAGAGTGTACTTGATAGTTAGCCCTTTGATGGCTATCTTGTACCCACTGGTATCTATACTTCCGTACATAATACTTGATTATCTGTTTGGTTGTAATGTTCTTATATACCTGTATTTTAAAAAATAAATAAAGATAACGCTTAAAAGGGCACAGAAAGGTTTAAATTAAAATCTCTGTTCATTTTCACAATCTCTTGCATTAGCTTCTGTTTTTTATCTTCTTTCTTTTGTGTTTATTATTTGTAGATTTCGCGTTTCTGTAGCACTGTGTGTGGAACCGATAAAATAAGTTGAAACTTCTACAACGGTTCCGGGAAAGGGTGGATCCACCCCTTCTAGCGCCCCTTTATTAATCATCTGACCTTTTGACCGCTCCACCGCATTGCAGGGTCCATAATATGGGCTGATATCATTAACGATGAGCCTAAAAATGATAACTCCTCGATACCTGGCCCAGAAAAAATATTTGAATTAAAGGTTTCACCCACGCAGTGAGCCTGCAATAGATGGACCTTACACATCATCAACGGCATCGCCAAAACCAATGAGTGACTCACCAGTCGTGATGATACACGGCAGAATAGTTCAGAAAACTCTAAACCCGAGAATATTTTCATTGCGAAGCGACTTTGTAAAACACGAGATTAAATCAAGTATGCAAACAAGGATTGGTGAATTTCACTCGGCGCTCATATCGTGACGTTACCCGGCCGAAATGGTAAGGCGGAACAACGCAAATAGAATTCCTAATAAAATTAATAATTCATGACAGGCAGGAAATGAAGAGTTTTACATGATGTGCAACTCTCATCTTACGGTACACTGGCCAAAAAAGTTAATAAAAAATTAAATAGATATAAAGCAATATACAGTATTTTATAAATCAACATTAGATAATTTAAATAAACCTCTTCCGTGACCAAAATTTTAAATGATTGCATTTGATTTCATAGATTGAATAATAATTCTTTTACATTTCTAAGAGATCGGACAAACAACACCAAACATTCCGCTGAAAAAATTATCAATTAAATTTCAAAACAAAAAAAATCATATTTATAAATAAATTTACTACCCAACTTAAATTGTTACGATGATGAGAGATAAAGTTTGCAATAAATATGAAAAAATTATCTCATTATTAATTCAATAAATTAATCTACATTACATATCGTTCCCTTAATTCTAATAGCACGTAACTTTTGTTTTCGATCAAGACTATGATTGATTCGTGTAGTGCTCGTCGAAATACATCCGCCTCACTGTTCAAAAAATGTATGTAACGAGAGAAAGACTTTTTTTTCAATTTCATTTTTAATTTCTACTCTAAGAAATATTTTTTACTAAAGATATAATGTCGCTAAACCAACCTAGGGTACATTTCTTAATGTCAGGAGTTAGAATAATGAATATTTTTTCATTTTTCGGCGATTGCATGGCAGTTTTAATTACTGATATATTAATAAAGTCGACTAATTATTATTATTATGGTATGCTAAAGACAAGAAAGTCGTCGAAATAGACAACATTCAATTGTAAGGTCGTACATAAAAAAAAACACAAAATGACTGGACGTAAAAAAATCCTAAAACCACCTGTGCAATCATTCTATTATCTCCCTGTTCCTGACGTCCCTTTGTATGATGTTCTAACACTTAATCATCTCCGTAACAATTCGAGGCATGCTTACTGAAACTTTTGTACTTGAAAATGTCTCTCCTGTCACCTCTTTTAATAATTTACGATAGCACCGGTCACCCTGTGTAACTACGGTATTTCAGAAAATGTAAGACACATATTTTATCTCATTTTGGAGTCTCTGAATTCGGGGCTCGTTTTATGGTCGATGGAATCGTACAACGCTGTCAAAATATCAATGTCGCTTTTCATGGTCATTTAACTGAATAGATAAAGAACAATCTCGCCGAAATGCTCATTGAATTAGTTATTATTCCTGGTGGCATGACTACTCAACTTCAACCCCTTGAGAATTCAGTTAACAAACCATTTAAAGAAGGCATGAGGCCGGTTGTGGACTAAAAACCTTCTAGTGCGATAAAAATGCGCCGGCATCAAAAATTGCAAAACGGGTGTCAGCTGCTTGGAAGAAAATCTCAAAGACATTAGCGGAATACTCTTTTAACCTTTTAACTGCCGACTCTATTTGAAATGGAAGACACCATATAGGATAAGACTAGGCTTTAAGGGTATTGGCTTATCTATCAAAATCTGTAACCTATCGTTCACAGATGGGAAAATGATTTAAAAATATGACTTTCATGCCATATTTTTAAATCATAATGACAGTGATGCAGCAAATTTTCAAGGTCCTAAAGCGAGCGTTAACACGCTTATAGCTTGGCATGACATACAAAGTTTGGCGCGTTAACGCGCTCGTGGCATTTAAAAGGTTAAGAATTGCTGCATCACTGATGGCACTGACATTTTACACGAAATGCGATTCGGAAAATTTGGACACTGAATGAATGGAATGAACTGGGTGATATATACTACAAAAGAAAGCACATAAATAATATGCGTACTTTAAATGCTTTTTATTGTTATTGTATGACATCATTTGTGATAGTGTTAATTATTTTAATTATATTAATTAAATATAATTATAATTAAAATAAGGGTGTCTTATAGTCGATGAAATACGGTTACTCCACAGAAAGCGTTAAAACCATGAATAGTTTAGATTTAATTACATCCATGAGACACTTCCTATCTTAGCGCTCCAATTATTCAATGTGTGTAAATTGAACGTATTAAATAAATATAAAAAGCTGTCTCAAAAGTATTAAATAATATAAATATTGTTTGGGAACCTTTGGATTAGAGTAAAGTACCCAACCATGTAATGTAATGTATTACAAAATGGATAATATCGAAGAAAAGTGAACAATTCAAACCAAATGCAACTACAGGGGATATTATTTTATATACAGGGTGTAACAGACCTAGTCTCCAATTTTTATGGGTGGACCTAACTAAATTATGAGTTGAAAATGTTCAGGGAATATGTGAAAATCTACACGGTTACTGAAAAAAATATTATTTGAAATTTTTACAAAATCATGTTAAACTTTAAGTTTACGTAATTCGAAATAAATATTTACGAAACTTATCAATTATTATTCTGTGTCTTTGCTTTAGGTCGCACGAAATTTTATGACTTGTATTTTTTTGTATTCAGTGTATAATTTAGAATCAATAAAATATTTCAATTAATCGAAATATATTCACATAATTATGATTTTATTGAAATATATATTACTTGACTCCTGAAATATTCCTAGAACATTTACGACACGTAAATTAGTAAAGTATTCACCCATATAATATTGTGAAGTAGGTGTATTACACGCTGTATAGCATGAATTAAACGTCAGTAGGTTACCTACGCCAGAAATCCAAAAATCATAAAAACGTTTTCCCTAAGTTATTACGTATTTTTACACTACGTACGTATTTATTATTGTGTATTTGTATATAAGATTAATGAAGTGATAAAATAAAGAAAAACGGTCTTGAAACATTATTACGACGAAATTCCGTCATATTCTTACACGACACCCCGCCACGTACGAGAAAGCAAGCAAAACAAACGTGCCGCCGCTCGTTGAGAAGTGATAAACGATTTAACACAGCCTTGGACTCTCCTCTAACGGTTCACTTTCAATTTTTCAGACCCTCTTGAATGAGCCGAAAGAGAAAGGACTCCTCGGTGCCGGCAATCAGTCACGAAGCGCTAACTCTAAAACATATTGAATTGTGTAAACATTCCTCGCAACGGGTCCGGCTCCCTCGGAGGCGAGTCATGACCGGTAGATTCTCGAGCGCGAAGAGGAATCCGACTCCACAAAAAATGCAACATTAGAACTCACAATCGGAAAATCCCCCAGTTTAATGAAGACATTTGTTATAATTAATTTAGAGATTCGCGTGACTTTGTATCTAATTACACAAAAACAGCATTTGAACAGTGCATCTTCTTCCGTATCCCTAAGATATTTTGAATGTGTTTTTGATTCCCTCCCCAAAATTGCGTAATAGAAAACGTTCAAAAAATATATGACGAAAATATGACTAAACAAATACGTCCTACTCTTTACCACAGTGACCAGATATTTTATTATGTACCCATAAACGTGAAACTTACGTATTGACACTTTTTAGTAAATCACATGTTCAAAAAAGCACAACGGTTACGTATTCAAAAATAAAAAATGTGTTTTCACATCCCAGTAGGTAAATAAATTCAATGTAAATCCAATACGGTACCTAGCTAAAAGATTAAAATTCAAAAAATAATACATACCTAGCACCTAATCAAGTAAAATGCAACTGTTTTCCAACAAATGAAATTTAAATATGTTAAAAATAAATCAAATTAAATATCCTTTTCTCCCTTCTGTTCGGTAAACTGTACACATAACACAACCACGGAGTTTTAATTGCATGCACATGATTTTTTTTGTGACTAGAAAAGATAAGATTGCGTTTCGTATTTGGGTTATAAAAATACTAAAAATGACCGATACCGCGAAACAAACGCATTACAATATTATTTCGATTAGTTGTTTACAAACAGATACAGCCCATCACTCCAGCCAAGATTGGATCATTGCCCCGTTGAAAAGTGTTAATAAGTATGTATACATACGGGTTTTCATTTTTGTTGTAGAATGGTCTATACATAGGTACGAAACAATGAATCGCGTCACACATAGTACTTTCATTTTTTTAATTTAATACTTTAAACTTGTTAATTTGTCCAGTCAATATGAGCATTGTCGATTGCAGCACGGCATTTCCTCGTGGACTGCACCTCCTACGTGCGTTATTAGCAGACCCGACCAGTCGACCTTGGCGTACCGAGAAAAACGCGCGTATTCAGGCGAACCTATACATGATTTACGGTAATAAAGATACACCAGCCAGCCCACAGACCGCAGACATACCTCACATGCGCGACACGACGGATCGTGTAGGGAACGATGCGGCCATCACACAAAATGTCAAGCTCTGACGATGTTTGGAATATTAGGGCGATACACACGAGTATAAAACACCGGTATTTTTAATATCAAAAAAGTCTTAGATTAGGCGACTTTTGGCATGTAATGACTGCGTTCTAAAAGGTCGGCAAATAGAGCCAGATATATATATATACACATACATACATACATACATACATACATATATATATACACATATATCTATATATACATATACATTTCGATTTCTTCATGCAACTCCACATGTAACTAGACCGCTTAATCTACTATAAGTGCATCAGCGCTATTCACTTTCTACTAACTATTTTATTATTATAAACTTCATGAGCCGTTTTCTATCCACTGCTGGATGAAGGCCTCCCCAAATATATTCCACTCTCCGTTCATTATTAACGGCTGCAACATTACTTTCGCAGAATTTGATAATTTCGTCAGTGCAGCAGCATTATTAGATATAAAACCTCACCAGGCACGATCAACTGATCAATCAAAAACTATGCAGACAATGTTTTAAAATAAATTTAATTATTTATGGTATTTTATTAACAGCCGAAAGATTTGTGACCAATACGCATCAACCTTCATATAGAGCGGTACATTGCACATCATACTTTAACTATTGAAATAAAATCTTACTCTGCCGATATCTCAACTATTAATCTCTGTAACTCTGACATCCATTCTTCGTTTAGATGAAACAGTTTTACTATTTAAACCAGGAACGAGCTCATCATAAAATGTCGCATTCAGCAATCTCGTTATTATTTATTTACTTGTAAGTATACAATACAACATGATCAGAATGCATATCGAGATGGTCAGGTATCCAAATATCTGGAAGTGAGCAATCCTTACACCAACCTTTAAAAATATAGAAAATAAGACATATTTAATATATTTTTTAAATACTAATTAAAATGTATTTATTAGAAAGATATACATATAAAATCAATATTATCGAAAAATATTGTTGCGCCAACCGGATAAATAATAGAACGATAGATGTATTAATTTGAAAAGTGTATCATAAACGTTCGAAAATTTGTCGTCAAAAGTACTGTCGCTGTAGCATAGTTGGTGTAATGCACCTTCCCCGGATTGGAAAAGAGATCCAGGTTCGAATCCCAGTTGATTTTATATGTATATCTTTCTAATTGATACATTTTAATTAGTATTTAAAAAATACCACAGACCTATGTTCTGAATAACTATAACTTCAAAATAAGAATGTGTTCTCATTAATAACATATTTAATACTTAATCAATATAACAGATAAATTTGGTCTCACGGATGCCTTATGTATCAGTAATGGTGAACCTACGACACGTGTCATGAAATGGTACGGGAAATATTGTTAGTGTAGTGCCTATATGGTCCGAATTTTGTTTCATAAATTATAAAATAAATAAATAAAATATGAAAAGAACATCGTCTGGAAAAATGCATAATATGCATCTACAAGAATACATGGGTAATTTTGTGAGATATATAATAAGTGAGATATGTATATACAAATCACGATTACATTTATAAATTTTAAAAATATATGAAAAATCTTAAAGAATTCAAAGATTTATATGTCACCCTTGACTCTTAAATTAAACGTAATTATGTAAGTACATTGTTTACATCACATGTATGAAATGATGGAGTACATTATTCTTGAATCTCATTTAATATGTATGTATGTTTGTAGCATACTCTAATTTTATCTAATTAAATGAATAACATTAGAATGTTGCCAGAATACTAAATTAATATAAGAGACTTTTAAACTGTATCAATTCGTCAATTAATATAATGAAGTCAAATTCTCTAGGATTTACATTTAAACTATACAAGAATAGTAAATGAAGTAATGTTTTCCAATGTTGTAATTATACGATCGATTATTTTGATACTCAATATCATATTCCTTAAATAAGTGGCAATCATCAATACAACTTCAATTAGTTTTACTCGATAGTAAAATTTCAATAAAGGGTTGTGCGTTAATATGCCATTTATTAATATTATTATTGAGAAATAATTCTCGTTACCTAGTAAGAAATTTGCTTATTTATTTATACCACATTTTTTACTCTAAAAAATAAATATAAAAAACTTTTGAAATTCTAATATTCTCTCTAATCTAATCTACCTATATATTCTAATACAAAGTATATTTTCCTTGAATAAATAAATACGTACTAGTTATTACTGTGCACTAATTGCAATAAAAAAAAATCCATCTCGGTATTCTTTAATACATAAAAAGGCAACCCAGCGACAAGATTCTGAAATCTTATTTATACAAATAACTAGTTATATGCCTAATCTTAGCAGCATAAATGAAATGGAATATAACATTAAAATACTTAAATATCTTCAAAGGCAACATAGAAGCCAAACGTTGGGCACTAAAGTAAAATAGAAGCTAAAAAAATAAGCTAAAAACAAATATAAATTGAACGCCTCAAGCGGAAGTATTAATAATTAAAATGTATTTATTGGGGTAAAACCAGCTTCGCAAATTGGTGCTGATCATCCATCAGGCGGTCGGGTGAAGGGTGAAGGCTGAAGCGACAGCCTAGCGTCTTAATTAAGGGTTTCCAATCCAAAATCCAAATCACTTCTCCCGCCCAATTCACTTTTCTATCTGATTCCACTCTCTCTAATCCACTTCAATATAGACACATATTTATTCAGGCCTCAGAGAAAACGTTCAAGTAAAAATCATTCCAAATTTACTAACTATAATACTGCAGATATATGATTCAAGGAGTCTTGATTTACGCCTCTGGAGATGATAGTAGCATATACTGGCCAGTTATTAATTTTGATGGTTAATATGACAATATCGAACCACTTAATTTTTAATAGTTGTATCTACATCTTATTAGGTATAGTGAACCGGTTGGGCAACATACTTTGGTAATTACATGACGTAAGAAAATGACAAAGAAACGTAATAATGTGAGAATGCTCCAATAAAATGTTTACCGTGAAATTTAATTAAGTTTAAAATTATTCAGTTCGTTCCGTTTATTTACAGTTTGAAATATAAATGTCAAAATACGAGACACTTAAATACGTAATTAAAATTGTTTTGCGTATTTTAAAAACAACTATGAATTACGTCTTAAAAGAAATGTCAAAGGCGTCCGAGTAGCACGCAGCCGTACCCAACCGGCTGACGTTAAATGTATTGGTAAAAAAAGAAATAAAAACAAAGTTATCATATATTAATTCCTTGAGTAACGGGGTGATAAAAAAGGTATGTTAGAGGGCGACATACACTGACGTCAGACAGCACGGGTGCGGCGGTGGTACGTGATCATGGCAATTAAGTTAATGCGGTGTTTCCATGAAGATGACTGTCCCAGACATATCTGGGAGTGCTGCTAAAAATACCAGCGACAGCTTACCAACCTATGAACCCGCCGGGCGTGGCAAACCAAATGTCCAGCCAATGTAACCGATAGAATACGTGAATATAATGACGACAAACAAATATTCTCTAAACAACGATAAATTTAATTTTTCTGAAAACCCTTTTCAGAAATAGGCAAACAGAATTTAAAAATGTACATATTTACAAAAGGAGCGCACACAAATAAATAGTCACAGTAAACACAGGATCAATTCATGAATGCCAAAAATCGTTCTCGTCACGAGTCTAATTGAGTCGATTCTACAACATAGAATAACCATTTGGGGAGCAACCTTAAAAAAATAATCATCCTTAATAATATTACAAAGTATGTAAGAAAAATTGTAATACCCTAAATAAACATCAATAAACTTGATACGTTTCGTAACAACCGTTTTTCAAATTCCTTTCAATGTCTAATAAAACTTTTTATTAGCGTAGTAATGTTTAGATTCCGTAAGTAATATGCTAAATAAGTAGTAGTTAAAGTAATACATAATATATGTACATATTTTATTTAAGATATATTATCTGCGAACAGGGAAAAATATAAAGAATAGAAAAATTTTTACATGGGTTTTCAGGCGAAGACTACCCTTTTAAGAAATTCCGATATTTAATTAAATCAACTAAGCATGTCTATCAAAAAAAATCTGTTTCAAAAATAATTTATTTTATGTATAAAAAACAATTTTATTGTAAATTTATAAGCAGAGTCAAATAAAACTTAATTACAAGACCTAAATAAAACAAACAAGTAATGCAGGCATTTCACCCAAGCTCCAGACTATTTAATCAACTTCATAGAAAGCTAAAATTACAATAACATTTCTACTCTTACGTAGTGGCTTAAAGGCTTATAATAAAAAAAGTGGACTTTCATTTTTGTCATCTTTTATTGTATTGTTTTTTGTAATTGTTTTGATAATCAAATACAATTACAAATCGTGAAAATAAGCATGTTTAAATCCGACTAATATGCTTCAATTTTTATATAAGAAAAAAACTTAAGTCAATATTTATGTTCTTTTCAAAGCCGCCTCATATATCGAGATATATCTTATAATATACGGGGTTGCATAAAAAATATATTGCTTTATATATCTGTAATAACCACGCATCAAAATGTTGTGAAAAATATAGGAAATTCATGTTGCGTATGGAGTTAATATTATAACAGTCGATGAGTGGGGCCGACTACTAATGTTCAGTTTTTATTTAAAAGTTGCACTAAACTGTCTCGTGAACCAAAATGCAATTAGTTACTTTAACAGTTTCATAATTTTTCTGTAATGGTACACAATAATGGAACTGTAAAATATTTTTAGTTGAACTGTAAAATACGATATAAAAGGAAAATTAATTAAAGACGAAACGGATAAAGTTTAAGCAGGATTAAAGTAAACAAATATTTGAATGAACGTTTGCGTTCCCAAGAGGAGAGTGACACACGTGAGTGACTCCTAGCTTGTCTTTTTTTATTTTTTATTATTTACTTACTTACCAACACGCCGTTTATCCGCAGGGGTAGGCAGAGAGGATAGAGCGCCATACTCTGTCCTGACACACAATTCTCGCCTCATCCATATTTATACATCTTCTCATACAAGCTCGCCAATTGATGTTTTCCGCGGACGTCCTCTATTTCTGGTGCCATTAACACTTGCGTCATATATATTTCTTACCATTCTCTCCTCATTCATTCGTTCCATATGACCAAACCACCTAGATGATCCTTTCTTAATCTTACTCACTATACTAACATCAGCTTTACATTCTTTCCTTATTTCTTCATTCTTTACTCTGTCATAAATAGATTTTCCACATATATGCCTAAGTGATCTCATTTCCACTGCATTCAGTCTACTTTCGTTCCTCTTCTGACAGCTCCAGGCCTCACTTTCATACATCAGTGTCTGTACCATGACTCCATTGTGCACCTGCTAGTCTTGTCTCGGTTGACAATATTCCGTTAAATATAATTTCATTCAAAGCGCCGTTCACTGTATTCCCTGCAACCTCCTTTCTATATCTTTCTCAGCCTTTCCGTTTCTATCAAACATACTTCCCAAATACACAAACTCATCTACTTGTTCCAAACATTCATTATCTATAAGTATTTTGCACGGTGTCTTATACTCCTCCTTCTCGAATACTATCACTTTCGACTTGTTGACATTCATAATGCATACATCATACATTCTACTCACTAGACTCTGTAGTTCTTGTATATATTCGCCATTAGTACTGCATCATCGGCGTACAATAAACAGCATACAATCAAATCACCCATTTTTGCTCCTACATTCATACATTCCAGTTCTTTCACACATTTATCAATACACAAGTTCAGTAGCCATGGAGACATTCAACCAATAATTATTTTACAATGTGGCTTAACAAGTAGTTTTAAAAACTGTTCTTGGGCACTTATATAATTGAAACATAATCAATATAAAACTCTTTAGAAAAATAAACACGACTAATAATAATAAAAAAACTAACTAATAACTTTCTTTCCTTAAGCTTGTAAATTCGACTATTTTTCCTGCGGTATTAACCGTTTGCTTGCTGAGCGCGAGAGAGCTCCTCGCAATACATGCGCAAATATTTTGTTTTGCGAATATTTATGCATATAAAACACATTTTATTGTTTAGAAGTGAAATTTACCGCAGAAATTTATTTGTTTTTTGTTCTATCTACAACAAACATGGCGCCAACAAACACTCTAACCTTAAGGGGTTCATGATATATGCAAAAGAAATCACAAATGTTAAATATCTTTTTGTGATTTTGATTTTTTGTATATAAATAAATTTATATTTATCATAACTAGACGCTAGATATTTTTTCTAATTATCAAACATATATTTTATTTCCCAATTTTTTTTTCACGTTATTAATTTTTTTATAACTTTACAATGCTTTTGATACATTGTGCAGTAGGTATGTGAAATAATGATCATTTTCAGTTAAAAATGTCAGTCTTTCTACCCACTGCTGGTGAAGGCCTCTAAGTATCTCCCACATTTCTCTGTTCCTGCCACGTATTTCCGCGCAGAGTTTGATAATTTCGTTAGTCCAGTGGGCGTTAGGGCGGCTTTTCAGCCTCTTGTTTTCCCCGAGGTACCGTTGCATGACTATGTTTGTCCAACGATTGTCAGTCCCCGAGCATTGTGTGACCTGGTCATTGTCATTTCATTGTTCTTGGCGTATTGTATTGTTTCTTTAATATAAATTAAATTAATTAAGAAAGAAATATATATATGGAAAAAATCGGATAGGAAAAGGGCCAGGTTCGAATCCTGGTAGCAACCAAATAATTTTTCAATAAACAGATTTGTTCTGTATATCTTTCTAATTAATTAATTTAATTTGTATTGAAAATACCACAGAGCTACTCGTAATAAATGTTCTGAAATTGCAACTTCACAACAAAAATACGTTTTCATTAAAAATATTGTCTCTTTGAGTGATGCCCAACACATGTTCACATTTCCATGGCCCGTTGTTTTACTCAATGTTTTCGTCCGTATTTGAAGTGTGCATTAATTGAACACCTTCCATTACAAACGCAGTGGAAGATCACATTTGAAAATCATGTTCAGGCATTCGAACGCACTCTGACCCAACTTTGTTCTGCTAACAATTTCGTCGGATATAGCCACCCCCGATTATCGAAATTTGTTGTCCAAGGTAGACATATTTTTCGACTTATTCAAGTTGGGTTCCATTAACGTGAATGTCTATCGATTCAACAAATGCATTATTACTTTAATCCTCGAGACATTTACTTTCAGTCCTGTTCTGCCACTGCCTTCCTGCGTTCTATTCTAAAGGTCACCTGAATCGCCTGAGAAGACCAGAGCATCGTCTGCAAAATGTAGACGGCTTAAATATTCGCCATTTGTACAAATGTCTTTCTCCTCCCATACGAGTTAACCGAACAGATTTTTGAGAGTAACCGTAAATATTTTAGGCGAGATTGTATCACCTTGTCAGACACCTTTCTTGATAAGGAATCTACGAAATTGCTTGTGAATATTAACGCAATAACGGATTTAATTAAAGAGCGTTAACCCTAATCTTGCCAGGTAGCCTCACATTTGTTCAGATTGAACTTGATAGGTTCCCCATTGTGTGAGTGTGGTGCCGAGGAGGAAACCCTTGACTATATCTTTTTTGCCTGTCCATTGCGGATCACAGGATTTTTTACAGCAATCTCGTCAATGGTAATTTTCAACTCCCGGTTAACTTGTGTCATCTTCCTTCTCTTAACTCGCCACATTTAATCTATATAATAGCAATTTTTTGAACGACAGTGGAATTGACTTGTAATATAATATTACATTATGGTACTTTTTTCTATAAAATGGAGTTTTAATTTGATAAATGGCACAAATCACTCTTGAAGGGTGGATTGCCTATTTAAAAGAAGAGAAGAACCCTAATCTTCCATTAAATACGCAGCACTATTCTAATCTATAGAAATTTATCAGGAGTACAAAAGTATATAATTTCAATAGGGATGTTTGCAAGATGGAGAGATTGATTAAAAAAATATAAGGAAAATGCATCTACCTGATTGTCTGAACCGATTTTTAAGCTGTCATTTTTTTTTAAAACAAAATAGAGATGCGTACACGGAATACATGTCACAACAATATTCTTACTATTTTCAAACTAAGATAAACGCTTGTGCTATGAAAATAAGACTAACTTGATGATGTCCTGGAACGAGGCGCGAACCTGTGAAGGTTTTAAGATATATATATATATATATATCATCACGGTACAGTGAAAAAATATGTTGCGCAAGTAGCGTACTTGCTGTACAGTATATTTGATGTACGTTAGCAATATATGAGAGATTTTTAACGATTAATTAATATTTCAATATTAAAAAAATTACTTTGTTTAAACCACTATTTATTGATTATTCAACACGTTTCGATACCCATGGTATCTTCTTCAGGAAACAATGCATACTGAAATTAAAATATAAGTATAGATAAAAACTTTATAGTTTTGTTTATATTTGTATTTTTAATTTCAGTATACATTGTTTCCCGAAGAAGATATCATAGGTATCGAAACATGTTGAATAATCAATAAATAGTGGTTTAAACAAAGTTTTTTGTCTTATTATTGATTAATTAACAGTTAAAAATAGTTAAAGAACATGTATCCTAGGTAACTGATAGTGGTTTGTCTGCACTTAGGCAAGCTTCTGCTAGAATACCTTCGGATTTAATAAACAAATACATTTTTTAAATGTCAAGAAATTGCACGCGTTCCCGAACAAATTCCTCTGCTCGTGGGGTAAATCAAACTATGTAGATCACATACCATGGGCATTATGTAAACCATAAGTTTACGGAGTCCACATCGTAATTATTACAAACTAAAGGTTTCATATGCAGGTAACCAAAAAAAAATCCTGATAAATTTACCTTTAGTAAAAATAGCTCCCCAAATTTCAATAATTACTAATAAAACACTATGCTACATATATTGTAAAATCTGAAAAAATGTAGTCAAAATCAGTACAAAAATATCTAAAACAAATTAGATGAATCAAAAATACACCGAGAAAACCTATCCATCGAAAAAATATATGGTTACCCCCCCCAGGACGAAGTAAAAAATATATAGTTATCATCCAGAACTGTCTATTGCCGGTAGAATGGGTTACCGATTACGCCACGATAACCTTGTACAACCACGTTAAATTTGGACTATGTAAATTCCTCGTACTTTTTAGTGAGACATCTACAAAGTGACTATTATGTTCCAGGCCGATGTTGCATTTGAATAACTAGGAAATGAAACGCATTTTTTTTAATTTGGTTTTTATTTATCGATTATGTGGTTTATTACAATTATATAATACATAACTGGCGGCGGCACGAATGTGTGCTCTTTTAACCATATTTTTCATAACATTCTCGCACACTCCGCGCGTTATTTCAGCCATTTTATCTCGAATATTGTCATGTATCATAGTAATCGTTGTTGGATTATTGGCGTAGACCTTTCTTTTCAAGTACCCCCACAGAAAATAGTCGGGAGCCGTCAAATCAGGTGATCGAGGAGGCCAGTCGGTATGTGTGTGAGGTGGCACCGTCCCGTTGAAACCACATGTGTTGTAGGCCCAATTGACCCAATTCGGACACCGAGACGTTTTCCAACATGTGACGATAGCGATCACCATTGATGGTTACAGCATTGCTATTGTTATTTATGTTGTTGAAGCGTTAGATGCTCCATAATAAAATGTAATCAACTACTCTCTACGACTACCAAATGCAAACTGGCAAATGTCTGCCAAACCAAAATGGCGGACAAACAAAATCGGCCTGGAACGTATTCCTTCCATGATTCATCTAATTTGTTTCTTATCAAAGAACTATGTTCTAAAATTGCATCTTAATAATCGAATGTGATTTCATTAAAAATTAATAAAAAATATCTGTTATATTAATTACAATGTATGTAAGAAATTGTTTACATCTGCCACATATTTAAAGAGGAGCGTACATAATTTTATTTCAGTAAATACGAGGAATACATTAAACAAATAATAGTATACTTATAAAAAAAAATTATGAATTAAAATACGAATTATAAAATAAGAATTCATGTTAGAATAAAATAATAACCAGTGAAATTAAATATGTACACTTAAAGAATTAATTAAAAGTAGATAAAAAATATCGAGTTTCACGAATACAATTTTGTTTGATATTTTTTAACAAAAAAATATATTTAAAGGATGGATAAGTAATTTTAATATAAAACATTAAACAATTTGAGAATGAATGAGAAATGTTATAATATCCACCTACAAGAATCTTCTATCTATCTCATTGTCACGCGTCATTCACTTTCTGACTCGTTCATTCCTAATAAATATTCGAGCAGACAGTGACGAGTTTCACAATTTCCTTTTGATGAAGTGAGATATGAATGTTAAGGATTTTGTGTAATCGAATCATTTATATCAAAAAAGGAGTATTGTCTGGATAATTTTACTTTTACAAAAGCCCTCAAATATGGGATTGTCTGTTTAGCACATTAACAACGTTGGTCTTAAATTGAATAATTGAGAATAATTAGAAATAAGTCAAATTAACCAAAATATTGTAAATAATTAATTCAATTTCACATTTAAGTTAGTCACTAGATTTATTTTCAAAATTGTAATTTTTATTAAAATTGAGTTTAAAAACATTTGAACAATTTAACATCCTGATGAAGGAAAAGGTAGTTTCCGAGACCGCTAGGTGTATTAAATTTAACTCATAAAAGTGGTTATAAATAATTTATATTAAAATGAATAACCACAATTTAAAGTTTGCAATAAATATTTTAAGACTCCAGATAGCTAAAATGGAAATGAAAAATGCAACAAGAAATAAATAAGAAACGCTTATTACTTTGATTTACGGAAATTGCTAACATCGAAGTAGTTGTCACAGAATTAAACGATTAAACTGTATACAACGCTGATATAAACCATTGCTCTCGTTGTATGGGTGTGAAGCTTAACGTATCTCACTTTATATCGTATGTCAGGAGACGAGGATGCAGTTCTTCAAAAATAAAAGATACACAATTTACGGCTCAATACGTGATAACATAACATAACCTCATCTCACGTAACCTATTCTAACCTAAACAGAGAATAGATTGAATAACAGAGAACTTGGAACTTTCTAATAATAAAATTGTTTCACATTCAAATCGTTATTTGTCAATCTTGCATTATTATTTACGTTACTTTTTATTTTAATATTCTTTACTTACTTTTAAATAATTGTTTTATAAATGTAAAATTAATGAGAAAATGATCATGTTCTAATCCCAGGACTGATCCAATGAGGCCGAAAGGTAAAGGTAAAATAATTAAGGAGACGAAAGAAAAAGATAGTCTTTAATATTCCTCACATAACTACTGCAACAGCATTGTGTTTTAGCTAATGAAGAAGAAATGTAACACTTGTCAGTGTTGCAAAATAAAGCTTTGAGAATAATACGCAGAAAAAATAGATATACTCGGATCAGTGCAATTCTGAAAGATCTGAATATGATGGATGACCTTTAAGCAAAAACTATATTTCAATGTAATGGAATTTATTTATAAAATTCTCACTAAGAAAATATATTCAGAAAGAAGGTTAAATCTCAAAAATAGATGATGTACAGTGCGATGAAGATTTTTGATGATATACCAGAAAACATAAGAAAGGGGGAGAAACTACATAGATTGAAAATTAAACTAAGTTGTAGTAAAAAAGAAACGATTTTGAGCTGCTTTATATTAGAACATATATAATAATACTTATGTATGCACTATATTAAGTATAGATAAATAAATAAATATGTAGGTGTATCTGATTTTTTAGTTTATTATTTCAACTTTATTACATACATATCTATTATAATTTTAATTTTTGCCAAACTGAACAAAAAGAACAGAGTTAATATGTACAGTTCACAAAAATGGATTTCCTAAAGAAAGAACTTCAAATTTATTTTCTTCAAATACTATTTAAAAAAGTAAATGTATTAACGTAAGAAAGCATTTACAAAAATAGTTGAAAAGCATTAACTGCTAAAGAACATTGTGTAACTCGGAAATAAATCAAACTGCGCTTGCTCTTTAGAATGTCACTTGTCTAAAATATAAAATCATAGTATGAATAATTATATTTGTTAGATTTGTTTGTTTACCTCTACATATATTTTCCAAAGTCAACGACCAGAGGAAGCTTCCAGAAGAAACTCACAGGGGGAATGTGAACTATATTTATCCCACTTAATCGTAGATCTCCCTTCTTATGAAACAAAACTTTACTTCCGTAATTATTTAAGAACCGCCATAAAACATAAATAACTTAAGTTTCTGACTGACTGGTGACTTTCCTAGTACATGGTAGCTTTATGCGAGGGTGCGACATGTTTGGAAATACTCTGGAATCTCTATATTCATCAGCCCCCATATATTATTTTCGTCCGATCCAATATTCGTCACAAAAAGTTACCCCACCACGTGAAGAAAATTTCATCAGAGGATGAACACTAAGTATGGTGGATAAGTGGCACTCGAGCATTGCTGTACTTTATCAAAATATAAATTTATTCAATGATAACGTGATTTACTAGTTTCTAGTCGACTGCTTTCGGATAATTAAAAAACCCATAGACAGAAACAGACAAAATTGAACCAGTTCTAGTGTATCGTCGATAAAGGGACAAAAAGACATCGATCACAAAAACTAGATGGTGATTTCTCTTTTAAACAATAATTATTTTATAAATAATAATACAAAGTGTTTTATGTTATTATTTATATAATATGTGGCCACAGAGTAATTTTACTAATATTGAAGAACCCTTTATTTAAACCACCATATTAATAATCAGCGTGTTCCGATTCCTATGTTATCTTCTTTAGGAAACAATGTACCTAATATTAAAGATGCAAGCATAGATTTGTTTCGTTTTAATTTATGCATTTTTAATTTTAGTGTACATTGTTGCCTGAAGAAGATACCATAGGTATCGAAACATGTTAATTTATCAATAAATAGTGGTTTAAGCAAAGTGTTTTATCTTATTATTTAAATAATATGTAGCCACAAAGTAATTGTGCTAATATTAAAAAAATATATATTTTACTTTTCTTCAGCTTCTGCTATCATTGCTCCTTAGTAAATTAAAGTTCCTATTAAATTTTTATTTATTTAAACAAATATCAGATATCTCATACAAACAAAGCTATTTTTTATTATATTTAATGGAAAATAAATGGAAGTATGGGGTAATCGCAGGGCTTACGACCTGTCTTCGGCTGGCTTAAGTGATCACTTTATATATACACCAATTCTCATCCCTCAATCTCTACAATTATCAAATTTTTTGATTGTTGTATATATGTTAGTAAGTGGACTCGCTTCGCATCTATGAACCGAATTTGATAATTTATTTTTCCCTTTCTTAACAACATATATGTTATCACTATGAGAATCTGATTGTTTTTTAAATTATTTTAAAACAATATTCTTTATATGTAAAATGTTTTTTAAGATATTATACTAGAATACACCTGAAAAATTAATATTTTAATTTTTTTTACATATTTTCTAATCTTTATTTATTTATATATAATGTATCGAATTTTAAAAAATATAATTATTTATTTTTTATTTATTTATATATTTTCTAATCTTTATTTATTTATATATAATACATCGGATTCGGGACTAGGAACGGATTATTCCAATTTTAATTAAATACAATTTTTTTTTTTTTAATATTGTGTATTTTAAAAATCGGTCTTATTATTCGCATCTCGTATGGGTCTCACTCAAATCTTAATTTGTATATCTTACAGCCAGTCATATCAATCAATCACCACCCGGAGAACCTATCGAGGATAGATAAGACAAGAGCAGGCATTATATAACGAGATTTGATCAATAGTCGAATCATCGTCGCGAGTACATAGGGCAGTTCTGCCAACCCCAATGAACACATTGTGTATTCAAAGAACACGTCCAACAGCATAAGCTTCAAAAGGCACCAGAAATTTCTAATAAATCACTAAGTTTTTTCCGAGTTTCGAGCAGGTTTAGTAATTTGAAATAGTGGCGATATTTAAGACATGGCACATGGCGATTTCTCGAAAGTAATTATATAGGCATACTGAGCGCATGCACATGCGCGAGTTCTCGAAATTGAGCTTAAGCTATAATGCACGTGCAACACAACACCTCTTGTCGCATCTATATTACCTACCGCCTACCGCGCCAATACGGAATAGGGACGCGTTCCCCGCTGGGAGAGAGACGACACACCGGGACACCGGGAAACGTATTCACGAAACGTTCAAGGGGTGTTTACTTAATATATCTTCCATTCTATAAATACTCGGGTGTTTACTAAATATGTGTACTATAAATACTCAAGTCAGTTCATTAATTTGTGTATATTCTAATGGTATACGTATTTATTAATTATGAAATTCATACATGAATAGATTGTACGTAACTGTTTATACATAACTGTACAATGTAAACGGGTACATATTTATGCGAAAATATTTAATTAGGCACAACTACAACTTCCGGAAGTTTGTCTATCAATCAATGTGTCGCAGAATATACAGGTGAAAAACTAAGATTCTACAACTGTACTAAAAAGAACATGTGATTTAGATGTCAAATATATGCCAACAATAGTTTTAGTATGACTCGTCGCCAAATTACAACCATCGAGCTAAAATACTTATTTTCTGAAGCCTCATGTTTGAAAAAAAAAATAAAGATAGAAGATGCCAACATGCCAATCAAAATGCCATCAATCAAAATGAGTGAACGCACGTCGTTTCTGAAACTTCTCGTTCGCGAGTCAAATCTGTTAGGATCAAGAAGCTACGACCGTAATGATAGATGAATATTTTATTAATAAGTTATACTAAATTTATGTCGACATGACAATAATTAACGAGTGTTGTACGTAATGCATAAGTTAGTAATTAAGTAAAAGAATAGCTAATTATTACACCAGTAAGGTGTGTAGCGCTTTCCATTTACAAATATGACGTAATTGTGAGAAGTTATTCCACTCACTCGCCACTTTTCTAGGGGGACTGGTCCGACTCCACTAAATACACTGTCCATCCAGCTGGCTTATTCTTTTAGCGAGGCAGAGCGTTATCGTGAGCAGTCTAAACGTCGCCGTCGTACCCAACACAACATTCGTTAGCGAGCTCGGAGTGGTCGTGTTAATTAAATCCCCAGCTCAAGTGGTACTGGGAATAAAGCTGCAGGGAATAAGACTGCAAAATGTCTGCATCATATCTCTTCAAACGGACGTAAATCGAGGCTACTTGGAGTTCGCGATAATATTTTAGCTTGACCATTTGAAAATCTAGCTTCACATATATTTTAAGATAATAACGAAAAAAATATTGAAATAAATTTAGACAAATTACTTAGTTGCCAGTGGAAAGCTTTAATTACGATAACCTACACAAAAGTCGCCAAATTTCGTCTACATACGTTGCTAAGTGAGACATCTATTTTATCTAGTTGGAAGAGACTCTATTTTTTATTACAATGTTTCTTATAAACCTTTGGAAGATATGTTGGTTATAACTATTTTTTTTCGATAGATAGATTTAATTGAATATTTTTGTATATTTGATGTCTGTAGCGTTAACTTTGTGGTTAGACATAATTTAAAATTGTTTCTATAGTTAACCTTTGTATAAACCACTGTGAGTTATTTAAAGTTACGCCGACCGGTTTCGTTACTAACGACCTTCGTATGACGAATATAGATACAATTTTGAATATTTTTGTGATTTATTTAAATTTGTTATAATTATTACAGAACTATACCTAGATGTTCTTAAAAACCGTAATTTTTTCAAATAAAATGTGATAATATATTTTTTAACATATTTTATTATAAAAAAATTAAGAACATTGTGAAAAGATCTTATAACTGTCATTAATCAACCTCATATACGTGTAACACAAACTCGTTTCCAAATACTTTCCCGAGTACTTAATAAATTCCCGAGACATTTTTTGTACAATGTGAGATTAAATAGTCGACCGTGGATACACGATTCCAAAAAGACATCATTGATTCGTTTACCCCGAAGCGCTGATGAATGGCCAATTTGGGATACGAAGTGGCAGCCGGATAACTCGATGCGACTTGATGCTTCTCGTGTGACACCGGCAAGTGGCGAGCTAATGGAGACCGCTCGAGTGACACGGTGTCGCCTGACACGTGACGGCAGAAGGGCCGCGTGTCGTCAGGCGAACGGCGATCAGACGCCCGATTGCGCGAACTGATCACGCCGTAAACAATAATCGTAGCTCGTCGGAGTACGTTTTCAACATTATGCCGCAATCTTAGAGAAAACGACACGACAAGCACACAAACCTGAGAATGTATATAGAACCAGGAGGTTGCGGATGTACCGAGTTGTTTGCAAGAGGGTGAGTGGAAACAATATAACCGTCGATTTTAGCTAATTTATTCCGTCATCGCGGAAAGGATCCGTACTTAAAGATGTGTCATAACTTGGTACGTTCAAAAATTTTCACATCTAGTTCAAATTGTATATCGAATCACCATTTTCCAAGTGAACAAAAAATAACAAACGAAGTCACACAAAGTTCAAACCGAGGCAAAATGTAATAACTTTTTACGGTCATGAGTTACTATGGTTATTGAAAACGTCGCTTTTTTACGAATAATAACAACAGAACAGTTAAAATTTCAAATTCAAACTGAAAACACAACGACTTGTAAATATTAAAATTATGTTTAAACTTATTATTTTGTGAGTTGACATATCTCAATTTATATATTTGGGTAAAATACTTCGTCACATCAATATTCTTTATATTTTCAAATAAAGCTAAGAACTTGAGCTAAAAAAATTGGATAAAATGCCGGTCCCCCGGAACGACGTTCGAATCCTCAACCAATTGGTCACTAGACAAATCTCACTAGACCAACAAGCACATCTATATACCCCTACCAAATTTAATTAAGTGTACAAATTAAATAATTTAGTAAAATATACGTAAAACTTGCTGAAATTTTTATATTAGAATTAAGGAGCACTTGAGATGCCTAAATAACAATTATTCAGAATTTTCTAATCACCTTTTTGGAAACAATCCATTATTTTGATATTAACAAGGGTTTAGAAGTTATACATACAAATACTAGGGATTTACAGTTATATAAATTTGAAGTTTTAGAAATAAGAAAAAGTATTAATAGTAAGCTAAATATTATAAATAACCAAATCCTCAGGCGAATAGTCACCTTTTAAATTTGTTTTCATATTAGTTCTTACTTATTCACCACTTCATAGATTTATTTTTATCTATGCTTGTTACATTGTTTCCTGAAGAAGATACCATAGGTATCGAAACATGTAGAATAATCAAAAAATAGTGGTTTAAACCCCCTTTTAAATACAAGAACTAATTTCGTTTTTACCCTTAAGGGTTTACGTATGTCAATCATCAATAAAATTTGTAATATTACAAATTCTATTAATGATAGCCTAAATAAAAAAAATAGACGAAAACTCATAAAGCAAAGCTTATAGCCATATATAGCTTAGAACCATCCCCAGAATCGTGAAAATGTGACGCAATAGAAGGTGGCAGATAGTTAAAAATTCCCGATAGATACCGTAACAGTGACGGGTTTCTGTGGCCCATACAGTACAGAGCATGGAGTGAGCTATCTGCCTATTATGTTTTCTACGCAGAATCACGAACTGACGCATACCGACTTTTACCAAGAAATTTCCGAGATGCGATGGCAAAGTAACACCCGTGTACACGTGACGGAACGATGCCCATGCACTTACGAGTACACCACACAGTTCATAATAGTACAATAATGTGATGCAATAATACATGGAAATGTCATCTATAGTTGTATGCACCTGACTTTATATATATGACTAATTTAGTGAATTCCTAGTTATTCCGGTGTACACGTACATTAATATAGTTGATTTACATAATACACTCGGCAAAGGAGGTACTTCACAACAAATTTACACTCCTCAGAGCATGGGAAGTGATACGGTAATTATACTTTAACCAAAAATATGGTATATTTAGGAATAAGACCTTTCACTGCGTTCATTTGGGGCCACGACGCCACTTTTGATGAAAGATACTAAGTACGAACATTTTTTGTACCTATATTTCTGTGTGAAATTTTGGTGAATTGCATTGTTGCGCGTTAATATTGTATTCTATTCGTCTTAAATATTTACGAAAATGATGAAGAAAGGCACATTAATATAGAAATATAGGTACCCACCTAATATTAGCGGACCGCGACTGCCGTCCCACAAATTAAAAGAAAAAGAAATTGGGCTATCACAAATACTATCTTCTAACTTGTATAATTTACTCGCAATAAATTATCCACTTAAATAGGAAAGAATACATCAGACAAGAAGAAGTATGGGGACGTGTTCTGTGAATAAAATACAGGGGAATGCTTATCAGTGACATTAAGGGGTAATATAGAATAAAACCACAAAATGAGAAAAAAATGACCCGGGACAGACTTCGTTTTTAAGTTAAAACTTTTATTCCAAATATGAATTCGAAAATGTCTACAACGCAATAGTACTACCTGAAAGTCATTAATTGACATGGCGGTTACTTTGTGATGTAACGTGATTATTTCAATTTTCACAACTGAACTTTGTACTACACACTGGTTTGTAATGTTTCGACAGGTGCAGCTCCTGCATGGTGTAACTTGATAATATAGTAGTTATCACCTGATGATGAGAGGGACTGCACCTCTCGAAACTATAGTAGTGACAATAACCTAACGTGTGTGTAGTACAAAGTTTAGTTGAGAAAATTAAAAAAAAAAAAAAAAAACTACCTAAATGTCTATTAGTGATATAGCAATGATAGTATTGTTGTGTATAATAGCAATGACAGGACATTTCAATGTGTGCAGTATAAGAACCAACAAATCCAGTCTCCTAAACCAAGATAGCACGATTTGGTAATCGCATATAAATAGAAGATACATTTTTAAATACAAAAAGACTTTGCAGAAATTTCAAAATTAGACTTTGTTTCAGAATTTTTATCTTCGTGCGACTACCGCGAACGTATACATTAATTTTTTTTTACATAAACTGTACTGTATATTTAACAATATAAACAAAACATTTTTCTGAGTTCATTTAAGTTTACGAAAATCATTTAATCATTTTAAGCGGAAGCTCGACCTGTCGCGTGCTGGCTGCGTTAATATTAATATTAAACTATACAAGATTTGTTATTGCGCATTTAAAATCATTATAAAGTACCTTTTTACATTTTAATATTTTTCTTCTGTCGATCTGTATTTATGAATCCCAAACCTTTCAGGATTCATATTTTGGATTAATTTCGGCGTACCAACATTAAATCAAGACTAAATGATGAAACACTCGATGTTTTGCTATGATTTTGGGCATATTATGCGAAAAAAAAAAGTGTTTCACTTTAAAATTGTTTTGTTAATTTTATATTATTGTTCTTTATTTACATACCTACATAACATACATCCCACTTTTTTGTTGTTCCTTTTGACCTTTTCTATAAATGTAACAATTGAGAAAATAAGCTTTTTTTTAAAGCCCGGATTAATCCCAAGATAATCAAAACGAATTCGGATATCACTGGATTGCAACTTTGGCTCGGAATTGTATTTACTACATACATGTTTAGGCTATTATAACATTAAATCCAAATATACGACCGATTTTTAATTTGTAGACATTATAATTTATTATGTATATCTCATCACTCATTACAATATGATGTCACTATGATTATTAATTCTATAAAAAAAAAAACTACAACTAATTTCTTTTTTATTTCATATCTTGCTTAATTATATTTTTTTGTATGTGCAATATATTTTGTTTCTGTACCTCATTAATTTTTCATACCGTGTTGATTGATTTTCATTTCTAGAGAGATTGCTGAATTGTACACATTTTTTAGTAAAAACATTCACTATGCTTTGGACACGCTATTTAGTCAACATATACATGTTTTAGCACGCGTGTACTGACTAGTGCTAGCACTGTAGGAATAATAAACAACTGCATTGTCATCAATATTTACATGAATGAATAACACAAGTGGGAGATTACACCGTATCACATTTGCCACTGATTAATTGAAATCACGTGGTCTGGCCAGTTATTGGCCTTGGGCGCAATTGGAATTAGGATCGCTGAAATCGTTACCATTATTCGCAGATGACGCAGCTACTACTCCCACGCGACAGGTCATCGCAATTCATCCAGGCAGGGATAGACATAAATCATACCCCATTTTTTCAAGTTAGTTTTGGTTTTAATCCAGGGATACAGTTAAGGATACCACTTTGAAACAACAAGATTCGTTATTTAAAAACTAATGTATGTATTTATCATTTACGAATATAAACATTCGTCACTTTCAACGGGCGCTTTGTAACATGTAGATGTAGTTATTAGTACTACTACTTGAAACCAGGGTTTCGAACCGTTATTTTATTAATTTCGGTTTTCGTTCCAGTTCAATCAAAAATATATTCCCGTTTCCGGTTCGAAGCCCTAATCAAAACATTAAATTCTGCATAAGGAAGGTAAATGAAACATATTATATCAACACAAAAATCTAATCAAATTCTCCTTCGCGTAAGACGAGTTGCGACTACAACTCAAGTCGAGAGTACGATTGTGTTAACGCGTGTGTTTGAACATGTACCGAACCGAAATAATCAGATATTTTTTTTCGATTCAACTCTGGTTTTCGTTCCGACAAAAATAAGTTTTTTTCCGGTTTTCGGATCAGTTCCGGTTCGAAGCCCTACTAATAAACTCAATTATATTAAAAAATAAAACAAGATTATTGTTTTGGATTTATTTCAGGGATGAACTACACTACTAGCGTAACTACAAAAATTTGGTCCTAATGCAAAATGGAAAAAAGACCCCCTAAATGAGTATTGTGTTATATTGCGTGTCTAAATTAGTATTTTCTCATATTACACTTAGGAAGGTAATTTATATGCGCTTGCAATTTAAGTATAATGCGATGTCTACTACTGTCTGTATACATCGATGTTTTCACATGTTTTGCAGTAACTTTTAAATGAATTCCATTTCTTACTGTGGATCACTGGGAAAAGCAACGATACATAAATATAGGTAAAAATATCGATTTCAAATGGATTGTAGGACGCGAACTTTGTGGGCCCCAATGTGTACTGCATTGGCATAGTTACGCCAATGAGTTCAAGATACCACATGGAAACAAGATTTGTTTTTTTAACACTTCCCAAACCAAGCAGTAACACAGGTCTACCGTCATAATTAAACCTGTAATATTTCTGTAAATACATGCAACATAAAATTCATATTTTAGATAATCCTTAAGAAAATATTAGCGCTTAGGAATGACTAGTGAAAAACCAATTATGAAAAGGGAATCGTACAAAAACAATTATTTTTTCCATTCAATCCATTGTGAAATTAATACATTGGTAAAAATACAATGTGTGATATGAAAGACAGAGATCACACACTATTTTCATAGTGAAAAGAACAACAAATATACAAATATAATTGTCTCTTTCTCACTAATTAAATGAAGAGAGATAAAAAGGAAGGACACATTGTATACGATGAATGCTCTAAATTATGTTATTAATCATTTTTTCAAAATTGTATGCTCAATATTTAGAATAAATTCGTGCCACTAAAGCCATTTAAGCTAATAAAAATATTTTACCTAATAGTTATTCACGGTAACACGAGTTAACAGCATGGCTGCGTTTGGGTATTTTATATCATGGTATGGTAAAGGTTAAGAAATAATATTTTCGTAGAAAGCAATCTTTTTGTGGCTTGACATATTATATTAAGTAAAATAACAATCATCACATCAATAAATTTCGTGGTTTCACACAAAGTGATTGTTATTTTACTTAATTAAGAAATAATGAAAGCATTCATAATTTACGAATATGTATGTACATTCGTCGCTTTTCTTTTAACTGGCGCGCCGCGACATGTACAATAGATGTAGCTAATATTACTACTAATTCAATTAAAATAAAGATAAACAAGATTTGCAGCTGGCCGCCGCTTTCTCGTGCGAATGAAGTAATAACGGTTAGAAACTTCACTACAGTAAAAATCACCCTTTCTTTGGTTAGTACATACAACCATTTAATGTACTCAACGTGGATTTAATTACATCGCTTATTCAAAACGTTAACATTCAACGGCCTCATTAAAGTTTATTTATGTTTATAAACACTTTGAGCCGTTCCAAGAAAATCTTCGGTTCCGGCATTGAATCTCGGCGGGAATTGGATATTTAATAGCCGAATTTAGACGGGAATTCGACGACCGCGCCCACTGGGCCGCTCGTGGAATCGGACAACTCACGGGACCATCGACAGTCTCTCTCTGGACTCTGCAATAAAATAACGCAATTGATCTAGGCATTAATTAGCTTGAATCCGGGTCCGCCGATAAATTAAACTTGTACATTAAATAATTTATGAGAACGTAATAGCCAATTTTTAAATCTGTAATAAAATAGATCAGGCGTTTCGAATTATTTAAAAGCTTCATGGTAAGTACTACAGGTAAGTTCTTCTTCAAAAATATTTGTTTATTCTCTATTAGAACGGACAAACTATATTTTTTGCCATAAATGTAGTTTCTCTTAGGATGAGACTCGTTAGTTAAGTATGCATCGGTCAGTCATTTTGCGTACAAAATATAATAAATAACGAATGGCAGTTCGATCGGCGCTTAACTCTGTATTGGGAGTTTCGCGAAAAGTCTCATCAGTGTACACGCATATTTTCATCAACATTGAATATTTTTTTTAATAAAGTTATATTTTAAGACTGCTCGTCTTATTTGTTGTTTATTAAAAAAATATACGAATAAAGAAATGTTTACATCAATATCATTTGTGAATCTTTTCCAACAATGTTAATTTTCTTAAAACATATACAGTTCGGTTGTTATTCAATATCGAGAGTAAACCATTTCATTTATTGACATTATTGCTGAGCTATATATAATAATACGGTCATAGCTCAACGATAGAGATATTAAATATTCAATTGTTTATTGGAAAGTGTGTTTACTTACAGGCCCTAAGCGACTACCTAATAAAGCAATAATCGAACTGCTCAGAACGGGAGCTCCAAGAGCGTACGTGTAAATGAGAAAAGTATGCGATATCATCGATAACAAGTGGGACAAAATTCAGAAATTCTGTTACGTGACGCCAGGTGATAATGTCTAAAATGTGATAATAGTGCACCATAAACAGAAGAGAAAAAAACCATGTCGCGTGTACTAAATGATGTACACCATGTACAACATTTTTAATGAGATAATATTAATTCGTTCTGTAGTCGACAGAATATCAAGGAATATACCGCAAGGCGCGTATTGGAACGCTTCCGAGAATTATCGTATTAACACGTAAACTGAAATTCTCAGACTTGTGAAGTTCCGAGAGTTACATATTTAATCACCAGTCTAAAAGAGTCGAATGAATTCGGTGGCATTTTCCTTCGAGTGGGTGCTCGGTATTTAGAATATTTTCCAGGCGGCTGCGGCTTTCTTGCGGCCGCGTGTAAAACGATCATCTTTTAATGCGACGGTACCCGTGGAAATGAGTAGCCGACATCTGACTCGGCAAATTTCAAACAATAACAATTAGCTCATCCTGTGGTAATTGGCGCCTCCGACGCTCTATTTGACTCATTATCGGGAGTGATAAAGAAGCACGCAAGAATCGGGAATTGCGTCAGAACAAAGAGACGCGACGCAATAGAGGGAGATATGGGAGATGTCTCAGCACTTGCCGGAAAATATGAAAAGGATATCTACGTATAATCTAAATACCTTCACATAAATATTTACATAATATAGATAAAGATTGTATTTGCGATAGTACTGAATAAATAAATAAGGGTATAAAGCGAACGGCGCTTTGAATGGAACTATTGTTAATGGGGAACTTGTCAACCGACGTAAGACTAGCGGTTCATAGCTGGCAGACAAGGAACGAAAGTAGACTGAATGCAGAGGAAATGAGATCACTTGGGCGTATCCATTTATGACAGAGTAAAGAATGAAGAAATAAGGAAAGAATGTAATGGTGATTTTAGTATAGTGAGTAAGATTAAGAAAAGATCACATATGTGGTTTAGTAGTATGGAACGGATGAACGAGAGAATGGTAAAAAATATATATGACGCAAATGTTGATGGCACCAAAAGTAGAGGAAGTCCGCGGAAGACTTGGCACGACCGGTAAATCAGATACTGGATGAGGCGAGAATTGTGTGTCAGGACAGAAGAGTGTGGCGCTCTATCTTATCTGCCTACCCCCGCGGAGAAACGGCGTAATGGTAAGTAAGTAATGTTTAATCAATTATTATCTCATCAGTTTAAGTTATTTATATTCACTGAGAAATAATTTCGAAATATTGAAAATTATATCTAATGTATACTATATATTGAGAAACACACTGTATTCATATAATATATATTAGTAATATATATATATACATAATAATATATAATAGTGGGAATGGCGAAGGGATCCTCGAATATGAGGCACGGCACCAACCATGTCCGGTACAGGAAGTTTATCAATGTAATTTATATTTATATAATTACATAGAAAAACAGAAAACCAAAGTAAATTTACTTTTAGTGATACTGGGAGTAGATGAAGATCAGCTTAGCGTTGCAATATCATGAAATTAAGTGGACACGAAGAGTGGACACACGAAGATCCTTTTCACTCCTTCAAATGATAGTTTGACATGCAAAGCTGAAAGATTCTACAAAATTCAGTCAATAGAAACAGAATATTTTTAATTACATTAATAAAAAGATAAAATAACAAATATAAAAATTGTTTCTGGATAAGAAAAATTAAACAAATCCTGTTATGTTTAAAATAACTAAAATATGTATTCCGACCCCTTCTACGTAAAGTATCGTAAGTAAAAAATGGCATTTTAATCGTTCTAGTATTTCGCATGTACTTGATACTTAATTACGTGGCAGATTTTGCCCGTCTCGACACAGAATTTCTCTAGTGAGACGGGCACAGTCTAAACTGATTTGTACATAGTATAATATAGTTACTAATAATAAATAAATAAATTTAATAAAAAAAATTATATATATATGTGTATATATATATTGATATGATACTAATAAACATAATATTTAAAAAATTACAACCATTTAAAAATGTATCAAATACGTCCAAAATACTAGAATGATTAGAAATGACATTTTTTACTTACAATATTTTACGTAGGAGGGGTCGATTTCTTTTTCATTGTTAGAATGAATTCCTTGAAAAAAAAATTCTTTAAATAACCAATTAAGTGAGACAAAATCCCAAAAAAATATTCCAAGAATCTTTCGCAATGTAGCCAGATAAAAGAAATTTCGACAAGAAAAAAACTCTAACATTTTGTCAGACCAAATAACTAATTTATATTTTTCTTACTAAAATAAACCGGTTATTTTTAAACATAATAACTAAGGTACCATATCCCGTGGGGGTAATATAAGTAGGTAGTATACATGGGGGGTATCCCACGAGTCATCCATATTCCGACAAACTCATTGATTGTTGAGGTTTCTACGGTATCTGGTTTACTTAGTCACGCCTTCTTCTTCAGTCTTCCGCGGACGTCTTCTATGTCTGGTGTCATCAACACTCGCGTCATATATCTTTCTTAACATTCTCTCCTCATTCATTCGTTCAATATGACTAAACTACTTAAGTGACCCTTTTTAATCCTATTTACTATGCTAAGAGAGTTTTAAATTCTTTCTTAATTTGTTCATTTTTCACTCATATCATTTTTATGTTACACATTATTATCATTACATACTTGTATCTTTTATTAAAAATTGTTATCTTTTTATTTATTAGGAAAACATATAATTAATCAAGAATGGTTAAGATAGTCAAAAAAATAATAGTAAATTTAACCAATACATGTTTTCACTGATACAATAACTAAAATACAATAACTCATCAATACAAAAAAGATTAATGTTAAGCAGTGTAGAAGACAATGAAAAGAGTAACAACTATCTCCTCTATTGAAGGAGTAAATAAAAAAATAAAAAAATTCCATACAGAACGGAAGGGAGAAGAGGGAGGAAAATGGGATGGAAATTAAATTTCGTGTAATAATAATAAAATGTAAGGTTATTATAATGTTTCAGATAATAAATTGGACTTAATATCTTCCATCTGAGAGAAAGACATGCCTGTTGGTAGAATGATTGGTTCAAATTGAAAATGTAATGGTTCGTGAGAAAAATCTTTTAGCGTAGTATGGATAATGTTAAAAAATCAATTTCTGTTATCTTCTCATTATGGTATTTGCACAAACGTGAATGAACGAGTTTTGTGCATAAGATATTTTACTTCTAGGCATGTGAAAGAGTACGAGCTACCGGGTCGACATGGATGTAATTTATTTATTTGACTTTATTGACATACATGTTTTTGTTGTAACAGAGGTGAATATATTATAATATAACATGATAAATATAAGATACAATTATACTCGTAGTTTATTGTGTAGGATGGAGTAGACTCCACCTCAGATATATACAGCATTGTCCTGGCTACTTTGCCAGACTGCCGTCTGTGTTAAAGTAGCCAGTTTTTTTCGTGCTGTTGTAGTGTTATTTAATATATATTATATATATATATATATATGTAGTGAGAGTGGTGTAAAACTAGTGAATTATTAGTGTAGGTATTGTATTATGATTATGTTGGAATGTTGGACAGCGATGCTTCTGCTTGATCTCTACCCAATTGGATCATATATTGGGTTCATATTTGAAGTGAATCCAAACTTATTGGAAGTGAACGATTTCCAGTTGGTGTTGAGTGTGTTGTACAGTTTCGGACCTAATAACATGTAGAATCGTTGATGAAATGTCGTTGTTGCTCTCAGAACTGGTGTGTAGATGTTCGTTATTTGTCTTGTATTATGACCATGATTTATTGGTTGGGGTGAGTTGTTGTTACCATGGAAATATTGGACAAGTCTCAACATAGATTTGTCTTATGTCTAGGACATTGTACTCCTTAAAAATTATATAAGATGTGATGGATATCTAAAGGGATGACCGTTTATTACTCTATGAATCGTATTTTGTGCTCTTTTAGCCGACTCTAATATTGTTTTTGCTGCTCCTCCCCAAACTAAAATCGCATAATTAATTAAGGAGTATCATATGTAGAATGTGGAAGGATATAAGTTCTATTTTACTTGGGACAGTTAATGTGTCTTTGCAGTAGTTTAAAGATAAGTATGTATTTGGTCAACTCAACACGTGTTCTTTGATATTCCAGATTTGAGATGCATACCCCACAATATTTTGAAGCAATATTTATGTATAAGTGAACGAAACTTCACCTATACATAAAACTGAACGTCTCTGTTCTTCATACAATCTTACACCTTTTAACCGATCTATAAATTTTGCGCAAAACATAGGCACCACCCATTCCATTATTTTACATTGTATATATATCGAACGGAATTACCGGAAAAAGGAGAAAAAGGAAAGAAAAGGAGGAAGATCCGTCACTCAGAACCCTCCTGCCCAGCGGATGCACGTGCACAACATGTGGGAGGGTGTGCGGTTCGAGATTAGACTCCTCAGTCACACTCGGACAACACAATCGTTAAACCAAGGCAGACTTCATCCTCGTAATGAGGAACCGCCAACCTCCGAAGAATAAGATTGAGGAATAAAATGCACTCAAATACAACTTAAAATTTGTACAATTACATTGATTTGCGTTATCAACGGCGCTTAGATCAGAATAACTCAAAAAAATTAACTTTATCGTATTTAATTTGAATTATAATACTGTAATTTACCTTAATAAACATCGAATTTACAACTCCCCGAACTGTACACATTTTTTCGGACACTGTAAATACTAGTTCGTGAAGAACAAAGTGTCATTACGGAAAACTAGAGTTTGATGAATTATTTTATCAGCCACCGAGAGTCACAGGTCGATGTGTACATCGTCATCTATTATTCCATTCCACACTAGCGGTTCAATCCAATGTCGTATTTCTTATTTATTTATTTATTAAATAATTAAACCCGCTTTGGTACGGATCTCGGTATTGAAGAGCTTACAAGTTACAAGAGGGATTATTTTGAAACAGTTTTATGTAGGACTCGGCAATATCAGTGCTCCGCGCAAGTCTCTGCAGACGAGACGAGCTTCCATTACAAGCACGCGGCGCACGGAGTGATTATGATTGCAAAATGAATACGAATGAACTCAGATAAACTCTGGAATTTACCGACATGACGCAGACCTCACAATACAATACTTCATAAAACGACATAATACTTCCATTATGAGATTTAAAACTCAAATAATGACTAATCATTCTATATTATATCGGTACTTTATTAACCGCCCAGAAATTTGTATTGCGCACTTATTATGTTTGGTGCTTATATATTTGAAAAAGTTGATACATAATTACGATTCATACTTTTGAAATAAGCAAAATTAACTTTGTGGTTAAAATTCATATTTTTATTTGTTAACTTTGTTTTATAATTCAAATACATCTACCGGATTCGAAAAATACCATTTTGGTACAAATGGTATTTTTCGAAACCGGTAGATGTATTTAAACTCAATAAATGGTTAATAAAACAAAGTTAACAAATAAAAATAATGAATTTTAACCACAAAGTTAATTTTGCTAATTTCAAAAGTATGAGATTTTTTTATTCGCTCTTAATATAATTATATCGTAATAATTATACTTGTTTTACTGTATTCTTAGGTTTTCACGGTCGTTCAGAATCTTCCGTGTACAGTTTACTATTAATGAAACGTCGGCCAAAAAGGTCAGATACACACGGCAGATTAGCCCAAAAAAATGTTTTACTATGTCTAGCGAAAAACTTTTTCGGACAGTTCAGCGCTAGAATACACATATTCGAAGATAAAAAATCGAACTGGAATATTTTTTGCAAACAGAAAAACATGACCCAAATAAACAATGCAATAAAATTTATGATGCTCAAATAGATAAAAAAAATACGACAAAATTGGTACATCCCATCTCTCCATCCCTATCACAGTATGGTGTTTGTATATATGATTGCACGTCTGGGGAAAACGGTTATATAATAGTATTAAAAATAGCCGGAATGTAAGCAGTGGCGGCTCCTTTAAGAGCACGCGCGAGACATGTGATAGACATACATGACAATTTTTGTTAACAAATACGCAAGAAGTTGAATTATATTATCCCGAACTAAAATAATACACAGTTACGAGAATTAAGACAAAACCTACCTATATTGTTTTGAGCGACGTGTAATTATATTTCGCCATTTTTAAATATTATTTTTTTGCTGTGTAATAAACAAAATGTTTATTATGAATTCATACTTACGATTTTTAAAAAATATTTATAAAAATTAATTTTAGAAGTGTCATGTTGTATATTTAGATCGACCGACGTTTAATATTTAAGTAGAAATATATCAAATGACTATATAACATTTATTAGAAAGATACTAAAATATATGTAAATACCCTGTGGACGTGTAATTATAATAAATTAAATTAAAAGTTACAAAGGCGTATCTAACTGAACGTAACGTTAACAGGATTACGCTGTACAGTCCGCAACACATTAGCGCGAAGCTAAAAATAATAAGAATCCTTATAACAGTAATTATTAGAAATAGAAAAAGTATCGTTTGCAATATATTTTTTGTGACGTTATTAATAAATAGTCCCATTACGTCAAAATTTTCTAGCCGCCTGGTTCTTTTGATTTTAAGAATGGATGTAATCTCAGAACCTTCAGTATCACCGGCAGTCAAATCTGTCGTCTTAAAATTTACAAACACGTTTAGGTGTGTGTTGTTTTAATAGATGTCAGTAAAAAAAAAAGTATTTTAATTTCAATACACCAAAATTAATTGTTTTGTATAGGCTTTATTTAATGTGCAGGTATTTATAGAAACATTATATAATTATAATGATGTTAATACATATGAAATTTCGTCATCTTTTCAATCCCTGTATGTCCATTTGATCACTTTGTAGATGGGCCACTCTTGTAGCTTTGCGACTCAACTCATCTAAAATGCCACGAGTTTCGAATTTCGAATAGCGGATGTTCTTTGTTTGATTGACGACAGAAAGTTGTTTAAAATTCCGGCGTTCGGACATATCCCGTGGACATTATCAAAAAACTTCATGAAAAAAAAAACTATTCCACAGTGAAAGTTAATAATATTCTAACCAAAAGGTGTCATGTACAAAACGGAGCCTCCGTCAAGGATACATCCTTTCTCTAAACCTATTCAACTCGTACGGAGAATATTTTGTGAGAAAGGCATTTGGAGACCGGTATGAAGGGGATGCCGTAGGCTATAAAAGGATCTCCAATCTTAGACATGCTGACGTATAATACAACGCTTTTTGAGAAATAGCTAAACTTCTCGATAGAGTTGAAGAAGCGAGCAGGCATACGGGACACTTGCAATAAATAGAACCATACTCATGATTGCCGAATGAATGAATCACCACCCACAAACAACGCGCAGCACGGTTTGGAGATAGTGAATGACTTCATTTATCTCAGGCCTGTATAACTAACTACAATGGTGGCCGCAAGGTCAAAGTAAAGGTGAATACAATGTGCAAAAATATATAGTAAAAACGACAACAATGCATATTTTCTTGACTAAATTTTGGAATAATTAAGGGTGCAAGATAGACTGGTCCACTGTCTATCTGTGACGCATCCTCCAATTTTTCGATCACATCGCTCACAAAAAAGAAAAACTGCTGAAGAATATCGGAGACTGAAGAGGAAAAAGGAGAACTCGATGGACCGACCAGATCAAGAACGATATTGGCTGTCCTATTGCAACTGCGGACTGCAGAGAAAGGTGGAAAAGAATCGTCAAAGACTAACTGGAGAAGAAAACGTAATAGTTTACTAGTACAACATTTTTAAAAAGATACTAAAAAATCGCCCTAAATATTTCACATAAATTATGTTTATTTCGAAAAACAAATCTCCAATACGACGCACATTCCTCCCCTCTCTGTTAAGTCTACTCTATACGCACTACGGAGGAAAGAGAAAATTGAGAGAAAAAATCAAGGTCGTATGAAATCATATCACACACTTTCTAGCGACGTTGTTCAACCACAATGGTGTTCCAAACAGATTTACTTATCTCGTTCTTGTCAATGAAAAAATATCTGCCAATTAAAACGTCTACCTTCGTGACAAACTCACATATACGAGCATATCGACAAAATAACTCAAGGCAAAAAGAATAATACCACCATTGATTACCAGATATTAATCCTTGTGTCGACTACATCTATACACTATATATTGGCTTAATATATATATTTATTTATTAATCTGTTATAAGTATGATACAATGCAATAAAAAAAAATTCGTGTTATACTTATCTAAAAAGTGCAGAGATTTATCAGCAACCCAGTAAGGCACTTTTAAACTACTAAAATTAAACCACGGTTTTTGTTATACTCTACAATAATAACTCGGGAATACTCTACTATAAATTAAGTTGATAAATCTGTATAATTGTATCGAGTAGTTTTAAATAAAATAAATAAATTGTAAATATTTATTGTGACACTTGGCGGTACCTGAAATCTACGCAAGAAAAAATACACACATGCCTAATCCGAATGAAATATCAGGAATCTGCAATAAGAACGAATGGATGAGGACATTGATGTGACGGGACAGACGCTGTGACAGTGACAATGTATCTCGCCCGCCTACCTCCGTGGCGTGATGGTATGATGACACCTCATTTACGAAGTAAGTTATTAATCCGTCGGGGGACGGCTGCGACCAAGCCTGAGAGAAAGCCTTAAATTAATAACAGCCTTACTTAATTTCAACGCTCAAGAGCTAATTTAACAAGATATAATTTGCCCAGAAATAGGTCAAGTGAACATAGAATACTTAATTAAGAAATAAAATACAGGAAAAACGAGCGGCATTATTTTCAAGAAATATAATTTTATTTCTCTTGAAGATATACCACCACCCGATGAAGCTTCGGATGACATCAGATCCATCTTTTCAAAGGATACTTTGATACTTTATTTAACAAGGTCCAATAAATCATCGCCATACACACAATGAACATGGCGTACGATTACATAATGCATTATCGCGCATAACACAACGGCAAAATAGATCAAACAACTGCTCGCCATTATAAATAATGTCATCTATTCTAAAGGTATCGGAATTGATATTTTTTAATGTTCACAATTTTTTTACAACATATGAGAATTTTCCAAATGAGCTAGACCTGATCTGGGGAAACCGTCTAACATTTTAAAATATTTTCTACACCACAGGTTTAAAAAAGGCTTGTGTTTGTGTTTAACTGCTTACCAAATTTTAGACCATATTTAATCTTAAAGTGTTACCTAGATATTTGCTTGTTTGCCTAGATATTTTCTATTATATTATTTGACACTAAAAAACTTGTCTTTATTCTAACATAACCTATCCCAACAAAATGTTTTCAAACGTAATCTCTAAGATACTTTGGGCAATTGGCTGTACCATTCAGCCAAACAGTCTTGTCCTGTGGTAATTCTACTTCCCACTCGCTATATGTTGTTCCTTGTACTCATCGAACGTTTCCCAGGGATTGTCGTAAGTTTCACATTCTAACGCGTCACCACCTGGAATTCTGTAAAACAGCTTCAAATTAGTGGTATTTTTACTAAATTTTGTTTTCACTCTCTTATACTTATGTATAAATACATATACTCACGAATACTTGATATTCTTTTTTTTTTGGGGTACGGTGCTAGGGGTTCGGAATTTAATTTGGTAAACATATAATTTGATTCCTTTAAAAAATACGGTATGACCAAGAAAAGAAAAAAAAAGAAAAATTAATAGTCAAATTTCTGAAGAATAATAAAAATAAAAAAAACATTATTATAACTTCTACGAAATAGAAAATTTAATTATTTATGTTACATTTAAATATTTTTCCCAATTGACTCGCAATAGCTCATGTCATTTTTGTCCACTTCCAAACTTTTTTTTTGTCGCTTCTGAACATGAAGCGCTCAATTCAATTAGAGCGTAAACCAGCGGAATATAATATTCTTTATTTCTTACTAGTCGAAGAAATTGTCTCTCATTCGCACTTGGACATCGTCAAGCGAGACGAATGGCGTACGATGTCCATAATAAACGTGATTGATATTGGAAATAAATTATGATTGCGCTCAGATAGAGACAGCTTCGGCAAACCTCACGGGGGAAACTCGATTACATTTTTTACCATCATGCTGGTAGAGTCCTGTCCTTTACCAGGATGTTGTTGGATTATCTCGTCCCTGAATTGTCACGCTCAATTTTCTAGATCTCTAATTTGGCAATATTGTTTAAGTTGTCACAGAAATCATGACTCTCGTGAATAAGTTACCATTACCTATCCAGTACCCCCTCCCTATACCCAGAACAAGACCTTTTTCTATGGTGTTCTCTAAATTTTTTGGACCAGTTGGTGTTGAAACTTTGAACTGACAGTAATCGTTTACCAATGGTACGGTAGGCTGTGAAAATTGCGTGAATTATCTCCCTGCCGTGTGGGAATGATAAATTGACGAAAAGTGTACTGTGTGTATTTTGGTTTTCTCGCTACCGTGCATGCCGAATCCTGTACACTTACCATTGTGCAATGTGCTTGTTGTTTCACACTTCGCGCCATCAACGAAGCGTATGTCCAAGGGTATAGTGATGTAGTACGGAACAACGGAATATGTGTCCTGGAGCCAGAAGATCTGTGGATCGAGTGGAGAATCCAGATACCTAAAGGAGCATTTCACAGGTGGGTCGTGTTTTCTGGTTCTGCTTCAGCCCTCCCTGCTCCCTATTCCTCTCCCAAATTTCTTTCACCCTTCTTACATCCCGTATTTCGTCAATCCCTCGTTAAGACAAAGAATAATTATTGTTCAATCACGTTGGTGTATGTGTGTCGGGTTAGAGCTGGAACGGTACATTACGTAAATGTTTGATTATGTATTTTGCGTTAATTGGTTAAGTCGAACTGTGGTAGACAACTTCACATTTTTTGATAATAAACTATATTTTCATCATCGTAAAATAAATTTTACGGAAACACCGACTGTGGCTGCGCAATGGATAAAAGCGAAGTGGCGAATTTTATTTTTTAATACACAGATTATCAATAGGTCGTTGATGACCCTGATAGATAGGATTACGCTTAATTTCATATGAAACTTTAAATTTAGCTGGCATTCCGTACTACAATCTGTTTTCCACCAGATGCCGACCTGATGACGCTGATGAGATATGTCAAGAAATGGGATACGGTTTTCTGGGTAAAAACTATAAATATTTTTGGCACACTCGGTGAAAGGCGGAAAATTTTCCTCGTGGCCGAGAGAAACAAGTTCGGAATATTTTGAGAAACTTTTTCATACAGCGGTAATTTTAGTCTTTAGTAAAAGTGTTTCTGGTTGCCACAAAAATGCAAGGTCAGTAAAGACCTATTTTGAGACAAAACAGAATTTTTAATAAACGAGCAAAACTATAAGAAATAGACTTTATAATTTGTAGTTGCTCTTTCACAGGTATGCAACGTGTGCATACATATATTTCTGATAAATTAAAATGCAAAATCCCACTAATGGTCACTAAATTTAATAAGAATTACAAATTTAAAATTGACTTAATAAATGCATAATACGTACGTATAATTTAAAGATTTAGTACAAAAGAGCGAGCGTGCATAAGTAGCTACTCAGTTCCCGAGGGTTAAAACTTGACCTGGTTTCTTTGTTTCAACAAATGCTCTGAAACAATTAATTTAAGATGTCTATTCCCTCTCTGCTCCCTTATCAGACTGGTTGCACTAGTGCAGCGATCGCCAAATAGTTACATGAGAACATCGCAGCGCTTTTCAAACAATATTCATTATACACAAGCTGTGCATTACTAAAGATTCTGAAAAAAAAAAAACTGCAAAATTCTAGCCATTATTACCCGGATTAGAGTAACCCATGGCTACATTTTTGTCTAGCCATGGGTTATTGCGAATTATTTGTGTACAATTTCATGGCCATGTTGGTAGGCAATTTGCCAGTATGTACGCGTCTGCGTCTTACTTGTTTGTTCAACCCGTATGAGAATCATACCGAAGTGATATTTTCTTACTCAACGTATGTTGACATCTTTGTCTGCCAATTTTCTGAATTTTGTGCTCAATTCTGTCGTCTTCGAAACGGATTAATCCTTACTGAAAACTGCGTAAAAAGGTTTTATTATCATAGAATATTCCAACCATTCTAAGGTCATTCCGTATTTCGGTATTTACATGAATAAAATATTCGACTATTACTATCTGGCAAGCGAGCGAGTTTACATTTTATTATTAAGTTAGATTATTACCAATATTATGTGAAATGTTGAAATAAAATTATTTCTGTTTTTAGTTTCGGCTATGGTCATTCGTAATAAAGCTAGTTATTTAAATATATGTTTTTGAGCAATGTTAACGAAACACTTTAAATCCGTTGTCCGAAGGAGAAATCGTAGATAATATTTTAAGCGAAATCGAAAGCAGAGTAGGTACGGTACGGAGCAATAAAAAAAGTTGTATTTTTTTAAATAATAAATTCACAATTATATTCTAATTTAAATTGATAGAATTGTTCTCAAAACTAGAATAATTTTAATAACATTATTTTGATACCTAGTATACCTATTGTATACTTAGAATCGTCGGTAACGGCATAACCTAAGTTTGCGCCTACTGCACGCCACTGATTATACAGTGCTCTTCTTCTATACAAATTAGTGTTCGCGAACACTGTAAAAGATAGACATTGACTGAAAATACATCTTGATTCCATTCTAGTTACATAAATCTGAACAAAACATTGAGACAGGTGTTCAACTAGTAGGACGGATACGGGATTATAAAATAAAAACACTCGATTGTAATTAACATAAATGTAATTAATTTCAAATTATAATGTGATTTCTAAAGTAAGGTTTCACGCAAGTACCAAATAATAAAGGAAGCATGAAACATTCAGACTAGATGCCTATCACAGCAATATTGCGTTTTTTAATCCGATTTTACGAATGTGCAGATTGTATAATGACATTAACACAGTAAAGGGGTTGGATACATTCTCCAACTAAGCTTATACATATAGTAATATACATTGTACAACTATCTTGAAACCATGTTTGTATAATATATTGATATGGTACTAAATATGTATTTATAATTATATTTAAGTTCCTGCGTGCGATTATTTTATGCTTTCACGTATTTTTCATTTTAATTTGGTCAGATATATGATGCAACATCTCATTTCGATGTATATATATATATGTACATTGCATTTCATTGTTCATACCCACCCACGCAGTCAGTAGAATATACATATATCATTTAATTTATTAAAATTATATTAATAAAGGAAAATTTTTTGTGTTGTGTCATCGAACTGTTATTGCTCTGTAAACTATAAAATACAATAAAAATAATAATTTGGTATATGTACATACACGGCATGTATGAAAAAATAAAATAAATCGGAAACTCGAGTTTGGAAAAAACACAATGCATACAAAATGTTCCTCAAAATTAACACGGTTTAAAATGTGAAGGTTAAATTGCATGATACTATTACGCTTACAAAATGCTTTTTTTTTGGTAGGTGCACATTAGGTGTCAGTGGTAGGTAACTCAAAAATGTTTGGAACCCCTGTACTATCGATTAGCTACATATAACAACTCACATATAGTACAAGCAAATCTAATCGAGGATCATGTTAAATTTTGAGTGAATTAAATTATATCAATACCTTTTCATACTTAGGTTTTCAGCATTTAATAGAATTTCAATCAAATGTGTAATATTTATAAAGTAGGTATATACAGAGGATCTCAAACAACACATTTAATTTCAGTAAAAACGTACAGTATATAATGTTAGTAATGTGATGATCCAGACATTTAAATAACTCTGACCTAGTTAGATGAATTAGAGAAATGAGAGTCAGAAAATCTGAGAATCTGATTTATTTTTTAAGTCTTTTCACGTGTACATAAGACACATTAGATGGGTGGGATAAGGTATTGTTATTCGCTATAACGGTTATCAATATTTGATTTTAAAAAAACCTATTTTAACGGTTTATTAATAATAACATCAATTCGGATTCTATTTAACGTTAGTTTTACATTAATTGGAAGATTGGTGTCTAAAAAAGTTCATGCAATAAATTTAGTTAGATGAAAATATTTTATTATTAAATAAACAAACAAAATAATTCAGGTATAAAAAGATGCAGAGAAATAAATAAATAAACGATTTTCGTTTAATAATATCAACAAATGTCTAATAATAATTTCACTTGTTTTGTTCTGTATACATATTAGAAGGAGAAATAAATATTTATTTAAAAGGATGTAACGAAAGATCCTAATTGATAATAATTTTATCTGACTCAAAGGGACCCCATCCAAAAATAAAACGAGATTAACTCTAAAGGCCAGTTCATTGTCGCCGCCAAGTCGATAAAATAATCAGTCTTATTGTTTATTATGTGCATCGGAAATTAAACCGATCTATGTAACGTCCTTTACAGCTAGTCTCGAGGCAAAAGTGTCGCCGTCAGAGCGGCTTCTTATGCATCAATGTTGTAGAAAGAAACATTGGAAGAAACAAAGGTACCGTAATTTTTAGTCAAATTTTAAACCACGAGTCAAATCTAATAATGTTGCCAACTATTATTGCTGGCCTGTTGCCAAATTCCTACATCGTTAATAAAAATAATTAAAGTTTATTTCAGGGTTGCTAATGGCCGTTTTAGAAGTACATTTATATTTACACGTTGAAATTTTCACTGACGCCAATTATTATGATTCGCAACGAAGCGCGGAGCTTAACAAATGTTTCTGCGTAACTTTCACAAGGAAAAATATTATCTCCGTTCAGCTATAAAATTGCTGAGTCCCCTCTAATTCAAAGACAAGAAGATTACGTACAATTCTGTACGAAAAACTTTCATTCTAACATCATACAGAATCCATTGTGCAAATTGATTTTAAGAAACCTAATATTTATTCAATAAATAACAAAAACATTGGCTCAATTAACTTTTATCCAATGCATTTGTTAGAATTGATTCGATTCCAAGCATCCGGGGTCCAGTCCCCCGCTGCTTTCTAAATTAAATAGAGAAGGTTCAAAACAAATATCTCAACAATCTCATTTGTTTAGTGTTTCCGAGGTAAGTTTGTAGAACTCTATAATCACATATGTGAAAATAAAACACTTCTTTTTTGATTCTACTCGTTTAATTTACTTAAGACGCGTTTCGCCTTGCAAGGACATTATCAATCTAACAATTTGTATTTACAGCTATACAATTTATTTGCATGAGATGAAAAGGGACAACATTATTCATTAGAATTCCGAGGATTTCCATACATTTTGAATGCTTCTAATTATTCCAAGTAACCCATTCGGTTTCAATACTAATGGTATTTTAATGTCATGGGTAATTTGTAGAAAAGGACAACTATATAATTTTACAACCTAAGAAGACAATACGGCATCTTAGATTGAAAAATAATGGAATCTCAATATTTTAATATGTCCAAATCTTTGTAGGAACCAATTACTGGGGTTTATCCCCTAAGGGATTGTTATCAAGATATAGATGTCTCACAGAGACAAAGCTATTATTTATTTACATGAGAAGATAAGTATGGAAGTCTTGGGCATAACAGGGCTACATTTTTGGAAGTTGTATATATGAGACTTCCATACTTACCTTCTCACGTAAATAAATAATAGTTTCGTCTCTGTGAGACATCTATAACTTGATGGAATCTCAATTACTATAGGATCCTATTACAATTGTATAGTTATGAAGAATCGGCGCTATTCTTAGTGTATATACATAAAAAGAGCAGAAATGATACTTTCTATACAAATAATTGAACAATAGCATTGAAAGATATGTATTACATTATGGAGAAAATTCCATATCACTGTACAGAAAGACGTCCTAGTTACATCTCTCATACATTGTTATCTACAACAGACTACATTTTTCACAATACACAATGTCAATCCCCGCCTTTCCAGTAATAAGATAACCTGCCGGTGACATCAAACATTTATAATACTAGAATAATATCACCCATAAAAAGACAACCCAAGGAAACAATGTTGATTAACGTACATTATTTTACTACACCACGTAGGTACACACTTATTTCACCCTAGTAATTATTATTACTTTTACCGTAGTATCCGGCCGATGCATTTTCAAGACAGTATTGCCTTATATTATCATTATAAGTATTTATTTATTAAGTAGTGTCGGTTTTAGAATTTTAAAAAAAGTAACAAATATTTTTTGAAAAAACTTTTTATTTTTTAACAATTAATCTTAAACTACTCTACACAGTCCGCATGCATGACGAGTTTTGTATCCCAGCTTCATATTCCTCCACCGCCAGCATACTACTACTATACACTAATATAAACAAGATCAAAATTTACCTTTTTATAACTTATCTTGCACATATTTGCTTAGTTTCATTTTTAATCTATGTAGTTTCTCCTCTTTTCTTATATTACCTACTATTTCATTGAAAATCTTCATCGCCCTGAACATAATCAATTTCAGAGAGTTAGCCTTCTTCCTGAATGTCAGCCTCAGTCTATCTCTTCCACTTGTATGATGTTCGTGCTCGTGTTGATTTGCGTCAATTTTTCGTATAAATTCTGCTTGACATTTTTTAGTAAGAATTTTAAAAATAAATACCATAACATTGAAATATTTTTTTTGATTAAAGTTCATCATATTAAGATTTTTCAGTATTGTACTGTTCCAAGTAAATCAACTTTTTCTCAAAGCTTTATTTTGCAGTACCGATAATTGTTGCATTTCTGCATTAGCCAAAAATAAAATGCTGCTGCAGTAGTTAACGCGAGAAATAATAAAAGAGTTGTATACTATTTTGGAACACTCAGTATACTAATGAATCTTCTGATCCTTCCTAGAAGTGAGATTTTTTCAGTAATCTTTTTAGTCACGTGTCTCGTATTTTGTGAAAAGTTAGATTTATAATCTATTATGACTCCCAAATATTTTATTTCAGTCACAGTTCTTTCAGACTTTCACTAACCAACTAACTAACTAACTCACAATCATGCCGTTTCTCCGCGGAGGTAGGCAGAGAGGATATAGCGCCACACTCTTCACATACAAGCTAACCGATTATTGAGGCTTCTAACAAGACCATCCTCCAGTATTTGGTTTCTATTTCTGGTGCCATCAACACTTGCGTCATATATATTCCTTACCATTCTCTCCTCATTTATCCGTTCCATATGACCAAACCACCTTAGTGATACTTTCTTAATCTTACTCACTATACTAAGATCAGCTTTACATTATTTACTCTGTCATAAATGTATTTGCCACACATACATTTTTCACCATCTACAATAATTGCTTTTGTAATAGTTATAATGAATATAAGACGTTATATTGTTGAAAAACAAAATGTTTTAAACGTCACAATTGTTTTTTATGTGTTTAAATTAATTCACTATGCTCACGTGTACTCCACCACGTGGGGTCTTCTCTGTGGAAACAATGAGCCCTTGCCAATTATTTATTCATTGAAGACATTAAAGAAAATTTTTAACTATTGTACATTGCAGGAAGTCAAATCAATATTCTACGAAGAAACAAAATGACGGCCACTGTCGTGTCTCGGGGGATAGAAGAAGTATTTTTACACACACGAAACTGATTCGATGGGTACAAATGAGCCGTAAAATGAGATCATATAAAATGGGCACGCTTTATAGTTTCCGCTCGGCGGGACGAGAGAAACTCTGCGAATAACCTTCACGAGGAGTTCACTGCCTATGTATTAATACATGCGACATTTATTTATAAAAATAAATTCACGTGTGTACACACTACACGAACAAGTGTCAAAGAATACGCGATAGAGTGTGTGTATTCACATGAATGTAGGATAGATTCGAGTAAACTTCCGAAAAAACAATTATTACTACTATTAAGGAACACACATTCTTATTGTGAAGTTGTAATTATTCAGAACATAGAGGTCTGTGATATTTAAAATACTAATTAAATATATTAATTAGAAAGATATACATATAAAATCAATTGTATCGAAAAATATTGTTGTCGCTACCGGGAATCGAACCTGGATCTCTTCCAATCTGGGGAACGCGCATTATCCGATTATGCTATAAAAACACAATGGATTGATGACAAAATTTTCGAACCGTTACACTTTTCCGAATGTTAGACTTTTCAAATTAATACATCTATCGTTCCATTATTTGAAAGCCATCTACTTTGTTTTTACGGAATCTCACATACTTTTGAGTAAACCGAGGAGACGCCAGAATTAACAATTCACTTTTATTAAATTTTGGACACATTAATACAACTTATATATTATTAAGGAGAACACAATCTTATTGTGAAGTTGTAATTATTCAGAACATAGGTTTGTGATATTTTAAATACTAATTAATGGGAACGATAGATGTATAACATATAGGTTCAAAAATTTGTCGTCAATCCGCTGTGTTGATATAGCATAATCGGATAATGCACGTTCCCCAGATTGGAAGAGATCCAGCTTCGAATCCCGGTAACAACAACAATATTTTTCAAGATAATTGATTTTATATGTATATCTTTGTAATTAATACATTTAATTAGTATTTAACATATTACAAAATACGTGAAAATATAAAGAATAGAAAAATAAAGAAGTATTTGTAAAAGTGAAAATTTAAAGAAAACGGTCGTGTAAACGTAAATTTCTTGAGCAACAAAACATTATCAACAGGTTACTGCTGTTAACTGGTTATCTTAGTGATTCGAACTGAAATTCAAAAGGTCAATACGATGGATCGAGAATCAAAGGTTTGGCTTGTCCTGATTGGTTTACGCCTTATTACTAATAAAGTGAGAGAATCCCTATTCAGAATCGGGAGACCAGTAAATTGCGTGATCGAGTTACCGCGGTTCAGGAACTATGAGCCTATTTAAACATAATACATTTATCGATATCGGATTAATTTTGACATAAATTAGTTCCCGGCAAGGCCAGTGTAGGATGGTAAACAGAATAAAGAAAAAAAAAATACTTATCTCGTGAAATAAATCAAAAACATCTCATCTCTCAAAATATACAAAAGAGCGTTTGGCTGTGAATTTTATTCCTTCTACAAATCAACGAAACTTGCAGACATTTTCAAGAATGGAAATAAAAGGGTATATGGAAGCGAAAGCTTTGCGAAATGAAATACAAATTTTCAAAGATCGACTCCATTTTTAAAAATAAAAAAATAATTTGATTTTATACATTCGGAGAAATGCGAACAATAAGTGAGTGTTACTGTCCAACATGTGTTGCATTACGTAATAGATCTAATGGTCCGGCTATTATTGTATGAATAGCCAATAAATGAAGCAATGAAACGATTGCTATTGTTTGAAATGTAAATGATTCCTTATTAAAGTTAATAATTTTCGCAACATAGATAGACCCTTTCAACAGGGTCGTGCTGTATAATGTGACGTCACCGTGGCTCCACCGATCAGAAGTAATCTAATGGAGCATTCTGCCCAGAAGGCCCCGGCAGTGTAAATTCGATAATTGCTCGTTCAATTCACTCAATTCGCGGGCTGCAAACCGTGGAAAATCAATTATGGGTCCAGAGTTCGCCGTTATTTCCAGGTGAAGAATTGAAAATGAAAGCAAATAGGTACCTAACTTCATACATGTTCGCGTATTTATTTATTATTGGTCTTTCTCTTTCTTCCTTCATGTCAGTACTAACATATGGTGACCTTAATTATTTCAGGGTCTCACTAGCCAGATGCGACGCAACCATCCATCCACCGTTGTAGTACTCTTCCGGGTCTTATTCGTCCTAAAGTTGTGCTCAGAATAATTTCCTTTTCTAGACACTCTTCCGGGTCTCATGCTTCCTAAAATTGTATTTGGGATAATTTCCATTTCGAGACATTCTTCCGGGTCTTATTCGTCCTAAAGTTGAGCTCGAGATATTTTCCTTTTCTAGGCTCATATTGTCGCATAATGTTGCCCGAAAATCGGAAGAATCTTATGTTTACTACCGTAGTTTGCCGGAATTCGATTAATTGCAGATTCGAGGCATTCGAGCGTTATTTTGTCCACGGGATAACATGACGTAACATCCTTACCCAGCAGTATATTTCGAAGGCATCAATCTATATTCCATCCAAATATATGCAACTTACATGAAGACTGGAATGTCTAGAGCGTGAACCAAATATTGATTTGGTTCCTTATTAAATGTCTCTGTCTTTCCAAATTTTCGTAAGTCGGTTTATAGAAACATTAGCTAGTTGTATGTGTCTTCAAATTTCCTGCCCAGTCACCGGTGTTCGTGATCAGCGCGCCCAAATAAATTGCCCCTTGAATTACCTCGCATCCTGCTATTCGAGAAGTTTGTGGTGATGCATTTGCACGATCTATAATCTTTTGCGTTTTAGAATGATTTGTTTCTAAACCAAACCGCTTACTCACGAATTATCGATCACGTAATTTTGTATGAATTTGCTTTTAATAAATCGATCGATTTATCGGACAATTAAATTGAATTGAACCATAACCACCCACCCCTTTGTATATCCGAAAAGTGTAAAACAGCAGCCTGCAAGAACCTCCAGGTCATGATGGTATTGCGTGAAACGCGAACGTTGGACTATACAGCCACCAAAAGAAGGGCTGCCAGCCTCACCTGCCTCCACAAATCTTAGTCTACATTGCACCAAATTTCTCAAACATCATCATATTGTCGGTAATGTGATGTAGCGACGACTAATTGTGAAACAAGCAAACCACGCTAACACAGCAATATTTGTTGATTCTTATGCAGACTTTATAGAGCCAGCTAGATAGCAAATAGTACCGTTTTAAGGCTGTACACTACATTTCTTTGTCAGCCACCATTGATATACACAGAAATGTTAATTTAGTAAACATACAACATAAGAAATAAACAGAGCTTAGCATTTTACTAATTCATCTTCTTCATCGTATGCTGATGGGGCTGTAGCACGGGTAGTCTTCGTATCCAATTCAACACATTCGGAATTGCCTTGTGAACTTCCGAGACGCTCTGAGGAAATGTAGAAGTATCTTTGTTTCGTGGTTTGAAGGAATCTGAAATAGATATCACACAGGAAGATCTACATCAATCTTCGATTCTCATTTATGCATCCAAATATAAACAAGGCAGCTATGAATAGGAGACATACTTCTTGGAGAAGTTAAAATTTGACTATGTTCTGTCCTCGAGTCTACTACAAGCAAATACCCAACTTACAAACTTGCAGTTTCGTGTAACTTACAAATAGTCAGGGTTTAATACAACTCATGTCTACATGAGCATCATGCAAAAATCACGATGGACTAAATTTTAAACAATTAACAAATAAAATATATTATTAAGGAGAAAACATTCTTATTATGAAGTTGTAATAATTCAGAACATAGGTCTGTGATATTTTAAATACTAATTAAATGTACTAATTAGAAAGATGTACATATAAAATCAATTATATCGAAAAATATTGTTGTTGCGCTACTGGGAATAATGGAAAGATAAATGTATTAATTTGAAAAAGTGTAACATATATATGTTCGAAAATTTGTCGTCAAAAGTACTGTCGCTGTAGCATAGTTGAATAATGCACCTTCCCCGGTTTGGAAAGAGATCCAGGTTCGAATCCCGGTATCGCAACAATAATATTTTTAAGAAGAACACATTCTTATTGTGAAGATGTAATTATTCAGAACGTAGCTGTGTGATGTTTTAAATACTAATTTAATGTATTAATACATTAATTTAGTATTTAAAACAATATTTTTTGATAAAATTGATTTTATATGTATATCTTTCTAATTAATGCATTTAATTAATAAAATATACTTAACAAAATATCAGTAGTTACTGGGTCGGTAATGTTAGTAAGGCTTCATTATTAAACCCTAGATAATGTAATTTTCTACGATTTTTACCAGCTTACACACATTTATATCCAGATATCGACAAGCTTAGGAAGCAGCCAAACAAAACGCAGTGAATTAAGTTAAAACAAAGTACATTAACATATCCAATTAGTTACCTAAGTATTTGTATAGAATATAGTTTACGGATATAATCACGTTTAAAAAAAAAAAAAAAAGCGCAACCTCACGAATTATTATATACGTTTAAAAAAATACGAGAAAAATTTCTTATAATGCCTTGAAACATGACAAGCGACATACGACGGCGAGCAAGTAATGATGTTATCAGTAGGGAAAAATAAATAATTAAATGTGTGCAGCAAGTACTTAAATTATATTTAAATACAATTTAGTAAAAATATATCTCTCAACTCGAAATAAATATATCTGTTGTGGTATGTGAGGCCGAAGTTTATCGATAGATGTTGTTTCAAAAATGCCCCGTGATTTATACACAATGTAACAAGGCGAAACGTTAACACTCAAGGATATTGTTAGAAAGGTCATACTAGACAAAAAAAAATTAAGTGAACAATTTACTTTCTCTGTGTTATAAGTGTTCAAATATTTGTTTGTGGAAATTGTAATTTGCGGGAACGTTTAAAAATGTACGTATTAACACATACTCTGCGGTGGTGGGTCAGATTTGACCCGGGTGTTTATAAAAATATGAATTACACTACAAATACTCGTTTAATGCTGTTTTCCTTCTAGCTAATCTTTTATTAAACATTTTCAAATAATTTGAGATACAAATAAATGTTGGCGGACGAGATTCAAATGAGTTATTGATAAAAAATGTTTAAAAAAAGCTCAAAAACTAACCTAAGACAGTCGGATTGAATCTCAGCGCTTACGCCGAAACATATATTGTCAACATTTTGAGAGGGTAGACAAAGGATTCCAGGTATGGACGCAAACCATGTATTTGTTTTGACTTATTTTCGTCTGGCGGTCCTAGACAATGCCAGTAATAAAATTATTTGAAGGGCGTTGCGCCTACCTGTAAGTTTTATGATACTACCTGCTCGGGTTCCGACGAGAAGATCACATGCTCGGTGAATGTTTGTATTGTGGCTGTACAGGGCGTCTGTTGATGCGTGAGAATATGTACATTATTCGTAATATTTTTTAGCAGAAACATTACGGCACATCATGTCATTTCATTAAATCGTATTTAAAATTAAATATCTATAAAAAATCTCCCACAAAACGGTTGAAAAACCGAAAACTTGAGGTGGGTTTAAAATGACCCACCACCGCCGGACGTGTTTTGTTTTGACCCACTTGGCTGTAAGTGTTAATAATATAATTGCGTGATACGATCTAGAATTTTGTGTGAAAATCGATATTTTTGATGGTGTCATTAATTTATTTTTTACTTATTAAATGGCGAAGATGATTTTGCCACTTTAAAAAAGATATGCCACTCAATTTAGAAAATGGTCTGACTGCAGCCCGACGGTGCACCACCACAATATGCTGCAGTTGTAAGAATGAATATTAATAACGCAGAGCAGATCAAATGTAAAGTACGTTACGTACAAAATTACAATCCAAGACAATTGGTCGGCATGATAAATTGAACTGCAAATTAAATAAAACTAGGCCCTGTGGGCGGCTATTATGGATGCTTCGCGGCCAATAGTAGCCATTGGTAACACGTGCATTCTTATTATATTGCTTTAGATGAAATATAGATTCTACGGAAGCCATGAGCCACCATGGTCCGCATAGAGGCAACTATCGGCCACCCGTAGGTCCTAGCAGCAAAAAGCAATCGGATGTCGCCGATTGCTTTCTACTTTTTGCACTGACAGAAAAGCAATCGGCCATAGCCGATATTATATAGCATTCAGTATTGGTGTCCCTAGAATTGTACCATCGGTGTTTTTACATATTAACTTTGAAATATATATATCCACTTATAAACATTATTAAAAAATACAAACAAAACATTAATATTGTCATAATTTAACAATTCTATCATAAATAAGAAACTGATCATAGAGTGTGACCCGATTGACCATGAAACATAGATGAAATGACAGATGCTCAATATATTTGCCATCCGTAATACGGTTTCAAGGATATATATTTACATACTGTTATTGAATATATAAAAAGAGAAAACATTTAACTTATTTTAACCTTACGAAAGAAAAAAACACGTTCGTTTTTGCCCTTCTGGCGTCTCACAGACCTGGCCGTTTAATCAACCATTATATAGCCATAATGATATTACATACTAGGCATTCTATACACCATAGACGTCCAGAAAGTCATAGAAAATAGACGGGGAGACGTAAAATTATTATGAATTATATAATGCTTAATGAGTACGTTCATATATTATTAATTTTGCTAATTAAATCAAACAGGTCTCGCCGAAGCATTCACGTAATAATTTTTACTATTTTTTTCAATAAGTAATTACGAGTATATTTAAAATATTTGTATGAATTTTCGCTACAAATATACAATGACTTTGATTGCATAAATTCAAACGTTAAATATGTAGGTACATACTTATCGCCAAGCCATTCCCCGCAGAAAGAGGATATAATACTATACTACTCTGTCCTGCCACACAACTCTTGCCTCGTCCTTAATCGGAACAAATAACTAATTAATTTATATTTTTTCTTACCAAAATAAACCAATTATTTCTAAACAAACTAACTAAGTTACAATACTCCATGGGGGTAGATAGACAGAATGAAGTGCCACACTTTTTTTTCTATGATATTCTATAGAATTACCTTCCTCGTAAATAGAAAAACGTTTCCGTTGTCCAACCCATACAAATTTTAAAAACCGCTAATTTTAAATGTATAATATTGGTACAAAATATATTACGGATGATAAACAGAAAGATAACCAAGTTACGTGACAGATCACAGAATACACGCAAAGCATAAACGACAAAAACGCATGTGGTTTTGTAATGCTGGTATCGGCGACGTGACGTACTGTATTGATAAGGGCTTTAGAAAATGCGTCGGAATGCGAAAACTAAATATAGCGGTGCAACAATATACCGCGTAAAACGTGATTATACAAAGATTGCATAGATTTATTCGATAAATGTAAATTTCAATCCGATGTGGAAAATTAAAAACTTACCAAACTAACATTATTTTATCCATATATAATATTATAATATAATGACAGAATTTCTGCATCATCAAATTGGCATCGAAACTTTATAGATTACAATCGCATTTTGCCATTACAACAATTATGATAACATGCAATTTTGGGATTCTATTTGATTTATTGATCATATAAAATTAAAAGGCTATCGTACTTTTTTTATATATTATCATTTCAATATTATTTTGCACGATGAGATAAGATAAGCCTGATTGACATTTTTATACACTTTTTACATCAGGTGAACATACAAATAAATTGCTATTGAGTTTACAAATGTATTATTTTTTAGTCAAATGCGGTACATATCGCCTCTGATATATTCAACCATATTTGTCCCGGCTCTTTTGATTTGTTTGTGTTAAAAGTAGCCAATATCAATCCATAAATTATCAACTGGACTGTAACTATCATATATGGATAAAAAAAGGAGGAATGTAGCCGCAAGAATAAAAACAATTTAGAACGCCTAAACACGGGCAGTACTCAACATTTTTATTGATTCCAAAATAACGAATACGCGCTGTAATTGAAATCGAAAGGATATTACGAGTCGGAGCTATATTTGCGATAATTCCACGAACCGAAGCAGCGTTCCGGTTTGCTTCGGTCCGTTCCGAGTCCTGCACCTGGGCGTATTGCGTGCAACAATATAGCATTTCAAAGCTCGTGATTTGATTACCAATATAAGGTTGAGATCATGTCTTGCGGATGTGAATTTTGCCGTCGATCGGACCCGATCAAATGCCAATTCTACGAGGCGACCTTGTGAAGGAATCGATACAAAGGATTACGAACATTAAAAAAGTACAAGTACAAGTAGACGTTCACAATACCGTTCGCCCGCATGCGCTAACATCGAATACTAATAATTATACTGTACAACATGAACCGTTGCATCTTTAAACAGTCACAACCAAATATTGAGAAAATATATTAAACAAATAAAGATAATATTTTTTTAATAATATAAGTATGTAATAAAAATATATAGAAATGTTAAAAGTGTACAATAAACATTAATAACAAATCACGATATTAAAAGCAAAAGTACTTTCGAAATATATAATTTTTAACATAAATAATATTTTTCGTAATGAATCCAAGTGCCAGAAAACTTTTATTATAAACACTCGAAGTCATGGTCGTGTATGAACGTGCTTTCTTAATATCTATGTGCCATGATCTAACTTCTCTTAAACAATTTTATGTAAAAAAAAAAAAATCTTTAGGAAAATATTCCGCACATTTCCACAAGATCGACATCAAATAATTTAGAATAAAAACTGTATTTAATGATATCTACACAATTCGATATAATTAATGTGAAACTGAAAGACAAACGTTGCTGACAAATTTTCATTTAATGCTCTTAATATTACTAACATTTAAGAGTGTTTAATTTATGTCGCTATAAATATTTGAACTTAAATAATCAGACCAGAAAATGTTTGTATAATTAACTTCACTTTCCGGCGACACAAATATTTAGGTCAAAATTACGGACCTTGGCTTCACAGGCGACAAAAAATTCTTAGAAATCAAACGAGATTATTTTGTACGCAGTTTCATGGTTCGGGTCGTCTTGGCTAGACTAATATTTGTATATTATTATGTAATAAATTATTAGAAAAATAACAGTCCGATTATTTGACGTAAAGTAATAAACGACTAAGCTAATCAGAGATACCCAGATATGCATGAATATATAAAAATAGTTTACATTACTAATTAGAGAACAAAATCTGAATCCTCTATAAGAACAAAATTTTTGAAATTCTTCTCGCCGTGCGAGTTCAGCAACAATTTAAAAATGAAGACAGAATTGATTGATAATGTCACTAGAGGCTTTTTTCGATTCCCAGAGATTCACAAATTGATTCCCACAGATGGAGTACGTGTAGGTTTACACGCACCTGTCGACTGACCCATTGTGTGTCCATTCGCTACCACACTTTTACGTTCTCAAATTAAGTTCCATCCAATTCAGAAAGGAGTCATTGTGTCGCAATCGACATACGAGGATGTGTCGCTCCGCTTATTAAGACATTGTTGACGATGATCAGCTCGCGAAATGTGGAAGAAACGAGCAACCAATAGTAATGTTTTTAGTTTCAATACGTAAGAAAGAAAATGTTTTGATACATGTATAATAATGTACAATGTAAATACAGTGGAGTCCCGATTTTAAGTTTTTGAAGGGACCAACAAAAAAAAATGTTAACAGAGGGAAAATGTATTAAAAAAACAGATATTTATTATTTAAAAAATCAAATAATGTTTTTGTTGTTGTTTATAAATAGTTCTTTCAATATTATAAATTAAATTGAATGTATATTTTTATTTGTTATCTTTGTTTTATTAACCACTTATTGAGTTTAAATACATCTACCGGTTTCTAAAAATACCATTTACTTCTTCAGGATATCAATACTAACTGAAAACATATATTATTGTTTCTTTACCAGAAACTATTTAAAAAAAAAAACAACAATTATTTAAAAAAATAATTTAGTACCTAACTCAAATTGTTACTTAATACAAATTTACTCGAATAATTTTTAGGAAAAAAATTTAGAATGGGACTCGTAGTTAAATTTAGTTGGTTGTTTATAATTTTTTGATTAGTTTTACACGCTTTATTTATCTCCAACGATTCCAAATTATTTAATTTGTGATCAACAACCGTTTATATGCAAAATTGACAATCCCAATTTTTCATCAAAACCATGATTATTTTCTATCAAATGATTAGAAAATTCTGAAAACCTACTATTGTTTAAACATCTCAAATGCTCATTTACTCTTATATTAAATTTTCTACCCGTTTTACCAAAATAAAATGCAGCACAATCCTTGCAACTAAGTTTATAGACACCAGAATTGTTAAATTTATCATCTTTGTCGTTAGAATTTATGAGTAAATTTCTAATATTATTATTAACCACAAAGTTAATTTTGCTAATTTCAAAAGAATTAAATTGAAGGTTTTTGGTGGTACATTACTAATACTAATAAAATATGTTTTGAGGCCTTCAATGTGCCTCATGACGTCGTTCTATGTAGAAACTGGGTTTATGGGATGAAGGTTCTTCTTCTAAGTTTTCGTTTACACGACTGTCCACTATTTCATCAACTTCCACTACGTCCGATGTTATTATGTTGGAGTCAACGTCTAAGTAAGTCTGCAAGGGCTCTTTCTCAACCATCGATGTTGTCTATATGTACTATTTTCTATGCATTTTTTTTACTGATTCCAGCTTTAAGGAAACAATAATAATAAAACGAAACGTAAAAATTACGTAGGTATGAGAATTAAAAATGCGTATAAACGACAAGCAAACGACGACCAACACACTCTTGGCTCTACGGCCAATAGCGAACTGGCCGGATGAATTTAAATAAATTTCAGATGTAAATCGCGGGAATTCAAACATAAAATAGGAGTTTCAATGCACTAAAATGACAAGGAATGCAGAAATAACACGCAAATGGGGGGGAAAACGTGAATTCTGGGCTTGTAAAATCGGGGTTTGACTGTATATTGAAACTGTTTTATTTTATTTATTTTATTTTTAATATACAGATTATATATAAACAGGTTGTCTTAATGAGCCTGATATTAAAGTGCAATGGAAAAATATTTTACGACAATTAAGGAAATATTACAAAATTTATAAAACATGTATAAGGTTGAGAAATTAGAAACACTGAAAAAATACATGTTACAATCGCAAGAGAAGACAAGACATTAAAATCGACTGCATAAGTACAAAAGTGCGTGGGTTCCAAGGTCAACGAAGTCTAATCACGTGATATGCGACAGTCCTCGGCATTCCAGCATGTCTAAGCAAGGGGGGTTCTTAATTTGCACATACCGACTTGGAGCCGTGGGCGAAGCACGAACAAGCAGTAAATACGCACATCATATTATTCTTAACTCCAAGCAAAAGCACAGAAGATAATTTGTTGTTTAGTCCCCTTCCAACCTGTGTAAAACATAAGTTGAACACATTGATGCCCCACAGGGACATAATGAAATTTATTCTATAACACGTTTTTTTAAGTACATAAGTTCGTAACCGTAAATATAAAATGAACAATGTCTGTTGACATTTATTTAATTAACGCCTAGCAATATACACGTGTCCCATGAAACCATGTGGATACATATTTTAACTAAACTTAAAACATCAGCAGTTTATTTTAATATGTAGATTTGTACAATTTGAGCTATTAGAAAAATGCTAGGCTCTAAAAAGTGCGTAAGTTGATCCCCCCATTAACTTTCATACCTTTGTGTTGTTTGATTGCTGCCGAACTAGGTACATGCTTGTATTTTTTTGACAACGATAAATTAATATATCCGTGTACTGAATGAGGTCGTTGCACTCACGATGAAAATCATTTAAACTAAGGTATTATGTAAAGCCAATTCACGATATCGTGCTAGAAAGTAGAAATAAATTATGTATAATATCACATTTTCGTTAATAATTTAATTTTAAAATGATATCAAATCCCGCGTCACTCGTTGGCACGCTTGACCAATGACGCCTTTGTGTTCAACAGTTAACATTTGGGACTTTTAAGACGATAATTTATCAATAAAATTCATTACATTCTAGATTTAATGAACTAAATTTATGATATTAATAAATATGACCTAAATTTGTAGGTATTTTCTTTTCCGACAAAGGCTTCATCTACACGTGTTTTATTTTTAATTTATTTTATCGTGTGTTAATATGAATGTTATCGTGCTAGCAATTCATATCGTTAAAGTGACGTTTGGACTGCTCAAGTTGATGAAATGCGCCGCTAGCGCGATACCAATAAAAATGAGATACGAACTAACTAATCAATGACGATAAATTGAATTAAGTCAGTGAAAGGTCACGTAACACTAATTTCTTAGTACGTACACATTTACTTGAAAAAAAAAGATAGACCTCGTACTTTATTTACTAAGCGGATACTATTTGTGAAATAAGTTTACAATTAGAATTATTTATTTACAAATAACAATTAATTTACTACTGATAAGGAAATGAATGTAAAGCAAACGCCGCCAAGACAGCCGAAAATCAGCATGTCGTTATGATAATCAAAATGTGACTGCGTTAAAATTGAAACGTAATAGAAGACAAGAAAGGTTCGCACGTTCGCAGAAAAATTGTCCTTTCGCATACACCTGCAATTTGTTGTGTCATTTATGACGCCATTTTTAAAAATGGTTAAACTTGTATATAACCTGTAGGTATGTATGCTATTTGTGAAGGCGTATTACGATATAAACAATATGCGAAACTAACCAACTGTGCAGTTGGTGTTGGCGGCCTCCTTGGCCGGTGGAGGCCCGCAATGGATGAAGTCGGAGAGCGACAGGGAGCTAGCTATCAACTGCCGCTTCTCCTCGAAGTTGAGGAAGTCCAGACTGGTGCTGCGCTGCGGCAGGCCTTGCTCCTGGGACGGCATCCCGCCCGAGGACATACCATCACCAGCTGCCTCCCGCCGTCCTTGCACCGGCGATCATCTCACGCCGCACATCCCTCGCGCCACCGCGACCCGCGAACACTGTCTGGCAGTCGACAGAAATGAGCGTAATGTGAGGATTCACTACTAAAAACTGCGAATTGTGAAAACGATGAGCAAAATGCTTAGGTCATTGAAACGACACTTTCGATATTTAAAAATTTCACAAGTGTGTTTAAATATTTTCACTATGCGGAAAATTTTAACTGGCACCACTGGTGTTATTCAACGCAATGTCGAATGTAAAAGGTAGATTTTTTTTGTAAAAAAGCACGTGGAGCTGGTACTTGTTGATCTTGCCGCGATGATAGTCGAACCCGATCGATCGGTGGCGTTCACCTGTCTGCTGCCTGGCGCCACCGACCCCGGCCAGATGTAAACAAGCCGCGGTTTAACAATGAAGCCGAGATAAGAGCGGCATTCGTCCGGAACACGATTCACTACTAGCCGAAAGCATTCCGGGAAACAGCGCGCTGAGTATTTTACCAAAAATTCGCCGATAAACAACCACAACACATACTACTCATTACGCACTTACGGCGATCAGTGATCACTCACGCATTTTCGACATCAACGAACTTTATTCAAATAAACAATCACCAAAAACACTTCACACGTAGCGCAAAACGCGTACCGACGGAGTCGACGGTCACCAGAACGATTTACTATATCGCACACACCGATTTTCAAATGTAAACAGTGAGAGAATAGTATAATTCGGATAATGAAGGAAAAAGTGCTCCGCGGGCTCCGCTCTCAGTCAAACTAACTAACCTATGGAGCGGCGTTGCACACTACACAGAACAGAGGGAGACGGAGGAGACCGACGATGTGAGAGAGAACGAGATAGCGTTATAAAAGCGCGCCAACCGAAAGCGACAGCGGAAGAGGCTCGCCCGGACTACGTACGCCAGAACGAGACAGCAAAAGGTGTCTGGACATTTACTTTCTCGGTGCAATCCGCATACACACGGGTGCGGTGTGAGAGGTGGCAACATGGCGCGACAAAACACGGAGTTTGTACTGGAGCCGGTCGTCATACGCGGTGCAAGTATTCCTTCCCGAGTCGGGGTTCGATATTCCGCTGCATCACTGGGCCGCCCTGCTGCGCTCGGGATCGGGGATCGAACCAGACAGGATCGGGCCAGACAGGAGACAGACGCCTGACGCCCGCTCAAACATTAAAGGCTATTATTTCCATAGATAAACATGAAACAGACGAGCGATAAAATAAATGTATCGTTGTATCCTGGCTTTTAATTGACTGATTGATGACGGCATTAGAAAAACCGACATTTTTAAATGTAAATAAATTTCTTGAGAATGTAATAGATGGATTGATTCAAGATTATTTTCTTATTAATACACGATTATATAAACAACAAGAATCATAATGTTATTTCAAAAATAAATATCACATTTACAATGTTTGGCAAAATAAATTTACTAGTAAAACATTATTTGCAAGGCTGGATTTTCTTTGCTACCATATTTGGTTCGGATATTGATTTCGATGACGAATAGAGACGAACTTACACCCAGTGAGATTAAACCATGGATTTTTACCAGTCAACGATTAGTAATACCTCGTGTCGTTTCAGAAGACTTTTATTCTTGGCCGTCCATTTATATCCCCGTCAGCTGAGAGGTCTTCGGTCACCGCCGGTCAGACCGCACTTCCTGCGAAAAGATATGATAGAACTTCCGGCTGAAGGCAAATATGGTGGAATACGGATGAATTAAAATTGAATTTTTAAATGTCTTAACTTTGTTTAAACCCCTGAAAAGAATTATCATGTTCTTATTTGAAAATGTTTGAAATTGTCAATAAAATGAAGTAGGTAAGTAAATTAAGTTTTGTAACCAAATCAGCATCAAAATGCTTCGAACTAAAAAATGCATACTGAACAAAAAAAAATGTTTAAAATTTGCGAGGAATTTAATAATTATTTTTATTGAAATCTGTAGATTTACTTGCTTTATTTACTGATAGGACGATTCCAAAATGTTTACCGATTCCGACACAATCCCCATTATTTCTTTAAACTTCCGATTCCGATACGATTCCCGATTCCGATTCGTATTTTTTGTCTTGTATATAATTAAAACTTATGATTATTATTAATTTTAATTCATTATTTTTGTAATGGTAGTAAAAATAATAAAAATTATATTTTATTAAGGAAAACACATTCTTATTGTGAAGTTCTAATTATTCAGAACATGGGTCTGTGATATTTTAAATACTAATTAAATGTATTAATTAGAAAGATATACATATAAAATCAAATTTATCGAAAAATATTGTTGTTGCGCTACCGGGATTCGAACCTGGATCTCTTTCCAAACCGGGGAAGGTGCATTATCCAACTATGCTACAGCGACAGTACTTTTGACGACAAATTTTCGAACCTATATGTTACACTTTTCAAATTTTAATACATTTATCGTTCCATTATTTGAAAGCAATCTACTTTGTTTTTACGGAATCTCAAATACCTTTGAGTAAACCGATAGCAGACGCCAGAAGTAACAATTATTTTTTATTAAATTCACAATATGAATGTGTTCTCCTTAATAATATGTAAGCCATTTGTGTAATACATTCTAGCAAGCGGCGTAACTAGGACAATGCATCCAAAACATAGGGGCCCGAAAGGTCCGAGCCGTACAAAATTTTTGATAGGTACCTGATCGCTCATCGATACTCTTCCCAGAGTAAATATGAGCCAATAGTTTTTTAAATCCAGGAATTATAACATTTTTAAAACCATTTCGTTTGTATCGTAATACAATAATTTTTTTGTGCCCCTCCTCTACGTCGCAAGACGGACCGAGGCTTTTTTCAATTACGGGTGCATATTATAAACACCTAAAATACATTTGCTCCAACATTTATAGAACAACAGTACAATTCAGTAGTTTTTTTTTAAAATGTAAAAATAATAATAATAATAAAATAATAAAAAATGTATAAAACCTTTTTAATCAAATATAGAGTTATGTGCCTCAATATATATTTCCCTCTTTATGTATATATAAGTACACTATTTTTGTATTTATGATTAGTTTTAAATACGTCCTGATGAAGCTTGAGATAAGCGAAACCGGTTGACGTATAGCAAATTTCGTGATTTCATACAAAGTGATTGTATTTTATTTAATATAATTATTTAGTTGATTACATAATAAGAATCTTGGTTCATTGTTTTTTTTAGGGAGCCCTTTTTCCATTTAAGCTCATTTTTTTTAGTTATGCCATTGCTTAAATGACTTGTGGCTTTTGGATGCTTCGCAAAAAAATACTCACCAACGCGATGTTGGAAAGACTATGCATACTAAATCAAAAGTTACCAAGGTTGTCGCCATTTCTAAAACGCCACCACACACATGTGAATAATTTACATACGTAACGCACACATCATAGTCAGTTCTAAGAGTTTGTAATTTTGTAATACAAAGTATGGACATACTTTCTAAAGAGGTATTGATTCTGAAATCCGATATTGAGGGGCTTCCCGTTCCGAAGCACAATATTACATACGGTTCCGCAAACATATTGACGGCAAATGTAAAGTGACTTATCCGTTTGAAATTGTTTTATATGAAAAAAATAATGCATTTTTAGATAGGTATGCGTTTAGGTAGATTAAATAAATTAACCTAATATTATATTTTCTAAAGTAGCCTTAACATATTTTAGTGTTATGGAGCGTGTAACTGATATAATTATTTATCAGAGTGTATTATTATTAATTATTAAGGAGAACACATTCTTATTGTGAAGTTGTAATTATTCAGAACATAGGTCTGTGATGTTTTAAATAATAATTTTTAATGTATTAATTATAAATGTATATATTTCGAATCCCGGTAGCGCAAAAACAATATTTTTCGACAAAATTGATTTTATATGTATATATTTATAATTAATACTTTAAAAATTACAATAATAATTTTATTAATCGACTTAATCTTAAAATACTACGTATTTACAAATAAATAATATTTCCATGCTGTTGAAAAAAGGTGACGTGGAATTCGGCTATCTCCCAAGGATGGAGCTAATTTAATAACTACCCTCGCGTTTCAAATTTAGGGTCGTATAATTTTTTGAACATTTTTTTTCAATCATTGATCTGTAATAATTAATAATAAACGAATCCATGATCTATAGTAGGCGATAATTATTAAATAAAGAGACTGATGAATTTATCGACTTGATTTTGGATTTTGATGTTTACTGAAGTTTTTTGACGTTTTGTGAATGATCCATAAACGTAAGAATACCTGCAATATTAAAAAAATATATATACATAAACGAATGATAATAAGTTGGACACCACAAAAATAAATGAAAAATAAAATTTGATAAAATTGATATACAAATAAAATAAATCTAAATATTATAAACACAAGTAAAAATATTATAGTAGTGTTCAATATTATTGTTGTATACATGTACGTTGAATTCAATTTCAACTTATATTCCGAAGAAATATTTATCCAATGAAGCTCTTCGAGAAGCTACTCAAGGGCCTTGTTATGTATATATTACAGTGAATGTGTATTAACAGTGAAGTTATATTTTCACTGGCGTTTTAATGAAATCGTATCCGAATATATTTTCACCGGAAGATATATACTGGTGAAAATATAATTTAACTAATAAGTGCTTGTGAAATAAAATGCTACTCTAAACTGTCAATTTGACAGTTGTGAAATGTCAATTTGCATGTTTTTGTTTTCACTTAAAATACGTATTTAAGTGAATTAAAATACGAAAAAAGTATTGAATCCGAGTTATATTATCGTCTAGTTATCATAATACATTTTTACCGATATATTTTTTAATTAAAGGTCAAGTTACTAACATAAACAATAATAACATAACTAATTATACCAGTTCGTCCGTTTGTGAATAAATACAGTTTCACTGATACTGAGCAGTGAAATTGTAAATCAATTGTTTGACACATTTTAACTGACGAGTGAGTGAAATTATATCTATACTAGTGAAAATATAATTTCACTGGTAATACACATTCACTGTAACATACATAGGAAGATTTTAAATAACCTGCGTTATGTATGATTTACAACTTCTGCTAAACCAAGTAGTGAAGACATTTAATACTTTTGGATTAGAACTTTTTTGGGTGGGAACGTTCGAAAAAAGGGAGCGGGTCGGTGGAGCCGCGCTCCTATGGAATATGGCAGCGAGAAATGGCGTAGACTAAGATTGGGATCACCGCGGTGGACCCAGAGATGTATAGGTCTGGTCCATCCGCGGGTTAACGAGAGATCCCGCTGCAACGAGCGAGGAGGCAGCATGATAGATGGCCGATGGATGGGCGTTATGGACAAGGCTGAGACAAGATATTGTCCGGTTTATATCCTAGAGCAAGGGATGAATCCTGGCGCAGGCGTGTGGCGGCCTGGGTCCTCAACTGCATCGGCATCCTACGGCCGCGTTGGCTGATGATGGCAAATAAATAAACTCCGTAAATAGATCAAATAAATAAAAGTGACCTCCCTCAGAGGAAAGTTGACCTGAAGAAAAAAGATCTAAAGAACATTTTCCGTGCATCCAATGTCGGGATTAATTGTGTTTTGTGAATAAATATGTAATGTGAAAAGCAGAATTGCCTTTGAATCAATTATCATCCCATCTGGGGTAGCAAGTGACACCAGAGCGCGCACACACACTTGAGGACCTAGACTGAACTAGATTGGTGGCGGGCCCTATGGCTTCCTATCCTCTATTAATACAACTAAAACAAAATATACACTCATTAGCAAACAGAACACAGGTGCATTGAAAATGTTTATATTGTTGGAACGAACTTGAAAAAGATACAAAATATTATACACCTAGGTTGCAATATAAATTAAAGATGTGATCCTTCTATTGAAATCAAATGCCGCATTGAACAAGCTCGTGCAACCTTTGTTCGCCTGAATAATATATTCTGCAGTCATGATCTCAACCTTACATTACGAATGCGAATGGTCAGATACTATGTGTTCCCGATATTATTTTATGGAATGAAAGCGCGGACACTTACCGAAGAAATGATAAGGCGACTTATAACATTTGAGATGTTCATCTACAGAAGAATGTTCAAAATAAACTAGATGGATAGTTATGAATGAAGATGTTACGGTTCGGATGAAATTAAAGTATTTAAAACAATAAAAATCCAAAATCGTAAATATCTCTCGGACATGTGATGAGAAGAATGAAATCTTGCATCTCATAATGCAGGGAAAGATTGCTGGAAGTCGGGCCCTGAAAGACGGAGAACAGCACGGTTGAAGAACCTAAGGCAATAGTTTGGCCAATCTACTGTACAGCTTTTCCGATGAACAACGTAATGATAGCTAATATCCGTCGAACGAATTAAGCACGAGGAGAAGAAGAATACATTGAATAAATCTTTATTAATTTTCCTTGACATAAATTAAAGGGTTAGACATTATCTAATGCGGACATTTCTTGTTTAGAATCGTACAGTTTTATTTTTATATCAAATTATTGACGTTTAAATCTCGTTACCATCTGTCGTCAACATTTTCTAAGAACTGTGTACGTGTTGAGTATTAGTAAACGCTGCGTGAGTTTATGTACCTAGTCTCAGACCACTTAACTCCAAAACGTCACAGGATTACAGGAATATTTGGAGGAAATTACGGAGCGTTGGATCAGTCCGATAATACTGAAGGTAAATTAGAGCATTACATTTTCAGGTAAGTAACTAGAAATACCTTAGGTGCGGAAGGGCTTCATTTATTATAGAATCATATCGTGAGCGAAACAAAGCTTCAAACATCAAAGCCCAATGCCGAAGATCGTTATTGCATTCTTAAACCTAGACTTCAGACTAATGACTCACGCGAGCACATTTAAAAAATCGCCGGGGGTCCGGGTTAACGAGATTCTGGTCCATGTAGGGTAGAAGTCGAGCTAATGTAGACGAACATTGGCTCAATGAATAAGATTTCTAGCAAATATTGGAGACAACAAGGAGAAACAAATAATTAACTTTTTGACAAGATTAAAAAAATTACATAACCGTTAATCAACCGTGACTGAGATTTGTGTTCGATTGTAATGATGATTGGTAACTGATTATTCGTAATTTGGCGAGAAAACTAAATCTCACATTATTAAGTCACAGTCACTAATCATTGATATAAACGAACATCAATCACACAATCTAATCACAACAACAATTTAGCTTATCACTAATTTGGACATTATTAATTAAATCGTGTCGAGGTAGCTTAAAGACTCCAAACAAGAGTATTTATTTTTTTGAGAAAACAAACGCTTTTTAAATTATTTTGGTACTTATTATTGGGACGGACAAAGCCCAATGGAGATGAAACAGAAACAAATAAAACAGAGTTTACCTTCGCCAAACACAAATTGACACTTGTAAGGTAGGTAATAAAAACAATTTAACAATCTAAATTCACTAAAATAAAATTCTATTTTTATATAAACTAATTTTGAATAATACAATTCTTTTTTTTTTAAACTTCTTGAGCCAAAAGTAAACAAATAAATAAAAATGTTCAATATTTTTAATCTTTTAGCTCGTACGAAAAGTTGTAATAGTAAAATTTTGCTTCGTCACCAAATGTATCATTATTTTACATTAAATAATTGTATTCGTATTTTTCGTATCGTATCATTCCCCTTGGTTTAATCGGACCCCCTAAATATAAAATATAGTTTCGCGAAAAAAGGCGAGTACGGAAAAAAATGTATCAAATCCAATATACAGTTTCCAATATAATTAGATTTTTAAAATACAGTTACAATTCCAAAATAGGTGAGTACGAAATTAAATCAGTTGTTTCGTATTCGTATTTTTTTTTTAATAGGTGAACACATATACTCCCATAACTTGAAATAAATGAAATTATAAAATGTAGTATCACCAGTGTTTAGTTTTATTCCTACCCCTTAGCCCATTCCAAATCAGTCTACACCTGTTCCCTAGCTCGACCAGTTCGTTTTTGTATGTGTGAAATTCATCGAGATTTTGGAAAGGAAGTGATGTTCTCGCTGGATCATTCGTTGGATCCAGTGGAATAACACAAGATTTGTGTTTGTGGAATTCAATGAACAGTGTGGCAATGGATTCATCAGAATCGCCGGTTCGAGCCGTTCAAGTTTTGTGGTGAACTTCAGTATAAATCAGGGAGCGTCATCATCAGGTGAGTTGAGCTATCTTCCTTATCCCGTGAGCAATCCTGGTCCGCTATCAAAGGATTCCCTTACCCTCGTCCCATCCTTCCCTCATTTTGAATTACTTATTCTATTCCCTGCTTCAAACATCTACGTCATTTCGTCCAGTCCGATTCCATCATCACCCACCACTTGTGATCGGCGATTTGCGTCGGTCGTATCAAGTGTTGTGACAAAAGGCGAGTAATGAAACAAATATAATACAATGATGGGGCGAATAGGGAATAAAATTTAGTATCGTAGATTAATTTGAGTAGAGAGTAAAATACAAAATCATAGTGAAAATATGAAAGTATCATAGAGAAATGAGAATTGGGAGAAAAATATATTATTAAGGAAAACACATTCTTATTGTGAAGTCGTAATTATTCAGATCATAGATCTGTTATGTTTTAAATACTAATAAAATGTATTAACCATAAATCCACCTTCGCCGGTTTGGAAAGAGGTCCAGGTTCGAATCCCAGTAGCGCAACAACAATATATTTCTATAAAATTGATTTTATATGTATATGTTTCTAATTAATACATTTAATCAGTATTTAAAATATCACAGACAGTCTGTTCTGAATAATTACAACTTCACAATAAGAATGGGTTCTCCTTAATAATATATAAGTAGTATTAATGTGTTCAAAATTTAATAAAAATTAATTGTTAATTCTGGTGTTTGATATCGGTTTACTCAAAGGTATATGAGATTCCGTAAAAACAAAGAAGATGGCTTTCAAATAATGGAACGATAGATGTATTAATTTAAAAAAGTGTAACACATAAGTTCGATAATTTGTCGTTAAAAGTACTGTCGCTGTAGCATAGTTGGATAATGCACCTTCCCCGGTTTGGAAAGAGATCCCGGTTCGAATCCCGGTAGCGCAACAACAATATTTTTCGATAAAATTGATTTTATATGAATATCTTTCTAATTAATACATTTAATTTGTATTGAAAAATATATTATCATAGCGAAATTAGAATAGGGAGAAAACTACCGTATCGTAGTGAAATAACAATAGGGAGAAAAATAAAGTGGTACAATAGTTGGAAGAGTAAAATTGTGAAAAGTGAGTAAACAAGAGAAAAAAATTGCGCTGAAACCCAAAGTGGGAGTAAAATGAGAGAAATAATTAACAATCTGCTGTGCTAAGAAAAATATTTCGAAGAGAATATCACTTTTAACAATGAAAGAACGAAACTAATGCGTTATTTTATTTGAATTATTTTGGCGACTATCCAAATTCATGTTCGAAAATAAAACTCATTTCAGAAAAAAATTTGAGTAAAAACGAATGCGTATATATTGTTTATTTAAATACCATTATAACACAATATGGTAGAAACGTGATTTATCTTCCAACATTTATCAAAGGAGACAATGAATACAGATTAGGTACGTAGTAAAATGGTGCGTGTACACGAATGAGACTTTTTACTCTGCGTAAAAAAATCAATAGGCGATAACTCATAGCTCGCTTCGCGCTCCACTCTGTAATGTCCTTATGCTACTTTCGAGAAGAAGTCTCATACATGTACATACGCCGTAGTAACTCATAGATTGACATACGAACTTGAACGCAATGGCATTGAACCAAAATTTCTTCTTCCACGGCCCAAGGTGGGATTTGGCCTTCTTCACTACGGCTCTTCACTGTCTCCTGTCATCGACCATTATTCTTCAGTTCCCGGACCTTCCCATCCTACTCCGATCCCCTTAAACACACCCACCTCTTCTCTGGTTTGTCTCTAGGTCAGTGATGGGGAACCTTTTGGGCTCAGTGTGCTCAGCGCAGAAAATCTAACTTAACTTTAATTGTTATTTTCACAAAGTGAGACCCAAATGTAATATGTACGTAGTGATAATTCGAACGTTGTTGTCGTGTAGACGTCTGGTGGCGGGACACGTGTTCTTTGATAACTCTGATATTAGTGAACACTGGCGTGTCGCCCAAAATGCTGTGGTGTGTCACCTTAGGTTCGCCATCACTGCTCTAGGTCGTTTCCGCTGGGGCACACACTCGGTCCATGATCTCTGATACCCTATTTACTGGCATTCTTTCTACTATAGAATCTTACTAAAAGATTTTGTTATTTTCATTATCTGCTGAATTTTTCGATCATTTTTCTAATTTTACAAAGTATTTCAGTAATAAAGTTTGAAATTCCCGTTTATCGTTTTATGCGGTTTACCGTATCTATTTAACGTATGACAAATCGGCGGGAAAACGAACTTCTTCTAAATAGATTTGTACAAAATGAAACATGTGTTAGCTATACTTGGATAGATGAACTACTTTTTCTGATCGCAAAGGCTACCAAAGAGAAATAATAGTTTTGTGGTCAATACTGTACGTGCTGATGCAAAACCATGGTGGCTGGGCCCCTAATGGAGCAGCCAAGGTACATTATCCCGAGGAGGAGCTGACTTTCTATATACTAACTTTTGATCGCTTCGCGGCCAATACAGGAGATAAATTCAATTCACCGGTACATTATATTTATGAGAATTGCTTTCCATGAAAATTATTAATGGAATTTATAACTTCATCTTCCTAGAAGAAAAATGATTATTTGTAACAATCGATCAAGGTCGGTCGAAATGTTTCGATACCAAAACTAAACTGTACCATTTCTAATATATTATATTATCAAGGAGTAAATCTTTTAATGCTCTACCTAAAGATGGAGATAAATTATATAAATTTCAAATCAAAAGCAAAATAATTTTTTAAATTATACATATTTATGACAGCCAAGTGTAGGGTCAAACTAAATATTAACTTACTGTCTTTAACTCTTCTTTATTTTTCTCATTGTATAACAATCCCGCTCTGCTTCTTTTTAAACACAAGAATCAATTTCTATATTAAAAGGAATATGTTTTAATACGCCGATTATAATATTAATGTTATCAAATAATTACATTGTAATATTTTATAATATAATGTACATTGTTAAAGAAAAAATATTGCATTAAACCACAGAGTTAGGGTGTAAAAAAATATATTAATGCAAAATATTTATGTTATATATACTTAATATTTATTTACATCCTTATTGATCGAGTTATTGTAACTGTTGTATTTACTCTACCTTTGTAATTTTATATATATATATATCAAGTTCAATAACATATATTTACATCCTTATTGATCGAGTTATTGTAACTGTTGAATTTATGTTATTTTACTATTTTTATTTATCATACTAATGCAAATGATACAAGAGAAAAAACTCTAATGATACAGAGAATACACTGTCCATCTCGATACAGACATCTGGTGAGGTGGAAAGGAAACGCATGAAATATTGAATGTATTAAAGTATTAATTGAATAAATAAATTATAAATGTGACGATCATTATTTGTTTCTTTACATGTGCCAAACAGAATATAAGCCCCGTGCGCTGAGCAGCAGAATGTGATTTTTCTGGCCCTGAAAATGGCCTTTTATGTACCTGTTACGGGGCGCGACGCGTGTTGTCTAGCAGCTCTAGTAAAGGCCACCGACCAAGTTAAAATAGTGCGGTCTAAAGATTGTAAAATATTGGATTGGATATAATATAATATATAAATGTATTTGTTAAAATAAAATATGGGCAGAATATAAAAAGGCGACTCCGACACGGTATCGATGTCAATCGGGACCATTAGCTTAGGCCATGGCCACCGTTAGATGGCAGTTCTGACATACACAGGTGTGCCGGCGATGGAGAAGGGCGTTGAAGTGACTTGACTGACAGACCAAGTAATTCCAGTTAAGATTATTGTAATAAATACGACAAGTAGGAATGCGAGCGGCATTTCTGTTTCTGCGTTCGACTCTACCATTTATAATGATATTTCTCCTTCATTATAAGTAGTAGAGTCCTTGTCTTGCTACTCTACGTTTGGACTGCGAACCATCCGCATATTTTCTAGTCATTGTCCGTCCGTGACGTTACACTTGATTACAAAATGTGGATTTTCAATTACTGGTCTCGTGGATCACGCGTCCCGCGTTCCTACAATAAGGCGTTAATAATATTATAATATTGTTATGCTTCAATATATAAAAAAATATTGTATTTAGTTGAGGAAGCTTATTTCTTTATTTACCTTGATGAAATAACGTAATACGATCAAACACCAAAAGCGAATTTCATTTCAATTCCTAAACTCGTAGTGAATAGAATTTGTTATTATTAAACTTGTATTTGTCGTCTTCCGTCAAAACAAGACCCGACTACGCCAAATGGAAATCTTGTATCAATAAAGAGTAGTCCACGCGGTACTTCTCCGAAATAACAATCAAAAATTAAGTTTATTTAAAAATGACTAGAATAAAATATTTTATTTATTTACTTTATCTTCTAAATTAAATAAATTACTGCACCATTAGAACCAATCTGTTTTATTTTCCGTGTCTGCCAGTGTAATGCAAATTTTTAAAAAAAGGCGTATTGACTTTTTTATTATATCGCGTAATAAATAAAAGCCCAGCGTCACATGACACACAACATTCTTCGTCATGTGACACTGTACTATTTGATAACAAGCCAAATCGTTTCCAAAATATAATTATTTAACAAAATAAGTGTTCGAAAAGGGAGTTTTTTTTTATACTATACCATAGGTACTTACTTGGTGATACGTTTCATAATAATTAAATTAATTAGGATAAAGAAAACGTATTGTAAGAAAATGTAGAAAATATTTTCTTAGTTACTTAGTAACTAATCAACTGGTTTTAAATAATTGAGAAAAATCATCGTATAAAGAAAACGTTATTATTTTGAGTAATAAACCTATAATATTAAATCATATTTGAACTATGGCAAAAACGCTCAATTGACATAAATTCATTTGTAGGAAAACGATTCCCCACAAAACTCGGTTATATTCATCAAAACAATAAAATGGTTCTTATAATATAATATAAAAATATAATGTTGTAAAATAATATGATATAAAAATTTTTTGCAATGCTTTTAAAATTGAGTTTAAAAAAATGTTTATTTTAATAATATAATATATAAATGGACAATTTTCGTTGATTAGATGCCCGGCCAATCAATTTGTTTAAAATTTGAAAATAATGGATAAATAATTTTATAATTTCATGTACTTTTTATCCCTCTCCCACCCTCAACGTAGAACACTCATTTTCGATGTCTTATTAAATCTTCTCCAATTCTGATCCATGTTCAGCTCCAAAAATACACAATAAAAGCGAACCATATCCGTTATTGCCCGGGTTACAGATTTATTTATAATTTTAAGTAGAAGGTATAGGAGGAGGGTAAAGAGAGATGCCTTTGTTTTGTGTAGACCCTAAAAAATAAGAGGAAAGGTAAGGTTTCCGGGAATGGAGTAATATTTTCCTCAGGGTATTAGAGTGCAACTGAGCAAGATTTAAAACAGACTCAATAAAATACACATTTATTAATCGGCAGAAGGTGGGTTTGCGCAAGATCCTAAAAATAACTACAAAATTTAGAGTGGATGTCATTTACATCGAAAAGAGGGGGTAAAGCGGCCAGAAAAAGAGGGGATGTAGCCTGTTTTGCGCAGGAACCTAAAAATAACTATGAAAAATTTGATTTAAATCGTATATAAAAGGTTATTTAAAAATTACTCTTCTATTACTGGTATAATTTTGTTTTTAAATGTGAATTTTTATAATAATATAATAATGCGTTTATTCCAGCGTGATCCGGTTTTTTTATGAAGATCCGATTCGCCAGAAAGATAATACGTATTATATAATACTTTTAGTAACAAATAATATTTATGTTATGAAAAGAAAAGCAAAACAGATTTAAAAATTCACACATAAATATATAAGCAAAATATAAATTCTGTAGTCGTTGCCATTCTCTGGTCAGGGAGCCAGCTTTCTAGGAGATCGTCGCTTGCATTAGAGAGTTGGTGCTGAGCTCCAGCCGCAGCTTTACGCCAGCAACTCAATGATTCGAAGCGGAAAGAATCCATGTACATGGCCTTCAGCAAACATTGTAGATGCGCAACAATAACGCACCAACCCGAATTCGGAGACGATTGCACATCACTTGCTTGTAATTCGACCAGAGCTCGCAGGTATGCATGCTGGTGAACGATTTAAACAGGATCCTCTTTACTGCATCGGTAGAAACGCCGTGACAGCATATTCGCACGAACGCTCAACTGTCTCCTCTGTCGTTCAATGTCATCATCGTCTTGACCATCCTCATTGAATATATGGCCAAGGTATAGGTTATACATGCGCGGACTTACTAAAAGACTGACGAAAGTAAAAACTGCGTATTACCATTTAAACAATTATCAAAAATATATGTTGGTAAATATTGGTAGCACACCGTCTGGTGTACTCTTATTTCATTTTATTTCCCCAATTCAGACACGGATGAAACATATTGAAGGTCTGATAGATCTAGAAATATTTGATATTGCCTCTCTACTCCGTCTGTATTACATTTCTCAATCGGCTTGCGATTTCTTTTGTGCGATTCTTATAATCCGAAGGATTACGTAGGACCAGTTCCAGAATCTCAATTCTTAAAAAATGTGAACACTTACATATATTGCGTATAGAATAAATTAAGGTTTATATCTTATTAGATTTAATCACAAATCTACTATTGCCAGAAGTCTGAATTTCAATGCTAGGAAATTTAAATACAAATGTTATCATGAAAATACAGCTTCAGAATCGCCACAAATATTGCATTTCTATTCATTAAAACTACCCACAGCAAAATAAACAGAAGAAATTCCATTATTTCCCGTTGAAAACGTACGACTGTTCTGTATGTTTTTCTTAAAAAAATATTTCTTTTGGGCCAAAAAACTGGAAAATTTTATTAAGGAGAACATATTTTTATTGTGAAGCTATAATTATTCAGAACACAGGTCTGTGATGTTTTTAATATAATCCAAATTAAATGTATTAATAAGAAATATATACATATAAAATCAATTCTATCGAAAAATACTGTTGTTGCTAGTATTTTATTTTATTTTAAATATTTAATGTAAAAATATTGTAGTTAGATATTTGAATAAAAATACACAGTAACTTTGTATTTAACCATGTGGGTTTTTTTATATGCATATACGGTTGCGAAAAAACTTTCGAAAGAAAATGGATTTCCTTAGTCGGTTGGTATATATATATATAAAAACTCATGCGGTTGAATACAAAGTTACTGTATAATTTTATGTATTTAATTTACATCAATTCAAACTAGTCTAAGGCGTGGATTATTTACATTATTGTTTTCATTTCTTGTCTCAGTTGTAGGTACGCAATAGAAAGTTGCAGCCAACAGATTAAGTGGATACTCAGCGACACAATTCCTGATATTCAACTGGAATTATCTTGTCTCATCTAAGATCTAAGCATCGCATCTAATCCACTTTCTTCTGCCATTTATAATGACAATAATTTTCACTGAGCATTGATGTTCCATTTTACGTTCAAGAGAATAGAATACTGTTCTAATTGCTGTAATTAGCGGAGACGCGATTATAACACACATACATAGGTAGATAGATACAAATATTGTTATAGTAGGTAGGTACCAGGCGCGGTCGCTTCATACATGCTTTGGATGCTCCGTATCCCTTGTGTTTTAGAATTAAAAAGCTATGGACTTTTTGTTTCTAACCGAAAACAGCACTGCTGCAAATAAATTCGTACTGTCCTTTAGAGACCAGTCATAACACACACTTATGACACGGCGCGCACACAAAGCGAGATGAAATACATATTACATATACATTCTCAACTTTCGAACATCTATGAATCGTGTAAACACATGGATACCAGCAACAGTAGATTTTATTATTCGTTCCGTATTCACAAAGTTTGAAAGTATTCGACATTAACGCATGCGCATTCAGTTCCGTCTGTCAAGGTCTTCGAATACTGTATATGCATTCGATAACAGCATCCAACGTACAAAAAAGGGCTTAAATGCTTATGGATATAATGCACAGAATAGCACACATATTACGAAGCTAGCGGATTATTTTGAGGAATTTGTTTGTGTGACATATTGTTGACAGTTTAACTTAAATACTTGAAGACGAATTATTAAAACATTGAATATTCTTCAATTATCTATTTAATTCATCATTTAAATAAAAAAATTAATACAGAAAATAATATGGATACTTCACCAACGTTTTCTAAAGCTGTAAACAAAAATAGTGAATTGTGTGAGTGTATAATTGAATCATTAATGCGTAAAAGTTCTGTCTTTCGACCATTTGCGGAAAAAAACATATTCTGGAGCATCCCTCAGCATCCCTTCTACAAAACGTCACCGACCGCCACTGGTAGGTACATAATTCTTACGTTAAGGTAGAAAACCAGTTCTAATTAAAATGCACGATTGTTTAATATAATTTAAAATATCCATATGTTTCAATAATTTTTGCATGTCCATCCTTGATACATAATATTAGTGATGGTAAACCGTTATGTGACTGTGATTGTGATGATGATTGGTAACTAAGAATTAACTGTTGGATGTTTACTTTCTAGTGTACCAGTCAATGCTCGAAGAATTACGAATTACCCACCATAGTTACAATCGAACACAACCACAGTCACAAAAATGATTTTACTATCATTAACACAATATTTTTTTATTTTTATTTTTTTATTTTTTATCTTTGTTTTATTAACCACTAATTTTAGTGGTTAATAAAACAAAGATAATAAATAAAAATATGAATCTTAACCACAAAGATAACATTGCTGATTTTAAAAGTATTAACACAATAACTTAAATGACTCAAATCGCAATAATTTGATATAATAACTCGGAACTGTGTATTTCAACAAATATTTCAACAAATGTTATCAACAAATTGTCTTTATCTCTTATATGCAATATAAAGCCGTAAAATTATTCTAATTAATTTTTTTCTAAAAACCAAAAATGTTGAATGTACGAAATGCCTTCGCCGTGATCCATAATAAATAAATCAAGTAAAATATTCCTACATAACTTTGATTTATGAATTAATTTATGACTTGTACAACGACTGTGTTAATTATTTTGATGTTTCAAATTGACTCCGAATACATTTCATATTACTTTGTATGATACTTTCCACATCTATTTTAATCAAATAAAAATATGATTTCAAAATGTGTTTCAATCTATATAGTAAAACAATAAAATTGAATTCTTAACAGTGCAAAATGTTGTATTGATAAGAAAAATAATTTGATTTTATTGGAGCAAATAATTCCGGTCATTTTATACATGAAACGTTAATGTATAACATAGAGACTTAGACTCTAGCTTAACCATGACAAAACATCGTTATATTGGACATTTAAACGTTAATAATTGTTCATGTTTTAATTCATAATATTGGACTTAATCGTGTCATATAATATAATATTGACGAAATGCCTACAGTTACCCAGAATTTTTTTTTTTACATTACGTGGCGATACTATTGAAGAAAAGTCTACAGTTTTCAGGACGATTAGTTTTACGTTACGTGGAGATACTCGTACTATCGAAGAAAAGTCTACAGTCATCCGGACGATCAATTTTATGTCACGTGGAGATACTATCGAATAAAAGTCTACAGTTTTCAGGATGATTAATTTAACGTTACGTGGAGATACTCGTATTATCGAAGAAATGTCTAGTCATCCGGACGATTAATTTTATGTTACGTAGAGATACTATTAAAGAAAAGTCTACAGTTTTCAGAACGATTAGTTTTATGATACGTGGAGATACTATTGAAGAAAAGTCTACAGTTTTCAAAACGATTAGTTTTAGGATACGTGGAAATACTATTGAAGAAAAGTTTAGTTTTCAGAACGATTGGTTTTATATTACGTGGAGATAGTATTGAAGAAAAGTCTACAGTTTTCAGAACGATTTATTTTATATTACTCGAGTAATCGGTGTAGAATATTATAAGCGAATATGAAGATCTGAGTTCGTTAACCTGACCCCAAAGAAACAAAATAATCAAAAATTATTTATTATGAAGATGGTATAATGCAAGGCATGTGTAGGTGAACAAGTAGCTCGCCACAAATAACCATGAATCTTTCGTTCACTGTATATCATACAGAACTTAATGTTAAAATATAATTTTAGACTTATTTAAAAAAAAAAATGCTTAGCTAAATGCTGGGTTGAGGTGTTTTATGAAAGTTGAGATGTTTAATATATTCATGGCGTGAATATATACCTAAACTCACCTAACCTCTATAAATTTTACAATTGTTAATAAAACATAAAAAGATTAATTCATTTACATGGCGGTTACTTTGTGGTATAACATGATTATTTTAAATTTCACAATAAAAATTTGTTAGGTTATCTTCACTACTAGTTTTGAGCAGTGCAGTCCCTCTCATCATGAGGTATAACTAAACTAAATACATAATTGTAGTCTCTTCGGACTATAGGCCGGAGCTTGAGAAGAGGGGGGAGGTTTCGGTCGTTAACGGGAATATGGACAGTAAAGGCGAAGTGTTAGGGAATGTTATGTTGTTAATTAGTGTTTCTCTGGATTTAAATTCGTTTGTATTTCAACATGAAATGATTGTTCTCGCATATATTTGTATACATATATTTTTTATATATTATTATACATAGCATGGAGATTTTTTAATCAGATATTTTTTTTTTACAAAATTACCCAACTCAATAGAGAAATCAATTCTCGTGTTTGAATTTGGAAGTACGAGTATATATATATACATACTGATATACCTGTCTGTGCCAAATTACGCACAGACATCAAACGCGTTCAAAGAAAGCCCTCCAAGCAAGAAAATGTTATTAAGAATACGCGCTTTTAAAAGATTTTTTCATAATATTTTTAATATGTACATTTTGATACGTGTATGCTGTAAAAAGGGAATTAACTAGGAAGTATTCCGGGAAGGGCTCGAGCTCGCGCGTTATTTATAAAAAGCGTGCAAGTGTGTTTAAGTGTACGCAAGTATGCATCGACACATAAAATATGTATTTCTTATTAGATTTCTTCTTCGTTTTGATTCCGAACGCACAACACTTTACCGAATTCAGCGAGCGAAACGAATACTGTTATGAAATAAATAACACTTTTGAAATCAAATTACCCTGGCAGCTCGTATATCACATTGAACGGATTGCCAGGGTGAACAAATAATATAATACAAGACTCTTGTGACTAGGGTTAGGTGCGACATTAAGCACTTAGTACATCACTAATTTATCACATTCATTCATTCATTCATTTTCTCTCGTTACTATAATCACAAAAACGTTTAAGTAATGTAACTAATGTATTAGATTCAAATCTTGGTACTGGGGGAGAATATAATAGAAAACTGTAAATAGTTGTTAATGGTTTTAACTTCTTCTTCTTCTTTTAAATAGGCAATCCACCCTTCAAGAGTGATTTGTGCCATTAATCAAGTTAAAACCAATACCATTGTCGTTCAAAAAATTTGCTATTATATAGGTTAAATATGGTGAGTTAAGGGAAAAAAGATGACACAAGTTAACCGGAAATTCAAAATTACCATTGACGAGATTACTGTAAAAAAAACCTGTGATCCGCAATGGACAGGCAAAAAATATATGGTCAAGTGTTTCTTCCTCGGCACCACACTCACACATTGGGGAATCTATTAAGATCAATCTGAATAAATGTGAGGCTACCTGGCATTGCTCAATTCTCATTCTAGAGATATTTGATATTGTTCTTTTGGAGACTTTCCTTTTGGGGGACCAGGGGCTGCGGGGAATAGATCTTTGAATTATTTTAAGACGATTACACTTATGATTATTTGGATCCATCCATTGTGCAGATGGAATGCGTACGTTTTTTACCATATTAAGTCTGTCATACATCGGGATATGGAATTGATGGGAGAAAATTCCGGAAAGAGTGGCCTCCTTGGCCAGTTTATCAGCACATTCAAATGGTTTTAACTAAACAATGTTAAAAGTGAGCAGCCACGAGCCCACGGTGCACATGACACTCCGAGAGTAGCGGTAACACACAGTTGTTTCAATCTTCTCTCCATATAAAAGTGAATAGACTATGTTTACTTTAATTATTCAGTGGTGACTGTAATGATCTTTAACACCGCTTTCGGTATGTCTCATACCGTCAGAGATACGCAGCGACTTTACAATCACAGTTTTAGGGATGCACATATCGCCGGTTAAGAGAGAAAAATGGATAACTGACATTTATGCCAAATTGAGTTTTTAATTGCAGTGTATTTTTCAACGTCCCTTATCATTAGAAAAATGGATAAATGATAGTTCTATTTTCTACGATTATTTTAACATTTTGGCTAATTAAAATAGAGTAGGTGTAGTTGAATTATTAAAAGAGTGTCGTAATTCTGTGTAATATAATCAATCTGGTTCAAAAGGGATCAAAAATAATAATAACCAATGAATATATATAATGCGCACGGTAAATGACTAACCATAATACAAGATCTAAATCGCCAGTGTATATAATAAGCGTAATGTTGTGTACGTAGTAAGCGTAATGTTAGCCGGTACCAATATGCGTTTACAGGTAATATAATTGCATTAAAATCGATAATTACCTGTTGGCGGTGTACGATGAAAATTGTATCATAAATGACTATATGACTGCAAATAAATAGCATGTTTTTGAAAGCATAAATACACTATTTTATGGAATATAATGCATACCGGCATACAGTAATATATCAATAACATTTAGAACTAAAACAGTAACTCTATTTTAAGAATAAATAAATTGTTATTTTAATATTAAAAATATTCTAGATAAATGTAACTAATGTAAATTTAAAAGATCATTCCTATAGTAAAATAATAATTTGCTCATAAAAATCACATACTAAGTAGTGGCGTAGGGTAGGCGAACGGCATTTTTTCTGCTGAATAAATCTATTTTCTTTTCACAATCTTATTAAATAATAAAATATCATAATATAAACATGTACATATCTACTGAACATTTAAAAACTATAGAGTTCAGAAAAAATGGGAATGAAATATTATGTGAAATGATAGCTATGGATGGAATTAGATGGCGCGGCGTTGTGACTGCGGTCATGAACTTCCGGGATCCATGATACCGATGAAGAAGAAAAAGACAGCTATCAATAAGATTTTTTTTTGAATAAGACATTCCTTAGGAATGAACGATTTCTCTGTATAAGGCATAGAAATATAATTCTGTGTGATTTGGTGTTATAATGCACAATTATTGTTCCAGAAAATAGGTTATTTAATAATGATTGATAGGTAACCAATCAATGTACAATTATTTGGATCAACAACACCACAATAATTCATCTAAAAAAAAGAAGAAGAAAAGGCGGATTTGTTAGATTACCGTTTAACATTAAACGTAACAATTTCTAAGCATTGAAATTGTAAGCGATTAACACTAATTTAATATTGTTCACTTGTCAGCATTTATAACGCAGCAGGCACACTTGATACCTACACACAGTAAGGACAAAAAACAAATCAAAGTTTTACCGTTAAGAAAGGGTTAAAGTGGACAGAGCAGGATAAATGTAACGTAGGCTGAAGTTTGACATTCGTATAACTCTCAGAAAAAGAAACCATTATTTAGGATAAACTTTTGTTTCAGAAGGATCAGCCGCTGTTGGAACAATTCGGCGTTCCTATATATGACCGACGTTGGAAATACAACATGTTATGCATCACCGTGGTAATTCATTACTGTATTAACTTTTTGACAAGACTAATTTCACGAGTTCTTCGCAATGCACCATAACCTCAGAAACAAGTTTTTTTTTGTAAATAGGCAGATTTACTGTGGCTGAGGATTTATGTAATAATAATAAAAATAAATTAAGGAGAACACATTATATTTTAGAACATAGTTAGGTGATATTTTAATACAAATTAAATGTATCAATGAGAAAGATACACACATAAAATATTTTTGTTCCTACCAGGATTAATAATAATAATAGTATCAGATAATTTTTATATCACCATTTTCATAAAAAAATTTCACCTCAAGGGTGCATTACATATAAACTGTTTATAGTCCTACATTGTCTTTGTATTTAACACAAAAAAAAATTTTGAACTTACAGAAATGATTTTCTGAAAAGGTGCGTTTTTAGTATCTTCATAAATAATGTATCCAAGTGCAAAGAGTTCCACACTTTTGGGATGTCTTATAATGGAGAAATATTGTTTTAAATTTGAATATCTCGTACTTAATTAATTCGAATTTATTATCGATTCTAACTTTTTTGTTGGTCCTGTGAATTTCGTTTCAAAACAGTACAAAAGAAACGTGGATATTTCTATTGTGTTTTGTATTATTAACTATTTTGTTTAATTTGAAGTTAGCATCGACAAAATTCACAAGTATCAATCAACAAGCGCGCGCAACGATCTGTCCATCAGGAAAAAAATCGTGGAAATTTTGGAAACACCGACGACGCACCACGTGTCACAGTACCTCACACTCCCGTTGACGTGATACCCTTTGACTATTTTCAACGTATTTAAAATTATAATGTTCAAAAAATTAGTCCAAGTGTGAAACTTGTTTTGCCGTTTTGTTTATTTTTAATTTATTAATATTTTTATTTATGTGCACTGCGCCATATTACTTTATAATGTTTTAAGCGTTTTAACAATCTCATACAGGTGTAATTTTTATTAAATATTTAGTAATAGGTGTGTGTACTTGTGTTTTCTTAACAACCTTAATTTTTAATTCGATTTTTGGATAATTCAAATTGTTCTGGTGGTCACTTAAGGTTCGAGATATCCACGTTCTACTGTACTACGAATATTGAATTAAAATATTTAAAAAATATGAGACATCAAGTGAAAATAATGATATACAAGCACTCTTTGCTTAACGTCCACCTTGTTTAACGACCGCTCACACTTACGATCATTATCGTATGTCTACCAACACTACGCCTTATGTACGAAAACCATCAAATCTCTGCGTCCCATCCTCATCAAAGGGAAGTGACACTTAACGTTATAAGATGTGTCGCGTAAGATTGTATCGGTCGGTGTCGGTCATTGTGTAATATTAAACCAGTGTTCACTGTGCCGGTCGACACACACAGTACACAAATGATGAAACATCACATGTTTCATTACAATAAAATTGTGCTGATACCTCATAGCATAGACGACTAAAAGAAAGAACATCATTTTTTAGAAATTACCAAGTAACAAAGGAAGGCTACATAGATCTTGATATAAAAAGGAAGATTATCAACGATTACGAAGCTGGAAAAAAAGTAAAGGCGATGACATGTGATTTAGGACTACCGCATTCTACTATATCTACTATTCTAAAAAATAGGATTAGTAAAGCAGTGAAAATATCGAGTTTGTTTACGACCAATTCGTTTTATGACCAAGTCGGTCGTTAAGTGAGGTCTGGCAGTATTAATTATACAGCCGCCATTTGAGAACCGAGTCCAGCATGTGTGGTAAAGGACATCGCCTTTAACTCCAAGGGTCGAAGTTTCGATCAAGAAAATCGTATATTCATAGCTTTGGTTTAGTTTGGCGATACTTCAATATTGATGTGACGCCATATTCACGTCACGTTCGACTGGCCGCAATTTACATATTAAATTGATTTTGTTTTAAATTAATAAACCTAACCAAAAACCCGTAGACGTAAATGTATTTTAAAAGCAAAAAAAAAACGAGACGAGGCAATAAATAACAATATTGTTTAGGGTGTTATTATTATACAAACAATCAGACCAAGAATGGAGACCTTTCCATCCGTAAAATGTTTATATTTCTATCGTTATGACAGCAAGGTATAGGTCCAACACTATTAAGTCTGAATCCGTCACAATTAACAAAATGATTTTTAGATAATAGTATTAAAATCATGATTGTAACGATACCGTTAACAATTTGGGAATAGACATGAATATTATTGACATACAAATAAGTACATTATTGTACGCTCTCGATATTTTAAGCATGCAAAGGATAAAAAGTTATTTCTTTATTGTATTATTTTAACACATATATTTATGTTTTGATATCGAAAGATGCATTTTCTGCGTTCGAGGATACGACAGATATAGAGTACAAAAATATTTCATAAAATTATTTATTAGGTACAACACATGTTCTAGATTCGAGTCCCGGTGGTAACTATGTATTTTTTTCAATTAAAGAGAACACTTCTTTGCAGTGAAGTTACATTTTCATAACATAGTTCTGTGGTATTTGAATACAAATTAAATGAATTAACTAGAAAGATATACAGAAAAAATCTATGTATCGAAAAAATGTAATAAAATGTATTAATTAATTTAATTCTGGCGTCTCCTACCGGGTTTTACTCAAAGGCATTTGAAATTATCCGAAATATAAAGTAAATTTAAAAATGGAATAGTAGATGTATAAATTGGAAATATTACAGAATATAACATTAAAATTTGTCGGAAATATATTTGATTGCTATAGCGAAATCGGAGAACGTGCTTCCCGAACAGGAAGAGGTCCAGGTTCGAATTCCGGTAGCAACTACATATTTTTACAATTTTTCTGTATATCTGTATCTAATTTATTTTAAATATTTTATATTCGCAGCCGGTTGGCCGAGGGCAGCTTAGATCTCATTTCTATGCTGACAAAGTGAACCGAGGATTATAGTATTAAATTACATTCGGCAGTAGTTTCCGAGATCCGTGACGTGGGACGCACAATCATCTGGGACATAAAAAGAAGATTCTCTCCTAAGATCCCGACGCAATCTTTGAACCTACGCCGAGAAGTGTCGCAAAGGAATTGGATGTACGCCGAAGAATTTTCTCGAGCCCCCGCAGAGATGCTGCAGCGATCCCGCGGCCCCCGTTCGGCCGCACTCCCCCGACTATTGCGCGATGTTTATCCCGCCGCGTGACACACCAGGCGTGGTGTTAGTGCTCTTCAAAATGGCGTCAAGGATTACCTCTGTCGGTAAAAATGGCGTCTCGTCACGTACAGCTAGTGGGGAATTAATTAAGAGCACTGTATGTATAGCGTCTGTGCGTGTATGCGTGTGAGTGCGCGGTATGTGGATAACGCGTTTATAAGTGTGTCTGAGTTGAGATAATTTTCCGCTAATCAACCGATTTCTAGGGCTTAACCTTTTACCCCCATTAGCAGGGGTAATATAAATCGTCTGTAAGTAATTATAGTAAAGTAAAAAAGTGTTTATGAATATATTTTATTGGGATGCTTATTTTAAATCACCATAATATCAAAAATATCATTTAATTACGGTTATTCCGGTTAACATTGGCCTATTTTGAGATGTTTTTTAGTCATCTTTTTGTTTTCAGTAACGGTCGGCTGCAATGATTTGATTATGAGGTGTTCTTACAACTTCATTTAATTTTATGAAAAAACAGAAAAACATGATTAAAACCATGTTTTCATGGGTGATCCAATGTTATATTGATACAAATTAAATGCATTAAGTAGAAAGATACACATATAAAATCAAATAATTTAGCATGTATAATTAATATATATCTTATTTAATATCGTCACGAAGAATGAAAACCGTTAAAAAATTTGAGTTTATTTTTCGGGTCAAATGCGTAAAACGTTTTGGCAGAATCTACGCTACATGACGCTTATCATAAAATATAACGTCATTCTCTCGTGAATATTTTCATTTCATTTGCACATGCGCCGAAAAAATGAATCACGAGATTCCCAGATATTCAATCACTGATGGTGAGTGTGATTCAAAGATATCAGTGATTGACTCGCGGCTCGTAATTTTGAGATCATCACTAGTCCAAACGTCTGTAGAAGAGACATTATTTTCTCGCCATTTCAATTCTCATTTTAATTTCGAAGTCTGGGTCCCAGATCTTCTTTAAACAAAGTTAATTAAAATAATATACAAAACCCGTTCTTAGTCAATTCATTATAAAAATATACTTGTCAATGTCTCTGGAAAAATTTTCAGATCATTGTACCGTATACATGTATTTGGATCTTTTGCATTAGAAGTTTGCCGACCCCTGGTGCGGTGAATATATTTATTTTTCTTTTCACGGGTATCAGTATCCGACAACTGCACAACAATTGAGAAGGCAAGCTCCGTGCTTCTTTTGACAATTTGAGAAATTTCCCAAGTTCGGTTTTATTCTCGCGAACTAACGACCGAGTGATGAGGCCGCGGGCCGCGGCGGGCAGCTCACAAAGGAGGGTAATATTAACAATTCACGAGTTAATTTGGCGAAGAGAGAGAAGAGACAGAGACGCAGACAAAGGCGAGTCGCGGGCGGGGGACGGCAGAGGAGGCGGGCAGCAGACAGAGACACAATGGGAATGAGTACCGCGACCGAACGGCGGCCCGGCTGGTTCCGCGGTATTTCACATGCCGCTCGTCTCCATTACCATTCTAATGTCGGTCGGTGGATATGTTCGGGGCAGGACATCTAAAGCTGTTCGGGTGGCCGAAACCACTTATCAGATCAACCGGGCCAGTCAGATGCTCGAGATCTATGCGAGATTACTCAAACAAACAACGTGTCCTTAGAACGTAATATAAAGTTGATTGCTTTTAAAAATTGAATAATAGATATATCAGTTGGAAATATTAGAGAATATAAGTTCAAAATTTGTCGAAAACGTATAATAGTAATGCGTTTTCCTAATATAGGAAGAGGTCCAGGTTCAAACCCGGTAGCAACTAAATATTTTTACGGATACGGAAGGAAAAGGCACTCAATCTTGATACGATTCTGCCAGCACCTCCAAAGTGGACTGTATATTGTTGATTTCACACACTATTTCGTCAAAGGTTCCGATACAAGATATAGACGTATAAGTCTCAAGTGATTATTTATAACGGTGTTCGAACCGTTCTGTTACAAAGCCACCGATCAACAACGAGAACGGGTGAAGGGAAGGTGGGGGGGGGGGCACAGAGGACAAAGTTCGAAGAGATCAAAACAATGTACCATAATGATCTGTATATGAAGTGGAGCAGGACGAACCAGAAAAACATATTCTATGCATAGGGATATAATGATAGATGTGTCAGAGTCACCTAAAGCGATATTTTTTAATAGCGTTATTAATTTTAATTAATTATTAACATTACTTATTGAGAAAGCGCGGACGGCGGTGTGAGCGTCCTATTGGATTTAACAGACAGAAAAATAAGTGTTGCCCGTCTCACAGCTGCTTTCACAGATCAGGGTGCTGCACTCTCACAGGCGGAAGGCTGAGAGCCATCGTCACGGATAATCAAAATTTCATTTTCATCAAGTCACTATTTATTCACATTATGGCGTATTTTAAAATGTACACATACGTAGAAAACAAATTATCTTGATACGTGATAATCCCAAATGACACAAACAATTAAATTTATTTATTACATATTATGTTATAAGAAATAAAATTAAAACATGCGTAGGAATGTGAAAATAGGTAATGTAATTTTGTTTGCTTACTGCAACGGATGCTGGGTGGAAGAAGAGAAAAGGAGAAGAAAAACTGGTTTCATCTACTCCTAAAACAAGTCATTACTGAACGTCGTTTGATACAATGTAGCGGTAATGCATCAGGCGTATTATACTAATGGAGCAATTCGAGGAAAGGGTGGAATAAAGATTGAAGACGGAAAAATTACTATGGAAGGAGGGGTGGGGGTTAAGGGGGGGGGGGAGCACTCCACTTCCCACTCAGCCTAGACACCGAGACGGATCGCCGGACACCCCGTGAAGTTGATTCATTTCGGGCCCTCGGATATTAGCTGACGCAGCGTGCGGCTCGGCTGGAACTCTCCCAATTTAGTACACACTATCCGTGCGTCGAATGTCTGATTGTGGCCACTTTAATTTGAATTCCACCTAAGAGAGACGTGCACATTCTTGCCACTGTTGAGTATGCAGTCGTTAAATTAATGAATTCCTCGTATGTAGATGGCAATGCAGTGGGCGAAAAACAACGTGAATGACAGCCATTTAGATATTAATTATTCTTAAACATCGTAATATTTTACACTCAGTTGTATATCAGTGCCAGTTATCCTACTTCTTAATACGCGGAATAATATCAGGTGCGCCCTGGTTTGGACATTTTAAATCGTTGGATAATATATCCGAATGGCATAATAAGCTATCGACGTCCTAAAAAAAAATATCGGGTACATCTCACCAAATCACCAAACCATTATTTAACATTTGCGATATTTTTTAAAAATAAAACCTTGACCCTATTTTTGACTAGATATGTACATCTGGGTTTATTTTACTCGACATATAAAATTACGAAACGAAATTATCTTTTGTAATAAATAAATATTAAAGACAGTAAAATCAATAATATACTATCATTCACCGATCAATAGCAAAGCACGCACGACAAGGGGTGCACAACAGAAATTAAATATAAAAATATGTTTGTAAAAATAAAAATAAATCTTTTAGATTCACGATCGATCTTAATAAAAGTGTATCTACCCTCAAAGAAATTTAAAGAATATATATTTGAAGATTACAAGCAGATAGATACCGATATACATACTTTGTACGTTTGTACCAATCACGCGAGGATCTTTCTCCCTCAACTAACCGACAAACCCTCAACTAACCGACAAAAGGGTATTTACTTGAAGCCAGACTTCACAGAAGGGCTTTGCGATGACAGGTGAGGGTTGATGAGGTACGAGGCGCGGTCGGGGATGTAAAGATGAGATAGATACACAGAAACGAGGGGGTGCATAGCAGAGTGGAGACGGGATAACGTGTGAATACGTGATTTTTATTCGTTTTTTACACGTTTTTTTAATGCGACACCACGCAGGACACCACCATTTATGTAAATTTGTTCTAATGTTTTAAAATTATTATTTAAAAATAAATCTAATACTCATTATAGTTATATAATCTATATATTCACTTTTTTTTCTTTTTTACAGTTTTTTTAAATTTAATTTAATTCATTTAATTCCTTAACCATTAAAATATGTATTTCCCTAATTGTATTTAAATGTATGTACGTAATTTAATTTTAAGACTATGTATCAGAGTGTAATGACCTGTTGATAATCTGTATATTACAAATAAATAAATATGAAAAAGAAAAATTTGAAAAAATATCGCTTTTATTAAACTACATTATAAACTTGTACCTTTCTTAGTTATTGAATAATTTTTGTTTGAGTCGTTTGAATTTTTTTTGATTATATAACTTAACTATTAACTTATCACCCACATCGCCGCGGGAGTGGGCAGGGAGGATAGAGTGCCACACTTTTCTGTCCTGACACACAATACTCCCCTCCACTATACCTTCACTATACAATCCTACAGCTTTTGATCGATCTAGACCAAATTTTGCATTGTTATACTTTAGAACCCTGTGCAAAATTATTATAGATGCCGCTCAAAGAAAGACATTCTCCTCTGGCCATCCCACCCTCTCCCTGCGGATATAAATGTGTATAATATCGAATGCCATCTATTACAAATTTTGCTCTCTTGATTTCTAGGACCCTAAGAAAAATAGTCATCCCACTCCCCCGAACATCTCACCCTCTCTCTGCCTGGACCAAATTTTGCACCACAATAATAAAATTTTTAATACAAAGTAAATGAATCAACTAGAAAGATATGTAGAAAAAATCTATCGAACAAATATTTGGGTGCTACAGGGATTTGAACCTGGATCTTTTCTTATCCGGAGAAACACGTTAACAAATTTTGTTATAACAACCAATTACGTTATCGAGAAATTTTAAATTTATATTCTATAGTTTTTTATAATCGATACATCTATTCTATTTTTAGTATTTCATTCTATTATACTACAAAACTATGTTTTGAAATTGCAACTTCACAACAAAAATGTGTTAAATTTAAAAAAATTAACATTGTTGAAACGTTGATTTTTAAACGAAAACCTTTTTTTAAAAATTATAATATAACTGAATCCATGGTATATGAATATCTGAATCCCCGGCAATGCCGGCACGGGCCGCTAGTGTTGTACATCAGCAAGCGGAGAGCGCGTAGCCTGTACGATTATTCAATATCCTACGTCTAATAATGCTTAACGAAGAATATCACAAAGTTTAACTATTTATTAGAAACTATGTATAATATGTTTGGACTGTGCCTGTCTCACTAGAAAATTCTGTGTTGAGACGGGCATAGTTTACATGTCATTGTGCAATAAATTAGTTTACAAGCACCAGACCGATATTAACATTACCTCCCATATATACATCTTATATATTATACATAAGGTGTATGTATAAAAAGCAAATACAAAATGGACTCTCCATATATTATTTAAGGGAATTTGTGACAACAATTATTACAAGTTTGATCGATTTTTTTGGGTGAGCGTGTTGTGTTCCGGCTACTTGCCTTCTTATACTTCTTACTTCATACTATTACTTGTATTACTATTACTACCTACTAACTTATCAAAGTGGATGCAATTTATACAAGTTAAATTAATACCTACATATTATAATTGAATTCGTTTCTGTTTTTACTTTGAGCAACATGTCAGGCCAACGAACTCAGTAACTTGGAAGCCCACTTGAGATTCCAAGGGTTGGTGTTTAGGTTAATCAGCGGGTTCAGTGAACCCACAAAAACCATTGGGACTAAAATCTTCCCTTAAAACTAAAAATGTTTATATTAACCAAGAACAAAGGATTACTCATCACTGTGTTTTGGGTTAATTCGGCACTACGCTGGTGCGAGAAATATAATCAGCCCACCCATATTACGAATCCAAGTTTTTATTTTCAGTTTCATGTTATCGGGACAATTCAATTGAGTTAAACCTTTCAGCATCCTAGTCATCAGTTTAGGTGCAAAATATTTGTAGTTCCTTTGGCCATATGTTGTGTGTGCTCTCGGGGTTTGTAGGTTATCTTTATTTGTTCGTGTGGTAATTATATTTTGGATTTCTTTAAATGTCTGTCTGTGTTTATATACGTATTTTTGTTTTATATCAAAGATATCGAATTTATTAAAAATTTCATCAGTGTTCATTGTGATTGAGGATAACTTTTAAAATAGTTATCTGAGCTGCTATTATTGGATTAATTGCAGGCATAGTCGCTCCTCCCCAAGCAATTGTACCATGACTGATTGACAGATTGCGTAGTATGTCATTTTTAGAAGTTTTATGTTTAGGAAAGTGGAAAAGAAGTGGCAGGTAAACTAAAGGGCGGTGTGGAGGAGAGAATTATTAACCCTTGTCCAAAATCCAAAAGAAGGAAAGAACATTAAAGTTGTGAAGTCATTACATTACATTTGTCAATGGGGCGCGTTGAATATTTATTTTCCTTCGGTGTCAATGTCACAAGCAACTTTCATTTAAATGCCGGTGAAAACATCATATTGTTTCCACATTCCTATGTTATAAATATGAGTTGACACCGGACAACTCCTTTACACAAAGTCCTGCGTGGTTTCATGTGTAGCTAGCTAGTAGTGAGTTTAAATTCTCGGCGCTCCAGCCCGGAGGTGACTGGTGTCAGCTAAAGGGCGCACTTGTGTTCGCAAAGGTCAACTCTAGAGAACCCACGAAAACACCCGTGGGGCTAAATTGAAAGTTAACATTAAACATAAATAATATCGGTAATAAAGGTAAACGTAGCAATAATATAAGCGAAATGTGAATAAAACAAACAAAGATACTTAACGGCCAATCCTTTGTTCAACTGTGAGAAATTGTTTTAAATAAAATATATTCAATCATAAAGTTTAAATATGTACGTAAAAAACATTTACCATGAACTGATTTCTCAGACAGAACCGGAGCGGATCATACAGCGACTCGTGGAGACCCGTGGTGCCTCGGGGGAGTGGCTGGTGATAGAAAGAATCGGGGTGGTTGTGGCGGTGGGGAGGGGGGTGGGTGGAGGACGTCAAGCGACTCGGGTAGATAAAAAACAATCCTAAATAGTTCAGTTCAAATACGAAGTTGGCACGTGGCAGGTAACTCGACAAGGTAGAAAAGTTTCGGGAAAATAATCTAAAATTATTATAGACATCTCCGAATACAAATTTTGTTTGAGTAATGTACATTATTATTTAATGTAACCTATTTATGCGAGTACATACAATATAAATAAACACCTAATTAAAAATATGATTAAATAATGTTTGAAATATATACATATGCGATCAAAATATATTCTAAATACTAATTTAATGTATTAATTATAAATATATACATATAAAATCAATTTTGTCGAAAAATATTGTTTTTGCGCTACCGAGATTCGAAACTATGTTCTGAATAATTACAACTTCACAATAAGAATGTGTTCTCCTTAATAAAATATATTCTACTACTATCTACTGTTAATATACTCAGTAATTGTTGAGATAAGTTCACAAAACAAGTAACGCGATTTCAAATTGTAAAAAAAGCTTTTTTTAAAATCTAATACTATCCTTTTAGATTCTGTTTGAAAATAATTATTGCTGATTGGTAACAGTAGGTATACTAGTAATGTTTTAATTTAAATACATAAAAAATATTGTAATAGTATTGATGAACTATAAAATACCGTACCAGTATCAAAATATCAGCATCTTTTATGTATAGTAAATAAATAAACAAACTCTTTTTTCAATACAGCATTAACAATATTGATCTAAGTAGAGTCGCAGTTGTGCGGGATTTGGCTGAGCTCTTCAAAAAAAAATTGTCATTTATTCAACATTATAACGAAATTTGTAACAAGGCGATGAAATCCTTAGGATTTGAGTTAAGGACAGCCAAAAACTTTAACTGGCTCCGCTCTCTAACAACTTTATATACATCTATTGTAAGAAGTACGCTGGAATTTAACCTCCCTACTATGGCTCACATATAAAAATCGAAAGAGTGCAACATAAATTTCCAAGATTTAACAATTTTAAATTGCATATTCCGATAGAAAATATAAATTACAATTATTTAATGAGCATACTTCATTTGAAAAAATTTGCCTGGTGAAGATATGTGAGCGATATACGTAGTATATCTATATAAAATGATCAATAGCATGTTGGACTGCCCTGAGTTGATACAAATGGTTTCGTATAAAGTACCAACTCAAACGAGACAATATGAAGTGTTCTTTGTAGGTACTAGGTACACAAAGAAATAATTATGCTGTTAACTCGCCAATATCGCGGATGCATCGGCTCGGTAACAAGTTGAATTTCGTTGACATCTTTCGTTGCAGGAGCATACCCGAACTGAATAAATATTTATCCGTAAATTATACTTAGATTTTTTTTATGTTATATTGAAATGTTAATTAAAAATGTACTGTTATATTAAAAAAAATATTCTTATGTGAAAGACCACAAAGGCGTTGATGGAAATAAAATAAATAAAAAAAATATAGTAAAAGTATTTATATTACATTTATTCTTAGGGTCATCACGCGCGAAGTGGATCATACTGAAAAGCAGACTGAGTAAATGATGAAAACCGATAGCTATCAGAATATTACGCATCCAGTAATAATGAAAATGATAAAATGATTCCGATCTGATTAGTATTTATTGTCTATGAGAATTTATAATACATGTACACGCAACTGCGATATCCGCACTCCTCCGCGCTATCCATTTTCTAAATATAGGTTAGTAGCAAAAACTAGAGTTCAAATATACTAAAATATTTTACTAAAAATTTCAAAAGAATTTCAATGGCAGTAATTAAAATTCTGGACACGTAGTTGAGAGTTTCGCGATGAAAGATCCCCACGTGGTCGGAACCAACCGTGTACAAGTATAATCTTCATATTTTTGGTAGATATACTTTTTATACTTTATTACATTTTTTTTATAATTTCATTACTACATATAACTTATATATGCGAGTACATTTATAATATAAATAATAATTATATTTAAATAAAATATAAATGGGTACAATTATCGAAAAAATAATTTTTCGAAATATGCGGCAAACAATTTTCCAGGCGAACAATCATGGGGTAACAGTTGTATACGACGATAAATTGTGGCCGGGAGCAATTGTGGGCGAACAATTCTGAAATTCCCACCCAAATTATCATACTTCTCTTCTAAAAGATTACCATTATTGGCATTCCTCATTTCTCGTAAAGCATGGCCCAAATTCAGTAATTTTATTAAAACGATTATAATAAATACTATAACGTACGCTTGATCTGTTTGCATAGCAATGATACCAAATAAACTATATTAAATGAAAATGTGTAAAAATTAATGAGGGGGCCGTGACACATGCAGAGTTCTAACTCTGGAAATATCTCAACTGCTAAATAGCAGTTGAGATATTTTAAATAACCAAAATCAAAAGTTATAAAGCGACGTAGGCGGAGAAATTGGACTGAAATTGGAAACTGATATTGCGCATGTCTAATTGCGCAGAGTCAAATTTGTATATATGTATAGGCAGGGGCGTGCACTGCATACAAGCAAAAAAGCTGTGAATTACTAAAAATTCTGGAAAACAAATATAAATGAAATAATCCATATGTTATAATAACGCTAGTGTCCACCGTGTATCAGTAGAATCATTAGTTGCGTCGTTCTGGATGCTACCACGCGACGCCACTGGAGCGCTGTATTCCTCAACTGGGTTATTCTTCATTTACTGCTGCCACAATTGCTAGCCACTGTTTTAATCTATCGTTCTATTCAAGCCATACAACTGTCACTTACTGAATTGAAAATTCCACTCGGCAGAGTCAGAAATGGCTCAGCTGATCCATCTTGTACGGAGTTCTTACTTACGCTGTTTCTTAACAGAATGACATTTGAAAGGTTTTGAACTTGGCTTAGAGCTCAATGAAGCATCTATTTCTTAATTTACTAATTTACAATTTTTACTGCCTTACTAAACATGTTCTTTTCATGATTATTCTTTGCGTTCGAGGATAATGCATTTTTATTATGATGGATTAATTTTGCTTAAAGACGTCGGTTAAACGAAAGTTCATAAATCTACATGTACAATGTAGCATATATTATATTATAAAGTACTATTTAACATCATGGTAACAGCATAACCTAAGTCTATACCTACTGCATGCTTCTGCGCATAATTGCGCATTAATATCTCCTTACGCAGTTAAACCAAAGTGAAAACTGTAGGAGAAAGGGGCAACTTCAACAATGTGGTATTCTGAGTTCACACTTTTTTGTGAAGTCTAAACATGCACTTGCATTGTCAACAAGTTAATCTTGCATCGCACGTGTGAATGTGTACTTGTGCAGTTAGCAAAAAATGTATAAGCATAAAATTTAATAAAAAGATTAGATAGAACATTGTTTTTATGAAGCCGTGGTAAAAAAGTATCGAGTAAGGGATCGGATAATGATAGTAATAATAGTTTTCAAAACATTTATATAATATTATACATGCACGAATAATTTATCAGTATCATATTATTTATACGTCGAAGCCTTAGAATTTCTAAAGATATTGATATTGATGTTGATATTTCAGTTATTCTATAAACATCTCTGAAGGAATAAATGTGTAAAAAATAAAATAAAATTTTCTTCGATCTAGCGGTAGCACATTCACCTAGTGGTCAAGTGGTTAAGGATTCGAGCATTGTCCCAGGAGACCACCAAATTAGTTCAATTTTCATAGCATAAGTGTTTAGCTTAGTTTAAAAATAGTCAAAAATTTCACATGACGTGAATTCCGTGTACGTACTCTCTATTTTTTTTTAATAATTAAGAAATTAACTGTTTTTATAATGTAACCATTTATGTTACAAACATATTACTTTAAATAAACATTGTGTGGAATCGTACGCGTACAAAAATAAAATAACACGTGAATGTGAAAATATTAATAAAAATTCTACAGTCTGAACTTTTAACTGATGTTAAAAAATTTCAAATATTTAAACAAAAAAAAAACCAGTAAAAATACATTGAAAAATATCACAGATATTACGCCTCCAGTTTTTCAGCTCAGTAATGAAAAATGAAGAGCTGGATGAATATAAAATATATATATACGAATGCTGTGGAAAGAAATTCCTCAAAATTTTCCAGTACGAGCATTGGCAATGGCAAATTTAGCGCTAAACAAAATAAGCTATTGGTTTCTTTTTTCAAAAGCGAAGCTGGACATGCTGTTTTTGTCATGAAATAAAATGTTGAAGGTTGGAGAGAAAACTAGGATTTTAATGACTTATTTGACTGAAAAACATGCAACTTGCATATACGGTTTAGAAATACGATATAGTTTGTTTACCAATACACTGTAAGTGCGAGAGATCCACAGAAGAAGATGAGTATAATATCAATTTAAAAAATAATTTTAAATATGAATTAAATATATTAATTAGAAAGATATACATATAAAATCAATTTTATCGAAAAATATTGTTGTTGCGCCACCGGGATTCGAACCTAGATCTCTTTCCTAACCGGGGAAGGTGCATTATCCAACTATGCTACAGCGACAATATTTTTAGCGACAAATTTTCGAACCTATATGTTACATTTTTGATATTAATACATTTAATCGTTCCATTATTTGAAAGAGCCATCTACCTTATTTTTACAGAATCTCAAATACTTTTGAGTAAACTGATAGCAGACGCCAGAATTATCAATTCATTTTTATTAAATTTTGGACACATTGATACAACTTTATTATTAGGAGAACACATTCTTATTGTGAAGTTGTAACTATTCAGAACATAGGTCTGTGATATTTTAAATATGAATTAAATATATTAATTAGAAAGATATACATATAAAATCAATTTTATCGAAAAATATTGTTGTTGCGCCACCGGGATTCGAACCTGATTTTATATGTATATCTTTCTAATTAATATATTTAATTCATATTTAAAATATCACAGACCTATGTTCTGAATAATTACAACTTCACAATAAGAATGTGTTCTCCTAATAAAAAATAATTATCGAACGTTGTTCAGAAACTTGATTATTTTTAATTCATGGTTAATAACTTAGATCCTCTGAGGCGTCCGATATCATTTCGATAAAATTTTGCTAAAATGATAGAAACATTTGCAAAGTTCGAAAAACACATAGAGTTAAAATAATCGATCTAATTCACCTATGCCAGTTGAAGGGAACAATCATTATTTTGATCTACAAAAACACTGCCCATTCATTTAGCGGGATTACGTAAGATGTAGATTATAAACTGAGGTTGGATTGAGGATGTTCAAGGGTGGCTTGACCAAGCATTGAAATTAAATCTTTAAAAAACATATAATATAGTTCGCAATCAGAAACAATTAATAATAACTTTGTTTTATTTTATAAATCAATGTGAGTTATTTATATTCAACCGGTTTCAGAAAAACTTAATAAACTATTAATTATTAAAAATGAACCACAATGTGTTTGCTTCAAATCATAAAAATACAATAAAAAAATAACAAAGAAAATAAATATATATTAAAAACAAGAATCACATAAATATTAAAAAATAAATCAGACTACATTCCAGGTAAAATAAAGAAAATACCTTAGATTCAATACTATCCGAATAATCCAATTTGAAAATTAAAAGACCAAATTTTTTCAAAGAGGTGATGTTCGTGGTATATTTTAAGAATTTTACAAACTAACTACGAAAATTATAAGACCGACATTTATTTAGAGAGAACGAACGTACTGCATTTTCAAGAATGTCATCCACATCTGGGATGGAGCTCAGGAAAATGTTGTATTAATAATAATATAATAATTACATTTATTATTTTCTGGTATTTTTGATAGAATGTTACATTACATGATATAAAGTTTAGCGGCATCACTGTGACAATTTTGTCAGAAAAGTATTAATTAGATATCCCGTCTGCTATGCGCCCCAAACCATTTCGATTATTTCTGATAATATTATATTATTATTATAGCTTTAAGTCATACGTTAGCTTTACTTAGACAATTATATCCACAAACACATACGTGTTTATATAAAATCCTTAGTATGTACTCGCATGTACATGGTGTCAGATTCAGATCTCACAAATCTTTATAGACCAAAAATCTTAAATCAATTATAGTTCATATTTATTATCCCGGTGGCAACTAAATATTTTTTCAACTTTTTTGTATATCTTTCTGGGTGATTAATTTAATTTGCATTAAATTTTAATCTATTATCTTTTAGGTAATTTGCACACAATTATATTTTATATTGTGAATAAAACAGTTCTAAAATAACTATACAATCAGAGACAATAATAATAGATACCTACTATTACAATCTTAAACTTAGTATTACTATCAGCCATAAATCTCACATATATACAGTTGCCAATGTTTTTAACTCGATCAACTCAGATAAATTAGAAATTAAGGATTGCAAAGACTAAGCAAAACCAAAAATTGGTTAATTCAATTGAGCAGAGCTACAGTTGCTCTATTTGTGGATATAACGTATTGTGTGTCACCTACCCATAATATGTATTGCTTAAGTAATTAAATATTATTTTGATTGTTATTTATATGCTGCATCTTATCTTATTTGGTTTTACTATGAACTATGTACAAATAATATAATCTTGAGAACATGGCGACAATTCTCTTCGATACAGACATGGTTGTGGAGGTAAAAATTAAGCAGGTTCAGCAGATAAATATATTGTAACATAATAATAGATATAACTTTTTTTACACACATATAAAAAGTAGATAAATCTGGAATCAATACAACATTTTTAGGTCGCTACAATTTGTTGCTATTTGTGTTGCTGACAGTCTAGGCAGATGATATTGTAAAAATATTACATTTATATTTACAAAGAATTAATATTTGCATAACTTTGTATAAGAGGATGCTCACATTTCTAGGAATTGTTTGATACATAAATGAATTAATTTGAACGAACACAGGACATCATTTTCTCCAACTAAACTCATCCTACAGTTTTAACCAAGCTTTGATAATTTTTTTAGGAACCTCATGTATTACATATATATATATATATACATCGAACACTAAGAACTCTAAATATAGTTGGTCACTCGAATTTTTGAAATGTTTCTTGAGTGTAAGACATAAAATGAGATTTTTGGGCTTTATCGTCTAGACTCAATAGTTTCAGGAGTATACCATTCCACTATAAAGGTTTTACTTAAGTTTAAGCTACACATAGCATAATATTATTTTATGTAGACACGTATGCATAACAAGTTCTATAGCGTTTATATTATAAGACTACTACATATTATGTTTACTTATATTATATAATTTAATTTATTATCGCATTAGTGTTGATAAGGACAATCAATATCTTATCAACAACAAAAACAGAAAATATTTATGGATTAAAAATAGATTGAGTACATTAAACCTTAGATACACGTACCTTAATATTACAAAAAATTGCTCATAAATAATAGTAAACAATTTTTTTTAAATGTTATACGTTTGACATATAAGTTCGCACTATTCTGTAAACACCCGCCATGCATCACGTGTTTCGATAAGGTTGACCTTGGAAGCTATACACTTTACATTGCACGAATTATGTTTTAGATATTTTGTTCTTTCTTCTCAATTGTAACGTTTCGTTTTATTTACTATTTTAATGTGTTTTTATATGCATTACCATAACCTGGCTCTTTTATGCCAATGGCTTCACATTTATAATAAAAATTTACGAATTCCATCTTAACATTGTACTTTGAAATGTCTTTGTAGGACTATCTAACACGGTCTTTAAACGACCTGTTGATAATCAGTTCCATTTAAATAAAATAAAACTATTTAATCATAGTTTAGATCAATTAATTAGGTATTTAAGAAAAAAATAAAAGTGCTTTTTCTCGCCACGTGAAATAATTAAAAAAAATAAAAATGGAAAATATACACCATTTAAACAAAATGTGTATGTTAGTTTACATTTGATGATAGATATCATAAAAAATAGGGTAAAATCGAAAGAAATCTTTTTCTTTATCAATCTGAGATAGACGAACGTGACTATAATTATGTTATTTTTTATGTTTTGTATGTACTGCCAGAGCATAAGGCTAAACAAAGTCTGTCTTACGTGCCTGTAAATTAGTTCACCGTTCAAAACACAAACACAGAAAATAGTAAGAATGTTGATTTACGAAGAAAATACGAACATTTTTATTCCCAGTATTTAATTAACATCCATTCAGAAGATACTACATCCTAGTTATCTTCTGTAAATCCTCCCCTCGCGGCTGAGAACGGTTGGCAGAAGCGGCCGCCGGGGAAAACCGAAACTGAATTAAAAAAGCGGTCAAAGGAACTGAGTTGTAAATACGTTCATTAGACAGCCACTGTGAGTAATAAGGAATAACGGAAGGTAAGGGATGCGTCTCGGAAGAAAAGAAGGACAAATCTCCGGAAAGAAAATTGCGGGAAATGGTTAATGAAGGGCGGGAAAACAAACGGTTATAAAGAGCGATGGGCGTGACGTGTCACTCGTACCGCCATTATTAGAATTTATTGCTCCGCAAGGCCTGCAACCCACACCCCACACTGTCTGGAAAAACGTTCCTGAATTCAGTTCCATGTTATCTATTCAAAACTAAATCTTATAAATACAATCCTAAAGTGTCTGTTCATTACAAATCGAAAATTAAGCGGGAAATTCATACATTTCATTGCAGAAATGTTTCAAATTGGTTTATACGACGATTCTGTTCTGAAGTTACATTTTTTCCAAAATAATAAACACAAATGTACATTTATATTGTCAAAAATTAAACAGAAATTAATCAATATTGCCTATAAGTTTGGATCACAGTGTGCGTATAAAATATCTTTTGTGCAATTTTAAGGAGCAACGTTATTATTAGTGCGCTGGGAGAGAAAATCAGATAAACATTACAATACTAGTATAACGCTACTGGTAGGGCCTGGGTTGACACATTACTAATAAAGATGTCATTAGTAATGCGATCAGATGAACAAATAAGTCACATTCTCCGCAATGAAAAATATGATATTTTACAAGGTAGAAAGAGTTAGAAAGAGATCATCTTGGCTGTGAAAGCTCAGAAAGTGGTTCAATGCCCAAATGTTTATATTTTTATAAAGGATAAATCAACATACTGCAACATGGTTGCCAAACTTCTATAGAAGTCGGCACATAAAGAAGTCTTATTAAAAATTGTGTAAGCACTATATTTTTTTGTGTGCGCTATGATGCCAAATCATGTACGACGCGCACTTCAGCACATATTAAAGACAACATTGACTAGAACAGTGATATTTCAGATACAAATATTTTGTAGGTAGGTAATTATTATTTAATATCTTATTTTTTGGAAATATCCTGCATATAATGATCGTTTTACAAAGATAATTTATATTAAAATTTCTATACGTTAGTTATCAAAAAGTGTTTATGGTGTTTAATTAATTTACAAAAAGAATCAATTCAGAAAAAGCGATATTTAAACGACATCTTAGTATAAGATTTATTTAAACACTAGTATATATAATAAAGAAGGCCAAACTGTCTGTATTATAGTCGCGTTTATTATAAATATACTTAACTTTAGCATAATTGTTTATCTAAACGAACATCACTTAGAAAGATAAAATAATAAATCTATATTTAAAAAAAATATAGTTGACGCCGGGATTCGAATCCAGAACTGTGCTTTATTGTGTGAATTTTATTTTGATGGTGCTTTAACCAATTTTTTTATTATTTAGCAAATCAAATCAAATTACAAAGTTAATACAAAATATAATAGTTCAAAAATTATATAAATCACTTAGAAAGATACAAAAATAAATCTATGATAAGATATTTCAAAACACATCTCTCAATATGATTAATACACTGCAACAAAATTAGCAAAAAACGCATATTATTATACTTGAAGCTACGCTTATATTACTGCTAGACCCAGCGGGTGTCTATTATGGCCGCTTCGCCACGCGATCATGATCTCAATAGAATCTATATTTCAATAATAGAGCTTTCCCCAAAACAAACCACACGTAAATAAAATATCGATGTAATTAAAATTATTCTATCTTTGTAAGTAAGCTGTCAAAACGAACAAAAATAACATATAAGAATCGTGCGTGGACAATTTCTATGGGAATTAAGATTTCTCCATTACCATAGACAGAAAAAAAGATGACAGATGTCAATATACGATTTCATTAAAATAAGTAATAAAGACAATATACACTTCATTTCAAATTGAATATATATTTACGTACTGTTATTGAATATATAAAAGAGAAAACTTTAAGTAATCTTAACTCTAGATTAAGAAAAGGTTAAAAACACGTTCGTTTTTACAAACCTGGCCGTTTAAGTAAGCATCATACAGTCATAACGACACTACTGAAGCTACATCCAGAAAGTCAAATATGTAGATGGGGAAAGCGTAATATTATTTTGGAAAATATTACCATCAAACGCATTATTTTTGCTTCTTGTTCTAACTTTTGTGAACATCGAACTCGACAGATGTAATGCGAAATAACACATTCCTTTAACATCTCCCGTCTCTAAAACAGTAGAGGATTTTTGCGATACACTCGGCGTTAACGTTTTGTCGCGATTCTGCGTCTTAATTCTGAAGCCGCCTTTGCACAAGAGCAATATTTTACCGCAAATTGATATTTGAACGAAAGATTATCACAAGCAGAATCAATTTTATTTCCCAAACGAGGAACAATAAATCTTCATAGATTTTCATTTTTCGAGAGTGGTTCAGGGCGTACCGAGTTACCGGGGGGTGGGGGGCGGGCAACTTTCAGGACGACCATTTATATTCAGCCTCGCGGCACATTACACACACCGGTACGAGGTATCAGTGAAAGGGAAACTTTTTATAAATAAAGTAAATACTGTCACAATTTAATATGTTATTGAAATAAATTTTTTTACAAAATGCCCTTGACAAGACTAGTTTGTAAAATTTTTAATTCGTAAAATAGTTGTAGTGAAAAAATAATAATGTATAAATGTTTGTAAAGAAATAATATAAGCAAAATATATTTTTTACATTTATCGAAATTATGATTAAATGTAAAATAATTATATTATTTTTTCTTTATTCTAAGCATCGTGTTTCGACGTACATACGTTGGGTACTTTCCTCCGTTCTTAAACAAGAAAATTATCTGATCTCATACCTCAGAGGATGCAATGCAACATTGTCTCTTATCTAAAACTTGTCAGTTTGTTTGAATATGTTGATTACCATATTTAGCTCTACAAACTTTGCTTACAATATAATATATGAAGTAAAACTTGAAAGTGTTATTTAACAAAAAATATTTATATAATATTACTCTGAAAACGCTGCGTCCGCGTATTATGTATACATAACTATACCAGCCGGCTTAGTGTCAGGATTTCCCTTTAAGAGCGCAAGTTCGAATCCCCGACTGGGCATTGTATTACAACTTCTTATTATTTTCATTCTGAGTATTGACAAAGACACAAACCATTTTATTTGTGGCTACCGGCGTGACCCCGAATACCTATAATCTGTCGCCAGGCGGGATCGCAGTTGTGCTATTTCGTCGTCGAATCGGTAGATCATCACGTATTTAAATGATTTGCAGGATGGCGGCCACCATTATTCGCGAAGCGACCACTACCTAGCCAAAGTAATTTAAAAAGCATACGTATATTCCCTACAATAACCTCTCTACAATCTGCAAATGACTACGTTGAATGCATACAATGTCATAAACATAAAAAAAAAAAATATTTTAAATGATCTAACTTCGATATAAACAGTTTCCACGTTAGTACTCTTGCTTTTCTTTTTATACAGGAAAATATGTTCAAAGGAATATTTCATTTTGTATAGGTATGTACATAAAATTTTTCTTTGTGTAAAGGTTTTATACTTTTACAACAAAGATGCGACGCATAAATACAATTTACATCGTGTTTTAATTTAACTTGAATTAATTATTTATAATTATTATTTGAATTATTTATTTATTTTTAAATAATCGTTTATTTGCGTTTTAAGTATTTAAAGATTTCAAATACAAATAGTATCGGTAATTTTACGAAATAAATTCATTATTTCTATATTCCTTTGTGCTTTCTCGTTTCGGGAACATGAAACAAGTAGAAACAAGAACGCTATTTGTCACAATGCGTACACTTATGTATGTAGAAACGGGCTCCTAGCATGGTAATATCGACGAAATATGTCCGTAAAATTATCATATATAATAAATAAATTTGTTATATATTATAACTCCCCAGGATCAATTGTCAAGAAGATCCAGTTCATTAATGCATTTTGATTCATTACTAATAAATAAATAATCTAGTTCCATCAAGATGTTTATCGGCACGGGCAGGCAGAGAGGTTAGACACACTCTTTTGGTCTAACATACCACTCTTGCCTAGTACACTATTATACATCTTCTAATAAATGCTCCTCAAATGCTGAAGCTTCATCTGGTCTATCTGATCGCACCAGGTCTTTACGAACATCATCTGTTTCTGTTGTCTTCAGCACTCAACTTGTATATTTTCTATACCATCCCTTTCTTCAATCATAAAAATAAAAAGTATCATCGAATCAACATTGGTAATAAAAGATAATATATTATCAAGAACAAAACAATAAGCTTGGAATAATTAAATTGATCTGAAAAATCATGAAGGAAATTTCGTAAAATAATTTCATAATTTAATCAAGTCTTTCTTTTGTAACCTCTCTCTTTAGCAACATTTAAATAAAAAGTAAAGAACTTTAAAATTGTTTTGCTAACTATTAAACTAATAGTTTAATAATTGAAACTGAATATTAATTGAAACACTATAAAAAATCTCGAAATTCAAACTAGAAAAGTATGTAAAGGAAGGCTCTTAAGAAAAATTATATACGAAATAGGTATTAAAAAAACAAATTTAGCTTAACTTTTCCATCGCATGTAGGTAGAAGATAGAACACCATACCACTTTTCTGTCCTGACTTGCACGATTCTCGATTATTGAAGCTTCGAAGAGGATTGCTCTCAAAAGACAGTGATTTACCTAATCGCTCTAGGTATATTTCCTTTCTTAATTTTATCGACTATGCTACAAACATATATCTATTGAAAATTAGAGACATTCGAGTTTTATAAGTAACGTTATATATTAAATTTCATCAAAACATTATTATTGGGTAAAATTCCAAACGATGCAAAAAATTTTTTTAGACAATATATTTGCGTCCATCGAATACACACGTGTTACATAATTTCGATTATTTTAAATATTTTAAAAACTAACTGAGTGCTTGTGCTATCGACTGCTGTAATCGGGAATGAACCTTCGATAAAATCTTCTGGAACTGGTTCCACGACAAAAGCTCCGCGAACTTTTGACCCAACGACAATACATCCATGATAAAAGATCCGGCTGACTAAAGCATCAGCCAACCATTGATCGTGCAACATCAGATCCAATGACATAACGGCCACAAACAAAATTTTAAAATGTTTTTTTTAAGAAAGAACTGTCCAGGAACCGATGAATCGAGGGGTGACTGAAATATGCATATAACCTTTCGCATATTGCTAAAAATAAGTAACCGATCAAAACAAATCCGATGCGAAATACAAAGTTTATAGTGAGAAAGTGGAGTTCTTTAAATTAATAGGCAATTACGGTATGCGACATGATCAATAGACGCTATGAATGATCTTCTAAATGAATGAAATTCTATTTATTTTCTATCTGAATCCACGTCCGCGTACTAGGGACCCAGGCTGCGGTGTTTCGGTGTGCGAATCTGTTCCTCAGTCATGTCCGTCCAGGATATAATCCAATAAACCGGGAGACGGGGTCAATGGCCCGCTCCAGACGGCGCACCCGCCTCTGCAGGGTAGCTCCAACTTGGGGCCCGGTGCTCCACAAACACGTTTTCCAAATTCGTCAGATCTGCGCCTCACCCCCGCGCGCCCGGTGCAAGATTTACCCTTCAAATGTTCAAATTACCAAATATTCAAAATTACCATTCTATTCTGAAGATTTTTTGAAGCAAAATTTATTTGCCGGCATAAAGTTCTCACACGATTAAAACTCGTTCACGTAGACAAAAATGATCTGATGCTAGCTTTGTTCTTGACTAGGAATGTGGCAGGGGCTTGAACCGAGAGTTCTAGTCTCATGCTAAGAATACATATCTTATGTTCTAGGGAATCGATCTAGATAAATCAAATGCCGTTCTTTTCGTATGTCGAACTAGACTATAACGCTAAAATGATTTAATAATCAAATTACAAAATGAGAAAACACAAAAAAAATTAACACGCAAACCCAACAAATATATATATTTTTTAAATATTTTTTATAGTGGTATAGTGTAAAATATAGAGATATGTCTTAACTTCAGTTCTGTTACCTCTCACTAAAATTAGAATAATATTAATAATTATTTATTTATTTGATTCTTATTACAGAGTGTTATATTACAATCGGAAAAACATTTGAGCAAAGTAAGACATATATTTAGGTACCCTGCCTGTTACACTAGTAGCACACTGTATTATAGCAGACAGTGTTCTTCCGGTATAGTAGGAAACAAAGTGCAATGATCAATGTACAAAATTATATATATATAAAGATGTCATTAGATTAGGTAAATATTAGTAAAACTTAACGTAAATGCATTGTTCAATGTATAAGATATAATATATGGTATATGTAAAGAGTAAAGCAAGATGCAATTAAATAACATATAATTAAAATGTAAAACTTAAAGTAAGTCCAATCTTCAATGTATAAAAATAATAATAATAATTTAAAATATATATACAAAGAGTAGAACAAGATAGAATTAGATAGCATATAAAAAAAGACACATAAAGAGTAAAACAAGATGCAATTAGGTAATTCAATATACCATTGTAGCAGTTTTAATCTTAAGTTTGGATCTTTAAAAGTTCTTGGGGGGTACATACAGAGAATAGAATCTACATACGCGAAGAAAAAAAATTCTTGACTAAATTTCCATATTATAGTCATCATAAAAAAAACACATTGTAGGTTTGTAAAAAATAAAAATAACGAACTTGTATTAAATATATGTTTCTATCGTATGTATCTCTCGATAGCTATAAAAATAAGGAGAAATAAAAAATACGGTATTTCACAGAAAACCTTCCCAGTAAAGGAGTAAACGCTCTGAAACAAATCGGCGTCATAAATAAAACCATGTGGATAAAAATTGAACGAAATAGATATTCTCAACAAAAAATTACATGCATTCTTCATTTTATAAATCTACGTGAAACTGTCTTAATTTGGTCAATTTGAATATATTTTTTTTATCACAAAGAAAATTTTACAAAAGCGATGTTTTCGAAAAGAAATAATATAAAAAAGATAATATTATATTCCCTTGGCCGGTACTGGCGCCCGCTACTGTGCACCATCATGTTATTAATAACTCAACATATTATATTCATTTTAAGTAGAAAACTGTTTCTTTTTCATTAGCAGGTCAATTTTTCACTTTAAAAAAATATTTAGTTGATTATAATATTACGGGACAAATAACCGCTTTAAATATGTATGCTATTTTCTTTAGTTCCATACAATACATAATAAACTTCGCTGTTATTTTCATAAAAAGTTTAATTTGCTTATATCTTCAATGCTCCGTGAGCGGTAAGACAATATATTTGTTATCAAGAGGTGGGAGTTCAATCCCTGACCCAGGATACGGTGTCCAAAGCTATTCCGTATACACGTCTATTTAAAAATTTAAAACTCTTATTTCTAATCTGAAATGATATATAAATAATCTGAATGAAAATTTGCAAACAATACACAAGTAAGCGTGTATGTAAAAATCAAACTATTTATTTTTTAACAATTTTCTATCAATGTATAAATAATGTACATTATATACTAGAATAGTCTAATCCGAGATTGCACAGGGCTCGAGATAACAACTGAGCGAAGTATCAGAGGAAGCCATTGTCAGCCCTGTAAGAAGCAACTAAGTCGATGGATGCTGAAAAGCTTTTCAGTAAACAGTATGGTTAGTACCACAATGAAAACGACTGAAAAAAGATGTAAAAACATAATCCAGTAGTTGAGTACTATGCTATGAGTATGCTTGTAGAAATCCTTTATTATTATACTGCAAAAATTTGATAAAACAAGCAATTTATATAATCTAACATTTATTTATAATAATAATATTGGATAATTTGTATAGCGCCAATTTCGTAAAAACTTTCACCTCAAGGACGCATTACACATGAACTGTTTATAGTCCTACATTATCTTTGTTTTTAAAATTAAAAATTGTTATTTTAACTTTTGGAATTGATTTTTTGCAAAGGTGCGTTTTTGTTCTCTTTTTAAATAATGTCTCTGATACACTGTTTCTTATGACGGAGAGCAGAGTTACAACTGAACTATTCTATAAAATCTAAACGACAACCATTACGGGGTGTAGGCGGAGTCTTAGTAAGAATGGAGAGGTGATTGGCAGGGGGGCATTAAAATAGGGAATATATTAAATAGCGGGCTGTTTGTAAGATTTAATTGGTTGTTAATTATATTGGACTTAGTGTTAAGTGATTTTATGATTTCTAGTTTTTCTAAATTATTCAATCTAAAACCTTTATTATTAATGTGTAAAATTTTAATGTCGTTTTCTTTTACGAAATTGTGGCCAGTCTCTGGGTGGTTGGAAAATTCTGAGAAGTTAAATATAAATACTATTTTAAATTACGTCTAACTACAAAGTTAACGCTACAAACATCAACAATAATTAAAAAAAAATATTTTAACAATAGAATTATTTTAATAATAGAAAGGGTGTATATACAGGGTGTAACAGACCTAGTCCACAATATTTTCTAGGAAAATGTTGCACTGTTATGGAAAATATTCTTGTTTGAAATTTTTTCAAAATCATGTTAATGTCTACGTACTTCGAAATAAATATTTGCGAAATTGTTCCATTATTAATGTACATCTTTGCTTCACGCCCTAAATCATCAATTAAAAAATAGTCTAGGCGCTCGAAATTCGATGACCTTTATTTTTTTTGTATTCAAAATATATAATTAGAAATTAATAAAATATTTCAATTAATTGAAATAATCGCAAATAATTGTAATTGTGGTCTTGTGGTTACGATACTCGCCTAGTGACCTGGCGGTCTGGGGTTCGAGCCTCGTTCCAGGAGACCATCAAGTTAGTTCTACTTTCATAGCACAAGCGTTCAGTTTAGTTTGAAAATACAGGTGGGCCATAAGTTTTTGTACTTTTTACAACGCTTCTGCACTAGAAGGCTTGGTCCTTGGAAATTTAGTCGCAATGGATCGGTTAATATCCAATAATAATAAGAAGAAGCATTAAGTAAGAATATTGATGTGACACGTATTCCGCGAACGCATCTCAAAAAAAAGATACCAAAGTATTTAAACTTATTATATATAGTATAGGTATTTCTAAACGCCGGTCTTTCTACAGATCTGAATATTTATGGTTAAAATTGACAAAGACAATTGCTATACGATCATTGTGCCGCCACACTCGCCGTGTGAAATTTGAGATCAAGCATCGCTCGTGCTCATCTAATATACAGAATACTGATAAGGTTAAGCGAATGATCGTAAGAAAACCGCTGACTGACGAAAATCAATAATTTTATTGATCGTCAACGATAATAAAATTGTCAGTGACACTCGGTAGCTTTCGCGAGCCACTCACGTCCCCGCGTTGTCTGTTGACGGGAAATGCTTTAAAGCTCCGCACTTGAATAAAATTCTCCTCGGGCGTTATATTTCCCCTCATATAACGGGATCTTTATGGGTTTTCCAAGTGCCGAGCCCTTCAACTCGCGAGATCCAATCGATAAGATGCTGTTTTGGTGGCGAAGGGCCTTTTCGCCGGGTGAAAACAAAAACAGTGGCAAATCATTCACTCGTCTTAGAAAAGTCAAAAAGTAAGATAACTACCATGCACTCAATTTAATTTAAACTAGAAAATATTAATTATTTTTATAGGCACCATAATATTGCATAAGTAACTAATCGATAACCTTTAAAGGGAATTCAAAATAATATAATAATTTTTACGTACAATATTTCTAAAAAAATTCAAGTTATTAAAGAATAAGCTCCCTTAAAATAAATATTTACCAAATCTTTGAAAAGATTTAACAAAATTTAAAAATCGCTTGGATTTTCTGAAACTTTGCAGAATTTGGAATATCGTGTAACTTTATATGATAAAAATAAAAACAAATACGAAACAACTTAAAGAGACGTAGTAATTATAATGAACACGAAAAATCTTCTACCCAAAACAAATACAGAAGTCGTTTTCGTAAAACAAATACAACTTCTGAACAGAGATGCTATTAAAATTGTAAAATTATGTATTAAGAAAATGAAATAAAACAGAATTACAATTTATTTAGAAAAAGAAAAAAATTTAATTTAAAAAAAATGAATATATTTTTAACCACTCATTTAATATATAACATAATATGAAAAATACTAGCAGATAAGCAATCGGCGATGCTAGGCCTTGCGGGCGGCTATTGTAGCCACTTCTCGGCCGATAATGGCCGCTACGCGGACATTAGTAATCGCTGCGCGGTCAGGATCTATATTTTAATGATAGAGCTTTTCTAATAACAAAGCACACGTAAATTAAATGTCGATGTAATTAAAATTATTCCACCTTTGTAAGTTAGCTGTCATAACGAACAAAAATGACATCTAGATTACATATAAGAATCGCGGATAGATAACACAAAAATGCTATTTTTTCATTAATTATGTGCATTTAAGACGTAATCCGATGAACGTTTTTCTCAGCAGATTTTGACAAATGTTAGGTCGCAAACATAACCAAAAATCGTAGTTTTGACATAGCGACTAAAAAAGTGCTTCATTCTATGGTAAATAAGATTTCTCCCTTACCATAGACAGCGTAGATAAGAAAATATGACAGATGTCAATATACTTGCCAGTCATTTCGTTCGATTTCGCTGAAATAGTTTTGTACACTTTATTTCAAATTAAATATATAAAAGAAAAAACATTTAAGTAATCTTAATCTAGAGATATTAAAAAAATATTTTTTTACTGGCAAATAACATTACATCCAAGACCTCCAATAAATCATAGATACTAGATACTCATTTATGTAGAAAAAATCTATAAATATAGAAGTCAAATAAATCAATTGTGTACATCCGATGAGTGTTACTTCTCAACATCATAAAGGATAAAAGTAAAATGGTTAATTCTGTAAAATAAATCTACGCGGAAGAAGAGAACCCTTAAAGCGGATGTATCAGCCACGGCAAATTGTTCCGCCCACTCCAAAATAGATTTCAACCAGGCGTGGATGTGAACATCGTCAGGAGTCAGGAAGCAAGGCGAGTCAATATAGATTTTTATTCGTTTTATTGCAAAAGCAAAATCAACACAAAAGCTTTCACGCAACATCTTTCACCGATCCTAGAGAATGTAGTTTTGTGGCTATTTACAGAATAAAGCAAAGATACCGCTAAACTTATCAAATGAGGGTCGTTCTACTTGCACGATCGTTTCTTACTAGTTAACTCAAAAGGAACTTTCCTGACACTCTTTGCTATCCTACTATATTATAATTAATTAACTAAATTCTACTATATATATATATATGCATGCAAAACATATATTATATGAATAAGGAGCGATTCTAGTTTTGACAATATTCCTTTGAAAATTAACCCTAGTGTAAATAATAACTAATCCATTAACATTGTTTTTAACACATCAGTTAATTATATTCACAAACCGTTTTCGGAAAATAGCTTTTCCTTCGTTAGAGTGATAAAAAAACTTTATTTGTAACTTTGTTTTATTAACCACTTAATGAATTAAATGCATCTACCGCTTTCGAAAAATATCATTTTCTTCTTCAGGATGTCATTCACTAATATTAATGTTTCTTTAACAGAAACTATTTTAAAATTTTATAAAGTATGCAAAACTAACCAAAATATTATGAACAACCAACTAAATTTAAACACAAGTCCAGTTCTAATTTTTTTTCCTAAAAATTATTCAAATCATTTTGTATCATCAAGTAACAATTTAAGTTAGGCACTAAATTTATTTTTTAAATAATTATTGTGTATAAAAATAAATTGTGTTAAAGAAACAATATAACATGTTTTTGATTAGTTAATGACATCCTGAAGAAGAAAATTATATTTTTCGAAACCGGTAGATGGATTTAATTCATTGTGTGGTTAATAAAACAATGTTAACAATATAAAATAATGGATTTTAACTAAAGACAAAATTGATTTTGCTAATCTTAAAAATATGATTAAAAAAACTGACTAAAACCACATATAAATATTAAATATACTACATATATAATGAATGCAATATATATGTGAAAGTAATATGTGTATTAGACGTTTATTATAATAAGACTATTATATTAACGTCAATGCTATTTTCAGAAATAATGTAAGTTTTAAATTTAATACACCAACCGGTTTCGGAAAATACCATTTCCTTCATCAGGATGTCAAATAAACTAACTAAAACCGTATGTCAAATTGTTATAAAGTTTTTATAAACAATTAATTTGTTTAATTTAAAATATAAAACTAGTGTATACCTATACTTAACTGAAAATGTTACGATGGTGAAAGAAGTGGAAACTGACTTAATGATTCACATTTGTTTATATGTAAAACGGACAATCGCAATTGTTTATCCAAAATATCATCATTTTCTAATAAATGATTGAAAACGAAATCCAACCTGAGCAAGGTAAATGTAATTATTAGTCAATCAGCAACAGCGACCAACCCAGGCATCCCTGTTCAGCGCTGATTGCTGACCTTCAGGAAACAGGCAAATTAGAATCGCCCGTCAGGAGGAAGCGAGCACTTTACTCGAAAATAAATTGCAGAGAGCAGAGAGAGGACAACACGTGAGAAATGTACACACAACTGGAAGCAAGGTAACATTATTCACGGGGAAAGGGTGACGAAAACAAAATTTTGCGCCATCCTTTGTTTAGCGGGCCGAAAACTCTCCAACGCTGGTGACAAAGTACGGAAAAGTTTGCAAAAGAAACTGTGCCTTAATCTAATTGATATCTTTACTATATTCGAGTTTAAAATTGGAAGGAAAATATTTCAGTTAAGATAAGTAAATTTCTCGGAAAAAACTGAACGATTCGATTTTAAATCAACGACGTTAAGATCGAGTAAAACATGATTATTTTATATGTTAAAGAAAGTAAAGCAACGCATAAAAAATTAAAGGGCAAATTGGTTAGACAAAACTATTTTTACAAAAACAAACGCCAATGTAAATTGGATTGATCTACATAATATTACGTACGGTCCTGTGAGCCATTTTACCTTTATTTATTTAACTTTCATTAAAATATTTTTCAAGTCAATAAGAATAAATTCAATGTGGAATATATGAATATGAAACAATCGTCTATATGACGTGTAACATACAGCGCGAAAAATCAATAACATTTTATATTGGTATTAGTAAAGGAGCATTTGAGATGTTTGAACAATAGTGGGTTTTCAGAATTTCCTAATCATTTGATAGAAAATAGTCATGGTTTTGATAAAAAATTGGGATTGTCAATTTTGCATGTAAACGGTGTTGGTCATAAATGAAATATTTTTGAATCGTTGGAGATAAACAAAGCGTGTAAAACTAATCAAAAAATTATAAACTACCAACTAAATTTAACTACATGTCCCATTCTAAAATTTTTTCCTAAAAAATATTTTAAAAATTTTGTATCAAGTAACAATTTGAGTTAGGTGGTAAATTTATTTTTTATATATATTTTAAAAATAGATTCTGTTAAAGAAATAATAACACATGTTTTTGATTAGTGTTGACATCCTGAAGAAAATGATATTTTTCGAAAGCGGTAAATGTATTTAAACTCAACAAATGGTTAATAAAACAATGTTAACAAATAACAATAATGAATTTTAACCACAAAGTTAATTTCGCCAATTTTAAAAGAATAACATTTCGTTAATAACTTCGAAGCGGAAAGAAACTGTAAGCATTTTCGTCGTTCGGCAATTCAAATATTTGTTTATTGTGGCTGCTCAAAAGCAAAGCTATCTCTGATAAAAAAAAAAGAATAATGACATTTACTCAAATGATAAATAATAAATGAGCTATGTTAATTTTATTAAACGAACTGTTATGTTATTCACTTTACTAAAAAAAATATCGATATTAAAATAACACATGATCGCATATTGATGCCTGGTGCTGCGTTGTCGTGCCATATATAAAAAGTATCTTCATGCTTGGTAAATCTTACGGCACGGTCGAAACAATATATGAAAAGCTTTGGCTATTACCATAATGCCAACGGGCCCCTCTTCTAAAGATTTTTGTTAAAAAAAAAAACAAGTAGCAAGAATTACAGATTAAGTAATGGTAACTGAAAGTGTTATTCAACAACAACAACCGTTATCATATATATTTTAAAAAAAAACGATTAGTTACCTAGCCAAGTATATATTATATATTTATTCATATATACACCGACAATACATATAGGTATATCTAAAAATGAAAAATCTTTATAAAAACTACTTTCTTATATTACCAATATTTGAATATGTCCAAGAACACACAATTACTGGATTTTTACGTACAAAGATAATGTTATTAAATTAATATCAAATATCTCAGAGAGATGAAGCTATTTTTATTATATTTAATGAAAAATATATAGAAGTATAGGGTAATCACAGGGCTTACGACCTGTCTTCGGCTGGCTTAAATGATCACCTTATACATATATATATATATATATATATATATATATATAATATATATATATGTATAAGGTAATTAAAAATCAGATTTTCATTGAGTTGACATATATGCTGTTTCAAGAAAAAATTAATTATCAAATTTGGTGTATAGATGGTACTCAAAGCGACATTCACGTACTAACATATAACGTTATACATATATATATATAACGTTCACCAATTCTCACCTCTCAATCTCCATTTTTGAAAGTTGTATATATGTCAGTACGTGGACTCGCTTCGAGTACCATCTATACACCAAATTTGATAATTAATTTTTCCTCGAAACAGCATATATGTCAAGAAAAATCTGATTTTTAATTACCCCATATTTCTATATATTTTCCATTAAATATAATAAAAATAGCTTGGTCTTTATGAAGTATCTGATATTTATTTAATAACAGTGTCTTTGTAAGTAAAAATCCAGTAATTGTGTTCTTGGACATATTCAAATATTGCTGAATATCACTGAGAATCACTTTATATAAATATAACGTTCACCATTCTCACCCCATCAATCTCCACCTCTATCAATGTTTTGAAAGTTGTATATATATATATATATGTAATTACCCCACACTTCTATATATTTTCCATTAAATATAATAAAAATAGCTTTGTCTCTATGAGATATCTGATATTAATTTAATTTATTATAAATGAACGGTATAGTTATGTACTGAAGCAGAATAGATAAAAATAAAAGTACATAATATAAAGTTGATGAAAAATAATCAATGTCGGTCCATTTAGATTAACTAATTAGAATACTGGTGTATACAAATTTATAATTACCACAGAAATAATTTTAACTCTTATGTAATATTATTAAGTAACTTTGGTTAAACTACTTATCAACGAATCGAGATTTAAGTTAAAATCCCCCAGCGAAGCAAAGTTTGGGCGGTGTAAACACATACCTGAAACAAAAAGAAATAAATTCCAATTAGCGCCATTGTTCAAAACTTCAAATTTACTATCGAAGGCATAATTTGAGGTTTTCCTGTGGTGAGATACCTTTAAATAAGCTCGACTTGTAATTGAATATGCGTGAGGATTTAGTTATAATAATTAATGGGTAAAATCAACTAATTTTGCAGAGGTGAAATGATTTGCATTTTATTAGAAATTACACACAATTTACAATGAATTAGGTGAACCCAAAGCTAATGCTGCTTGGCCTACATGATCAAGAAAATATAATAAGAACACAAGATTTTGGTGAAACAGACCATAGTTGTACAGGGGTGAATATTATTTTCCAGGCCGATGTTGTTTTTGAATAATTAAAAAATGAAAGACAATTTATTATTTTTATTTATTAACTTTGTTTTGTTAACCACTTATTGAATTAAAATACATCTACCGGTTTCGAAAAATATCATTTTCTTCTTCAGGATGTCAAGAATAAATCAAAAACATATGTTATTGTTTCTTTAACGAAATTTATTTTTAAAAAAACAATAATTATTTAAAAAATAAATTTAGTACCTAACACAAATTGTTACTTGATAATATAAAATTATTAGAATAATTTTTAGGAAAAAAATTTAGAATGGGACTTGTGGTTAAATTTGATTGGTTGTTTATAATTTTTTGATTAGTTTTACACACTATATTTATCTCCAACGATTCCAAATTATTTCATTTATAACCAACACCGTTTACATGCAAAATTAACAATCCCAATTTTCTATCAAAACCATGACCATTTTCCATCAAATGATTAGAAATTCTGAAAACCCGCTATTGTTCTAACATCTCAAATGCACCTTTACTCTAATATATATTTTTTTTAAATGTATTGTGTTGCATTTTATATTGGTAAAACCCGCAAAAAAGCTGTGCATTACTAAAAATTCTGGGAAACAAATATAAATTAAATAATTGGATTAACATAAACGGAAACATTATTTTACAATTAGCGCTATCTGTGTACCAATAGACACTTTAATTATTTAGTTCTAAAAACTACCACGACAACTCACCGCTGTACCCATGGCGCTCTTGTGTATTCGCCGCATCGAGCTATTCACATTACTCTGTTCTGTCTTTAAGCTAGTGAATTACTCAAGCCATATATATAAAGGCTATTAACAAAATTGAAAATTTCTTTTGGTTGATCCGTTTTGTATGGAGTCGTTATCTATGCTTTTTTTAAGAGAATAACATTAGAAAGGCTTACAACTGCGTGCAAATCATTGAAGTGTCTGCTTCATCTTTAATTAATTCGCGAATTTTACTATCTTACTGTTTTAACGTGTTGATTTCATGATTGTTCTTTAAATTTGGTGCATGGATTGGTTTTTGATTTGGGAAAAACAAAAAGCAATTGGCAGAACTATTTCTTACATCAACCTTTAATAAAAAATAATTATTTCCTTTAGTTATTACGTGAAGGATTTTCAAACAATAAATGAATCATGTTCAGTCATAAGAAGTGTTCTTAAAAACGTCCATACATTTTTATATGGGTAAGAAGGTATTATTTTATGTTAAAACTTAATCTATAAAAACACTATTAATAGTACTCAAAAATTACAAATGGTACAGTCGTATAAACGACGGATTCATTTTGTCTAAAGACGTTGAGTAAGCGAAAGTACATATATTATATATGATTGTATAATATCATTGGTAACAGTATAACCTAAATTTATACCTACTAATGATAATACTACAAGTTCAAAATCCGCGTAGAGTTTTCTGGGCTAGTCTACCGTGTGATTCTCTAGTCGACGGGGTGCGGCATCAGGTCTAATGTCGTTAAATAACATTTTACACGGAAAATATATCAAGACGGAAAAAATCTATGTAATAGGTGAATGTTGGAATGACATAAAATAAACACGAAATTCAGAATCAATTTCTCAGTAAGGATATCACATTATAAGGAGTATGACAAATGAACTCGTACCAGGAAGTCTTATGATTACATGAGGGAAAAGGCAGACAGTAATGGATTTGACCTTTCCCAAAGGTAATAATTGAAGGTAAAGCTCGAAGCTATTCCTTACTTACCTTCAACAAAACACCTTTATAATAATTTCAGATTATTATGTGAAGATGGAGGATAAAGGATTGCCGTATCAATTTTATAAATTCACATATATTTTATTTTATGTTATAACTAAGTATCTCACATAAAGGTTGTCTAGCGGAAATTTTTCAAGTTTAATATTAAATTTTAAAAAAAACTACAATGTTATTCTCATATTTTATTCATATTAAATGGAGTTTAACGATGCGGATTTTACGTTTTATAAACAATATCGTCTAAATGTCGTCCATTTCTCTTAAGACATTCTTGCAATCGGACTTTTAAATTTGCAAACACGGGAGAGCAAAGCGTTGGTTCAATGGCAGCAACTTCACGGCGGATATTTTCTTGTAGGCCTGAATTGTTCGAGGATTGTCGCTGTAAACTCTCGACTTACGGTATCCCCACAAAAAAAGTCGCACAGTGTAAGGTCCGGTGACCGAGGTGCCCAGGGTAAGTCTCCATACTTGCTGATTAATTTATTGGGAAAAATTCCTCTCAGCTTCTCCATTGAAACTCTAGCTGTTTGTGGAGTGGTCCCGTCTTGCTGAAATTGTGTTTTGTTGTTGAACCCAGGAAACAGGTGCAGTTGCGGTACCAAAAACTCATTGATCATTCGACAATATACGTCAGCAGAGACTGTCTCTCCCTAGTTAAAAAAAATGGGCCTCGGGTTGAAATTGCACACCACACTTTCGTTTTTGGACAATGCAAACGTTTTTGATGGCGTTTCCTTGGGTTGCCGGGGCATCAGTATCTCATGTTCTGTTTATTAACATAGCCATCGATATGAAAATATGCTTCGTCAGTAAACAATATGTTTCCAAGCGTTCGTACTATTCCAAAACTTTCCAGCATCGTTCTCGCTAAGGTTTCACGTAAAGAATAGTCATTTTCGTTAAGAAACGGCACGATTTGCAATTTGTATGGATGAAACTGTAGTTTTTTTTTCAAAATAACGTGCACTGTTGATTTTTTTATTCCAGTAGTTAGTAGGTTTGCCCATAATTTCACGCCAAACATGAGCCACAAGTTCCGCAATTATAATTTAATCTTGAAATTTTTCTTGAAGTTAGAGTTGACAGAACGTTTTGATGATCTTCAGATTTAGAAGGGAATTAAAGATAATATTTGAACCACAACAGATATGCACCAGATATAATAATAATATTAGATAATTTTTATAGTGCCATTTTTGTAAAAAAATTCACCTCAAGGGCGCTTTACACATAAACTATTTATAGTCCTACATTATCATTGTATTTATATTTAAACCACTGTATTATTTTTACGTCAACCGGTTTCGATACTGACGTTTTTTTCTTCAGGATTGGCGTACAACTGAACTATTCCATAAAATTTAAACAACAACTATTACGGGGTGCAAGTGGAGTCTTGGTAAGAGTGTAAAGGTGATTGGCGGAGGGGCATTGAAGTAGGGAATATATTAAAAAGCGGGCTGTTTGTAAGTTTTAATTGGTTGTAAATTATATTGGATTTAGTGTTAAGTGATTTTCTGATTTCTAATTTTTCTAAATTATCCAATCTAAAACCTTTATTATTAATGCTCCGAAACTGTACAACACACTCGGTACCAACTGGAAATCGTTGAACTCCAATAAGATTACACAAATATGGACCCAATATATGATCCAATCGGGTAGAGAACAATCAGAAGCATGGCTATCCAACATTTTAACATAATCATTATACACTAATAATTCACTAGTTCTATAACACTCCCACTACATTTTTATTTATATATATATTTTTTTTTCTTTTTTTTATCTGTATTTTTATTTCTGTCGAGTTGTAAAAAACTAGTTACTTTAACACAGACTTCAGTCTAGCAAAGTAGCCAGGACAACGCTGTATATATCAGAGGTGGAGTCTACTCTATCCCACACAATAAACTACGAGTTTTTAATTGCAATATTATTGTATCTTATGTTTATCATGCTATATTATAATATATTCACCTCTGTTACAACAAAAATATGTATATTAATAAAGTCTAAATAAATGTGTAAAATTTCAACGGCGTTTGCTTTTACGAAATTGTAGTTGGAAAATTCTGAAAAGTTAAATATAAACACAATTTTAAATTTCGTTTAACCACAGAACATCAACAATAATTAAAAATTGTTATTTGAACTTATGGAAATTACTTTTTGAAAAGGTGTGTTTTTAGTATCTTCTTAAATAAAGCTTCTAATGCACTGACTGACTTACGACAAAAAGCAAAGAGTTCCACGATTTTGGGCCTGCCACCGCAAATGCCCGTTCACCATATTTAGAATTTTGGCAACGGCTGGTCGGTTCTACAACCTTTCCTGTGGCTGAAGTATAGGCTGACCTGAGAGTTTGACCTGGTGCATGGATTAATCGAATTTGATGATAAAATGTTGATCCTGAGTAGGCCCATTCTATACTCACTCGAAACGTATGTCCGATTTAGGGTTAACTTCTGCAGATATTTTCAAAAATGTCTCCATTGTCGCTTGCCAGAAACATTTGAGTGAGTGAGCAGTGTTAGATGAGCTATCTACCTAAATGCCTACATCGTTATTCCTGTTTTTGCTGATTCAACACAAAAATGCCTGTTCTCTCTTTCGCTTTCATGCTAGAGTAAACCAGTTGATCAGGGTTTCTAGATATCTAGTTGTACTTTGTTCTTATTTACCAGTCGATATTAAGGCATTGCATCAGATCGTGGAGTCACTCATGAACCACAAATATAAAACAAATCTTTCAGACAGCCATTGTAAAAAAAAAAATTGAAAAAAGCCCAGACATTTAAATTACGACATAAACTGAAATTGTTGCACTCTTTCCATCAACGTTCTATTTGTCATTGCTTGGGTTGCTATTGCGTTTTTTAATAAAGAAGAATTACTATAATTAAATATTGAATATGATTGTTTTACATGGAAGTAACACAAGATGCTCTGCTAATTTGGAACTTAAACTCCTAAAATCACTAAGAAGTATTGATTATTGTTCCCACGTTTAATAATAAATAAACGGTATCCTTACAGATTTATATGCTGAACTCTTTATATGAACTTCAAACTTTGATGTGAAAATAAAGAATTGATTCATAATAAATAATATGGCTTACTTGTAAATATTGAAATTGAATTATGACATTAAGTAAGTTTGTGTTTTGTTCATTTTAATAATTATATTTCTATTATTACTATAATACTTTAAAAAAAAAATTGCATGTTAAGTAAAAAATAAGGCATGACGCTGTGTGGATCTAAGTAAAAAAAAAACTTTACTTCCAGTATATTATTTTTTTGATTACTCAAAATCTAAATGCGCGTATGGGTACTTAGGCTATTATTTATTTGTTTAATTATCGTAAGAAACTATAAAACCTACTTCGGTTTAACTGCTGTCTGTAGCTATTAAAATTTTATTATACTATTTTTTGAAATCTTGTGAGCGGTGGAGACAGGCAGTGATCCTGTTATTTTAACATTTATTAATATTAATGATAATGTATCAACATCTATAGTTTTCAACACTTTCTGTAATTTCGTATCTGTCTGTCACAATCATCACGTGGATCTTTGGATTCTCAGATATATTCCAACTTCACATCAGAATAACCGCCATTGAAAACAAAGCGGGGAGTGCTTCGAATCTCGTTATCGGTAATCAAATAAAGAATATGTTTTCAGACACTTTTTTAACTCATCGCCCATCATATTTTTAAAAAATGGCTCTAATTCGGCATCACGTCGTGTCTAAGGACTGCAGGTTAGAATGACAAATAAATCACACACCTATAAAGTTTGAGTAAACAGTGGAAATTTGAGCATCACTAGCGGGATGACAACCGATCACAGTGAAACTTGGGTACTTATACTGCAAACCGCACAAGCGGAACAGCCGCCGCAACCACAACTTGGATAGATACGGAACTCTATCGCATCCACTATACAGGATCTCAGTAAATTGGTGTTCCCGACGTGTACAACAGAATTCCGGGACCTTCACGTTATAACAATTTGACAATGTTCCCACTGGCCAGCAAATATCCGGATAACTAGGTGCGGTTACCATGGGCCGGTTTTGCAACGAAACACACAACTGGAGGCGGATTTACGAAAGATTGAAAATAAATAGTACATAATTATGAAACAGACATATCACCAAAACGGCAACAGGGCGTTTTAAATCGATAATATTAAACAAAATAATAAATTGAAGCTGTCATAATAAATTTAGAACATTGATTTAAGCAATCATCTATATTGTAGGTACTTTGTCTGATTTCAAAACATATTCACATATATAAGTTAGGTACACCAATAAATGGTTTAATTTTCTATTGATTAATTCAAATGGCAACACACATTTTTATTTATTCATATAAAAAAACTTGGATGAGGCCATGATACGGCTCTAGACACGAGTTTATGTTTGATACTTGTATCGAATGCGAGAAAATCAACAATTTTATTGTCGTCTCTTTCTATTCAAACCTTTCTCTTTACGTAACAAATAACGTCATTAATTATTTCTCTGGAACTTATAAGAATTTAACTATTAACCTCATCTTGAAAGCATATATAATTCGTGAATAATTTCTTGAATTTCAAACGAAAAAAAATGAAAGCTCGCCCTTAAGTAGCATTTGTTGCGTGGAACCGATAAGGAAGTGGAAAATATTATAACGGTTCCGGGAAAGGGTGGGTCCTTCCAGCTCATGTAACATCTATTTTATAAATATCTTAAATTAATTACGGCAGCGTTAGAACTTTTTTTTAATTTATCGAATTTTAAAAAATCGCATTCTTTTTTCGCAATTTTTTTTATTTTTGCGAAAATATAGACCAGAATCTATAATCACTCCGAATTTCTTCAATTTTATTTGTTTATTCATTTTCACACTAATGTATTTATAAGAACCGTTCTCTCCAATCTCCGGATATCTTCCACACTCACTAATGGAAGAGGTTCCGTATATCGCGCAAAATAAATACATAAATCCTCGCCTCTCTTCTTGCAAAGTTGAAAAAGTTTGATGTCATAACACAAGTCCTGCCTCACATTATGTAGAATAGAGATGTGTCTGTGTCCCGCGCGTGACCCACACCACACCATTCTCGGTTCAATACTGTTCGCAGATCCCGGGGTGCCTCGGGATGGCCGTCGCCAGCCAGATTGTTACTAGACTTTTCGGCGCCCTGCACGAAAACACCGTTCTTTATGGATTACTGTTCGATGTAAAATAAATTTTTAGTTACGTAAAATGGATAAAAAATACTTGAATATTTAAGATGTAACAAATATTTTTAAATGTTTTGAGAGAATTTATTAAAAGGGAGTAGCTATTAATTTGGGCGAAAATTTGTTTAAGTAATACGAGTACCTACATAAAAATACTAATGTGGGGCGGACGAGTGCGTTCGTGGCGTTTGTACCTGTCACGGGTCCGTAAGTACTCAGGATTTAGAGGCTTTTTTATATATATTATATTTTAATACAATAGATTTTCGATAAATAGATTTTATCTGTATATCTTTCTAGTTGATTAATTTAATTTGTATAATACCACAGAACTATATTCTGAAAATGCAACATACGAACAAAAATGTGGTCTTTAAAAATATTATATTTTATATATTAGTAGATAATAATACAATCAATGTGGTTTTTTTTTTGGTATCGTAGAAATTAGACCTGACTTTATATGCATTTGGATCGCGGATTTCAAAAATGGCATCAGATTTCCTGCATTAGCTTTAGTTTTTAAGATATTATAGCATGTTCACTTTTCATCTAGTAGGTATACTTGATTGAGGATTAGATTCAGTTATTCTCGATTTTTCTCATTGGACAACAAAGTAGTCACACAAAATATCCGTGTTACATTTTTATTGTGTCATCGTCAGTAATAAACTAAAGTTTAAACTATAATATAGAATATCGACTACCTTGGAAGGAGGGGGGGGGGGGGGGGCGGTATGAAAGCGGTGTTGGGGAGAAGGGGGTTTTGGTGAAAAGTGAAAGTGATTGTGGGCGGGGCTAATATGAATAGGAGACATGTAATAGGGGGTGTTTGTATGTTAAGTACATTTTTATTGTTATTTTCTAAAATGTCTAAATTTCTCCCTTTTCTGCATACATTATTACTGACGTTTAACGTTATTAAAACGTTTTAATTCATATTTCATTAAAGTGTTGTGTAAAGTAAACAACGTTGTGTTTTATTTTAATAATTAATTAATTTTTTCAAAAAGTTAAAAAAATTGAGAAAAAGATTTTTAAATGTTAATTACAATTAACTTCCGCAAAGTTAATCACGAAAATTTTGAAATATTATGAACACCGAGGACAACAATAGTGAACCAATACAAATTTAGGAAAACAAAATATAATTAATAAACCTTTGGTTGCATAAGAGAATATTATCCTACCACCATGACATATAAAACTTGGCTTAATGAAACAATTTTTTAAAGCGTTGTATAAAAATACCCTGTGTTTTGAATATTTATTACAAAAAATCCCTAAAAAAAACACAGAAAAAGATTTTTGATAAACCTCAGATAAGAGAGCTTATAAATGATACATCATTCATAAATTCTATAAATTATGTTGAGTCCTCCTACCTGATCATCGTTTGTTTCAATGATAAATAACTTTTAAGGAAAACACAAAGCTGAAAACTATGCACACTTAGTGAAAAACATGCTCACAAATTTACAAACTCTCGAGTGGAATATGAGCATTAAGTTTCATTACTTTCACAGCCATTTAGATTGCTTTCCAGATAATCTTGGTGGCTTAAGTGAAGAACAAGGGGAACGATTTCACCAAGATATCAAGATTATGGAAGAAAGATACCAAGGGAGGTGGGATGGCCGCGTGATGGTAGATTACTGTTGAAGCCTTCAACGGGACTGTCTTGCAAATCCTCACTCCAGAAAAAGTTTTAGAAGTTTATAAATTCATGATTGATATTTCTGTCCTATTTATTGAATTTATTTATTTTCTCTAAACATTTTTCAATGTTGTTTATCATGTTATTGAAATGTACTACATATAACACTGATATAATAATATTAAACATATGTACAATATATTTTGTGCTTGTGGGTAAATAATTGTATGTAAAATTATACCTTTTTCTGAATGTTTGTTCGTTATTACTAATAAATATAAGATTTTAAACATACAGAGATTGTTTTTATTTGTAAAATATAATATAAAGTAAAAAATTCCGGAATCATTTTGAGAGTTATTTACTCTCGTTTCGATTCGTCAATATTACTATTTTTTTTTAATTACATTAAATTATTAACTAACAACTTAATACCATCGTAAGTTGGCTCCGGTATCATCGTACCAGAGCCACACCTGTACAATTTGACATGAGACTTGTTATCACATTAAATTCGGAGGACATCTAGAGAGAAGCTATAGAAATCATGCACCCCCAAAAGGGAAGGGTAGATGTCACATTTATGTGTTGCAGTCGCAGAACTCGGTCACAGTCCGGCAAAAATTCACCCAGTCACCCAAGAGGTGCGAGGGAGAGCCAGTAGAATGCTCTATTAGGACTCTACTTTTCCTGGCATTGTCCATCCCAGCAACCCCCAGCGGGAGACCCACACCCTAATAAATTTCCGAAAATGTCCGAGATTCCTTTAATTTCTTAATAGATCATCGTTCCGGGGAATCCGATACATTATATTAATAAAATTACATGAGTATGAATAAAAAATTAAAGAGCTGATGGAAACAATGTAATGCAACTTTTTAAATCAGCAGCTTAATTGTATTCAGGAATAGGTCAAACATTTCAGGCACAAAAATGTGTGTTGGCCAAATGCTATAAAGTTAAGAGAGCAGGAGATTATTACCACACAATATCGCCTCGGAATGATAATTTTTATAAACTTATATTTTTGATGGCATGAAAAAAAACCACGCAAAACACAGATCAGTAAATGAATAGACATGAAATAAGGTGTATATATAGGAGACTAGGAACTACTAGGACTAGTTTGGAACACTAGTTGCGAAACGAAGGGCATTCTACGCATATTCTTTGTGGAAACATATATCCGATAGTTTATGATACATTTATGCAAGAGTAAATGTATTTACTCCTCAAAAATAAAATCTTTGTGTAAATAAGACGTATTTTTTACATTAATGCATATTATATTGTCAACGATAAATTTTCGTTCCAATCAAGTCATATATTTCAAATCACTCTTGAAGGGTGGATTGCCTATTTGAAAGAAAGAAGAAGAAGTCATATATTTTTAAAAAGTCGCGGAGCTATTTGATTGTGTAAGTGGTACCAACGTGATCGTATGGGTAACACCAAAAAGGAATATTAAAACAAGGAATTTGCGTTAGTTCATATATATATATGTATATATATATTTGGTAGTCTGATGAAAAAAAAATAATGGTAGAAATTTTTCTTTAAAGGCATACCAATAAACAAATTAATCGTAAACTAGAGATATAATATAAAATTTAAATTTATTATTAATTTATAGTAAACTAAAATATTGTTAAATTATATTACATTATTAGCAGTTAGTTGTTCAGAAAACTTATGAAATAATATAAAAATTTCGAAGACATCATACAAAATATTTTTATATATGCAGATATAAGCACTTAAGTCAGTTTGGGCTTAAAAAGTAAATTTTGTCAAGAGAAATATTTTTCCGTCATATTCCGTCAGAAAAAACACTCTTGATGTTCTAATAAGAGTATATGGATTTTTTTTAAATATCATATCTTTTCCATATATTTTTTACACCAAACAAAATACATATTCATGCAAGAATTTTGTGTCTAGATTTGTATTAAATTGTCGTTCATAAATACAACACAAATTGTATAACAATTGCGTTTTTTTCGCAGAATTTTGATACATGATATTACACATTACAAGAATACTTTGCATTATTTTATGCAATCCCAAATAAGAAATATCTTGATTTACGTCATCATGATCTAAACGTTAAAAATATAATTAAATAAACTATTTATTTATTGCACACATCATAAGCCTCTTTTAAAGATATTTTGTAATATCCTTTTTATAACATTAATGTTCAATGTATGTAGACGTGCTACTTCTGACAATATAACTTTTAATCGTGGAGGGTGTGGTTAAAAATGTAGCTCTCTAAGCAACCAACTTCTAAGAACTTGGACGCGGTGTTCTTAAAATCCGCGGGACAAATGGAACAATGGATATTGGAACGGCAAGCTCCTGTCCAACATGGGTCCAAAGAGTGGACGCGAATTTTGTTTTTTAATACTTACAAAAATATTTTTAAGTATCGATCTCATCATCCTTCAAATCAATAAATATACTCGTAAAAGAACCAATTAATAGCTTCACGCTTTTAAGGGGATGGACACGGTATTTTTCATTATTTACCTTCTTCTTCTTACGTTGGCTATCATGACTTTATTTACTGCGGCCCTGAATACAGTAGACTGGCCAAACCATTTTTTAATATATTTATTTATCAATCTGTTATAAGTACAATGATACAATACAATAAAAAAAAAAATTCGTGTTACACTTTTCTAAAAAGCATATTACTTGTGAAAATGTAATATAAAAAAATCAGTGAATTACATCGGCTAAATTGCTCGGTTTATTGTCGCGCGATAAAATATTCATTGAGTCAAAACAATATGAAGTGAGGCCAGGAAATCCGTAGATACACAAATCAACCGATCGAAGCGCTGGATAAATTTATTTAAAAATGTGATCTACCGTCTTCCCGGCCATTAGCTGGCGTGCGAATATCTCTCGCCTTTACAAATATTTTAATTCGACTCGTGGAACCTTGCCAGCGAGAGGACTTGAAGGAACGCCTGTGCTTTCTGAGATTTTGCCGAAGAATTTATTACTGTTATTTCAGGAATGTACTTAAATGTAGAAAGACAAAAACCGATACGAGTACAAAATGAAATAACAATCCAATAAAACACATTACAAATTTATAAAATAGATCATAAAAATAAACATTTTAAAACAAAACGGGCAAATGTCACAATCGTTGTCAGAAATATCATTAAAGTAACATAATTCTTTTAAATTGTGTATATCGAGGAAGCGCAAATTCTATAATCGTTTTTGGGTAACCGTTGAAACTTTCCATCACCCATACGAGTGTACTATGCACAAAGTAATAAGACTTATTTATACAAATTAAATGTATCCATTAGAAAAAATCTGTCTATCGAAAAAATACCACAGAACTATGTTCTGATATTACAACTTCACAACAAAAATGTGTTTTTATTAAAATATGCACTTATTTTGGTATCTACATGCTCCATGAGCAAAATAATGAGCTTGTTACGTCATCTCAATTAAAATATCACCAGAAAGGTATTTATAAAATAATGTATCGTTAACGATTCGGTTAACAGTGTGTCACTAGCCATAATTAACTAAATATATTTTCAGAGCCTGAAAAAAGAGTGAATCACAGATGTATATCGCGGAGACGGCTTCATCATTGTTAACGTCAAAAAACAAGCTTATATGTTCGCGTACATTGACAACGAACAACACAAGAAAACAAGTTTGTAAATCTATCGTTTAAATAAATTTTAAAAATAAACTGCTCCATTGTGTTGAGAAAATATAAAGTAATTTGTACCAATCTATGTATATAATGCTGAAAATACGCGTGTTTTTATCACGTCGAAAATAGCCACTCAATTTTGGTTTAGAGATGTAGAGTTTGTTTGGAGCATCAGAAGCGCGGTATTATTATTAACATAAATATAAGAGATAGACAGAATATAATATATATATTACGCTGGGGATTACATTACGCAGTTCAAAATTCAGAATATAATATACATTATGTACATAAAATACAATATATTATGTTTACGGTATCTTAAATACCTTTGAATAAAACGATAGCAGACGCCAGAATTAATAATTCATTTTTATTAAATTTTGGAACCCGGTTTGGAAAGAGATCCAGGTTCAAATCTCGGTAGCGCAACAACAATATTTTTCGATAAAAGTGATTTTATATGTATATCTTTCTAAATAATACATTTAATTAGTATTTAAAATATCACAGACCGTCTGTTGTGAATAATTACAACTTCACAATAAGAATGTGTTCTCCTTAATAATATATAAGTTAGTTGTATGTATTGTCCAAAATTTAATAAAAATGAATTGTTATTTCTGGCGTCTGCTGTCGGTTTACTCAAAGGTATTTGAGATTCCATAAAAATAATGTAGATGGCTTTCAAATAATGGAACGATAGATGTGAAAAGTGTAACATATAGGTTAGAAAAATGTGTCATTAAAAGTATTGTCGCTGTAGCATAGTTGGATAATGCACCTTCCCCGGTTTGGAAAGAGATCCAGGTTCGAATCCCGGTAGCGCAACAACAATATTTTTCGATAAAATTGATTTTATGTGTATATCTTTCTAATTAATACATTTAATTAGTATTTAAAATATCTCAGACCGTCTGTTCTGAATAATTACAACTTCACAGTAAGAATGTGTTCTCCTTAATAATTTATTATCTTACATTATTGCGTTATTTGTGCTGATAAAATAATAAAAAATACTTGGAAATATATGATGGAGGGCAACAGTTCAATTTCATTACATGATGAACAGTCGCGTTCACAAACGTGGGTAAACAGGCTATAGAAACTTCTCGATACTACTGACGACAAGGTGTTAGTGTTAGTTAGTGTAAAACCATCTACTATGTTGTATTTTCCAATCCTCTGAAAATATTATTAATAGTTCGTACACGGTTTGCATTTTCTACTCAAAATTTTTATTCCGATATTCTCTCGATCCAGGAAGTCATTTTAATAAAGCGGAGATCAGAAATTTTCACAGAGGAGATCGGACAGGGAACAGAAGAGGGGAACCAAAGGGTTTAGAGGAAGGCCGCAAATTTGCATAGTATTACTAGGCTTAATGACGTCCCGACGCGCGGCGTCCGTTCGACTAACACACATATCACTACTGGATTTTTTCATTATATAATTAAAACGTTAAGTTTTACTTTATACCATTGATCGTAAATATTCTAATTTACAGCACTACTCAAGTACTAAATCTGACAGCTTTCATATCGCGTATAATTCATATAGTTAAACATCCTTTAAGGAAAATCTTTCATTTTACTGTCATTTAAAGGAAAATTAAAGCGTTGTTAAATTTATTTATTTGCAAATTTCAGATAAAATGTACCTAGCGATTTTAAGTAGTAAAATTTTTAAATACAATTAAATTATTTAACGTTTCAAAAAAACAGTTAAAAAATATACATATAAATTTTAATCAAAATTTAATGTTTTTTTAAATTATAATATTTATGAACTGCGTAATTTATATTATTATACTGCGTAATTTATATATATAATTCGTTAACTGCATATTATAATTCGTTAACGATTTAAAGTCTTGGAGGTTTACATATATTGTAAAGATCTTTCAAATTTAAGCATCATGTAGACGATATCGCAAGGCGAGCTTCCAAAACTCTCGCGGTTTCGTTTTCAGAACAACGAAAGAATTTCACGGTACGTCAGCAGTGTCAGCACCAATTACCATTTATATATCCCTCGTCAGAACTTTACTGAAATTCTCATTAACAATCTGGTCGCCCAATTACCAAGTCCATAATTACAGAGAAGAAAAAAAAACCAAAGAAAGTTCCATAAATCTATGACATATCGACAAGGCCTAAGCGATTCGCTTGACACATACGATTGGAGATTCAAAACTTTTCATTTGATCTCTTTAGAAAAAAGACAAAAAATTACAGACCTAATGACACTCTACAAAATAATTAATAACTGAACACCCCTCAATACTCTTACAAATAAACTTTAACATCCCTCTCCGACCACAGATATCTAACCCTATTTCACACCAGGTTTTACAATATTGATTTACGGTACATCTGTCCCCTGCCTAAAGTGCTAAATTATTATAACGAGATATAATCAATTAATACTAACATAGTATATTCTTTATGATACAGATAATTCAAAAACTATATTATATTATTCATGGATAATAAGCGAACGCGTAATACGCGCCTACCGTACCAACGCTTTTACGGCAAAGGTCGTCGCATATCACGCGAATAGACTTCGTTAACCTTGGAACCCACGTACTTCTCTACTTCCGTGCGATAATATAAAATATATTGTTTATATTCCTGAATTATCGTTTACAACATAACTTTTATTTTCATTTTATACAGTGTATTTCATTTCTTAACTTAAAAATGTATTTTTAACATATTATACCCCTAATTGTCTTAAAATGTTTTTATATTGTACCTGAACGTTATAACTAGGATTATTTATCAATGTTATTAACGAACTGTTTATATGCATATGAAAAAATAAAATAAAATCAATTTACGTATAAAAAATATACAGAACAGAAACATTTTAGACTTTAGACAACCAAAATTAAATCTTTTACAAAAAAGGTAAATTGTTTTCTGGGTTTGTTTTTAGATAATAAGAAAATTTTTGGCGTACAAAAAATCGTAATATTTCTATTAATATATTAATAAAATTCTGTAAAGGCATTTATGATTAAGCGTGAATTTTAATATATATATATATATATATATCTCTATCAAAGGACTGAATTAATTCATCCAAAGATTAATTTGCATAATTTAATATTACTACAATTTCGATTAATTATTCAGTTTATAGTCCCAAGAATGCAACAAAAAACGACATTTTGTTATGTTATAGCAATATACAAAATGATTTTTTATTTTTTTTAAAATATATATTTTAAAGAAACAACATAACATATGTTTTTGATTAGTCGATGACATCCTGAAGAAGAAAATGAAACCTATAGGCGTATTTAATTCATTAAGTGGTTAATAAAACAAAGTTAACAATCTAAAAAATGGATTTTAACCACAAAATTGATATTATTATATTTTTAATTAGACAAAAAACCAGTAATAAGTCATAAGTTAAATGAAAACTTTTTAGCCCAACCAACAAGGATCTTAATTTTCTAGAGCATAAATTATCTTGAACAATTAAAGAATATCGTGAATTAATAAATACCATAAAAGTATACCTATACCAAGTTCATATGTTTATTAAAACCAAATGATGATTTTTTTGAAAAAAAAACATGTGTTTCTACTCAAAAATAACCAAATTGGTAATTTGGTAATACGGCGATCCAGCAAAGTTATTTTCTTCTACGGTATTTTTCGAGTATCTTAAAAGATTTGAATTTGCGAGCTTTATATACCATTTTGTCCAAAATTGTCAGTTCAAATGAAATCTAAAATAGTAGTTTGCTAAATCGACATTAAAAGTATAACTGTAAATGTGTTATTATGAATATATTAAATAATGTAATAATAAAAACATGTTCTGCCGAATTCAAATAAATTTATAAAAATATGCAAAAATCGATTAAACTAGTCAATTGACTATATAACTAGCTTATATGATTTATCAGTGAGGCGTTCATCTATTGACGAAGAGTTTGAGGGTTCAACTCTCGTCTCGAGAGACCAGCAAATCAGTTAAACTTTTCATCTCAGAAGCATGCAAGTTTGATTCTCTTCGGCATCGATGTTTAACATTTTTATAGCACATATTTGATATTAATCTCATTTCAACCGAATTGAATATAGTCATTAATATAACTAACAATAAAATATAGCAATACTCACTAATAATAATAATAATATTAAAACACAGATCAGTGTTATACCTAACGCAATTGTATTAAAATCATTACTTTTACATTTTAGCATGGAACTAAACTTATTTTTATTATGCCGTCAACTGTTCATACTACTGTGACGAAGATAGAAATAATGATGTTTGACAGACGATGATTTGTTTCGAAATATTTCAAAAGGACGTGAAGGTCCTCAGTATATTTTGTGAGTGTTTGAATAATAGTCCAATTTTTGACAAGTTATTATTTTTAAATTAAGCTAGAATACATCTAAAAGCTGGCAAATACCAAATATAATCGGTAGAGATTTAAAATATCAATTCTAAAGACTCCTGTTAAAACATTACATTGTACAATATATTAATAAAAATATATATCAAAAGGTGAATGTTTGTTGGGTTACTGGAATTTATCAACTATGATAATGCATTTAGTTGGCTCGTAAATACAGAATTTGCCTTTTGTTTTTGATAAATTGATTTTTGAAAATTGTTTTCGTTTTCGGCGCTTTTTCGATGTTTAAAATTTATTCATATATAAGTTTAGGTAACTAGTTTTAGCTGTATTATCGTCAATATTTATATATTTGATAAACATTCACAAATTAAAAAAATATATAGGATTTATAATGATTTAATAGTTCTTGTATTTGATAATTATTAATTAAAAATCTGAAAACTAAACAATACCATACATTCTGTTTAGTTACGCCAATACGTGAAGTGTTTGGTTTGGTCTATTACCCATTAGGCTGGTACGAGTATATAATATTCTAATGTTTTTCTGTGTATCATGCATAAGGAAGATTTAAAGGAAACTGATGCGTTATATTGGAGTGAATAGTTTGTTATGAAATTTCTTTTGAAATATACCAATTAGGTGGATATGTGATCTTTTTTCTGAGGGTTGGTTTTCTATTTTCAAAAAGAAAAGTAAAACATGTAATGGTGCTATACTGTAGGTAGGTGAATAATTAATGTCCTATGTATATTATATAAGTAGTTAATTACATAAATTATGAACGTTTTTAAACGGGTTTTAAACGCTCTTGTATTTAATTTTTTCTGCACAGTCTTGGTTGGTTCTGATAAAATAAAAAAACAAATATACTTTATTTTTTAATTTATACGTGAATAAAATTAGAAAAAATAAAAATAAATCAATTTTGTAAAGTAAATTTATGTAGCTGTTGCACATACTAAAATTTAGTTATTGTTTCAGGCTTACGTAAGTTTGTATGTGTCAGAAAGATGAACAATGAAGGCGGTCACGCTTGTCTGCGGCAGGGTTCTGGTTGCGGTTCCCAAGAACTTTCGGACTTCCAAGACAAAGTTCCTCCTCATAAATTCAAATGTAGACGCTCACATTAGCCAGGTCAACACACACAGCTTGTCACGGTGTGACGTCACAGTGTCACACGTGACTTTGAAGGAGGATGTTTTACATACATGGAATGTAAAAATATTTAAACTAATAAACTTTCAGTGTTCTTTTGAGTTTACATTTTATTTTATTTCAGTGCCGTAGAGAACGTAGCAAATGAAAATATTCATTCACCGAATAGTTAAATAAATATGACATATAAAGAAGAAAACCTTTTTCATTGATAGTGGTATAGAATCAATGCTAGACAATACTCCTTCTGGAGCTCGAGATAAATCAATTAGAAACGAAGCAGTTTTTCACTCGCTTATAAAATAATAAAGATTAATTACATAATAATATTTTACAAAATAATACATAATACCAGACTATATATGACTACATATATATATATGAATGAAACGTATTTTATATTAAATAAAATCATAATTTTAAAATTAACCGACCAACCTACGAGCACGCCGTTTTTCAGTAGGGGCAGGAAGAGAAAATAAAACGGCACACTCTTATATGCTGATATACAACACTTACTTCGTCTGGTTAACTTGACGTTCTCTGTTTCTCTTGCTTTCAACACTTGCTTCATTATATTGTTTACCATTCTATTTTGATGAACACGCTCCATTTGCTCAAATCGATTCATCTCGACTCTTTTTTATTTCTATCGACTAATCTAAAAATAGATCTACATTCGTTCTTCCCACTATGCGCACCTGCATAGATTTTACAGATACGCCCGAGTGAGCGTATTTCCACTACTAACAATATTATAATAATAAAATATTGGCGCTTATTATATAATTGAAAATTAATAAATGTGATTTATAAAATTACTAACTGGAAAGCTCGTCCAAGGACGTGCGAAAAAAATGACTAAATACTTGAATACAGCTAAATATTTGTGTAATTATTTAGTTCATATATATATACTGTGAATGCGAATGACAGCAAATCTATATTTATAAATCTTTAAAAAAATATATTTTAACAATGTAAATACTTAATAAAGCGAAAATGAAAGGCGCCTTACCTAGCTTCTTACCGATTATTTAATTTGACAGCATTTGTATACATAAAAAATAAAACACCCATAGATCGATAAAACACAGTAAATCTGTTGGTTTTTTACATCCTCGACATTATTATCAATGTAGGTATATTAAGAAGATTGGAGAATTAAGAAATAATATATGGAAAGACAAAACAAAAAATAATAATATAATAATGGAAACGAGCAGAATCATTCAAAAAATAGACTAGAATAAACAAATGATTAGTAGTTTGCTGTTTTTCGATTCAACTTCAGTAAAGTGCGTCCACAAAAACACCTTTTTCTACACCAACACAACGAATCACAATAGTTCAAAAAAAATATGAACGTGATCACTGACTTGCCGACTGTTGCCTAATATGAAAATAGCGTTATGATATCTAACTATAACTCAGATAAGAACATAAAAATAATTAATAATAATGACCCATATTCGGTTCTGTTAATAACTGAGTATGCGTAAAATTTTATTAATAGATTCACTGATTTCGATTAAACACACATCAACGTGCGTGAGCACCTGTAGGCTCCTTACCAACAAACAACAGTTTATTACCTTCTACCGTGTCTTCGACACTGAGAACTACGTCGCTCGACTTGCGAGACATAAATCACAACACTACGTACGGCACTATGTTAATAAATTCACCACCGGACGTACAATTCAACAAAAATATTTCACATAATAGATAATACTAAAAAAAAAGGCTTAAAATGCGACGGCGACTGTGTCCCTCTTGTTTTTTTTTGATAAGAATTTCCACCAGAAATCACGTGCCATGACGCAGCTTAGCCGACCAATGGGAACCGAGGATTCGGTGATTATCTGAAAACGTCTTATCAATATCATTTAAAATATCTAAATTCAAACACTTCTCGGAAGGAACTGTCATGTGGGGCGACAGATTGATATGAAATCATGTCGTAAACTTTGAGCAGTAATATAACATGTTATCAGAACGATGTGTAGCTGTCAACATTATGATAATATTGATGAACCGCACTAAACACGAATGTTGAAAAGTATTACGCTCCAGACTTCTGAAACTGAGTATCGGCAAATTTAATACGAATGGTTCCCATGATTTTTAAACAATCGCATCCGTTTATTTTATATCTAGCCACGGTGATCGGATAACATCAGACCGAGCAAGTTGTTGGGCAAAATTGAAAGCGAAACGTAAAAAGAAAGAGGGTTCTAGAAAGAAATAGCTATACGAAAGCTGTAAAAAGGGAGTCATATGTTCAACACTGGACGCAAATCAATAGAAACAGAAGATTAAAAAGTTAAAAGGTATTTTAAAACTGACTTAAAATCAGGATTAACGCAGCACGCCCGCTTTAAGAAGGGTAAAAGGCTACAGATTGAGCTTTCACATAAAATTATGAAATGATTTTTTTCCTAAATCTTATTTATTGCTATTAACAATCTTTTAGTATTGTTAGACATACCGACAGATCGCTTGCAATATTTATTTTGTAAAAATAGTGGGTCCAGTAGGTACTTGTAAAAAGACATATATACTAATTTCACTTATAAGCCGATGCAAATAATTTAAACTTATAAAATTCAGGATCAATTTTTAATTTAAAAATTTCTGGCGGTTTTTCTATTTAAACATTGAACATTCCAGAAAAAAGGTCATATTTCCAACTAATTCGTATTTATATTTAATTAGGTATATATTTTGGAATATATATTATTTCTAATTAATTTATACATTATTTCTTTAAAAAATCTACATGCTTATAAAAACATGAAAGATTTATTTTAAATTTCTTCTTTCTACCAAAAACTCTTAAAAAACTAAGCCAAGTAAAAAAAGAAGTCTTATGTGCAATATTCCTTGCAAAATACATCCGATAAATTACGCTAAACGTCCAGCTAAAGTATAAAAACCCCTCGTAAATCACGACTAAAAATTAATTAGTGTTCTTCGCCTGATTCGGGTTGTCAACAGCACTCCGCCCATTGTACAAGGAAAAGTTAGCGGCGAGGAGGGATACATGAATGAAGTTTGCCGCAAATTATTCCATTCAACCTTGTCAAAAAATAAAATATTTTAATAAATAACCCCTTTAGACTTTTGATTAACTTCAAATAATAAAAAAACCAGTAAATATTTAAGTAATCCAAATCGTAGTAATTTACTTCCTCAAATTATAGCAGGAGCGAATTGGCATCCTGGGCAAATGTCCGAAGTGCCAGTGCTAAAATGGGGCAGTGGGCCGCTAAAGCACTTCTATATTTTATCGAATTTCATTTTATGCCGTATAAATACCGCGCATGTACGTAATAAAACTTGTTGGTAATCGAAGAAAATAAATGACCTTTTTTTTAATTTTAATCACGAGCTCAGAAACTTAATTAGATTTTTTAGGTCCCAAGGACTGCGATGGGCTGGCCATGTTCAAATAATGCTAGATTACAGGACACCAAAAATCAAGACTAAGTGGATACCGCAGTGGAAGCGACCTAGAGGTAGACCGAGGAAGAGGTGGGCTGACTGTGTGGAAGAGGACTGGAGCAGGATGGGAGAGTCCGGAAACTGGAGAACAATGGCCAGGGAATCGGTGGAGAGCACTTGTGGAAGAAACCAAATACCATCCTGGAACGTAGTGCCGCGGAAGAAGAAATACCGCATGGAACCCGACTCACGGTACAGATTCGGAGCCCAAGCCTGCTTTCCCCGTTTCACAAATTGGGTTGCGTGAGGTAAAAAAAAGCACATAAAAGGTTATAAAAATATTATAAGTACATTTATTTATAGGGCATGAAAGAGGACACAATGTGTAGTTGCAAATTGGACAATGTAAACTTCAACAAATGTAGCTATTTGCCCTTGAACCGATAAATTTTAAGAAGATTCTATGCAGATTCTTTCCCTCTTCACAATTCCTATTGGAAATCACACTTCAGTATATCCATTTCAAACATGGTGCTTAATCTCTGTAATCCTTTCTTATCGTGACAAAGAGACGCTCAAGAAATAACTAGAACGAAAAACATTATTTGAACAAACGCTACTTCTTTACGCCCTCAAAATCGAGATAGCATCGACAAGGGCAATTTATTACCAAACACTTATTTTATAAATCAGCTAAAAGAAAGAGAAATCATTTAGAAAAATTCATTTATTATATAAAATTTAAACTTCATTTCAAAACAATACACGTAGTTCGAAAAAGATGAACGTTATGCGCAGTATTTTTGTATTTACATTTTTATAAAATATTTAGTAAATGCTTTTATTTTATGTATTAATTAATTGTATCAGGTACTCCATTATTATTAATGTTATTTATTTTATAATAGATACGTTACTAAACATGGACTGCACAAATAAACATAAGGGTGATCGGCTTAAAATAATTCAAGTATCTTCCCCGCTCTCCTTGGTTCTCCAAAAGGAAATTCTCCAAAATAACTATATCAAATATCTCTAGAATGAGAATTGGGCATGGCCAGGTAGCCTCACATTTGTTCAGATTGAACTTGATAGATTCCCCAATGTGTAAGTGTGGTGCCGAAGAGGAAACCCTTGACAATATCTTTTTTGCCTGTCCATTGCGGATCACAGGTTTTTTTTTCAGTAATCTCGTCCATGGTAATTTTCAACTCCCGGTTAACTTGTGTCGTCTTCTTTCCCTTAACTCGCCACATTTAATCTATATAATAGCAATTTTTTTGAACGACAATGGTTCGTAATGTAATATTTCGTATTCTATAATATTATAGTACTTTTTTCTATAAAGTGGAGTTTTAACTTGATAAATGACACAAATCACTCTTGAAGGGTGGATTGCCTATTTAAAAGAAGAAGAGGAAGAAGTTACTAAACATTACGCCATTACGAAAGAGATTAGACGAACACATAAAATTAAAAAATCGTATCATGTAATATTGTGAAAATAATATACGTGTTAAACCACCTCTAATAGACAAGCGATATCGTAAAAATAATTGTTTCCAGTAATATTAAAAAAACATCATTAAATATGTCTAGACGAATAGACCAAAAATAGAATCTACAGAGATAGGATTCGATCCCTTGATTAAAAACTAATATTTTTATAAGCTCAGAAATACAAAATGATTAATAATATTTCAAAATTTACGTGATTAACTTTGTGGAAGTCCATTGTAATTAAGGTACATTACAAAAAGGGGAGAATATTAGATATTATAAAAAATATAGAGATTAATATTCACAATAAGAATGTACTTAACATACAAACACCCCCTATTACATCTCTTCTTCTATCCATATTAGCCCCGCCCACAACCACCTTCACTTTTAACCGAAATCCCCCTCTCCCTAACACCCCTCTAATATACATCAATATTTAATTTTTAATTAAAATGTAGTGTGAAGTAAACAACGTTGTGTTTTATTCTAATAATTAATTATTTTTTTTTAAAGTTAATACTTATATATACTTACAATTATTATCAACACCATAACGCAGAAAACTAAATAACAGTGTAGAATTTGCATTGTTATGTGTACTTTCTAGTCGGTGTTCTAAGATTTCTAAGTACGATTGGTCGGCCGAAGGTTATGGCAAGAGCCGAGCCATCGGCTTCGGCTTCGGCCAAAAACTGACCTTCAGTCGGACACTAGTTATAATAGGCAATGAGTAGTTTGTTGGTCTAATGGTTAAAACGTTGTCCAAGTGATCTAATGGTTGGGGGTTCGCGCCTCGTTCCGGGTGACCAGCAAGTTAGTCCTATTTACAAGCGTTTAGTTTAGTTGTAAATAGTAATGATATTGATGTGTTATTTATTCCGTGAAAACATCTCTATTTAAAAAAAGCAAAATGACAAAAAATGTTACAAAATAACTTTGTTAAAATGTCGGACCACAAAGTTATCGGTTGAAGTAGTACAATAATTAAATAAATCTTCAAATTTGATACTTTTTCGGATGTCCTTGGTTAATACGAACCCTGTCGTTAGCCTCCTGAAAGAAACCCTGAAAGTTGATAGTTCTCAAATAAGAGGTAATGTGGATGTAGCTTCGATAAGCGGGAGCCGGGCCCTCCAATTCTAATATGCTAAACCAAGCCCTTCGGGACGTGTACAGATACGGTTGATGAAACATTATAACTGTTGTAAAAGGTAAACATCGTCATGTTTATCATATTATTATTTTAGGAATCCGACAACTGGCCACCGCCCATCAAACTAAACAAGAATAGTTCAATTATTATTATTGTTTTGACGAAGTTTGTGCAGTTAACGATTGTTAATGAATCATTCAACAAATAAAAAATATTTCCGTACAGTAAATTCATTTTCCATGTAATGAACGATCCAATGAACGATACTAATGCGGTATTAGCGAGTAGAGAATCTAATCCCGGGATCCCGGCCTAGTTTACAGTATTCATGAATCCCGGGACCGTTGTAAAAACTCAAGATATTTGGGATTTATTTACGCGTTCCAAAATTTTATCAAAACTAAATAATAATGAATCACTCGATGCTTTGCTATTGTTCTGTTCATATTATATTCATAATAATAAATAATACAATTGTCTCACAATCAAATTGTTTTATTGTCGATATTGCATTATTATTTATTTAATTTTTTGTTAAAATATTCCTTAATATAAATATAAATATCTAACATAAATTGTATGTTTATTTTGACCTTTTTTATAAATGTAACATTAATGAGCAAATTAGCATTTTCTAATTCCATGAGTAATCCCGGGATTATCAAAATCGTGCCCCAAAATCACGGGATTGCAATTTTGGCTCAGGATTGGTTTTACTATTAGCAGATACAAAACTGTCAAATGGGTATTATTTCAAAATCGGCCATTCTTTTTATCTTCTTCGTTGTATCATGCATGGGGACTCACGTCACATATTTTACTAGTGCCTTAATTCCAGAAACCCCCCCCACCCCCCATTATCTCTTCGAACGATGTGTCCACTTGAACACGTAGATTTTTTGGACCACATCTGTTATCTTGATTGTTTGATGAATTTGTCAATCACTTTTTTTTGATAACTTTTAACTTGCGTGTGACATTACTTTTGAATCGTTTTTAAAACACTTTAATTCGTAATGATCTTAGAAATATGTGATGTCTTCATTTATATGATTTCTGATTTCTCGGAAATATATAAAAGAAAGATAAAAGGACAAGGCATGTCTCAGGCAACTGATTTAAACAGGGTTCCAGTATATTTAATAAATACTTCATCATCTACTGCCTTTTAACGGGGAAAAACCTTTAGCAAAAAATCATGAAATGTATGAAGAATACTTTTTTTTTAAATGTGAAGATGTTTCTTTTCATATATGTTTTAGAACAAGCAAAAACTATAGTAAAATATAAAATTTATGAATAGATATATTTTTATTTATTAAAGAACTGTGAATGCTCACCAAAAATTCCATACATTTAAACTTTGTAGATGGTATGAATATGAAAACGAAGTAAAGAAAAAAACTGTTTTTTTTTTTAACTTTGCACCTTTTAACATCACATCCGCGATAATGTCAACACACAAACTCTCGTAAACCACTTTATACTAGCGAATTATATATTATCGAGTATTAATAATGAGACATTTTGGCAAATAAATTTGTAAAATGCGAACTTTCAGAAGTGCTATTGTGTCGGCACACCTAAACGTTGATGAAACTTATTTAGCTGGTAAAAAAATTTTCAAGATATAAACTTTGAAAGAGGCTTAAGAATAGGTTTAATTACGGAACGCCTTTGAACAGAAAAACATAAAAAATAAGGTGATACGACCATTTTTGAGACCTCGCGTAAAGACTTTGTTGGAAAGCAGTGTTTCATAACGAAAACAAAATGGTGGTGGGTGTTCATTTAAAGAACTTAAATTTTGTTTATGTCATCTATTAAAAAATTCTCGATTCTGTAATATCCCACATCTGATTATTATTTTTAGATTTAAAAATATACTATTAATGTTGTAACACGTGTATTTCTTTTTACATTCAATGTTTCAGAATTTTCACATACAATCGATTTATTAACAAGGCACGTAATCTCGAGTATTTCTGATAACAGCACGAAATGGGATAGGAAAAACTAATGTTCGGCAGAGAAAGGAGCGGATCTGATGTATGCGATTTTAAAAAAGAACATTTAAAAACAACCCCTTTGACGCAATGTTTTTACTAATTATTTAATCACGACAACTACTCTATCAACAAATTACTATATTATTCCTACCCAAATCCGACTTAAAACACTGAATGATAATAATTTGAAAATGAAAACAAATATATAAGCGTTATTATGCGCAGTTATTTCAGCTCTCATTAAATGAGACGTGGAGTGGGGTGTGACGGGAGAGTCTCTAATAATAATTCGACACGGATGTATCTAGACATTTGTTAATGACACTCGATAATGAAGCTATTGTCGTCAAAAATGATCTTGCACTAATTAAACATCTTGTGATAATCATAATTATTTATCAAAAAATATTTTTTTCTCGTCAGCCGCACGTTATAATATAAAATTCGTTACTGAATTATTTTTATATTTCTCGCGACGGATACAATATTTTAATAACACCATTTTACCGCTATCAACCGATGAACAGCACATCCTTCGGATGGCAAACTGCACTCGCGCTCACGATATCACAACAGCCACTGAAGATTGGCTTGTAAGCGTTCTAGGAGTTAAATCCTCACCAATTTAGTTATTTATTATGATGGAAAGCAAAATACCGTCCGCGAGTTGGAAGAACATCATTATATTTTATAGTTAGAAAGATCATTCATCCCTCTTTACGTAAGTAAGTAATAATAAGTTCATCGAGGTCTAAGAATGTTTTAAATCAGTACACAAGATTTTATATTACATAGGTTTAATTCAATATTGAAGTGGACAATGTAATTATGTACTGGCATGATTTAATTTTTTTCTATTGTCGCTTCAAATAAAATATCATTACATATATGTTATTTATATAAATTTAAAAAAAAATAGAGATGCGTACACGGAATACGTAATCACTTCAATATTCTAACTATTTTCAAACTAAGTTAAAATGCTTGTGCTATGAAAATAGGACTAACTTGACGGCTTCCTGAAATGAGGCTCGAACCCCCGACCTCTAGGCAAATATTGTAACGCAAAATAAAATTGAGACGCGTTTCGCCTTGTAAGAGCATTATCAGGTAAATTAAACCAGTATAATCAAAAACAAGTATTTTTTTTTCATATATGTAATTACGGGGTTCAACAAACTTACACGGAAACAGTAAAATATTATTACTAGTGGAATCGCGATATCTAGGGAATCTAAATGATTTATTGGTCATATTTTTGTATTGCCATTACTTGTTTTTATTTTATAACTATTTATTTTTATAACTATTTATTTAACGGTTATAACGGTTTTGATAACATCTAACGCAATAACACTTTTGACTAAGTTTGCTCGCTAGTTGCGTTTTCGGTATCTTCTTATCAAGCCCAACTTATATGCACATTTCTATACTACGAAAATTTTTAATATCTTATACATCTAGCGCCCATGTTTCGCTTCTATACGGCAACATTGGTTGAACACATTCCGTTTGAGGCTACCGGAAAATTGATTTTGAAAATATAATTTAGATGACCAAAAGAACAAGAAGAAGCCAGCATTATCTGACAAGTGATTTTTAAATGCTGTGTCCAAGAAAAATGTACTGTTGGATTTCATCAGGACTCAGTCTATCGGAATCGGATTTGAGTTAGCGAAGCAATTTGTGATTAATTTGATTTAGTCGATGCTCATTTTCAAACCAGCTAGTTTGCTAACATCTGCCAATTCTTGTAGACGTCATTGATTTTCTTCCGGCTGTGTCCGCTAGTATGAGTACATCGAGAAGAAATGAACCATTCATACATATTCCCGTTTCCTCTCAGTTAGGCAGCCTAAATACATATAATACATCTTCCAGCATTGCAATGAAAAACTTAGAGAAACATTGTGTTGCCTTGAAAGACTCTTTATTATTTTTAAGTATGATTTTGTATATATCTATCATATGTTGATATAAAGTTGACACTATGCCTGGCATTCTTAAGGTTTTATAATTGCAACTTTTTAACTTCAGAGTCCAAAGTTTTTTCATAGAATATAAAGCCTACGCTTATTGGTCGTGGATACTCTTGGCAACGTTCTATAACAAACTTCCTTGACGTTTCCTCTCCGATGATGTAAACTGAGTTGACATCGCCTCTAATTATGTAAATACACTAAATACTAACAGAGTTCATATTTTAGCTATTCCTATGAAATGTATATATGTATTGGATAAAATAATTACAATATATAAATATTTACCATACGCAAAAATAAAAAGTGCTCTCTCAAATAATCTGACGTAAATTTGTCAAAACGTGTATGTGTGCGTGCGGAGTGTTGCGACGGCGCAGTGCGCGGGGTGCCGAATGCCGATCCTCATTTTAGTAGCAGAACGTGCGCTGGCGGAGTTAGACGTGTCTTGTGCGTCTTTATACCGTCATGATGATTAACGTTTTTTCTCATTTTCATCACTTTTACACAATAATTGATGTGTATACTCACATACATAGATGACAACTATTATTAGATGTAAAATATTAATATTTATCTGACTTAAAAATCGCAAAAGTCTACATGTACATTGAGTTTACAGCACCGAAGCGCGCGTTTTTATTTTAGCACCGTAAGGGAAGCGTTAATTATCGTATATGGTTCATAATACTGTGCCCTTCTCTTGATCGATTTTCAATTAATGTAGGTTTGAATCTGTTGTAGGGGATTTTGGTAAACATATTTATTTTTTAATTAATATAAATATATGCTTACTTACACATGTTATTTTAAACTACGGTTGGGTTCTTTACTATTTCTACATCACTTGTTTTGTACAAATCTACATAGATTGGAGAGTGAAGATACAGAAATATTATAAACTAAAATATAAATTATTGATACTAGTTGTATTTTTTAAGGTGATTTATTAATTAATAAATATAAAATTAACTAATTCTTTAATAATGAAATAAACAAAACAGTGCAATCGTGTTTCCGTTCTGATAGCTAATATCATATACATAGTCAAACTATTTTATAAGATTAATTAATTAATTTTATGGTGTAGAAAGATTTGTCATACTACGAATTTTATGAGGCGAGTGATAAGCGCGTCTCGCTGCCAAGAAAGCGTTTCCTTATTACAAAGTGCCCTCCGGGATTCCCAGTGTCTGAGTTAGCGGAGACCAGGGATTCTAAAAAGGATCTAAAATATGAGCTCGTTAACACTAATTAAAAGCTGTACAAATGTCTGTAACAATTGATGACGTATTTATTCACAAGACAGTGTGGGTTTCATTTTTTCACGTGTATCCCATCAACCGTTTGCGGAGCTACGGAATTGTGTGAAATATCTTCTAATATATTTTCCATAATTTTTAAAGGAAAATGAGCGTTTAACACTATGAAAGGTCTTAATAGATTATTTTGTTCTATTAGGATAAACTTTACATCAATGGAGTTATTTTTAATATATACACTATGTGATGATAACACACACACACTTAAAAAAAATGATGAATAGCAATAAAACTATTCTTGTTAAACACTATCGGACGACAAACAGTATATGACTTAATATTTTTAACTGTCCAAAGATTTTTGGTGAAACTTTGTGGAATTCCACGATTATTTTGTAAATTGAGTTAAAACACTTTATATTCCGCTTTTTTTTGTGTTAAACGTTAAAACGTTATTTGAAAACATCTTCCCATTATCAATATTATAATTCAACTAAAATTAAAAACACTTTCAGATAGTAATATATGGTGGGGGTAAGGGTGGAGTTAAAATAGACAAGAGAGGGAATGTAATGGGCGGTATCTGAATATTTATTATGTTTTTATTGTTAAATATTTCTAAATTTTCTAGAATGTCTAACTTTCGTCCGTTGGCGCAACTATGTATAAGTTGTAAATTACTATTAGCAAATGAATGGCCCTCCATTCTTGCGTGCTCAGCCATTTCGGAGTTTAGACTGAAGTTTTTTATAACTTTCTTGTGTTCTTCTAATCCTTTTATCACCCCCACCTCCGTTAACTTCAAACACACCATATATTACTGTCTGAAAATGTTTTTAATTTTTGTTGAATTATAATATTGATAATGGGAAGATATTCCCGAAAACTTTCTAACGTTTAACACAAGAAAAGCGGAATAAAAAAGTGTTTTAACTCAATTATTAATATTTTTGTTTAATATAATAAATTCCACTTTTGACAATCAATTTGTGAGTGTCCGCAGTAAGCAATCGCGAAATAACTCAATATTTTATTGGCATTCAAATACAAAAAAATATCACAAATATTCCACTGTGCCTCGGACGCATCGATTAGCTAATGATTTTACTTACGTAATAAATTAAATTTAAATTACTTAAATTTGCTAAGTTTCAAGAGGCGCTTTGAAGAACTTCTTTCGCGAAAAACATTTATGTGAAAGTGTATTTCATTTGTAACTTATGTTTATGATTATACTGTTATTTTAATTTAATTTATATGTAAGCTTACTTAGTATATTTCTTTAATTATTAATGGTACTGTGTAACATATACATACAAATAAAATAAAAATACTAAAATGATTCAAGAAAGCAAAAAATCTTCAGAACTTGTGTTGGTGCATAGGTTCGAATTTTTAAACACCAAATAAATATTTTCAATCTATGAATTCGATTAGATATGACTATACGATTTATAAAAATTTAGGAACAAGGAATATTTTAATAAATCATCTTGCTCTTATTCTCATCTGGTTGTATCAACGGTATTTATTTTATTTCATCCGGAAAATAATAAATAATATTTTAGCCCGTGGCAGTTTTTTCGTTGCACATAAATGTGAGTGAAAATTGAATCACATTGGCGATGAACTGTTTAAGAACCACTGACGTAAAGAAGGCCTAAGGTCGCTAAGTCCGGAGAGGCGGAAGAGGAAGCGGAAGCGGACACGTGACACCGGATAATGAACACACACAAACAATATAACAAAGCCATACCCCGTTGCAAAGGAAACCCTGAATACATTTACTTACAAGTCTCTCGGGCGTCTCTTTGTGCGTACGATAATGCATTAAGCATTAAGAAATCATTTATTTTTGTTAAAGAAATCATTAATGTCACCAAAAATATATTATTACCCACGGGAGGTTCCCATAATTCCTACATCCTAGAGTTGTTACCATAACCTAGATTGCTCCCTAATCCAGGTAACACAGATTTAATTCCTGTTGCCTCCCAAATATTTTTTTTTTCTCAATATAATAACTATTTTATAACCAGATTTTGTTTGACTTTATAAAAATGTAAAATTTAGTAAATGTATATTTACTACATTAAAATTTTAGTAAAAGTATCAATTAAATATAAAAATGTCTAATATTCATAGTATACATTTAATTACTACACAAGGCATATTTGGAGGAAAGGTGTGTCACTACTTATGGTGGTAAAATGATTATGATGATGAGATGATGGTGTAAGAGAAAGTTCTTAATTCCTAAATATGTAGATTCCTCAACCTATCTCAGACACATACTTGGTTACCTACTTGCTCGCCAACTAGCGCAGCGCATTTCAGTGTTAATTTGATCGCCTTACTGAAAACAACTAAAATTGTTTTATTTTCGATTACGCGCCGGTTCACCTAACTGCCTCGAGAAATCTACGCAAAGTGGCCGACGGTACCTTTCTTCAATTTTGAATGTCTTAAAAGTGATCATCTTCCAGCATCGTCGAGGGATTGCGTAACATATTGTGGAGAGAGAGGCGGGGCTTCAAATGGTGAGTGGTTTCTTAGTACTGTGTCATCCTGCCTTTTCCTCCACTATTATTTCATAGAGACCACTGTGATTATCATATTAACAGATGCCACTACTCTTAGGCTAAGTGAGGCATGTGAATGTAGGCTAGTATAAGGTTGAGATAGAGAATGGCAACCGGTATATCGCTGAGTCTTTATTGTCAACGTGTATTGTATTTTGGTAATGAATGAGATCATTGCAGACAGTAATGTCAGAAAAGATAAATATAAAAGATACTCACGCTTTACGTTAAATTTCAACGGTTAATCGGTCACTGTTAAGTTTCCACGGCGGACACGGAGTACGTATCAAATGCTTGCGATCGTGTCAAATGAAGGACGAAGCTGGCGACCGTCGTTTACTGATGGCGCACTTTGTTTGCCGATCTACAGGTGGCGGTAGGTGTGCATACGTTTGCTACAATACATTAGTAAAAACATAATATCGGGAGTCTAATTTGAATTTTCTAAGATGAAAACTTAATAATGCTTTATTTAACCTAACCTAACGTAATTCTTTGCTCCATAACATTTACAAGCATCAAATTTATAATTTATGTGGTCAGTGTTCAGATCTGCTAGCAAAGTGTTAATTAAAATTGATACAATTCTGTTTGTGCATACTTTTACTAATCATATTCGAAAATTTATGCATGTACAAGTAAAAGTTTAAATTGCTTCTGAATATATTACCAAATCAGCATGTTTATACGTTGACTATTAAATGTATATATTTACTGACTTAACATATTTACGTTATGTCATATGTTGAGTACTCGCGCATATTATACTTTCATAGATGCCTGAAAAGTAAGTGAATTTGTTACGCAAATACTCGAAAATGTACTTCTGGAGATTTATTATACCGAATGTAAAAGTACCAATAACTTTACAAGTGGATTCTGGGGCTAACGTTATAAAGGGTGGTTTTAGGGTATAACTGTAACTATCATATATGTCGCCAATTTAAGTATTCTGCTAATAGCTATGATAAATATAAACGTTAATATTTTTATATATTCTGCATTAATCTGTAAAACAAAACTACATTGAAGATGAACATAAGAAAAATAAAAACAAAATATATTTAAATTTTAATTCTAATGACATTGACAATAATTGGAACCTAACTCCATCCCTCGGTAACAATAAAAGGATAGTTATTAATATACATACTCCTACGCAGTGGGTACAGTAGATATAGATTTGGGTTATGCTCTTACCAATGATATTATACAATCATATATAATATATGTACTACAATATTGTTGTACATAGGATTATGAACTTTCGTTTAACCAACATCTTTAGACAAAATGAATTTGTCGTTTATATGACCCTACCATGTATTTATTTATAATTTTAGAGTACTATTAATAGTGTTTTAAAGTTTAAGTTTTAACATAAAATAATACCCTTTTACCTATACAAAAATCAATATAAAAAATGTATGGGAGTTTTTAAGAACGCTTTTTATGACTGAACATGATTATTTTATTGTTTGAAAATCCTTCACGTAATAACTAAACGAAATAATTATTTTTGTTAAAGGTTAACGTAGGAAATAGTTCAGCCAATTGCTTTTTGTTTCTCCCAAATCAAAAACAAATTCATGCATCAAATGTACCCCGAACGCAAAAAACGACCATGAAATCAACACGTTAAAAACAGTAAGATAGTCAAATTCGCGAATTAGTAAAAGATGAAGTAGACACTTCAATGATTTGTACGTAGTTGTAAACCTTTCTATTAAAAAACAGCATAAGTAACGACTCCATACAAAACGAATCAAACGAAAGGAATTTTCAATTCAGTAAATAGCCAATTGTTTGTAATTCACTAGCTTAAAAGTAGAAGATAGTAATGTTAATAGCTACAATGCTTCGATTGTAGCTACTAGCGCTACGGCTGCAGCGGTGGGTTGTCGTGGTAATTTTTAGAACTAAGCCAATAAATTTTCTACCGGTACACAGATGGCGCTAATTGTAATAAATCCGTAAATATACGTTACTTATTATAGATTATTTAATTTATATTTGTTTCCCAGAATTTTTAGTATATGCACTGCATGCAATGCAAGTTTATTTGCATGAATATTATTTTAAGTGTTTGTAGTGTTAACTTTGGATAAGATATAATATAGACAAATAAGAATCCGATTGTTTTGACGTCACTCGGTTGACGTCAAAATGATCAACATGGTTAATAAAAACTTTTTTTTTCTTACTTACTAGGTACTATACGCGCACGTACTTACACGCACATCGCATCCCTAATTCAAGACAATGGTAGATTTAAAAATAAAAAATTACTGATTCATAATCATAGAAATATGTTCTAAAATTGCAACGTCACAATAAAATGTGTTTCGATTAATATTAATATTATTATTATTATTATAAAATAAAGAAGTTGTATTTGCGGCGGTTTAGTAATCATTATTTGATTTAATTTCCTACTTTTGGGAAAAGAAATTTGTACACTACTGTTATGTAAATTATATTTAATCAAATTTCAGAATGTAATCGTAAAGTGATATAAAACAGTAAAATCTAACGTAACCGATTAATGCAAAATACAACAATTCCGGATCTCGCAGCCCTAGCGGCAATAACTATTATTATTAATAGGTCCGAAAGGTTTGCTCGCCGTTCTAGCGGCGATAAATATTATTTTGAAAGGTTGTCAATGTACTCTCCCGTCGCATTGGCGGCAATTATTTAATAGTCTCTTGTAAATTAAAAAAATAAAATGATTAAAAAAAACCGTTATCATAAAGTAAACAAATGTAAATGTGGATTTATTGAATTTTTAAAAATGGCTTACCTGGTCGGTTTGTAACCACGCCCACCGTCAATTTATTAAAATTGAGGAAAGAGGAAAAAACGTTTTAAAAGAGAAGAGAATTAAAAATAATCATTTTTGCATTGTTATATAAGAGCAATTAAAGGATTTATCCTAATATGCTTAACGAAAGACGACACAGATCATAACCTAATTGATTTTTGAATTTGTAAAAAAATGTTGATAAATTTATACATTGAATAATTTATCTCATACGACATGCGATCTTGTTACTTTGGTGTTTTTTTTTCTTACTAGCAATAAAGATAAAGTACACCACTGGATGCATTTTGAAAACAATATAATGGTTGATATTGACTTAATGCTGAATCACAACACATAGTACACGGGAGGGTTTCTGATTTATATAATATTAAAAAGACCTTTATTGAAAAACGTTTGTTATTGAGATGTCAGAGCACTTAGAGCACTTAGAGATAATATATTATTTAACTAAAATTCAATACAACATTATTTTGTTATGCAGAATTATTCAAAGGCATATCGAGACATTAATAATATATAATATATATATTCCACGACCACAATGAATATTGCTCCACATCACACATTTTAAAATGAATTTTGCATTTCACACTTTTATGTACTGGTGGGGTAATAGTGTACCTTTGGGGAAAACCACTATTCTGAGTAAGATATATAAACACTTTCCTTTGCAGATCAATCGGGTGTCGCACCTGGCAATACTCACTTTCTATCCAATAGGAATAGTTTATTACATCATTTATTTACCTACAAGGGGGTAGATTGAAAGTCTTCAGAATGTGTGCTCTAAAAATCCAATGTAAAATATAATGTTGTTAGTTATATTATACATTTAAGTCTAAGAAATAATTCGGCACAAACTTTATTCATTAGCGGTTTGTTTTGAGGATAGTGTGGTAGTCTTTGTCAAAATGTAAAGGCTGTGCCTTTAAGTTGTGTAAGTGTTAATAGATTTACGAGTTGTCTAATGTTTCTGGTTAGACGGATCTTATTCCTTCTTTGTTTATTAAAAATGATCTTTTCATCCGTTATCGCTAAATGTTCCCGAATAATCTAAGCTAATCATTCTTCATTCTTTTCGCTAGACTCCATTAAAATATTATGTATTTCTAGGTTTAAAAAACTTTATTTTAATCTTCGGTAAATTAAACCATTCTCCTATCTATGTCGGTTTTTCACTCATTTTGAATTATGTTGCTGTCAAAAAAAAAGATATGTTTAAAGCGAGGTAAATAAGTCACAATTATATACAATTTATCCTATCTCTACCATTTGATGTCGTACAACATAATTTATGGATTAATTTTTCAATGGAATACATCAGTTTCTATATTTAGAAAACGATTGTTGAATTCTTAATAATTAATTATAATTCATTAGTCAGTTGTTCAAACAATATTTGCGATAAATAATTCTACAAGTTCCTTATTTAAAATATACGTGATTTATTAATTCTACAAAGGACTTATTATATATTATTAAGGAGAACATATTCTTATTGTGAAGTTGTAATTATTCAGAACGTAAGTCTGTGATATTTTAAATACTAATTAAATGTATTAATTAGAAAGATATACATATAAAATCAATTTTATCGAAAAATATTGTTGTTGCGCTACCGGGATTCGAACCTGGATCAATTCCAATACGGGGAACGTGAAAAATGTAACATATAGGTTCGAAAATTTGTAGTCAATGCAATGTGTGCAGTAGCATAATCGGTTAATGCACGTTCCCCGGATTAGAAGAGATACGCAATAAGTAAGAAAGATTTAATCATATCATATTGTTTCATTTATCAAAGGTGTTGAAATAGTTATTTTATAAAATGGGCAGATCACGTAGAAGAATAATATTGAAATATGTGCTTCAGTGAGCGAACAATTTCTGTAAAATTAAAAAATTCTAGGTCTAAAACGTACAATGCTATTTCACGCTTGTATGCTGCTATTTATTGTAACTGGAAGAATGAAAAAAAATCTGAAAGATAAAACTATGTGATATCTGCGTAGAAGTCCGTAAAATTAATTACCAAAAGAAATAGACCGCAATTCAACAGCAGTAGTAGTAAAAAGAGAAATCTTAGGATAGTCGGAGGATGACAAAAGAAAGCAACGCAAAGCGTGTCACGTTGCAGTTTCCCCAAGCGGCAGCTGGAAACCACATCAGCTAGATCAAAATAAGAATAAAAGTGTAAAGTAGGGTCTGGATCACCACAACTAGGAATTATGGACCGACGAACTAACGTATGTTTGAAGACTTCAATCAAAATAATTTATATATGGCGCTCTGGCGAATGAAGCAATTATTGTAATTACTAAAATAGAGGAACGCATTCTTATATATTATAGAGAAACACGTGGAACAATTTTTTGCAAAAGAGCGACTTGCGAACGACGTCACAGGCAACAAACTACGCCACGGGCAAACTACGCCACAGGAGGGCTGGAACTCAATTTCCGAAATATACCAAAGTTAAGGAACAGGATGCCTCGATCAATAAAAAATATTCTTCAAGTATATTTGTGGTGAAAAGATAACATAGATTAATTCAATTTTTTCAAAACTATTCACTGGTATTTTGTTCAAACATTTGTATAGTGGAGAAAAAATTATAAACATAGATTAAAAAAAAACTATTCTTACTGTAAAATACTTAAAAACGTGTTTTTTTTTTCTTGATTACCGAGATGACTCCCCCCGTAACTATACACTTACTAAAAATGTTGTTTTAATCAATAAAATTAATACACGTTTCCATAGTGACGATATATTTTATTCAATACCCATAAACATCTAATTTACCAAGGCACAGACAAATTAATCCTTTCACGCTCCGGTAGGTAGGTAAAAGAACATATTTAAAATTCAGCCCTTACACGGCACGTAACTAAATATTTGAATACAAAAATAAAAATACATACCTAGTAGGTACCTCCTACTTACACAATACTAAGCAAGCAAATTAAATTTTTAAATGTCAGAAATAAATGCATTAAAATTTGATTCCTGCATTTCTTTCATTGTACTTAGTCGATTTTTTTTATTTTCAAGAAATTAAGTTTTGAAAACTTGAAGCGCCTAAAAATATTACAAGCTGCGAATCGTGTAAGGAATTTCGAGTATTTTTCTTACAGCGGCGTAATGGGTACGTACATATACCCTCGGGTGTGAAATTTGTATGTAACGAACGAGGGTGGGCGGACCTTTGACCTACTTCGGTCACGGGCGACCTACTGGAGGAATTTGGCTGACCTATTAACATTTGTAAATGCTTATAACATTACAGAATTGTATAAAAGGTTCAAATGTAAATGAATGCCGGAACATTGCTCATGGGCTTAACAAAACAGACATGAACAGCGTAATTTATATACGTAAATATTATCAGAAAATACGCTTCGAGTAATAATTTTCAAAAAAAAATAAGCTTCCGTGGCTTCATGGTGTAATAAATAATTTGGGGAATGTGAAATCACTGAAACGCATATTTTGTATCAATTTCATTAGAAATAGTTCGTTTAATAACCCGTATCAAGATATCAACGATATTCCGATATAAAATCTAATATAATGTCTATTGAACTTCACGAATGTATACTGGTTTATGTTAAATTACAGTTAAAGATACGTAACAGTTAAAAAATAAAATTATGATGTTTTATGGAATAGTTTATTTATTGTATTTATTTGGTACTATTTTAAGTAGTTAGTTAAAATTGCCAAAATGTGAAATAAATATTCCAAATTAAAATTGAAGGTGTATTAATGTGAGACAGAAAATTCTATTTGAAATATTCCACTCGGCTCACTTCTGAAGAAAATATATAAAATTTGAAGCAGTTTTCTTTAGAATTATCACGTTCCGTCGTTGTTCAAAAGATAAAAAAGTCTCCGCCCGAATCATTAATTTTTTATATACTTTTAAAAAATATTTCATTTATCAGCTAAATAAATTAATATTCATTCCGACATAGAGTGAATGTATTTTTTTAATAAACAAAGGTTATTTAAAAGTGTATATAACATTGAGCGAAAAGGTTAATCAAAATTAAGGCAAACATAATTATTAGTAAACATAGTCGATTGAAAGTATCTAAAATCAGTTAGCTTAAGCGAACAATTTTTAAAGCTTTGTACTAAAATATGAAGTACCTGCAAACAGGGCGCACGGCGTGCCAGAAAAGTTGAAAATAATCGGATCAAAAATTTAAACACTTTTCAACCGTAAATCCCCAAAAGAGTTGTGTTTAAGGAAACTGGGTCAGTAATAATTATCAAGTTTTTTGCTGGAAAGGGCTCTGTGCAGATGTTTGCAGGAAGAGGAGAGAAAAAAGGCAATAATCGTTTTAGCATTGATGCGGGGAGACAACATCGGAAATAACACAAAAATACACAATATTCAGTGGAGGGTTTCAGCAGATTATTGGTAGTATTACTAGTTTGCCTTAATCAGTATTTTAGGCTTATGTTGACGTTTTTTGTATGCAGCTGTAATAAACGGTAAATAATATATAATAGTTGTTTGTACCGGTATTTTAAAATTCGCTTGACAATGGCGTAGAGTAATTGTAAATATTTATTCAAATAATAAATAAATGGTTGTTATGGCATGTTGGTAGCATTAATTTTCGTGCCTTTTTACAATTTAAAAATATTATAATTTCTTTTTGGCATTGTTTTCATTTCTAATTTACGTTTTGAATAATATTTTGTAATAAAATGTTATAAATAATAATATTGACAGGGGAAAAAATTAATAATTGTAGCACATCTATTGCGAAAACGAAGCGATACTTTTAATTAGCAATGTCGTTTTGTTATGCTAGTGTATCAATAGAAAATGTGCTTTTCAAATGTGAATATATTACAGTGAATGTGTATTACCAGTGAAGTTATATTTTCACTGGCATTTTAGTGAAATCATATCCGAATATATTTTCACTGGAAGATATATATTTCTACTAGCGAAAACATAATTTAACTGATAGGCGCTAGTGAAATTATATGCCGCTCTAAACTCTCAATTTGACAGTAGAAAATCGTTAATTTGCGTGTTTTTGTTTAAAATACCTACGTGTTAATGGCGAATAAAATACAAAAAAAATATTCAATCTATGTTAACTTGTCGTCTAGTTATCAAAATAGTGTTCATTTTCGATAAAAATTGTCTTTCTATTTGTTCGAACCAACACACGGATAATACAATTTTACTGATACGCTGTAAAATGAAATTTCTAAAACGAACACCGACAACATAAATAACAACAACAATCATAATAATAACATAATTAATTTTCAAAACGCAGTTGTAGGGCGACACATCACCTGTTAAGGATAAAATATTCCGACGTCAGATGGCATCAATGACACAAACACATAAAACGCATGCGCGGCGTACACCGATCGTCAATTTGCAAACAAATACAGTTTCACTGATACTGTGCAGTAAAATTGTAAATCAAATGTTTGATACATTTTAACTGGTCGAGTTGTGAAATTATATTTATACTAATGAAAATACAATTTCACTGGTAATATACATGCATAATTTACAGATGTGTAAACTGTTTCGGCAACCATAATAAAGTAATATTTCAATGGTTATACTATTGTATATTGGACGAATCAGATGATTCCATTTATATAGTTCTATATTTGAGTATAATAATATTCTCATGCTTATGTCTAAATATCGCTCGCGTGTATAATGTGTACAATTCACCTGGAAGGAATGAAAGTAAGAAATTTTATTACATTTATTTTAGACTTTTTGGAATTTTATTTGTATATAAAACGGCTGCTAATTATTGTACTTTGTGTAAGTACGTAATAGGTATGCATTATATTTTTATGTACATAGCGTGTAGACACTGAATTCACATGCAAGTTCTTTATTTACCTACCGGGATGTGAAAGGACATATTTTAATTTTCAAACTTGTGTTGTGGCTTTTAAAGGGTGGGAATTTCTAAAAAGAATTCGCATAAACGTAGGTTTGACGTTTATGGGTACTATGAGGTCTTCACGGTAGAGTTTGACCTATTTGCTTGGTCACGTCTTCATCACATATTTTTATGTTACTTTAATACGAAATATTGATGAGGGGGTGGGGGGGTGGGGGGAAGGCTAAGATATTAACACACTAAAATCACTAAAATTGAATATCTAAATAAAAATATACATGCAGTCATATATCTAAGATTGGCACATGATATTTCCAAATAAATGTAAACTAAAAGCTCGACAAATAATATTACATTATACCTGAATTGCTTGATGAGATCTTCCAAAATATGCAGTAACATTCGGCCATTGTCACAAATGTTGTCAAATTAACATCAACATTTAAAAAATATATATTGCTCCGGATTACATTCTCCGGTCTTTTTTCTTCCCCCGCGTCATCAGTAGACTTGAAACACTATCAATTTTTACACCTACTTGATATTCGCCATGCGAAACGTGAAAAACCATTCCCCAGACAAAAATCATAAAACACTTCTAAATATGTAAGATATACGAACGAGTACATCCAGGAGTCCAGTGGAAAACAATGTAGAGGGCTTTCAAATAATGGAACGATTTGAAAAAGCGTAACATACAGGTTCGAAAATTTGTCGTCAAAAGTACTGTCGCTGTAGCATAGTTGGTAATGCACCTTTCTCGGATTGGAAAAGAGATCGAGGTTCGAATCCCGGTAGCGCAACAACAATATTTTTCGATAAAATTGATTTTATATGTATATCATTATAATTAATACATTTAATTTAAATGATTTATATGTCATACTTTAGATCACTTTGTTCACTACGGGCTGGAAAAGGTCAATACTAGACTGACCAAGTTATTGTTTTAGGCTCATTAGCCATGATGTTCTCCTACTTCCAGGGCCTCGACTTCCAGCCATTAAGAGGTGCAAGATTTCGTACTTCTCCGGATGTCTCATCACGTGTCTGAGATATTTAAGTTTTCGGATTTTTATTGTTTTATATTAAATACTTATTTTGTTTTATTCATCTGAACCATAACATCTTCATTCGTAACTCTATCCATCCAACTTATTTTGAGCATTCTTCTGTAGATAGATCCACATCTCATATGCTTCAAGTCGCCTTATCGTTTATTCGGCGTGTTCACGCTTCCATTCCATAAAATAATTTCGAGAACACATAGCGTCTGACCATTCGCATTCGTAATCTAAGGTTGACATCATAACTGCAGAACATCTTTTTCACGCTGATAAAAGTTGCACGAGCTTGCTTAATGCGACATTTGATTTCAATAGAAGGATTCCATCTTTTATGAATGAAGATATAATATATAATTTGTATCTTCTCCATTTTTGTTTCAGCAATATAAAGACTTTATTGTCAGCTGCGTTATGTTTGCTAATGTGCATATATTTTGTTTTAGTTGTATTAAGTTCTAATCTAACCCAAAAGTTTAAGATGTGTTCACGTCTTGTAGTAAATCATAAATTAAGATAAATGACTTTCAATATACATATATTTTATTATCACCTTCACTTTAATGAGAGTGATGCATGGTGGGTGACGCGGCGGTCGTTGCGTAATCAACATATTTAGTGGTGGTGGTCAAGAGAAGATGGCGGGGAGATAAATTAATTACGCAAGCTAAATGTATCTACTTAGAAAATAAATTTATTCACATAGATGAACACACAGAAGAAAAAATAAATTCTTATAACTACTTATATCTAACCACATGAAAGATGCGGATGCACTGTCTATCATGGTCCTAATATTGTCCTACTCATTATCGTGTCCATTTTCATACATGCGGCCAACTGCGTAGCCACGTGCAGCCTACTGCGGGCGTGTGCGACCAGCTGCGGTTAGATCCTGACCTTGGTCCAGTTCACGTGCGCCGATTCTGCAATTTCGCCACGTGGTTTCCACGGCCGCGTCCGGTCATCTCACGCTTCGATCCTATCTTGCCTCGGGTCCAAGGCTAGGTCTCCAAATGCTCTCAAGGGTACGCAGTAGCTTCCTGTCGGGTCTTGATGGTGGATAGTGTCTTGGGACCAGCTACCGTCCGAGAGCAGATGCTTGATATCCGGGGCGCAGGACGGCCAAAAAGAGAGAGAGCCCAAAACCTTCACGGGTCCGCGTGGTATCAGCTTTGTCGTGAAAGATGCGGGAGGGGGGGTAACCTACCCTTCGGGGAAGGGGAGATAGCATCGGCTGGTGTAACAATAATATGTGACCATCACACGTGCGACGCGGCCGTAAAAATAATTATTTTACTTAATTTATGTATATATATATACTTTTTTCGGGATCCTTTAATAATTGATTTCGTATTTTTAATGAATTTGCCAAGGATTCTAGTGTATAAATAAAAATTCAACAATAGTTTTTTTTTAAGGTTTACTACTTTAACAACCTAAAAGTACTTTAAATAAAGAAAAAAAATATATAACTGTCGAAATACATAAAAATTTAAATACTAATAACATTATATTATTTATATTTTTATTTATTATCTTTGTTTTATTAACCACTAAATTGAGTTTAAATACATCTACCGGTTTCGAAAAATACCATTTTCTTCTTTAGGATGTCATAACTGACTAAAACATATATTATTGTTTCTTTGTCAGAATCTATTTTTTTAAAAGTACAACATTATATTAATTAATTTTAGCTTTAAAATTATTTCCCACATGTTTCATGACCAAGTTCCGTAATTTGCAGGTTTTAGTAGGTTTTTTTGTAATTTTCGTTGTGACAATGAAAACATACAGTTGTTGAAATACGTGTAACAATAGATGCGAGTATTAGGAATCAGTGGAGTGGAAAAAAATCCACTCGAATTAATTGTGAGTAAAAAATATTTGTTTCAAAATATATCATATAACCAACAGTTTTGAGGAAACGAAGGGTTAGGCCGGGGGTAGCAGCTGGTCCAGCACAAAGTGCAAACCTATCGCGCACTCGGTTGAGTACATCAATGTTACACTACTTTGAAAATATGGCTCGGGTCACGGGTCCGACTGAGCGGGTGTGCTCGTGAAATTGAAATTTGTATCTCGGGCCTTAAAAAGCGTTTCAGGAAAAATACATTTTGTGTCTTTTGCTTTAAGGAACAAAGCGCGAGACGTTCATCACGTTGTCAGCAACATTAATCAGAATCAGCCTCCTCCATCCTGCCGGCCCAGCCTCCGCGAGGAAGGAAGCCGTCGCAGACATTATAAAATATAGGTACGGCAGTGCCTTAAACACGTTTCACATCAAATGCCCATTATAAAGAGCAAAGAAAAACCATTGAGTATTGTTTTACAACTCTGGTCTCAAAACTTTACACTTATTTTCCACAACATTAATTATTACAATATTTAGTAAAATACTTTTGCTTATTCAGTCAGACTCATCTTATACACATCTAATAGTATGATTGCACTTCGTCGCTATTGGATCTGGATCTATATATGTTAGTGCCCTTCAAAGTAGCCTTATAATGAATATTAATATTCACTTAAAATCTTTGCGAATTATGCAATAGATGTCACTGATTAAGATATCGTATATTCACTTAAGATTTTAAGTTTTTTTTTTATCTGTCCACATTATTTCATTTTTTAAGTTCACTATATCCTTCATGTTTATGTTTTAATTATATCAATTTAAAATAGCTATGTATACAGCATGTATCATTTTACTAATATTTTGTTATCACTACATGGCAGCAATATAATAAGGGATTTTCACATTGAAATATAGAATCTATGAAAACCCTGGCCGCGCAGGATCTACCAATGGCTACGCAGCACAGGCGCGATACGACCACAATAGTCGCCCGCAGGGCCTAGTAGCAAGCTTTTCTGCTAGTAATGTATTATTATATTGTAATTTACATACATCCATACAACCTCGCCGTATTTCCTTAGGGGTGGGCAGAGAGAATAATGTAGAATTGATTACGCCGTGATGTATGATATAATTCACGCTTACTTTAAAAATCGATCTAGTTGTCACTCATAAGTATATGTGGATCGTTAGACACGCCTGTGAGCTCATCCCATAGTTCAGTCGTACGCGAGAGTGTCATTTCATCGTGGCTGTTAAACCTGCATCTGAATAATTGTATGATAGGAGAAAATTGATAGTGAGTTTCTTTTAAAATATTCGAAGATACATTATGGCAGAGTGGAAGGATAATTTACCGGCGATGGTAAGGAAAATATACAATATCTACGTGAATTATTAATGAATATGGCCATACCTTAAGTGGTGGTGTTTAAAAAAGATGAATACGTATCTTTAAGAATCAAGTTTTCTAGTAGACGGAAAATGATATTAAGGCAAAAGATCATGTAAATATAAACTACAAATAAAAAATACTGATTTATTTGTGATATTTAAGGCAGTTTTGTAGTTTACAATAATAAATTGATGTATTTAATATACATAATGTCACATCAATATTTTTACAAATTTTCAAACTATACTGTTTGTATGCACCCTGCTGCTAGATCAAACAAGAACGTCAATAAATACATAAATACCGGTTAGGGCAAAAGAAAAACTAATACTACAATAAATATCTAATTTGGTCATTGTTTCGCTAATAATTCACAAATTTAATTTTTTATTAGGTCCTGTATATAAAACAAAAATCTTGTATTAATTTATCCGAAACTGATAAATAAATTGACACCCAACAAATACGAGTATATACCGTATGTCCTTAGTAATTAATTTTAATTTTACAGTAATCAATATGTATTATGCGGTTGCTCGTTAATACTATATCAGATTATTTGTTTGTACTTACTCGTATAAGATTGTAGTTTAAAGATCATCTCGCTACATGTGTTGCAGCATAAAATGCAGTCATACCTGACCTAATAAGAGCATTGTAATATTGTCCGAAACGTCAGAAAATAAAACAGCAAGGTGCTTGTTGCGCAATGTCAATTATGCATTTTGTCTTATTAATTAATTATTTAAATCATACTTTTTTATAGACACGTCAAAATAAATACTACGTAAAGTATCGTATCATGAGAATCAATTAAAGAGAAGTGTAATTTAAAGATTCAAATAAAAAACGATTTTTAGTTCAAATTTGACGAGAATATTTATTTTCATATAAAGTATCATTTAAGATTTATTTTAGCCATCTAATATATTGTGTTCAAATGTATGCGAGATACTGACGAAATTAAAAATCTGTTATTTGTCGGTTATAACACTTTTTACGTAGGGTCGAATTATCAACAGGTATTATTAATTCAATTGACCTGCTTTGATGGTTTATAAAACCACCATATATTTAATGTAAAACCGACTGCGGTATATTTTCATTAATTATAAATAACGCTACGGTGCGTTAGTTACATAAGCAGGTGCAGGGTCAGAAAGGTCACTTCAATTTGAACAAAAGGGCCGTCCGGGTCTGGAGGAAGTAATATGACCTTATTAACTATTTAGGTATGTTGGTTACGGCTTAGGGCTTCACATAACATGTTTAGTTAAGCACTGTTCAGAAATTGGACAAATAAGCAGGGTACCTACAGTAATTATTTTATTATACTATACCGACTTAGCACTGTTACACATTATGTTTTGTATACAAAACGTTTGTGAATAATGCTTAAACATAATATAATGTAAAATATATAACAAAACTACGTATGGTTACTATTATGTTATGTATTTTACATTAGTTATTTTGTAATGCTTAAATTCAATACCGAGAAAAACTGAATTGTTAACAAATAAAATACGTTTTGAGGCGTAAATGTATTATATTATGAAATAATAATTAATATATTAACTAGCGGAGAACCCAGCTTTGCTAGGATGTAGACAAACCAATTATACCATATTATTGTTCTGTGTAAAGCTTTCTAGACTATTTTGCCGTGTGTTTCGGTCTCTCTGGCCGATTGTCCATTATCAGGGCTGATGCGATTTGTAACTGTTATATAAAGTATTGGTCTGTAACACTGTGTCGAAAGCGAGGTGTATCGGTGTTGCAAACAATTGCAAATTGTACAAAATATAAAAAAACTTCACTATCATTTTTAAAAAACAACAAACTTTGATTGATTACTAATTACACTTTGATTAAAATAACGCATATTGATTATTTTAACGTCGATCGGTTTCGATACTACTATTATATATCTTCTTCGGAACGAACGTACACTAAACCCAACCAATACAGTGATATCGAAACCAGTCGATGGTTTATACAATGTTTGTTATTTTTGTAAATTAATAAAAACGCAAGAGCAGTTATCATATTAAGTAAGTAAATAAGTAAGAGCAATTATCATATTAAGTAAGTAAATAAGTAAGAGCAATTATCATATTAAGTAAGTAAACAAGTAAGAGCAATTATCATATTAAGTAAGTAAATAAGTAAGAGCAATTATCAATTAACTATTTGATACTACGTAAATAAAAATATAAAAGATGATAGGTATAAGAATAATGAATAAAAAACGGATTTAAAAATAAAACAAGACAACTGTTATACAGTTTAAATTACATAAGATAAATGGATAAAGTACTTTCTATAAATATCTGAATATTAAATCTTAATATTATTTATATAAATATCTTAATTTAATATTTAAATGTGTATAAAGCACAGTGAAAAATGTCAACAAAACCAAGCAACCGATGCCGTCTACTATTGGTGCATTAAAACAATAGCCAATATGTTACCATTTCTAATAGCATTTTGATCCCAAAAATATTATTAATTATTTTATAAAATCGTTTTGTCACCTATGAGTTTTAGAAATTGAATGATTTTCTGAAATTTCTTTAAATTACGGCAACACTAATAAGACTTTCACTCTAATTTTTAGACATGTAGCGACATTTCTCGATAGATCGTTTCACGAACGACTAATCTGAAGATCATTAAAAATGAACATACATCCGATATTTGCGTGTTTATTTTTGGTATTTATATTTTTTTGTCGTAATCTATTAGATGACATTAGACTACCAAATATATAAATATGAGCTAATGGAAATTCCTTCTTTTAATATTTTCATTTTAATATCACTCACGTGATCACTTTGGTACCACTTACGTAATCAAATAGCTCCCCGACTTTTTTTAAATATATGACCCGATTGGAATGAAAATTTAAACGCTGACAATATAATATGCATTAATATAAAAAATACATCTTGTTTACACAAAGATTTAATTTTCGAATAATATCGAATTTTCGATAGTTTATGACATATTGTTGCATAAATATGTCATAAACTATCGGATTTATGTTTCCACAAATAATATGTGTAGAATGTCCCTCGTCCCGCAACTAACATTCCGAACCCCTCTTCTATATGTACACTTTATTTTATGTCTATTCATTTACTGGTCTGTGGATGACATCACATCTCAATAACAAATAATAAATAACCGACTAAATGTGCGCTCTACCATGGGCAGCTGTGACGTACAGCTAGCAAGCACCTATATAACTTACGAGTTTGATGGTTGTTTTTAATTATTTTTCTCCTGGTTGTAAGATCTCCTATAGCAGAGATGGGAATAGGTCATCGGACCTCCCGGAACGATGACCGTTTGATAAATTAAAGGAATCTCGGACATTTCCAGGAATTTATTAGGGTGTGGGTCTCTCGCTGGGGGTTGCTGGGATAGGCGATGCCGGGAAGAGCAGTGGCTAGAGAGTACTAACGGAGCATTTTACTGGCTCTCCCTCGCATCTCTTGCGACCTGGACAGGGTGAATTTCTGCCGCACTGTGACCGAGTTCTGCGACTGCAACACCCTCCCCTTTTAGGGATGTATGATTTATATAGCTTATTTTTGGTTGCCTTCTGAATTTAATGTGATAACAAGTCTTACGTCTAATTGTGCAGGTATGGCTCTGGTACGATGATACCGGAGCCAACCTATGATGGTATTATGATGATAATGTTAATAATGACTGAATGTAATAAAATAAACATGTAATTATGACGAATCGAAACGAGAGTAAACAACTCTCACAACGATTCGGGATAGGGTGTAAATAATTTTTTTTTTTAAATATAGCAGAGATGGGAAACCTACGACACGTGTGTCATTTCGGACAATTTTTAGTGACACAACTAGAAATTTAAGTCGAGTATTTGAGTAGAATATATTTATATACAAAAATTAAATAAGAAGATGATTTTTTCATTGTTCCACTCGTGGAACGACGTGGACTCTAGTTTCCTACTACTGCAGTTATGCACAGACCACGAACATTTCTACCCCTCCTGCGTGAAGTATGGTAAGTAAAAAAATGACATTTTTAATCATTCTTGTATTTTACACGTATTTAATACATTTTTAAATGTCTGTAATTTTTTAAATATTATGTTTATTAGTACCTCCATCATAGAATACAACATATATATATTTAAATCTGCCACGTAAATCAGTATAATGCTGTACACATGCGAAATACTAGAATGATTAAAAATGTCATTTTTTACTTACGTTACTTTACGTAGGAGGAGTTGATTTGTATATTGCAGTAAATTTGGTTAGTGATGAATTAGAAGGGTGTCAGTGTAATGCAGTGTCAGTGTCAGTGTTGACATTTGAAAATAAAGGATTTGTAAATATGGTGTTATCGAAAAAATAATAGTGCGTTTGCGTTATTTGTAATGAAAGACGTAATTTGAAATAAAAAATAAATTTGGATTTGTTATTTTAATTTTAATTTTATTCATCTGACACGAATATTATTGCATACACTTTCAATCGCGTGGAAAAAAGTTCGCCATTGTAGTGCTACAGTGTCTGTCCATTTAAAGTTTGTGGTATACATTGGTAGTATACAATTAACACGTAAAACGACCATTATCTAGGTACGTTTAGAATAGATTATAATATGTATTACTTATAATTAAACACAGTTATCAATTTATTACATTCAATGTCACCCAAGTCTGTTATATGTTTAGGATTAACCATATATTGTTATATTACACACTGGTATTACAGATCTATATTACAATATGCAAGAAAAAAAATACGCATATCCCACGTGTTTTTAATTAGATAATATCAACCCATCTGCACGATGGATGATTCAACGTTTTCCTATTAGGGTAATACAATGTATATATAAGACTGTAAACTAACAAGCTAAAGAATACTTTTAACAAATTTGTAGCTAAATAGTTCAAAAGAATGAAGATAGATATGGATTAGATCAAAGGGAAAAAAAGATTTATTTTGTATCGATCTTATTTATGAATTAGATTAGGCACAACTTTATAAAAATTACCTTGGGAATATATCGGAAATTCTCCATCGGAATGGCTGTGCGTGAGCATGGATCCGTAGTAGTGGTGGGGCCACTCCAGGCGCCCGCGGGGCTGCCCCGGGGGCTCCAGCGCTACCCGGGGGCCCTGGGCCCTAGGGGGGCTGTGCGGGGCGGGGCTACTCAGCCCTACCGGCCGGCCTGGAAGCCGAGCCCCGCTCCGGGGAGGACCATGACCCGACACCACCTCGCGGCTCGCGCTGTGTACAACCGCCGGACGCCTCTGCGGGACGCGCGTAGCGAGACACGTGACAAATACGCACGGTGTAAAATCGTTCCGATCCACCGGGCTGTTGGCAAGTTACCACCGCCGGTGCTGGACGTGGTCGAGTTCAATATTTACATTCGGACAGTGTACAACTTTTCAACACGCGTCACTTCGGAATTGATCTAAAACTAAACAGTCACTGACGTCCGTCAAATCTCACTCTGTTTAGTTTACGGCTTCCCGGTGCGAGCGAGGAAGCGGCGCGACCCGCGTGCCGCCGCACGGCGCTCGTGAACGGGACGGGAACGGGAGCGGATTGCCGGGGAACGGGAGAAGACGCCGGGGAGGGTTGTGATTCAGCGTGTACAGATTTGATCACACTCGAGCTGGGGAAGCCTTCGAGGTCCGTGCGGCGTGACGGGAAATGCGCGGGAAGGTGGACACCTCGGGGGCGCGGGGAGCTGTCACTCGGGGCCGAGGGACGCCAGCCCGTCGGTCCGGCTTCCTAGCGCCGGGAGAGAATGCGTGCGTCACGGAACGGGCGAGGAGGGGCGACTGGCTGGGAGGGCGATCAGATGTTCGGAGCGAACCTGCGCGCGCACCGGAGGCTGCGCTCTCACCCCATCGGGATACACGATGCGGGAAGGAGATGATAACACTCATCCCGGCGACATCTAGGGGTAGCTCGAGCAACGCTCTAAAATCTGTGCCTTCAACCAAACTTTATATTATTAGCTTCACCTACGGCAGCGTACGGCTATAATCGTTGTGTATCATTCTGCGTAAAAATATGATCTAGGCATTTCCTTTTATTCCGTAAAAGTTTTTTTTCCATGATACAATTACATTGTATCTGAAAACTTCTCACATATTCGTTGAACTTGCTTACAAATTTGTTATTTTTTTAATATTAGTAATAATACATAGTACATAGCACATGCGGCACATTAACATTCTTACTGTTTCAGGTATGCAAAATAGGACATCTCAGTGGTTTCCTGACACTAGATAGAACCATCTTGTCTTACCGCCAGATCAAACAAGCAACTACCTATCAGAGAGTGAATATGAATCAGTAAATAAGTGTTGGATACTAACCATATACGGGTTATATTTTACGTATATACCAACTTTATTATCAAACCCATTGGGCTGGAACCGATGGCGCAAATTCTTCACAACAACTTCCTGAAGAAAATATAAAAGACCATACTCACATATCTTGTATGATCCAGATATAGAAAATTTACCCGCTTTAGTGTGAATTGTACAGCGTAAACAGTTAACGGATAACAGGCTGCGGGCTCTCTAAGTCGGGTGAGCACGGATGAGAGTTGTCTCAAGTTGAACGCGAAGCGAGCTATTTTGTAGAATGACACGACTGATTCATACCGACCTTTACCGACAAATCTGAAACGAGAGATCGAAGCCTGTCCGTGTGCACGCCTCTAGCACACTGTAGAGTTAATTATTTCACAGAAAGAGCGTACAAAATAATAATAATTCTCTCTGGGTTTTAAAACCATGTCAAGATGAGTAATATTAAATACAGAATGAATATTATGTTCCATGCCGATTTTGTTTAACCGCCATTTTGGTTTGGCCGACATTTGTCCGTTCGCATTTGGTAGTCGTAGAGAGTAGTTGATTACAATTTATTATAGAGCATCTAACGCCTCAACAACGTGTCGAAGTCATTAAAACATGTTATCTAAATAATAATGGAAAAAAATGATATCACGCTATCGTCACATGTTGGAAAATTTCTTGGTGGCCGAATTGGCTCGATTAGGCCTGCAACACTTGTGGTTTCAACAGGACGGTGCCACCTCACACATAGCCCGAGCTATGTTTGAAATTTTGCGAGAATTTTTTTCCCGGCAGCATAATGTCAAAAAGTGGTGGTATTGACTGGCCTCCTCGATCACCTGATTTGACGGCGCCCGACTGTTCTCTGTGGGGGTACTTGAAAGGAAAGGTTCACAGTTCCGATGCTGCAGGACAATATTCGAAATGAAATTGCTGAAATAACACGCGAAGTGTGCGAGAATGTTATGAAAAATATGGTTAAAAGAGCATTTATGCCGCTGCCATTTGAGAGGCGGCCACTTGACCGATGTCATATTCCATACAACTAGCTAACTAACTATCTTACCATTACGCCGTTTCTCCGCAGGGGTAGGCAGAGAGGATAGAGCGTCACACTCTTCTGTCCTGATACACAGTTCTTGCCTCATTCACATTCATACATCTTCTCATACAAGCTCGACGATTATTGAGGCTTCTAATAGAACCGTCCTCCAGTATCTGGTTTACCTGGTAGTGTCAAGTTCTCCGCGAATGTTCTCTACTTCTGGTGCCATCAACACTTGCGTCATATATCTTTCTTATCGTTCTCTTTTCATTCATCCATTCCATATGACCAAACTACCTAAGTGATCTTTTCTTAATCTTATTCACTATACTAAGATCCGTTTTACGTTATTTCCTTATTTCTTCATTCTTTACTCTGTCATAAATGGATCTGCCACTCATACGCCTAAGAGATCTCATTTCAAATACACAAACTCATCTACTTGTTCCAAACATTACCTACAAGTATTTTGCGCGTTGTCTTGCTTTTTTCCTTCTTGAATACCATCACTTCCATACAAAATTGTAATAAACCAAAACCAAATTTAAAAATTGTGTTTCATTTCCTAGTTATTCAAAAACAATATCGGCCTGGAACATAATATTCACCTGTAATACATATTTTATGTATTTATTTGTATACCCATTTTTACATTATGATACGTACTTTTAAGACATAAATAATCTAATAGATATCCAGGTTTCTACTCGTGCTTTCAATAAATTTTATTACTTACATAAAAAAAACTAATACTCTGAATTTATCGGTTAATATTTTTAGTAAAAATTATTAATTACGTTTGTCAGGTAAATATGTTAATATTACTGTTAGTAAAATAATGCATACGAAATATAAGTAGCTATAGTAAAAATGCAAGACCAAAGCAATACGATTCCAAATTCCTCTGGTCCTCCAACACAATCTACATTATAATTTAATTCCATTATAATTCTGGATTAGATTGCATCTGTGGGGCATAATCTTCTCAGTATCTAGACTCTAATAGGAATTCAACTATCAACTTCTTAAATCTACCCCCAAACCACCACCTGGCTTTTCTAGGCCTGGCAATTCGTGCCTACTCACCTAATTTACCGTTAGTCTGAGCCGGTTCGGGAACATCTCCCTTCTTGACGCCATGGCCCGGTCCTCTGACTTCGTCGTCAGCTTTGCCATCATTCTCTGTAAACCAATGAACACCGCATGGAATTGATATCTCTAAGGAAGTCGATAATGCAGAAACTTCGCGCAAAACATTTCTCGGAAGCTGCGAATAAATCTGCATTATTTGCTAAAAATTATGATAAATAAAAAAGTATTTCTCTGAAATTTCGTTGTTTAATATGACTCCAAAATCTTTTCTTTTAATTATCTACTATTTCAGCAAGTATGAACAATGCATGTTCAAATTAAAAGGAAAATGTTTTAAACGTTCAAATACACCATTCTTAAGACTGGTACCATACGAATAGTAATTTTGAATGATCTTATTTTTTATACAGATCATGTATTCTTTGAAGGGAAAAGATAGTTATTGTCACATAAATCTAAATCATTATTTGTGCAATACCATATATTTATATCCTTATTGATTGACTTATTGTAACTAACGTATTTATGTATTTACTCTATTTTTTTTATATATACCATGTACACCACTACCATCTACATCCTTATTAAGGAAAAATCATTTTTGTTGTGAAGTCGCATTTTCAGAACATAGTTCTGTGGTGTTTAATACAATTTTTTTCCCGGTAGCAACTGAATATATGTTTTCTGTATATCTTTCTAGTTGATTAATTTAATTTGTATTATATCCTCATTGTTTGACCTATTGCAAATGATACAAGAAAACAAATGTATATGATATAGAGAAAACACCGTCCACCTCGATACGGACCCTATCTAATCTAGTGAGGTGGAATAATAAACAGCGAACTAATGAAATAATTAATATATAATACACCCGATTCTCTTTTTGCACGGGGGATACGTTCCAAAGACTGCCGTGTAAAATTGTATATAGGTTCCACCATATAAATCAACCGTAAGTCTTATATTTGAAAAATTATATTTTTAATTAAAAAAGTACGGCATTTAAATTAATTGAATCAATTTTTTATTTACTTATACATACATACAACATAATTAGTCATTCAGTGTCACTACTAGACAATACATGTGCTAGCTTCTTTCAATGTTTGTTTTTAGATGGCAAAATATCCCTCTCGTCACTGGAAATATTTAATGGCGTGACTAGTGCATCTTGAATAATATTAACATCTCGTGTTTGTTTTGTTTCACTGATTTTGAATGCGAATTGTCTTATTTTGTTTTTATTAATTCTTTATACAATTATTCATAATAATCATTGTCGATCGAAATTTACGATAAAATTGTATCTATGCTTATTTTTTTTTTGTTATACCCACGTGGTTTTATCATAAAAAAAATCTCAAAAATTGATGCTCTCAAGGGGGGTGCTACGACGATTTTTATCCAGTGTTAATTTAATTTTTTTTTTCTTCAAGCATGTTATTTCAAAACCGTGCAAAAAGAGATTCGGGTGTATTACATAAACTAAATAAATGAAATGAAAATATTATTATTAATTTTAATTTGGAAAGCCCCTTGAAGACAGTATATAATATAATATCTCAGCATGAGTGTTGCTAGTAAATACATACTTACTATAATATTTCACACATGTATAAGAGCGAGTTGATGTGGTATAAACCGATTGCAAAAAAAATTGGAACTCTCGATTATTCAAGGTCGCATTAACCGCGTTGTGGATTAACCGGGGCAGTAAAAAATGATGTTTTTTTTTTTTTTTTAAATTTATTCACTAACATAGTATGTGCCAAAAAATTAAATTGGCGAAATTATGGATCGGAGTATAGAACGTAACAAATCATTCGTGATGACCTAAAACTAAATAGTATTTAATACACATACTGCATCGCGTTCCACTCTATGCTATATTTCATAACTAAATCTGCATATACGAATGTATCCCAGAGACAATAGTCTAAACGGAGACTACAGTTAGCGGACATGAGTAGCCACTCATTGAGCGTCAACTGGGTTATTCGAAATTCAACTGTTTAGAACAGTGATGGTGAACCTTTTGAGCTCGGCGTGTCAAAATTTCAGAAAATCTAACTTAACTTTGCTGGGATGTCACCCTCTCCTCCAAAAAAGCTCTTTTTTACATATTTAATTATATAAAATAAAAAATTTAACTGGAAAAAAAAAAAGAACCCATAGTGTTTGATTTGATGTCAATTAATTAATTGTTTTTTCTCAAAAGAGATTGTTGTCGGGTAGATATCTGGTGGCGGGACACGTGTTCTTTGATAACTCTGATATTAGTGAACGTTGGCGTGTCGCTCAAAACGATGTGGCGCGTCATAGGTTCGAATAATTTGCAATCTGTCTTTACAAAAATGTATACATACTTAACTAATCGTGATGAAATTTGGCACACGTATGCTGTGATAATGTAGCTACCATGTAAGCATTTTGTTAAATTAAAAAAAGTTATTTTAACTCATTTGCTGAAATTCACAGAAGTTCGAATAATTTCTAAACAGTTTAGTTTCGGATAATCCTATTTGACGCTCAATGGGTTGTTGGTTAGTGATGCCCTCTAACCGTAGGCTACATTTAGACTCTTGAATATTCTGTATATACTATTGTATTATTTAGTATATTTTTTATTTTCATTCTCACTACTTCTACTTCTAACGTCTGTAATTTTCCCTTAATAAACAAAGTAAATAAGAATAATTAATCTACAAAAGGATTATTAGTATTTCTCGACGCCAATACCCTTCTCGGCTTTAGACAGGTAAGGGTCCACTAATAGGTAATTATCATTGAATTTATTATTAAAAAGGAAGCGTACTTGTTAATTAAATTAGGAGGGTTAAAAATAATATACATTTTTTTGAAAAACAAATATTTTTATTTTTCCACAATTTAAATATATTTATAATTTATAACAAAAATAATATATTATTATTAATATACTTTTAATAAATTAATGTATATTACGAATACAAATTTTATTTGTTCTAATTTATCTAAACATCAGTTAAATAATAAATACAAAAAATGTATATTAAGTTTCACATTCAAAAAGTAAACAGTAAATTTGACCATGCACCACATTCACCGTGTATTTAGTCCAACCGATTGACACCACGTTATCAACAAAATAAAACAAACGTATGAGCAGCCAGTTGGTTGATGATCATTATAACAAATGACACAATATCGATATTTTAATCAAATTTCTTTTAAAAAATCACCCACCCAAGATAATGTAGGAAAATAATTGACATTTGAAGGGTATCCCGTCATTCTCTTGCGGAGAGTTACTTGTTCTTCGTGACTTTCTTTATACAAATTGAACCAGTAAAGTGAATTTAAATCGGTTTCCGAAGGTTTCGATTCAGGATATTTTCTGTTGTAGAAGTGTTGCCAAATGATTTGGTCACGAGCGACGTTCTTCAGCAGGCGGCACGTGGCGGACACGCGACACACGTCCAGCGGCCCCAGCAGAAGCAATATCCTCACCAACAACTCCTTCGGCAAGCCGGTCAGGCTCGCGTTGGCTATACCTCTGATCGACAGCGCGGCGCTTCGCGTCGGGGAGATCACCGAGTCCTTGACTTGGAGAAACAGTTCTTCACACTTCGTTATCTCGGTCGGGGATCCATCTTCCCGGGAAAGATAGCGTCGGGTGGAGAGGCACGCACTGTAAGCTGAAACGGATTCGGGGGAAACGCAGTTGACCAGCATGAAGTCCCCCAAGGGATTGGCCACCAGACGGCAGGAATAATCGGGGAAATGAGGCAGGGTGAATTCGGAGCTGTACGTCCCCGGGCGGGCCGTCTTCCAGTCGCTGGGAAGTCGCAGCCGGCGGGGCCCCGAGGACTCGGCCGCTTCTGCCGGAGGCGCGAAACCACCGTCGACCATTAAAAGGAAGAGGGCGGCGGCCAGGATGTCGGCGGGCCTGTCGGGCGAGGAGCGAGGCTCTTCGGGAGGGAGCGTGCTGAGCAGGCGCCGGCACAGGGAGTGGAGGCGGACCCCGTCACTCGCCAGACTCGTCAGACCGATAGCTGGAATTAAGGGACAAACCGTTCAGATATGAATCAACATTTCAAATAATATAAACGGATGTGTTTCCTAATGTCATGTCCAAACTCGTGTGGGGTGAGAAGACTGCTGTATCCACCGCGTAACTATACCATGCGCGAGACAAGCAAAGCAATATATTACTGTCGTGGATATCTGGTATTTCGTCATATCGATGTGGACTTCTATCGTACTGTGGATATTGTCATACGAGTACATCGTGGACAAGGGTAAAGCTACTTCCTCATTATATCATTTATGGAAAGAAATTAAGTATTCAAATCATAATTACTATTAATTCATTACTTACTGTTAAATAATATTAAATAAATATTAGACATCAATTAAACGGTATAAGTGCGGTCAATATAATACATGTGCTCGAGCTGTTCTGTTCCCCGTGTCCCGGCAACACGCTTTGCTACCAACACTATCAACTCTTATTTAATAGTACGTCTAGACAGATGAGACCTGTCTCGAAATTCGTTTCGAAAATCTCATAAAGGATAATTCATTCGTTGTCCGTTGTACTTTGACACTGATACATACCGACCTTTACCGCGAAATCTCCGAGACGAGAGATCAAAGTCTCACCCGTGTACAAGCACCATAAGAGCGTTAAAATGCTTTAACATTTCAAAGCATTATTAGTAAATTTGCACGCTTTCGTTCCGAGAAATTTTGATGAAATCAAGTACCATTTGGCAATTCGAATATCATGTATTCTGAATGTTTTAAATGAATTTAGGTATTAAGATTGGTGTTCAAGTGATTTTCACAAAATCACTGTATTTAACCGAATGATAATTTTCCGTGTTCTTATTTTTACAAATTTATTATATCTATCAAGATTTTTTTCCATTGCGTTGGTACGGATTTACGTATATTTAAAATTGAGAAATCGTATTGATCTCACATTAACACTATTTATTAATTTGGTTCATAAATGTGAAAAGTGAAGTTTTCAATTTCGTTTCGTGGCTATCGCCGCACCCCATTCCTAGTTGTCGTCTCAGTGCTCACCTTCTCACAGCTACATCGTGGGTATCGTATTTTTTGTCATGTTTCTCTTTGCTCGTGTACATCTATTCTTAAGGGACAACACATTTTTGTTGTGGCGTTGCCTTTTCAGAACATACACCTGTGTGGTATTCTAATACAAATTAAATTAATCAATTAGAAAGATATACAGAGAAAATACATGTATCGAAAAAATATTTAGTTGCCATCGGGATTCAATTCTGGCGTCTCCAATCGGGTTTTACTTAAAAGTATTTGAGATTCACCGTAATATCCATAATATTATTGCTCTTCCCCGTCTATTATCTATGACTTTCCGGATGTGGCGGCTTCGGACGTGGTGTCATTTGTGGCTGTAAAGTCCCTGCTTAAACGGCCAGGTATGTGAGAAGCGAGCAGGGCAAAAACGAACGTGTTTTTAATATCTCCAAGTTAAGATTACTTAAATGTTTTCTCTTCTATATATTCAATAACAGTAACTACGTAAATATATATTCAATTTGAAATGAAGTAAGAAAAAACATACATTATACAAATAGCCGCCCGCAGGGCCTAGCAGTAAGCAATCGATTATAGGCGATGATTGCTTACCTGTTAGTAAAGTTGATTGCCTTTTAAAAATGGAATAGCAGATGTATCAATTGGAAATGTTACAGAATATAAGCTAAAAATTTGTCGAGAATGTATTCGATTGCTATAGCGTGAATGGAGAATGCGCTTTCCCGGATAGGAACAGGTCCAGGTTCGTATCCCGGTAGCAACTAAATATTTTTTTCTGTATATCTTTCTAGTCGATTAATTTAATTTGTATTATATCTATTCTCTTTCATCTATCGACCCGCGGTTACCACTTTATGTTTGTCTATGCTCGTGCCTATCTATTCTCTTTTATCCATCAATTCGCGACTACCGCCTTATGGATCTTTACGGTTGCACCTTTTTATCCTCTTTTATCTATTGGATGTCGTCTTATAGCTACCGACTAGTGCGCATCGCGCCACAGGCACCATCTCGTGGCTCTCGTGACTGTTTTGTCGTAGCTTTCTAAACTTATGGCCATCTATGACCGTGCCTTTATATGTTACGCTGTTGGCCACCGTGCGATAAAAAATAGTTTTACTGATTATCAATTTTGTAATCCAGACACTTGTTGCGCGATCGACCGTAGAGTATCAAATAGACCATAAAACAATTCGTAAATTCGACAAGACTAACTAATATCGCTAAAAATGCGAATATTTTCTGCTTTCGAACAAAGTCAAAGTGCCGAAAACTGCACAAAGAATCAACTTGACTAGAGATATTAAAAACACGTTCGTTTTTGCCATGCTTGCGTCTCACAGACCTGGCCATTTAATTAAGTACTAAACACCTATAATGACACTACCAATAATGATATTACCGAAGTCGCCACGTCGAGAAAGTCACAGATATAGACGGGGAAGCGTAATATTATTATGGATAATTGGTAACGCTAAGATTTGACCGTCCGACCTTTGACACTGAAGTACATATTTATATATATATATACTCTAAAGTCTGTACGGCCATCTGACTATCAAGAGAATAAATAATTTTATAAAATAGTGAGATAACGGTAGACAATTTTCAAATCCAATTGAAGTGAAGGTGATTTCAGCGGGGACCATAGATGAAAGTGAAATAATCCAATAACTCAGGTGCAATAGTTATCGCATTTAATTCCCAATTTATTTTAAATAGCGGACATTTTTTTCTAAAAAATAAACCTGTATGTAAAAGGGTTGTGAAAGTGGATGATGACATTTTATGTATTGAAATTGAGACAAAATTCGATCACGTATATTCAACGGATTGCAGATACGCTTGGATAACCATAGTCAGGGGTACAATAATATATTTTTTAAATCGGCAAGATTAATAAACAATAGGTATCAAAAACCAAGATTGGTGAAATGTAAATAACCTAATGTAATGATAAAATGGTATAAACTTATGATTTTTATTCAAATTGTATAAAAATGTTATTATGAAAGTGGGAGACGGTTGTATCAACTACGGGAAACTATATTAAGAGTACATAAGATTAAAAAAATAAAATAGAGTTATAAAAAACGACTTTTTCATCTGGTACTTCTAATATTATGGCTATAGTGATAAAAACTTGCAGAATACTTGTGGACCTTATGTTTACTTTTCTGTTCATATTTAAATTATTGCAGATTTATTTCAGTCTTTAATTCTTTAATTTAATTAATTTAATTATATGATTTGGGTTTTTTTCAATCCTTTAAACCATATAATTAAATTTTTAATTGAATTAAATTCGCATCAATTTGTAATATATAAAAATGTTAAATATTTGTATCGGTACGGACAAAGTCCTGTGAGGCAAAAAATAATACCATGTATAAGTGATAATTTTTGCGATAAATAAAAAATGGCAAACAAGTGTTTGGATGATTGGTAAACCTTTGTAATAATTTTTTCCCTATAGAAAACATTTTTACCTCAGGAACTCGTTATGAACCTTAAAAGATTGAGGAAGTAACAAATTATCAAAAATATCCAGAACAAACCGTGTTTTAATAATAATTGTCTAAGTATGACAGATAAGTGCGTTTTGGGCCAAATATATAAAAAATGATTTCTAGGTTAGTTAGTGTTTATTGATGAATACAGGATACATATCCAGAATGAAAATAGCAACCTTATTCTAGGTTTAATACTAGCAAGACAACATTAATGCGAGCAGTCCAAATATCACATGCGTAACACAACATTGTATAGAGCGCTCAGACTACTCGCGTTAACTGCTTAAGACTGTAAATATATACATAATGTACAAAAGTTTGTCATCTATTACAATTCAAACTCAACCCTCTGAGAATTTACACTTTCAATTTTCTGGGACGTGGTATGAAATTTAAATATTATATTAATTATTTGAAACAGATTACAAAAATGAAACACAATTACAATTGTGGGCTAGTACTATTATTATATATGTTTTAATAAAATTGAAAGAAGCCATTAAATCAAAAGACTTTAAAAAATCAGCAGACAAAGAGTATCGCTTTCGTGATAATACATTAATTTATTCAACAATGCCCGACAGACTGTGGCTATACAAAATAAAGTATATCTAATCATATATGAAAAATGAAGAGATTTTCCAAATTTTATTTTGTATTACACCTCCAAGATGTTATAAATGAGCTTTAATTGGAAATGTATTCATTTTAGAGGAGATTATTGAAAATAAAATGGTTTTAGAGGAGTTCATTTTTGCCCCTATAGAAGATGACTGGTCCGGGCTGTAAAATATTTAACATAAAATAAATTATGTATTCAATCCCTTACAGGTAATCATATACATATTGGGACAGTTGGAGAATGATATAAATTGAATATACCACCCTAAGCCATGAACGATGAAAGGCTTGTGATTCTGCACTTTCTTTCTTGCTGTTTCCAACATATTTTTATCTCATCTATCACGTATATATCCTCTATCACATTCTTAAATATTTTACAAGTACCAGTCTCCTGTATAAAATTATGGCGATAAAAAAAAAACAAACAATAGCATCGTAAGTTTTATTATATGATTAAAATAAAACAAAAATAGGATTTTAATATATATAGTCTGGAAATAACTGTCACACAAGAAAATAAAAACAGTTTCTATTTAAAATATATTCATTTCAGATTACAAGGAGCAGTTTAAAGATTTCATAAATGGTGGTTGATAAATCATTAAGAATACATCAGATCCATGATCCAATAACATTGGATCACATATCGATATCAAAAAGTATTTCAGAAATGTAGTTTAAAAAAAAAACAAATACTGAACAATACGTAAACAAACGTGGGCATTATACAAAAAAAACATAAGTTCCGCTATAAGATTCATCGCATGTAAATTTGTTGCTTACTTATATAATGCCAGAACTCTCTTTATAATACAATATTTATTATTATATTACAAGATTAATTTAAAAAACGTTTAATATACAGTTGTCACTCTCTCTGTAATGAAACTCCCTACAACAAAAAACTCTTTATAAGGTAAAAATTTGTCAGACTTGTTTGGTTTTCCATAAGAACCTGTGTATCTATTCACTCTCTGTAATGAAATGGCTCACTCTCTATAGCGAAAAAATTGGGACATTCCCATTAAAATCGGAACACCCGGAAACTCCGTTCCTTGAAATTTCGCCACTGCCTGGCACTATGACTTATTCCATGGGGGCAAAATTCTTAATGGTTTATTCCATTATCGCCGACCGTCATTCAGTCGGTACCTGATATTTATTCGGTAAACATGGTTAATTGTAAAAGAAAATTTTGGACTCTATATGAAAAAGTTTATTTGATTTGGGCGACAGAGCAGGGCCAAAATAAAAGTGATCCCGGGTGACGGTGAAGGGTGCCACGCTTTCCATAGTATCTACCATTTAGAAGAGCAAGAAAAAACTGCTGCAGGCTGAAATAGAGGGCAGCTCCTAGAGGCAAATGAGGAGGAGGCAATTCGAAGACTTGGACCGAGCTCCGCTGCATGGTTCCAGCAACAGCTCATCAGTCAATCTCAGTGAGCAAATCGTAAAGACGAAGACTGATAAGTACGCTGAACAGCTGGGGATTAAAGGCTTCAGAAGGAAGGCTAGGGAAGTTCAAGCAGCAGCACAAAATTAATATCACCAACGACTGGCTGGAGATGATGAGGTATTCTCCTAACGCTATCTTCAATTTATTTATTTATTTATTAGATGACATACATATTTTTGTTCTAACAGAGATGAATATATTAAACATAAGACATAATTAATACTCATAGTTTATTGTGTGGGATGGAGTAGACTTCACCTCTACTGCGTTGTCTAACAGCGTTGTCCTGGCTACTTTGCTATGCAATGCTGATGAAACTGGGATTTTTTTAAATGATTAGTTTTACAGATAAGACTCAAGTTTAAAGATGAGAAGTGGGTGGTAAACTGTAGAAAGAGCGCATCACGGTGCTAGTGGCATCCAATATGAGAGGCACAGAAAATAAGAAATCAATGGTGATCGGAAAGTCAAGAAACTAAAAATTACTTTAAATAAGTGTGGATGAGGCCACAGCAGCCGATATGATTGATGCCAAATCGTGAAAGCCACTATAGAAGAACAGGATCAAAAAGACGAGGAGGAGCAAACAAAGAAGTCTTAATATAGGAGAAGATCACGAAAGGTGTTTTGGAAAAGCAAAAGAGTACAAAGCAAGATAACCGACTATTTATAGTTTTAATTTATTTTAACTAGTGAAAGGCAATTGTGTAAATATATTTCAAAAAATAAATTATGCTATATTTAAATACATTCAAATTAATTTTGTTCCTCACTCCTCATAACGTAAACTCTCTATAACAAAGTAAATTGCTCGGTCCCCTGGATTTCGTTATAGTGATGACTATCGATTAAACATATGGATAGTGCATAAAGCTGGTCTGGAGTGGTTAATAAGATATCAACCGTGAGACTTTAAATACTAATTTTGAAATCTTTCCAGCTGTACGATTGTTGCCTATTCGCTCCTCAATTCAGTATTCTATTTATAAATTCTTTACAACAAAAAATTTTAAACCAAAGAATTTAATATTTTGTTCCTGCATTATTTTCTTCCTATCCTGGTTTGCAAAAACAACATATTTTTGCAGACAATAAGAATGAAACGATTACTCCCTTTATACTTCGTGGATAGATATAATTTTTCTTTAAGAAAATATACCAATAATATATTATTTAGAACTGCAATACGCAATTTGACCTAATATAGACAACATGACACATTTAGCACTAATGTAGAGAAAATTACCATATTCATTCATATACACATTTAATATTTTTTATACTGTATAAAAGGAAAATGTAAAAAAAATATACTATCAGCTAAATATGTAGACTATGGTTCCATTCGGGAACCAATATGATATCGAGAGGAAGGCTCAGCAAATTAGGTGTAGGTGGAGTTCTAAAATGTATACCTGCAATTCATGTACCTTCTTAATCGCGATAGTTCTTACCCATTAGATTAAATATGGTTCAGTAAGCCTCAATGAGTATGTGACTCAATTTTGTAGTACATATTTTAAAATAAGGAATTAAAGACCTTTTGCTGTTGAGTTAAGATATTTAAAAAAAAAAATACTGGTAAAAATCATACTTTACAAGAAATGTAATAAAATTCGTTCTATATGCATGTAGGATGGCCATCAAATGAAATAACTCAAAAAAATTATCTCACTTATTATTAACATTTAGTATGATAAAGAATCATTAGTTATTCCAGAATATTTTTAATTAAATTGGAAACATTTTAAATTATTCAGTTATAATGATAACAATGAACATAAATACATAATATTTAAAGGTATTCATATAGAGCAATGATCGCACAGTTTGTTTGCTGTCATATATGGTTGTTACTTCATCTGAACTAGGAGTGCAGTATGAATGCTAGTGCACAATTACCTTTCAATATCAGAATGCATGATAATAATTAAAGGATTTATGAAAACATAATACAAATAATATCAGTGCACGGGTTTTAATACGGATTAGCATGCGGAAATGGAATGTCACCCGTGAAACATAACCACAAAATACAGGTTATAAACAAGAAAAAATACATGCACGTTAAAAAAAATAGCAAAACGAAACTTGTCTCACCTTCTGAATTTTCAGTTTCTTGTGGCGAAAAACTAGACACCGCATCATTAGATGATTTATTATTGGGAATATTTGTTTCACTGTGTACATCGGCCATTGTTTTTACACCACAATTTTCACATGAATATAAATAATTTATAATTAAAATTATGGTGACATGCAAATAAACACAATTTAACGTACGACACGACTACTGTAAATTTTTAAGAAATATTAGGAAAATAAACAGACTGAATGATACATTATTTACACACTTGTTGACTTCCGTAAACCGTCAACTGTCACTTTGAAAGATTCGGATGTTGGCAGCATTGCGAAAGATAAATTTTTGATAAAATTGTTTTTTTGCATACTTGTGCATACTCACGAATGGCATACAGACCATAATATAAAAGATAGGTATAATACGCCTATCATGCTGACTCATTAATAAAAGATATATATGCTGACTTAAGTTTATTTATTTTGTTTTGAAGTAAATTTATTTAGATTCGACCTGAAAAATACGATTATGATTCGATAGCTAAGAAGAATTAACAAAAATTTAATTTGATACATCTATGTGCATATGTACTTACATACGCCCTTAGAATATTTAAAAATGTATTTGCTCTGAGTAGGATAAAATACCACACATTTGTATCTTAACAACTTTTTGTATCCTGTTAATTTTTCTACATTTAGTAACCTTCAGATGAAGGAGATCTAACAAAAAATAATAAATTCATTCCATCTATTTTATATATTCCAACATTATTACGCCTCGCACCTTCGGAAAAATAATTGTTGAATGTTGACCATTCTAAACAGGTCCTTCTTCTTCTGCTTCTAATATTTGTCCGGTTATCGAACGTTAGCGATCATTCTTTTATTTGCAGTAGTTTGAAATAGTTGAACTGCGGATTTACCATGAATAAGAGATATATTCAGGCCTATTCTCAAAATTGCAATATTGAAATGAAGGTGATTGTTACACCAACCCTCAAAAATAGTGTTATATGTGAATGAGAGAGAGGGAGAGAGAGTGAGGGAGTGAGGTAGATAAACGTACCATAATCTGTCAAAACTATCTGTCTATTTTTGAGGGTTGGTGTAATAATCACCTTCATTTCAATATTGCAATTTTTAGAATAGGTCTGATTATATATACTGGACTCTCCGAACAGTCCAAACCATTGCCTTAAATGATGAGATGCAGGATCTGATATTTTTCTGGTTGTCTCATGGCCTATAGCCAAAATATTGCAATTTCCACATTGCCATTAGTGTCCCTATCAATACACCAAATTTTTAGAAGTCCTCAGTAGATAAGTATATATCTCAAATGCAAGTCCAAATACGCTCATAATTGTCAATTTAGATTTTTAAATTTGCGTTACCCTCATCGACCCGGTACGAATTATGTTGAATATCTGAATGAAAGAAAGATCACCGTTCAGTATCAGAACATCATTTAATAATGGATTTGCTATGTTTAGTGACCAAATCTCAAATCTCAAGAGATAGTTTACACCGCTTATCACATATTTCGTTATCCTTCCATCTCTTTTCTCCCTCAAAGCATATTATAATATGAAAGAGGCTGCGTTCTAACAACAACAAAACTTAGGGCTAGGGCCCCCTCCTGGGTGCGCCACTGACTTAAATATTATATGTATAGGCGCCTACATATATTTTAGACGCTACTTTTCCCGATATATGCTGTGATTCAGTATTTGAGCAAAAAACATTTGATTTCCTTGAAAATTTCACAATTTTTAAACGCAAACGAGTCGTCACATCGGCTCCACACCGTGTCGTACGGCTAGGTTGGTGAGTTACAGACATAGATATGGTTACAGATAACTGTCAAGTGTCATTTATGAACCCGAATGCCTCGGATTTTGTAATATAACTGGTCTCCTAAACGTATGTTTTCTAAATCTCCTTACACGGTTGTTTGACAACTTAACTTCCATTAATTTACAAACAACATAAATTTATATCATTTTTGGTACATTGCAGGCAAATAGGATGTTGGCGTTCCAGCATAAATATTGCGTACTTACGTCTTTTTAGGAGAAAAGGGGAAATGTAGTCATATCATTTTGATGTCTGATACGTTTTGCTTGGAAGTACTGGCTGCATACCTACTCAATCTCAACACTCGCTCAGGCCCAAAACCTTTGAATTGTTTATTTATTTATTTTTAACTAGTGTATACATAAGTATACCTATAATATACTAATACAAACAATATCAATATTTCAATTTTTACTATTGTCTTACACATATTTACTTACTTTAATTTTTCCTCACATTATCATCTGGCATTTCATTGAAAATCTTCATCACACTACATCATTGATTTTTGAGATTTAGCCTTTTTTCTGAATGACTGTCTCATTCTATCTCTTCCTCTTGTATGATGTTTGTGCTCGTGTTGATTTTGCCTTGTTATATACGTAATTTGTTAAAAAATTATGCTTTCGGCAATTACTTTCTCAAACACAATTCTCAACTCCCTATTGTTTTTATTAGGATATAGAGCCGGAGGATATAAAGTTACACCGAAATAACTTGACTTGTTCTGTAACAGAAATCAACCAACTTAAAATATAAATATTTTATGAATGGACAATACTGTTGTTTACATCACAATCATTTTATGAATTATGCGAAGTTTTCGTGTATTTTTCAAATTAGCAGTTTTGTGAATAATTTGACTAAAAATATACATTTCTGATGTATGAATTTAGTTAGTCATTTGAAATTTTAATTAATGAGGTTTTACTGCATTATCTAGTGTTAATTCAACAAGGTAAATATAAGATGTGGCAGTAATTCACCTGTGGTTATCCAATTCATTTTGCAATGTAAATGTTTCTCGGCATATTTCACAGTAAAATAAATTTTTTTCCAGTGAATCCACATTTTTTTATTTTGTATGAATATTACACAAACTGCTCAATTACACCTAAACAATTTCTTTTTTGGAAGTTTTAATTAAATCAACAAACTAAGAGTCGTGTTCTATCTTAACATGTGTACCTAAGAAGAGTTTTGGTTATATTAATTGGTGGGCTACATATCCAACAGAGGTCCAGAAGATTTGTGTTTGATTTTCAATAGACCAATTACTACTGGAATATCCAGACTACATTAGTCGTGAGTCACTAGTTATTGGTATTTCTATCAGCATTCTTTCAGGTGTATAGAATGCACTTTTATGTGATTAGTTAAATTAGATTTCAATGCATTCGGTGACATGCTTTTGAATTGAATTTTATTATTTAAATTTATCCATATAATCAGCAAGAATACGGCATAGATACTTCGTCACATACCACATGATTATCATAGTTGTGAACACAGTTTTCAAATGTTATTGAATAAATTTTTTTTAGCTGTTAGAATCTTTAAAGACTTTGTCTAATCAATTAATGATTTTTATAATACTTGGAATTACAGTAAAACATGGACATTTGGATTTTTGTTAATTCAAATTTATCATTAATTTGAACTTTTTTATTGGTCCCGTTAATTTTGTTTCAAAACAGTACAAAATAAATATGGATATTTTGTTTAATTCAAAGTTAGCATCGACAAAATTCATGAGTCTCAATCGACAAACGCGCATAAGTTAAAGAAATAACTTTGTCAATCTGCTTTCGTCATGCAGGGTTTTTTATGGATAAATCTAAGATGGATGCGACAACAGAGGATGTTTGGGGAATGTGTGCACTGACATTCCTTTCGAAGATTTTATAAATGTCGACTACTCTACGACTAGTAGCAGTGTGTGGAGAATTGACTGACAATGAGATAGGGGTCGATGTCTTACATAAGACAAGTAGAGAAGATAGTGGATCATCAGATGAAGAAGCAGAGATTCCTGAAATTAAGAAACTTTTGAATTCTGACGAAGCATCAATTTACATCAACAAAGTGAGGGATAAAATGATATGGATGAAGATTTGTTCCAGTTTAAGGGTATATGAAAGCCCAAATAATTTGTGCAAAAAAAAACTTTCTATTTTCAACATGTTTAAAATTATATTGTTCAATAAATGAATCTAAGTCTATGAATTTTATGTGCACTGCTCCATGTTACATTATGATGTTTTAACAATCTCATACATGTGCAATTTAGAATAAATATTTAATTTATATAGCTAAAAATATTGTCGCTATAGCATAGTATGCACCTTCCCCGGTTTGGAAAGACATCCAGGTTCGAATCCCGGTATTTGTATTCTAACTATTCAATTCTTACTATTGACCTCGACTGTATATTTTCATTTCTTGTTGAACCAACAGATACTTATAATGCAGATTTATTTCCATTAACACATTTTAAAAGGTATGATTTTTTCAAAAAGACAATATCAAACTCTTTAAAATTATTATTTTTGTTTATCTAAGAAAATCCTTATTACCCATCTACATATTTACTAAAAATTAATAATTTACACAGATAAATAACAGCAAAAATAAATTTTCATGACAAATTTAATATCGAGCCCTGAATTCTTTTAACATGAAAAAAAATCGAAAAAATTTTTTTGTTGCTACCTTTTTATTTATATATTTTGATAAATTGAATTTATTTGTATCTTTCTTATTGATATGTTTAATTTGTATTAAAATATCACAAAACTACGTTCTGAAAAACTGCAACTTCACAATAATGTGTTTTCCTTATCAATGAAAAAATATTTCTGCACCTATAGTTTAATGTTAAACTGCTCTATTTACAGTGGAGTATGTTCAACATTATTAATATTTTTGATATTATTGATTACTACGATATTAACACATCTTTGTGCCTTTGATAATGTTTATTACACTAAAACAGGAGAGGATGAAAAAGAAATTCTGAAGTAAAGTGTTCTTCCATTAATTTATTAGACCAGTTGCATTAATACTCTGACAGGGTATATGGCATATATTCTGTGAAAGGGGATAGCATTCTTTTCAAAAGAAAGATTTCCATATTTATGTATCAGAATCAATCATTATTGTGTACCATTTCTGGCATTTATAAGAAATTCAGTTTACTTTCCTTTGAATATAAAAAAAATTAAATAAAAAAACAATATAGCACATACTTTTTTATATAAATGAGTTTTTATGATATTACAACCGTAAGTAATAAAAAACATATTACATATATTTTACAGCTTAACAATCACGGTAATATCTGCTTAAAGGCAACACACATTGTGCTCATCAGTAAAAACAATACACAAAGTTTAATGATTAATTGGAAGCCTAAATTAAGCAGTCTGTATAAAATTTTGTTTCAAATTAAATATTAGCAGATTGGCGGCTTGTGCAAGCATCTTTCATAATGTAATGTAAATTAATTTAATTTCCCTTAAAATATGGGAAAATTAAGTGATAATTAACACATTACGTTAACTGAAGAATATTTCACATCACAAATATTGAACAAAACATATCCGGAATAAGATCACTGACTGCATTATTGAACCATAAATTCCTACTTGGCGGGTCAAAGAAAAATAATTACAATACAATTTATAATTCCTCTATGATAAATGTCCACAATTTTTTTCATTTGGATAATATGAAGTCTTAACCGGAATATGTGGAACAATAATATGAAACAATTAAGATATTTCTGATATATGTTCTTGTACATTAAATTTTGTTTAGATAGTCTGATGATTTGTGAAATAGAACCTATTAAAAAAACAACAGTTTAAATAAAGTTGCACGACTTCCATGTCTTGTTGCGTTAAGGATATTTTTAATTTTTTGGTCTTTAAAATACAAAAATTCTATTCAAATAGATATTGATATTTACCATACAACACAGTATCATTTTAAATCCCCATAATAATTCAGAGAGATAATTGTTTAGCTACATAACTCCATAATAGAAGTGGTAACCAACAAATACACTTTATATTTATGACTTATTATTTTACATTACAATTTTAATATGTTGGTTATTAAAAAATTAACTAAAAGAAATTCATAAAACCTAACTATAAATGTATAAGTTATACACACCACTCAAAATCCTCAATACAAATAATAATTAAGATAATCAGTGACATGCATATTTTTAAATGAGAAAAATAAAACTTATTGCTAACTTACGAGAAAACTGACAAGAACCTTAAATGAAGTAAAAGAAGTTTATGTAATAAGCTGAATGTCAAGTCTGTCTAATACAAGAAATTAAAATGACAACACTTTTGACTTTGGCATCTATGTTGTGATTTAACTATAGTCAACCAATATATAAGCCCAATGAATATCCTCCTTGAATAAAAATTTCCAGGAACATAATATTGCCAAAATATTGTTTTTCCTTATCTACACATGGAGTTGCAAGATTAATCCACTTGAAAAACAGAATGATTATCATACCAAAAAATGTACTGATTTGCTCACATTAACCCACAGAAAGATTTTCACACACAATTCAAATATACCTTGTATGCGGTAAAAGCACTCTTCTTTGAGAATTAAAGATGTTTAATGTTCTTTAAGTGTTTTGCAACAGTGGTCGTGTCAGCAGTGTATTTTAAATTTATTTATTTACAACCTTAAATTGACTATGGCACAGGGGATAAAATAATAACAGTTAAATTACATTGTTGTTTACGAGTTCCACTGTCTTCTACATTGGGCACTGACAAACGATTTACATCTTGTCTCTGGTAACATGTCTCAAAAATTTCAATCAGCAATGATTGGCATATTAAGGTAGGTAAGCCGCACGAAATTTACCTAATACAAATTTTTGAGGCACCCATACGCAATGTCAATTTAGGATTGAAAATAAATAAATTTAAAAAACCACTATCAACACAATCATCATTACAAAACACCGAAAAGACGCTAATGATGCATGTACACGCATATGAGATTTCAATGTCTTGTCTCTGAGATTTGTCAGTAAAGGTCGGAATGTATCCGTTATATGTATCTGACACAATTAAAATAACTTTAGTTTTCAATGAGAGATTTTGCACATATATATATATATATATATATATATATATATAGCTTGGAAAATAAGTGTAGTGTAGTAATTTTTGACAATTTCTTTTGCAGCGAATTTCATTTTTATGTTTCACCTGAATATCAAACTGCTCTTTTATTAAATGTTATATCAATAAAAAAACAAATTTGCTACAAAAGGGAATGATAAAAATAGTCAAAAAATATCTATACTTATTTACCAAACTGTAGGTATTTAAAAAATGACGAAGACTTATGGGATAACCTAATAGTTACACACAGAGTTAGTATCCAGTTGCACATAAGAGGACATTTCATTGGTTGTTCAAAAAATGAAAGAGAAGTTTGGAAAGTGAAATAATACATGGAGTGTTTACATTTGTGTATTGTTTTTGTTAATTCTTAATCAAGAGGGTTCTTCTTTAGCAGATTTTAGTAAAAAAAAAAAACAATTATTTAACATTACTAATAATACGTTACTTACTGTAACAGTATCTATATTGCGGCCACATTGATTATTAAATAAACATACAAATACATAAATGTAAATGAAATAGCTATAAAAAAAATATTGTGATTATTATACTACGCAACACACATTGAAAGGATATTAAAAATATTTCTATGGTAACAATCAATTCCTTAATGAAAAATGTATTAGTTCTGAACACAAAACGAAATTCATCAAAATAAATAAATGTTGATTTATAACATCAAATACCTATCTATTCTACTTTATTAATTCTCATCCATTCTCGCTCACCATCATATTAAGGAGATTTTAAACAAAACTCAAAATTACAAGATAAAAGTAAGATTATTGATTTATAACATAATAGGTCATTTTAATATGTAGTAAGAAAAAGACACTGCAATAGTAATTATGCAGGTGCAGAACAATGGAAAATGTAGACTTAAGGTAAAATTATTATTAAATAGACAAATGCTCAAAAGCCATCGTTATATGAATTTAAAAAATTTAATATCGTTCTTTTCATGCAATATCAGTTTCTCAAAACCTCACGGGTTTATTATAAATTGTAAAAAAATTATATATTTTAAGTAATATGCACAAAGTATGTCTAAAATCAGCATTGTGTGTGTGTACGTCGCCATGTTTGGAGTCTCATATTACATTAGCTCACGTAATACATAATTCTTCCACAGCGCAATAATTTTAACTAGACAAAGTATAACCGATCCATGGATCTCTAGTATTTTTCAACATCAAATTACACCTTAATATTTGACAAAACTAAATACAGAGTAGGTACTGCTGATTTCAACATAATTTAGAAAATGACATTCTGACAAGTGAAAATGTTCTGTTCAGTGGTTAATTTATTATGCAATGTAAATACATTGTTTACCACTATAGTGCTAATGCATTCTGAAATGCAATGTGGTCCCAAAACGCTGTTAAAAAATATACCTACTTGCACAGAAAATTTTAAATACAACTAAAAAAAATTATACTTTTGGAGATTCATATTTAGTGCTACACTGAGCATCTTGTGAAAGAATGTATGAATTTTAAGAGGTTTGTTTACATCAGTTCCATTGTAGTGTTAGAAAAAAGTATATACCTACTGTACAGTCATGCAGCTATATAGTGGTGTTCATGAGTAGTAAATCTCAACAGCTAATGAGTTTGACAGTTACCTGTGGGCTTGAGTCCTAAGTACTTGTTTATCTCACAGGACAAGCGTGTTTATATCGGTATAGCAATTAGTCTTCTCAATCCATTTTTAATACATAATTTCTAAATCACCAATAGAAACAAGATATGCAATTTTTGTTCACCAATATCCTCTGAGAGCTCACCTTTTTCTCAGGTATGTAACAAAGAAACAATAAATAAATATGATTTATTATATATTTAAAAAAGAACTAGTCGTCATCTCTTGCATTTCATAATTAAAAATTCCTAGGTAAAGGAGTGCCGCAAAACAAATTGTTTTTATTTTATATATTATGAATTTGTTAGATCACTATGTTTTCCATACAAATACACAAGCTTCACACAGCAACATCATTTCAAGCGATCTACAAAATCATTAGACAGCTATGGCGCCACATGACTAGCGTCAAAACAGTCTGCCTGATATGTTGTGCCGCAAAGAACCCAATGCAAAATTACATAACATAAATTTGTGATATAAACTTCAATGCCATTTTTATTTACTTTTATACTCCGTAACCAATAGTAACTCCATGCTTTTAACTTTACAAGGTATTACAAATTGATGCCATGTTGACCAAAGATTTTTGATTAAAAATAAACAATCTCCCAAAATAGTATCTTCTCAATGGACACACGGTTCATAAGATGTATTACTCTACATAACAGATTTGCTTCACTTGCAAACACCGAACTTCTCTAACATAACAGTGAATACATATTATGACAGAGTAATTATAAATTTTTGGTCTTTTTACCATTAAGATATACAAATTAATATTATTTGATAAATATACCTTTTACTAAATAATTGCAACACAATTGCTGTTAGTAAATGTGAAACAAAATAAAAATTGGCTAACTAATCTAGAAAATTAAATTGTGACTAAATTAACGCAATATACATCAAATACTAATATAAATGTTGTCAGTACAAAAGCAAAGTCCACATTATTTTAGATAGAATAAAGGAACATGTATTCAGAAAGCTGCCAGACAACTGAATAAATGATTTTCTTTAATTTCATTGAAATAAAATATCTTTCCTTGAGATATAAAAAACAAGAAATATTTCTCAAAATTAAACATTGCAGAAATTACTTTCATACCAATAATATATTGACTCCTGTAAAATAATATACTACTTACTACATGTCCCATTTTAAAAATAATTGTCCTTTCATATAGCAAATGATCCATTGACCTGACAAACTTCCAACAGCATCACAAAAGTCATTTTTTTAGTGAAAATTGTTATTAATTTATTTTCGTAACAAAACAGTTACTTTGTTTTACTCATATTAGTATTGATCCCTGATATGATCACACAAGTAAAAATGATATATTTTGTAACTGACTTGATCTAATTATGTGGTAACATTTTCATTGATCTGATCCAATCATTTGAGCATGGCCTGTGATGGCAATAGCCCCATTGTCACATCTTTCCTGTTCAGGCAGAATGTGCGGAACATGGTTTTAAGGTATAAAAGTTTGGAGGTGAAGTACTAATCAAGTATTTATTTTTCAGACTATTGTAAATACATTTACTTTTTTATAAGCTTCCGTGTGCTGATATTTTAATTAAAATAATATATGTAGTAACAAACGGACAGATATAATTTTAGTCATTTACGCTATAATTTTTATTTTTAATTCAACATAAATCTTAGAAATTAGTGACTTCGGCCTGAATAGAGAAGCCTTAAGCATTAATTAACATTTGAAGAATTGTGTTTATGAAAAAATATATAAAAATAATAAAATACCATGTCTCAACTTGTGGGTTATTTGCTGGAAATTTAAAAAATTGCTCGATCTCATTGAAAATATTCTTCGGGATAATCCATTTGATCATACTTTTATGGTACACAATTATTCATTATTACATATTTAAAAAATATATAATGCTGTATTTGGATTGAATAAATTTTCAAGTGCAAACATTAGACCAGAGTAAGGAATGTTACATTTCATAAATTGGTGTATACATAATTGTAAGGTGAGACCTTACCCTCTCAGACACTCATTCTACTGAATATAAAAATTTATATTTTCTATAAAATGTCACCCAAGAAATACAAACACATGAAACAAATTATTGTTCTTAGACTCACATTTTAATATTACTCTTTGTAAATTGAAAGATATAAGAAGCAACATATTTTAAATCATATTTAAGAAAATAAACTTGTTTAGTCTAATGCTTAGATGAAAACCCTTGTTTTATAGGTTATGTAAACAAACAAAAATTGTATATTTGATTTCAATTCTCAACCATATCTCTAAGTCTATGGTGGCGCAAGTTAAAATAAACCAAAGAACTATGCAGTGTACACATATTCGGGTAATCAAATTCAGTCCCATCTGATTACCATCAGATTTCTAAATTAACAACTGTGAACAATTTTTTCTCCAATAAATTTTATCACCAAAGAGATAGGGAGTTTAAAAAATTGGAGAATGTTGACCTACGCTTTCTTTTTAAACTCAATATTGACATGACAAATCGTGGCCCTAAAATACAAAGTAAAACATAGATGACGTCAAATTAAAACACAGATGAAAAAAAAATAGTCAATCAAAATAGATTTAAAGTATTACCTAGTATTAAAACATGCACTTAAAATGATCAGTACCAAACTAATCAATTTTAATCAGCAAACAAAAGCATAAAAAATATGCAAGTCATTAAAACCTCATCGTTTTATGGCCAATTGAAAGAAATTGTATTGCACTGATACAAAATCTACAGCAACATAGTTCCAACTGATGTTATTAATCATTCATTATTGAATTATTTGGATGATTTAGAATTTTTTCACATTATTTCCATACTAGGCAATACCTTTAAACCTAAACTTTAGTCAAGTCAAATACATAATACATATTATGGTGTTTCCTCAAAAAATAAAAGACAAAGTTAAATGTGTTTAAATATTTCAAGGGTTGTAGTTCATGGTAGTAATAAAAATCAAGAGGGGAGCGATGCAATTTTAACTCTTAATAAGCCACACAGTGTCACAGTTTTTGGTACCCTGAATAATTTTACATCTTTTTTTATAAACTACTTAATGTAGAATAACAAATAGTAATTAAAATGCCGCAAACACAATTTTCTACCAATGTATAACAATGAGGAGATGATCTTACCACATAATAGTAATTAAATACAAACATCAAAGATAAAACAAAAATCTGAAGTTTTCACTTTCATAATGCTTTTATATTAATTTTGAGCACATAATTAAATATATCATAGTGTTGTCTATCAACTAGGAGAAAACACTAAACCTTTATCTTATACATGTGAAAAATTGCCACTGTAAACGAGTAACTGGAATTAGCAACAACATCACACCAAAATGACATCTCATGGCACAAAAAGAAAACAGTTGAATTAAGAAATACATACCTAACAATAATTATCCAAATCGGTGACCACTACACTTTTATTATTGAAATTTCGCAATAGACAGTGTAATTTAGATAGTGCATATCAATACTGCATTGTTTTAAAAATACACTCCTCCAGAGAGCCCTCAGAATGCTTTTGCTTTAATATCTTGTTAATTATATTGTACATTACTACTAAATTCGAGGCTTCCTAATAAAATAAGTTGGCTTCTGTGTTCTGCACTATGCTGTTATTATGTGAAATATATTTTTTTTCTATGTGATTTTAGTTATTTACCTACATATGAATATTCAATATACTCTGGATTAACCCTGAATGATCACAAATTGCAATACTCGGTATTCGGGACAGCAACGCATTTGCATAGTTTGTTATTCAATGCTGATTAATAATAATAAATCTTTATTTCAGTGTTAAGAATGTGTAATAAATACTCATCCCCCCAAAATATGATACTTAGTAAAAAAAAAAAAAAACAAACAGATAAAATATACACTGTAATACTGACCTACGCTAGTGGTAGGGATGTTTTAATTGCAAACATGTGTATATTTTCGACATGTACATTTCACTTTTTGAATAAATAATAAGCTCCCTTATGAGCCAAGTCAAAAGTTTTTTAGATCATATTTGTGCACGACATGAGTGTAATAAGTAAATTCTTGATAATCTGGATAAAGAACGGTGCACATAAAAGTTTTGGTGTTTTATGGTTTGTTTTTTTGACTGTAAATCTCACACATTTTTTTTAATGGTGGTGACAAGCTTTTAGTAATTTTTTGAACAATTAATTATTTTCAAATCCGTATTTCGCAGTTTAGAATATGAATTGCTGCTCACATTGAATTTTCTCGAAGAGCAGAAGCGTTTTGTCCTAGTGTGATCATTCAATAAAGAAATATTGCAAGACAATATCCTACATCCATTCATTACAATTCTCTTGCACATGTTCATAGACAAACTAGACTGTGTCCCACGTGATAATACAGACAAGCTTGATCTTCATCTTCAACCATTGTGGAATATGAAACTGAATAGCTTTTCAGTGTAAAGTATTATATTTTATAAAATACATAAATCCAGACACGACTGCAATATTTTTTCTTTTGAAAATATCAACAGTGATTTTTATAATTCTGTTTATAATTTATTTAAATTAATCCGCCCAAAATGCAAAGTACAGTCTAAACAATAAAATAAATGTTATTAATTTGGTATCCCTCCACAAGCAAAAATGAATAGAAGAAAAATTGAATGAAACAGTTGTAAAGTATACATTATCGCAAATAAGAAGTCTGGGTTTTGGAGACCTTGTCCAAATTTACGAAAAATTTGTAAGCCTCTATCTGAAAATTGAGATGTAGAAAATAACAGTAGGAATACCTCCACTTTGCTATTAGTTTTGTCTGCGACATGCTTAATAGTCAAGTTGTTTATGTTCGACTATGGAGACAAATAAATAAATATTACCAATGACCAATAATTTATTCTGTTTACGTAGAATATCAAAAATATTGATGCCATATTTTTTTCTGATGCAGAAATATTTCCATTAAGAGGGAAAAAAGGAACCTAAAGCTGCGTAGGGCAATAATTTGATGCTATTCTGTTTTGGTAATCTTTAACTTTTTCCCTTTATTTGATTATCTCCCGAATTTGATTCTGTCCAAAGCGATATCTAGTTACATTTTTGATTTACATGGGAAAATTATTGTGTAATATGTTTCAGATACAAATCTGTTTAAGACTGCACTCACAATTATATGATATTAGAGATATGCAAAATCTTATTAAAATTACATTTAAGTTTATTATTATTATAAAAGAGAAAGAATGCTACTAGTCTAATATTCGGAATGATTTGCGTATTCCAGAGTAAAACAGAGTGAGACTATGCTACAGTCAGATGCATTTGGTTTATAATCTCGGAAAAAGTACTGTGAGAAAATATTTTAAAAAGTGGGACCAAATCCTAATTTTGAAATTCAACTTAACATATTGCACAATCCCTGTAAAATATTTTTTGTATACAATGATTTGCTAAATTATTGCTCAACAAAATTACATGGCCATTTACCACTACACAAACATTTATAAGTGAGTGTAAGGAAAGGGCGTGAATATATTATTAATCTGAATTTTTATTTAGCCCTAAATGTAGTTTACAGTTGTTGCTCTATGAGCCATTAGCACCGGTCACTATCAGTGGATTCCAGTTTGCATGTAACTCTTATTTTCATACATTTTTTACCATATAAATGAATATGTATAAATCTCTCATTAGACAAAAAGAAAGCTCTTCTCCATTTCACATTTTACCCAAAAATAGTAGTGGATAATCATACTCGCTGTTTAGAATCCGTTATTATTTATCATTCTATGTAAACTTTTGCATTCTTTAGAGTATGTACCTCTATGATTTTAAAAATACTTTACTTTTAGTATTAAAAGAGCATCACTTCTACTTATTTGTGATTGAGAAACATTTATAATTGAAGCTTCCACGCTGCCACAAAAATCAATTTGTTTAATTTATCGTAATTATTTACAACAGGAGATATACAAATTATGAACTCAATTGAAATTTCAGTCTTCATTATTCAATGACAATTGTATAAAACATTCACATCTTGCAAGCAGATTGAAGATTTTAGGCAAATAATAAAATAATAATTTTATTTATTATTTACCATTCACAATGAAAATCTACTAAGTATATAAACCTGTAAGATTATGCATAATTTTGATTATTTTTTAATCAATTGAACAAAAAAATGTCTTAGGCCTATGTATTATATATTTACAATATATTGCTAGTGTAATCGTATTTTGATACAATAATGACATTACATTTACTTTGCGGGAGTATTGGTAGGATCTTTAAATAGGAAAATCCCATTGACATAAGATTATTCCCAAATGTAAGTTATCAAATTAACATTTTCTATTGTTTAAGATTGATCCTTTGATCTAGTAACTGAGCAAGAAAAGTCACAATCATGTGAAGAAATTCAAAGATTAACATTGAAATGGCACAAAATCTAAATCTTTATACATTAACAATTTTGAATATGTTCCCTTGTCCATAGAGAGCACAGTCAGTAAAGTTTCAGATTATAATGGACAATTAATCTATTCACAATAATATTGTAATTTAATTATTTCAATGAAATCTCTTTTTAAATCAAACTTTGCTTTGAATGTATTTGAAACAAGCATTTTTTGCAGAGTTATTAGGGCAAAGAGTCTACGAGAAATAGAGGTATGCACGCAATTTAAGATAATGCATTTTCTGATAAATAATTTATTTATTCTTGCAAAAAAATATCAAAGCACTTATAGACTGAGACAATAAAAATTAAGTTATATTGCAACACGACACTGAATTAAATTTGTATGTTCTTGTGAATAAAATGGGTAATTTGCATTGATCTATATATCTTGGTAAACTCCAGCAAGTTAAAATTGGTATATTACCCTAATTTTATTATGTACAGTACAACCTCATTAATTAGATTTTCAAAGGATCAAATTAAATTAGTAAAATATCAAATGAAAATGATGGTGATATCACCAATTTTCATTTTGAAAATATTTAAGCTGACAAGTAAAATTGTAGCTCTCCAGAAATGAATAAATGCCGTCTTACTGTACCTGTATTATTATAAGGATAATAATTGTACATACATATAATATTAATAACAATTGAATGAAATACCAATGTCAAAAATGTGTTGCAATATTGAAACATCAAAATAAACTTTTATTAATGTAAGAGTGTGTAGTTCTATCTCTAGGCGTAAGTAATAAACAATGTCCATATCCATGATTTATGTGATCGAAGAATTTCCAAACAATGTAAATTCATCAGACATAAAAATATGATTTAAATACAATTTTAATGTTCATTGATGTAAATATTTTTGACATTATTTACAAATTTTCAATATACAACTTACCATATAATATCTATCTGGTTTGTTATAACTCCATTAATATAATTTGATAATATAAATGACATTCTGACTATAAAAACTTTGTGTATTTTGATAATTTAAAACTGCTGAAGCAGAATTCGCTATGATTCAACAATAAAGAAAACTATGTACAAAACAAATGTGGTACACAATAGTACTTATAAAATTAAAGACAAATTTAAAATATCAGTTTTTCTATGTTGGATGAATATATTGTTGGATTTGAACACATCTGGCAGTCTGGAATTTTAAGGGATCAAATGAATCAGTTTATTTCTGTTAAGTGTACAAGCGATACTCTTTGATTCTCAGCATATATTTTCAAAAGGCTTGATGGCAGGGGGAGCGGAGTTTGAAGTTACTTTTGCTCCATACTTTTGATGTCACCTTGGCCTGAAAAGAGATACATTACTATTTACGATTAACATTACCATTAAATAATATGGATCATTTCCACAAACCTATGAATTCTTATTTGACTCAGAATTTTTTTTTTATACATGTTAAAATTCTCCATCAAAATATGGAAGTTCCTAAAATGTATAATTGGCTTAACCTATTAAAGACCACTTGGTCAACAGAAAGTATACCTTTTAACTTCTAGGCCGCCCACATCGCAACTTCCGACAGAGAAAGAGATAGAATGAGAACTGTCAAAATTTAAGTCGGCTATCGCGAGTACAGCGGACAACCACGTAACATTCCGCAGCGTCTCTTTCTCACAGCAAATGACCAACAAATAACGCATAATATCACCGGCGCCGCGGATCGGATCTTTAACCAAATTATTATTTCCAGTAGTGATATCGCACGGTTTCCATTTTAACTCAAGAACACAACTAATTATGTCTGAAATCAAGTGTAAAATCCGTCATTTTTTCTCCATACAAAATTGACAGTTGGCGCTAATTTTTGCATTGCCAGATTTATTTTATACCATAGATAAAAGTGAATTATACGAAAATGATCGCAATGACAGTTGGCGCTTACTTTTACATTGCCAGATCGTAATTTTATTAAACTTGAAAACTTAACAGTCGAGTCAGTTAAAATTAAATGTCAACGTCAAAGTGCTGATATTTATACAGTTATTGAATTTTCAAAAACTTTTTTGATTTTATTTTCACTTTACAAAATGGCAGAAGGTGATTTATTTTGTTAGTGGAGACTGCCGATTTTTTAGACATTCCCGATATGCCCATTACTACCGCAGAATCCGATGATGAGAAGGACGCAATAAGTTGGAAAGTATCTGAAACGTTCCAATTTGAGTAAATTGTCAGTTAGATTTTGACATACATTCGCAATATTTTTAGTTTTTGTTACCAAGTAATTCAAGTGAATAAGATATTTTTTAGTTATTAATTAAAATTAATATACAGCATTGGCCATTGTCGCGACATCATTTTATGCGTATTGTCAGTGCTATATAAGTGTGATATGTAATGTGTACATAATTGTGAAGTGCTAATATATTTTTGTTTTAAGCATCACATTAAACACAATAATATTAATAAAATCTGATGTTGTCCTCTCAAAAAAAAAAAAAATAATAATGTTTTAAGTGTTATGACCTGACAACACTTCAACCTTTATTTTTTCCTTTTTTTCATCTCAAAACTGTACGAAATCGTGGTTGATGGACGCTTATGTTAAAATAGTACTCGCATATTTTTTTATTAGTTATACCAACGTTTTCATGGTTTTTTCGTTAAAATAAAAGTCGAAAAAGCTAGCCTGTGAATTTTAGCGCCAATATGGTGGCATGATGCTGTTTCACCTACGATTTTTCTGGGCAGCTAACAGGTTAAGGTCTGCAACATTTTGTACATCAATGCTGGTAAAAAAAAGTGTATTAAAAATCTAAGTTTCCCGATAGTTAATGTTTAAAATTAACACACTAACAGCGGGAAGGGTAATAATATCCGTTCATTGGACTAGCATCTAACTGCGGAAAGGGTATTAATACCGTTTACGTAAGAGCGTTTTTTAATTGAAAAAATGTAATTAAACTCAATCATGTCCTTTGGATATCATATTGCATCATGTAGATAAGATATAAAATTAATATATTAGAGCAATAATTGTTTATCCGCATTACGTCACCAGTTTGCGCGAAAAGTATCAGATGGAAATGTGTCAATATTAAATTTTTTAACATAAAAACTAAAACAAAAAAGAAGTAATCATTTTTAATACAACAGCTTTTGTTACCATGTGTCAGTTTCTGTGACCCTGGTTTGTGTAAGATATAGATACAATACAATACAGATGCCTGTGATAAAGCAAGGGTGTGCACTCTACTCTATGCATACAGAATAACTGTGCTTAATTAGAATTTCATCAGGGAAAAAAATCAAAATGAAATATTGATTTAATGATTTTGAGTAGACAGTACTTACTATAGTAGTGATCCGCCCTGCACATCCATCATCTCCTCTGGTAGCTGCTGTGGTTGCGCATGGTGATGGTGCGGGAGGTGGTGGTGCGAGTGGGGGGCTAGGTGGGAGGGGAAAGATGGAGCGAGGCGGGGTGAGGCATACAGCCCGGAACCCCGGCCCAGCAGGTGCGCTGCTGCTAATGGGCGACGAGGCGACTTAGCGTTTACCACACGAGGTTGGTGCATTTCCTCCAGAACTGAAGGGGCAACGTATGTAAAACCCTAAAATCAAATATGGACAGACAATTAAAGAATCAATGGGTATACATAATATATACATTTTTATTATTTTAGGATTTTTGTCATATGTACAAGTTTACAATTAAATGTTATTCAATGAAGTGAACCAAAGTACAGTAAGACCTTGATTCTATACTTTTCAAGGGAACGGCAAAAAACAGTGTAAAACTGAGGAAATTAAAAATGTTTTACAAAAATAAAAACGGTTAATACCTTCTTAAATAAAACTTAAAATAATTTGATAATATATATTTCATATACTTTAAATATATACAACATATGTATAAATATGCAGATTACAGAAATCATGTTCAACCCATTCCACTTGGGAACATGTAACGCAACACACATTATTATTATGTGTGTTGTATAGGTAAATATATGAAAATGCAAAAATATACAAAGTTTATTTTCCATTATGTTTAGACTAATATTTTTTAAACTGAGCCTTATCTTTGTCTTTTTGTATTATGGCCTCTACAATAAAAAAAGTTTTCAACTTCACTATGCACAATGATTGTTGGTGATCAGTCACAGCTTACTCCATTTCCCACCATGGCAGATTCCCTCTTCAAACATATTTTTGCTGGCAAAACGTAAAAAAAAAACCTCTGTTTCATCACATTGAAAATGTCCTTGGGATCATTTCTGGAAGATTTGGTGCGACAGAAACAATTCTGATAATACCGTTTCCATTTTGTCGTATTGGGAATTCAGAGTTTTTTTAAATAAACTGCACCGCGAGGCGCTTGTGTCTTTCTTCTCGACATAAGCTCCTTTGCTAGGACAACATGTAAATCTACATGTTTAAGATTTTTTTTAAGTAATCATTTTCGACTCAATAGTATTTCTTTGTTGCGACATTTTTAGAGTAAATTATGAAGGGTAGTAACAATTATAAAAGGCTAACATAATAAAAACAACGTAAATAAATAAATATATATAAATAAAATATTTAATGTCAAATGATTTAACAGAAAAATTCAACAAGTAATATGAATTTTTTTTTTTTAAATCGATTTAACAATCAAACTGATAAATAACAGAAAAACTTTAAAAAACAACGCATAACACGTTAAAAAGTCAACTTAGAAACATTGTAAATTGTCATGGTGGAGATTGCGGTAGCGCGTGATCGGCACAGACGACAGTTAAGCAAAAATTGTAATGGTGGTCGTTTGGCAAAAATTTTGAAACTCCTAAAAATATTATCGTTACAAAAATGAATTCCAGTGCTGCGGCATCAGTGTAGCAAACAAATGGCTGATGGTTAAAAGGAGTAATTTCATACAAAAGCGGTAATCAGTGAAACGTTAAAAATATTCACATTGAGTAATTAGTGTGTCCCTTTTTATGTTTCTTCATTACTAGCATATGTACTCGATCGAGTTGGAACTAAACATAACAACAATGAACGTACATATCTGGAATCGTAAAGCATGTTAAAAATTCAAAATTAGCGCAGAGTTTTGAGCTTGTGAGTTTTTGAAAGAAAAAAGTCAAATTCAAAATGTTTCGGTGTAAAACTGAGAAAACGTAACATTTTATCCACCTAAATTTCGATGAATATTTGTATGAGAATGTATGAAGATGAAGCGGAACTTTTCAGCGTAAATAGCGGGAAAAAATGAAAACGAGAAACATAAAACCAAGGTTTCACTGCATGTGAATTCGTAACAGAACTAGAATCACATAAAGTTAAAAGTAAGTTACACCAAATACACTAGGCACTACAAGACATCTATCTGCTTTGAAGCAAGTTGAGTATCTCGGTGAAGTGTATTACACAAAACCTAAAAATGCATATATTTTAAACATGAAACATAAATTTTTTACAATTACCTTGAATATCATATTGGCACTCTCACTCAAAGTAGACTCATCAGGGGAATCTATCGGCGTCTGACGGGTAAAACGTGTATCAAACTGAGAAACGTCATCATCGCTGGCCTGAACATAAATACAAATAAAAATTATTAATAAATGTCTGAATCATACATTGATTTCCAGAATACAAAAGAACATTCATCATCATTTTTATGCAACTCAAGAATATAAATGGCCATAAGAATTTATTTTGTGTCTTTTGTTAAAATGTAAGATGCAGTATTTTCTTTATATGTAAGAAAAAATAAAAGTCATTGGCGTTTACAGTGGACCCTCAATATACGTCATAAATCCGTTCCCGAGGGAAGGATGAATACCAAACAAATTTTTCCCATGGTAATTAACCAAAAATGATTTGATCCTGTTTTCCCAGCCCCAAATTTTGCCTATCTATTCTTTAACAAAAACAATTTATGCTCTAAAATCGATCTCGTAAATACATTTTAATTATTATTATTATACACACCTATTCAGGCATTAAGGTGCGACTTGCAATAATAATTCATTTTCGCATTTTTTACGAAAATGTGGGTTTTTATTATTGATTTATATCAGAAGTTATTCAATTGATTAGACTTTTTTTTCAACTATTACTTAGATTGAACCTTTACATTAATATAACACTAATAAACTGAATGTTATTTGCCATAATTAAGACAATAGACATTATAAGAAAGACCGTGACCATTAAATGCATTTTCCGCATGCTACAAAATTGAGTTAATACGCTAAATTAATGCATAAACAAAATATATTTTCTTATAATCTTGATGCCAAAATTACGGAGACAAATCTGTAGGAAACCAAATTAGCAAAATGTTAAAAATGAATAGTTATAAACCATTCAATTTGCAGTACATTTGATCAATTTTTGACGTTTTTAAAATACTTTGTTTTAGTAAAAACATACATTTTTAAATAATATATTATATTTACCCACATGCTTTGAGGCTTCAACTACTATTTAAAACTCAATCACACAATAATCATTTTTTAAATAATATATTTCCAGTATTATTAATTAACTGCGTTAGTATGCCATTCAACACGGCCACGGCGGTCGTGAAATCTGCGTTCCGATAGATTTAAATTAAATTTGCCTATAAAACACATTTTAATACAAATTTTTACTACAATATGAATGAATATTATATTTATTCTCGATACCAATTGCTTATTTTTGTAAATTATATGGTTTTGAGCTGATTTTATACAAAAACAGATTATAATTTTGACATTTAAATATTAAACATACGTCAAACTTCACGTCACCATTCGTAATATTTTAGAAACTGACAGCGCATGCGCCAGTAATGTTTTAAATTGACAACGTTGTATTTATGCAATGTTGCCATTAAATATGCGAAGACATGAAATTTGCAAAGTCGTGATTTTTTGTTGGGTTTGGTTCTCATTAAAAGTCAATAATATATTATTATATACATTATTGTTCTGAAATTACTGCCTCCTGTGATTCAAGATGCCTAAGGTCAAAAAGTATCCATTGACACGCTCTAGGAAATGTTCCAATAAAATTTTAAATGTTTATAAACTTTTTGGGAAAAAAATCGCAACGTAAGTTGATAATTTTTACCATTCCTATAACAATTATCTATTTGATTTAACAGTATAAATTACATAGTTCAATATACATATATTATGTAGTGCAGATAAATTATTTTCTATTGGAAATACATATCCTTAAAGATAAATAATTTTATCAAAAGAATTATACATGACAGACCTGTCTGATTGATACAAATGTATTTGTTATAGTCATATAAATGAATAAACACGTATTTTAATATTTTAGACATGAAAATACTGATAACTAAATACTAATAACAAAAATTATAATATTATAAATTATTTTCAGGATGTTCCCGAAATGAGCATTGAATGTGTGGACTCGTGTGAACTTGTCTATCGTACCATTGTTGATCCAGTATAGAAATATAAGGTCGGTCATCGTACGTCTCACTGATAATTTTAACAATTTCAGACGGCTAAGGAGATAATCATAATTGATATCCTCAGATTATGTATTAACCACTACTTGTTAATGCTTTATTGTTATGACAGAGATTTACTTATTGTGATAGTGTAAATATACTGATGTCCTGATGGTTCACCAGCATTTCCAGCCGATTCACCAGCACTCGTTTTTAGAACTTATCCAATGTTGTATGTTGTTGTTTTTTAAAATTTTCTGGAAGTGTCCAAACGCATAGTCATCAAATGAATTGATACACCGATTAATTACAGTGATGTTTGGGTGTTATTTCCTAACTAAATTCTGCATTTTGGCCCAAGTGGACAGTCATTCCACTGCCCGAGGCTGACTGACTCACGTGTCAAGTGGGACGAATATCAAACAAAAATTTTGACAAAAAAGTGGGACGTATATTGAGGGTTGATTTCTCGAATTTCAAACTGGAAAAATGAAAGCTCGTAAGAAATTAAGTATGTTGGGATTTACAAAACTAACCAATATCGGTTCTATCGGTGGCTTGAGTCTCCTGGCAAAAACATCGGGCCAACAAACTTGCTTGAAGAAAGGGTGGTTTCTTATTGGCTCGGCATCATCCAATCCTCCTCCGAGTCTATGCTTCACTTGTCTCTTCATAAGGCGACGGATTAAATCCTGAGCCTCGGGAGTTAGGTAAACAGGCAGAATAAGTTTTGCTGACAAAATTTTTTCTATGGTTTTCTTACGATTGTTACCCGTGAATGGCGGCTGTAATAAACAAAATATGGTTTAAAAAAAAGAATACACTAAATATTAAACATCTTCACCTTTTTTTATGGCATTGTTTAATTTATTCGTCTACCATTTAATTATAGAATTAGTGATTGTTGTATTCATTATTATGTTATGTGCTATGTTATGAAGTACAAATAACAAATAAGATAATAAAATTGATAATAAGATTGAAAGACAGTTTACAGTGGTCACCCAGCCATCTCTTATTTTATAAGGAATAATTATTACTTCCTATCTACAGACATTTGAAAATGATGAAAATTAATTCTTAGTCATTTCACTTTCTGTATCCCCGTCAGTATTAAAATAATTTTCAAGTTGAAAATGTAAAAATTATATTCATTGTAAAATATTTTTTATAATACTGCAAATAATTAACTTGAACTTTGACACACCTGTTGAAAAACATTGTTTCAGAGGGATAAGTATGAATTTTTTTTGCCTTAAATTATTGTGAAATTCACATTGTTTCAAAAAATATGAATCAAAGGATTGAAAATGCAACATGTTAGTACCTGTCCTGTGAGCATGTCAAACATGAGAGCTCCTAGACTCCACCAATCCACAGCCTTTCCGTGTCCGCTGCGTGTTAGAATTTCTGGAGCCCTGTGATTTACAAACAATACATTTTTCTATATGTTTTATACTGTACACTTAGACACAAAGAAGTTTCAAAGGCAACACCAACACCATTTTTTTTACTAGACGCAATTTTCTTTCTAATTTTGGAACACTGTGCGCATAAAAAATCTTTTGTGCAATTTTAAGGACCAATGCTATAATTTGTGCACTGGAGGAATACATAAGAAAAACATTACCAAACCAGTATTGATAGAGCCTATAAATAACCAGTACGATAGAGCCTAATAAAGATATAACTCCTTGGCCGCCCACGTCGCAAGTTTCCGACAGAGAAAGAGATGGAATGGGAACTGTCAGAATTTAAGTTGGCTATCGCGAGTACAGCGGACAAACAGGTGACATTCCGCGGCATCTATTTCTCACGGAAAATGACCATCAAATAAAACATGATATCACCAGCGCCGCAGATCGGATCATTAACCAAATTATTTTTTCTAGTAGTGATATTGTACAGCGCCCCATAGAAATCTGTTTCAACTTAAGAACACAACGAATTACATCTGAAATTGAGTGTAAAAAAATCGTAATTTTTCCTCCACACAAAATTGACAGTTGGGCCTTACTCTTGCATTGCCAGATGTTGATGTCAAAGTGCTGATATTTTTACAATTATCGAATTTTCAAAAACTTTTTTGATTTTATTTTTACTTTACAAAATGGTGGAGGGTGACTTATTTCATTAGTGGAGACTGCCGGCTTTTAGACATTCCCGCAGAATCCGATGATGAGAAGGACGCAATAAGTTGGAAAGTATCTGAAACGTTTCAATTTGAGTAAATTGTGAGCTAGATTTTGATGAACGTTGGTGGTATTTCTTGTTTTTGTTGCTAAGTAATTCAAGTAAATTAGATATTATTTTTTTAGTTATTAATTAAAATTAATATACAAGCTTTTTACTATAAATACAATGAGTGCGCCGTTAGGCAGCATTGGCCATTGCCGGTGGCATCATTTTATGGGTGTTGTTAGTGCTATATAAGTGCGATATGTAATGTGTACGTAGTTGTTAAGTGCTAATATATTTTTGTTTTAAGCATCACATTAAACACAACAATATTAATAAAATCTGATGTTGTCCTCCCAAAAAACAAATATAAAATAAATAATAATGTTCTAAGTGTTATGGCCTGACAACACTATCAACCTTTATTTTTTCCTTTTTTCATCTCAAAACCGTACGAAATCGCGGTCGATGGACGCTTATGGTGAAATAGTACCCATGTATTTAATTTTCAGTTATTTTTCAACGTTTTCATGGTTTTTCATAAAAATAAAATTTTAAAAAGTTAGCCTGTGAATTTTGGCACCTTTATGCTGTTTCACCTACGATTTTTCTGGGCAACTAACAGGTTAAGACAAATAAATAAGTCAACACAAGCAAGAACTATCAAGGAAAGCTGTTTACTCCAGTCACATTCTCCCCAACGAAAAATGTGATTTTGTACAACTCATTATAAAAGAGAAGAAAGTGTGTAACCTCAAAAAGTGGTTCAATGTCCAAAATGTTGGTTATCTTGTACGGGATAACTCACACACTGCAAGTCTTGAAAAAAAGTGTGTGCGGGTGTGCGCGCACACACCTTAGAGGGAACGTTGCTGTTATGTTGTTAATATTTAACTAATTCTAGCATCATCAAACCTGAGCCAACCAAAATCATTCTGAAGCACAATAAAAATTGGTGTAATTTAAAAATAAATATATGTTTAAATTGCACAAAGCGATTAAGAATCACCATTTTACTAACTGGTTGACTGCTCAGTATGTAAATATACTTATTGCTATTTTTTTCATGAACAATTTAAAAGTTCTAAAAATGTTTAATTCATCTTTTTGCATTTTTATGATTTTGTGGGTTTTTATTTTTCATCTATGAGGGCTGTATGATAAGTACCCGTGTTTAACAACTGATGGCGCCACTGATGCAAAATCTATATACCATTGTTTAACACCATCTTTCATATGACGCCTGTCAAAATTTTAGACTGATTTATCAAGTAGTTTTGTTTTGATAGTTGTTGAAAGTGGGCAAGTTTATGATTGTTTGCAACCTTGGAAAAAAAGCAATATCGGTCAGTGATTCGATTCCTTTTATGGATGGGAAGACATGTCAGGAAATCAAAATGAAGTTGCATATGGTTTATAAGGACCATGCACCTTCGATGTACCATCAGATATTGGTTTAATGAATTCAAGCATGGCCGAATATCTGTTTTTGATGAAGAGTGCCCAGGCCGTCTGATTGAGGTGATTATGGAGAATATGGTCAACAAAATCCATGATATTGTGTTAGCAGATAGGTGAAGATCAGAGAGATTACTGACATTACAAACATCTCAATTGAACGTGTACAAAATATCCTACACGAAAAATTAGACTTGAGAAAGTTATCAGTGAGAAGTGTGCTGCGTTTGCTCACAGTGAAAGAAAAACGGAATCGCATGACAACTTCGGAGTACTGTTTGGGTATATCTGAAAGAGTTTCTGCGGCGTTTCGTGACTGTTGATGAAACATGGATCCTTCACTACACCCCAGAAATGGAAAAATAATCAAAACGATAACACTTCCATCGGCCGGAAAGGTCATGTCCACCGTTTTTTGGTATACGCGAGGCATCATCTTCACTGACTGTTTGGAGAAGGGAAGGACAATCACGGGGCAGTACTATGCTGATTTATTGGGCTGATTTGATGAAAAAAGGCCCTATTTGGCGAAGATAAAGTGTTCTTTCACCAGCTCACTCGTCTGCAATCGCCACAGCAAAACTAGCCGAATTATACTACGAATTGCTGCCTTATCCACCCTATTCTCCAGATTTGGCCCTATGCCATATGTTTTAGTTTTCAAACATAAAAAATGGATCGGCAGAATGCGGTTCACGTCAAAAGAGGAAGTCATCGCCAAAACAGAGGCCTATTTTGCTGACAAATCATATTTTTTGAAAAAAGTTGAAATATTGCTGGACTAAGTGTATCAAGCTGAAAGGAGACTATGTTGAGAAATAATTTATCTATTAGTCTCATCTTGAAAGAGTATGTAATTCGCATAGAATTTCTCGAAATTCAAACTGGAAAAATGAAAGTACACCACTCTTAAGATTTTTTTGGCCTTGCAGTGAATGAAGAAAGTTTATACCAAGCAGGCAACTGGTTAATGAATGATGGGACAGCACCAGAGCGATACGTTTCTTGATTTGGACGGGAAATTAAATTTCCAAAGATAAGCAGTACGCTATATTATGTACTTATTATCAATGTTTCCGAATCAACAATAACCCTTCAATATACGTCATTTTAAAACTGAGCTTCAGTTTAATTTTTTATGCTTCAAGTAAGAGTAATAAAACTAGGTAATTTATGAGTTGTAGATGCAGATATTTACAACAATTTTACTCTCAACAATAAATAATAAATCAACATGACAAATACATTAAAATAATGCTGTATACATATACTAGATAATCTATTTCACAGACTCAACACACATTTACGGAAAATACTTAATACCATCTCTCTAGACCGTATCAATTTTTTCACATATTCTTGCATCTTTGATTAGGAATACTAGTTTATTAGACAATTCTTGAATCATTAATTTCATATTTTTTTCAATTTCATTATCATATTGCTTAATTTTATTGCCCTTCCAGTTTGAGGCTTATCAAGACAAATTTTTTGACATAAACTTTTTAATCCCAAGACCGCCCCGAATCGGAAACTTACGACAGAGAAAGAGACAAAGCGATAAATGTCAGAATGTCACACTGGCTATCCTTATTGTACGGGCAACACTCGCGTGACAGCGTGCGGCATCAGTAAATGACTATTGATATCACGGGTGCTGCGTATCAGATTTCAAACCAAATTATTCTTTCCAGTAGTGATATCATACGGTGACCCATAGAAATATTATTCAACTCAAGAACACCACGAATTACGTCTGAAATCGAATGTAAAAATCATCATTTTTTCTCCAATCGCATAATTCATCCAACGCGCCAATTTTTGCATTGCCAGATTTATTTTATACCACAGATAAAAGTGAATTATACGAAAATGATTGCAATGACAGTTGGCGCTTACTTAAACTTGAAAACTTAACAGTAGAGTCAGTTAAAATTAAATATCGACGTCAAAGTGCTGATATTTATACAGTTATTGAATTTTCAAAAACTTTTTTGATTTTATTTTTACTTCACAAAATGGCAGAGGGTGATTTATTTCGTTAGTGGAGACTGACGATTTTTTAGACATTCCCGATATGCCCGTTACTACCGCAGAATCCAATGATGAGAAGGACGCCGTAAGTAGGAAAGTATCTGGAACGTTTCAATTTGAGTAAATTATCAGTTAGATTTTGACGTACGTTCACGATATTTCTCATTTTTATTGCCAAGTAATTCAAGTGAATAAGATATTAGTTTTTAGTTATTAATTAAAATTAAAATACGGGCATATTACTATCAGAAAGTGAGTTAGGCATCATTTTATGTGTTGTTAGTGTTATATAAGTGTGATGTATAATGTGTACGTAGTTGTGATGTGAAGCACTAATATATTTTCATTTTAAGCATCACATTAAACACAATAATATTAATAAAATCTGATGTTATCCTTCTAAACAAAAATAATAATGTCTTAAATGTTATGGTCTAACACTATAAACTTTTATTTTTTCCTTTTTTCATCTCAAAACTGTACAAAATCGCGGTCGATGGACACTTATGATGAAATAGTACGTACATTTTTTTTTAAAGTCATACTAACATTTTCATGGTTTTTTTGTAAAAATAAAATTTGTGGCCAATAGTGGTCGCTATGCGGCCATTGGTGACGAACTTTTATCACTAAAATACTGGAATATTTAATGATTAATCATTGTATACTGCAACTTTCAAAGTATTAATGTGACGGATGACTTTTGAAACAGCTGTTAAGAGTTTGTCATATTTAACCATCGATTCACATTTTTACTATCGGATATCGGAGAGTAAAATTAGTTTACTACTGGATGTGGTTTTGAGAAGTAAATATTTTTTTACCGATGATCAAACGACCCGTTTTCGCGATTTTTTTTACTTTAGTACTTTTAAAAGATACCACTAATCACGCAACCCGGCCCTTACAGTAGATATCCCAAAATTATTTGAATCAGGTTTACTAACTATACTGAAATAAAGAAAATTATTTCACCAGATCAGCATGGATTTATTTTAAGTAGATCAACTCTAACCAATTCTATCAACACAGACTAATACCGGAAGCTCAACCTCACATTTAAAGCCAGTTTTTTTTATCATTTATTAATGACAATAACTATATTCAAGCAGATATTCTCTCATTTGCTGATGAATTTCCAAAACAAAAACATAAATAATAAATAACCATTATTATTTTTATATAATATGTACCTTATATTCTTCAGTCAATTCTTAATAAATCACATTAATGCTGTATCCGCAAGAAAACTCTTTTTAAATATTAATAAATGTTATTTAGAGCAACACATTTTGCCAATCCCTTAAATTTGTATGTTATGCTTACACATAGAGAATAAACTGTAAAAATCATACATTTTCACATACTTACATGTATTCTATAGTACCACAGAAGGTGTGAGTCACTATTCCTGCTTGAATATGTTCTTTACAAAGACCAAAATCGGTGAGTTTGACATGTCCTTGGGCATCCAAGAGAACATTTTCTGGCTTCAAGTCTCTGTATATAATACCCAAACTATGTAAATGTTCAAGGGCGAGAATTATTTCCGATAAGTAAAAACTGAAAGAAAAAATATATATTGAAGGTTATATTTGAAATCGAGTAATTTGATGCAAAGTTTCTCTTAGAAAAACCTATGACAATCTGAAAGCACTCTGCACTGCATAAATATTAGTGATGAGAAAAAATCCTACTCTTGATTCAATGGTGTGATTGTAATTGGTATTCGATAATATCAGTGATTGAAAACTGTGACTGTGATCACAGTTTCATTACTAATGCGCATGTGCCGCACGATATCACAATACACAAAATAAATAAAAAACATAATTTTGAGCGTATTTATTTATATTATTCAAACTTCATTTGCGTAAAAAACATATTCTAGCATATATAATTTAATATCATCACAAAGAGAATGAAAACCCTTAAAAAAAATGTGAGTTTATTTTTCACGTAAAATTAACAGCGTATCGCGTCAAATGCGTAAAAGGTTTTGGCAGAATCTACTAGATGGCGCTTATCACAAATTATAATGTCATTCTTTCATGAATATTTTCATTTCATATGCACATGCCGCCAAATTACGATTCACAACAAAATATAAATAAAAAAATTGAATTACGAATCACGATATTCAATCACTGATAGTGAGTGTGACTCAAAGACATCCGTGATTGACTCACGATTCGTGATTTTGAGCTCATCACTAATAAATATCACATGTATGAAAGTTATATAAAAAAAATATTACTATTATATATATATATATTCTTTACTTAATTTAATGAGCTAAATAATTCTCACCAAGTTGTATCTTCTAAGAAAATTCCTTCACGTTCTAAATGCATAAACAATTCTCCACCACTTAAATATTCTAATATTAGGTATAATTTCCCATCGGTTTGAAAGGCATAAACCAGTTCTACTATAAAGGGGTGCTGAAAAATATAAACAATTTTGCTGTGAAATAAATCATATTTTTGTAAATGTATATAATATCAGGTATAATCCACAGATGAAACAGAATGCTATTTAAATAAAAAGGCACTGTTAAAATAGTTGTGAAATCAAACAATGGTTCAAAAATTTATAGAATATTTAATGGTGAAAATGAAGTCTGAAATTTAAATGTTGTTTGTGCATTACTTGCATAAGAAAATATGAAATTATCTTTGTAAAATATATACATTTTATGTATATTATATAGTTTACTAAGACTGATAACAAGTATTTACATGTCTATCTTAATTTGATTTATCATGTTATTTTAATTATGATTGAAATTTTAGTGAAAAGCAAATAATTAATGTATTGAACCTTGACTGCTTCCAAAATATTTCTCTCCGCCCTAGTGTGAGCAGTATCCTTTTGATTTCGAACAATTGTTGCTTTTCGCAGAACTTTCATAGCAAAATGTGCTCCAGCATCGGCTCCCGTAGTCTTCCTCACTTGAAAAACTTTTCCATAACCTCCTTTACCGAGAACTTTTCTTAATTCAAAATCGGATGGCCCTAAATATGTTCTGCCTGGATTTACAACAGCTTCCGACAAGTGAACTATCTCATTCCCTTCAGCCCTGTAAAAAAATAAATTATAATAATCAAATGCGAAAATGCGTATTATGACACGAACCAATAAAAAGCTTAACACTACTTACTCAACAATTGTATTGACATGGAGTTCCGGTTCGTAATCGACCTAAAAGAATACAATATTGTTTAAATTAAAAGCATAAATAAAAAGTTTTAATATCGCGAACACAGAATTTTAAAATAGATTATCATTTCCATATGACATGACCAAAACAATATCAAGGTGATCTTTGCAAACCTACCGAAAATATTTGTTTTTTCAGATTTTGATGATGCAAACGGCTTGATGTTTAGCTGTCGCGGAAGTTTAACGTATTAAATGTATATTAAATTAGTTACTACCTCATCAACTTCAATCACATCGTCGTCATCTGAATCATCTACAGTCACTGTGTCGACATCGTGTTCCAGTTCCAAATCGAAAACACCTGCCATAGCTGATGACATGTGTGAATAAATCCTTACATTTGATCAATTTCACTTCGTTTAACACTCAATGATATTTCTAGAATCGCTGTGACGAAATCGAAACGATCAAAATATCCAAATTTCTACCGCAAGACAGAAGACAGGTGGGCTTGTGATGGTTATGAATTGAGCTTGCAATAAAATCGGAGAAGCATGGATCTAAATGTTTGCCAACATAAGAAAATAATATTAGTGCTTTTATAATTCAATTTGAAGGCTGATGTGAGATATGAGGATTCAACCATGAGCATAGACAAAAGATATACATACTATACTTTAAAGAGTAAATCGACCACATACAAAAAAGTTATTATAAACTATTTAAAATGGCAATTCTTCAACATACACTATTCAATTAAAAATTTTAAAATCGGTTGCTCCCATAGTTGCTCTATACAAATTATGAATCTTTTGCACAAAAATAGTAAAACATATCTTATTAATACCAAATAATGATCCCTATAGTTAATTGTGTCTAGATGTAAAAATATTACATAATTTTTACAACTAAATAAAATATATACATAAAAAAAAAGTTAAAGATCTGTTTATTACGTTAACTAATCAAAAACAGTAATGCGGTATAATAATGTGGTGATATAATAATTATGTTCAGAGCATGCCTTCAATATAAAACCAATGATTATTATTTTAAATCCTTTATATTTCTTGAAAGTTTTTTTCCAACAGACTATTATTTTTAATTTGTCGATTTAATGTGTTACTTCGCCGAAATATCAGTAAATTAATTCTCTTAGGAAATTACCCTCGAGCAACGCTACGTTTACGTCAGCAAATCAAATTGACTCAAACGTACTATGCCACAAGGATAACATAAGAATTCAGCCAGAACTAAATGATAAACCTAGTGGTGAATAACTAATTCTGAGGTACCTGAATATTAAAAAAATATATTAATTCTCATTAGAATTATGAAACACGGCCTTTATTTTTTTATCCCTTGTCTTCATTGTAATCTTCACATCTTCATCCCTGTTTATTCGCAATACTATGAACGTACATATATGAAGCTATGATTCAAAACATCGTAACCTTTACATTCCTAATTTTACAGTAGGAAGTTTTTTTTAGTTGGGTAATAGTATAAAATAAAAAATATCTTTTGATATTTTTATTTAACCTTTATTTTAAAAATTATCGGCCGTCGACCAAAAATAAGTAATATAAGTGTTGTGTCCCGACGCAGGATGACGCGACGCTATCATATTAATTAGATTGCATAATATTATTGAAAAAAATATTACGAGACCATTTCGACTCAGCCGACTAAATGGTCCATTCCGGCATTTGCTGCATGGAATTTTTTTTAACAATTAACCAGAGCTCATACTCCGAACAATAGGGATCGGTTTATTTTGACATACCAGGACCATAGTTTCTCTTGTCTATGGGTGAAAAATTACTCGCTGACCACCCCAAAATATGACGATATATTGACCAGGCCATGTTGCTGGGATCGCAATTAGATAAATAGCTTCCGGGGCCATTATTAATTGGTAGAGAAATGAGGGGAGCGCGAAATACAATAGTCGGAATGTTACTGCTCTGTTAGTTGAGTCACACCGAGTGACATTCATTATTGACCAGGCCATATAGCTGGGATCGCATTAGATAAATAGCTTCCGGGGCCATTGTTAATTGGTAGAGAAATGAGGGGAGCGCGAAATACAATAGTCGGAATGTGACTGCTGTTAGTTGAGTCGCCAATAAACATGTGTCCCGACCATAGATAAGAGATATATACCGCCATAAAGGAGACGATTCTTATTGAGACGATTCCAAGAAACCGCAACTTCATAGATAAATGCGCGAAGAATTAAAAAAAATTAAATTAAGATAAAACTAATGTTTCAGATTAAGGTAGGCTTTTCCTTACCGGACATTAGTAATATACAATAATGAATGGGCAGGTTAAAAAAATGAATCTAATAGCTGTAGTATATTTAAAAAAAGAAACCCCTAAATGCAATTAAATGTAAGATTTTTAATAAACAATATAATTAATATGTAAATGTATGACAAAACGGTGGGTTGTTGTTAATTGATTATGTCAGTTAATTATGTTCTTTTTCCTTTTGCTAGAGCAACCCCCGTACTCTAGTCACGCTACGCGTTTCATTCGCTAGGATCACACCTTTACATATGTACACTATGATTATGAGAATATTGGACAGGTGGAGAACAAATAAACACGGAACACACATTAATCAAATATTTATATACCTATATAGGTGGACAAATATACATTATCATTAACTTTAACTTAGACTAAAAATTATTCTACCTTATATTATACGTGCTGATCGTCAAGGTCTTCTCCAGAGACCTCGGTCTTCGGTTGACGATGCGGCGATGCCGACGATGGCTCCTGTTATTTGGGTGGCTGCTTCGACTCTCTTGGGTTCGACCTCCTCTCCGTCTCTCCCGTGTTCAAAACTAAAACTCGTTTCTCAGGCCGCGTGTAGGCTCTTTTTATCCCCTTGAAAATGGGGTGTCTCCTATCTGTCGATCCACCGCGTACATTTTTTAAAAACAATACGCGCCTTTTTAAAATTATCGTTCCTCGAAAGCTTTTGTACTGATACCTTTTTTTATGGGAGAGGATTTCATATTCACCACCGTCTCAGTCAGCATCGATGCTAGCGACATAACGCTGCCGGCTGCCGTTACAGGTCTGGCTCGATCTCTTACCAACAGTCTTTCTCCTGTTTCACCGCTCCGCAACGGCGGCCTTGCCGGCCCACGCGCGCTGAGCGAGACCGCCGACTCGCTTCATTTCATAGTTTACGCGCATCTTCTGCATTTCTTCATTCTATCCGTAATATTTGTCTTCTATCATATTGTCACAATAAACATCATCACTCTTTCATTTAACCACCTACTTAACCCCCAAATTTTCTTTCTAAGGAATAGAAAACTGTTCGGTTCACGCCAAAGCTCACATTTTATAATTATTTTTCGAGAAACCCTCGCCATATTCCCTTCGACATTGTTCTTCCATCTTAATGTACATATTGCGAAACACTTGGGCGTAATTACGGCCGTTATCCGTTTTGAACGGTTCGCTCAGTTTTTTTTTTAAAACGTCGGTCCCCTCCATATGGGCCCGTTGTCGGCGATTTGTATGTGACTGGTGAGATGAAATTTCCAATATTTATTTTTATTTTTGATTCTACGTCTAATTAATGTGATAGCTTCGCGTCATTCCACGTCGAAGAGATAAGTTTATCCATAATGTAATAAAGGAATCGATTTCTAGCTTTAAATTATCTAATAAGGTAGACGAACACAAGTGAATAATTTTATAAGGAAGATTGATCATAAATAAATTGTATAACGGGGATGGAGTTTGAATTGTTGAAAATGTTATTTTCTCTCTTTTATCTATGAATTTTACTCAGAAAATTAAAATAAAATAGACCAATAGACGTTATGTCTACAATCTACACCATAGATAAGAAAGTGTCATAACAAACAATATTGAGCACTCTTGCTAGCGGGAAAATCGTGCGTTTTGTTTTGTTATTATAAATTTGCTATATCTAACAGTGGTTTTCGAGTTTGAAGAATAACTTGATGGTTTATTTTTTAATGTAATCGCGGTTTGCTCTGTGACCGTCGGTACATTTATCAAATTTTATAACGCATGGTCGATAAGTCGCTTTTATTTTATCTGTAATGATTCATGCTGATAAGAGTAAAATGACCGATGTTTCTGTAAAATTAAAAAATAAAGAATCGGTTCTTAGATTCAAAAATGGATCACCGAAATTAAAAGATGTACTTAGGAAGGTAATTTTTCTCTATGCACTCATAACCTGTAACAATAAATGTTATGTTATTCCTTAGTTATGGATAGGTTTTTCTTTAATTAAAGCGTCGGTTTGTTATTTAACATCCTTATTTATTAGCAAATAATATTTTCTGTAGTTTTCCTATAAAATATAGGATCAGTTTTTTACATTTATTTAATTTTTTAATAAGAAATAAAAATAAACACAAGGAATCATATTTAACTCGTGCTAGTAATATAATACGTATTAATAGGTGTAGAATAACATACTATGCCTACAAGAAATACATCAACACAACACAATAACATCTTAAGACTTATTATAAATCTGGTAACAAATACGAAAACAAAATTAGGACCATTACAATTTATTTGTAACTGGCTAAAATTATATAATGACTTATCGACAGACAGATAAAACAATTATTATTAATTTTTTTAGATACAAAAGATGCAAAGGCAACAGACATAAATGAATTGTAAATTTATTTCATATATATATAATATTTTTAATATCCTTATATCTTTTAATAATAAAGAAATAAATTTTAATAAATCACCACATTATTTTTCCAAAAATGAAAGCATTTGGCTCTTAGTTCTCAAATGATGGTTTTGCACCAGAATAATACAATATTTTCCATTCATGCACCCAGTTGACAAATTATCTTACAGATTTGTTTTTTCGAGATACCTGCCCCTATTTCACAATGACCATTAGTTGAGTAAAGCAGTATTTTTATTCTATTTCAGAAATGCAAGGAAAGATTGCAAAAAAACAGAGAAGACTTTGTAGACAAGTTGCGAAACATTTCAGAAGATGAAGAAGTTTTTAACACTCTTACTGACATGATAAAAGAGGATCTGAGAACTGTATACACGTCTGATGTGGCTAAGACTACTGGAAACTCTCAACAAATCCGAGCAGACATAGAAGAAGAGTCAGTGAATGAAGAATTAGAATGGTGAGCATTAAAATTATTTTTCTCTAGTATTTCTGCCCATCCTTCAATTTGTTACTAGAGCAACATTTTCAAAAACAGCAATACCTCAATTTGGGCCGAAAAAAATAGATAAGTTTTTTATTTACACAAAATTTTATGAGATCGTCATCATTAAAATCGTCTGAATGCAATTCAATATGTTCTCGAAGATCCAATGCTTCAAATTGTATCGAATTGAAATTTTACCAAATTGATTCCTAAGCCAAATGTTCATATACCATTATTTAACGGATTTTTTAACATTTTATATGCACCATTTATTAATCAATTAATCAAACTTACTACAATTCAGGCTGGGTGCAATTGACTTTTTTTTTAACTAAACTTATAATCCTGATGGGAATCAAACTCTTTATCCTTGGATACCAGCCAGTGCTATATCACTAAACCACATGACTTTTCTGGTTCTCGTGTGAAAATTATCACGTGAATTTTTTGACGGTGGCATTTTTATTATCTTTTTTGTGAAACAGAACTCTGAAGAATCTGTTTATTAAATCTAGCTTGCTTGACAAGGTGAGTTTGACATTGAACAGGTTTTATTTTAGCTTTACTGAATTACTATTTTATTGATTTCTTTCATACCATTTTTTACAATTATCTCATGACAGATATTTATGACATGATGGATATTATATATCTCTTCAATTCCTGACCAATTTGTCAACTTATGGGCACGTCTTTTTTATATCGTATTAATTAAGGTGACCAACTATTTTTGGTACAAAAGGAGTACGAATACATACAGTATTTTGGGAGTACAGGTTTTAAAAGGTTCACGAAAAAGGAGTACAAAACTCCCCAAAGGAGTACGTTTGATCACCTTACATTAATACAATTATACAACCAGAATAAATTTTTGATGTAACATATTTGTTTAGAGCTTGGATAATGGCACTGTATCTAAAGAAGATTAATGTGAAATGAGAAAATAACAAAAGTTAAAGTTTACTTTTTTATTTACAGGTTAATGAGTAAATATGACAACATATTTGATGATGAGAAATGTCTCTCCAGCATGCTTGATGATTTGAATAAAATAATTTGTCCTATATGTCAGAAGAACTCTTTAGAATTAGAAACATCTGGATCAGTTGTTACGTGCAAGTGTGGACTTGTCGTTACTACTAATTCAGACCTGTGTCAAATTAAGGAAAATATTATGTCATCTCTTGACGAACACAATGATTCCTGCAACATTGACCCACAGTTCTGCGTTTTGAATGATGTTGGAGAAAATCATGTGTACATGATGTGTTATACATGTTCTAGTTTTCACATGCTTCTTTAATTTTTGTTTACTTTGTAAATATGTACGTTTATTCAAGTTTTATTATCAATTGACTACATACAATTCATTTCTCAAAGCCTTAGTTATGTTACTTTCTTAATAAATGTATATTATATTATATTTTCCAAAGCAGTTATAATAAATTTCAATTCATCAAATAAATGCTATTGTTAGGCTTACCATAATTACAAAACTCTAAACCGGTACGGATAGGAACGGCAGCTAGGGTAAAGAAATAAATTTAACCATCAAAAATTGTTTTATTATTAAAAGTATATACAAAAGAAATATGCAAAAAGTCTGCTGTAGCAGAAATTCAATTATTTTATTTATTTATTGTACCAGATGGAATGAACTGGTGGACACTGTGGTAGACACTAAATGTTTTGAATAACTTTTACCAGATTGGGTACATCAATGTGTTGCTCTTGAAAATGTTTGAATAACTGGACCCATTTGTCAACATATTCGATTTGGGTCGCCGTTGAACTCCACTCTTCATTTTTTGATGCAAGAGTAGTTTTTGTGAGTGACATCTCATCAAATAGACTCAGTATTAATTTTTTGTCGATTGTCTGAACTGTGTGTCGCGTTTATAGCTTCATCAGTTCAATCTTGTCCCATTTCAGTACATGATGAAGTCCAAGCGAAGATCTCAGCACCACCGAAACTATTTTCTCACAGTTCAATGTTAGAAATACATTGTCTGTAAAAAGCAGTTACCTCTGTCATAAATGTATTAAACTCCTGGCTACTAAGTTTTCTCAAAAACTGTTTTGTTTTGTTTCCTGAAGATTAGATTTTAATTTTCTTAGTTCCAAAACAATGTCTGTGGCGCTCATTTGGCTTTTATCCATGAGTATTACATTCTTGTTAAAATTATTCAGGTGTCCGTGCACAAACCAATAATATAATTCACCTGTGTCACTTTCAAAAAAATCTTGCAATCCACTTGGATTGAGAAAGAAAATATGACTCCAGTCCTTTGAATATTTTTTTAATTCTTTAGACTGCCGGCAACAGATAAAGACATCTGGTACTTCCACGCTGGACTATATTTTTATATTCCACATCTACAAATTCACAGAATTCCTTTAATTGAGTTACTCGAACTGTGTAGATATGAAAATATTTATATATTTTCACAAGGCTTCAATTTTGATTGGCAGACCATCCAAAGCAGATTGAAGTGTATTATGCACAATATGTGCGCCACATCCAATGCAGATGATATTAACACCAAGTTCTTGTCTGAGCCGGTTGTACGCCTCCGAAATTTGTGTTACATTGTCACTTATTAATTATTAATTATTACAATTAATCTCATGGCAACGCAATGTTTTAATTATCTTTTCAGTCAATATTTCCTATGTCTCGCCGTGAACAGGCAGTTTTAGGTGCACACCTTCCAATGGTAAAAAGTATCTAACAACAACAGGTGCTGGTTTTACTTCTTTTCTATTTGAAGTGTTGTCAGTAACACTTGCAAAATGTGTTTTCTGTAAGTCAGCATGTGACTCTTCCACCGACATAGGTGTATTTAAGATTATCGCTTTACATTTGGTTCTCGCAGCATCAAATTTTGGTTCAAAGAATTTTGAGATCAATTTGGACGTACAGTAAGAAGTTTTGAAGCTCATATCATGCATTGCTGTGTGAAAGGCATCATTTAAAAAAAAAGTTTTAATAGATGAAGAGCTTGAGGCAGCCACTACACTAGCCTTATATTTCGCACACTTTAAATGATTTTTATTGTCCGCTCGTCCACCGTGTGCGATAGAATATTTGTCTTTTTGTGGTTCATTTGTAAATTTCCTATTTCTTTTTGTCATTTTAAACACAATTTTAAAAGGGTTCGGTTAAAACCTAAACTAAATTAGGTAGATAAATTACTCATTGTTGTGTCACCTTATTAAGAAGTAATTACACTGCAAGTGATCCACGATCAGTGTAAACTGTTGCCCACGAAAAAACACAGAGTTGCGCGGTGCGAGAGAGTTCGCGCCCCACACCCGGGACAATATGTGAAACCGGGATAATACTGGTCAAACCGGGACGTATGGTAAGTCTAGCTATTGTCATTGTTGCAGTATTGCATTATATATGTATATACAGTAAAACCCCGTTACCACGTACCCCGTTATACTGAAAAATGACATATATCGAAAAAAAAATCTAAATGAATTCCCTACAATCATGTTTTCATACAAAAATGAAATTATTTTTGTCCCGTACGAAAAAATACCAATCATTTACGTAAATATATAACAAAAAAATTGCAAAATATATTTTGGCTGTTTACGATCATGTTTGTCAACTGTTTTATTGCTTTCGCGCAGCGGGCCGGTCAAAACTTCTTGTGATCATAATAGGTCCTTATAAAGCCATTTGGCATAATCTCCACTTGTTCAAGGTTGGATTCATTGTCCATTGTCAAAATAGGTTAGAATGGCACCCTTCCCACGCTCTGAAGCGTACACGTACTCACGCCTCTAAAAACGGGTCTTATCTAGACCAGCTGGAGAAAGTAAAAACCCCCGAAATCGAAACCGAAGTCACACTTTAGGGTACGCGCACGTCAGCTTTGTGCATGGTATCGCCTGCAATGCTCGAGATGCCCATAATTCTGCGCATTATTATCTTTGATCTTCGTTTTTTTATCTTCATTATCATCGTCAACTTATGTCACTTTTTACATTATAACTGAACATTTACATCGATTCCAACGATCCGATATTGCGTACGACATTTTCGCTAATGTGTTTATTTGACAATTGTTTTTGTGTGTTTGTTTACCGACATTTATATGGACTAGTATTCCGTAGTTTATTCTTTAAAGCACATTTTTTAATATTTTGTGGAACCCTAAAATAGCTTCGGGTCATGAAAATTCCCGCAAAATTTTAACCTTTGACAAAAAACTGTGATTCCGAATTCGTCTCTACGATTTAAAGAAATATGAAGATCGATTGACCGATACGATACTCTCAATGGTTGTAGCAGCTCTACAATTAAACAGTTAAAATTTAATGTTGTTTTATATTTGCATAACATTTTGGAATTTCCAAAAATATCGCCGAATTTTAGGTTATCTTATGTTGTTTTGTAAAATGTTTTTAATTTAATTTATTAATTATTATCAATTTGCTTATCTGTTGAAACAAAACTAAATAGATTATTCAGAGTTTTCTTTATACAGAAAATCCTCCTTTGTTTGCAGTATGCCTTATGTTATATTCCATATTAATCTGACATGGGCGTCTAGTTTGCGGAACTTACAAACTTTTTTAAAGCCGCGCCACATTTATTTCTACGGCGCGCGCGGAATATTCATATATTAAAAATTTTTTTTTTCGCTCTATGTGGAAATTCGTTATTACAAAATTTTTTTTTTGGTCCCTTGAATTTCGCAATAACGAGGTTTTACTGTATGTAGTATTATTTATTGAAATCCACAAAAATTGTATTTTTCTTTATGCATTATGTAGCTTTTGACTGGTTTGTGTCAATACCTTTTGATCATCACATACAATATACTTTGATAACTCCTCGGGTGCTCGAGGAAGTCAATAGGAATACAAAAAATGTAAATTTGGAGCTACAGTTCGGATGCTTTGCATCATATTTAATGAAGTTTTCTATAACCAATAAATTTTTTATTTATTTGTAATGTACTAAAATCTAAAATTTTAGTATTCATAATATGTGGTTCAAAACAGTTTTAGTTAAATTATTTCTAAAATAAGTTTTATTATTTATTATCCCAGACTTTGTATATATAGGTTTCTTTATATTATTAAAATATTTTTTTCTAAAAATTGTGATAGACATGACTTGAGGGTGTGGCAAGTGTGTGTGTCTAAGCTGTATTTTTAACATTTTCTGAAAAACCTAAAAGGTTTTAGGTACCTTTGTTACAATCAGCCGAAATATCTATTTATACTACTAACCATTGATGTAATAATGGAAACATTTAACTAATCTTGGTGTCATCCTACAAAAGCTTAACTTCAGAGATATACATATTTGAATTGAATTATAATTGAAGAAAAATATTATTTTCCAGTGAATGAACTATTAGCTATGTTTATCTGCAGTAATTTCCTTCATTTTCATCCTCTACCTTTTGGGGAGGTCTTGGAAGGGTTTCTATTCTCCACTGCTTTGGTGATCGCAGTCAATTTTAGGTGAAGTCTCTCTCTACACAGATTCTCCATCTGTTTTCCCCAGTTTTATTTAGGCACCTTCCTTCAGAGATTGCCGAGAAAATCTTTTCATTGACACAATTACAAGTCCAAGTCAGCTCACGGACATATCTCTATAAAAAGAAGCAGGGTCTCCTAATTGAGGAACTTTTCCCTTGGTCCCATGTCATCCCTGGTACACACCCAAGGAGCCTCATCTCTGAGAATCTATGTTTGATGTCCATATGTTAAAGAGGCCTACACTTAACTCTCATAACTCAAGAAATGTAGCATTACACTGTTGTACTTGTTCTCTGATGAATTTCGCCATCTTGCCCACTTGAATTTAGATATTGCGCTGCATTTAGTTTTTTTCTATAAATATTACTTTTTAGGGTTGATCACTCTTTGATTCACATTGTTCCTCTTTGGTTCTTGGTATTTAATGTATTGCGGCATAAAGTGTTCCTGGTTAACTAATGCATAAGTCTTCAGTAGCTGGCATGAATCTTCTGGTCTCTCTATTTGTATATAACAATGAATTCTGTATGCCACGCTTTGGGGGATGTTCTATTTTCTGTGTTACCAAATAAATGCATCTTAGCGACTTGTCGACTGAAAATCAGTTTTTGGGAGCTGGTGGATGGGAATCACTTACACTGATTAGCTTGGTGCCACAAGTTTTCTTTCTCAATTGTTCCATTCGACATCTACCATAATCGGCAGTAATTTTGAGCGTAGATTATTCATTAAACTTGTAGTTCATACTTCGTTTCTTCATATGATGTTTCAGGAACGTGGGTTGTGTTCTTAAATTGACGTACTGGGAAATGATCAATTGATAGCTCCGCGTTTTACCCTCATTTCGGCCGCTAGCTTTAACATAGGCCATACAATATAAAGAAAAAAAATTGCGAATGTGTTCCTTTTCTGGTGCCAAGTGGATTTATGAATGCCTATGTTTGATGAGAAATTGGGTATTAATTATCTTTATTTAAATGTACTTCATATAGACCTGTCTACATTTAGTTTTTATTTCTTTTGCACAAACTTATTTTGTATATTTTCCTATATAAAAATAATGACTGCAGTTGAATCTAATGTCATAATGTGAATATAACAAAACTGGTTTATAAGTTTTTACCTTTAGCAGTTCCTGTGTGGATTGGAAAGTTAATTGAATGTCAAAATGATGTATAAAACAAATAGATGTTTGGAAACCTAAACATAAGCCCAAAATATTATAAATTATCTTGCGTCTTTATAAAACCAAAGGTAATCATAAAATTGTTATATTTCTATCATAATACAGTTCCAGACTCCTTTAATGTTCTATCAGGGTAAGACTATATGTATTATACATAATATGAACTACTTGGTTGTATGTTGTATTTTAAACTTATTATGTTTGTGTTATGAAGACAATTACATACTTATATAAATATTTGATTTTTCATTGGACCCCACAGTCATAATATTCTCAAAACAAATTATAGAAATAATGTTATTTTGTATATTCATAATGTCTATAATTTAATTCAACTGCCTACCTCCCAAAATGTGTTCAACCTCTTATCACCCAATAACATAGTAATTGCGCACTTATTAATAAAAAAAAAAGTATTAGTATTTTTAGGCACAAATAGAAGTTGTAGATTTTTGGTAACTTTTTAACATATTTATTTTAGATTTCAACCTAAAGAACTGTTATTAAATGCAATAACTAAAATATAACCGATTGTGGAGCAAATATTTTTGTTCAGCGTATTAAAGAAATGTTGAACTTTCAAGCTGGGTATTGCTCATTGACATTTCACGGATCAATTGAGTGGCTCTTTGAAGACTAGGGTCAGAGCTTGCAAACGTTCCAAGAGAATGAGAAAAGGGCGAGACCTGACAGTTTCTTACATACAAATGGATGAACAAAATTAGAAATATATTTTGTTGTACCAGTGGATTTTATCATAATCATTGCAGACTTCAGGTGACAACTCACCTTCTCTCCAGGGGCTTCCAGTTATTAATTTTTTTTTTATCTAATTGAAAAACCTCAGCTTATTGGTTTAGAAATATATTGTTGAAATAAGTATTAAAAATATAGATGAGAGAAGACAGTATAATTAATAAGTTTTATGTGCACAGCTTTGCTAGTTTATAATTTTTACTTTATTAGGATGTGGATAGCCACATGGAAATAAAAATATGTATGTAGTAATAAGTTAATTATTAAATAAAACAAATGATTGTAATCAATATTTAATTCAACAATTTCGTATAAAATCCAAGCCACTATTAAATATTAAAAATAAAAACAAATTATTAAAATTTACCCTTTTTTGATTTAAAAACAAAAATAACAACTTAAATTTTGACATTTTCTATAAATAATCAATAAAATTTGCTTTAAAAATAACATTGATTCTTACATAAGAAAACAACTAAGGAATATTGCAGAGTTAGTTGAAGTTGATAAATGAAAAAACACAAATATATTCCTACTGCAATGTACATCTAGACAAATTATCTCTTTTGTAAAAAATTGCAATTATTAGAGATAAGTAATCCTCAAACACAATCCCAATATCTAGACGTCCCAACTGCAGTAACTACATTGTCTAATAAGGTCAGTCCAAGAACTCCAATGGGACTGAAGGGTAGTTGTGCATCCAGAGTTTGGGGCGCTGTTGAAGGTTGTTGCCTCTGTAGGAGACAGAAAAGATCACCCTGGCAAACTTGACCCCAATCAAATAATTATTAGCTTTGACACCAATGATATGTATTTTATGTTAAATGAGAAAATGGTAAAAGATCTCTTAGTATTGTTATTTGTTTGGATTTGCAGAAAACTTCTCTTCATAAATTTTACAAAAACATGATTGTACGTATGAGATTGCACTAAACATTAATCAATATGTGGCCTTTGTGCTAAAAGAAACCAAGTTTAACAACTAATGATTTTTAGAATTAATAAATCTTAAAATATCATCTATACATTGTTGTACATACAAAATATATTAATATTTGGAAAACAGTCATATTGATTTCCTTCGTTCCTCTATAGCGTACAGATATTTGATAATCATATGGCACATGTAAAAAGACACTAAACAATATATGTTTGTCTCCAGTTCTCTGTGATATTAGAGATAATATTTTATTACTAATAAATATTGGGTAATAAATATATTCTGGCTAAGAATTGCAATAAAGTAATGTAGCTACAATTTAAATTAAACGTAAATGTATAATATGATAAACTATACATTGAAACCCAAATACAAGATGAGATATATTTTTTAAATATTATTTACTTTTTGATAAAAAGCAAATGGTCTTATTTCGGATCCTGGACAAAAATTTGTGAAATAATAAAAACATTTGATCTTACTGAAAGTGTTTGATGAACAGATGTTTGCGTGATGCACACCATCAGTAATTGTTTCTCAGTGGTGCCATAAATATTTTTATTTGTTTAGTTTGATGTTTATTGAAATATTGCTTAGTGGTAATTATGTAAGATTTAATGTAATATGATTTAGTTCACTTCACTTGTGCAATTTTAATATTACTTAACATTATTTTGTAAATTGAGTCAAACTCTGTTTTATTCCACTACACTTTTCATTTTGTTAAATGATATATAACACAATGAAAAGTGTAGTGGAATAAAACAGAGTTTGACTCAATTTACAAAATAATCATGGAATTCCACAAAGTTTCACCATAAACCTATGAACAGTTATTACTTAACATTTCACATCCCCCGAACAGACCACATCTTCAATTTTTCACATTATTTTTCCTTCTGATCATCTAAGTGAATAAATATGGGGTTGTCTTATATTTGGGTTTTTATAATATCTTAAAAAAAATGGTAAGTTAAACATATTAAGATGAACAATAAAACACTGTGAGATCTTCTCTAAGGTTGTTTTCACTCTTCTTAATTAATTTGCCAGTTTTCAAAACAATCAAACTGAAATGTTTTTTCTACTGTTTTAGCACTTTTAAGAACCTTTCTATTACTGATCAAACATTTTTGACAGTAATAAACTGCCAGAGAAACAATGGAAGTTTTATTATTAAAACTGAAAGTATAATTTTCTGTTAATAAGACCAACATTTCATTATTTATTTGGCTAGACAAATTTTTGAGGTAGACATAGTATTGACTCGTTTAGTGTTGACAGGCTGATTTCTCGCCGACCATGACGGTGTATCATTTAATGTGTATTCTGGATAGTCAAATGTAATATTTCATTAATAGCAAATAATAATTTTGTTTAAATGGACATGCAAACACATGTCACAAATTAGTTAATTAAATTGTATTGGAAGTCAGAGAATCTCGAGAATTATGAAACACCGCTAAATAGTATAAATTTGTTTTTAACCACAATGTTTTTATTTTTTTATGCCAATTGGATTCAGAGCAAACTCTCCAGCATAAGGGAGAAAAAAACTAATCCTAAATATATAATTTTGTCTTTGTCAAGGTCGCAGCAAAAAGTGAAACCACAATGGTTATAAACACATTTATTTTTAGAATAATTGTTGAATTTTTTAAACTATATAGTATATACATATTTGGTATTTGATTGTTTACGAAATCCAAAAATTTCAGTTCTGTTTTTCTGGATTTGATATCAAAAATTATTTGATATCTTTATTTCGAAATATAAATGTCAAAATTTTTAATATATGCTTTAATGTATTGTTTCATTTTGTGGTTCTCTATCACGACGTTTCACCATATGTACAAATTTAGTTTCAATATTAAGTATAAAGAATTATAAGCATACCCAATCGGTTTTATCAAAAAGGAGAACCGAGGTAAAATTACATATAATATTTGTGCATTAAAGATCAATGTGTTTTCTCACACTGCCAAGCTTGGCTGGTCAATTAATATTTAATTAAAATTACTTTTTTACTTTACTTAGTTTTCGTTTAATTATTGGCAAATATTGAGCGAGTGAGTTTATAATCTTTGAAGGTATTGAAAAATGTTTTGGTTTAAAGTGAGCCGACTTAGTAGAAAAATTGATTCCATGACTAAATAACTGATAAAAATATAAAACCTATACATATTCCAAAAATATATCTTTTTATCAAAGCTGCGAACAGTCACATTTTATTATGTACAACATGAAGAAACATTTAATTTCTTCTATGTAAAAATACAAATATATAGTTATGTACATTTTTACACTTATCAATTTAAAATTACTATATTTTAAATTTATGCTTATTTTCAAATTCAAGATTTAAGAATCTACATCCGTCTTTATTGGAAAAAATACCAATACAATGTGCAACGATAAAGGGATTATTTATAGCCGACATTACGATAAATTTTGAAAATATTGAGCTGTATTAGAGGAATGGTCAGTAAGAAAACGAAAGATGTGATGAAGTGAAGTCTTAACGTCACAAAAGGCATAAACATGTTAAATATATCAATTAGAAAGATATACAGAAAACTCAATTAACCTAAAAAATATTTTTGTTGCTACCGTGATTCGAACCTGGATCCTTTCCTATCCGGGGAAACGTGTTAACCGATTACACTACATCAACATTTTGATGACAAATTTTCAAACTTATATGCTGTAGTTCTTTCAAATTGATACATCCACTATTCCAAATTTAAAATTATTTTTTTTCGATAAATTCAATTTTCATATATCTTTCTAATTGATACATTTAATTTGTATTAAAAATACCACAGAACTACGTTCTGAAAAACTGCAACTTCACAATAATAATATGTTCTCTTTAATAAACATATAGAAAATTGATAATAAAACTCCATTGTTTTAACAAAAATACACTAAATATTTCACATCTACCAATCGTCGAATAACATATGTGTACATTTTTCACATAGGCACGATGGTGGGCTATCAGATATCTGTGAAAATATTTTTATTCATAATGCTATACATACACACATTGCAAACACACCTATATTTTATTCAGGTCACTTAAACATTAAGATTTAAAATCTGGTCAAGGCCTAATTGTAAAATTTGTATTGGCAAATTTAAATTATAGTACAATGTTAAATTCTGGCACTTTGGATGCCCGATAACTATTTTTTATAACTAGAACTAGGTTCTTTTTTTCTTTTATTAACAGCAGCACGCGCTTCATCAGGTAACTTCTCTGGTTCCGACAGGATATCGGTGGAGGTACACAATGATCTCAAAGAATTCAAAACGACTGAAAAAATTAATTTGGAAGCAGTGAGTTAAATATAAAATAAACATTCAAAATAATGAATAATCTAACAAATTTTTGAAAATTAAGATGTCTGGAAAGAAAATAACATTACAGATAAATATTGCAAAAGCACAACAATAAATATTTTGGAATGTATTTTTTCACCAGGATTCATTTGTAGAAGGATAGGGCTCAATGGCAATTAAACATTTACATTACATTGATAAAGACATATGTACATATATAAATAAAAAAATTACCTGGTCTCATTTCAACTAAAGAACAGTGTTGCTCTGCCCAGAGGAATGTGGAACGTTTAAGCTCATCCGTACTAGCAGGGGATACACTGTTGTTGAATGATGTCAACAGAGGCTCCACCAGAAGGCTGAACTGTGTCGGGAGTCAAGGAACTTCATCTCAATTTATAATTTATTAATATTTATTTATGAATGTTTATTAACATTTATTAGTGAAGAATCACTGACACAAATATAACCTCATTAAGGTGCCCCTTTCAATAATAATTTATCTTTTCATGTTTTTTTTTTACGAAAGTGGATTTTTATTATTCATTTATATCAGAAGTTATACACTAGATTAGACCTTTTTTAAAACTATTAAATACTTAAGATAGGACTGTTAAAATGAATATTATTTACCTTATAAGAAAAACCATGATCATTAAATTCATTTTATGTGTGCCACAAAATTGCCTTAATATGGAAAATTCTTACATATACAAAATATATTTTCTCATAATCTTGAAGTCAAGATTACGGAGACAAATCTGCATTAAGACAAATTAACAAAATATTAAACCGTTAAATTTGCAGGACATATCATCAATTTTCGACCCTTTTAAAATACTTTGTTTTACTGATATAGTGTTTAATAAACAAACAATTTTAAATAATACAATAGAATCACATTTATTCAAATTTGCCGCAAGTCAAAGTTTTGGAGTAGAACGTGGTCCCTTTGGAAAGTTTTCATATTAAATTGTACTTATAAATCGAATATTGCTATTGAAAGCTATTTTTGGACCCTAACAGATGAATTTATCGATCTATTTTTTGTCAAATGTCCGTAATCTAGAATATACGCATTAAAAAGTTAACATGAAAAGGTTAGCAGCTGACTGATGAAAGCACACGTACGCTACACAATGTGATTTTAAAACGCATTCAGACACATTTTGCTCTGTGGTGTAAAACGTGCTTGGATTTGTGATCTATGGAAATGTATGGTGGCATCCCCGCACTGCAGTTAAACGCGGGCGATTTTTTTCTATTAGTACGCATTGAACCAATGGGGAAGCTAGTCACTATATGTCATCAACTGACCCCGAGCCTACGTTTGAGGCGACATCGTATGAAAATCAATTAGACAAAACTATATACAAAGTTCAAAAATTGTATGATAGGATATTATGATCAAATATTTAAAGATGAAACAATTATTATTGAGTTATTATTATTACAATAATTAAATAAGTTGCTATAAAGTTGTTTTGAGCTGAATTCCTCAGACTTTTCAGTGTTTTATAAATTATTTAATTTGTATTCATACATTTCTCTTTTTATTTAAGTTTAGTGTCGATGCATTTTGAAGAATGCATGGTTGGCATTTTTCAAGTTTTCTCATATCTTTTAAATTATTTTATTGCCATTGTTTTATATTTTAAGATAATTATTTGTATTTCTATAATATTTACGTGTTAAGACTTTTTGAAATTCGTGAATGCGTGGATAGCATTCCGCAGACTTTTTCATATTTCATTAAATTAAAACATTTTTATGATTTTTACCGATAATTTTACATTCTCGAAAATAGCACCAATGCGAAACTCATACAAAACGCCAACAGTTATGTCATTTTAAAAGTAACCTAAAAAGATAGTCCATTATAATTGTTTTTAAAAAAAAAAGTTATTTGTTTTAATTTGTGCTGTAATCAAGATCATGTAGGGACTATTAAACTTTTTTTTTATATGGACTAAGTGAAAATAAGGTTTAAATACGCTGTATTTTGACAACTTGTTTGTTATATTAAAATATGTAGATATAGGTATAAATAATTACTTCGAGTTGTAATGAAAAATGTTAGTATGTAAGAAAAATCAAATTTTTATTTTCATTATCGTAAGTCGTTATTTAATCTTTTTTATTGAATTTTGGTTCCCTTACTTCAAATAAACGGGATTTTACTGTATATTGAACATTTAGAGGGTACTAAAAGGGTTAAGTAAAGTAAGTCAGGATGTCGAAATAAACTCCTTGAGTATATTGCAAAATGTTGACACAATGACAACTATTGAACACCTTGAAGATATGAGAATTCTTAGGTCTCCCAAAACCCCCGAATATGTGTCACTTAACAATTTAAGTTTAGAAAGGATACAATCCAGAACTTCCAGTTTTCATTAGTGCGATGGTACACATATTCATCAAACATCTCCTTCAATCTGCCTGAGCGCTGCCGTGACACGGGAGCCCCAGTGGCAGGTAGTAATGATTGACAAGTGCTGTAAGCAATTTAAAATTTGTGTAAAATAGAAGAGGTCAAATATAATTTTGGTCAAGAAATTCGCTTGTTCACACTCGTGAAAAAAAGATAGAAAATTAAGGTTTTGAAGCTGCATTAAATATTACAATTTTATTGCAGATAACTCTGTAAGTATTTTATTTCATTATCATTTCTGTATTATTGTCATTAAGCAGCACCATATAGAATATTTTTTTGCATTTTCTTATCTCAAAGTCTCGTTTTTTACCCGGGTACCGACTAATTCACACTTAACAATATTCCAAGAGAAACAAAGATAACGGATTCAACTTGACATTGCTAACCTCCGATGCAAAACAGTCTTGAAATAAAATGCTCAAAAAACATATACGGTATATTAAGCTAACAATTATTTATTAATTTAAGTTTATTTATGTTTTAAACAGTGTCATATTAATATTTTTACTTTTACATAAAGTCAAATCACTTGTTCTCCAATCATCAAGTCCTCGGGTAGATTGCTTACCATTTAATTAAACAATTGATTCTAATTTAATTTGCAATAACCTTAATGTCCTTTAAAAATTTAAATTTACAAATACATACCTAATGGAGTTATTAAGGCTCTCAATTTGTTGTCTCAAGCCTTCCATTTCTTCTTTCATTTTGGTCCGTTCCGTCTGTAGTTGCCGTATGTATTCCGCACCCTTCTGCAACATGGCAGCTTTACTTACCTACAAATGATTATACATTTTTTAAATAAGACAATATACAAATGTTGTAATAGAAAGGATACCAATTAATTATTAATTAAATGATTTGCCATTTGAATACTAGGTTACATATTAAATCATTTGGACATCATAATATGTTTTTGTTGGCAGTGAAAAAATATCAGGTTCAATACGTGGTTAGCAAACAATCCAAATTTTATCAATAAGTAAACACATCTTTAGTCAGCTTAATATTTGTGTATTAAAAATGCCGAAATTCCATCTTAGTAGATATATTTACGGTTATACAGATGGTCAAACCCATATGACTGGTCAATCTGGTTAGGGGCTGGCCGTGGTGGAGTTGGTGCAGGTAAAAAAGTACTCGCAAATGTTCAGATTTATAATGAGAAAATTTTTCAATTTTGTCTTCAAATTATTTAATATTATGAATTATTAAGTTTTTCAAGTTATAGGTAGATTTTGTGTGAAAATTCATTTGAGGGGAATAAAATATAATAAAATTTTCAGTATATAATGAATTTCGAAATAAAGTTGTTTGTACTAACGAGCTTTTACTGTATTTTGAAACTAACTAGCTTGTGTTCTGAAAATAGAATTAACTTGGTGGTTTTCTGGAACGAGGCTCAAACCTCTGACCATCATATCATTAGGCGAGTGTCTTAACCATTAGATCAACAAGCTACCCATTAAAAAAACAGGTTAACATAATTCAATTTAACATTTTGTACATGATAGCCAACAGTTCGGCTCGCAATAAGGTGAAAATGTATAAATGGTATACTAGGTGCTATATTTTTACTGTTGCTGATGAATACAATGGATTTTCATATGATCCAAATTATGTGTTTCTTGATTTTAATAAGATTTTTAAACATCGACAATGTAATTACCTTTGCATTAGGGTTTTCTGACAATTGTGGTATCAAAGACTGTAGTAAGTCAAAGCCATTCTTGATATTGTAACGCCTTTTTTGTTCAGAGTGTATATGACCTGAGCGCCTGTGTTCCCCTCCTCCGGGGGATAGAGGTGACTGGGGTGAGGGGGCCCCATTGGGAGAGCTGCCCTCTACTGTTATTAGCTATGGATGGAAATTTCATTGTACAGTAAAACTATAATTATTTATATATGGAAAATAATTACAGTAAACTCCCGATTATCCAGGACAGATGGTGAAAAAAAATCCTGGGTAATCAAAATTCCCGATTAAGCCTAAAAGCTTTGAAAAAATATTCAAAAGTTACAAAAATCACACACATGCGCGCCTACTGCTGTCTGAAAGTCGCGTACGTGTGTTTGTGCAAATGCCGACCAGGATGTTGTAGGGTTGTCAAATAGATATCACCATAAATATTTTTTAACACAATTATTATTACTCATTTGCTGGTTTTTGATGATATATTTTGAATATTTCTCTACACCATTTTTTCAGCAAGAGTGCTGTCATCCTACGGCTCAAGGAAGTCAAGAAATGATTCCATAGTTTAAATTTAAACTTATTTTCCTCTTCGTCAACATGACGGACAGCTGATGTTTAGTAGCTGATCAGTAGAACATTTAAAAAATAATAATTTTAAATTCCCGAAAAAAAGTCCCGGTTAATCCGATCCCGGATAATCGGGAGTCTACTGTACATATATTACAAACAAAAGTTTATAAAAAAAAACTATTTCACCAAGTCGTTTATCTGTGGTGCCTTTAAAAAGAAGGCTACTGAGATTATTAATGAGCGAAAACAGAAACAATAGTTATGCCTTAAGGGTGTATTATGCGTTCACTTGTCTAGGTTGAATTTTTTTTATTGACATATTTTCAAAGTATTACATCTGGAAAGGATCTCCACTAAATTTCAGAATGATACGAATATTTTTACAAAGCTACATGAGCATACAGGTAGTAAGCGTGCAAGGTAGGTTGCTAACGGCAGTAACACGCTCCCCCCGCTGGCCCTTTTACCTGTGTACTTGATTCGTTGTATACAATATAATACCATTAGGTATCACATTCGTATTAGCAGAAGGCCTTCTGTATGACAATTCCATGCGAGTTGAAAAAAAAAACATTTACATCCATAGATTCGACCTTGAAACTTTAAATGTTTTTCTCGAAAATGCATTTTTCAAAAATCGCCGACATGGTTGTACACGACATCTCAAAAACAATTTCACTAATTGGCTTCAAATATTGAGAACTTATTCCACACACGGAGACTGCTGAATAATCAAAGGAATTTTTTTTTCGATGGAAACTAGATATTTTAATAACCCAGGACGACTATCGCCGTCCAAGAGAGGGATAGCATGATAAATATGGATAATATGTATATAATATTTCGCGCTATACCATAGACAAGAAATGTTGCACCACATGACAGCGCGCGCAGATGTCGGTAATTTTGTGTTGTCCGATTTCGTCTTTATTCAAATGACCGGATTTTCAGTATAATATTTGAACACACACCACTTGTGTCGATGACAAATGCATTGCACGTGCTAATTACGTACTTCTAAAATACCAGAACTTTCCAAATGGAAAGTACTTGTCAGTTACATTTTGATTCCGGCCGGTGCAAGGTATTATCAGGATTTATCCTACAATACACATATATTTACAATTGTACCCTTATTTCGTGATACTTATTTGTTTGTAAAAAAGTAATTAAATGAATAAGACATTATTTTTTAGTTATTGAGCGTGTTTTACTATAAAAATACGGTGAGTGTTTCGTTATAGACCATATTAGTCATTGGTGCAAACGTTATTTCATGTGTGTTAATGCTATATTATAAGTCCGATGTTATATATATAATATATATTTTCGTTTACAGTTATCAAATTTTTGAAAACTTTTAAATTTTTTTTACAAAATGGCGGAGTGGGACTTTTTCGCTAATGGAGATATTGCGGACCTCCTAGAAATTTCAGATATGTTTGTTACTACTGCAGAGTCCGATGATGAGTTGGATGATGAGAACGACGTCGAGGATGATTATTTTCAGATTCACATCTATGATGAAGAAGACCTTGACAATACTGTTGATGAAAACCAGCCATCAACTAGCTCAGGGGTTAGGCCAGTATTTGAATGGGAGACAAATAATTGTTTTGTTCCAAATATACATAAAATCTGAAGTCGTCCTTCCAAATAATAAATACAAAATAAATAATAATTTCATATCCTGAACTTAATGTGTAAATAGTTTATACATTAAGTTTAATACTAGCTTGTGCTATAAAATCATGCTTTGCTTTGGATTAAAATACGCATTTAAGTTTTGAATTTTTTTTTCTAGAATTTTGAAACGTGTGAAATCTATTGCATATTGGCTTCAAAATTAGTATAAAAAAATAAATAAAAATCATATACATACCTGCGTATTAGTTGTGCTGTTGGTGGGTATGGCTTGAATGATAGCAACAGGGTGTGGCTGTTGTTGCTGACTCTCTTGAGGCAGGCTTTGCACACTGCTTGGCTTGTAGAGACCTTGTCCTGAAAACATACAAAAAAAAGGTGATTCATCATCACACATCAAAGTGTAATAATCTATATGTTTTAGATAGAATAGAAGAGGAAAGATTAATAAATCAAATTGCCATTGTGGTGCAAAAGTTAACTGTTCGCAGACATAAAATCCAAACAATATATGTATGTACTTCAACACCTCTCAGTGGAACATTCACACACACACCTAATTGTGTTTAAATATTTATTAATTGTACAGAATGTTAATATTTTGATGACAAAACATACAGAAAATCAAATCTCTCTCACCACATGCGTGAATCACATTTTGATAACCCACCAAATATGTATACATTCCTTTTATATTACAAATAATACTGTTTAGTATAATGTAATAAAAAAAATCTCAGTGTGATCTCAAAACAACCCAATGTGCTTTTAAAAACTTGTTTAAAATTGAAATATTGGGTTGTCTAATAAGTCTTTGTGGTTTTATTAAATTATTTATTGTAAAATCAAATTTTCAAACAAAAATTACGACATGACATCAATGATGTATTCTCCATTATTATTCAGGACTTCATCCCATCTTTCAACCAATTTGTTGATGCCTTTTCTATAAAAATGATCTGGTATCAGTGGACGACGGGTGGATGCGGCAGAATTTCCCAGTTGAGCTCCTGGATGGCCATTTTAACCTTGATTAAAGGTGAAAAGAAATATGTGTCGAAAATGTTTGTTTTTCTCAATTTGACTCTCCATTATTTACACACAAAAATAAAGAAAAACTATAAGATACAAAAAAACGGCGACATTGACGTTTTAGAGCAGAAAAAATGCTATCGAATAGAATGTCATTATTTGTTACAAAAAATAAAATAGTATTAAATAAAAACTGAAAAGAATTATTAGACGACCCAATACAAATTAATGTATTTACGCTGACCTTTTGTGTTAAGCAAGTGTGCCAGCAGCACGCTGGACTGACTGAGCAGGGGTTCACTGGCAGCTGCGACGAGGGGAGCGGGGCCTCTGCGTTGAGGAGGCGCAGGTGATGAAGATCCGCTCCGGGGCCGCCTTGCTCCACCCCTGTTGGAAATTCCACCACTGCTGCCCGCCAACACGGAGCCTAATGTGGCACCAAGCGGCAAACTGTTGCTTCGGAAATTTTCCACTTTGGGTTGAATTGGTTGTTTTTGCTGTTGCTGGACACCACCAGATGCCTGAATTTTTGGGAATAATAATTTTTGAACGGCTTTGGCAAAATGAAACAGATTTCTGGAAAGGGATGGAACATCAATTCAATTAAGATAAGCAATATAGAAAAATAATAATATTAGTTGAGTATAATGGATATACTATTAACATAAATTTCCAAGGCACAAATATTAAAATCAATGCAGTGCAATGAGTCAATAATCAAAACAAAAAATATTCATAAGGGCCAAAAACTTAATCACTTTAAAAAATATAAATTGGAAGTAAGAATAACAGGAATACAGTGGAACCTCGCTTAAAAAGCATAATTCGTTCCCGAATCATACTCGTAATGCGAAATAATTTTCCCCATAAGAATAAACGTAAAATACGATAATGTGTTCCATGCTGAAAAAATACTAAAAAAATTTATAATTAATTTAAATACCTAATCCTTTTTAAACGAAAACTGTCTAGAGGCATTTGTTTCTGCCTACATTTCAACATTTGGCAAAAATACGACAGCATTATCATGAAATAAATTTGTAGTGCACATAGCCACTACCTTATTAGGCTAATGCTTCTCAATGTTCTCAACAGTTTTCCATGCTTTCAGCATCTCCCTTATTGCGCTGGATGGTTGTTGTTCTGCTGAGGCTGTTACGGCTGTTACCTTCTCTTCCCTTGGCAATCTTGCCTCCATAATTTCTTGCTGTGGAACAGAATGCATATGCAATTCAATGCTAGGTTAGCCACATTCATACCCCGTTCTTGCTTCTCAATGATTTCATGTTTCACTTCTACGCTGATTTTTTATCTCTTATCGCTGTCTACTTGTGTCTTTTTCTTTGAGGACATTCTTGCAAGGGTTATTAAATTTTGCACTAAAAAAAAATAATTGTGAATCACTCGTTATTGAAGGTGCTCATTAAGCGAGGTTCCACTGTATTGGTTTATCCGTTAATAACTATCCACAGTGGTGTGATTTTTGAAGAATAAATACCATAAACTTGAAGATTAATGAATTTAATAAATTCATTTTGACACTTCATAAACATAAATTTTACAAAAGTAACATTAAACTGCCAAAATATTATGCCAAATGTCACTCCTTCAATCCTTTAATAGTTTCATACACATTTTGATTATATCTTATAAATTTTGAGATTCAAAATGTCATTGAGAGCAGTTTTAAGAATAATGTTTTTATTGTGAATTCGGGATTCAACAAAACAACATTGAAACAATTAAAAAAACTAACCAGATTGCTCTACTAACATATTTTTATTATCTCCACAAGTTTTTGTTTAAGAATAGTAGTAAGAGATTATTAAAAGAAAAATTATTCTTTATCAGGTCACCTACTGGTACAAAAGAAAATCAATAATGAAACAGTTTTCTATTTTACCAACATTGTGAATAAATAGTATATATTTTATCCAATAGATGTCAGAAATATAAAAAAAAATATTTATAAACCTGGCCAAATTTTAATTCATATTTTTGTGAGATCATATCCAGATTAATATCTCTCGGTAGATAGAGAAAGTGGTGAGTATATTTGTGTTAATTCCTGTTAAATGCGTTAGAAAGGAATGCATACCCTGTGTGTGGAAGTATTGGTCACTTGTGGGGGAGGGGAAGGCATTTTGAACCTGGTGGCCCCACCGAGAGACAGGTTAGCTGCCATATTCTGCTCCACATTGCCCACAAACACTCCAGTCTTGAGATGCTGGGTGCTGAGCCCTCTCTCCATGCACTGTTCATTGTAAGATGACTTGTCCGCCACAGGTTGTGGGGCGGCTTGAGCCCCGGCGAACTGACTGTAGGGGGTGGGAGTGAAAGGGCCCGGCCGGGGGCGAGGACCCCTATCCTGCAAGTAGGCAGCTCTTCCCGAGCATCCCCTCGAAGGTAAAGAATATGAATGGGTGTCCACACGACTCTGGTGCACACCTATTAACAAATTGTCAATGCTGTCATTGCCATCAAATGTTTTTTATCTTCACAGTTGAACTATTTTTATATTGAAATTATTTAATTGTGGTAATAAAAAAAAAACTAGTAGATTTTTTAGAACATAGTTCTGTGATATTTTAATACAAATTAAATGTATCAATTAGAAAGATATATAGGAAAATTCAATTAATCTAAAAAAAATTTTTGTTGCTATTGTTGTATTCAAACCGGGATCCTTTCCTATTTAAAGAAATGCGTCAACCGATTACACCATACCAACATAGTAAGTTAATGACCAATTTTCGAACTTATTTGCTGCAGTTCTTTCAAATTAATACATCTATTATTCCAAATTTAAAAGCTATCATCTTTTATTGCAAAAATCTCTAATACCTTTCAGTAATAAAAATAAAATTGAATTTTCCTATATATTTCTTTCTAATTGATACATTTAGTTTGTTTTAAAAAAAAGACCTTGTTTAATTTAATATAATGGGTAACATCTTTTTATTTATAAATAATTAAACAAATAATAAATATCTCATGGAGACGAAGCTATTTTTTATTAACGGAATAATATGGAATTATGGGTAATTACAGGGCTTACGATATGTCTTTGGCTGGCTTAAGTGATCACCATTCCACCCAATCAACCTATGTGGAATCACTTACTGTAATTATTCATACATTCATATTATTCCATTAATAAAAAATAGCTTTGTCTCAATGAGATATCTATTATTTATTTAATAACAGTGCCTTTGTAGGTGAAAATCCAGTAATTGTGCGTTCTTAGACATATTCAAATATCGTTATAAATAATTAAACTGTGCACACATCTTTTAAATACATAATTCAAAATTGTACGCGATCCAAGATTCGAGAAACACATTTCAGGGATTCATTTATGTGTCAATAATATTTATTAGATTGTTACATGATAAGAAAAAATATTTTTGACTTACTTTGAGGCATATTGTAATTTCTTTCCTGGAAACCCCCGACTGAAACATGAGGGTACATTTTCTGATTTTGCATGTAGTGCTGAGAATTCTTCTGCATTTGGTGCTGAGCACTTGACAACACATTTTGCTGAACCAGCATGGGCCCAGTTCCTGCACCTTGCTGCGAAATCATATTAGATGTGTGAACAGGGTACGGCTGCTGCATCATCATGGGTTGCGGCTGTCCCGTCATGTTGGGAATTGAGTTCAAATTAATCTGCTGATTTACAGGATTCTGGTTTACAGCTTGAGGTATGAACGTCTGTCCCCCGTGCCTAGACAAAATGTTAGGGTTGTGGGGGGCAGGCCGGTTGTTCAAGCTAGAAGTGTTCTGATTAATGGATTGCAAGCCCGAAGCGAGCGACCCCTGCGTCATGATCTGTTCCGTGTGTCCAGCCTGTATATGAGACGGCAGATGCGGAATATGCTGCGCTTGCATCTGAGTACTCTGATATTGGGTTGTTTGTTCTAGCGCGTGTTGAAGGTTGGGATCCATGAGAGCCTGTGAAAAGTTATTCCTGTAGACATGGTCATCAGGTGTGATAGTTTCCTCAGGCACAGGGGGGAGTTTGACAGCAGTGATTAAATCTAAAAAAATATATCATCAGGTTTAAAAAAAAATTAACAAAATTGTACAGATAAAAGTAAAATATTTAATTTAATAACATCAAAATAGTTTAAATTTAAATTTCAGAGAAAGTACTTGTATGAGCTAACTTATTTTCATTGAGGCCATAGAAATACAGATTTTTGAGAAAGCAATATGAACGGTGCATATTTTCATCTACATACCTTGTAAAGGTTCAAACGTATCCATAAAATCGTCCAAATTTGGTTGCAGTGGTCCTAAGCTTGGCTGAATAAAATCAGCTAAGCTTGCTCCTCTCGCTATAAAGTACAAAAACGTTATATACTATTTTTAAAGAACAATCATTATCGTAATTTGTTGAATGAAAATCTATATATCGCGCTCGGTCGCAATTGAATCTGTATTCATTGTTAGTGTTCTTTTTCTTTAAAAAAATCTGCTAGATGACAGTACAGATTAGCAAAAATTAATAATAAATATTTTCATTTAAAAACTTTACGCATTGTGTAATAGATGTCTCTGATGTCTAATATTTGCAGCTCAAAACGGTTTGACACAAAGTATCATATTCACTCGAGATTTTAAGTTAATTTTTTTTACTTGTCCATATATTATTTAATTTATTTAAGTTCAAATCTATTTAAGATGGCTCTAGGTGTGCATATGTATGTTACATGTATCATAATATTTTGTTTTTTCTTACTGAAAATAAAGATAAAGAACACTAGATGGTGTATTGTTAAAGTAATTAATAAGTATTTACTGTTTCCGAGGTAAGTTTGTAGAACTCCATAAGCATATACATATATGAAAAAAAAACACTTGTTTTTTGATTCTACTCATTTCATTCCATTCAGTTTCAACACTAATGGTATTTTAATGTCATGTGTAATTTGTAAAAAAGGACAGCTATATAATTTTAAAATCTAAGACAATACGGCAAGAGAGACAATTTTGGTATTCTGTATAGCTGTCCCCCATTATAGTTATAAATACAAATTGTTGAGTTCAATTGTTAGATTAATAATGCCCTTGCAAGGCGAAATGCGTCTCAAGTAAAATAAACAAGTGTTTTATTTTTACATATGTCAATATAATAAGGGATTTCCGCATTGAAATATAGATTCTACAGAAACTCCCAAATGTTTTACTGCTAGTAATAATATAATTACGCTTTAATAATTATACCTATTTCTCTTGTATCCGGAAAGGCGAAGGGTTGATTGGACGTAATTGTAGAGAAAAGTGTGTCACTCATGAACTCAATATAGTCTTCATCAACTAGCATGTGTGAATTGTCCCCTTGTGAATGCCAATCCAGCACATCCATATCCGATATCTGTAATAAAATCAAAAGGTTTCTTTTAATAATGATTAAACACAAGATTCAGGAAAATAATTCCCGTACTGAAGAAAGGTTCTTCATAAGATTCAGGAAAATAATTCTTGCATACTTTGGGTATCTTGCTAGAAGAGACGTAGACAGCCTAGAGAAAGTAGTGATCACTGGGAATGAACAAGAATGAAGGGCGAGAGGTTGATCTTTGAGATGGACACGGTGTCTGAGAAATTACCAGTTTCACTACCATCACAGTAAATATCCGGGATCGCAAAGAGTGGAGATAAGCAATTCATGTAACAGCAGACCAAAGGACCATGATGCGACAGAGAGAGAAAGAAAAAAAAATTGAAGACATGCAAACATTTCACTTTTTTTTATGAAAACATAAAATATATTTTTTGTTTATAAAAATAATATAAAATTACGTACAACATCTGAAACATCTTTGTTGCCCCACCCGAGAGTCCGGTTCCTATAGTACATCCGCCATTTCTTGTACTCGGCTGTCACTGCTTCCGCTCTTCTTTTCCAATACTTTCCTTCGAGAATAGTAGCCTGAAACAAAAAAATATAGTAATAAAGATTTCATCATTCCATATAGGCAATGTATCATTTTTGAGCGTGAAAAAACTATGGAGACCAGACAATTATATAACCAATTGATTGCCCGATAACTCCCAATGTATATGAAATGAATTATAATATTTGTACTAAGGATTTTTATATTGATGTAAGCTATAAAACTAATGTTATAAAAATAAACGCCGATTTATCGACACTGAAATGAATTTATAAATAAAAATGCCCTGATCCTAATATATTATAAAAAGTATTTTGATTTAACAAAAGTTTTCTGTCAGCATGCGTATTTTGATAATATTCAATGTGGAATAGGATCCCAAGAACCTAGCCTAATTGACTTGAGGCTTCCCTTTCAAAAATAATTAAAAAATATGGGGTTTTATTATTCATTTATATCACTAGATTTGACTTTTTTTAAATTAATACTATTACTTAGATAAGACCTTTACACTAATGTAAAACTAATAAATAAAATAAACGGAATGTTATTTGCCATATTTAAGAAAATAAAAGCATTATAAGAAAGACCGCGACCACAAAATTGCCTTAAAGTTCTTGCATATACGAAATATATTTTTTTATAATCTTCAAGCCAAGATTACGGATACAAATCTGCATTGAACCAAATTAGCAAACATGTTAAAAATTAATTCGAATTGCAGTACATATGATCAATTTTCGATGTTTTTAAAACACTTTGTGTTAGTGAATACAAATTATTTTAAATAATTTATTATTATTATATTAACTTACATGCATGCTTTCAGCTACTATTCAAAATCAAGTTTTATATAAAAAAACATAATAATTTCTTAATAAATAATATTTATATCGATCTTATTAATGTGTTTTATTGTTTTTTAATCAGTTATTTCAAATAAAAAATACATAATTGACATCCTTTGGAAAAAAAACCTTAAATTCAAATATTGCCATTTAATTTGTCGACTTAGTTATAAAAATACTATAATGTTATATGTAATGAAATATTTCTATGAGATAACCCTTTATAGGGCAAAGGCCGAAATTGGTTAATATATTAACCAGTCGCATTAAGGCCTAAATTTCTAATACCACCCGTAGTCAAGTTATCCTTAGTATCTCAATACACTGTCCATTGATACAACGGCGTGAAGTTTGCATTGTTCCCCGAAAATAAATGAGTTTTTTAAAGAATGATAGTTCAAATTCAAATTCCAAAATAATTAATTTGTCCTATAAAGGGTTAAGATGCACAGAAAATCAACTAACGACACTCAGAATGTGGCAGTTCATCATCTTTGCCTTTACGCGTGTGTTTAAATGTAAATCCTATTTTATTTTATGGGGATGACATTTTCGACTTTTATAATAAAAAGTTCAAACGCAGTTACACTAAAAATAAATTGAAAGCTTATAAATTTATACAATTTATTGCTTTTCTGAACAGTATGACTTTTGAGTTGAACACTTTCCAGATAATGATCGAAATATTTAATATTTATGGTTATGTGCACTACTAACACAAACAACAAAAGGTTTTTTAGGGGTTTGTTTTTCGGATTGGCAACATTCTTTCCAGCGACAGCCAATTTGACAGCTGATTTGGGCTCAGTTTGATTTGACATTTCACCATGAATAGACTTACGCCAGAACAACGCTTGCAAATTTATTTCGAAAATCGTGGTTCAGTTCGCGAAACTCACCGTGCGTTACGTCATAATCGTCCATCCGAGTAGGTAATTCGAATAACCATGGATCATTTACGCACCACGCATACTCTAATTGATAATACGCATCCGCAGAGACGTCGTAAAGTGCGCACCGAAGAAGCTGTTGTTTCTTCAAAAATGATGCCAGCCAGAACGTTACAGTCAATGGAGAGCGCTATAGATCCATGATTACTGACTTTTTAAGACGGCGCAACACGCCACACAGCGCGCGCTACAATCAATTTATTGAAGGAAAAATTCGATGAGCGTATAATTTCGCGTAATGGACCTGTGAATTAGCCTCCAAGAAGAAGTGTGATTTGTGATCTGTGGGGATATGTGAAGTCGCTAGTCTATGCCGATAGACGACTTGCAAGCTAACATTCGTCGTGTTATTGCCGATATACGGACCCTAGCTGCTCCAGAAAGTGGTCGACAATTGGACTTCCAGATTGCGTTTTACTCGAGCCAGCCGCGGCGCCCATACGCGTGAAATCATATTTAAACACTAATGGCATAAAATTATCTTTCCAATAAAGCTAATACCATGGCCATTGCCACGATTTTTATTTAATTTTAAAGTTACATACCTCTATATGAGCGATATCATCCTCATTCTCAAGTCTGTTTGACCTTTTTATAGAAAAAGGTTCTGGAGATGAGTCCTATATTAATATTTTAATCGCAAATTTAAGATATTTTAAAATTAAAACGATCGATATTGATAAAAGATTTTGAATCGAAGCGGCATGACAACGGTTGTCATCATTGAACCATTGCTGTGTTTAGAGATGTGACACAGCGGCCATTTTCTTTTGGAATTGTTTATATTATATTATACTGGATATATTTTTATCGTTTTGATTTTATATAAAATAAATACAGATTGAACTTGCGGACGGGGAAGCGAGATTAATACAAACATTAGATAACAAATCCAGTCATTTGATCAAGTTTAGAGCTCATTGTGAACTTTACGAGATACGTCAAACACGTAATTCGTTTTATGTTCTGGTTTATCGGCGTAGATTAGCGACTTCACATATCTCCACAGAAAATAATCCAATCAATGTTAAATCACACGATCTTGGAGACCAATTCACAGGCCCATTACGCGAATTTATGCGCTCATCGAATGTTTCCTTCAATAAATTGATTGTGGCGCGCGCTGTGCGGCATGTTGCGCCGTCTTGTTGAAACACAGCTCTTCCATATTAATCCCATTCAATTGGGGAACGAAAAAGTCAGTAATCATAGATCTATAGCCCTCTCCATTGACTGTAACGTTCTGGCCGGGATCATTTTTGAAGAAACAACAGCTTCTTCGGTGCGCACTGTACGACGTCTATGCGGATGCTACGATCATGACGACCGTAAAATGGACGTAACGCACGGTAAGTTACGCGAACTGAACCACGATTTTCGAAATGAATTTGCACAATTTGCAAGCGTTGTTCTGGCGTAAGTCTATTCATGGTGAAATGGCAAACCAAACTGAGCACAAATCAGCTGTCAGCTGTCAAATTGGCTGTCGCTGAAAAAAGTGTTGTCAATTCGAAAAATAAACTTTTAAAAAAAAAATCCATTGTTACTGGTAGGAAGGATGGCGGGACACAATAACCTAACAAACAAAATGGAAGCGTTCTTGGTTATGATTATTGAAGACATCGAGAAGTCATAATATGATAAAAATTAAATTAAATCATGATTTGACTTGCTCCGTTGAACTAATTTTTTTACCATAGAGAACATTTTGCAGAGATTGAAATAAATGCCAAGTCCGGGGAGTATGGGAGATGCTGTCAAACTTCCCATTTCAGGTCAATTAGTTTTCTTAGGGTGGCTGATACAACATGTGGTTTGGCATTATCTTGATGAAAAATGACACATTTTCTGTTCATCAAATGTGGTCGGCTTGGACACCATACCCAGTTTATGGAAATGTCAAATAATGGTTAAGTTAGTCGAGGGTCTGCATTCACCGCAGACTTCAGATCCTCGTCCTCAATTTCGATGGGACGTCCAGTGCGGTCCAAGAACGAAACTTATCGAACCAAAAATAACACGTTCGTCTTTTCACCACACCTTCACCCCACAAACTGCTTCTAACGTAGATATTTTCAGTTGAGGTAGTGGCACTCCTTCCTTTTATGAACTCATAAAGCGTGCAATGTCGTAAATGAATTTTATGAGGGGCCATTGCTGTTCGATCGGCTGTTGAACGGAAACTGGCCGAATCAGGTAGAGGCTGTCCCTTTTGATGAACGTAAAAAAAAAAATTTCAAGACAAAAGACAACCGTTTACACTATCTGTAAATATAGTACCGTTAAAATGGCAAGAACATATGCATCAAACTAATATAACGCAAAAAAAGTATACACATGTCAATATATTACACAGCGGTGACAAAAATACAAATAATATGGCTTTAAATATGCTATCTCTAATTAAGATTATCTTTACAGGTTTTACATCAGTCCACTCATACCTACGCATGCGTTTCTCACACGAGGGGAGTGTTAAATGTCACATAGATCCTGCAAGGACCTAAAATCTAATTTACATTTTTCGACAGTGCGCTATGCTTGATGTCAGACAGCAAGCCATAACAGTGCGTGTATTTGAACTCTACTCTTGTGTACTATACGCTCGCTCTGCACTCACTCACTGAGATTAGTCTTATCCGTGTATACGCACCATAAACCTTTTAAATGCCATGAGCGCGTTAACACGCCAAACTTTATACGTCACGCCAAGCTATAATCGCGTAAACGCGCACATCTGGACCTTGCAAACTTGCAGGGGTTAAAGTCATATTTTTAAATCATTTTGTCATTTGTGAACGACAGGTCCCAAATTTTGATAAATAAGTCAAGACCCTTAAAGCCTAGTCTTATCCTATGTGGTGTCTTCCATTTCAAATATAGTGGGCAGACAAAAGGTTAAGACAATATTTGTTTCGTGACACTACTAATATTACCGTTACAAGAATACTTCTGAATTAGTTGACAAAATGGCACATTAATTGAGTAACCAACTGTGAAGATAGAATGGAGTGACGGAAGCTATATATAATATAATACTTGAGAAAGCAAAGATCCTCAGTGGACCGTAGCCACGCGATGATGCTGATGATCGTTATGTAAATGATTAAAGCATTCGAAGCAAAATCATCAATTTTGCAATATCGTAAATTATTCATTCGTTAATCGTTTGAAATATCACTACAAGAAATATTTATAAAAAAAAAGTGAAATTAAATAAAATACAATGTTTCCAAGCTGGATGCATTTGGGAGGATTACGGAATATTTTATTAACAAAAAAATCATAACGATATGGTAATGTAAAAGATTTGAAAGATGATAAATGAATAAATACATACGAATATGTTTTGATTGGATTGTACTTCCATCTCTATATACGAGTATAAGTAGCAAGCGCGGTCACTTCATACATGTTTTGGATGCTCCGCATCTCTTGTGTTCTAGAGTCAAAAAGCTTTGGACATTTTGTTTCTAGTTTAAAACAGCACTGCTGTAAATAAATTCGTCCTTTAGAGACCAGTCATATCAAATTACATAATCGAAATACATATATTTACAAACTCGACTTTCGAACATCTATAAATCGCGTAAACACACTGATACCAACAACAGTGGATTCTATCAATCGTTCCGTATCCATAAAGTTTGAAAGTATTCGTCGACAGCATCCAACGTACAAAAAACGACTTTACTGCTTATGGGTATAATGCACAAAATAGCATACATACTACGAAGCGAGCTGATTATTTTGAGGAATTTGATGGTGTGACGCATTTTTGACATTTTTGCTTGAATACTTGAAGCTGAATTTTTGAAACATTGAATATACTTCGATTATATATTATATTTGTACATTTGATAGTATGTAGGTATACACTTGTTATCCAGCATCCCTTCTATAAAAAGTCACCGACCGCCACTGATACGTAGATAGTGCGAAATATAACAATTTGATTAAGCATTGCTTGGGCTTCGCATTGACGGATTAAGCTAGTAATAATACGTATTAATAATATTCAATTACGTGGTAAGTTGCAACGGAACCATTACAATTTATTCTGCGGCTACGGAGGATCTCACTAGAAGGCAAAACATTTTCCGTCGGGGTGTGGCCAGTGTCGAGAAAACACAAGTACGAAGTACCTACTCACGATCATTGTCTGTGGGGCTTCCCAATCACTCTCCGAGAATAGCACGCGTGATAGGGGAGACCGCCTACCCACCTAATGAACTGTGAATGGCCCTAAAATAAACAGAATCAAAAATAATTGACATCAGTTTTTCTATTGTAACCCTCCCAGACCGCAATAAAGGAAAATGTCGATGGCTTAATAACACAAAAACCTATTTAAAAATTGATAAGTTTTTTTGTTTGAGATAATAGATTGATTATTAGCCAACTAACGAGCATACCAAATTTTATGAGATAAATAAATAGCATTTTCTCTTACTATGCTGAAAAGTTAAACACAATGACATATAAGATGGTGCGTGGTTATGTTAATTTTTTAACGTCGAACTCATGAAATATGTTTTACATTATTTCATTTTTTATAGTACTTGAGGAAATATTTCTTCGAGTTTCGGATGGAACCGTTTTGAATAAATATGTATACTTATTTTAAAACAGCATTTTTTGCAGATAAATAGATAGGTTTTTATGTTATTAAGCAATCGATATATTCAACCTAAAGATATGTTATCCATAATAAAATTACGTTTCTCCGTCTACATCTGTGACTTTCTGGATGCCGGTTTCAGTAGTGTCATTATGGCTGTTTAGTGAAAAACGAACGTGTTTTTAATATCTCTAGGTTAATATTTTAGCGAAATCGTATATTGACATATGTCGTCTTTTATTTTGTCTATGGTAAGGGAGAAATCTTACCATAGAAATTGTTGATCCACGATTCTTATACGTTATTTCTGTTCGTTTGACAGCTAACTTACAAAGATGGAATAATATTAATTAAATTGATATTTTATTTGCGTGTAGTTTATTTGGAGAAAGCTCTGTCATTGAAATGAGGGTGGACCCGCCGCTTACTCAAGACCGTTTATAAGCGAAAGCTCCCATACGGTCCTTCTCATTTGCCGCCAGGTTGGCAATATTTTAATGCTAATAGGCAGCTGTGCAATTTCGTGTCACTCAAGTGACAAAACGGAGCCGCACAGCCGCCATCACAAACACCCTCATTGTCCCCGACCTTTTAATTTATTCCAGAAAGTAAAAATAATACATTTAATGGAAACATAACAATGTGTAGACAGAATCATTAATAACATCTCAAAAAACATAGTACATAAGAAATACTAACATACAATAACAGTTAAATAAAATAAAAAAATGGCAAATAAAAATTTCATTAATTCATTTACATTGCGAGTTACATAATTTCAGGCATAAACCACAGCAGAGTAGGGAGACAGCATGGTAAATGGAGCTGTAGTCGGAGAGTCGAGGGAACAAATGAAAAAAACACGCCACCGAAAAAGAGAAATAGACAAAACAAAATAATTACGATCTGACTTGTCATCAGAGCACCACCGCTGGTCAATCGTCTCCAATGACAGGAGAAACAGAGAAAGAAAAGCACTGATATTGGTATTACTAGTTAATATTCCTAAGTAATTTCTACCTAGAAACCGAAATATAGATTCTATTGACTCTTGACCGCGCAGCGGTCACCAATGGCCGCTCAGCGGCCACTATCGGCCGCGAAACGGCCACAATATAATATAAGGCACTGCCGATTTTTTAAAAATAAATGATAGCAATCTAAATTCACAAAAATAAAATTAGAATTTAATGAGCATTTTGTTTCGACGAATTTAGACATTAGCTATGAGACGCGCAAAATTCGGCATTAAAAACACTGTTATTTAAAAAAACACCCAACATAATTTTAAGTACCTATAAGATATTCTAAAATATTTTATAAAAATTGTTTAAGTTTAAGTGCGCCGCAGCATAATTTCTAATTGGATTACATTACATAAAAAAATTAAGATGTGTACGGAATACGTGTTATTATTATTTATAAACTAAGCTTAACACTTGTGCTTTGAAAATAGGACTAACTTGTTGGTCTCTTGGAACGAAGCTCGAACCCCGATCACCAGATAAACAAGCGCAAATAATTTGGTTGCTAAAAGAAAAGTATATACACATAAAAATGAATATGATTTATTCAATGTTATGTATAGAAATGTATGTTATATTGCAACTCATTGGTTTAAAATTTTAGTCAGTTGCTCTCTAGGACTATGAGGAAAATATGGTCAACCCGCCCCAATCTCCAGACATCAAACTCTCCATCTACCATCACTAAATTTAGCGTACATAGTTTAGGGCCTGCGCAAATCAAAGGTACCCCCCTCCCCCTCCAAACTACTTCTTTTAAATTATATACAAACCCAAAACCCGGGCGACGTTGAGTTTAAAAAATTCTAAATTATAGTTTCGAAACTGAGTGTGCCTCATTTAATAGAATTAAAATAAAGTTACTGATAGTTTTACTCAAGTAATGAATACAGGAAAATTCCGAGCCGAGGTAAGTATTAGCTAAAAACTGTCAAAAAATCCGTATAAATGATAAGATCTACATTAATATTCATTATAACATCAAAATATGTAAGTTTTTGTATTAGCGAAAAAACATCGCCACATCAAAAACGACATTCTCACGCCAATGTGAAAAATTGACAGGAGTCAAAATTATTAGACACCTAGGAGTAGGAACTGATCGATGATCATCTAAACTGGAAAGAACATATATAATACTGAACCTAACTAAACGCATAAGAAAACAAATTAACATTTTTTTTAAAAGGAATATGATGTACTTTGCAACATCGGTGTACTTTGCGATCTGCTACTCCTCAATTAACTATGCGATTTTAATTTGGGGCAGTAAAAACAGTATTAGAGTTGGCTAAAAGAGCACAAAAGACAATTCTTATGGTAATAAATGATAACAACACAAGACAACGAATAAACATCTACACACCAGTTCCGAGAGCAACACTGACATTCTTTCAACGTTTGTACACTTTTATAGTTCCGAAACTGTGCAACACACGTAACACTAACTGGAAATCGATCACTTAAAAAAAAACGCAAATATGGACTCGATATATGATTCGATTGGGGAAATATCAGTCAGAAGCATCGCTGTCCAACATTCCAACTTAATCACAATACAATACACTAATAATTCACTTTAGATTTGCAACACATTCACTACATTTTTTTATATCTATGTCGTCTTACTTTTTAATTAAATAACACCACCACAGCATGAAAAAAACTGGCTGCTTAGTAGCAATATAATTGTAATCAGTTTATCATGTCATATTATAATATTTTATATTCACCTCTGTTACAACAAAAACATGTATTGTCCATAAAGTCTAATAAATAAAATAAATTCACGGAACTTTAGAGAAAACGTAATATTGAACGTAGATTACATTCATAAAATAAACACTACGTCTAATCCGGAGAAGTGTTTATGAGACCAATTAGACTGCACTTCATTTCACTGCCGCTAAGGCACATAGAGACATGAACATTTTACAGCATAACCGTGTGTCTTATCTGAATGGGAGGTTTTTAGATTTCATCTTAATCTAAATTTATTCATTTTATATTTAATTATTATTTAATTGTTAAATATTGTCGCAGAACACTATTAACTAATCGTCGTACAAGATTTGAAGGCATAATTTCATTTACCGATTCTTTATGTGTTAGGACTCTCTAAATTAAAATAAATCAGATTGTGAAATAACGTAAAAATGTACGGTTTTAGATATATTATGACATTATAAAATTGGCATCATGTTTAAAATCATCCCGTCGATATATATATATATATATATTAAAGTATCCCAGTGACGCCATCGTCACGTAATTACATCCTCATGTTCCAAGCCGACGAAATAAGAAGGGTAGAATGAAGTCGGTAGAGAGAAGGGAAATAACTTATTTTCTAAAAAGATCGTTCATCATGCAATTAGGTCCAAACAAATTACAATAAATAGTGCACTAGTGATTGAATAGCAATTGAAGCATTTACCCTTCGGTTACACCTTGGATCCTTTAATGATGGCTTGCCAGACCGAGCCGGCAGCCACGGAAATTTACCAACCATTAAAACATATCGACGGACGGGGGTGATTTTAAACATAACGCCAATTTTCTAACGTAATAATATACTCGATAATATTTTAAACAGTGTTTAATGTTGAAATTTACAGACTGCAGGGAATAGTAATCATTAAAAACTAATTATTTAATTATCTATATTTTCAAACTATGTCTGAGGGAACTGTGCTATAAAAATAATATTCAATTATTGCTGTCAGATTCGTACCTTTGGATATGTAATACTCTCTCTCGCTTCCAGTATAACATTTTTAAGGTTCGTTTTTCGTTCTATATTTAATTTTTCTAAATAATTTCGGCTGTCAGTTGATAATTGCTTAAGTTTTTATAGTCAATTAAAGTCACCCATTACATTGAAAATCTTATCATTATTTTTTTCTTCTTATTTTCTTTGCTAGTTTTGATACATATAGGCTTACTTGTCTTGTTCTCGACTTGTTATTCTGACTCATACTTAAATCATTATACAATATATAAATTATCTTTGGACACAGTGATTTTGGCACTTTAAGCTTCTGATTTAAATGTGTTATTTTTTGTTTTACTTATTTCGTAATGTAAACGATTCCCCCTCAAAACACAAGATTTTTCTCTTACAGAGAAGTAGCACGTCACTTAAAAAAACAATATGCAATTTTTTATTTGGTTTCAAACTATTTTTACAGACAAACGTTCGTAAATGTTTTTTGTAAGTGTTATTATAAATCAAAGAATAAAATATTAACAAAAATTCAATCGGTTTGTCTTCGCAATAATAAACATTAACACCATTGCATTTTTAAAAATGTTTACAGTGTTAACATTTAATTAATTAATTTAGCCAACTAACTACATTCATTCATATATATTAAACACGTTGGTTACATTGACATCGACCGGTTACGATACATTTTCGTCATGTTATTGTACGTCCGTCCTAATGAGGATATACATATATTGAAACCGGTCGATCTTAAAGTGAGTAATGCAAAGATAGTAATTTATATAAATTAAGAAATGTCAAATCAAATTGAAATATTAAAATACAATGTGATAAGCAGAACATATTTGGTGAAAAACAATATCATTATAAAAATGATGCTCACATAAAATTGAGGGGTTAAAGTCCAGTATTAGAGATATTTTTGTTACATAAAAAAGTGTCGTATAAATCGAACAATTATTTTATTTAACACTGTTTTACACGGACGGTTCCCGTGTAAAAAGGAAAATAATTTTCACAAAATATAATAATTAAAAAATTTAATGAATAAAATCCGGCAGACATTTCCATAAGGCGTTCGATTTCTAATTCCTGGAATTGTTGATGGTAGAAAGCGCGCGAATATGTGATTATTTATAATGAGGGATGTTGTTGCGAGATTATTTTTATTCGTACAATATTTTTGCATAGAAGACAATTATTTAACATCCGTCATAGTGTCGGAACTTTCGGGTCACGTCGTCACAAATACAATTCGTGTTTTATTCTTCAGGATGCGTACTTCGTCACTTATTCATTTATAAATTAAACTTTTTTCTCATTATTAGTATAATAGTACAAAAATTAATACAATTGATGGATTTTGGTCATTTTGGGATTTAATAAACGGGCAAAATTTGTTATATTTCGCTAATAATCAGGTAGATTTTGACTGAACGGCAAATCGCGCTCCGAGTCTGAAAGAAGTGAACAGAATTGATTTTAGTATAAATTTTAGCCCAATAATTGAATGATGTATTTTCACTAAAGATCAACAGAGTGCAAATATATCAAAATAATTCAATATAATTTGAATATCCATGTTCTTGTCAGATTGACATTAATGTATATAAATAGCTACTTGCCGCCACGCATGGTTTCAGGATTTAAACACATTTTAGAACAATTTTGCAATAAAAAAAAAACGAATTAAATACAAAAAAAAACCACCCACGAAATGGACAGCGGAATATCAAATCTTCATTTAATCATTTTACATAGTCCATTGTTAATTATGCAAATATAAATTGACAGTAATAATTCAACTCTACAGGACGTAGAGGTAGATAAAATGAAATAATTTCAACTTTATACTTAAATTATCACAGCGCGCACCTCATTTTATTTAAGTGAACAGAATGTGACATTTGGTATTATTAGAAATCAGAACAATTAAAATTATTATCGATATAATACGTTTTTGGGGGGCGTCATCTGTTTCAAGATTTTTCAATATCAGTTTTCAGTTCGGACGAAGGTTCGGATAAATCTGGTTGTTTATTATGTGTGTCGTCACGTATAGGAAAATTTGAAAGGAAATTGTTACTTCGCATCGGGGGCTGAAGTGTCAGAATTTAATTATGTTAACAACACTGCTGCATTATTTTGCGAAACTGTCCCGCGTACGTCATTCGCGCCCACTCTAGGACTGGACTAAAAAAAATGACTCTTGGAAAAGTCTTTATTCAGCAATGGATAATGATGATGATGATGATGACAAAATAAAAGTAGTAAAGATAAAACACCAAAAATGCAAAAATAGTCTGACAGAATTGTGGGTAAGGGAATAAATAACCTACTACCCTGATCCTTCACTCGCATCACACGTCGACACCCGTTACGGAACCAATATGCGACTGGTTGTGAACTGTGAACACGTTGACACCGTGAAATGAGAAGGAAATAACACAACAATCGAAAATGTTTCATTTGCATAATGCAGTGATTGCCTTTTCAATTAAGAATTGTCGCATTGATCCCCCGAAAAGCTATCGACCGGCCGGCGGCAGCGCCCCCAGTCCCCGCCGATAACAGACTTCGGACTATCGGATAAAAGATACGAGGACACGCACTCGCAAGTAATACATGTAAGTATTATTAAGCCCTGGGTATCGGATCACCGTGATTTACTCATTGATAAAATGTGGATAATGAGAGCCCACGTCGAGTACTTGACGTGACGCAATTCCGAATTCATCAAGATTGTAAGGTTCGCTCTCGGACGCGGGTACACACGGAAAAATAGATACCGTGAAAATATGCCCAATTTCAATAAAATATATTCATGAATTTATTTATTTATTTCCATACATGTATATATATATATATAAATGTCTATTTTTTTTATTGCGTTACTTTGAAACCAGTCTGTCACCAGCTCCCGTTGAGTGAACACGTCCCGATCGGTATTATTTTGAAGCTCTGTTAGTAATCTTTCTATTTTAATGATAATTTTTTTTTTTGGCCCATAGTAAAATAATGCAGAGGCCAGAGATCGAAGAAACATATTATATTGCGGTATTTTATGGTGTTTTTATTCGATAAAGGAATAAAATTGAAAGAAGCTACCCAGACCCAGACCATCTGCGATATTTTTGTTTAAAAAGTTAAAAAGTGGTGATAGGGACCAAAATCAGAAAGACCTCTTAAAATATTACTAATATATAATAATCATATGGGCCAATTTTTTTTATCAAAAGTAGTGAATCCAATCCTGATCTCGGGATTTGATTTTGATGATCCCGGGATTAGAAAATGATCATTTGTTCAATCATGTTACATTATTAAAAAAACAACAAGAAGCAAACAGGGAAAATGAATCATTAAGCATAAAATAACGTAAATAATAATGCAAGATTGACAAATAAAAATGACAATGTGAAGAATTAGCATATATGTGTGCATCATTTAGTCTTAATCTAATCTCGGTATTAAAGCAACGTACTGTTATTAAGGTATTGTCACAAGATACTTGTACACCAGATCTAAGTGATGACCACGTGAGCCTTCGTTTTCAAAAAAAAAGAAAAGGCCGCCCCTGACAGCGGCATAAATACGTGCTCTTTTAACCATATTTTTCATACCATTCTCGCACACTTTGCGTGTTATTTCAACAATTTTATTTCGAATATTGTCCTGTAGCATCGGTATTGTTATTGGCTTATTGGCGTACCCCCGTAGAAAATAGTCGGGAGCCGTCAAACATTTCAAACGTAGCTCGGGCTGTGTGTGAGGTTGCACCGTTCTATTGAAACAACATATGTTGCAGGCCCAATCGACCCAATTCGGCCGCCATTGATGGTTACAGCATTGGTATTATTATTTAGATAAAATATTTTAATGACTTCCGACAAGTTGTCGAAGCATTAGGTGCTCCATAATAAATTATAATCGACTACTCTCTATGACTACCAAATGCGAACCTACAAATGTCTGCCAAACCAAAATGACGGCCAAGCAAAATCGGCCTGGAACATAATATTCACCATGTAATTGAAAATCTATTTATTTGACAATATTGCCGACACTCATATTCAACTGTCAGCTTTAGTTCATATATGATGCATTTCATGAATACTGGTAACGACTAATGACCATATAAACAGTTTGTATGTTTACATCACCCGGCGGACAGGCATGCTGTCGAACATTTAATTCAAAACGTTCTAGAATTATTACCGCGTATGGAACCACATTCCACTAACCGTTCAATCGGTTGCGCTCGCTGGTAACCAAATTGTAAAACGAAAATATACACATAGGTACATTCCTATATTATGTATAATATTTGTAAATAGAACCATGTAATATTAAATTCTTTATTCTTTCAGACCACACAAGCTAATGTATTTATATTTATAGTTATTTTTATCAGTTTATTTATATTAGTTGATAAAAATAACTATAAATAAAATATGTTCTCAAAAAACATATAAAAAGATAATAAGGGTCTATTTTTATGATCAGTTTCTACAATTTATGGTAAGTATTGCAAAATTAAAAAGCGTTCCCTTAAAAAGTTGGTGTTTTGGACATATTTATGGCCATTGTGCTATATACAGGATTAACAGGTCTAGTAGGTGAGTCGGGGTAAGTACATCTATAGGGGAAGAGCATCTAAGTCTCCTAATGACGTTAGAAATTGGATTCCAGTGGCGCAATCTATTAAGAAATGTTATAAATCAATATTTGAAGAGACGGTCCAGAGATGGTGCAAATCCAAACATTATTTAGCTTGGAATACCATTTCTAATGATGACAGTTGTTTGATGTCAACTTGCGAGTTGTGTATGCCTTATCAATCTTTCCTATATCTCGATACTCTTTTGTGCCAGGGCGCTGATATTAGGTATACTTTTATTTTGAGTTGTCGTTTGTGATGTATGTATTAGTTTTGTGATTATTACCGCGGATAACGATTTATAAGACTAGATACAATTACCCCATAAATTTTATACCGCGGAGGAAGTGAATCTACCCAGTGATCGGTATGGTACCCCATATATTTTTGTATATAAACTTTCTCAACTGGTGGTGTGTAGACAGTTCCATTCTTTTTTTAAAATAATTAACCAATTTCAAAAACAATCACTATATGTCGCACTTTTCCCATCCAAGCAATTTTACTAGATATTTTTAGAACTCAGCACGTTTTACACGTCATTAAGGACAACAATAAGTAATTCATATTTGTCATTAAGGAGATCAATAAAGACATTTTCATTATTTTAACAATTTATCAGAAATAATACAACTCGTCCAATTTTCATAAAATTCTTTCAATATCAGCTATCCAATAAGGCTACATTTCGATTTTTAAAGACTTAAATTAAGAAATGGTTTATGATCATTCTATCAAAGTTTCTAAGGCATAGCATAATCTTATGAAATTTGAGAACAGCTTGAAGTTTATATCGATGATTTATATGTCGCTCTTACCCCGATTCACCTTACACAAATTCTATCAGTGGATACCTGACTAAATTACAAGAAAATGTTCAAGGAGAATGTGCAAATTCTGTACCATTACGGAAAATATTCTTGTATAAGATTTTATAAAAGCGAAATTGACCCATATTATCATATATTTTTTGCTTCAGGCTCTAAATCATCTAACAAAAATATACCATAGTCTGGCCGCTCGAAGTTCGATGACCTTTAATTTTTTGTATTCAATATATAATTTGGAAAAAATAAATATTTCAATTAATCGAAATAATCGCATAATTACGATATTTTAAAAATTCTCTCCAACATGGTCGAGATTAAGGACACGCGGCTTGGACATTTTCGAATAATATTTTTAGCATGCATCTCTACCCCAAAAATATTGTGCACTGGGTGTGTTGCACCGAGTAGTACATTCGATATCATATATCAACAGCACGTTTGTATTCCACAAGTGCTAAGCTTTCAAAATTTGATACTATACATTGTATGTATTGTAATAAAACATGGAGATAAAATAAATGACCTAAAATATTACTAATGAATCAGTTATCTTTCTGAACAGTCTAGATTACATTGGCCCCGAAATGGTTGCGTCACTACGTGTCCCCCCATTTTCCCAATTCACCGTATCGTAATGGCAGATTTTAAGATAGTGCAGTGCGCACATCGCAGTTTCTAGGCTAAATTAATTAATATTTGCACGTTGGTATATTTACATTGAATATTTAAATGAGAAACAACTAAAATGTATTAACTTCGGTAAATTGTTGCGAGGCCAAGGCCAGAAATAAAGTGTACATATAGGAGAGGGGTTTGGAACATTAGTTGCGGGGCGAGAAGCATTCTACACACATTCTTGGTGGAGACATAAATCCGATAGTTTATGACATATTTATGCAACAGTAAAAGTATTTACTCTTCGAAAATTAAATCTGTGCGTAAACAAGACGTATTTTTTTACATGAATGCATATTATTGTGGAAGATACAATGACCTCGCAAACAAAATGGAAGCATTCTTGGTTATGATTATTGAAAACATCAAGAAGTCATAATATGATAAAAATTAGTAACAATTATTAAATCAGTTTGAAGATAACGATCGAGTGGAACAACAATTTAAACAACATTCTCAGTATACCATATATGAAAGTGGCGTGCAGTAGGTATAGATTTAGGTTATGCCATTACTAATGATATTATACGATCATATATAATATATGTACTACAATATATGTTATACATAGGATTAATGGAAAATAATCATACCCATATAAAAAATGTAGGGACGTTTTTAAGAACACTTTATATGACTGAACATGATTCTTTTATTGTTTGAAAATCCTTCACGTAATATCCATGGACCAAATGCAAAAACGATCATGAAACCAACACGTTAAAAACAGTAAGATAGCCAAATTCGCGAATAAGTAAAATATGAAGTAACACTTCAATGATTTGCACGCAGTTGTAAGCCTTTCAAATGTTATTATAAGTAACGACTCCATACAAAACGGATCGACCGAAAGGAATTTTTAATTCAGTAAATATTGTATGACTTGAGTAATACACTAGCTTAAAAATAGAGGAAAGTAATGTGAATAGCTACAATCGACGCACTGTAGCTACTGGTGCTACGGCTACAACGGTGGATTGTCGTTGTAGTTTTTAGAACTAAGCCATTAAAGTTTCTACTAGTACACAGATGGCGCTAATTGTAATAAACCCGTAAATATATGCTCACGATCCGTAATTTAGATTATTTAATTTATATCTGTTTCCTAGAATTTTTAGTAATGCACAGCTTATTTGCTCGTATGCACTGCACGCCCTTGGTTAGGTGATAATTGTTATATTAGCAATTATCTAAATATGAATGATCATCATTATGATGATTGTTAACATAAATATGTTAAAAGCAGTAAAGAAGTTTCTTTACCCCTTGGTGATTGGGGAAACGTGCTAAATATAATCTTAATAATCAGCATGAGTTGGTGAAACGTTTTATGAAACGTCTCGAGTACGTACAATACTACGTAATCAACAAAAAAATCACAATAATCGCCCACTATCACTGATCAATCTTTACGATATAATCCATAAGTAAATGTATTGAAAAACTGATCGAAACAATTTAATAAGAACTTTATTTATTTACATTATACTAGGCCATGAGTGACAAAATAGTCCAACTTTTTTATTGAACAGAAACACGTACACTTTTAAAAAATTCTGCAAATTCTCTTTAGGAATAAGATGTTTCTTTCAACATTATACACACTGGCTATTTTATTTTGGGTATAAGATCTTTAACCAAATATAAAAATGTAATATGACCATTGAAAAAACTGACATCATCGAGCAATATATGAATAACTTAACAATGCGCAGAGCGGGTGGCAGAGAAGGGTCGTCCTCGTAGATTTTTTAAAGAGTGTATTTCTAATAAAAAAGCATTAGTAAGGTAAAGCTCAATGTTCAATAACTCAATACTCATATAATTTGGAACAGGGCACCTTTGCCAGATGAGGTGTCTTTGTTGAATCATACGTCTATCGAGATGAAGTTGTCGATTGTCTTTTGGGAGATTGTAACTAATTTATCATAGCGCCACACTATTTGGTCATCCGCATGCATGAAAGATTGATTGAACATGTTTGTCGACACTTCTAACAGGATAATCTTCCAGTATCAGTAGTTTACCTGGTTACACCGAGGCTTCCGCGGACGTCCTGTATTTCTGGTGCCAACATTTGGGTCGTATCTCTTTCTTACCCTTTCTTAATCCTGTTCATCATGCTAAGATCAGCTTAACATTCTCGCGTTATTTGTTAATTCTTTACTCTATCATAAATGGATTTTCCATACATACGCCTAAGTGACTTAATTTTCACTGCATTCAGTTTGCTTTCATTCCTTTGTTGCCTATCAGTATTGGTACCAAGGACTCCATTATGAACCGCCAACCTTCCTCGGTTGACAAGTATCCTTCATTTTGTACTCTGCAGTCACTCTTCTTTCAATATCTTTCTCAGGTTTTCCGTTCCTACCAAACACACTACACTACACGATCTCCTCTACTTGTTGCAAACATTCATCACCATCGTTATTTTGCACGTTGTCTTATTTTAAATTTATTTTACTTTTCGAATTCCATCACTTTTGACCTAAGTAACGTAACTAAGCGAAAACCTCAATTTCCGATATTGTTTTAATAAAAACAAGATTACTGAGAAAAACCTGAATACTTATCAATTACATGAAGTAACATGTCAAAATATAGAAATTTACTAAATACAAATTAAATTAGAAAGATATATACAACAAATATTTGGTTGCTATCCTGCCGGGATTCGAACCTGGACCTATTCCAATCCTGTTACAATACCACTACAGCAATCAATCGATTACGTTACGATAAATTTAGAACTTATATTCTGCATATTTTAAAAATTGATACATCACTTTTAAAAAAAAAAATACAACTTTATATTGCGACGTATCCCAAATATCTTTGGATAATATCGTATATAATATATAATATAATATCTTTATCGTTTCCATTAAAAATGGACTAAATATTCACAAGAATATATATTAGGAGAACACATTCTTATCGTGAAGTTGTAATTATTCAGAACACAGGTCTGTGATATTTTAAATACTAATTAAATGTATATCTTTCAAATTAATACATTTAATCAATATTTAGAATATATATGATAGTTTTTTTTTTTGGTTTATTTCGTGCACATAAACATTATTAGTACACACCTACCGAGTTTAAATATAATTTTCCTCATCAACATGAAACTGAATCACTGGATCTAATTATATCATCGTTCGCTTTTCAAATTTACACTGACATTGCGACATGTGCACGCTGAAACACGATTACTGTCTGATCGTGAACAAGTAATATTACATATTTCGGTTTTTTTTTCTGACAGAGTACCGTATTTGTATTTCAGTCTGGGCAATCGTTAAGTTTAAAATCAATTAGTTGCACCAAATAAGTTACATATTATTTACACGAATTAAATCAAAATTGTAGAAATGCAATTTTTATTTTATTTTTAATCGGTTATTTTAAAAGACAATCCAGAATATTTAATTGTGTCTCTTCCCCGTGAAATATAACGAGTCTCGGCCGTGGTTTCTCTTTCTATAAAAAATAAAACTAGTATTTATGTTTGTATATTAACAACAAGAAAAGGCTTATAGCTGTAAGCAAAAACAATTAATTTACCGTTTTGTATAATAATTTTTGAAATAATTTTCATGGAGCATTTTACTACGGCGTACAGTACCCTTTCACGTGAAATTTAAAAATATAAATATTGCAGGCACACCTACTCGACAAAGTAATATTTATTCCATAAATATCTGATCTTTGTTTTCTCTGCGTCGGTAATACAATTACGTTAAATACAAATGAAGTGTATTAATTAGAAAGATATACATATAAAATCAATTTTATAGAAAAATATTGTTGTTGCAACCGGGATTCACAGTGGGATTGACGACAAATTTTTGAACCTATACATTACACTTTTCAAATCAATACATATATCGTTCTATTAATCCACTGTGTTGGTATAGCATAATCGGATAATGCACGTTCCCCGGATTGGAAGAGATACAGGATCGAATCCCGGTAGCAACAACAATATTTTTTGATAAAATTCATTTTTCTAATTAATACATTTAATTAGTATTTAAAACATCACAGACATATGTTAAGAATAATTACAACTTCACAATAAAAATGTGTTCTCCTTAATAAAACAATTATTATTACGTGTGCACGGAAAATATTTCAAAAGAATACATTCAGAATTGAAATATCTTAATGTTTAATATTTTTCAAGTTTAAATATACCAAAATTAATAGATTATTTTATATTATGGCATTAATAGCACCTCACACTAGCTCGAATGTGTTATCAGAGTAATATGTGTTTGGGCACGAATACAGAAATATATAATTAATTACTATCAGCAATAGTATGCAATAAGGTTTATTATCGCCACCTCCCCCGTTAAAGAACAAAAGCAAGCAGTTGAAAGGATAAAGTGAATAATAATAAAGAATGACAGCTCACCTCTGGCTTGATATGCGTGTCTACGTCCAAGGGTGAAGCGAACTGGCACACCAGGGTGTTCTGTTTCATGATAACTGAAACAAAAACAAACTAATGGGTCCAATTGGCAACGGAACTCGCGCGCTGCTGCCGGGCGGCACCTTCACAACCGTAACGATGGTCAGCCATCGCCGCAGCCGTCATCATCCCTTTCTCCTGTCCTCAGCACTTGACCTTAGACTTGCGACCCCAAGAGACCCGGGGCAGCCGGAAACGTTTGTACATAGTGCGGCCCGCCGCTTCCTACCACCTTTGTCTGGTCTGCCACCGGCCTTCATGAACGATCCTCCGCTCGACGGGCCTTCCACCGCGATCCTGCCGGGCGTGCTGTGCTGGTGGCGGATATCAGTAACCACACTTCTACCGGACGACGGAACTAAACGGGACTGCGAATGTCCGACTCGGTCACATTCTATCGTTTACAATGTACGGAGGAAATCTTTTCCCGACTGCGAGAACTGCGGGAGGTCGAAAAGACTCGATCTGAACGCGAAATCGCGGTGGATGTATTTCCGATGGCGAAAGCGGAACCTCGCTCGGTTCGGCTTCAGCAGTTATTGCGGGGCGCTAAAATAGAACGTCTATTTTATAGAAAGGGGGATATTCGTGAGATTGACAGACAAAGCCTAGACAAATTTGAGAAGCGGCGCGGCGCGGCAATAAAATACTTATTAGTGTACGTTATCTCGTCTTGTTTATGATTTTATAGCCGGCGGGCAGAGCCACCTGGAGGGGAGCCAGTTGCGGCGGTGATCGATTTTTGTATTAAACTTTCAAACAAATATTTTTTTCCGCTTTATTGTGTATGATACTTGATTTATGCGTGATCTTCTCGTATTGTATGTTCCTTACTTTGTTTTGTTACATAAATTGTTGAACACAAATGGTTAACGGACGTTAGCTAGACCACAAACGTGATTATCTCTGTGTTTGTTGGTTTAGCGGAAGGCACTCGTCTAATGATCAAGTCTCGTCCCGGGAAACCACCAAGTTTCCTATATTCATAACACAAGCGCTTAGATTAATTTGAAAATAGTATAAATATTGATGTGACATCCCGACTAGTGATGAGCTAAACCGCTATTTTAGCCGTGATTGTGATTATGAGATTTGTGTTAGATTGTAACGATAATTAGTAACTGATTATTTATAATTTGGCGAGCAATCACCGGTATACTGGAAACTAAACCTCTAACAGTTATATCTCAGTTACCAACCGTCGTTACACTCGAATAGCATTTACACAATCACAGTCACAATAGCAGTTTAGGTCACCGCTAATCCCGACTCAATGCAGAAGCGTAGGGACATAACACCCAGGTATTTTTAAAATTAACATCATCCTACAACGTATACCTATATATAAGAAAACATATTATGCACATTTAGACACGCTTGGATGTCAAAGACGATAAAAATTGTTCAAAGGTTTTTGGTGAAACTTTGTGGAATTCCATGATTATTTTGTAAATTAAGTCAAAACTCTGTTTTGTTCCACTACACTTTTCATTGTGTTAGAACATCTTCCCATTATCAATATTATAGTGTTTTTGGAGTTAACGGAGGTGGAGTTAAAACGGATAAGAGAGGGGATGTAATGGGCGGTATTTGAATATTTATTATGTTTTTATTGTTATTTTTATTATGAAATATTTTTGGCGCAACTATGTATAAGTTGTATAAGTATAACTAAACTCCGAAATGCTGAGCACGCAAGAATGGAAGGCCATTCATTTGATAATAGTCATTTACAACTTATACATAGTTGCGCCAAAAATATTTCATAATAAAAATAACAATAAAAACATAATAAATATTCAAATACTGCCCATTACATCCCCTCTCTTATCCGTTTTAACTCCACCCCCACCCCCACCGCTGTTAACCATATATTACTGACATGAAAGCGTTTTAAATTTTAGTTGAACTATAATATTGATAGTGGGAAGATGTTTCCGAAAACGTTATATCGGTTGACACAATGAAAAGTGTAGTGGAATAAAACAGTATTTGGACTCAATTTACGATAAAAATGTACCTTTAGGAGACACACAAATTGGAAACTATAATGTTTAAAATTAAATCTATTTTATACAAACGGAAAAAATAAACATGCCGACGTCAATGAACTACCGCTGCAGTCTCTATCTCCATGTGAGTGGGTCGTGGTCCCAGTAACTTGTCAGTGTTTTTATTTGAACAAAATTAATTAAATCACCGCTTTTCTTTATCACTACAAAGATACCAAATAAAATATTTCATAAGATGATTTCCGCGATAAACTTTTTATGTTGTATGCGTTTGTGACTGCGTATATTACAATAACAAGATATAATAAGTAACAATTTTTCGTGCGGAAAACATTGTCAAAAATAAAAGTAGATTGTCGAACTAGTGATGTGTGTCGAACTAGCGATTTGAGGGTGTGTTAATACAATATTCAAAGGTCGAAAAACGGTACCAGCTGAAAAGAAGACTTTTGGGGGATTATGACACGATTATAATGGAATTCAATACATACGGCAAGTACACACCGACGGCAAGAAAAAAATAATTATATTCACAATATGTAACTTGAACAAATATAATAACACATTGCAGAAGTAAATAAAACTCACATTCTCTCAAATTATAAAATGCGGCGCAAAAGTGTGTCGAAGATATTTTGGGATATTACCTTATATTTATATAAATGTATGTATGTACATATTTTATCAAATAAAAACATGAATTCTGTGCAGAGATAATATTATTTTCAAATTGGCATTATAGCCTGGTAGTGAAGTACTGTCCTCTGGAAATAATGTACAAGAAGAGAGTTGCCACAGATGTAAATGGCGGCCAAGACTTTTTATTTTAATTAGTATCCTCAAAATAGCTTCATATGAAGCAACATATAAATCACAAATTGTACAACATAAATATATTATTGGTGTAGTGTTTATTTGAAGTACTTATTCGAGATCAAATACAGCTGCGCCAATATTAGTGGTTAATTCGCATACAAACCGATTAAATGATGAGAATAGAATTTTTTTTTACGGTTTATTAAATAACGACATATTTCCTTTTTTATTTATTAAAAATTCCAAAAAATTATTAGTAATAATAATAATGTTTTTTGTTCATGTTATTTTTTCCTAAAAATAAAATATTGTATAATCTTCACTAAAAATTGGCTTGGTGTATAGGTAATGCTAATTTGCCTGGTATCCCGAAAATAGAATCGACCCCCTATGCCTGGCCAGTTAAAGTACATGAGACGTATATACGTAGTAGAAATGTATGTCTCTCTCTCTCTCTCTCTTTCGGTTCATGTGCTCATGACTGAGAATCGTTACCCTGTATTCTGCTTCCACAGCGTGAACTGCTTGTTTCCACTCACTGCGATCTTGGCCCTTTTTTTAGCGCAATGTATTGTAAAGTTCTGGTCGTGTCTTGGATTTTATTTGTCCATCTTATTGGAGAACGACCTTCCCCCTCCCCCCTTATACGTCGCTCGTGATTACCAATTTCTCCAGGCTATCTCCATCTCATCTTGCAACATGCCCAAGTATGAAACAATTATTTCCTGCGCGCCTCTTTATTTAGTGCAGAGTGCTCTCATATTAATATATGAAATTTTTTAAAATTTAAATTAATTTTTAAAAAACTTTTATAACTGCTTATTGTTATTTAAGACTGACAATCGATACAATGTATCATCTTCAGCGTGGAGGGAAGTCTAGACATAATTAATATTTTATTTCTGATAAGCACGTCACAATTTTCAGAGAGGTCCAATATCATATAATACAAACAATTTGTAAACAACGTTTAAAGTATTACAATTGGTTTTTCAATACTATTTTTTTTTATTTCTTATTGCCAATATTTTTTTTCCCGCTTGCAGTGATTCATCAAAACATTGCGAATATTCATAAAAATAAATTCTACAGGCACATCTCGAATAACGACAACTAGATTAACGGCAATTCGCTATAACGGCCGCAAAACAATTTTAAAAGATTGTTATAATCGGGGAAGGAATTAAAGGCATTTTTCGCCCTCTGGTCACCATTATATGAATACTGTTTACACGAATAATTGCTAATTAAGATTTAAGAATGACGTAATAAACGTAGTTATTACGTTAATTGTAGCACCTAATTCCAAAACCCCCTAAAACGACTTTGTGTTTGACGATGTGTTTTTGAGTTATGGATGAAAACGTATATTTTGAAAGCAAATGAATAAAATGTTTGTTTTTTACATCAGCATTTTTTAAAGAGACAATTCTGTAAGGTAATTTGTTTTCCCTGTATACATCGTTCTGGCAGCCCTACTGGATTTTAAATCACGTGATCAAACGTTGTGATTGGCTGATTTCATTTTAGGGAGAATAACAACATATACTCTGTCTGCTTTGGGATATATTGAACTAACTCTGATTTTGAACATAAATGGATTTAAGTGGCTTTTTGGATTTTTCGTACTTATAAAGACCAATCCTAGTTATCAATGCAGAAATTTGTGTAGACCTTGCTTTAGTTTATTTATTAGTTTTTTTCCATACTAACTAGTAGTTACCATCATCACCTTGCCTAACCCATGCGTTGTCATTCTCTCGGTACTCGGGCCGAAAACGCAATACTGACTATTCTACTATATTTTTCACATCAATACAATGGTTTTCCATTTTTCATATTTCATTATTTCAATCTTTTATTTTTAGGATAAGATAATTAATATTAGTATGTATAATTCTACTCATTCTGTGTGCAAACGCTAACATCCACCCCCGAATTAACAAATTATACTATAAAAATCCGATTATAAGGGTGTGATTTGTGTTAGTATATAAATTAGATTTTTAATTACATGAAGGTTTTTTAATACATATAGAGGAAAGTGGTAGGAATCGCTGTTTCTAATTAATTAGATTATATCAAGCTAAATTTTCAAAAATAAATGTGAGAACGTGCAATCAAATATACTTTTTATTACATAGAGATACGTACATAGAATTCATGTCACATTAATATTCTTACTATTTTCAAACTAAGCTAAACGCTTGTGCTACTTAACTTAGTTGATTAACTTGCTGGTCTCCTTTAACGAGGTTCAAATCCTCGACCACTAGATCAATAGGCGAGCGTCTTGACCACTAGACCAACAAGTTACTCAAATATTATTATTAACCCTTCCTTAGCCATGCACTAACACAAGTCTACCGAGCCAAATAAACCTGTAATATTTCCGTAAATAAACGCAGTATAACATTTATATTTTAGCTAGTCCTAAAATAATATTTGCGCGTAGATATGTCTAGTGGAAAACTAATGTAATTCGATCCAATGTAAAATTGATTCGTTGAATATTAGGTCCGACAAAAATACTATTAGTCAGAAAGATATCATACATTCATTTCACAGTAAAAAAAAAAAGAACATTCCTTCGATCGGCACACCTGGGATTTCTTGTTGTTGTATTGGTCATATATGTATATGAATATTGCCACCCTTTTCGAAGATTGGAGAGCGCGCAAAACAAGGCAGTTGCATCCAGTACACCATACGGTAAAGAGGTCCTAATAATTGGAGCGACGGGAGTGCGCAAATCTACCCAGAAGAACAAGAACATCGGACCAGCTGCGACGCGAGAGCGTCAGTGCGCTCAATCAATGGTTAGTGATAGTGCTCACATTTCATACCTGACCATATTATCAATAGGAAACCCTGGAACCAAAGCTGTCGAATTAAATTACGGGAGCAGTCGTGTTGGATATGACTAGATGAATGCATTATATCGTGAAAATACAGCGAATTAATTAGTTTATAGTATTTCTCATTTTTTTAACTTTTAATGCTTAAGTAAATGTATGACCGTAACTATTTTAAAACCATTTAAACGGGTAAAAGCATTTTACTTTCTTTTAAAATGCTTATTTAAGAATAAAAAAAACGCTAATTTCTTATGGTAACACAGTTGACAGCATGACTGAGTAAGGGTATTTTCTATTACAGTTAAGGTAAAAGGTTAAGGAAGAAATTCTCCGCGTACGGTTAAGTAATAGTATTCCATTTTGTTTTAATTGATTCTGTAAAGTCCCAATTCCGGGCAGATGATAATCATCACTGCATCAGAAGAAGAAATGGCTGCACGCAGCATTGAAAAAAAAAACAAAGCCGACTGATCGACATAATCAACTTTCCCGGGCGAATATCCTTCTAGATATTAAAATTGTCAAGGAGTTTATATTACTGACGATGGTAGCTGCGAACCAGTCGTTAACAAGATGTAGAAGATCGTGATATATCAGGGGTTTAAACCTACGGGTCGCGAACTAAAATAGAGACAATTGGCATATTTAGTGGATCGCGAAATATTTTCGACAAAAACAATATTTTTGAGTAAATAATATACGATACGTCCAAAAGTTATTCGAAGCTAAGGTTCGCATTAACGAGATATAATGTTTTGTATTATTAAAAATGATTGAATTATTTTCACGGTCAAGTTTCCACTGTATTAAATATTTATCTATGGTGTAGAATCGTGCATGGCAAGAGAAAGAAGCCGTAGCCTTTGAGATATGTTGGAGCAACTATTACGCATTCCTTAACCATTTGTCTGAGGCGTGACGTCAAATTTTTGGACATCTCGCGAGAAGGAAATACGGTTTGTTGTGGTGGGCAACGTTACGTTGAAAGATGGGGAGGGAGAGGAAGATCCTCCACATCCAGTCACGTCTCATTTTCAGATCTGCGGAACGCCGAGGAAAGTGGAGAAATATTATCAAGAGGACGGGAGTTCATGAAGATCGCGATCCTAACACATGGATACGATATTATAACACTAAGTATCGACAACAAAATCAATTACATTAAATGTTTTAATTTTAATTCATGGATGTATAATAAATACATGCTATATTGCTTATCTTAAAAGAGCAAAAGTTATCTTCCTCAAGAAAAATTTCTTACTTTTGATATACAATTCACATGTATGTACGCTGTGGCCCAAAAAAAGCGCCTGTGCAATATATCTCAAAATTTATTGTCACAAATTTTGAAGTTTAGAATCATAAAATTTCAAGATTGGATCAGATGATAGATACCATACAAAAATCATCCCTTAATATGCCATTTTCAATTCAAATTCCCCAACGAATCAATTGTATTACGTATAAGATTATTTTTAACTAATGTTACGCCGTTTTCCCGCAAGAGGACTCTTCTTGAAATTGTATGATTCTACCACTGAGGCGTAATGTTAGCCTAATAATAATCTTGTACATGATACAATTGATTCGTTGGGGTATTTGAATTGAAAATGGCATATTAAGGGATAATAGTTGTCTATGTACAGGGTTAATCATTCGATACGTTTGATTCTATGAGTATGACAGAGAAGATTTCGTCCAATTTCGTACATTTTCTCATGCACAGTTTTCGGAAGGTAAAGCCTCTAACAGCGCGTGGTTTATCTGGTTAAGCCAGGTCTTCCGCGAGCGCCCTCTGTTCGTGGTGCATTCAACACTCGTCTCATATATCTTATTTATCAGCCTCTCCTTGCTAGTACGTTCTACCTGACCATCTCGGCAACCCTTTTTTTATTCTATCAACTACGCAACAAGCAGCTCTACATTCGCTCCTAATATTTCATTATAAACAAACAATAAATTTTCCATACTAATTTAATGTATTAATTATAAATATATACATATAAAATCAATTTTGTCGAAAAATATTGTTTTTGCGCTACCGTTTTAATTACAACTTCACAATAAGAATGTGTTCTCCTTAATAATATAAGTTGTATCAATGTGTCCAAAATTTAATAAAAATGAATTGATAATTCTGGCGTCTGCAGTCGGTTCACTCAAAGGTATTTGTGATTCCGTAAAAACAATGTAGATGGCTTTCAAATAATGGAACGACAGATGTATTAATTTGAAAAAGTGTAACATATAGATTCGAAAATTTGTCATGAAAAATACTGGCGCTATAACACAATTGGCAGTGTACTTCCCCGGATTGGAAATAGAGATCCAGGTTCGAATCCCGGTATCACAAAAACAATATTTTTCGACAAAATTGATTTTATATGTATATATTTATAATTAATACATTAAATTAGTATTTAAAACATCACAGACCGTCTGTTCTGAATAATTACAACTTCACAATAAGAATGTGCTCTCCTTAATAATTATTTATAACAGGTTAAAAACGTATATAGGCTAAATAAGATATAACATGTTATTTGAATGAACTCTTCCTTAAAACAAGACTATATCTGTCGTCGTATATGAAATTTATAACACTACAGTTGACCTAAAAGATTTCACATCTACCTATTCAACAAGAGAAAAAGGGCATCGGATTTACTGAGTAACGTCCTGCTTTTATTAATACTAACAGATTATTCTGATTACCAATAAAGTACTGCCAAATAATTACGAAATCACTTGAATGATTCCTTTAGACGTACGATATGTCTACTCTTTATTAAATGTTGTTGCAAACGGTTGACAGAGAGAGGCTACGGGGATCAAATAACGAGATGGTTGAGCTCTCCCTCCACAAAAATTGAGATAATTGATATACTGGGTGTAACATACCTAGTGCACAATATTGTAGGGTAGATAGATATTAAAAAGTCGAAAATGCCGCATATGTCTAATTTCAACTATATTAGAAATATAAGTATTAAAAAAAATCGTTGTTAGTTCGAGATTATTTTGATTAATTGAAATATTTGATTGACTGAAAATGATATATTAAATACAAAAAATAAAAAGACATCAAACTTTGAGCAACCAGACAGATTTTTGTTTAGATGATTTAGGGCCTAAAGCAAAGATATAGAATAATAATGGACCGATTTCGCAAATATTTATTTCGAAGGACGTAGACATAAAGCTTAACATGGTTTTGTAAAAATCTCATACAATATTTTACGTAACAGTCCTGAATTTGTACATACTCTCGAACGTTTTGGTAATTTAGTCAGGTATCCATCCACCCATAAAATATTGTGGACTAGGTCTGTTACACCCTGTATATGTACACTCAAAATTTTATAATTGTTACATTAATTTTCTTTATATTTTTGTATCTTCTGTTTGACGTCTCTTTAATGTGATATATCATATATTTCTATGGCGGACTAAACATTGTGCCACCTACTCAATTACAACAAATTAAAATCAGTATTTATATTATTATTGTTACATAACATAAGTACGGTATATTTTAGGTCAAGTGCGAACACACCAGTTATAAAAAAACATAGCATAACAAAGAACACAAATATATAACCGAATAAATTAAGCGTGCAAGCGAAACAAGCTGTGTCCAAGTATGTATAGCTGTGCTAATCAGAGTGGTTCAAAGTGCACAAGATGAAACCATTCGTCTGAAATGTTTACCGACCGAACTGATGTGTTACAAATATACCTCGTAATGCTAACCTACATATAACATTTTATAGATTATATATTGTGTGTTAAATCAATTTTCAACATCTAATAAAACTTTTTGGACCACCCGGTACATACACGAGTATTATGACTATACAATACGTCAACTATTTTCTAGTCATGAAAATCTTTAGTATTTTATATTACTACATGAAACGGTGGTGGAAAAGATTTTAAGAAAATGATGTCAATATTTCTTAAGATTATTAAAAGGAATTTAAAAATATTTTTCTACTCGTTTTATTTCTAAAATAAGGAGCTTCATTTTACAGAGCTGCCTCATTCTAGTCGTTGCTTATAAAAATATTATTTTAAAAAATGACACAAGATATATTATTATATAAAATGTTGTATATTTATTGAGACTTACGTCATCATTAATAACCAAACCCCTCTAGACTTGGCCGGTATATATGTTAATAAAATACATAATACATAAATACATTTCCGTAGAAAATGAGAATATTAACAAAAGAAAAATACTTACACTGCATGTGCCAGCATCTCCAAATGACGTTGTTCAGCCGAATCTTGTCTTTCCATCGTAACTTTATGCCTTTGAATCTGTTCCATTTTGGCGATGTGAGCTTTTGTCTGAAATAATGTTTTTTTTTGTCAATTATGATTATTATTTTAGATACATTTTGCTAACTTAAATGTAGAAAAGTAACAGCGCCACATAAATTGCTTAACATATTTTAGAGTACGGTATAACTGGTTGGGGTGGGACCTTTAACACTAATTTGAAACAATACGATATTTGTGTATTTAATATTTTATAATTATTTATTAACTCAAACTACTCTTACATTAAAATGTTACTTAATAACGCTTCTGAATTTTTAAAGATAAATCTTATAGACTTCTATATATTTATATACAAATTATAGTTATGCTTATGTGAATGCTATAGCGAATTTTTTAAAAGAAACTAATTAATTTCTGTGTCAAACAGATGCGCGCTATTTAAAAAAAATAGTTTGATTTAAAATTTGGTAGTACTAATGCACAGTAGTGATTTATAAAACAAATTGTAAACCTGCAAAACCGTATAATCAATTATACAACCGATTTCTCACCTCCAGCATTAACGTTGCTTTTATAATAGATTATTCTGATTGCAGACAAGTCACATAATATGAAACTAATGTTGCCTTGGGGAATTTATAGATTGCAAGATTCATTAATTTTAATGAAAACATATTTTATTTGTGAAGTATTTATTTAGAAATTATATATATATATATATGATAAATTACTATCTATCGAAAAAATATAATCACCATCGGGACTCGATTCGGAACTTTCTATTTTTTTTTAAAAATAAAGATACGTACAACTTAACAACTTGACAGCAGACGTAAACTGTCACTATAGCCTAACTGACTAAAGCTGTCTACCGCCAATATGAAGTTTCGGGTTCGAGTCCCGGTGGTGGTTATATATTTTCTATATGTAGATTTTTCCGTGTGATAGATTGTTCAAAATGATTAATCTAATTTGTTTTAACTGATCTTAATAATTATCTTCAAAATTGATCATTAAATATTTTTACAAATGAAATCACAATTTTTTTAATATTGTCGCGTGTTCAGTGAGAAGCCAAAATTATTTGTCCAATTTGGACCAAAACTATGGTCATTGACCATTAACTCTTCTTCGATTAGCAAACATTGTATAGGTGTAAAATTTAGAGTTTAAAAATAAAAAATGCGTTTTGGGAGACATGGTTGTATATTTTTAATATACACCTAAATCAATACAATAATTTTAATTAAAATTCAGCTCGCCCGAAAATGTTTAATATATTTTTTATGCAATTTTTTGTTTAAGTAATAAAAAAATAATGAAATAATCAGGACGTGAGCGACATCTATCATAACTTACAGAAAGCAAGAGCGCGTACAACTTTTAAGATAATAATTTTCGAGCTAATTAATTTGAATAAAAATTGATGCCCGATGTTTAGTTTTGGAAATTTTTGATGTCAATTTTGCCACAATTTTATCTGCCCTAGCTTTCATATTGCATTATTTCAAGCATAAACATAAGAATTACAATTAATTTCAGATATTTATATGATGGAACTAACTGAAACTGAAGTGAATGATACTAAATAAACCGATACCGTAATTTTTTATGCAAGCGAATATTTATGAAACAAAAAATTAAACCTTTTAGACGCAGTGACGTTATTTTCTTCGATCCGATGTGTAATTTTTCCATATAAAATATGTTCAATGGCTGGAATCCTGCGGAGATATGTTACACACATGCATGCCCGGCGACGGGAGGTGGGACGGAGGACTAGGAAGACAACTGCTTTGACCCCGTAGGCGAGGGAGCCTCAGACCGCATTGTGTAAAATAATAGGTCGTTTTTACGGACTATGAAATTAAAAAATGTGATTGCAGAAAATATGTTTTGTTGTTACATTAAATGTATGATTGCGTATGTAGAATCGTGGAATCAAATCTAACACTATGCACGATATCTAAGATTATCTATAATAATATTGCACTTCCCTTTTGTATTAGGACTATAGTGAGAGTGCCATTGTGGCTGTAAAGTACTTGGTTAAACGGCAAGGTCTGTGAGGCGCGAGCAGGGGCAAGTTAGGTTAAGATTATTTCAATGTTTTCTCTTTTACATATTCAATAACAGTACGTAAATATATATTCAATTTGAAATGAAGTGTACATTGTATTTATTACGAGTAAGAATAAACATACATGGCAAGTATATTGACATCTGTCATATTTTCTTATCTATGCTGTCTATGCTAGAACTTTCTTAGTCGCAATGTCAAGGCGACACCATGTGTTAATGTTTGCGACCTAATATTTGTCAAAATCTGCTGAGAAAACCATTCATCCGATTCCGTCTTTACATAAATGCATATTATACTGATAAAATAGTACTTTTGTGTATTTCTGTCTATCCGCGATTCTTATATTATCATCTAGATGTCACGTTTGTTCGCATTGACAGCTAACAGGGTTACATACAAAGGTGGAAATTTACGTGCGGTTTGTTTCGGGGAAAGCTCTATCATTGAAATATAGATTCTATCGAGACACTGACCGCGCAGCGATGTAGAGGTGCGATAAGAAGAGCGTGCTTGGCACAGGATATAGGGGGCGTTTACGAAAGGATAGTCAAATAAATTAAATTCACGCGATTGTTGGAGGCTTCAAACAGGACGTTCTGTATTTCTTGTGCCATCAACACTAGGCGTCGTATTTATATTTCTCATCATTCAATTCGCGAGACTAAACCACCTCACGCGATTCTTTTCTTAACCATGTATTATTATATTATATTGTGAACACCAGCGAGAAACACAAGACAGCAAATCCTAAAAATATTTCAATTGCACGGTACTTATGGAAAGAGTCTACATAAAATACGTTTACTAAATCTTGAAATATTTACTTTAATAAATATACTATGCATAATTTTTAATAGCTTCTTCTAGGTACCAAAAATGTATGAAAATTACTATTATAAAATATATTTATTTTTTTAAATCAGGCCGGGCGGCAAACGGTTATATCTTTGTTGTTTATCGCATATCTCAATGCTACGATTTGACGCTTGGTCGAGATATACATAACACTATTCTTATCATTATATATATGGAAACAAGTGGAGAAATAAACATATAATAAATTTTAATAAAAAGCAGACATGGGTGTGTTGCATTTAAAATAAATCATTCCACGTGTTTATATCTAATCAACAAATAATAAATTAATGATAAATAAACGTTTAAACTAAGAATACCGCTGTGTCAATTACTTAGCATACATTCTATATCAAAACAGTGTAAATCTAAATCCTTATTGTGTTTGAAAAAATTAAAGTTTTTTTTTAACATTTGCAATTACGAGACTCGCTAAGAAACTGCGTTACGACTGTTACAAAATGCCGACATGCAAAATTTCTTTAACCATCGCTGCCAAGCTAAATATTTAATAATATTGTATGAAACACGGTATTTTTACGATTCTCCCTTCATTTATTATTGCTCATTGCTTTATTTATTGAGAACTAACCAAATCCACTAAGAAAGTTCACTGACACCAAAAACAGCTATCAAAGTTGTCAAAAATTGCAGTCGCAGAAAATTAAAAATGAATAAATTTAAAAATTTGAAAGATGACAGTTTGTTTTGAACTATTTAAACGGAAATATTACACAGACGTAAAGATCTACGTACTATGTATATTTTTAAACGTAATCGATTTAAATTATAGTGTCAATAAGATCCTCAACAAAAATACAATATAGAATAAAAAATAAGTAAAATCCACTCATAATTCAGTCGAGGAAAGTACTACCTGAAGGAATAACGAAAGAAAAAAAAAAGTACATTGATACCTAGAACAAAATATTATCGTGAAGTTGCAGTTTTTCAGAATATAGTTCTGTAGTATTTTAACACAAATAAAATGTATCAATTAATTCAATTAATCTAAATTTAAAAGCTATCACCTTTTATTGCGAAAATTTATTGCTATAATGTAATCGGTTAACGCATTTCCCCGCGCAGGAAAGCATCCAGGTTCGAATCCCGGTAGCAACAAAAATATTTTTTCGATAAATTGAATTTTCCTGCATATCTTTCTAATCGATACATTTAATTTGAATTATAAATCTTTACATTTTCTTTTTGAAATTTTCAGGCATTCCGGTGTAATTTTAATACTGGCAGGCGACACTACTTCTATCTTCAGACAAGCGACTCGGAGATGATGCGTGTATTAATTTTACAAATATAATAGATATAAATAAAAAATATTTATCTCGCTGAAGGTTAACATATTGTAAGGTGTATATTTACATCTCCATTTGATAATGTCGGCGTCCATATGTATAAAACAGCACGTGACCCACAATATTTTACCTCAGAGATGAAAAAACAAAGACCGTAGCATAGGAAGAAAATCATATAAATTAATCGGAATCTAAAGCGAAATGACATTGTTTCTTGGCGGCGAAATTCAAAATGTATATATATATACAGTAATACAAATCTAATTCAGTGCGCTGAAACTAATCTAGAAAAGTCTATAAAATGAAACTCAATTTGAGCGCCGCAATGGGAAATTTCCTTCATCTGTTTTGTTTATGTTTACAATTGTCAAACTTTAAAAATCGAAACTATATTTAGATTATTTTAAAAGACACAAACAATATCTCCGATCAAAAAAAAAAATTTTCCTTCTCCCATTTATAGTTGCAGGCCAGAATATATAAACCTTTCAATGTCTATATGTCTGTTATCTATGCAATCCCACATCTCTTGACCGATCTAAGATAAATTTTGCTCATGACCTCGCGCAAAAAATAGGCACCCTTTCCCCTTCTCCTGGCCTCCCCACTCACGATATAAATGTGTGTGTATTATATTAAATACTATCCGTTTCAAATTTTGTACAGTTATTATTTAGGACCCCGCGCAAAACAAAAGAGCGCTCCTTTTTTTTTTTTTTAATTTGTATGGATATTAAATATTTTTTTACTCGTTATAACCGAGTTGGACTGTATATAAAACTCGTTAAGCGACATTTTCATACTTCTCCGATAATAAAATTTATTAAACATACAAATCATCATACAATATATGGTAAAGAGTTTTACCCCAGCGTATCTCAGAATCTAATGAAAATTATGAATTGATGATTTTTTCCTGACAAGGATATCGAAAAAGGAACCGTTTGGCATAAAAAGCTCTGTTTCACACGAAAGTGCGCTTAGTGAGTTTTACCTCTAAAGGGACGATATGAGCGATCGAATTTTCTTGCACTTTTTTTCTTTAATACATTTGCTTGATCCAGGACTCACTTTTACACATTCGTGTTGGTACGAGAACTCTATTGTATAGTTTTTTTTATCTAAAACGATAAAAGTGTTTTAAATTCTTAATAACTAAAGAATATAATTCCCTTTAACATTAGTTAAACAATAAGAAATCTACTTTCTCAGTAATTTCTGACTATTTAAAGATCTCTGGGTGGTTAATAATCGTGGTGTATATCAAGCGTGATTTCATAATTGAGTTTATGATGTTATTGTACTGTTTACTTAAGAAAAGGTAGTTGGATTAAAGAAAATACAAATTCAAATAATTATCTCGTAATTACCGTATATAATGCAATAGAATAGAAAAGAATGGTTAGAAATTCAAAATACTAATATCCATATCTAAGGCAACATTTATTGCCAACGTTAAACTGAAGAATAGCTGTAGCGCATTGGACATCTATTTGGTAAATAAAGGCTTATATTTTTTACGAGTATATATCATTATTATATTGTTTATATATCTACGAGAGGCTGTGCAGTGTACAAATATGTTGCACAAGTATAGAAAAAATCTCGATACAGAGGCTAAACTATAATAAAAATACGTTAAAACATTAAATAAAAGACTTATTTGTGAAGGGATATATTCTAATCAATACATAAATCACAATTCAATATAAATAATTATACTGTTGTATTCCGCTATAACTTTGTGGTATATAATTAGTTTACAACCCAGTAGAGCGGGGTTTTCTATTAGAGATTTATAATACAATAAGAACTGATATGACAAATATTGTAGTAAATAATATACAATATAATTTAAAAGACCTAAGTTAATTATTGAAAGATGATAATTTTGTAATAAAACCTGTTAATAGCCCTAGGTTATTTCAATAAAACTAATAAATTGAGTGTCAAGGTAAGAATGTACAAGAAAATAGAAGACAGGCTATACCAATCCACCGACAATGTACCTCGTTTATTATTTTTAAATCACGTAATCCATAAATAACATCAACTCCTGCAGTCCACCACCATCTGTGATTAGAACCAAGGCGAATTTCAGAACTACATGTCATGTACTGAAAGCGTTACTAAGCACATTGTTACAAAAACATACTCTGAAATACAATTTCTTTGGAGACCAAGAGATTTGAAATAAGTCCATGATATAAATATTGTATAACCTCAAATTTATTAAACCCGAAGAAAAGTTTTTAAAACAAAGAAAACTAACTTTTTTTTTAGCTACCGGGGATAAGTCTATTCTATACAAATTCAAGGATGCTGATTCAATTTATAAGTATGCAGAAAAAAGATAATATAATATATGTTATATAAATAATAAGATAAAACACTTTCGATACCTATGGTATCTTCTTTAGGAAACGATGTACTCTAAAATTAAAAATACAAGCATAGATAAAAACAAAACTATAAAAAATAAGTGATGGGTAACTAAGTGGGAACTACACTGTACTATGAAAATAAATTTAAAAGGTGACTATTTACAGGAAGGATTTGGTTATTTATAATATTAAGCTACCTAATTCACACTTTTTCTTATTTCTAAAATTTCAAATTGAATTAAACAAAGTGTTTTATCTTATTATTTATATAATATGTGGCCACAAAGTAATTTTGCTAATATTGAAGAAGCAATATATGTTAGTTTAGGTTTATCAAGGTATATCGCAAAACGACACATTCAAAAGTTCGGGACTGGGAAAAGAGAATAATTAATGACCACACATTAATGTGCTGCAGTGTGCTTGCATATAAGTGGCGACCACACAGTTAACAAGTAAATTCAAGTAGATAACTTTCATTTTTAAAATTAATCAAAAATATAACAATTCACAAATCACGTAGTCTAAGCACAAAGCGAATGGTATTGTATTCTACCGCGTCCGAATGAAAGATACATGACAGATAACATTTTGACATACTGATCAAGGAAATGGTATCAAGATCCAAAGTTAAATAATCTAAATTAGAATATTTTTTTCATTATTAAAAATAATTTTAAAATTCATAATACATTTTATGTGTAACATAGCTGTATAATTTGTTATTTATAAAATCAAAAGCATATTTTAAAAATTGTATTGATTATTTTCTGATTACACTTTAAATATTTCAAATCGGTCCAGTAGATATGAATTTATCACAAAATCAGACGACGCCAGATCGTCATTCCTCAATGAACCAGTACCAGGCGGAAACTGGTACGCGCTGTCGCAGCAACTTGGCTGTGGAGAGTGATGACATAGTTACGCCGTGTCGAAAATTAGGGGCGCGTAATGATGTTTCACATCAAAGGAAGCAGTATTATATGATAATTTTGGCCGCGCCGCGGGCCACACGTCAATGAACACTGACGAAGATGATTTTATTTCGGTAGTCGCGTGCAAGATTTCTGGCACCTGTCGCCTCAAAACGTTACAGAGCGAGTAATACAAATAGGAAAACGCTTTCGGAATCGGCGCTCCACTAGGTTGCTTATATTGTAATACCACCGTAAATCACCGAGGAATGACGAGGCTATTCCAGCCGACTATTCTCGAAACTGACGTGGCAACGGAAATTTGTTGCTAAGAAAGCGGAAGCGAGATGAAAATAGGAATGTCAACAAATTATTTGGCGTCGCAAATATCAAATGATTCGGATTATAATGACATAATAAACATCGTAATATCTAACTAACTAGGTTGAACTGGTTTTATTTTTTTAAATAATCAATACAAAATATACGTACAACATTTGTATATAAAATACAAGAATAACAACACAATAGTCAATCAATAAAGTTGATTCGTTCCTCATTCACAGCATTCTGTTGAATAGAATAATATTTATACAATGTTTGCAGGAATCGTAATGAACATATGAATCAAAATATATCCCAACATAATAATGATTTGACATCATTTATTATTCTCGAGTTCTTACCTACATTCGCGTTCAACGCGATTTTCATTGCAATTACCCAAGGGTCACAGATCTCCACAATCAATAACTTATTAGATATTCATTTATAAAAATCTACATTCCATTGCCGAGGTCTAACAACACAATTTATAACACACATACACCCATTCCATCGCACGCCGCTCCCTATATTCAACTTCAATACTGTTAAACGTTATTATTATAAAACTTTTAATTATAATTTTTTTACTGTTTCTTTAAGCGGAAAATTGTAAAAGGTCAAAATATTTACTTAAGACACGACATCACTACTAAATATGGCTGTGATAATGAATTACAAAATATTTTTCTAAGCACTAAGATAAATTGAAAGTGGCTCATATTGTATTGAAAAGATGCCCCTTGGTGAGCATAAATGAACAAAACACAGATTTTTTTACGAAGTAATTTTACAACAGTATTTTATCTAATCGCTAAATGCCCGCCATTTGCACTAATTATTTTATAACTTAGTACACTCTTAACTGTATGTCTTTTATTTATAATGGTATTAAATTATTAATAATCGTGTAGTAACTGTGTATCAAAATTTTAGAATATCGGAAATCATAATTAGCTCTTTTCGCTTGGTCGGATTCACTCCGTGATTTCAAAAATATATTCTTCTTGGTGGATCGTAATAGCAATCGCGATTCTTTAAGACATTAGGCAGAAAAAACTACCTGAATGGAAATACATTTTTTAAAACAACAAACGGTAAAGGGTTTACTTCTAGCTCCGATTCTATTTTTGTAGAATGCAATAAAAAAAATACCGATTTACAAATATAAATTGAATAATTTCTAGGTCTATATAAAAATCTAAAAAGTTGTCAAGTCAGTCGGGATTCAGATTTAGTTATAATTTAAAATAGGGGTTTAGAGGGAGAGGGGCGCCATTGTTTTGCGCAAGTCATAAATAATAACGATATATGCAAAATTTGAAACTGATGGCATTCGCTATCATTTGATACATATATTTATTTGGGAGGGGGTGGTGGGGGGCAGTAAGGGGGAGGGGTGTCTATGTTTTACAGTAGAGTCCTAAAGAGTAGTTAAACTTTTTGAGTGCATGGAATCTATATATATAAAGAAGAGTGTCTGTGGGTATGTTTTTATACAAATCGACACTTATATTCCGAGCTTGATGAAATTTTGCACACTTGACCTTCAAAACCACCCCCATCCCCCATTCCCACCACCTTAAATCGGATTTTTGGTACTTCTCGATGAAATTTTGTACACTTGACGTTCAAAACAAGAGGAAAATTAGTGTCAAAATCTGATTTCGAAAAAAACTACCCTTATCCCCCTAAACGAAGCCTCTTCACTCTGCGTAAAGCACGGGCGACGCTGGGTACTTCAGGTAGTTTATTATAAAACACATTTGTATCAGAAGAGTGCCTATATCGAAACGGGAAATTCTAAGGGCTTATCACTTAAATGTATTATATATTTAAGAATTACTAATGCACATAAAATAATCATGTTTATTTTTACAGCGGATACACATTTTCTAAATATTAAAGTCATTACAAGTGCATAGTAAGAAGGTATGAATAATTTATATGATTTATTGCGTCGCATTATCGAAAGCAAATAGATAAAACGTAAACAAACCATTAATGGAGGCATTCTTGCAAGAGCAATTAAACGTGCTTTCAATCGCGATGATGTACCAGCAAGGACAAAGACACACCGCCACGTCAACCGATCGATTCGAACAAACGTTATTAATGAGTGAGGTGAGCGGCAAAATAACCTAACAAGCTAATGTCGGGCATATTTCATTTAAATCTTCAAGGAATCAAGCGATCACAAGAGCGGCGCAGCGACTGCCCGGGCGAATTTGGCAGAAGAAATCTCTATACATTGTGTATGTCGTATTTCACGCGAGAACGACAAATTATAATCGATTTAATATATGTAAAATATTTAAGAATAAATTATTAATGTATTATGATTAAGGAGCACGCATTCTTATTGTGAAGTTGTAATTATTCAGAACAGACGGTCTGTGATATTTTAAACATAAATACAAATCAAATGTATTAATTAGAAAATCAATTTTATCGAAAAATATTGTCGTTGCTACCGGTTTACTCGAAGGTATTTGAGATTCCGTAAAACTAAAGTAGATGGTTGTCAAATAATGGAACGATAGATGTATTAATTTGAAAAGTGTAATATATGCTCTAATATGAACAAGATTAAAGTAATTTTCTTTTACTAAAACTTATCTTTTATATATTTAGTCAGTTTCATTTTAAATCTATTCAATTTCTCTTCCTTTCTTATGTTTTCTAGAATTTCATGAAAAAAAATTTCATCGCACTATACATCATCGATTTCTGAGATTTGGCCTTCTTCCTGAATGGCAGTCTCAGTCTATTCCTTCCCCTTGTACGATGCTCGTGCTCATGTTAATTTGCATAAATTTTTCTTGTGAATTCCGCTGATATTTTCATATTGATGATTTTGTAAATAAATACCATCATTATTCATCTCTCAGTATTGCATTGATCCGAATATATCTATTTTTTCTGAGTATTATTCTCATAGCTTTATTTTGCAACACTGATATAGATTCGAAAATTTGTCGTCAATCCACTGTGTTGGTATAGCATAATCGGATAATGCACGTTCCCCGGATTGGAAAAGATCCAAGTACGAATCCCGGTAGCAACAACAATATTTTTCGATAAAATTGATTTTATATGTATATCTTTTTCTAATTAATATATTTAATTTGTATTTAATGTATCTTGAATTATTATGAGGTAGAACAAAAGTCATAGACCGCCGGTGTTTGTTGTGTTGTGTAAAAATTGTTTTGAACTTCACACTCATGGGGTGGTTACCTATGGTAAAAAAAAAAAAAAATCTGAAATGGTCAAGCAACCAAACCTAGGTGACTTCACATGGAACGAGCCACGCTGTACATAATTCGTGCGTAGAATAAAAAAAAAACGTTCAGGCAACAAAATATGATTTTTATATTGCTACTTTCACGCAGATGTGCCGTTTGTCTTTCTGCGTTTGCTGTAATTTATTTACAAGTAATTTTATTTTTTGGGATTAACATTTATTAAATTTTTTGATGTGTATTTGATATTTCAATTGCGTGATCCATTTAATGGATTGGAAATAATGTGCGAATGGATGACCACTCTCGCTGCATTTGTCATTGTGTCCGCGATCGATACAAAATAATGGAAACATCGCCATTGGTCGATCGGATCAAAATTGAGGGGTGATAACAAATGTTCACATTTCAATAATTGAATGCGTTCAAAAAGAAGTGGGGATGGTGAGAAAGTGCTATTGTTTTGCAAACGATTTAAATATTAATCTATTAGGGATATATCAATCTGATTCGTTTTTCTTGGAGTGTCCGTACTGCCGTATGTTACCAGGTGGTATTAAAATTTCGCAATGCAAAAGTGTATCCAGTGTTTTGCAGTATTGCGCAGCCGTCGACTTGTTATGCTACGTTATTATAAAGACGTAAACAAATTCGATAATAATTGATTTAATTTGTTTAGAAATACGACGACCGATAGAAGAACATAACAATATTAGAATCATCGCGAGCGCAAAACTTTGTAAACTTGTTTATGAAATATTGAATACATTCGACGCGATTGCGCAATCTTCATCAAAGCGGAAACACGTTTCCAGCTAGGCGTATAGTTCAACTGTGATACAGTAAAAACACGAGAAGAAAATGTAAAGGTAATATACGTGCGACAGTGTTTGGGTGCGATGCAATGTGAAATGACGACCTCCGCTTATCTTCCAGGAGACACCGCGTGACCCCGTCACGAACCTTTAGAGACTCGGTAACCGATAAAAAGATAACTCTGTAATTATATAATCATAACAAAACCAAACCAAGATGGATCCAAAAACAAACAAAAAAAATCTTTGCCCCGAGAGTTCCAAAGTTTGAATCGCAAACTTCGCGGTCATTCGCAGACACTTTCGAACGCAGCAGAGACAGAACAGTTATTGTGAGATGTCAGTGCGTTGTCTTTTTTTAGACATTTTGTGGTTCACAAAAATTCACCATGAATCCAAAAAAATATGAATAAAAAATAAATGTGAAAGATCAAGAAAGGGGCCGCGTCATTGATCCTAGATTTAAAGATATTGATGATTTTGTGTAAAATAACAGAAATTAATCCTTTACGGATCTTAAAATGACCAAAAACATATTCCTTTTTCTGATTTTCTGCCGAAGAATTGTGTTTGCAAGTACGTAAAAAATAATGTCGTTCAACAATATTATGGAAATATTATCTATCAGTATAATATAAAAGCCGAAAATGGATACGTTCAAGATGTCAAAAAATGACATCTTCCGAGACACGTGGGAATTAGACACTACACTGTTCTCTCGGTCGAAGGCAAAAACAATGTTTTGCAATCGTGAATCAATTTGCAAGCAAATAAAACGATGATTCCATAAAATGTAGTTACTTCAACCACATTTACCATTTACCAGTATCCCTACAACGATAACAGTGGACAGATTTATTATATCTTCTAGGTCAGGGGTGGGCAGACTTTCTAGCGCGAAGAGCTATATACTATGTAAACATAATCTCAAAATTTTCATAGAGCTGTATAAACTTTAATGACGAAAAAAACTATTTAAAATTTTATTTCACAATACAGTCGTAGTGTACTTAGAAGAATAGAATATATGGGATATAACTCCCATACATTCCATTAGGTAAAGCCAAAGATTGTGAGAATGGAAAATGCTAGCTTTTTTATTGTGTCATATGTTGCAGGCAAACTATTCCATGTAACGAATATGATTGTAGATGAAAATATGAGCTGGAGTTTGAAGAGTCGCAAATGCTTATGAAAAGAGCCGCACGCGGTTCGCGAACCGCGGTCTGCCGAGCCCTGGTCTATGTGATTCCTTCTTGTTCCAAGGTTGCGTAGATGTTGAAAATCCTTTATCATTAAATATTACGTTGCAATAATAATGTAATAAACCCATAATCGTGTTGTTTTACTACGGAAATTTAACGCTAAATATATATATATACAAACATAATTTTAAAAACTGGTGAAATTACGTGTACGTCATCTAACGCCAGCCGAGACGTCCGCTCAATGTAATTTGGGGACCGAGGGTGGTCCTGAGCGCACCTATAGCACCCTCGCTGATAAGCTTATGTTGCGAAATCAATGATGAATCATTTGCCTAAAATTTAATAAATAGAAGGGTACATGGTACATATCTAGGTTCAATTTAGTTTTCATTAGTAATACATTTTTTCCGCTAATAATCGAGAATTTCTCTAAGAATATAATGTGTTAACCAATGATATATTATTCCCAAGCCAGTTATCCATCATATACAGGAAATTCTACCATATTGATCAGGAATTTGGTAAAACGTGATTAATCCTTTGTGAAACGTTATTTTATCTAAATTTTCTCATTCTTTCAGTCAATTATAATTTTCTCGTACAATAATATATTATGGTAATAAATATTAAAGGTCTCTTAAATGTTATGAAAACTGCAAGCGTCATCACTTCAAGTGGATGGTTTATTTGTATTTTATGGAAAACGTAAATAAAGCAAGATTAAGATAAAGAAATAAACTTTATATTACTGTATAGAGGAATTACACTTATCAAGAGATTATTAAATGATCATAGGCTAATTTTAAAAATAGAAGGTTACGCTAAGACATAATTTCAACACAGTGAATCTCCCAGCAAGCGTATGATTTGCACATTCTTTAGTGAAATAAAACTCCGCGGTAGGCTATTGCACTAATGTTCATATATATATAATATAACAGCACGGTCGCCAAGTGTCGCCAGATTTAACAGAATCTAGAATTAAATCATCTGGACAAACGAGGTGGCCGCAATAATGGTTAAAATACGTGGAACGCGACTCCGCTGAATGAACTTTAAAGAAACTTCTGGACCATAAATTACAGGACACGTCGGCTTTGCTAACGCCGATTTTCGAGACCGGGCAATGTGAAAAGGGAAAGTTCTAGCTGCTGAACCTAAAACTAGAATAAAAAAATAACGAACTGTCAGTTGTGAAAAAAAAATCAGTTAATGGAAATACGCGAATAGATAATTTTTATTCAAAGGTAGATGAATAAAATATATAATATTAATTAAAATAAAATAAAATTAATTAACTAAAATTAATAATGGCACTTATTTATCAGGAAATTTTTTTTTGCGGTTCATTCAACTCTTAATTTATATCAAACATTGTCGATGTTTAATCGTGGGAGCTGGGTTGGTCAGCTGTGCATATCTACAAAAAATTAAAAAGAGTAGATAAAACTGAATGATAAATATAGGTAAAATATAAAGAGCTTACGTAAAATATTGCGGGATAAGATAAGTTCGTGGTGGTGCTGCGGATATTATCTGTTATACCTGTGTACCTAGAAAGCCATTATTTCACTCTTGCGAAATGTTGATGAACTAAATATCAATCATCGAAAATACACCGCCGAAGAAAATTTTGAAAAAAAATTCTTCGAAGTGGCATCATCAGCAGATAAAGTCCCTGATCACAAAGAAACAATTTTTTTAATAAAAAATTTTTTGTGAACCGACACAAAAAAGTTTTTAAGAATACATGGGAAATTTAAAACCAATACAGAAATTTAAAGCTAGTATATGTGAAATTTAGACAGTACATAATACATTTAGAATCGATACGTCCAGAAATTTAAAGCCAGTACGTGTGAAATTTACGCAGTGAGTAAGAAATTTAGAGACGATACATACATCTTCTCGTCGAAGTACTTAGAGATAGAGAGGCACATCCCTGTAAGCCCAATTTTTGTATATAATTCATATACTTATTATGCCCCGACTTTCTTTAACATTTCTAAGTTTCTCTGGCAATGTATTTATGTTGCAATACATTAAGTAGTATAAATTCAGAAAATCGTCTAAATAGATAGTTTCATTTGTACATATAAGAATTTAAAAATCACACCGTAAAATAGATGTCCTACCATGTCCTATGTCAATACCATGTCGTATTCAGAACTCTAATTTTTATGTAAGTAGCAAGAATATAAAAATCGTCTAGACAAAAATGATAGATGAACAATGATGTAATGAGCGGCTGGTCGTGGAAAATACCTTGTTTAATTACTCTTGACCCCTTGGCACAAATGTTATCAACTAATACTAATTTTAGTGTTTATAACTAAAAGCCAATCACACCGCAGCCGATAATGCTGAAGATAAAGAGGTGCTCTATATATAAAACTACAGGAGCATTCTAATTGAAATGATTATTCGGTTCTCTATTAACTAATACCATAATATAAAAAATCTTTATTTACTAATTGTATTTATTTTGTTAGTGTGTGATGAACTAAATTGTAATTGTGAGAGTGCTCGGTATTCGATTATAGCGATGATTAGTAACCGAGGTTTAGTTTCTAGTGTATTAGTGATTGCTCGCCGGCTTACCAATAATCGTTACAATTGAATACAAATCTCACAATCACGGTTAAAATAACGGTTTACCTCATCACTAGTGTGTGCCATACTAATACTGGGAACAGCAAGTATTTCTATTTATTTGGAATTTTTATATTTAATTTTGAATATTAAATAGGTTTTGAAATTGAGCAAAGGAAAATATAGAAAACGGGTAGCCTTTGGAAAGCTTCGGAACAAAAATGTACCTCAATATCTCGACACGCATGCGTGATCAGTGCATTTTTACTGATGAATGGAGCGCAAACTTACACAGCAGTTTGTATCAAAACTGTCAGTTGAACGAAGAGCTATGAGACAAGAAATGTGGGATATCTCACCACGAAACGGGAAACAGAATGACCAATGAGTGAATAAGGTGCAACAAAAAAAGGGTGTCAATATTGTACAATCTCCATGTTAAAGATTGGGTATGCTGCTGTAGAGAGAATTACGGATGAGAGATGGACCTGGAGGATTCTGCAGTGTCGTTCATAGCGCTGCGTGGTAGAAGAAGAGGTTGGCCACAAATGCTTTGGGCCGATGACCAAAATATGAATACTGTGTCCTTGCATAAATGACAACTGCACAAGCAGGGATACGTGGCAGTTTGCGGGAAGTCTATACTCAACGATAGGTGCAAAACAGTTGGTGATGAAGGAGAAAATGATAAAGATTTTTGTCTATAAATTATATCAGAATATAGATAATAGGGGTACCTAAAATTTTTTTTGTTTATTTACCTGACTCTGAATTTTCATAGCCCAGTGTTTGAGGATGGATTAAACAATTAGGAAAGTTTGGAAACAAACAAAACACATAAACAATGCAGCACTTGTACGAATGTGTGAGGTTGTTGCCGCGCAGGAAACAAATTCATATTGTTTCCATTCTCCAAATAAGGAGATCGAGACTACATCGCAAGAGTCCCATTGAGAGAATTTTATTATTTTGAATTTTGTTTTTTGAAGCCCCCTGAAAGTTGATATACTGTTACCACAAATAAGTTAAATATGAAAGAAAGTTTAACTGTTATGAAAGATGTGAAAAATCATAACGAGACAGGGACAATAGTAACAATCTTAAATTAGTTGCTTAAATCAATATACTTTTTTTTGCAAACTGTAAGCAATATAGATGTTGAAGGTTCTCATTTATTCAAGTGCCCAAATTACAAAAAGGATTCTCAGGGTGTACGCAGAGCTGCTATAACTACTTCTTGATGAATGGGTAGAAATAATTTGCTCGTAGCATTAGTCCGATATGATACGAAGGCACCAATAGTCATCCATTAAAATACTCATCAAAAAAAAAAAAAAAAATAATTATGGCACATGTCCACAGTGATCTCTCATTGAGACTTTGATATCTGAGAGTCGGTCAAGGCACGTGTGCACTGGATATTATCATTCCAATCTGCGAGCAGAACACATATGGTGATGATTCATAGATCACTTCGGGCTGAACTCTACTATTCTTTACGTGCATTCAAATCGAATCTTCAAATGAAATCTCACGCGTGGAAATGGGCTATTAAAAACATCAATGTGCTTGTCGGTCTAGTGATAGGGTATTGAGCCTTGTTCCAGAAGAGGCAAGTTAGTAATATTTTCATAGCACGAGTGAATAGCTAGGTTTGAAACTAGTAAGAATATTGATGTGATACGCATTCCGTGCACACATCTCTATTTAAAAAAAATGAAATTATTTCATCCTCGCGTTTCACTTCTAGCGGTTCCACGAGTCATAGTGTAGAAAAAATGTACTGCAGGAGTCAATGACTATTCTTGTTATTGTTTAAAAATGTAAACATAGATTTATTACCTTATTTCTTAGAAAGGGTGCAAGGAACAATACATATTTTAAATGAAAATGTGAAAACATTACATTCATATTTTGTAAAATTATAATAATATGCTTTAGAAACCTACGCTACAAACACATTGTTCCAGTAAGACAAGGTATGCATAAGATTTCATAATGAAACACAGCAAAAATTACTTACATAAAATAAACCTCAAAGCAGTATCGGAAAACGTAAAAACTATTTTACATTTTCCGATACTGCGATGGTAAAGACATCAAACACAAGTTTCCTTCATTTGGTCGAAACTGTTATCCATAAATATGTAAAATCAATATATTTATCAAACACATGAAAGCGTTGCGGGACATATTGTATGCACGCGGAATGAAAGCAAATGTGCATATTGTTTATTTGAATACTATAATTAGGGGTCGCAATACCGGTCCCTTTTACCAAAACCGGTATTTTCGATATTTGAAGAAGCTTACGTCGAGATTAGAGGTGACAATTTATCAATGAAATAAAAACATTTGGAAAAAATCACATTTTTAATAAGCTTTTAACAATAACACAAATGTTTAACTTCAGACTTCTGAATAATACAGTTGTTTCCTGAATAGTTGCTTGGATTGTATTCATTGTAAAAGTCACGGTCCCTCGGACTAACTGATATGTGCTAACATTGCTAACATCTTCATCTTAATGTATGTCAAAATTCGATCTTCATTCGACTATACCAATTAATTATTTGTCAATAATATGAAAACATTTAGTTACCAATCCTGTACGTTCACGCCGCGACTCACGTCTCCACTTACACGATATAAAAACAAAACTAATCACAACGCATGCTTCTTTACAAATGCATCACAGAACACAGATCTAGTCCATTGGTCGATCGCATCGATGACTAACGCAGTTTAGACACTTGAGTGTGAAAGGTTCGCACATAACATCAATTATTGATATGTTTTGCTTTACATACGACATGAAAACTAAGAAAAGCAATATATATATTTTTTAAATGAAATAATGAAAATCCCGGTATTTTGAAGTATCCGTTTTAGTCCGGAATCCCGTTATTTTCGAGAGTCAGGATCCCGGTTTGCGACCCCTAAATATAATACATGTGCGTGCCGGTCAGCACATTTAAATAAGCCCTATAAACTATATGCCACTGTCAAGTAGATAATACAGAAAAACTTATTTGAGCTGACATCTCGCAGTGTTTAAATATATCTACGATTTGTAGAAGATCGATCTATAGAATTGTAGATGCTACAGAATCTTGACAAATTAGAAAAACAAACCAGAGTGCCTGCTTAAGACATTGGCATTTATAAAGTAGATTATTAGGCAGGACGGTCACATACAGAGAATGCTCAAGAGTACTGTAACATTCAACACAATCAAGAGTTTGGAAAAAAAACATACTAATCAATTAGGTGTAAAAAGAAAGAAGTAATTTTAGTTAAAAACACAAACTATAATACAATTTTCTGACATTAAAGCGTTTATTGGCTTGAAGAAACTATATCTCTAAAAACATTCCGAGTAACGCTTTATACTTTGGCCATCAAGCCCGCTAATGCTAAAAAATAATACTACATATGGAAATTTTAAATAAGTTAACTATTAAAAAATATATATATATATGTGAAAAAACATCAATTCATAGTTCTGATAATGTCCTTGACGAGTCAGTTAAAGTACGAAAATAAATTAGTTACACCTTCAGAAGACAAAAATAATTCTTAATACATAGTTATGAGAAAATAAAATATTGTGAATCTATATTAGTTTATTTTTATAAAATTAAAATAGTCTTCTACAGAATGTAGATGAACTTAATCCGAATGTAGATGTGATTCCATGACCACGTAATTTATATCTGATCACTTAGAGGGGACAAAAAACATTTAAAAAAAAAGCTGTGTGGTAATACTTTTTTTCACTGTATAACAATTTCCATGTTTCAATAAAATAAGTTTCTCCAGAATTGTGTCTCTTAATCCATAAGATGGAATTGAATCATCGTCTTGTGTAATGAATGCGCATTTTCATAAAACAGCTATGATTCGAAAACAATAAATTGATGTGTGGATTTTGTACGGGTGAAGCAAAATAATTTATTGCCGCTTGTATGATTTGTTTTATGAAGTAAAGAACCTTGACATCCTGATGGTCTGGCAGAGTTTTGTCAATATTTGTATATCTTTTTCATATGCTACTGATTGTTTTTTCCCAACATTGGTATGAATATGGTGATATGTACTATGATTTATTTTATTTTATTCTTTATAAAAATGTCTTAAACTCTGCACTTATTAAAGCTAATCCAAAGAAAACACAACATTTTTCAACATTTTATCTTAACAATGGTATAAAGTGACACTGTGGACAAACATATGGATATGTCAATTTGATTAATTAAACTGCGAAATAATTTTAATAGGTTCAGAAAAAATGTTACGTGTGTTACTATTTAATTCCGGATTAACCAAAGGACAATTCTTTGAAAGCAATTGAAAAACATTCACGGTGTAAGAAATTTGTCAACCTATCTGTCAAAATAATGTCAACATTCGCGTTTGACAGATCAAAAGCAATAGTTATTACAAAATAAAAATCGAATTATAATAAAAGCGAACATAAATAAACTTTGATTAATACTTTAACCAAAAGTTTAAAGAAAAAATATTTATCTAATACACATTATTGACGTCACAAAACACCTGAGTCGGACTCTTTCTATAAATAGTGTTATGTTAGCTAAACCAAAGTAGCAGACATAATAATTATATTTGATAAGTTTGATTTATATTTTTATATAATAAATAACTAGTAATCAATACCAGTAACATATAGAAATATTACCTGTAGGCCAGTGACATACATTGAAACAATTTGTTTAGGGAAGTTTCTATTGATATTTGTTGTTGTAATTGCTCATCTTTATTAGAACCAACAAGGGCATTAACATTTATGCCTATGGGCACTTGACCGAACACGGCAACTTTAATATCAACTTCATCTTCTTCGGGCACAGGCACAGCCAAATCATCTTCATCATCCTGAGCTTCAGCTTCAAAATGTGAAACCATAAAGTGACCAGAATGAATTGTTTCTTTCTCAGGTCGACTTTGACTTCTCGAACCTTTTGTCATCGTGGGAACGTCCCGATATACCAGCTCTCCGCACTGCATTTGGATGAATTATTCATCAATTTTTCACTGACACTGATACTAACACTCAAAATAAAAATATTAATGAAGATCGCATAAACCACCATCTCCCCAGTTTCGCCATATTCTGTTTCTGTTTTATCTATGGTTTGTGTTGATAAATAAAATATTTTTCCCATCATGCGTACCTAGCTTCGTAGTAATTGTCTATGAAATTCCTGTCTATGGATTTTCATAGACACTATCAATCGACAAAATATCTATATTTTTAAAATAAATAATATAAATACCTACGGCAATGACGGGGCACTCTTGAATGTCTAACCTAGCATCTAGCATACAAAAGACCGAAGTATTGTATGTAGCTTCCATATCTCTTTATCTGCCTAACTTTTATAACAAACTTTAATTTGCAGTTTTCAGTGTGAATTCGACAGAAAAAAATATACCTACACCTAGTAAAGTTGTTTTGTTTTGGTTAACAATAGAACTTGAATATATGCGCTATATGCACATACTTTCAGCATCATTCATGCTATCAGCATCATATCTTAAAGATTATTAATACATTTAAATATTTTATTTATTTGTCATAAATTAAACTTTTCATTCTTCTCAGATGCAGATCCTTGAGAAATTCATTAATGTAACTATTGCGAGACTATAATATGTATTTAATTATTAAATACAGGTTTACTACTATACGTCGGGTTAAAAACAACCTCATGAAATGAATACAATATAAACTATAACAGTGTTTACTTAGAAGGTATATGTATTCACATAAATATTTTATAAAGTTACGGGTTCCTTTCGTCAACTGCTACTAGAATTTTTTTAGTATTCATGACATTTCCTCTTTTTTAAAATAATATACCCACTATAATTCTATTATTTTACGATCATTTGGTCGCTCGACTCTTACCGTAAGACACTAGTCTAGTGATTAAATGTTTGGGAGGTCCGAGACTCGTTTTGGAAAATATTCCTAATTTCATAGCATAAGTACTTATAATATTTTTAGTATAAATAAAGTAAGAATATTGACGTTACATGTATTGTATACGCATTTATATTTCTTATTAATAGTAAAAATAATATATGAATGACTATTAAATGTCAGGAACGCAATTGTAAAAAAAATGGATATGTAATATATATAAATTCTGACAGCGTACGAATCGTAAAGTTTTGTGTGTATAAATGACATTAAATATAATTTTCTATTAAATCATTTATATTCTAAAGTTTCAAAATTTCTTGATACGTTTATTGTTATTGCATTTAATAAATGGTTTTGACTTCAATAAAAAGAATAAGAAAATATTTTCAATAAAATTGTGTTTTCCTATCTTATTTCAATTATATTTATGTGCTTGCTTTACTAAGCTTTATAAAAAAATATACCGTGTGTTCTTCTAAATTTATAGTTAATTTAAATATGAACTCTTTCTATCATAATTTATTTGTGTACTTAGATTAATTTGTATTATTGACTCTCTTAAAGCAGAAAATTCCTAGTGAGACCCGGTCAATTTCTTTCTTGTTACAAAGTGAATTTTTTTATGATGTATTTATTACATACAAAATCTTACAGAATTGTTAACTTAATATATAAATAGCATTAATATTAACTATGTCCTCTAATGGTGTTAAACGAAACTGGTCAATTTGGCGCCGTTATCTTCTATTCCGTATATTCTGTAACTCATTCACAATAATTTATAATGTGTGTAGGGATCAGAATTCAAATCCACCGCCATCTCAGCCGGCATTTACGCTAGCAACAGCGCTGCCGGCTGCTGCTACAGGTCTGGCTCGATCCTTCACCGCCAAGCACTCTCTTGTATCATCGCTTCACAACGGAGGTCTTACTGGCCCACGCGCGCCGAGCGAAGCCGCCGATTCACTTCATAATACACGCACACCTACATCCCTGCATTTAATCATTGTATTCGTTCTATCTGTCTTCCTTGTTCGATCTATCCATCTAAATAAACATCAACATGCCAATCACTCACGCTTTCATTTCACGTAATATTTTCCTAACCACCCATTAACCTTATATTAAAGCTGCGAAATTCACTGTCATGGTTTGCTACCCCGACTGATGTACAATTCTAATTTCTCATGAAATAATTTTGTATTTCTATGACGAAGTCGCTCTCTTTCAACCTATTGTGTAAAAAATAATATTTGAGATTAGATGTATGTATGTTTATTATGTGAAATAATTCAGCTATATCGGAAATATATACCTAAAGCGAATTCCAACTTGGTTGTATTTGAGGTAGGCAGGTAGTAATGAAAGTAAAAGTAATTTGAAAAGAAACGCGTACTTACTGTTATCACTAAATTTATTGAAGCTAGGTTACAAAAAGTTTATAGAGTATACTAGTTAAAATAGCTAAATGGTTAAATTTGGCGTTTGATGCGAACAATGTTGTCGGGTTTAGCTAATGGAAAGAGAGCAAGTGGGCACCACGCGGCAAGCGCTGTGACCAGTGGCAGCGTTCTGCCCTGCGCGTTGCGGCGTAGGGCTGACGTGAGTGGTGACTCGATTCAGCTCTGCCGGGTACGTTTAGTACCGATACCAAACAGTATTGGTAAACGGTGTAGGTGCTCCACACACCACGGAACGAAACTTTGTTATTGTATGAAAATTTGGTCTTGAATCTCAGACATTGAACGATAAAGATCGGTATTTATCAGTTGATTAATTTGCTCTGCGCACAAAGTACAACATAAAACGAATGATAGCTCGCTCCGCGCTTAGAGTTTGCCGATACTTAGGGTTGGTTAGTAAAAATTAAGCCCGTGAGCTGATTACGTGGACCCTGGAAAGTCTAATTGCTAAATGCTCTTCCTGCTTCTGCTCCTGTTGCTTCTGGTGCTGATTATAATTAAATGCATATAAGCACATCTACCTAAGTGCTGAGAAATTCACTATACGTGCAGTATTACGAAGGTAATATTCAATATAGGTATAAAAAGAAGAAAAACTGTTTTTGAGGTGGCCATGATTTATTGCCTGCCACTGTACTTATTATTATTTAAATAAATAACTGATTTTATACATATTTTTTATTAAATACAAAGGAAGTGACTAAAATAATCTGTTATCAGATTTTACAATTATTTTGGATAATATATTAATCTAATACTATAGTTTTTAAAATATATAATATTTTTTGAAAATTACGGTAACTAGTATTAATGCAAAACAAAACTTAAAAATCTATATCCCAACCCGACATTTCGTCTGGGGGCAACTTGTCCTTTGGATATTTCTCGAAATTGTTAAGGTCCGTGGGACTTGATATAGGTCTTATAAGGGGGGCTGGCATTGCTCTGTTTCTCAATTTATCCCAATCGAAGCCCAGAAACCACCTGAAAAAATAATTCAAACACACTTTCAGTAACTTGATTTGTGCATGTGCGCCATTCGTAACATAAAGTGCTCATACGTGAAATATCTCCTTCCATTTCGAAGATTTCAGGAATGATATCGGCGTGTAAGCTATTTATTGATAACTTGAGATAGACCATCAGTAAAATAAATTCGATATTGGATGATCATGGAAGGTAATACGATAGGACCGGTGCGTGCTCTATACAAACTGAAATAGAAGCACAATATAGACAATGCTATTTCGGTGGCGATAATGTATATTTAATAAATATTAATTAATATACGAGTATAGAGTAAATTATAACTGCGATGTCCTCGAGATCGTGTGTGTGTGTGTCAGCGCGCCAGCGCCGCCAGTGCGAGATGTATGTGGGTGTGTGTGTAGCGGACATAAAAGGACGACGCGCGCGGGGCACGGTCTTTCTTTCACTGCGCCCGCTAGCAGTTCCCTGCCACATGTTATATGCAGATTTGTTACTTTTGTTGTTTAATTCTAAAAATAAAAATTTTCAGGCCATTAAGGCATACTCCCGATGAAGGAGCAAGAGGTCCTTCGGACCCGGTACCTCGTTAAGCCATGAAATCAAAGTCAAGGCACAACCCTTCTTCTCTACCGTTTTGCTCCGAGACTAGTCGTATACTTTATATCAATAACTGTATTATTTAGTTGTAACAAGGATTATAATTGTCACATAAGAGTATCTCTTGGACCACCAACAATCTTCTAGTACTTCTTACGCGAGTACATAACAATTTGGCGCAGCCGGTAGGATTTTATAGATTTAAATGTCAATCAAATAATGTGTGAGACGAGCCAAGACCCAGTTTTAAAAAAGTATGTGAATTTCTGAGAACAAAATGGCCGTCGAAAGTAAACAAAGACGATGAAATATGGTATTTTTGGACCATTCTGCCTCACCGATCAACTATTTTGGGTAATTGGTCTTGTGAATATACATTGTATATTTGGGAAGTATGTTTAATAGAAACGGAAAGGCTGACAAAAATATCAAAAGGATGGCGACTGCAGGGAATAAAGTGAATGGCGCTTTGATTGGAATTATATCTAACCGAGGCAAGACAAGCGGTACACAATGGAGCGTCATTGATGAAGATGAGAAGGGGAATTATAGGTACAATTAATCATATAGCTAAAAATAATATTGTAAATCATCTGCAAACTAGCTACAACGTAAAACCATTAACGATACCTTACATTAAATTAGTTTATAATTCAATAGTCACTCCGCATATAAAGTATTGTTCAGCAGTACTATTTTTGGGAAATGAAGCTGAGTAGAAAAAAATCAAATAATTCAAAACAGAGCAATGAGGACTATTTTAAGATGAAATCGATATACAAGAATAAGCTATATTACTAAAACTAAAATTAGTGACGGGTAAGCAAAAAATTATACAATATGATTATTGCCATACATGAATAAAAATATTTTTAAAAATTTTTGAAGTCTACGATATTTCGATGGGATTTTAGACTTCCACAAACAAAACTGGCAGGAACACAAAATAGTTAATACTATAAAGGTTTCAAATTATTCAATGAACTGCTAACAAATGTGAGCGAATACGTAGTATCTATGTTTAATAACTGATGATATTTCATGTGTTTATATTCTTTTGTATTTATAATCTCTTTACCTAATGCTAATTGATATGCAATGTAATTAATTTTTAAAAAAATGTTTTCTAAAGTGTCGTTATTATATAAATTTTATAACTAAATAAAAAAATATTACATACATTACCTATAGATTATTAAACAAAATAACTTACTTATGATTTTTAATATCTTTGATGCCATTTCTCAAATATCCCAACCTCTCTATCGGGACAGGCTTGCACAATTTCCTAATGAGTAGCTGGGCGACCTTCGAAATTTTTGGATTGAATTCGATGGCATCAATTCCCCTCAAGATGAGATTGTACGTCTTCATGTGGTTGGTGCCACGGAAGGGCGGTTTTCCAGACAAGAGCTCATGCACGAAGATACCCAGTGCCCAATAATCCACGGCTCTGTCATGGCCTTTATTCAGAACTATTTCAGGTGCCACGTATTCCGGCGTTCCGGCAAAGGTGTATGACTTTGAACCCGTAGGCACGATTTTTGCGTATCCAAAATCGACCTGAAATCAAAGGGGAATGGGTAGTAATAATTATTTATTTATTTATAATAATATATAATCATTGTTAATAAATTAAGCAGAAATGTCCCCAAATTAAAAAAATTCACGCACCAGTTTGACATATCCCTTCGAGTCAAGCATCAGGTTTTCTGGTTTGAGGTCTCTGTATATGATGTCCAGTCCGTGAAGGTGTTCTAATGCCTCCACCACGCAGGCTGTCATGAAACGGGAGGTTTGCTCGTTGAAGAATCGCTTCTTCTGCAAAATTGTCCAAACGTCTCCACCCAGTACGGGCTCCATAAGGAAGTACAGATATTTGTTATCCTTGTATGTTTTATATAGCCTGGAAGATAATAATGATTTTTGTAAACTAATTAATTGCAGTTAGAATAGAAATAATTTAAGGAACGCTATGCATTGTAATATGGTTGTAATGAAAGTAATATTAATATATCATGGTCCTAATTTAAATGTTCGAAATTTAATAAAGAGCTTGTGCGAACTTTCAGTGCCTTCGTCACCCGAATTTATCAATAAACCTAAATAAAGAGAGAGATTGGAATCTTAAATATTAAAAATATGTTTCCCTTTTAATCCACCGTAGAATTGTAACACCAACCCCTCCTCTTCCCATTCTGTTTATCATAGATTCATTAAAAAAAAGCCGTGGTAGAATTAATTGTTTAAAATAAATGTATTTTACACCCAGAATTTCCTGGTAATGTAAAATAAAATAGCTTCGTGAACCGCAAGATTTTTTAAATTAAATCCAGTCGCCGTATTATTGGTGTATTTACTGAATTTAAATGAAAACTATCTTATTATTATAGATTGTTAACTTTGTTTTATGAACTACTTAATGAATTAAATATATATGTTATATTGTTTATTTAACATAATTTATTTTTGTAAAACAATAATTATTTAAAAAGTAAATTTAGTAACTCACTTAAATAGTTACTTGATGATACAAAATTATAAGAACTAGATCTAATAGAATGAACTAATATTTTGGTTATTGTTTTTTAAAAATAGATTCTGTTAAATAAATAATATAACTTATGTTTTTGATTAGTTAATGACATCCCGAAGAAGAAAATGGCATTCAATTCGTTAAGTGGTTAATAAAAAATAAAAAAATTTAACCACAAAATTGATTTTGATAATCTTAAAAAAAATTAAATTATCTTAATTTATGGTGACATAATTTTTTTATTATTATTAATTTCGTTGGATATAATCCTTCGTACTTGCATATGAAGGGGCTGTTGCATCTGATCATGATGCTCTTCTCGTTGAAGGCGTGTTCTTGCTGCTGCTGTTGGACCACCTCCACTTTTTTCAGGCACTTGAGGGCGAACGTTTTTTTCCTATCCTTATTGTATTGTACCAGCTCCACGCGGCCGAATCCCCCAACACCCAGAGTGCCCACAATCTCCAGCTCGTCCAACTGGACGTGTTCATATTCTAAATAAATAAAGGTAACATTTGTCGAATTTGTAAGGAAATATTTACGAACCAATTTAATGATATTATTGCAATTCCAGTGAACATTGTGTGAAAAGAGTTTAACTATTTTTGATTTGATTTGAAAAATCGTGAAAATTATAAATTTATCTTTCTTAGCGATAGTATACGGAATAATGCTGGTGTTAATAATATTTTACTCACCACTTGAAATAATAACAGGTTTTTTGCTGACATTTGAGGGACGCGACACAGTGTGCCTCTTGTCTCTCAATTCTTTGATATTGCCCAAATATTCATTGAAAGGTCTGCTCGACATGAAACAAAAAAATATAAACAAATATTATTAATAAATTGCATTTTCTCCATTGACTGCATCCACTGTTTATTTATAAAACGCTTGATCACAGCTGATTATTTTTTTTACAAGGCCTTTGATAATTTATGTTACGATTAAATTATTTAATGTAAATGCGATTTCTGAATCTAAATTTCAGGTAGTGCAGTCATCATGAGAAAATAATTTTTTTACATTTGAGCGACTAGCGAGCAAGGTTGCGAAAATTTACATCCTTAATACTAAACAGGTTTACCGTAAAACACATTTAAATAATTGATTTACGGACTTCCTTTCTCCTTCCTATTCTTAAGGTAATTAGTTATTATTAATGAGTATCAAGTGTATAGGCGAGTAATGAGTATGGCAATAAAAAGCGGTTTATGTCTTGGCTACGGAGTGAAAATGTATAAATGTAAACCGCAGTAGGACGCGTGGCGTTCGTAACGCACTATAATTATGGATTACACAGGTCGTAGTTCGTTGGTCCGATGGCATAATAGATATCACAGGAAGCAGGAGGTCAGAGGACAGAGAGGAATGGCGGTCATTAAAAGTTGCCTTTATCCAACAATGGATGGACATGGGCTAGAGCACGAGGAAAAAGAGATTTAATAATAAGTCGAATCACTCTGAATTTACTGGATACCTTCAAATCCCTTAACTTGCACGAATGTATTGAATTAAATCTACATTGGTTGTACTCTGAACACACCTACATAAAATATGTTGCTAATTAGCAAGATAATGAATGTTGAAAGATTATTGATTATTGATTGGAATTGGTTCCATAAAAAAAAGCAAAAGAAAAAAGCAAAATGAATAATTCACTAATCAACGCTAATTTTTTAAACTGGCATTTTTAAGTTTATTTTTTTCAGTCCAGTAGCCTTAATCCGGAATAACTAACATCTACTATCATCACACTGCATCATCTACGTTTGGACTACTCACGTTAACGATTTAAAGCTGTAGAAACGTATGTTTACTCACATTCTGTCGAGTGTCAGACATTCTACTCCCGGGGCCTTGGCCGTGACGGTGGCCAGCCGGCGGTCCTCGTGCAGCAGCGCCTGTTCTCCGAAATAGTCTCCCCTGGAGATCTCCTTCACGAATTCTTCCGGCCCACCGTCCGGCGGCCGCTTGCTGATGACCACGGTGCCCCCTCGTATGATGTAGAATTTGTCTCCCTTTTCTCCCTGCCGGACTATCATCGTGCCGGCCAGGAAGAACTCCTGAGATTAAAATAATAATTATGCTCTCATACATCTTGACGGTGTGATCGATATTCGATGATATCGGCGATTGACTGATCTGTGATAATGATATCAGTACTATGCAATATAAATTAACAAAAAAATTGCATCTAAATACAAGTATTATGCAATTATACTCTTCCATCACTATTTTAATTAATTTTAAAAAGCATATTTACAACTTCCTAGTAAAAAAGGTGAATAAAAATTAAATCAAAATATAGTAAACCACGAAAAGTTAAATTCTTTATAATTAAATAAATACGTGTTTTATTATAAAGAATACTATAATAGAATATATAATATTTTATAATAAAAAAAGGATCACGAATATGACATATTTAAATACTTAATTAGTGATTGTGATTTAGAGATGCCAGTGACGGCGTCTAAAACCACAAGTTCGTGATTTACGATATTTTTGTACACGAAATCATTTTATTTTTATTAATTGTGATAATAATAGTTAGTTAAGAACATTTTGCATAAAAGTCAACGAAATGGGATGGATAAATCCCTCCCGGTGAGAAGTAATATCAAATTTTTTGGGGTACCGAGTGTTTTTCAAAATGCGATCTCTTAATAATTAATGCCAAAATATAAATAATTTCACTTTATTTACTTAACATAATAAAATGTAGATCTGAACGTGGGACCATGACTTTACCTCCTTTTGGGAGGGTTATCAGTAACTAATACAGGTTCATACAACAAATACATAATTCATTTTTTAATATAGTTAAAATACTTCCGTAACTTGGAACCAGCGACAAAGTGCTAATTAAAAAAGTTTTATTTTATTTTATTTGCATCTCCCGATCATATTAAAAATGATTTGTTTTATTATTAGGGGTGGGTGGTTCACAGATTAATGAATACCTGATTGTCTTTGAATAATTTGTCAAAATTTCCAAAAGGTCTATCAAGTCAATAACAAGAGTCAACGGACCTTGTCAATAACTTAGTCAATACGTAACCATTGCACCTAAATTACGAAAAATGTTTTTAGTCCTCTAAATGCACGAAGGTGCACAATCTTTACAGAATAATCATATGACGAATTGAGTGTGGTTTTTGATAACATATTTAGATTGATTATATTAAGTAAAAGCACAACTAGCTATTTGCAACAAGAATATAAAAAATGTATTTTTAATATAATAGAGTGTAAAATAAAATAAAATGTTAGATTATTTATTTGTTGTAGATATTATTTTTTACTCTTTTATTCAGTAATAAATAATGATAAATACATGTGATACAAACAAAACATCGTTAGATATACAGATATTATTGCTCAGTTAGGTAATTGGAGTATAATTATTATTGATTACTATGGAAAGTCTTATGCAGCAATTTGAAAACTTACTCTTTTAAGGAGATCTGATATTCTGATGAGATCTGTTTGATGTATGCCTTCCAAGATGGGGACACACGACAGGAATTTGAGGTTATCTTCTTGTTCTTGTTTTCCGCTCCTCAGCATAATTTTTTTGAAAACATTTCTTTCGAGTACCCATACTTTAGCTTTGCTGGTTACTAAAATAAAAAAAATATTTCAATTAAAAACAATAACAGTGGCGTGCTCTGGGCGCGGACTTAGATTATGCTGCTAATAAGATGCCGTACAAGTATGGTATCACTAGAAGTTGTATTCATTTGAATTAAGAGCGCTTTGTGTGGGAAGAAATACAATCGTTCAAAAGTATTTTGTCGTATTAAATTATACCCATGGGATTTATCTGTTCGCGAAATGTATCAACATTATTATTATTATTCTTGGGAATTACGATGTATTAGAACGCATACATTCAAATCCTTCAAACAAAGATTTTGATTTTGCGCCATACAGTCGAAAACATTTTGCAATACGTCAGTTCTTGCGAAGATATATATATATATATATATATTTATACTTATATATATTCAGATCACCTCACGACGTGGGCAAGATAAGTGTTGCGTTTAGTTCGTTGGCATATATGTACATATGACGTTCGCATAATTTGCGAAAAGTTTCGCGAAACAGCTTTATTTGTTATTTCTAAACTCTTCTGCTAGATATTTCTGAAACTTCAAATGTTAATGTTTCAATAAGTCTGCAAGGCTTAATATAACTTAATTGTTGAGTTTGATGTTTAAAATGATATAGTAGACAATTTTGAACATAAATAAATACTTCTTCAATATATGCAAAATTACTTTGTGGCCTCATTTTATATTAATAATTATACAAAATACTTTGTTTAAACCATTATTTATTAATTATTCTACATGTTTCGATACCTATGGTATCTTCTTCAGGAAACAATGTATACTGAAATTAAAAAATACAAGCATAGAAAAAAAAAACTATAAAAAATGAATAAGTAAGAACTGATATAAAAACAAATTTAAAAAGTGCAAAGATGATTGGGTTATTTATAATATTAAGTTTGCTATTGACACTTTTTCTTATTTCTGAAATTTCAAATTTATCTAACTGTAATCCTCTAGTATTTGTATGTAAAATTTCTAAACTCTTATTAATATCAAAGGAATGGTTTGTTTCCAAAAGATGATTGGAAAATTCTGAATAGTTATTGTTATTTAGGCATCTCAAATGCTCCTTAATTCTAATATCAACATTTCTGAAATTTTTACTTATATAAAAATAATTGCAATCAATGCACATTAACTTGTAGACCCCCGTTTTTTTTAAATATCGTCCTTACCCTTGTTATTTGATATATAATTCTTTAATTTGTTATTAGTGTAAAAAGCTGGTTGTATAGAATTAGGGATATTTTTTATAACTGAATTTGAAGTAAGATTATTTAAAAAAGATACCATAGGTATCGAAACACGTAGAATAATGAATAAATAAAGTATTTCGTATCATTATTAATATATATAAATACATTTAATTTTTTGAAAAGATCAGTAACAGTTTAATATTCAGTGCATTTGAGACTTTGATGGAACATTTATGAATCAAATAAATCAATGAAAATATGCGAAACACTGTTTTATAAGTGACAAAATATTTGACCTGTGTAAATAACATTTTGACATAAATGAACATTTAAAAAAATGAAGATACCATATTGAAAACGTGTTACGACGATTTGTTTACTATTTACAAACTAAGCCAAGGTGTTTGTGACTTAAAAATAGAACCAAGGAGATCAAACATAACGGAAAGTAATTTTCTTAATGACGAGATGCATTGAGATACAAAAGCGTGTGGTACTTGCACATACCTTTAACTGACGCAAATCTTTTGGCCTTGTAAAGGATTGCGAGTTCTCCGAAGGCTTCTCCTGGACCAAATTTCTTCACTATTTTACCGTTCTTGATTACTTCGAAATTTCCTTGCGCAGAGACAAAGAGATGCGAGCCCTGCTCTCCTTCTTTGATAATGAAGCTGCCAATCTCGTATTCACGAGGATTCATCGCCTCGACGACGGAGGCCAGTCTTTCTTCATCCATCAAGTTCTTTATAAAGTCGTTCGCGTTCAGCGCCTTCTTGATGAGGGTGATGGACCTGAAAATAGTTTGTAATATATATATATATATATAACAAGAAAAGGGTTTGTAAAGAAGCGGTGCTTTGATTATAAAGAAATATTTTTTTTTAGTGGTAGCAGTTCCTATTGCAAAGCAAATGGTATACGTCAACGAGTACATTTGCCTTGGTCAAGTCAACACATTCAACAAAGGCATATAAATTGTTAGAAGTCAAGAAGTGAATAAAAGTCGGCAAGCTTCAAATATTTCAAAGTTGTCTTCAAATCATCGACACGTCAACTGACGGCAGAATGTCAAAAGTATAAAATCGGCACTCCTGACTGTTTTTTATTCAACACTACATTATAACGTAATTAAATAATAATAAATAATTTCAATTTTATAGTAATTATATTATTACAGTGCGCGCCTCATTTTATTAACAAAAGTGAACTCAATGCGACATCTATTATTATTAGAAATCAGAACTATATAAATTATTTTCTATAATAATGCGCTACTGGGGCGACATCTGTTTTAAGATTTTCGAAATTTTGCAATATTTATTTTCAGTTCCGAGAGTTCAGTTTCAGTTCAGAGCGTTCCGGACAGATCTGGGTATTTATTGTATTATTTAATCAATCTTATGTCCAGGGTGAAGATATCTTGGCGATGGTTGATAGGTTGATGATTATTTTTATGTATTTTATGTGACTAGATGAAGTTCTTGTATTTCTGATATGCCGGTATCCTTGTTCTCTCGTGTACTTTAAGATGACATCTCCTGAAAGGAACGTTATTTAAAAAAAACGATTTTATTTCAGTGTTTCTTGAAATGCGCAATTAATGGTAGTCTGATATTTAAGATTGATCCTGTCCGTGTCTTATGTACGCTATGTTATTCCAAATATTGCTAACTCCAGATTAGATTAAGAATGCGAACGATATAATGTTATTTTTAGTGCGCGCGTTCACGCATGAAATTCCTCGAAACTTGTAGAATTAAATCATAAAGGTCCCTATATTCTATATAGGTCTAACGATCAAATACTCGGTTTCGATTTCCGTCAAATAATCAACGTTCAGTTTGTAGTCGGTTTCGGGCGAAACTAAATCGATGTTTGACAAGTTAGAACTTATACAATTTCTTTTTTGATTTATATATAATACATAATTTATTTACGTTTTAATATCATCGTTATTTTATTTTATCACGTTGGAAATGTTAATGAAGCTTCTTTTGTCGGTATTGTTTGCCTTTTTTCTAATTGTTGTATACACGGATGAGATTTCTCTCGGAGATTCTTGGAAGCGCGTGGAGGACAACACAGAGTTGAGCGCGAAGTGACAGTAATTTATTAGCGGATTTATTTTGAACGACCCGTGTCAATCTTACCCTATATAATATGTACAATATTATATTATCTATGCTTACACTTCAAACGAGTTCATTTATAATTCAAAAAAATCTCATGATTTATTGTCTATGTTCTTGAATTATTTTAACATCAAATTTACTATCTCGGATTTGCGGATTAAAATGATAAAAATAATTTAACAAATACAATAAATATTTTTAAATCCAGAGAAATTAAATTACAGTGATAATAATATATTACTATCTCAGCATATACATAGATAATAATTACGAATACTTAAAAAGTATTGTTTCCAATATTTGGAATGGATGTCTTTAGTAAATAGGTATGTATGGTTTTGTTCGTTCTACAAAAATATTTTTTTAATTTTGGCAAAAACAAATAATCTTGGCATGAGTTTTTAATGTTAGAATATATTATCACGATACGGCGGGCGAAACCCACCGAAAGCGCCGGTAGACAAAAGTTTATTTAAACGTTGTCTTTGCATTTTATAGAGAGAAGAATGAACCAACCGATAAAGATTGGCCTTTACCTCTACTCAAATATGTATATTAAATATCTTATGTAGTAATATTCAGAAAACCACAGGCGATTAAATATAATTATATGTGTACTGAATGCAGAAGTTTGTTTTCCAGGGTTTTTACGGTTAGATTATTTTCCTTTCCAATACACTGAAGTACATTACATTACAATACACTAAGTAATGAAATAATAAAGATGTTTTACAAGGGCGTGTGTAAAATACAAGTTTTCCAATCTTAGTCTATTGTATTTTGTACATAGAGCAGACTGATATATACTGATCTTTACATGCACATTTCCTAGACGCGAGAGTTTCATCCGTGTACTTGCACCCCTAGTTAGAAAATAATATTATAAAAAACTATTGATATATGTAAATAAAAACAACTCACTCTTTATCTTTCTCGTATTTATGGTATTTAATATCAGTGATGGCCTGCGAGGAATCCTCTTTAGATGATCGGATGCCTTGCTTCCTCTCATTTTCATACGGTTTCTCCGGTTCTGAGTTCACGATGTCAGACACGGCCACTGTCTTTGCATTTTGACTTTCGTCTTCAACTGTAGCATTATTTTTCTCTTTATCTTTGAGTTTTCCGTTAGTGACGGGCGCAGGTTTCGGGGGTGTCGGTTCCACAATCTTGTCATCTTCTGAACTGATGGATATGCTTGGATAGTTTTGGTTAATTAACTAAAACAAAGTCAATCGTTATATGAAAGTGAGGAATTAAGCAGACAATTATAATTATAATGATTAAAAATAGAGATATTAGAAATATTTTTGCATTCAAATTTTAAAAAAATGTCGATAAATATTGTGATTTAAAAAAAAAACATTATATTTTTCGTGCAAATCAGAATTGTCGTAGCCCGCAAGGAACTTTACGGTCTCCTCGCTCTTGATGTTGGGCTCACCATAAGCTTCTGTGAGAGCTACATTACTGAACTCAGTAATGTAAACAGGGCCGTACTCAGACACTGTGTCGCTAGAAAGGCCGCCACTATATTTCTATAAACGCAAACCTTTAGCAAACACAAATTGATTTTTTGTAAGCCGTCATTAAAACTTTAGACAATAACCGATTTTATTAAAAAAAAATCGTATTATTTGCTTTCTTGAAACACGTTCATAGTAAAAAGAAAATCTATTTCAATTTTCATAAAGCAGATGAAATGCAATGTCATTTTTAGAAATAATTTAAAAAATCTCATATTTAAGTATACATGCACGATATTATACGATATATTTTGTTAGAGGCATATAATTTTTATTTCAACATTGACTCTCGACGTTCAGATTATTCTTTGAGTTCCAACAAATATTTTAGATTAAGTTTGTTTCTTGGAACATTTTTTGCATTGCATTCACATTACTTTACAAATCAAGAGTTCTTTATAATAACTAAAAAACTATTTCAGGTTTTTTGTTTGTTACTTTTATCTTAAATTTTCCGCCCTTCAAAGTGCCACCCTAAGGTTTTGCTTTACTTGCCTAATGGTTAAGGAAAGCACTGAATGTTCAAGCCTTTTCATCTTATTTAATTGTCCATCTTGCTTGGGACTTGGAAACACCTTGATGTCTCAGATAATTTCATACGGTAGAACTTTTAAACTTCACGATGTGATGAAATTAAAGAAAATGAAAGGGCAGGCTACGTAGCTCGGAGGGCGGACTCGGTTTAACGAACGCAGTCATCCAGTGGGTAGGTACATACCTAGGAAAATCAAGAGGCCGACAGATCGTCTTAAAACACGCTAACCTGATAAATGATCCAATTTGGCAGCGAATAACAGAATAACAGTGGACAGAAAAAAGTGGGAGACACTTGGAGGCATTTATCGAGCAGTGGATAGAAAACAGCTGATAATGATAATGTTTATGAATTTTTGTACGCATCGAATTGTAAACTTTTAAATATTTTTATAATCAACAATATTATTGATATTTTTAATGGAGTTCATGTTTTGTTGTTTGCAGATGATCTTAAAATATATAAAGCAATTTCTAATATAAATGACTATTACTTTGCAGAATAGCCTTAATTTGCTTTATATGTGGTGCCGTGCGAACGAACTATATCTCAATGTAGAAAAATGTAAACAAATAAGTTTCAAAAGAAGTTAAAATCAACTCCTTTTTCAATACAGCATTAACAATATTGATCTAAGTAGAGTCGCAGTCATGCGGGATTTGGGTGTGCTCTTCGATGAAAAATTGACATTTATTACAACGAAATTTGCAACAAGGCGATAAAATCCTTAAGATTTGTGTTAAGGACAGCCAAAAATTTTAACTAGCTCAATAACTTTATATACATCTATTATAAGAAGTAAGCTGGAATTTAACTCCACTCTGTGGTCTCCCTATTATGGCTCACATATGTAGCGATCATAATTCATATCCACCGCCATCTCAGTCAGCATCGACGCTAGCGACAGCGTTGCCGGCTGCTGCTACAAGTCTGGCTCGATTCACCGCCAAGCAGTCTCTCCAGTATCATCGTTTCACGACGGCGGTCTTGCCGGCTCACGCTCGCCGAGCAAGACCGCCAATTCGCTTCATTTCATGCACACATGCACCTTCTACGTCTTCATTCACTGTATTCATTCTATGTCTTCCTTGTTTTTATCATACAGACAATAAACACCCCTCAACACACCAATCACATTTATTTCATTTAACCACCGTCCTAACCCCCAAACATATTATAAAAATCGAAAGAGTGCAACATAAATTTCTAAGATTTATCAATTTTAAATTGCATATTCCGATAGAAAATATAAATTACGATTATTTAATGAGTCTTCTTTATTTGAAAAAATTGCCTGAAGAAGGGATGTGAGCGATATAATATATCTATATAAAATAATCAACATGTTGGACTGCCCCGAGTTGATACAAATGGTTTCGTATAAAGTATCAACTCAAACGGAACAACATGAAGTGTTCTTTGTAGGTACACATATAAATAATTATGCTCGCCAATATCGCGGATGCATCGGCTTGGTACCAAGTTGAGTTTCGTTGACATTTATCGTTGCAGGAGCATACTTGAGCTGAGGAAATTTTTGTATGTAAATTATACTTAGTTTTTATTTTTTATGTTTTATTTAAACTGTTATATTTTAAATAAAATAAAATTGTATTCTTATGTAAAAGCTCACAAGGGCGTTGAAGGAAATAAATTAATATCTGCCTATATTAGTATTAATACACCGGATTTTATGAATAGCCTATTGTAGTTTTCTAAGACATGAACTCATTTTATTGCTAGGTTTTGTTTACAACAGACTGCAAGTATTATTCATACGTGTTTTATAACGCCGATAGGAGATTTCACATTAATTCGTTAAGAGATAACGTTGTTAGTAAAATTACTCACAACCATAGAAATATAGTGAAAATATAAATATGATAACATAAATTTATTGCTAACTTTAATAAAAATCTGGTTGATTTTGATTTTTGATCGATCATCTTTTTTGATCTTTTATGACACATTTGCAAGTATATTATTCAGCCCTTCTTAGCCTAAATTCAAGACATTGCTAAAATAGAAAAGAACATTCAGAACATTTTACAAAATGCACGTTTAGAATTTGAACTAAGAGACCTAGTAAATTCCAGAAATCAAAATGTGATTAAGATAGCATTCCAATTGTGAATAATCTTCCACATTTACAATATGAACCTTAAGCCGACCATACGATATACGAAATCTGAAGCTTTACTGAGAAGTAATTAAACATTAGAAGTAAGTATTCGAAAAAGAAATTTTCCGGTGGATACTTGGACCAGTTAAGAATAATCAACAGTGAACTTATCGCGGTCTTCCAACAACTAAATTATCAGCATTATTTAAGTCAGGAAAACCTAGATGGGTAGGACATATTGTCAGAGGGTTCATAAGGCAAATGGAAATCGACCTCTGGGATGCCTAAGAATTACTTGAAATGCAGAGGTTACAATTTGAAAAATGGCTGTTGTGAGACCACAGCTAAAGACAGAAGCCTGTAGGATGGTTGTGCAGAAGACCATGGACCAAAAAGGCAACTATAGATAGATATATAAACGTATGTAAACATTTCACTAATATCACTAATTTTCTACATTTTATTTATTTATTTATTTATGGGCTTTTACAAAATTGGTTAGGTATAAAAAAAAACATACATGAGCAGCTACACAAGTAGTATGGAATATACATATAAAAATAGATATTGATAGAATATATTTGTGCTCCGCGAATATTTAACAAATTGCCACTAGACCTTAAAGGGTCTAAAGAGACTTCAAACCAAAAATAACAAAGTGGTTGCTTGATGTTAGTAGAAAGCAAAATGAATCTAATCTGTCATTTGTGCTAACCTAACTACCTACACATTTTTGTCTCCAACTATTGTATATTACAGGCAATAATATTTCACAACTTCAGATTGTACTTTTTTCACATAACTTTTTATAACTTACTTAACATTATACATACTTACCTCAAAACAATTACAACTTTTAAAAACTGTACAGGTAATTGCTTTAGAACAGACCACGTCTAGTAAAGTAATTACCTTTATTTTTTCATATATACGATTTATGCTACAAAAAATAAAAATAGAAATTTATAGAAGACATATGTTGCTGTAAAAAAAAATTGAAAAATAAGCAAAACAAACTATAAAAATTAGGGTTCTAGACAGAAAATCAATAAAAATTTATTAAGGAGAACACATTCTTATTGTGAAGTTGTAATTATTCAGAACATAGGTCTGTAATGTTTTAAATACTAATTTAATGTATTAATTATAAATATATACATATAAAATCAATTAAAATAATAAAAATCACCGGGATCCCGGTAGCGCAAAAACAATATTTTTCGACAAAATTGATTTTATATGTATATATTTATAATTAATACATTAAATTAGTATTTAATAAAAATTTAGGTTAATTTATTTTCGTAATATATTAACTAATTTACTACTTTATTTAAAACAAAATAGATGCAGTATTTAAAGCAATCATCGTAAGTGTGCCACCTGGCAATAAGTATTCAATAAGATCTTAAACCAGTTGAGTCTCAAGCCGGCCATACGCGCAATATGACAGGTATACCTGTTCAGGTCTCCTGTACATGCAAACCGAAACGTGCATGTGACTAAACTGGCAGATATCCCTAACTTAACTTATCAAGCTTACTCGACATATTTACCTGAACAGGTATACCGTTGCGTGTATGGCCGGCTTCAGATGAGTGTTGTGAATTTCGGGGGTGCCGTAGCTGAATGAATCAGTAAATATAGACAATGAGTTTAATTATTTTCATGTGTAATGTCACATTTATATAGCCAAATCGTTCGTTGATAGTATTACAGGTTTAGTTTTTAGTGTACCGGTAATTGTGTGTCAAAATACGAATAATTACCAATCATTACACTAACCGTATAACCTAATAGTGACTACTTTCACGATCACCGTTTATCTCATCACTTATTATTAGCAGGAAGAACACTCATTGGAGACTCATATGGTATACTGATTTATTTAAAGAACATCTGAATGTTGAGCTTTGCGATATCATTAGGTCTCACCAAAGACACCCGCAGTGCCTATGGACAGATGAAATTTTGCTCTCGAAATTCGCGGAGAGTAAAGCTAATGGAGCGAACAGAATTAGTATTATGGCCCGTGTCCACGATGATCACTTAATGAGACTTTGATCTCTAAGATTCGCTAAAGGCACGGGCGCTCTGGATGCGTCATTCTAGTCCTCGTGCAAAACATATGGGCAGATGATTCATAAATCGCTTCGCACCTCCGAAATAAATCTAATCCGTGGACACGGGCCATTAATTGAGTCTTTCATTTAAATGTTGCCTATGCATTTTATATTGAGAACTGTAGAACCAAATATTGATCTTTACCTCTTCGCTATTTATTATGGAAAAATCTATCCATGGACGCGAGGTATGAAGATGTCTGTAAGATATTCCATATTAATGTGGATCCAGATCAGTGTGGAACCAGATGATGAAAGTAGAGGGTAAAGAAGCCAACAATAACAAATAGTTGTGCAATAAGAACATAGGGCAATGGCAAACTAATCAGTGATCTGCAGAAATTCCAGCTTCCAGCTCATCTTGATACAGCGAGAAGTGCAATTGACTGGGTGGGCTTTGATGGACTTCACAACCATCAAAATAAGTGCAACCGGCTATCTTCATAAACAAAAGTGCCGCATCTCCAGCACCTCGCAGACGATGAAGCAAAAACAGCAGACTAAAGGAATTAATGACGCAAGGTATTCGCTGATTGGAATATCCACATCGCGTTTAAAATTCAGAGATAAAAACTGATAACTAATATACAGCGTATAAATCTTTATGAATCATTTAAATTTTCGTAGATAGGACGGGTTCACCACGGGTGCAAATATTCCATTGCCGTGAGACATTAAAGATACTTACTCGTATTGTAGGACGTTTTGCATCGTTTGAGACAACTATACAGTCGTCGGTCGGAATCTGCTGAAGATTAAACCCACCCTTTTCCTTTCCAATCTGCATGCACATGAACCGCATCTTGATTCTCATCTACCACACTCTGTCAAGACTTAATAAAACTGACGTAAGACTGACATGCTCAAAGAACACGCGAAATAATAATTTAAGTACGAATTTGAACGGCGCTCGCGCCTGTCGTGTGTGCGGAGGGGAAATATTGACACAGTGGGAGTGCGGCCCAATGACATCGGTCTGCCACTCGCGAGTTAAAAGTTAAAACTAATCATTTCGCGGGCGCTGATTGCCGACACTGACTTATCGCGCCAGATGTTTTGAAATATTAAATAATACAATTTCATATATGTACATATTTCTACAATTCACGGTTAGCGGTCACGAGTAGTTAACCGTATATCCTCGAGTGATTTGAGAGCTGTGAATAAATTAATTTTATGGTGAAAATTTAAAATTTTAGTTGTTTTTACCCAATCACACTGGGCTTGCACAGATGATCGTCTTCCGATCGTTAATTTTTCACAGAAATACGTTATAAACAATTTCCTGAATTTGAATTTTCTCAGTCTCATTTAAAAGTTGACAACATCATAATTCTCATATCGTGTGTTGATTTATCTGGATGTATGCAATCTTATCTGAGTGGTATTTAATCTACAACCAATTCTTATTCACGACTCAGAAATGTTTCTTCATGCTTGATTATAGAAAAGAGCAGTAAATTTTCATAATCTTTTTGTTTATCACGCACACGCTTTTGTACGACTAAGTACATGTATTTTATAACAATGCACTGGCTATTCCGATCTATTAACGAACCGACGACATTTTGTTGAACGTCAGTAAACATTGTGTTAATTGTCGACAGAATTTTTGACTAGTATTTAAAACTTGTCCTAGGTTTCTGTGAAGAATTGTAATGTTTTTAATATAACCTACCAACAATACAGCCGAATTACAGTTTTACAATTTACAGATATCTGAGAATAGATATAGTATTTTGATGTTTTCTATTTTAAAAAGTTACCTTTAAAACCAATAGATCACATATCCACCTAATTCGTAGATTTTTAAAGAAATTGACATATAACTCCAATATAATAAATCAGTTACCTTTCAAATTTTCCCACACACAGCAATACATTGGTATCTTATATATGTATATAAGAAAAAATAAGATAATTATCGTGCGTAACACGCACAATTAAAATATGAATGATTACTAGAATTACAGAAGTTCGCAGTACTATTTAGTTCTCTAGTCTTGTATATATTTTTTCCTTATTTGTCGCATTCTTTCGATGGAGTAGGAGTGCTTCTTCAAAAAGGTCCTGTATTACAATGATTAAATCCTATTGATGCAGATTTGTAAATTTTTCAATAATTCTATTAGAAATCAAAAATCTCAATCAGAGATGACTAATTCCTTAGACGAAAAATTTAGGTATCTAAAGGAAAAGATTAGGGTTATATTTAGAAATGTACAATTTTACAAAATTAATTTAAAAGATGGAGGTAGACTTCCAATGTGTGAAGAAAGATGGAAAAAATTGTCACAATCACTCATTAAATTAGGTACACACAATACACACCTCGCTTTATGACTCTAGATTCAAGATTATACCATACTCAACGTAAAATAAGTACTCTTACAAAATATACCTACTAATGCAAACTAGCCCAACCCACCACAACGTACGCCTTTCTATAGGTTTATTTATAAGAATTTTAATGAATATTATTCTTATAAAGCGGTATTGAAGTTTATTAATTTAACCATAATATCGTAAACACAATTATTGTTAAACGTCTTTCAGTTTCGGAAGTTTTACTTATCGAGCAGGGGCGGATTTATAATTCAGGGGCCTGTCTCACTGGATATTTTGGGGTCTCTTGTCTCAAGACAATGTCATCAAACATAATATCAACACAACATGAACTGAGTAGCAAAAATAATAAGGGACGATGTTTTAGGTTAAACTTTCAATAATAACAGACGTAAAGCTCTCGAAGCGACCCGACAAAGACTGAGCGTATATTAAAGTCATGAATACCCTACGGGGTGTCCGGTAAGTGTGATTCACCGATGGAAAGTTCACCGACCGGTGGTATAGTATGGCTTTCTATCCTATCTTACTACCCCAGCGGGGAAACGCCGAGTAAACGAGAAACGGTAAGTGAGTGAGTCAATTAGTGAAAATACTTTTTTTAATAAGGCAAATGAAATTTCTGATACTTAGGTCCTAAACTTTTTAACTAAATGTTGGACAGTATAAAAAAAGAGTTTAAATAAAAAAAAATAAGATGTACATTCGGGAGATGGGTGACTGGTATTGATCCGAACGAACTGATAATTAGAATTTGATAACCAATTGGTTTGTAACATTATTTCACAATTTTGGCAAAAAATTACTTACTCGAACGAATATCATGGTCAAATACTATGGTTTAAATAAGAGCCAATAACATTATGTTTTCTTAATACATTTTTTACTTAAAAAACAAAAAAAAAGTAATTAAGATTTTAATAATACTACATATTGCATTAAGTAAACATTGTAAAGATATCAGTCCATACTGTATACTATACTATATGTACATATACTGTAATCAATTGTAAACTATACTTGTTAACTTTGCCCACATCTACACTTTTTTTTTGTAAGACAGGCATAGTACAACAATAATTATATGTATAAATTGTATAGTTATAAATAAAATAAAATAAAAATTAATTTCCAAATATTTTTCTTAAAAATCAACATCCCATCCCGATGTTTCATCTTGAGGCACTTTACTTTTAGGATATTTTTCAAAATTGGTAAGGTCCGTAGGACTTGCTATAGTTCTCACAAGAGGGGCTTTCATCGAACCGTTTTTAAGTTTGTCCCAATCAAAATTCACAAACCACCTAGAAAAAATATCCCTTATTAGTAGGTATTGTTATACATTTATAATAAAGATAAAAATGTATTTATGAGAGAGCAAAAATTCAACAATCGTGGATTTCAATAATGTGCAAGCAAGGAGTGAAAATATATTAAAAATAATATTTTAATGAAAACATATTTTATTGTGAAGTTGCAATTATTTGATATTTCTGTATATCTTTCTAATTGATTAATTTAATTTGTTGTAGTAACACAGAACTTTGTTCTGAAATTACGACTTCACAATAAAATGTGTTTTCATTAAAATATATGTATAGGTTGTATCGAAGATTTTTCAAATTTAATCAAATGTATTGATTTATTCCTGGCGTTATCTAGCATGTATTAATTCAAAGGGTTTTGGGATTCATTGCAAAATAAAGTTGATTGTTTTTAAAGATAGAATAATATATGTATCATTTATAAAGACTACAGAATATATGTTCAAAATTTTTTAGAAACATAAATGGTTAACGTGGAAAAATTCCCCTGGTCAGAAAAAATTCTGGGTTCGTATAATCAAATATTTTTCGATCGATAGATTTGTCTGTATATTGAAACTTTTAATTAATTTTAACTAATAAAAATAATCACTGTGAATTCACAGTGACTACGTGAAACTAAACAATTTGACTTACGTGTGATTTTTAATGTCTTGGATACCATTTTTCATGTATCCTAATCGCTCTATTGGAACATCCTTACACAAATTACTTATCAGGTGTTGGGCGATTTTAGTTATTTTCGAATTAAATTGGACGACTTTTATTCCCTTCAAGATGAGATTGTACGTCTTCATTTGGTTGGTGCCGCGGAAGGGCGGTTTTCCGACCAAGAGTTCGTGGACTAAGATTCCCAGCGCCCAATAATCTACAGCCTTGTCGTGACCTATATTCAGGATTATTTCGGGTGCCACATATTCCGGCGTTCCCGCGAAAGTATAGGACTTTGAATCATCGGCTAAGAATTTTGCGAAACCAAAGTCAACCTGCAAACTTAAACAAGTTAGAATAGACTACTCTCTAGGCCGCTAATACTGAATTGATCTATAAAGATGATTAACACTCTTTGTCAATAATTAAATTAAATTAAACTACTTACTAATTTCTCACTTAAATTAGATACTCGTACATTTGTAAAATATTAAACATCTATTTTTGAAGATGAATTTAAAACTTTTAATCATAATTAATTATAAATAATAAATAGTGTATTATTAAATTTTAAATTTAATTAAATAAAAGATACAAACATTATTTGAATCTCTTATTTAATTTTTGAAAAAAACTATTGAATTGGTTTGTTTTTTTATTATTTCAAAACCGTATTAATATCTATTTTTAAATTATGTAAATTTTAATAGTTTATATTTAGTAATATTTGATTAATTGTAATAACTCATATTTGTAATGTTCGCAAATTGAACTTTGTGGTTTATTATGTTAATTTTTTCAATAGATTATTTAACTTTGTTTATAATAACCACTTAATGAGTCATTTTATAACATCAACCGATTTCTAAAAACGCAATTTTTTTTCTCCAGGGTGTCAAATTATCTAACCAAAAACATATATGTCGCGTAATACTAATGTTTTAAAAAAAAAACAGTTTTTAAATTAAAATAATAATTATTTCAAAAATAAATTTAGTACTTAACTTAAATTGTTACGATTAAGAAAAATGTAGAAATTGACTTGATGATACAAAATTAATAGAAAATTTTTTTAGGAAATTTTTTATGTGTAGGACTTGTGGTTAAATTTAGTTGGTATATTTTGAATGATTCCATTTGGTAATTTGGTTTATTTTGAACGATTTAAAACTAATGAATTTAGTGATATTTAACATGAGTGTGTTTTATCTAGTGTGATGTCGATCAACACTCAAACTATTGTGACAGATTCTAAGTCTGCTTATGTTTAATACGAAGTTGTCTAATAATACATTCCGGTATGTTTGTTCCATAATTATAGTATTTTGCTTTTTTCAATAGACAACGATGCCAAATGAATAACTGTTGGTTTTATATTCCTGTTCGATATGATATGACGAAGGGGTGAACGGACAAAAGGAAATGATACATTTAATATTCTGGTACCACGTTAAATATCGGATGAGTCCGAAGATGTTCTCTACTTTATACGTCTTGACATACCAGTTTGACGTATCCTTTTGAGTCAATCATGAGGTTTTCTGGTTTTAGATCTCTATATATGATTCCTAACCCATGGAGATGTTCCAAAGCTTCCACAACACAGGCCGTCATGAATCGGGTTATCCGCTCACTGAAGAACCGTTTCCTCTGGAGGCTCGTCCATACGTCACCACCTAGCACAGGCTCCATCATGAAGTAAAGATACTTATTATCTTTGAAAGTTTTATATAATCTGAAAAAAGATTTTTTTTTTTATAAATATTTAACTTAACTTCTTGATACTGATTTTTTACCTTAATTAATTTTTTCATACTTGCAAACGAAGGGACTGTCGCATCTGATCATGATGCTCTTCTCAATGAATGCTCTTTCTTGCTGATGCTGTCGGACTACTTCCACCTTTTTGAGACATTTCATAGCAAATGTTTTTCTTTTGTCTAATGTATACTGCACCAGCTCTACGCGGCCGAAAGCCCCCACTCCTAGTGTTCCCACAATCCTCAGCTCATCCAGTTGGATGTGGTCGTACTCTGAATAAATCAATTTTACTTTAAAATCACTTTTGTAATAGATGTTAAACTTAACTTAAAAATAAACTCGTTTAACAAAGTCCTCTTGAGATATTATATCAAGTAAACCACTCGTCAGTAATTATGTTCTATTTTCTAAATTTTATTATTACTGTTTATTTTCATGCATTTTTATATGTAACTAATTATACATTTTTTTAATTTTCAAAATATTGTTGTATATTTTGTGCAAAAGAAAATATATTCACGTTATATTTTCAATGTTTGTTATTCATATTTTAACCGTCTTTATATTATTATTTTAATATTATCTTAAAAAAATTATAATTACACTATTATTTTTTATACTCGTCTGTTAGGTTACTATTGTAGTTTTTAAGATTGCTAATTGTTTTGTGTACGTACTGAATGCAAAATAAATTTATATCAGAAAATATATTTCCTTATAAAAAAAGGCATGCACATTTAATGGAATCTATGCATATATTCTGAGAAATAAAAATAAATAAATAATAATCTGCCCAGCACAAAACATAATCTCGGTTCCCCGCGTGGCAAGCGGAGAAATCAATGAGGTATGAACATATCGGGTTATATTATAATAGAAATTAAGAAAATATATTAAGCTCCTTAATAATACTAGTTTCTTAAAAAATTCAATAGAGGTAACTATTTTTTACGTTTAAATTTGATGGTAAGAATATAAGTAGATGCCTATGTCAAAAATATAAATCAATAAATTATATAATATAAAATTCAATAAGTATAAATTTGACACCACAGCCTGTGAGGGGTACCAGAGTCGATACTTAGCGCCTCCTAAAATTTGTTTTTTCGTTATTGATATGAAGACGCCTAATATCGATTTTGGTACCGGTAAAGGTGAAAATAAAACACATTTAACCATTTAACCGAACACACACGTTCCACAAGCGATGGACATACTCAACAAGGCAATATGAAAAGAAAAATTCTCACCACTTGATATAATTCTCGGAATTTCACTAATTTTGGTAGGAAGTGCGCATGCGTGCTTCTTATCCTTTAATTCTTTGATATTTCCCAAATATTCGTTGAACGATCTGTGAATAAAAAATATATAATGAATAGATTCTTTTTAAATATTAAATCAGAGAAATGTCGCGAAGATTCGCGCCATTTGCTCGTCACACTTTTAACAACGGCGTGCTGGCGTAAACTATATACACACGCAGATTTCAACGTCTAGCACTTGTTCTTTGACTGGATATTAAAAAATGTTTGTGTAAATAGAATTTACATTTTTTTAAAAATAAATTGAGTATCTAACCTAGGTAGGTACCGACTTCACATATTTGTTCCATAATAATTTAATTCGGTACCAGAAGGTACCAAGCTACCAACTATTCTGTGTAAATTAAAAAAAAAGGATAACGTAGTCAATATTGATATAAATAACGTCAAAATATAATAAGCTGAAATACCGATTCGTGATATATATTCCATTATCTAAAAATTAAATTTAACCGATTTATTCAAAGATAGAAAAAAATCAAATAATATTATGTAGCTCGGATGCGACGAGTTATTTTTGCCTTAGACTTGTAAAATAGTAAAAGTATTATTTCATACATCCTCGTATTTCGTTACTCACATTCTGTCGAGTGTCAGACATTCTACTCCCGGGGCCTTGGCCGTGACGGTGGCCAGCCGGCGGTCCTCGCGCAGCAGCGCCTGTTCTCCGAAATAGTCTCCCCTGGAGATCTCCTTCACGACTTCTTCCGGCCCACCGTCCGGCGGCCGCTTGCTGATGACCACGGTGCCCCCTCGTATGATGTAGAATTTGTCTCCCTTTTCTCCCTGCCGGACTATTGTAGTACCGGCCGGGAAGAACATCTGTAATATTTAAAAAATTAATAAAGTTTACATGACTTAGAGAGATTACTACAATCGTTTTGGTGGTATTAAGTGATGTAAATAAATAAAAATTGGGCCCTAGGCCCGAATGGAAATTGCAAAAATGTCCCTTGTATATGTATTATATGAGAATATCAAATACTACGTGGTTTTATCCATTATAGCGTAAGAACAACATCTTTTTAGATAGTGAGGGATGCTCCAGAATGTGTTTTTTTTTCCGTAAATGGTCGAGACACAAAACTTTTACGCATTAATGATTCAATTATGCACTCACACAATTCACTATTTTCGTTCACAGTATTGGAACACGTTGGTGTTATTATCCATCTTATTTTCTGTATTAATTATTTATTTAAATGATCAATTCAATATTCAAGCCAAACTGTCATCATTGCGTCACATAAACAAATTCCTCAAAATAATCATGTAAACAATATGTATGCTATTCTGTGTAAGCATTTAAGTCGTTTTTTGTACGTTTGATGTATGCCAATTGAATAGGACCAATGCGTATTCGAAGACCATGATAGGCGAAACTGAATGCGCATGCGCGAAAATCAAATACTTTCAAACTTTGTGCATACGAAACGAATGATAGAATCCCCTGTTGCTGGTATATGTGTGTTTACGCTCCGTGTGCGCACTGTGTCGCATTGTATGTTATAAACTAGTCTCTAAAGGACAGGACTAATTTTTGTCTAGAAACAAAATGTATAAAGCGTTTTGACTCTAGAACACAAGGGATGCGGAGCATCCAAAGCATGTATGAAGCGACCGCGCTTGCTATGAGTAACTACAAAAAATTCTTGCTCCGCTTTGTTGCATTTTCGCTTTGCGGCTATGGTCTAGTCCCTAACCCAAAATATTTGCGGGGTTGCTACACAATGATGTTTCCAGGTGTTTCCAGCCATCATATACAAAGTAAGGCGAGCAGTCCTTCCGAATCCCAGTGCCTGAAATCACTGGTCCTTCGACTGGAATCCCTATCCCCTCACCGACCTCATCATGTACCAAAGTTTTCCTCTTTCCCTTCCCTACCCTGCGGTGATTCCGATTTACGACCGGAATTGTCGTATTTCCATTCCGCGGGACGCGACCCGGAGATCATGGAATTCGTTCATTTGGATTCTATCCGTGCAGGGTTTACGTTGCGAATTCAGGTAGTATACTAGTACAAAAAATATCTTTTATTCGGACAGAGTTTTAATTAACTTATTCAAAAGTCTAAAGACTTACTCGTTTGAGAAGGTATGACATTCTGAGAAGATCTCTCTGATGTACGCCTTCCAAGATGGGCACACACGACAGGAATTTGACATTAGCTTCTTGTTCTTGTTTTCTGCCCCACACGACGATTTTTTTGAAAATATTTCTCTCGAGGACCCAAACTTTTGCTTTATCCGTTACTAAAACAGAGACAGTGGCAATAAATAAGGTGTTGATAAAAATATAAAATGCAGACCGCAGAGTTACTCAATTGGTGACAGTTTAAGGGACAAAAGACGTTTAAAGGTTTGATTAGAAATTCTATCAAACATCGAACCCATCAAGTATGTATGTTATGTTATCAATTAAACAACTCTCATCACCAGCCGTGATATAGCAGTTATGGCGTCTGACAAAAATCAAATTAACTATGGTAGTGTTTGGGAGCGTAGGTACTCTTTTTATCTCGATATACTGAATATAGCATTTTTATCTTGTTTTGTATAATATGTTATTTAACTGAGTCTTATTTTACTATTTAATTAGTGTTATTTTTTAATTTCGTTTTATTTTTACAATAATTTCATTGCGCTACTATAAAAGTACAGTCTGCTATAATACAGTGAAATAGTAGTGTATCAGGCAGGGTACCGAATTACGTGTTCTTACTTTGCTGCAATGTTGCAAAATAGTGATCATAATCAAAGACTAGAAAAATAATTCCTTAAACCAAAAATCAAAACCAACTCCTCATTTTCAAAACGCATTTTATGTAACAGATATATGCAAGTTTTAGGATTAGGTACATTCATAACTGCAAAAATATTGAGTTAGTGAAAGGATGGAGAAATAAAATATAATATTACAAACACGTACCTTTGACAGTCGCAAATCTTTTAGCCATGTAAAGAATTGCGAGTTCTCCGAAAACTTCTCCTGGACCAAACCTCTTTACAGTTTTCCCATCCTTAATGACTTCAAAGCCTCCGAATGCAGAGACGAAGAGATGGGATCCTTCTTCCCCTTCCCTGATTATGAAGCTGTCAGCCTCGTATTCCTGAGAGTGCATGGCTTTAACTAAGGAGTTCAAACTTTCATCATCCATCAAGTTCTTTAGAAAATCATTCGCATTAAGAGCTTTCTTGATGAGAGCGACCGATCTGAAAATCATGTTGATATCTAATAGCTTGCAAGAGTTATTTATCAGAATCATATTTATTTAATACTGGTACAACACAGTACACGCTTATATAATTAGGTTGTTTACATAGTGTATTTATGAATAATATCATCCATCAGAAATAGAGAACGTCCGCGGAAGCTTGGCACGACTAGGTAAACCAGATATTGGAGGATGGTCCTGTTAGAAGCCTCAATAATCGGCGAACTTGTGCATGAATGTGAATGAGGCGAGAATTGTGTGTCAGGACAGAAGAGTGTGGCGCTCTAGCCTCTCTGCCTACCCCCGCGGTGAAACGGCGTGATGGTAAGTTAGTTATAATATCAAATCAAAGTAACATTCCATCACGTAATAATTAGTTACTTATCGATCGAGCGTACGGTACCTACCTACGTGAATGTGTTTTGGGTGAAGTGTTGTACACCAACGTACCTACATGTAGGTGGGACATATTGAAGAGAAAAATTAATTAACTCTATAAAAATTATATTCATCATTCTTGGGACACCCATAATTTAGAAAAAATGAAGTCCTCTTTAAGCATTGCATTTTATACAGAAAAATCATTTATTAAATTGGAATATTATGAATTATATCCTAACGTATTTGTTCTTTAAAAAACCGTCAGGATAGATTGATTTCTTAATGTGATTATATGGTTACATTCGTTTATAAGTTATACATTCACGTGATGTGAGAGAAGAAGACGGGGGAGACAAATGAATGAACATTAGAAAAATTACAATTGCCTAACTAAAAAGTTGGTCCCCAACGCAAAACAGAAAACCATTAAATAGTAAGAAAATTGAATACTAATTTAATGTATTAATTATAAAGATATACATATAAAATCAATTTTGTCGAAAAATATTGTTTTTGCGCTACCGGTATTCGAACCTGGATCTCTATTTCCAATCCGGGGAAGTACACTACCAATTGTGTCATAGCGCCAGTATTTTTCACGACAAATTTTCGAACCTATATGTTACACTTTTTCAAATTAATACATCTGTCGTTTCATTATTTGATAGCCATCTACGTTGTTTTTACGGAATCACAAATACCTTTGTGTAAACCGACTGCAGACGCCAGAATTATCAATTCATTTTTATGAAATTTTGGAGATATTGATACAACTTATATTATTCTGAATGTGTTTTCCTTAATAATAAGAAAATTGTTACCGTGCCATCTAAAAATGTACATGTTCATGATAAAACAAATCGAAAGGTTTTTATGTATTTATATGCACTAGCTAGCGATTGTTGCTTTGTGGCCATGGTCTAATTCGATGTATTAGCGGATTATTACCATATACTCGTATATCGAGTATTTAATGCATTCGTTGCATTGCATGCATTCGTAATCGTAATTGTGAGAAATTATTTTTTAAATTTATATTTTAGTTCGCATTTTTAAAATGAATAGTCCATATACGCTCTGGCAAAAGTATCGCAGGGCGCGGACCTTTTTAACCCACAAGTTCGGCTCCAATGCATCGCATTAGTATTGTTATATTACTAAAAAAAAAAAATTTCGGATCTGGCGATTAATGTAGTAAAGCTGAAATTAAATAATGCTACCGAATACTACCTAGTCTTGTTTGGGATATTTAAAAATCTTTAATCGGTTAAATATATTACATCTGGATGATACAGAGAAGTTAATTGGACATGGAATATTGATTAATTTACTTAGCAATCCAAGTTAGGAATAGCACAGAGACATGCATCGTACATTGCTCCTAAACTGCATCACCAACAGTCAAAATCAATTAAATTAGCAGTAAATCTAAATGAGTACAAAAAGAGATGCTAAAATGGCTCCAGGTCTTCAAAATAAATAAATAATTATGGATTGGACAGTTTTCTTATTCTCAAGTTCTAATTTGATTAACTTTTCAACATTTTTATTATTTTGTTATTAAATTTCACACTGTATTATTATAGATCTTGATCATGTTTTTATATAAATGTGGACAGCCACCGCCATAACTCAAGATCTTTATTATTTAGGGGTGCATAACTCTATTGTTGCATATTATTATTGAATGTGTATATAGATACACAACTCATACATTTTACTTGTTGTTCTAACTCTCAATAAATAAATTTTAAATTCAACGCTGCGTTTTACGTCTTGACTGTGACAACAACTTACTCATTGTCTTTATCGTATTCCTGATACTTGATATCAGCGATAGTCTGAGTGGAATGCTCTTTGAATGACTGGATTCCTTGCTTCCTCGTATTTTCATTTGGTTTCTCTGGCGCTGACTCCACGATGTCGGACACAGCTATCATCTGCTCCGTCTCAGTCTCATCGTCAGCCTCGTCATTTGCAGGCGTTATATTTGTTTCCTAAAAATTATTGGTTTATCATTTAATAACGTAGGTATACTCACTTCAATGGTTATTTAGGTAGCATGATTTTGCGTGGATATTGTTTTCAGAAATCCGATATCGATAGCGACTAGTAAATCTAAAAAATCACCTTAAATAAATTTTAATGAATACAAAAAAAAATCAAATTAACCCATAATGGTATAAAAACAAAGTTACTATTCCAATAACAGGTAGGTATTTTGCAAAAAAAAAAAGCATCAACGGATCGACATTTTATTTTAGATGTTAGCTGTCATGACTGTCTTCAATTTTTTTTCTTATGTAGCATAAATCCGACTCAAAAATCTATTTTGTTTATTATAATATATATTTCACATTGATAAATCAAAAATGTTATTTCCACCTTTATGCAGGCATTATATTTTTGGAGTCTTAAAATCTCGTCCCTATGAAGGGTCATTTCACCTCGACTAGAAAAAGTACCTACGTTTCTTACGTAACTACTCACTTTTATATTGTCATCTGTTGGAATCTGCTGAAGATCAAATCCCCCCTTTTCTCTACCGAACGACAGACACGTGAAACGCATTCTGAAGCTTTCGTTTATAGCTCGTTGCTAGAACTTGATTGATTTTATAATAATTTATGATTAACATTCAGAACATTGGAGGGTATATAATTTGTGAACATATTTGGTCACACTTTTCAATCGACCTTGTTAACACTGCACACTTAACACAGAGCAGCACGCGCAGATATACCTAACACCGATCCACCCGCCGCGAGTTAAAAGATAAAACTAATTATTTAACCGCCGCCGATTGGCACATCGAGTGGTTCTAGCCTCTGCGTCCACTTATCGTGTCAGATGTTTTGACGTTTCATAAAATACAATCGGTGTAATTCTGCCGTTGGTGGTTTGTGATCTGTCTCGCGTAGTCCGTATACACCCGTGTACAGTCTTATCTGATTGACATTAAATGAACAATGTGTTCAATCTACTGTCCCACTTTTAGGCAGACCTCCTGGCACTTACTAGGATCAATCCTGACCGATACCAATCAAACCGAGGCACTGCAAATTAATACCATTGCTAATAATCTGACACAAACATGTAATAATGTTATAATCAAATTATTATAATATAATAATATAGGTAAAGTATATATGTAAGTATGTTTATCCTATGGCGGTCCATGCCCGAGACTGCATAAATGGGTCTAGGCAAAGAGAGGATGAGATGCCTGGGAAAGTGGGATTAGTTTACTATATTCTTCTCAGGGGCCTGGAATGCAACTGAGCGAAATTTGAAACGGGTAAAATTCAATATAATAATTGGATTTATAACGTGAGAAGGGTGGAGTGGCCAGGATGAGGGTAGAATGTGTCATTGTTTTAGTTTGGATTGTTTGAATTTAGTTTGGATCAGTTATACGATACAGGATTGTATTTTTTTTGTAGCATAAATAGTACATGTTGTCTGTTCTAAAGCAATTACCTGTACAGTTTTTAAAAGTTTTAATTGTTAAGGTACAATCGTTATAAAGTAAGGTAAGTAAGTATAACGTAAATTAAGTTATAAAAAGTAATGTGAAAAAGTACAATCAGAAGTTATAAAATGTTATTGTAAAAAATGTTATAAATATATTATTGTCTGTCATACACAATAGTTGGAGACAAAAATGTGTAGGTAGTTAGGTTAGCACAAATGACAAATTAGTTTCATTTTGCTTTCTACCTACATCAAGCAACCACTTTGTTATTTTTGGTTTAAAATCGTTAATCACTCAAGACCCTTTAAGGTCAAGTGGCAATTTGTTAAATATCCGCGGAGCACAAAATAAGAAAGATCATTGAATGAATTTGGTATTCATTTTTGGTACTGAAAAGTAAAGATATACGTACATTCAATTGTATATACATACATATACAGATCTGTAGACACTCATTCGTAAATTAATTGGATAAGATAAGTATTTCAAAAAAACAAATTTATATTGCACACAAATTTTTCTTGTATAAAATTTTTAAGGTGCTTGCAGAATAATGGTGGATTCACAGTTGCAGGATACTGGTAGCATAATGTGACGGTGAGGAGTGCCTTTTTATAAATATTATTTTTCTTTTCTTTTATAGTATACATTACAGTCCCGCGTCCAGGCTTCTGTTAATACTGTGGACGACCCCGAGTGTGCAGCAGCTTGTGATTGTGGAAAGGACCGATATTTCAAGTAGAGTAGCGATAACATTTTCTAATCTCTTTTCAAATACGTCATATATTTTATGATATTTCTATCGCGTGTTGTAATTTTTACTCAATTTGTAATTTGATTATTAAATAAATATATTCACAAAATATAAAAAGGATACAGAATCGGAAGTGTGATATTAGAATGTTGTATGTTTTATAAATGATGACTTGTAGGTACACGATACGGCAGGAATAAAACAAATAATTAATTACACACAAATCTCTAGAGATATAAATATATTATTTTTAATTGTTTTATTAACCGCCGGTTTAGAAAAATATAATTTTCTTCTTCAGGATGTCGTTAACTAATCAAAAACATATGTTATATTGTTTCTTTAACAATTTTTTTTTTTTTTTATATAAATTTAGTACCAACCTTAAATTGTTACTTGATGACACAAAATTACTAGAATTATTTTTAGGAAAAAATTTTGCAACGGGACTTGTGGTCAAATTTAGTTGGTTTTTTTATAATACTTTGATTAGTTTTACACGCTATTTTTATCTCCAACAATTCCAAATTATTATAAATTGTTTTATTAAATAGTTAATAAAATAGATTTAACAATATAAAATAATGTATTTTAACCACAAAGTTGATTTTGCTAATCTTAAAAATATATAAATATATATATGGCGGACTCACTGCTTACCCAGGACCGATGTAATAAGCTCAAGGTTCCTATCTCGGTTCTACTCATTCGCCACCTGGTTGGCATTTTTTTTTAATGCTACTATGGCAGCGGTGCGACACACACACATATATATATTAAATAGAATTAGTAATAGAAACCAAAAAGAAAAACATAAACAAAATAGAAAGCAGCTGACAACACAGCCTTGCTGGTTTCCCGGAAGATCTCTCATCTAGAGACCCACACTCGGACAAAAGCCCTAAACATAAACGAAAAACTATTTTTGAGTTTCACCCTGACGGACCATAAGCACTTAGTTTAATATGTATGTATCATGTTTCAAGGCATAATATTATTTTATACATTTTTAAAAATATGTGGAAGGTATAACCTATGTTTATATCCATGGTTTTTTTAACATGGCCCCTATTCCTGAAAAAATAAAAGAAGTCTGACTCAGACGGTAGTACATGTGATGCGGTGTGAGAAAGACAGGATTGTAATTGCACAATGCAGTCGATGCGGTGCACAGGGTCCCACGTTCGATAGGGGCCCAAGGGTCTGCGCCCAACAATATATTCGTTCTCAATACTCGCAGCGTTAATATAGAATATTTTTTAAATCCATAACGGAATTGTATTTAAAAAGCATTATCGATATGTCATACTGTAGTATCCTATTTATATGTCGGGTTAGGGAACAGACCATCACCGCAAAACGAAAATCGCCATAAAGCGAACCAATATTTGAATATGTCCAAGAACACACAATTACTGGATTTTCACCTACAAAGGCACTGTTATTAAACAAATAATAGATATCTCATAGAGACGAAGCTATTTTTTATTATATTTTAATGATAAGATATGGAAGCATAGGTAACTACAGGGCTTACGACCTGTCTTCGACTGGCTTAAGTGATCAATTGACAATTATATATAAAAAAAACTCATATATCATCTCATCTCATATGGCTCAGTTGAAAATTATATATAAATTAAATAAATATATTTGTAAATATTTTATTTTAAAATACTTTACTAAATAATTAATGTTTTTTTTACCAAATTAATTAAATTGCAAACGATTACATATTTTATACGTGCATAATGTGTGCATGGATGTAGGTCTCGAAGAAAGTGATAATTTAAAAATGAAATAATTATTCACTAAAATAATTTTATTTTTCAGTCAGTCCACATTATAATACCTTATGGAATAAACTTATTAGCTATTTTCTTAATACGAGTGGAAAATATTTATTATTTATCCATATATGTATATCTAAAGTACTGTATGTATTAAATAATATCTTAAAATTTTCTTTGGTATAAATTAATCAAAATGTGAGCGGTCGCTTTAAAATGTAATTTATTCTTCAGCAGCTCTGAGCATGGAAGAAAAGATGCTCATGGGTCTGGACAGCAACTCCTTGGGAGAACCGTCTTCCATAATCCGACCCTCTTCCATTACGATGACTCTATCGTAGTCCAGTATGGTCGATAAGCGATGCTGAAAGAAATTCACTGGTCAATTACAAGTTCATTATATTTTAATACCTAATAGTGTACATTTGCGTAAGAATCTTTATCTATTACTACTATGTAATCCTTCCTATGGCAAAAGAAAAAGATGCGGCATAATTTTGTTCACCGCCAGTATTTCTAAAAACACAAAATAGGACAATATAAAAAAATAAGTGTGACAGAAAAATGTTAATATATATATATAACGCGAAATACCTCTTAATATTTTATCCAGGTACAGCTTCACAAAACACACACAATTCTAAGCTTATATTATAGTGATGTCGTGATTGGCAGAGGGTCAAAAAGTGAGGTTATTTAATAATTCTCAAACAATGAGAAACGGCAGATAAATTTAATTTAGGTAGAATTCAATGGAAATACGATCTAGTGTAGGGGGTCTCATGATGCACTCGGAAAATTTCCATGTATTTTCTTCAATCATGACCATGTGACCTTGAAATCACCTTTCATTAAAAATATATATATATTGCGAAAGATTTTCAAATGATTCTATTTAGAGCCACTTAGATACTAATCGTCAGTGCCCCCCACGTACACTAGAAATGTTCATATTTGCGGTGAGTCGACTCGACAACTAGACATGTCTAGCCGTCTGAAAGCAACAACAAAGGAGTGTCTCACCGCCACGGTGATGGTGGTACGTCCCCCCCTCGACAGGGCCGGCAGCAGGGCCGCCTCCGTGGCGGGGTCCAGGGCCGCCGTAGGCTCGTCCAGCAGCACGAGCGCGCCGGTCCGCAGCAGGGCGCGCGCCACGCACAGTCGTTGGCGCTCGCCCGCGCTCCAGCCTGCGCCGCCCTCGGCCACTACGCCATCTGTTTAAATTATATTACACTATTAAAATTACTCCGTAATCCGATACTGAACGATACGATGTTTCCCGAATAACGAGTGATGGTGCTAAAACTGGAGTAGTGCAAATAAACTCATATAGAGTGCTGATGATAACTGTTTAATGGTTTTTGGTGAAACTTTGTGGAATTCCAAAATTACAATTAAGTCCAAATTAAGTCAAACTCTGTTTTATTCCACTACACTTTTCATTGTGTTAAATGATATATGACGTTTTCGGGAACATCTTCCCATTATCGATATTATAGATCAACTATGAAGACGTATTTAAGATGTTCCCGAAAACGTTATATATCATTTAACACAATGAAAAGTGTAGTGAAATAAAACAGAGTAATTTACAAAATTATCAAGTAGAGTTATAACATTGTTTTATTTATATCCATCCATTTTGATAATGAAACTTTACAAAGTCAACGCCGATTCATATGTTTTGAAATGTAAATTTCTCCATAATTAGCTTCGCTATAAATCGTGTCCAATAAGATTAAATGAGTATGGACTGTATGGCGTTCTATTCAATGCCTACGGAAATACAACGAAATAATTATGTATTTTATAATCATATATTTTATAAGACGTGGGTTTATAGGCTAATCATTTTATGAATAATAATTATTTTCAATTTATTAACTTTGTGAAACTTTATTTTCAAATAGTTTTGTTTATTTGAGAGAAGCAGGAATGATCATTTTACTTGTTGACTCATTTAAAAAAATACAGTAAATAAGCAAAATATGTGTGTGATGCATTATATTATTTTAGGAGAACACATTCTTATTGTGAAGTTGTAATTATTTAGAACATAGGTCGGTGATATATTAAATATGAATTAAATATATTAATTAGAAAGATATACATATAAAATCAATTTTATCGAAAAATATTGTTGTTATATCACAGACCTATGTTCTGAATAATTACAACTTCACAATAAGAATGTGTTCTCCTAAAATAATAATGTTGTATCAATGTGTCCAAAATTTAATAAAAATGAATTGATAATTCTGGCGTCTGCTATCAGTTTACTCAAAGGCATTTGACATTCTGTAAAAATAAGGTAGATGGCTCTGTCAAATAATGGAACGATTAAATGTATTAATATCAAAAAGGTAACAAATAGGTTCGAAAATTAACGCTAAAAATATTGTCGCTGTAGCATAGTTGGATAATGCACCTTCCCCGGTTAGGAAAGAGATCCAGGTTTGAATCCCGGTGGTGCAACAACAATATTTTTCGATAAAATTGATTTTATATGTATATCTTTCTAATTAATATATTTAATTCATATTTTTCATTATATTATTATATATAAATCTGTTTTGGGATAGGATTACCCATCGACATCGAAATCTATGATCTGGTGCGATCACAACAGGCTGGTACCGTAGTGACCAATTGATTGAACAAATTATTTGTGTACACGATGTAGAACTAGATATATTGTCCAACATTGGGAAGATCCGGAAATATAATTAATCATTTGTAGTCATCGTCATCGTTCCATTGGCAACAAACGAAGACTGTTCAAGAATATCTAATTGTTTATCATCACCAGCTCGCAAATCTTGCTAGCTTGTTTGAGGAATGAAAAATGTCTCCTTTTTTGAACAAACAAATATGCCTTTCTCTAAAAACTTCCCAATAATTTTGAATACTAACCAATACATATGCAATTTCTAGAATTAATAAAAATGTAGATTATGTTGTAAATAATAACATCATTAAAATATAATACAAACATTCTACCTGCTTTTTTAATACCTTCGATTTGGTGAAAGTACTTATTGAAAAGTATTTATGGAAATACAACAAATGCGTTTTGAATTGTCTATATCAAATTGATGTTGTTAGTCATGGAGCAATCACCAAACAGCAATCAAAATTATAAAAATAAGTATTAAAATTCCAAATTATTAGCCAGAATCTCAACATGAATGTATCCAGAATACTATTTCGTCGTATAAAGTCGATTGAATCCATGTCGGCGTACATTATATATTACATATTTTGCTAAATGTTCATATGTTTGAAGTACATAGTTAGTAAAAACTAAAAGTAGGCATGTGGATTAGATAAAATGACAACAGTAGTAATACCAATTTTCAAGATGTGTGCGCGCGACCGTAAAATACGATGGCTAATATTATAATATTTATATTATTAATATTATTTTACTTTTTTACGTTATTTTCGCAGCGAAGACACTATCTTGTGTCAAAACACGATCTATTTTAATGTTCATAGATAATAGGAAAAACCTATTCAGATAGTCTCCAAATAAAACAGACCACGCCGATGATAGAAGCTGTAGGTAGACAGGTACTCTCCGCTGGGATTTATATTAATTACATAATGCAATCTGTTCTGAATTCATAAAAATTTTGGCGCGTCTTTTCGAATCAGCCGCAATCGTTGTTATTGACACAATTTCGCATCCATACTCATGCTCGACATGTCAATGTGCATTGTGACCTTGACGACAGCAGACGTCAACTTGACCGATATTTGTTCAATCTCGACATCGCGATAGCATTCGTGGTGTATTTTGTGATATTGTGTTTTGATCACGTATTGTTTGTTGTTTGTGTGCTGTGGGTGAACTTGTGACATCACCGTATTTAATTGGGATCGGAGATCGGCTCATCCACGTGCCATTGTGTGATCTCGGCGGCGACTGCAGGGATTACGGAGCCGTCATATACAAGGTAAGGCGGGCAGTCCTTCCGAATTCCGGTTCCCGAAATCACTGATCCTTCGAATAGAACCCTTATCCCATCACCAACTTCATCCTGTACCATGGTTTCTTATTTCCCTCCACTACCCTGCGGTGATTCCGATTTACGACCGGAATTGTCGTATTCCATTCCGCGGGACGTGTGACCCGGAGATCGCGCACTTCGTTCAATTAGGTCCTATCGATCCGGATTTACAGTTCGAATTCACTATCTAAATGCATTATAAACTTATTATTTTTATTTTACAAGACTTATTAGACTAGTGTTGATATACGGAGCAGAAACATGAATTGTCGATTTTATGAAATTGCAAGTTTTTAGGACCAAAACTCTGACGAGGATCTTTGTCCAATTTGCGATGATAATATTTGGCGTCATCGCTACAATCTCAAAGTTTATGATCTCTATGATGAGACTGATGTTGTCAATTTTATCAAGGTCTAGCGACTTTGATAAGCATCTGCCATGGGCGCAACTCGCATCTGACATTCTATAAATGTGAGGGGAGACGGATCATTTGAAGACCATGACTCTACCCCGGGCTGTAGTGCCATGGTTAGATAAGAACGTTTTTATTCAAAGGAGTTAATTTTTTACTAGTCCTTAATAACTTTGAAATATTGATATAGATCCGGCATAAGATAATATTAATCCACTACTGTTAAATTAACGATTATTTTAAAATGATAATGAAAGATTTTTTTTAGTACGTATATATATTTACTTGGCAAGGCTAGTAAAGAATGGAGATACTTCAAAATTCTGAATAACTAAAAATACGAATATATATTACCCAATCCTCCAGGAAATGCAGCTATAGTCTGTTTTAGCTGTGCCAACTCTAGCGCGCCCCAAAGTTCCGAGTCTCCAAGACGCCTTCCCTCAGATGAGGTGTCCTCAAGGGTGGCCGGGAGCAGGTTTTCCCTCAGGGGTCCCCCGAACAGCGCCCCTTCTTGCGGCACCGCAGCCACGCGCGTGCGTAGGCTGCGCAGAGGTACACCACTTAGATCCAGTCCATCCACGGTGATGGAACCTTCGATGGTTTCCACCATGCGGAGGATGGAGAGCAGCAAGGAAGACTTGCCGCTCCCAGTTCTGCCGCAAATCGCCACCTGGTGAATAATTTATTACTTTAAATTGTTAAGAATTAATAAATTACTTACAAAAGCAGAGATAAGATATTCCTTTTAATTTTGTTATTGTATATTTTGACGTACTGACTATATATATATATCTAAAAAAATCGTCTTTCTTCAAATATTCAATAAAAAAAAATGTCAAGCATTCTTGTAAACGCATCATATGACATGAAGACTTGAAGAGAAAAGATTTGAAGAAGACAATCGTTGTGGAAGACCATCATTTTCAATTACAAAATAAAATATTATTGCTGTTCATTATGGCTGAAGAATCTGAGGTAATGGTTTGGACAGTCTACTGTAGAGCTGCACCGGGTCGCAATAAACTAAGCGATCATAGCCAACATGATAGCCAATGTCAATGAATGGAAAGGGCACAAGAAGAAGAAGAAGATTTGTTATTGAAAATGTTCGTTGAATTCCATTGAAACAATTTGAAAATAACAATTAAATTTTAGCAAGCTATCAATACAATATTAACAATTTTACAGAAAATAACTATAAAGGTGGCGACGCCGTGTGGAATAGTGTATTAACGGGATGCTTTATATGTTGAAAAATAAAGTAGCTGATTAAATTTGTTATCTATTTATTTGAATTTTTAGACACTTTTAGAACACTTATATATAAAGGTGTCCAGCGGAAAATATTCAAGTTTAATATTAAATTTTTAAAAAAACTACAATGTTACTCTAATATTTTATTTATACAAAATGGAGTTTAACGATGCGGATTTTACGTTTTATAAACAATGTCGTTTAAATGCCGCCCATTTCTCTCAAGACATTCTTGCAATCGGATTCTTAAATTTGCGAACACGCGAGAGCAAAGCGTTGGTTCAATGGCAGGAACTTCACGGCGGATATTTTCTTGTAGAGCCTGAATCCTGGATCCTTAATCCCTACAAAAAAAGTCGCACGGTGTAAAGTCTGGTGACCGAGGTGCCCAGGGTATGTCTTCGTAATTGCTGATTAATTTATTGGGAAAAATTCCTCTCAGCTTCTCCATTGAAACTCTAGCTGTGTATGGAGTTGCCCCGTTTTCGACCCATCACTTACTCGTTGAATATTAAAGTGAGTACAAAAAGCACGACGCGCACGAACTAATGAATCACCGCACTTTAAATATTGCTCAACCGCGAACGCGCGGTGTGCTCCCGACCAGTGACTCATTGCGACTGGCAAATCAGCAAATCACGCGCGTCGAACAATACCCCTCCCACTTATCTTACCCTGATGGTTTACGAGCAATTACAATTTAATCTTGAAATTTTTCCGGTGGTCACTCTATATGTTTATGTTGAACAAGGATAAGTAAATTATTTATTTAACCATAATTTATTTAACACGAAATTAAGAAATACTACACGTTATATTGATTAAATGTATTGAAATTGTCACTTCCAGGAATCATCATTCTGATCATCACTTGCATCTTTCGGACTATTATAAAATATAAAATGATTTCAAATTGTATACAATATACTTGCATCAAAGGTGTTATCTGCCACAAAAGAATACGCCGCCTCTTTTTAAATGCCAAGAAGTGTATTATCAAATATTTTTATTATATCCTATTAGATAAGTCAAGTGTAATCAATATCGTCGTAGATAATTTTGTCGTCAAAAAACCGGATTTAACCCATTTTAAAACACTTATTTATTTAATTGTAAATAATAATTTGTTTACCCTTTGCCCAGCTGGAATATGGAGATCTAATTTATTTATAACCGGATCCTTAGAATTTCCGTATCGTAAAGTTACTCCTGAAAATTTCACTTCTCCTCTAGATGGCCAATTCTCTGGTAATCTTTCACCTGAAAAAAATAATTACTGTAGGTTTTTGAAAAAAAAAAAAACATATTTAAAAGTTACATGTATATAACTTATAAACTTACCAATTGCTCCATAATCTTCCATCGGCAGGGAAGAATATTGCTGGACCCTTTCTACAGCACTCATATACATCTCCATATCGGACAAGAATTTGACCACCCAGTTGAGATAAATGGGCACTAAGAGGGTGTAATTTATTGCCAACCCTACGAGAGAGGGTGTCACGGTTTCAGGGTACATCTTAGATGATATTAAGGCTGCGTTAATGGCGGCAAAAACTATAACGCCACCCAAGTAGTCCTGAAACATCATCACATATACGACCTCGTATTAGGGTCCAAAAACTTATAATCGTGAATTAGATGTCGTTCGTCAGTTGAATAATTGTCTATGTTTATTGATTTAAAGTGTTAAAATTGCGAAACTGTAACGAATGAAATCATTTTTATACGATATGAATTAAAAAACTTGCACTGGCTTCATGAATCAGGTATATTTTGTCTGTGTGTGAAAGTATGCTTTTATTAATTTATCTAGGCTTAATTTGTACGAAATTACAAACATGGAACATTAAAAAAATGGATCAGATAAATCACGAGAAGAAGAAATAACGTTTTTACTTTTTCTCTAGGACCAACATTACCGGAGTTAAGATTTTTTATGAAAAGCTGCCATTTTGAAATAAGATAGCGAAAAAGGCTAATTAACGAATTTAGTCAAGATTTCTACCAGATTAATTTGAAATGAAATAATAACTACAAGAAGTATCGTGTCCAGAAAATTCTTTAAATATCATATTATATTTATATATTCAGTAAGACCCCAGAATGTTTGTATATATATTATAATATAGGTAAATATATTATATGTACAAACTTTTAACAGACGGTGGTTTGGAGGCGTGATGGAAAAAGTAGAAATTTTCCGAAAGTGGCTTCTGCAAGAGGTAGTATATCAAAATTTAAAAAACGAATGCGTACAATTAGGACTCTCATGGTTGTGTATAAACATTGCGCGCGCGCGTTTATGTGTGTGTGTGTGTGTGTGTGTGTGTGTTATGTGTGCAGTCACTGGGAGGGAATGAAGGAATGATATTTTATTTAATGTATTTTTGACGTTATAAAATTTCATTTAGAAATCGTTTGCTTTGTGAATTCAAGTACTAGGTATGTATGTATTATTATTTTAATAATAATTTTAAGCAAGTGCCGTGTTGGTACTGAATTCACAAAAAGCTCTTTACCTACCTACAGAGACGTGAAAAAACATATGTTGACATTTATATGTACTGCATAAAAAAGAATTCACCATGGTAAGTTATTTCTGAAACAAATCAAACATCACGCTCATCACTGACGAATACTCCGTTAAGCATTTATTCTGTTAATGATCTAGTTGAGGCATTTGCAACAAAAAAATCTTAATTATTTTGAGTCATACCATGCCAGGTCTATATTTAGCAACCGAGGCATCCGGCTTATCTATCTGAATAAACAATACATAGTTACATTAAAACCTTTTGTTGTTTATTGTGGGATTATAAAAATACTAACGTACATAATCTAGTCTTGTAAAGATCAAAGAGTACAATTCCTACATTTTATAAAATTGATGTTTCCCTCACAATAATGAAGGTGCACGAGCGTTGTGTAAAAACAGCCATACAAGCAACGTTATACCTGACATGAGCACCTGTTCGGGTCGCCTGTACAGGCAAACCGGAGCGTGCGTGTTGCTCCAGGGCGCAGGTCTCAGTTGTTCCGTTCACTGCGAAAGGAAAGGTCGTGTTGCGTAGTTCAAAAACAGCGTCTCGCAAGCGCAGAGTAATTGTGGAAGACATTCTTAAACAATTACAGTAATCTTGAGGCTCTACAATTAATCCCTTTACCAAATTGACATAACTGTATTGGCTTCTTCTTAACAACCATTCTTTACATCACTTTTGTCACAGTTTTCTTTCTTTCTTTCATAGGATGATGAGAAGATCTAGAGAGTAGTTGAGCTGTACCGATGCCATGATTGATTGTCGATATCTGACAGTTTTGTTAAATACACGCTCCGGTTTGCCCGTACAGGAGATTTGAACAGGTATTCCTGTCATGTATACCGTTGCGTGTATACCTTACGTTACTATACCTATAATATATGTAGATACATATGTAGATAATGAACAATTTATGAAGTTTAGCTTCAAAAACATATTGGATTTATGGAAGGGGAATAAACATCCCACCAAAATTCAGTTGTCAGGATATATAAATAAATTTTCGAGATATCCTAGGTATAAAATACATGTTCCTTTGAGATTCAGTAGCAACGAATTTATACAATAATAAGATATCATTTTTAGATTATTTAACATTGTTTTTTAACCATTTAATAAAAATTAAATACATCAACCGGTTTCAGAAAAGTTTTTTTTCTTCAGGCTGACTATTTAATTTTATTAAATGGTTTAAAAAACAAGGTTAAATAATGTAAAAATAAATTTTAACCATAATTTTGGTAATATTAAAAATAATAAGATACCAATTTTTTTTTCTTCAGGTTTCTGTAAATGAAATAAATACAGAAATGCAATATTTACAAGAGCTATCCCAAGCCATCGATTGCTGGAATTCAGAATAATAAAGGCATTAGTGTTGACATCCATTTTGGTCCATAAGAGTCGTGTAAATCTCTCCTGCTGTCCATAAGCTCTGATGGATGGAAGGCCTCCGAGGGTTTCTCCGAAATGGGAGAAGACCGGAGACTTGGTGATGGCGTCCAACCTTTGTAATTCCCTGTAATTTATTTTTAGTGATATAAAACTAAATTCTCTGTCCTATCTACGTAGTAAAAATATTTTATTTCAAATTTAAAAAAAAACATTAATGTAGAAAGATTTCACAAAAAAAAAATTCAAATCAAATTAGGTCACTTAGAAGGGTCAATTTTTATAAAAAATATAAGTTCTACCGACACATGAACCTAGAACTTACTGTTACTAGTAGAATGCTTTACCGATTAAGCATAGTACAGTGATGGTGAACCTTTTAAGCTTGACGTGTCAAAAAATCGTAAAATACCAAACTTAACTCTGCTGGCGTGTTTTATGTTTATGTTTTTTTTTACATATTTAATTATTAGAAAAATAAACAATTCTTTACATACTCAACTTAAAAAAATATGGTACATTTATATTTGATTTGATATTAATTAGATCTAAAAGCGACATACGTGTCACAGGTTTGCTATCACTGATGTATCACCATTATAATTATCAATTAATAGAAAAAATAAATTTCTCACTACAAAAGTAACATTAAAAGATCATATTTGACAAATATGAAAATAGTACCATAGTTTAAATCATCAAGTTTAATTTAAAATGGTATATTTTGGAATGTTTCCTTGGTGGCGCCTTGTGGGACAGTGTCCTACCAATTCAGGCACTCCTGTTTCTACCAAGTTTGATTGAAATCTGATTCTGTTTTTATTATCTGAAGTTAAAGGTTAAAAACCATAAAGGCACCAAAAATCGTGGAATCTGAATTTTTACAGAAATTCCACTTACGCATAAATTTATAACATTTGTACCTGGCCGAGCAACGGTAAAACTTTTGAATAATGTAGTACAGTATGCAGATGGGAATGGCGATGATCAAGAACCACGGCGTGACCACAGCATTCATCAGAGTGGCCGACAAGCAGAGAAACAGGAATTGTAGTAGTCTTTGTATCGAAGTCGCTATTTTCTGGAAAATATTACAATATTATTAGAAATTATTCAACTTGGCTGCATTTAAAATGAGATAAATACAAATTGACATCAAAATTGGTTTATTTTATAATTTGTTTACATTATTATGGCTGCCATGTTGCATTAAAAAAAATGCCAACCTGGCTGTGAATGAGTAAAACCGATATAAGAGCTATTGCTCATAAAACGGTCCTGTTAAGAGGAGTGTTACTATTCACTGTTTACATTATGCGTGAGGAGATATGTGAAGGTGGTTGAGACGAGCGTTCTATCCTCTTTGCCGGAAAGCGGCGTGATGGCAAGTTGGTTGGTTATATTATAGATTAGAAAACAAATTACACGAATCAATTAGAAAGATGCACAGAAAAAATATTTGCTCGCTATCGGGATACGATCTCGAATCATTTCGTCATACCAACCAATGAAAATTTTGGCTAATTTGTAACTAATAATAATAATTTATTTATTTGATTCTTAGTACAGTGTATTATATTATAATCGGATAAACATTTCAGCAAAGTAAGACATATATGTGGGTACCCTGTCTGCTACACTAGTAGCATACTGTATTGTAGCAGGCAGTATTCTTCCGGTATAGTAGGAAACAAAGTGCAATGATCAATGTACAAAATTATATATGTAAAGAGATAAACAAGATGCTATTAGATTAGGTGAATACTTGTAAAACTTAACGTAAATGCATTGTTCAATGTATAAGATATAATATATGGTATATGTAAAGAGTAAAACACGATGTAATTAAATAATCTGTTGTCTTTATAGATGATACATCTATTATTCAATTTTAATTTTAAGTGTGGTAATATAGAACGGGCGTTTTGTTTGTTTATTTAAAATGAATGATCGCAGTTAGTACAGCATTGAATAATAATGTACACTATATGGTGAAAAGCACATATTTTACACTGTATTATTTTCAGTTCATAACATATTACAATGCATCATTAAATGTTACAAACTTGGAACGCGTCTCATATTAAAATACCCTTTCTCCTGTTTTATCATATTTCTCTCTTACTGTTCAAAACGGGTATGGATATGGTGTACTATTAGAATGATAAATCATCGAGAAAGCATTATGAAAAATACAATAATAAGTTTAAGCATACCTTATCGATAATGCCAATGTCCGTGGAAAATCTATTAATGATTCTTCCCAAGGGCGTTGATTCAAAGAAGGAAATTGGACACAGAATAATGGTCTCGAGCAGTTTGGCGTGAAGTGTCTCTCTAGCCAGAGCGCCCGCGTACTGCCCGATAGCGTTTGAGGCAAAAGATGTGGCTATTGAAACCACTGACAAAATGGAATACACAGAGAAATATCTTGTCATCTGAAAATTGAACATTAAAAAACATAAAATTCCCAACATTTCATTTTATTATTATTACACTTATAGTTAGATGGACATAGAACGACATCTAACTTTCATTATATGACGAGCGGCGCGCCCACTATCGCTGCCGAGAGAGGGTGGTCGCGCGCATTAGCAGACATTCGGCACTCTGGGAATTCTACTGCAATTTTTTGAACGATTGACTTGTAATATAATATTTCCTATTCTATAATATTATTGTACATTTTTCTATAAAATAAAGTTTTAACTTGATTAATGGCACAAATCATTCTTGAAGGGTGGATTGCCTATTTAAAAGAAGTAGTAGGCATTCTATCACCCCTCAGCTAGCATCGTCAGCGCAGAGCTTTGCTTCGTAACATCGCGTTAATCTAATCGCGTACGACATTGTAACTTTTTTGAATAAACTATGTGATTTAACCGTGAACACCTTTTATACATTATTTTTATGAACATTAAAACGTTTGAACACCTTGATGGGTTGTTGGAGGCAGTCCATCATGCAATACTATTTGACAGTGCACATCTCCAAACAGTATTTTACATTTTTTTTTATCAACAAGTAAAAACATTTTAAGACATTTAGGGGAATAACATAGAAGTTAATTAAGTAACAACATTAATCAATCACCTAACTAATATCTAATATTTCGTATAAATCTCTACAATTTACTTCTGCTGTCCCAATAATAATGCAATAACATGTGGACTAACAAATTCAGAACTTGGACTCCGCGTAACATTAATTGAGGCAGCTCTCAATGTCAACTAGACGTCAATGTTACTGCACAAGGCGCTAATTTTCCGTCAACATGTAATTTTAGACCATAAATAAAATTACTTTCCCCAGAAAGAGTATTGATTTGATAGCCTCAAATTTCAACATGAAATTTTCAAATTTGAAAAGTGTTCGAGTTAAACATCATCGCTAAAAATATTATGCAATATTTTAAAACCAAAATCGAGCCCATAAAATTTGCGATAATCGGATTTAATGAATTACAATTGAAAGGTGGCATTTCTATATAAATTTTTACTATAATATATTCTAATGTAATGAAGGAAATGTTTTATATGATTTAAAGATCAATTTTTTTTAAAGAACTGTCCACCGCAAAATAACCTCTTACTTTTTTTCTTTTCAATATTGTTTTTATTCTAATTGATCTTAGTTTCGAGTTAGGCCATGGGTAATACTTGTTCGTTTTAAAAAAATACAATTTTAATCGTGTAATTTTTGGGTGTAAAGTGTTATTTTTATAAATATTATTCTTATCATTTTTTTAAATCAAGATGATTCAATAAAACCATAATAAATAAAAATAAATTAATCAGGTAATGATAATGGACAGGTCACATCGTTCAAACGACGAACAAACGTTGTCATTCAGCTGTGTTCGAGGAAACTTTTGAATGTTTTGTAAACGAATGCAACTTTGATGATTCCTTAAATGAATTACGTCCGTTTTTAAAATATTTTGAACCCTTTTTTTAACCTAAATGATAAAGATAATGTTTCTTACGTCTTTGATGCCAGTTGACTGATCTTCGACCTCCGATCCCTTAGCCGTCCAGTTGCTAAGCCACACATCTGTATACACCCGCAAGCCCTGCCACGCTACTGAGGACACAAGGTACAGAGATCCAGCAAGAATTCCACAGGACTTGAAGTATTCCAGGTAAACTCTTTTAGGAATTGTACCGTATTCTCTCTCTTCATCAGAAACCAGACCGTCGGAGACAGAATTATCAGTGGCTATAATGAAAGAAGAAAAAATAGAACTAATTACCGTTATTATGTTGGTACCTTAAACGTTCCAAATATACAGAGTGAATATTATGTTCCAGGCCGATTTTGTTTGGCCGCCGATTTGGTTTGGAAGATATTTGTCAGTTCGCATTTAGTAGTTGATTACAATGTATTATGAAGCATCTAACGCCTCAACAACGTATTGAAGTTATTAAAACATTTTATCTAAATAATAATGGCAATACTGTAATCATTAATGGTGATCGCTATTGTCATATGTTGGAAAACTTATTGGTAGCTGAATTGAGCAACATATGCGGTTTCAACAAGACGGTGCCACCTCACACACAGCCTGGACTACGCTCGAATTTTGCGAGAAATTTTTCTCGGCCGCATAATGTTAAATAGTGGTGATATCGACTGACCTCCTCGATCACCTGATTTGACGTCTAAAAGGTCTACGCTAATAAGCCAACCACAATTCCGATGCCATAGTGCAATATTCAAAACTAAATTGCTGAAATAACACGCGAAGTGTGCGAGAATGTTGTGAAGAATATGGTTAAAAGAGCACGCATTTGTGCCGTTGCCAGAGGCGGCTACTTGGCCGATGTCATATTCCATACATAATTGTAATAATCCAAATAATCGATTTATAAAAACCAAATTAAAAAAATGTGCTTCATTTCCTAGTTATTCAAAAACATTCTGGAAAATAATAATCATCCTGTAGGTATTAATTGTTCATCATATTCATACATTTCTTTATTTCAGTAACTTAAAGTGAATAGTAATACTAAATACAAACACACTTTTAAATGGTGAACTCTACAGATCAAAATAAAATAAATAAATTATATGATTATGGTTCTGCGAATACAGTTCATGAAATTTTAAATGATATTTTTAATTATACTCTACGAAGTATATTTAAACATTATTCGTTTACCTCATTAAAATGCAAATAACCAAAACTTTTGTATTAGCAATGTATTTTATGGCAAAGATATAATATTATCTTCTTCGTGAAAAAGATAAATTTAACAAATTTGATGATACTCCCGACGTTGCATGGGTAGAAACTCCTGCCGCAACCCCCGAACCACTCTACCACCACCTTGACAGGCCTATGTTATCCCCCGTAAAAAATACCCCTAGTAAGCTCTTTGCATCCAAGCATCGAGTATTATATAATATAAATATGTAGACAGACATACGGAATAAATATTTTCATTTAATTACACCGCTATTTCTATCAAAAATTAAACGTGCTTTTTTTATAAGTGAAAATTTTAGTATCTTTTAAGCTTTTGTGCTAACATATTTACTTAACTTGTTATCTGAATATTCTACTTTAGCGTCTTGTTGGCAGAATAGCTTTGCCCGTTATTCGTAAACGATACGATTTATGGAGTAAAATCTAAATACCAATAAACCTTGCAAAATAACATTGTTTGCAATTTAATACAACTGTAATTTAATACTCCGGCCTTTAAGCATATTGCGGCCAATGTCAATATTGAAACAAATAAATCTAAATGACCTACAAAAGTCGTCATCGTCCATAAAGTCGTCGCTGGTGTTGGAGTTTGTTGACACAATTCTCCGGATGGGAGCGTCCTCGCGGCCGGCGCTCGGAAGGCGCTCGGCACATCTGCAATCAATATACATCATCATTGAATTGGTTTTAATAAGCATGAGAATGAGAGCTGCGCGGAACTAACGGCCAGATTAGTCAGGAGATCTCAGGGGCTCCCCGTGTCTTGAATGAGCGACAGTAATGACTTGTTTAAATCACAAAGAAAATAAATATTTTAATGTAATTGATTTTTATTTTTATTTGATTTATTATCTTTGTTTTATTAACCACTAAAATGAGTTTAAATACATCTACCGGTTTCGAAAAATACCATTTTCTTCTTTAGGATGTCATAACTAACTAAAACATATATTGTTTCTTTGACAGAATCTATTTAAAAAAAATCTATTTTTAAAAAAAAAATTTTTTTTTTTTAGTACCTAACTCAAATCATTACTTAATACAAATTTAATCGAATAATTTTTAGGAAAAAATTTTAGAATGGGACTCGTAGTTAAATTTAGTTGGTTGTTTATAATTTTTGATTAGTTTTACACGCTTTATTTATCTCCAACGATTCCAAATTATTTAATTTGTGACCAACACCGTTTATATGCAAAATTGACAATCCCAATTTTTTATCAAAATCATGACCATTTTCTATCAAATGATTAGCAAATTCTAAATAAAACAAAGATAATAAATAGAAATATGAATCTTAACCACAAAGATAACATTGCTGATTTTAAAAGTATAATTGATTTTTATTAAATACACGATACATAATATATCATATTCACGCGTACTCAATATAAATATAAATAAATTTGAGGTTTTCACGGGTCGAGTATAATGTCAGAGAGAGAGAGAGAGAGAGAGAGAGAGAGAGTTTCTCGGTTATCCCGCGTCTGTTGATCCTGACAAGTATCATAGTTATCCCAATGTTCCGGGTAAATCTCATTACCCATCTTGAGGTGTGCCATTTCGGTGAAGTGTCGCTCTAAAATGATCGTGTGACACGTCCTCTTTAGAGTTAAAATAAACATTACTTTGTATAATTAGGGTATTTACGACCTAATGTTTGACTCCTGCTATTTCTGTGATTTAAATTAGTATTGTTGTTATTTGTTTGTGCGATATAAACGTAATGAGATTTAACCGAAAAGTTGGGATAACTCATTTTAAATTTCTTGAATATTTATAATATATCTCTTTTTATTTTAGTGGTTTTAATTGTGTTTGTTATTTTGCTATAATGGTGAAATTCACTTGTTTAAAAAAAAAAGAAAAAAAAGTTTATTCAAGGAGTAGGTAACCCAGAAAAATTTATCACAAAAATTGCTTTAAAAATAGCGCTTTACAAAATTTTGTGACATTTTTATATACTCTCACTGTTTTATTTTCACTGGTATCATCTTGTTATTCCTCATTTAGACTACGGTGTCAAATTGTCATCTAAGTTTATAATTTTGATTTTTTTGTGTTGATTTATAATTTTGTATAATTTATCATTTTATTTGTTACACTCGGTGAACTTTATCTACATCATCATTACAAGGTTACGATCCATTGAAGTTTTCGTCACTGCCGTCTATGTGGTGACAATTGAGACACAAATCTGAGTACGTCACAATTGACAAAATGCTCAGTGTAATATGTATAATAGCAATCAAAACGTGTTTGTTAATATACTGCACACGGTTGACGGTATTTGAAAATAGTCAGAATTGGTTGAGAATTAATTCTCTGAATAACATCATTTTCAGCGTTAATTGGCGTGTTTTGGGTTTTGATTTAAGCCTTTTGGTGTACATGTACATATTTGCATATATTATTTATGATCAGTTTAGAAAATTTATAAGTGTAAAAAATATACCCACTTTCGCTTGGTTGACGATCTGGAGAGAAAACGTTTGATAATACTTTTTTGTCTCGTCATTTGTGATCCATCAGGCGGGGTGTCTATTAGTTTGTGGGAAGCCAATGGAAAAAGGTTTCTCAGTAAATACCTTTGCTGTGTTCTTTCGTCTAGATGTCGGCTACAGCTGAAATAACCGTAAGTGATTGAAGGCGTACTTCCATTCAGCATAATAATATAGGTAACAAAAAATGTACCATTTTTTTTATTTCAAAGACATTTTCGAATTCTGTCATTTTAGAATATCAATGTATTATTTATTACGATACCGAGAAGGCAATCCATTATTTCTGTTCAATGTAAATAAGAAATATCGATAAGTTTTTTTTCTCAGAGTATGGGAAACGAAAATAATTACCAAATACTGACTTTACAGAATAAATATACATCTCGCTTCAAATTAAACCGCGAATGAAAATAGATATTTCACTGATTTTTTTAGTTTTCCTTCAAATAAATTATATAATAGGAAATTAGTGTATCCAAAACAGGGCCGGATTTACCCTTGAAAGGCCCTGGGATAATATATATTAAGGGACCCAAAAACTAATAAAACGTTACTAAAAATATACATATATTATATTTTTTACTGCTTTTTGTTTGCATAATCTCTTATTTATCATCAAAATGTAAAAGTTTTAATATTTCATCATGACATCAGAGCTTCGAGGCTCTCACCACTTTGGGCGTCCTGAGCTACAGACCCTTTAGTCTTATAATAAATACGAAAGGCCTGCTTTATTTTGCTCTCAAAACCCTCAGCAACAATGCTATTTATATACACGTTAACATAAATTATTTTATATATTGCATTAACATGTACGAATACTCTTAGTTATTGATGGTAAAATGATGATGATTGGTATCTGAGATTTAACGATGATTGGTAACAAAAATTGGAGGTTTACTTTCTAGTGTACGAGTCATTGCAGAAAGAATTACGAATAATCAATTTGCATTTATCGTTACAATAGAACACAATCACAGTCACAATAACTATTCAAATAACGATTTAACCGTCACTACTCTTAATCCATATAAACACTATTTGTGAATACAAATATTAACTAACTATTTGTGAATACAAATATTAACTAACTATTTGTGAATATACATATTAACATGTAATCATTATCTAAAAATACACATATTAATACTAATTTAATGTATTAATTATAAATATATACACATATAAAATCAATTTTGTCGAAAAATATTGTTTTTGCGCTACCGGGATTCGAACCTGGATCTCTATTTCCAATCTGGGGAAGTACACTACCAATTGTGTTATAGCGCCAGTATTTTTCATGGCAAATTTTCGAACCAATATGTTACAAACAATGGAACGACAGATGTATTAATTTGAAAAAAAAATGTGTAACATATAGGTTCGAAAATTTGTCATGAAAAATACTGGCGCTATAACACAATTGGCAGTGTACTTCCACAGATTGGAAATAGAGATCCAGGTTCGAATTCCGGTAGCGCAAAAATAATATTTTTCGACAAAATTGATTTTATACGTATATATTTATAATTAATACATTAAATTAGTATTCAAAACATCACAGACCGTCCGTTCTGAATAATTGCAACGTCACAATAAGAATGTGTTCTCCTTAATAACACATGTTAATATTTAAACACTAACTGTAAAAAAGATGACCAACTACACAAATTAATAAATTGAATTATTAATAAGATTTTTATATATGTAAATAGTACTGTTTTTAACAAATACAAGTAATACGGTAAAATAGTTTTGTCCAAATAAATATTACTAATCGATCATACTGATACAAAATTTGCGTGTGAATATAAACAGAATGAAAAGATTATTAAGAAGAACACAGTCTTATTGTAAAGTTGTAATTATTCAGAACATACTTTTATCGAAAAATACTGTTGTTGTTACCGGGATTCGAACCTGGATCTCTTCCAATCCAGGGCACATGCATTAACCGATTATGCTACAGTACACAGTACATTGACGAGAAATTTTCGAACCCATATGTTACACTTTTCAAATTGATACATCTATCGTTCCATTATTTGAAAGCTATCTACTTTTATTTTTACGGAATCTTAAATATCTTTGAGTAATCCGATAGGAGACGCCAGAATTGACAACTCGCTTTTATTAAATTTTGGATATTAATCGATTAATGCACGTTCCCTGGATTGGAAGAGATCCAGGTAGCAACAGCAGTATTTTTCGATAGAAATTAATTTTACATGTGTATCTTTCTAATTAATACATTTAATTTGTATTTAGAATGAAATTATTTAAAGCAGTCATTTACTTTGATTGTACATATGTATGCATATACCACACATTATAGTGATGTATTAAAACTTATTACAAATTATTAATTTAAAAAATGACCATTGGTTTCGACGTGATACATTTAAGGATTTTTGAGATGCGTCACAAGGTTTGTGAAAAACCGTTAATGAATGGAATAGAGAAGATCTTACCTATTTACCGCGTCTACTTCTGTAACGGCGTCAAACTGAATCGTCGGCGTGGACGACTGTCTCAGCATGGGCGCTGGCTTCACTTTATGTTTAGTCACTTGCAGTGACGATGATCTCTCAGCTGTTTTATGTTTTCTGGATCCCACCTTATTTAAACTTTGTACTTTTCGACGTCTCGTCGAAGATCGCTTGGGAACCGAGTTTCTCAACATCTCGTCGTCGCATTCGTCAGTAGGTAAAAGTAAATCGTGAGTAAAATATTTAGACCCTTGAAATGCTGTGAACCTTTTACGGAGCGGTATAAATGAAGGCTGTGAAAGAGAGAAAAAATTTAAATAGATTACATTACGCTGAAAATTGATTTATTTATTTTTCATGGACAGGTTATTAATGGTCCTGATAGTAATATGAATGTAAATAATGAATATGGGGCATGAAGTAAGAGATATAAAATATCTACGTCATAGATTATCGTGATGCTAATTATATACAGCATGTAATAGACCTAGTCCATAATATTTTATGAGCGGATACTCGACTAAATTACGAGTCGACAATTTTCAAGGAATATGTACCCAATCTTAATCATATAAAAAAATCATAATTATTAGATTATTTTGATTAATTGAAATATTTTATTGATTCCAAATTATATATTGAATAAAATAAAAGTCATCGAATTTCGAGCGGCTAGACTTTAGAAGCAAAGATATAATGATGGATAAATTTCACAAATATTTATTTCGAAGTACTTAGACTTAACACGATTTTATAAAAAAAATCAATCAATAATATTTTCCGTAACGGTGCAGAATTTACACATATTTATTGAACATTTTCGACTCGTAATTTAGTCAGGTATTTCCCAATAAAATATTATGTACTAGATCTGTCACCTAATTACGAGTCGAAAATGTTCAAAGAATATGTGTAAATTTTATATATATAATATATATATTAGTATTCTTGTGTCTTATGCCTTGGCTTTTTTGTAAAGCTCTACAGACTGGCCAAATGATTGTTTCAGGATCTTCAGCTATGATGTTTTCCTTCTTCCAGTGCCCCGATTTCTAGCAATCTTTCCCTGTATCATGAGATGCAAGATCTGATACTTCTCTAGATGTCTCGTGACATGTTCGAGATATTTAAGTTTTCGGAATTTAATTGTTTTAAATACTTCATTTCTACATTCATCAGAGCCATGACATCTTCATTCGTAACTATTTTGAGCATTCTACTGTAGATCCACATCTCCGAGTGCTTCAAGTTGAGAACACAGCATCTGGCCATTGACTGCTGAAAATCTTTTTCATGCGGATAAAGGTTGTATTATATATACATATAAGTACTGGTTTTTAAAAACCGTCTTAGTACGGGCGTTAGACAAAAAAAAATATTTTTAGTAAATATCAGAATGATAAAATCTATAGGTACATAATTTTGATAATATAAATGAACACCTTTGCGATTCGAATAACGAATAATGTCGATTGAGAACCGGACATATTCACCTATTTCATTATTCATATGAAATTGACACTCCTTTTAAACTTCTCTTCGCGTGACACTCATTGGGGACATTGGGATATTATACACACATATGTATATTTAAAAAACCGAAAATGAGACAACAAGGTTTTAGAAAAAAAACACCAATAATAACCAAGGATACACGCAATACATTACAACCGGTTCTGAACTAGACAAGGGAAAAGGGTTTCATTGACTGCAAAAACCATTCTACACTTTCAATTCGCTGACCCTCTCGACCGAAGTGTAAGATCGTGGAGTGTTGCTTGATATAGTTTAAATATCACATACTCCTGTTGATACATTTCATATTGTAATAACTATTTTAATATTTAAACTGTCAATCCATAAATTAACCAAATAAAATATTTGAGAAGTTGATTGCTATTAAAAATGAAATAATAGATGTATTTTTTAAAAATGACGTAATTTACGTTCAAAATTTGAAGAAAATTAGCGGATGATATAGCGTAATGTTAACGCATTCCCCTGGAAAGGAAATGATCCAAGTACGAATCCCATAAACACCCAAAATTATTAAACGATAGATAGATTTTTTCTGTAGAGCTTTCTAATTTAATTTAATTTGTATTTCTTTGTACATATACATATATCGATGCATTTGTAATTTTGTGATTTAAAAGACATCTTCATCTTTATGAAAAGTCGATGGATGTGTATTCACAAATGAAATTAAAACCTCCTAACACGCAGAGAAGAGAGAGAATTAGTGAGGATTCATTCATTGTAATGGTATAAATCCACATGTATCGCTATGTCACGGTGCACCACGAATTGCAAGTGAGACCTGTGAGATGCGAGCGCCAGTAAAAATCAGTACATATTTAATAATGATTTATACATTGCATTTCGTTACCTAAGTGGCAACACCGGCTATCTCAATTTTTTACGATATTGAGGTGGCTACACTGTTCTTTTTTAAATCGAGCGGGCGTACGTTTGAAAAGCCTTGTGCGTGCTAAACGAAAAAATGACAACACTAGTTAGTTAGTTATCAGTATAATACATATAGTCATACAGAAAACAATTTATTCCTCTCCTAAAAAGTGATGAAAAATGAGATAGCCGGTGTTGCCACTTAGGTAACGATTTGTATTTTAAATGAATGTAAGAAAAAGCTAACGGATGTCGATTTACCTTTATTTCTTCTCACTAGGATTGGTAGAGATCGACCTTTATGTCGATAATACGTGAATTGCCATAAATAGGTGTATAAAAATAATAGCGAAATTCGGTACTGAATCATTGTCAGCCATTTTCTATCCCATCTATCTCACACTTTTCTCTGTCCATTGATGATTTCTTCAGTCCAGTGCCTTTTAGGGCGGCCTGTCGGCCTCTTGATTCCCACAATCGGATGAGTGCCATTTCTTGACGTGTTCTTTTATATTTACAACTCTTGTCTGTTCTCTTATGCACACGTTTATTTTTCAGTCTCTTCGTGTAATATCTAACATAAATCTTTCCATGCCCCTTTGCGATACTCTAAACTTTCTTTTATATCTCCCTTTCATTGAGAGTTCCTGTTTCCTAACTGAACACAAGATATTTATTTAAAAGATAAGAAATAAAAAAGCTAAATAAAACTCACGATTAAACCTTCGTCCTTCTCCTTTTGTTCTTGATGTTCCCTGAGCTGTCTGGTGACCCGGCTGGCCAGGCGCAACAGCTGCCAGCGGCCCCTCGCCGTGCGCTCCCTGAGGCCGCTCCTGCCTGGCCGGGCGGACAGGGCGCGCCACTCCCCGGCCAGCGCCGGCTGCAGCGCCTCCACCTCGTCCAGGGTGCCTACAGAGCATACTGATCCATTGTCTATGTAGATTATCTGGATGGAAAATAAACCAGTTAACGTTATTTAACCCTCAGAATACTGCTATAGAGAATACCCGTGTAACCTTAATGTCAACTTGTATTACCGTGAGGAATGTATAATTTTCAAGTATTTTAAATGAGAAAAAAGTACTTTTAATGACTGTAAAATAGTTTTACTCTAAATATGGAGTATTTAAAGTGAAATATGATAATATAACGTAGAATTCATTATACGCAATCTAACGACGCGGGCGTTAGCTCCAACAGCAAGTACCGAGCAGTAGACCTGTTTTACTGCATGGCTACGGAGGTTTAAGAATTCTGTCATTCAGCTAGAAACTACCAGAGTACACTACGAGAAGGTAAGATAGCTCGGAGAAGCTTGCTGTGGTGGGCCACGTCGAAGGACGAAGAGGAAGAGGAAGATCCCCCACCCGTTGGACCGACCAAGTGAAAAAGGTAACAGGCACTTCTCTGGTGTCAACCCTAAGGTCTGCAGGATACCGAAGAAAGTGGAGGAGCATAGTTAAGAGGGGCACGAGGGACCGACGTGGATGATGAAATGTTCCTAATATATAATTTATTTAATTGACTCTTGTACATTGTTAGCATCAAAGGGTCACAAAGGGTTCGTGTCTTCTCAGACCTACTGGTATATACATCAAACGGCCCTTTTAAATATTGCATTATTATTTCTAGACAATTAGTGAGACCTCTTTACCTAATTGCACCCGCAATAAATGTATTTAAAAGGAGTAAAAGTTTTGTTCCACAATACTTTTAAAATATCAATGCTATATTTATATTTAATTTAATATGAGAATATTTTTTTTTAAATTTAACAAGGGGCTCGCTCCAAATCAAAAGTCGAACAACATAGCTTTTCCAGCCTAACCCTGTTAAACTAAATTCGAAATGGGTTAAAATTCTCACATCACAATTGTTATTCGCTCACAATTCTTCCCGGGCACAATTTTCCGTAATATACAATTCTTACACCACAATTATTCTCCTGAAAAATTATTACCTTAGCGTACACTGGACATTTTGAGGCGTAACCCCTCCTACTTGAGTATCGTAATTAACAAATAGGTCATTTTTATTTTGTTATTCATATTATGTCAAATATAATATATTTACACAGAATATTATTTTTAATTTTAAAATATTTAAAGCAAACATTTGTTGTGGTTCTTTTTAACGAAGGAAAAGGTATTTTTACGAAACCGGTTGAATATAAATAACTCACAGTCGTTTATAAAACAAAGTTAATAAGCTAATATTATATATATTTTTAAAATAACTCACACTAAAAATATGTAACAAACATACGCGATATGCTAGAACAATTAACTACAATGGATGTTCGAAAAATTGTTCGTTCACAATGTTTTACCACAATTATTGTTTGGCCACGATTATTGGACTACAATTGTTCGCCTACAATTCTTCCCAGCCACAAGTGTTCACCGCATTCACTCACTACAATTCTTGTTACCCATTTTTAGCATATTTTTTACTGAAGAACGCATTACATAGGGCTGTTCCATGAATCATTAAAAAATTAGCTAACCTGGTCAGCCAGCGCCAACAGTTGCAGCCGGTGGGTTACCATCACAATCGTTCTGTTATCTTTCTCGCACGCCCTTCTTATTCCCTTTTCGAATACTTTTTGCGCCACCGTATGATCCAGAGCTGCCAGCGGATCGTCGAGTACGAGCACCCTGGCGTGCGAGTAGAGCGCGCGCGCCAGGGCCACCCTCTGCCTCTGTCCGCCGGACAGCGTGCCGGCCGGGGCCTGGTCGCGCGCCACGTGCACCGCCAGGTCGGCGTGCAGCGAGCACGCTGCGAGGACGCGTCTGTAGCGGCGCGCGCGCATGGGCCGCCCGAACAAGATGTTCTCACGGATGGTGGAGTTCATCAGCCAAGGCGATTGAGATACGTAAGCTAACGATTGATCGCTGAAATACAAAAAAATCATGATATTAAACAAACTCATTTCTTTTATATGTACTGTTCAACATTAATGTATATTTGTAATATTTTTTCTGTGTATCTTTCTGGTTGATTCACTTAATTTGTATTAATTCTCATATTGTAGTTTGATGGCTTTTTTTCAAAGGCGACAAGCAGATTAACAAATAAATTCCGGTTTTGTAAAATTCTTCGATAATATGATATAATGTCAAAAACACTCAAACCATGCAAACTGGAGCATTGATGACATATTTCGCCACCAAAGTGATAGATATCGAACGCCTAGGCTAAAAAATCCATAGACAACATAAAATAAAGCATATTTCATGATTATTTGTCACACCTATAGACATCTCCATCTATGCTTTGACAATAGTAAATTTGACGTTCGAAAAACCCGCAAACGATTTTAACCACGGGCGTTAGTAAAAAGTTACTAAAGTAAAAAGTTACCATAGTAAAAAGTTACTAATGATCACACAACCGGCCCTAAAAATGTGGTTGAGGTCTACACAGATTAAAACGTGAAGTACCAAAAGAAATATTATACACATATTTAATTTTAACGCTTAGTTTTCGATTTTTATGTCAGTTTCTATATTTTATATTTCTTCCATACCTCTTTTCTAAACTCTCCATATTGATTTGACAGTTTTTATAACACGCAAAACAAATACACACGTTCGACACTACCGTTAAATTGACTTGAACTGGTACTCATTAGCACGCTCATGAATGAGATGTATATTGTCATTTTTTTTTTTTTTTTTATAAAAAACATATTTATCCAAAATTGTCCCCATACTCTGTGGTGCATCTTATCGTCCAAAAATACGGTACCTCACTAAACATATAAATGAATGTTAGTTAAATAAAATTAATGAATATTAAAAATATGGATGATAAATATTTTGTGTATTTATTATTAGTTTATATGATATTTTATACTAAGTGGTTAGATGTAATAAAACTTTATTCGTATTATATTATTTAAAGTAAAAATACGTAAAAAATAATCTATCTAATTGATATCATCTAATCGACGTTTTCGTATAATACGGATTAAATTATAATAAATTTAATATTACGTGAATATAATTAGGATTAGAAATTACCTGGACCGAATCATAGTTCCCTTTATAAGATTCATTTCTCCAATCAACGCGGATAAAAACGAAGATTTCCCACTGGCAGTTTTGCCTACGACCATAGTAAGTTTTCCTAAAATAAGAACACTCTATTCAATAAATAATTTACTACTGCGATATATTCACAAACAAATAAACAATGTTATAAATGAATTTTTTTAAACCTTTTGGTATATTTAAACATTGAGAAATATTTATCCTTGATACAGATTCTTCTCCTTGTCCCCACACAAATACAGCATTATCTAGTTTAAAAATATTTTTACTGCCGGTAGTTTGGTAATCTTCTACAGATCCAGATGAACTATCCTTGTCAGAAATATTATCTTTTGATATATCCTCACTTTCTCCTTCTTCTGTTTCTTCGATATTGTCTAAGGTAAATGGGGAACCTTTGACGTTGTTAGGAAATAACCCTTTTTGTTTGCTGTTTGTAGTATGGGTATTCTCTGCACTGCTGAAGTTCGTGGCATCGTACGGACAAACATTGTTTATCTCCGGAAGATTAAAAAACTCTTCTAGTCTTCGGGTACTAACCTAAAAAGGTACATTTTTATAGATTTTTTACATATCACGTCAAGGATTGAATATAATGTATGCGTGTATATTTCTTCGTGATCAAGATTGACATCATCATTAAAGATCATTCTTTGTTGCGTGTGCATAACTCTATTGTTGCATAAAAAAATTGTTATAAAAATGTATTTTACTATTTTATTACAGTTTTTTCTAACAATAAAAAAATGACTCGTATAGGGTTTACTAAATCAACGTTTTAATCTAACTAAAAATGTTCAACATTTAATAGTGATTGATTTGGGTGCCAGATGACTGGATCTGATATAATTAAATTATAATTTTATTAGATCTATTTTAGAAGTATTCTTACCAATGCTGAAATGACAATCGGTACTGTAACGGGAAATATAAACAAGGGAACTGTGAGTTGATTGAATAGAGCCAACCCAGCGAATACATTAGCTGGTGTCATTTCACCTTCTTCCAGCACAAAATATAAACCAAACGTCACCAGAGTTATGAGGACCGATGAAGCGTGAGTCAAAAATGCTAAAACATTAAAGATAACACATAAGTCCCTTACAACCAGTGGTGTAGTGGGGCCAGGGCAGGTATTGACATGGAACTTACTTTTCAAGCACATTAAAAAATATTTTGATACAAAATATTCCGCATAGAATTTTGTACATCATCTAGTGAACGATATTACGGGAATGCAAAAAAATATACAGGACCGGAACGTTTCAGAAAACGTGAAATTCATAAAGTATCCCTTTCATTCAACTATTGACCACATGCACTTGTAATACGTGATCTCAACTTAAATAAACAGTCATCCCTAAATTTATGTCTTTTTGACACATGCGTGGTTTCAGCGTTTACAAAAACTAATTTATTGCTGGCTAAAATCCTTTCTTAATAACGAAAAAGAGAGGGGGGTTAAAATCAAATACCGCCCTGCTTCTTTTAAAAATTAGAATAGAAAATATGCGGTCTTTATGGATTATAGATAAACTGCATGTCTGAGACATCTAGTTGCGGGCGTAAAGCTGCGGCTGGAGCTCAGCACCAACTCTCTGGTGCAAGCGGCGCTCTCCTGGAAAGCTGCTTCCCTGACCAGAGAATGGCAACGCTACAGAACAGCTTTATATACAATAATGGTCGTGACTGAAGTAGTTACATATGTAATATTTATATTTTGTGTGTATACATGTGTGAACTTTTTACTTTTTATTAACTTTTTTTTATTATTTATTAATATTTTCCTTGGTTTTCTTTTTCATAGCATTATATTTATTTCATAACTTTAATGTATAACATAATATGTATTATCTCTATGGCGAATCGGGTTAAAAAAAACCTGATCATGCTGGAATAAACACATTATTATTATTATTATTATTACGATTGGATCTAAGGCATTGGCAAGGATTGATTACTATTGTAAATAGTGTCACTTATGCAAAGCTTAATTCTTGGATGTGCAGATGGTTGTTTCGATGTATCATATTAATTAATTATTGACTTACGGAAAAACGTACGGTAAAAATGTAAATGATATGAAACAGATATATTATACGTGCTGATGAAAAAAGCAATAAAAAAATGAAAAATAGAAAGCTGCCAGTCTGTAAGTTTACAACCATACATAATTATAATATATTAAAAATAAGGTACACTATATCAAATAAAAGATATAAAATAGGTGACAACGCAGAAAATTGTTTTTTCGCGTGAGAGACCTTACGCCGTTAAGTTCAGAAAAAAGGCAATGTACATATTTTTTATAATGTAATTTTATCGACATGGGTTAGTGTATTTCTATTATATTACCTATTATATCGTCTGGAAAAATGTTATAACTTATAAAAATACATTTAAAAATAAAAACTTATGAAATGACATTTCAAAAATTAATTCTAATTTACTACTCTACACTACTTTGAAAGTAACTGTAAGCGTCCTGTGCTAACCTGATTAACCGACGGTTGTCGAGAGTGGAGGGTTTATTCCCGCAACACATATGGTTAATTACGATATACTCTGTTGATGAAAAACGAAATTACTTTAACGCAGGACTACTTACTGATAAGTGCCCAATAAACTGATTCCTTATTTAAGAGCTCCAACTCCTTGTTTCTGGCTTCCAGTATCTTGTTACCATATATAGTCTCCCAGCCGTACATTTTCAAAATCTTTATTCCTTGAAACACCTCGTTAATCCTCGTCATGCGTTCGTCGCTTCTTTCAGCGGTGGTTTTGGAATTTGATGACATCTTTTTACCGATGTAAAATTGAAGAGGTGTCATTATAAAGATGCATACGTTGGCTCCGATGATCGCGCTCACCCCGAGTTTCAGATATAGCAGAAACATTAGTACTATAATCTAAAAATAAAACAAAATAAAATATACTTTTGAAATTAGCAAAATTAACTTTCAATGAGTGGTTAATAAAACAAAGTTAACAAATAAAAATAATAAAATAATATATGCATATTTATATCATTAATGGAAATGAACATGACTACCTAAGGCAATACTGAATAGTACTGTTAATAAAATTAATCAGATTTATTTTCAATACTAATTAAATGTACTAATTAGAAAGATACACATATAAAATCAATTTTTTCGAAAAATATTGTTGTTGCGCTACCGGGATTCGAACCTGGATCTCTTTCCATCTACTTTGTTTTTACGTGAAGTTGTAATAAGAATGTGTTCTCCTTAATAATATATAAGTTGTATCAATGCCCTAGATATTAGACAAATCTTTATGTTGAGACTCGTCCAATTTTTCCATGCTAACAACAACTCACTCCAAGCAATAAATCATGGACACAACACAAGACAAACAACGAACATCTACACCCCAGTTCCGAGAGCAACAACGACATTTTATCAAAGATTCTACATGTTCTTAGCTCCGAAACTGTACAACACACTCAGTACCAACTGGAAATCATTCAACTCCAATAAGATTACACAAATATGGACCCAACATATTATCCAATCGGGTAGACACCAATCAGAAGCATGGCTATCCAACATTCTAACATAATCATTATACAGTGTCTACACTAATAATACGCTAATTCTACAACACTCCCACTTCATTTTCTTTTATTATATATATATTTTTTTTTTCTTTTTTTTATCTCTATTTTTATTCCTGTCGAATCTTAAATAACAGCACGGAAAAAACTGCCTACTTTAACACAGACTTCAGTCTAACAAAGTAGCCAGTACAACGCTGTATATATCAGAGGTGGAGTACTCCATCCCACACAATAAACATATTATAATGTTGAATTATAATATATTCACCTCTGTTATAACCAAAAATAAATAAATAAAAATAATAAAAAATAAATAAATGCGTCCAAAATTTAATAAAAGTGAATTGTTAATTCTGGCGTCTGTTATCGGTTTACTCAAAGGTATTTGAGATTCCGTAAAAACAAAGTAGATGGCTTTCAAATAATGGAACGATTGATGTATTCATTTGAAAATTGTAACATATAGGTTCGAAAACTTGTCGTCAAAAGTTCTGTCGCTGTAGCACAGTACCTTCCATGCACCTTCACCGGAATAAAAAGCGATCCAGGTTCGAATCCCGGTAGCGCAACAACAATATTTTTTGATAAAATTGATTTTATATGTGTATCTTTTTAATTCATACATTTAAAATATCACAGGCCTATGTTCTGAATAATTACTACTTCACAATAAGAATGTGTTCTGCTTAATAAGATTTATTTTCGCTTGAAATTTATCAAGTATTTCAAAATTGCTTGATGTTACCTAGTCCAAAATAATAATTTGCAAGCAGAAATTTATATTTACTTTTAGCGGTATGGCCCATATGTAGTGTCCTATCCAAATAAAGGACATTACATTGAACGCGTCCTCAGATATGAGATTTGTTATGGCATTTCCGTCAACGCCGTCATCTTCGCGATTTTTTTTCGTTTGTTTTTCTTCGGTGTCTGTGTACGCCGAAGGATCTGTATTTAAATTGTTATCTTCGTTAGAAGTTGATATGGATGCGTCAGTACTCGACCAAGAAGCCATTCTCATGTATTTGTCGTAAACCAGTGACTGAAAAAAAATCACATAGTATTATTACGGAATATGTTGTGAGAATCAAATCTGTTTCGTTTTTTATTATTTATCTTTTTGTGTATATTCAATTTACATATTATTTTTAGTGCCTACCGATATCAAATAATCTGTCGATACGGTAGTCTCGCGAGACGAGTGTCTTCTAGTTGAGATATCTGGTTGGCTATTGCGATGATAATGAAGAGGGCCTGCCTATACAGATATTAATTTCGCAATATCTCATTTTGCAATTACAATTGGAATGCAGATAAGCGTGTAAACTAAGTACATAACGATACATGATTTTAGATTACTATCGACAAGAGTATTAACTTAATGTTCATTCCAATTGAGTCATATTTTTAAAAAAAGTCGCGAATCTCTTTGATTGCGTTAGTGGCACCAAAGTGATCACGTGGGTGCCACCAAAATGAACATTTTGGGACAAGGAATTCGCGTTAGTTCATATCTATTTATTCGGTGGTCTGTGGATTATTTGATCAATTATTGGTACATTAGAAAGTGAACCTCCAAATCTTAGTTTTCCAATCGCAGTCACATAATGGTTTACCATCACTACCAATCATGGGTATAAGATAAAATATGTTTACAGGTGTTGTTATGTTATGATTGCAAACAAATAAAAATGTATGGAACTAACCTGCAAAGCAGATTTCAAACGAATCCCCTCAATGTTGACTAAATGTGTGGAACATTGCGACAGTGTTCCTTGAGCGATGGCTGCCAAGAACAACACAACTCCCATCATGTATCCGTTGGTGAACACGTCCCCGATCGTTGGGAAGCGCTGATCTTCCGTCGGAGAAGTTGGCGATTTCTCGCCAGCCGCGTAGTCGATGATGACGGATATGCCCAAGGGGCCGACAAGTCCCACACAATCCCCCAGCAGCTTGTGCAACCCGCCCCAGTAGTAATTGGGCCATACGAATCGGAAGAAACATTTCCAGAGAGATGATTTTTTGCGATGCAACTTGGAACACAACTAAAATGTAATACGTTCCAATTAATGATGCAAAATACACAACCATCGCAAATATTGTTTACATGAATATCAGTTCACTAATGAAAAAGTAGAAATGAAATGATATTTTGAATTAAAGTTAAAGAAATACAGAAATCATTCTCTATAAATATTAATACAAATTAAATTTATCAATACATATAAAATCAATTTATCGAAAAAATATACTAATTTATTTATCGGTAATACAAATTTAAAAATGTGTTTGGACTGTACCCGTCGCACTAGAGAAATTAGGGCATAGTTTACAAGCAATTGCACAAATAAATTAGTATTACAAGTAGTCGACCGAATAAACTATTTTGAAGAAATTTGTAACAACAATTATTAAAGGTTTGAATCAATATGTTTGGGTGAGTGCACCTATTACGAATCCAAGTTTTTATTTTCAGTTTCATGTTAGTGGGACAATTCAATTGGGGTAAATCTTTCAGCATCGTATTAAATAGTTTAGGACCAAAATATTTGTAATAAATCCTTATCTTAAAGTATATCTTTCTAATTAAAACATTTAATTTGTATTACAAATATCACAGACCTGTGTTCTGTAAAATTGTAACTTCACAATAAGATTGTGTTCTCCTTAAAAATCTATAAATATTAATAAAATGTACAGTTAAACTTTGGTTAACTGTTTCTAAAGGAATCTTGGATTTATATTAAAAATAAGAGTTTGCATATTATTTCAGGCAATTTTTTTATTAATTATAAATTATAAAAAATATATTTTTTAAATATTTATGAAAAACATTTATTTTTATCAAGGAGATAAAATAATCTTGAAAGTTATGTGGAATTATTATTATATTATTCTGGACTAGTAAATCTGGAGAATTATGGAACAATAAATGTGAAACATCAAGATACAGGCTTAGTAAAAAAATGTGTAGGTAAGTTTCGTAAAAATAGTCTATAACTTACAAGTTCTTTGTTGTAAATATCATAGAATTTTCGGAACTGTTCACTTGCACACTCTTCTCGCGGAAGACTCCCTAAGTCCTCCAGTTCAATCGGATCTTGATACCCCCTCCAAAGTAAAGGATTGAGCCACCAGAAGGTTATTTGGGAGAAAGCATTTGCAGAGTCGTGCCTGTAACATGTCTGCTCCCCTCGCTTCTCAGGGAGTGGACATTTAGTAGTGTTGTAAGTGTATTTCTTTAATTTTAGCTGAAAAACAAATATTTTAAATTAAATAGTTATAATAGTAAGGAGGACACCCTTGACCATGTCTTTTTTGCCTGTCCATTGCGAATCACAGGTGTTTTTTTTACAGTGGTCTCGTCAATGATAATTTTCAGCTCCCGGTTAACTTGTGTCATCTTCTTTCCCTTAACTCGCCACGTTTAATCTATATAATAGCAAGTTTTTTGAACGACAATGGTATCGATTTGTAATATAGTATTTCCTATTCTACTTTTTTCGATAAAATAAAGTTTTCAACTCGACTAATGGCACACATCACTCTTGAAGGGTGGATTGCCTATTCAAAAATTCAAAAGTAGAAGAAGAAGTTATTATTGTATCGACGATCTTTTAAATAAAATAAAATAATTAAACTTTAACGGATGTGCTCGTACAGTGTATGTTTTTAAATATCTGTGAAGTGTGAATTTTCTTCAAACAGAATTCACAATTCAAATAATGTTTCATATTTTATTAATTTTGTTTGTTTATTTTATTTTAATATTAGAAAATATAATACATATTTAGAATAATCAGTAGGATATATATATATGTATTTTTATTTTTATTTATTTGACATTTTTTACAATTTTTTTATAGCGTGAATAAAGTATTTAACATTTTTTTTAAATTACATGGTTTTTCTTTCGCTTACCTCTCCAAAAAAGGCTTGGAGATGGAGTTACACTACAATAATTTTATATAATACCTTACATATTCTATTCATTGTCCATTTGTGTGCTTCTGAAGTATTCTGTAATATTGTTTATTGTCCAATTATGTGTTTTTGAAGTGTTCATTTAGTTTCTTTTTAAACTCTTTTATATCCTTTATTTCTTTAATTTGTGTAGGGAAGCTATTGAAATTTTTTATCCCTAAATATATAGAATTTTGCTGATAGTGTTTGGTGTTACATTTAGGGATTTTAAAGTTATTTTTAAACCTTAATAATGTGCTTGTTTCAAATTTTATAGTGTTATTTTCTTTAACTAATTGATTAATTGAGATTTTTTTGTAAATGTTTTCTATTTTGGGAACTGGGAATTTTGCAAAAAGAATTTGTGTTGAAAAAGTTGATCTTTTATTACATAATTTTTTTTTTACATTTATTTCTTCTCTTTGCGAGTAAGACTCGTGTATAGAGGTTCCGTATTACGAGAAAAGATAATATAATATTAATGGTTAGGGTTTTAGTAATGACAGGACAATAATCAAATATTACAATGCGTGTATAGATCTGATCCGATATTATTAGAAATCAAAACAATCTAAATTATTATCGACAATATTGCATTATTGAGGCGATATATATTTTTAGATTTTTCAATATTTGGTTTTAGTTCTGACGAAGTTCCGGACAGATCTAGATATTAATTATATAAACAGTATAATATATCATACTCCTTTAGAACACGATAGTACGGAATACGTGGATTACAAAATAATATAAAATTGTATGTCAAAAAGAGTATTAAGTAAAACCTGATTTTTATAGAAATATTTGAAATGTTAACAATGAAATTGTTACTTATAATATTTATACAGAAAAACAAAGAGAATAATACAAAATGGGATTACACATTGGAAAGTGATATCTGTAATGAACCACTGTGCGATTATCGTGTCATTATGATTTATGATCATGTCGATTATGTCTGTTATACAGCTGTACGTAAAAGAAAATAATATGTTAAGTTAGGTTAGGTTATATACAGAATTAATCTTTTAATTTTAAATCCATTTTAATCTATTGGAATTTAATAAAATGTCATCAGCTTATTATATCAATACCAAATATTTTGTAGCCGCCTTTACATTGCGGAATTATGATTGGTAACATATACCGTACATAATTGTATTATATATTGTAACATGTAACGTACATCGCGATCACAGGTGACTCGATCACCGGCCGGCCATTATTTCCCTTGGTAAAATATACCATAAACCGAAAAAAAATGTAAATTCGCCCTTCTTGGGAAAATAGGCCGAGGCAAAATGCAACATGCGTGTTCAGGGCTCATAAAAATAGAATAATCAGTTATCCGAAATAAAGTTGTGGTAATTATAGCTACAAAATATAGATTTTCAATTCGTATATTACGGATATTTAGCTACAAAGAAGTTACAACTGATTTAATACGCTCTCCATGGTGTTTATAGGAAATCAATTTCTATAGGTAATCAATTTGATTTTAACTTTTGATGTTTGAATCAGAAACATTTCAGTTAGATGTTTTTTATCAGTGAACTAAAAAGAACATTGATTTTAACTACTAGGTTATTATTTTGATGCCGATTTAGAAGAAAGCGTTTCCTCTTCAAGACAGTATAAAAGTCATTCTTAAATTTGTCATTGTTTATATTGTTCAGTCTCTCTGAAACAGGGCGGTAGATATCAATATATTTTTGTATTTTTAATTTTGTATTTTGTATTTATTTGTACTAAACTTGCATGAATAAATTCCGCGTGTCATATAAAAAATCATCACCTACTGACTATTTAATATAAATAGATACATATGTACAATTCATCATTTTTAAACCATTTTTGGATACGAAAGCAATGAAATAACATAAAATTTGAAAGTTAAAATCATTGATAAAAGTCAGATAATAAAATAATATAAACTATTTATAACTTTGTTTTCAACCACTTTTATGTGTTAAATTTAATACACCAATCGATTTCGAAATATACCATTTCCTTCATCAGGATGTCAAATAAAATAAATCAATGGGAATTTTTTGATTGTTTACCAGATGCCAACTTTTTTGTCCAGTTCATAGTTAATATTTTTTAACTAAATGCAAAGTTCACTACATTCATCTGTTAATTGACTACGCTACTTTGATTTAATTCAGTTCATTACGCAATTAATTCACAGGAATGATTAAAATGCCTTCTTTATTATTTTTGTTTTGTAAAATAGATTTTAATTTAAAAATCTCCGCATACCAAAATTTTTTTTTCCATGTGCCATGTAGGGCACGCGTACCATAGGTTAGTCACCACTATTCTAGACCGACTGAATATACCGCAATTATTTTTTATTAAAAATGGTTAAATCCACTGATAAAATTACGAGACATCCTTGTATTTGTAATAAAATGCAAGCAGTGTATACATCTCGAGGGTGAAATTCCACATCATTTATAAAATATTCATGAATCGTCATTCCTATATAACAACGTTTCTTAAACTGATGTCAGGAGTCAATAAAAAAAAGTTTGCATGATTTCAAATCACTTGTAATTGCGGACAAAGTGTGCAATGAAAATACATGAACTAATAAATTAAATATATTAATTAGAAAGATATATATATATAAAATCAATTTTATCGAAAAATATTGTTATATATATCGGGATTCGAACCTGGATTTCTTACCAAACCGGGGAAGGTGCATTATCCAACTATGCTACAGCGACAATATTTTTAGCGACAAACTTTTGAACCTGTATGTTACCTTTTTGCTATTAATACATTTAATCGTTCCATTATTTGAAAGAGCCATCTACCTTATTTTTACAGAATCTCGAGGGTAACATATAGGTTCGTTACAAATATCAAAAAGGTAACATATAGGTTCGAAAATTTGTCGCTAAAAATATCGTCGCTGTAGCATAGTTGGATAATGCACCCCATTAAGAGATCCAGGTTCGAAACCCGGTGGCGCAACAACAATATTTTTCGATAAAATTGATTTTATATGTATATCTTTCTAATTAATACATTTTATTCATATTTAAAATATCACAGACCGTCTGTTCTGAATAATTACAACTTCACAATAAGAATATGTTCTCCTAATAACTAATAGATTTACCAACAAATAAACAGACACCTACTAAGATGTTGCGATAAAAGTCTATTTGTGCCATTTCCTACATATTGTACGTTTAATAATTTTTCTTAACGAGTTATTTGAATTTTTTTAAATATTTATATGAATACGTTGAATTTATAAGAATTCGTAATAATTTTGTGTTTAAATAAAAATAATTTTTCGTTACATTTACATATAATTAACTGTGGGGTCCTCGAATTTTTTTACGGAACGAGAATCCGCAAAACTATCAAAGTTAAAGAGCCGCTGCTATATAATATAATTTCAAAGTTTGAATTCAGTGTAGGGAATTCAAGAGTAGTTGCAGAAGTAAATTTTAATATTTACAGAGGTTTTCAAACTTTTGATATAAATGACCAAACTTTTAAAATGAAGAATAACAAGTTGGATCTAACAGGGGAGCTTTATGATGAATAAATAATTTTAATTTTAAGACAACATTTTCATTAAAAATGGTATGCACCTACAATGTTTTCCTGTAGAGCGTCAATTTAGACATTTTAAGGGTATATCTTACACGAATCAAAGTATATTTTTGATGATCTATATATTATTTCAATGTTGATGTTTTTATTAATTTTTGATCTTCATATCTATTGTAATTCAATAAGACCTTATATGATCGATAAGTACTTATAATTTTGATTTCCTAGCCAACCTTATAGATGTAGTGTTCTAGATATTCCAAAGTGAAACCATAGTGAGAATAAAAATTGTTAAAAAACTTTCGTTTAAAGAGACAAATATTAAATCCATCGTTTCTTTATTAGTTAACACTTCAGCCACAAAGAAGAGCATCTAGCGTCTAAACATTGATCGGTTCAGTTTTTTTTACATAATATGTCAGTATTCTTCGATGGGAAACATATTAAAGACTTAAAGTTTGTGCAGCGATTAATAAAATATCGGGCGAGAAGAAATTATTGATTGACGTACATGCCCCAAATAATACGTTAGGTTAGGATACTGGATATCTGGAAAGAATATTCGTTATATTAGCGTAGCATAAATATTCACCCCTGCTAATACAATAGATACGAACACTTAATAACAATATGTAAGTACACATAAAACATTATGATTTAAATACTAATTTAATGTATTAATTATAAATATATACATATAAAATCAATTTTGTCGAAAAATATTGTTTTTGCGCTACCGGGATTCGAACCTGGATCTGTATTTCCAATCCGGGGAAGTACACTACCAATTGTGTTATAACGCCAATATTTTTCGTGACAAATTTTCGAACCTATATGTTAAACTTTTTCAAATTAATACATCTGTTGTTCCATAATTTTTGAAAGCCATCTACATTATTTTTACAGAATCACAAATACCTTTGAGTAAACCGACTGCAGACGCCAGAATTATCAATTCATTTTTATTAAATTTTGATTATTAATTGTTAGTATAACGTGACTATGCCAATGCAGCCAATGTAATACATTAAGGCCCATAATAGATAGAGATCCAAAAGGTCCACTTGATACGTTTTCCAGCGCTAATATAAAATAATAATTTTCAAAATTCACCACAGCAATAAATGGAAAATATACAATTTAATAAATCATCTCTGGCGTTTGTTCATTATGAAAATATGTGAAAAAATTATCGATGTATACAGCAGTACCCCGCTAATACGTTGGGTTAGGGGCTAGACCATCGCCGTAAAGCGAAACAAAGATTTTTTCACTCGCAAGTGCATACAAACGCCTAAAACACTTTTTTTTTTTTCTCCTTTAAGTGTAAATATTATAGAAGACCAAACACCGAGTTTATTTTTTCCATTAAATGGATAAAATCTCGCTATGCTTAATATTATTATATCTTATATGAAATATATCTCGAAGGTGCCTTTCAGTTTTACATTGGGGCCCAAAGCTTTATTTCAATTTTGTATTGGGACCTTTTTTTAGATTTTAGGAGTATCAGAAAGTCTGTTGTGATGAGCAATGTTTTGACCTCAATTTATTTTAAGACGTTACGTTTTAAATACGATATACTTATTCTTAAAGCTGCTGTGATATTCTGAGTAAAATGAATAACCACAATAGTTGACACAGACGTTGCCAAGACGCATGTAATATGTTGTTTCACCAATAGAAATGCGCATCAGAAATAGTTCAAATTAGAGATACAAATTAAAAGTCAATAAATATAAGTGCTGGTGTAAAATGATTAAATCTGACGGTTCGTTGGTTCGAAGCTGGATGAAAATGTGTCAAATCCATTTATTTGATCTGACAAACAAACAATTCCTATTAAAAAAAATGAACTACTTACTAAAAAATCGATTACTTTCCCTAATGCGTATTTTCGATATCCAGCTTTTATGAGCTGATTACATCCGACACTGAACATAAATCATCTAAATAAATTAATATAATTTGTTTGTGAAATTAGGTACTATTTCAAGTATTAAGAAGAGTTTAATTGCTGAAATATTTTAAAGGGAGTCGTTAAAGAAAATTGTTCAGAGGAGGGTTTTCCGACGGAGATTATCGGTTTACTGCCAAGTAAATGACAGTTATATTTCACAAAGCTATTGCCAGTAAAACAGCACGGTTTTCATCCCTAAATACAGCAATTCATTCAAAGGTTTTGTGTTTATCAATTGTGTATTAGTAATAATTTATAAATGAAACATTACATTAACATATGCACAATAATCATTAATAATTTCTTCATTTACAATATATTTAACTGATTAATCAGTAAAACATAAAAAAAATTAACATATATAGAATAGACAACATTATAGACAGGGAAAGGCTGGGTGTGCCGAAAGTCGGTTTTATTTGACTTGTACGAAAAAGAAGATAAACACAATATTTTTTTATTTTTTTATAACGAAGCTGTTGCCCAAGAAGCCGCATTGATCATGCTATGTTTTTTTGTTGTTATATTTTAAGCTTCAACATATTTTTTGCTGTGTTATATATTAAGCTTCGACAATTTTTTTTGTTGTGTTATATTTAAAGCTTCGACGTTTAAAATACCATACTTATGGTTAGACTGCATTGTTGTTTTATAATTCTTAGAATGCGTGTGCACGGTTAGCGATTTTGGTGACATGCATTCTGCTTATAAAATACAATACATGACTCGCTCCGCGTTCAACTTTATGCATTTTGTAAATCTGCGTATATCGATATTTTACAATAAATACATTCCGTCCAAACGCATGTGACAGTGAAAGGCGTAAATGTTAATTCGTAAAAAAATAATCTGAATACAAATTGAACGAATCAACTAGAAAGATATACAGAAAAAATCTATCTATTGAAACAATATTTAATTGCTGGAAAATTATTATATTAAGTATTATAATTGTATTAAAATATCACAGAACTATGTTCTGAAAATGCAACTTCACAGTAAAAATGTGTTCTTAAAATACTCTGGTTGCTTTAAGTATTATGAGAAGCTGACATGAGAGCACCAGCTCCCAGAGCAGTATTCCGAGGAAGGGCGGGAGGTGGGGCGGTTCACTGTCTGGTTAATGCGAGTTTCGAGACAAAAGTTTAATCCATATACGCATACCCTTATCAAAATTATATGAACACCATAGATACGTGCAGAGCGCTGTGTGACACAACACATCCTACCTAAATAATTTTATTAAATCATTTTAATAGTTCGACACTCATATTTTTTGTTGAAAAATTCCTTATTCTGGCCACCAAGTGATTAATATATAACACAGACCAAATATATCAACATGAACTAACGCAAATTCCTTGTTACAATATTTTCATTTTGGTACCACTTACGCAATCAAATAGCTCAGTGATTTATTTAAAAATATGACTCGGTTGGAACGAAAATTTTAACGCTGACAATATAATATGCATTCATTTAAAAAACACGTCCTGTTTATACAAAGATTTAATATACGAAGAGTAAATACTTTTACTGTTGCATAAATGTGTCATAAATTATCGGATTTATGTTTCCACCAAGAATGTGTGTAGAATGCCTCTCGTCCCACAACTAATATTCTAAACCCCTCTCCTTTATGTACACTTTATTTCACGGCTATTCATTTACTGGTCTGTATAATCTGAAATCTGAAAATTATCTGAATATTTATAATTGTTAAAATCTTAATTTATTTAAAAAATCAACTACCTGTCAACTAAAATACAATAGTTAAATATTTTACTTTGTTTAACGCGATAACCGCACACTTTTATATGATAGTATGCGATACAGGTAACTGTCGGCATATATTTGTTTTACACTGCTTTTGCGATATGGACGGACGGATATTAGGAAATTAATATTAATTAAAATAGTGATGATATGATAGACGAAGAAAATTAGTATTAAATTATTATACTATAATAGACTTTCATATAAAACATAATATTTATTTTGTAATGAAAATAATTTTAATTTTTGTCTATTATTTGTAATATTTTAAATCGAAATAGTCGGCAACTATTGTATAATTTTAATAGCTCAAGTAAATCCAGCTTAGGTGTCGTTTTATAATAGTTTTTTAATTTTTATAAAAAAAACTCACCGATATAAGAAAACTTCGGTGATTATTTGGTTGTTTTTCATAATTTTATTAACGTTTCTATAGTAAAGAAGTCACTCACCTCCTTGAATAATGTCACTGCGTCACCGAATAATAACAATATAAAAACTATACACAGCAGTACAGCCAATGAGAAGACTGCAACCCTCCAGCTCAAATTAAATCGGGTAAGTAATATTAATCGCACTATTCTCCAGATGGTCGCCATTATCCAGTATCCGATTTCCAAACCAATTAATTTTTCCAATCCCTTCCTTTCAATGGCAAAATGGAAGGCGAGGTCTGCGACAATGGCCAGCAGTGACACCGAAGGCACCAGGAAACATCGAATCGGTACTGAACGCCTCTCTAGATTTACGAAGCTCTCCCCGAGTTCCATTATGTGTAAGATCAGGAGAAAGATGATGAGAAGATATCGGCAATAGTGTCCAGTAAACTTTCTGACATTTGAAGTTCGTCTGTCAATTAACAAAATACAAAACAATTATTTAAATATTTATTTAGTGCCATCAAAATACCTATTACTATGTCTGCATAAGGTAAGGAGTTGAATTAAGTTGAAAATATCTATTATATTGGTATGAGGAGTGCTATGAATTGGTGGTAATCTGTTGTTTTGGTGACCTATATGTGCGCCCAGATGAAAGGACTAACAACAGATCGCCTGGAAAAGGAGGCTACTCTGAGGGTGGAGTAACAAATATTATTAAATCACTACACACACATTTTTCTGCACTGGTTGAAGCACAGTTTATAGTTTTTCGTAGCTAGGATAAAAATGAAAGCGGTTGACAAATTAACCTGTTATACAATAAATTATGTATTTTTTGCAATGTGCATAAACCATAATTAGATTTCAGTAATATGGTTTTACAAGATATTCTTATATAAGGGGGTGGTAGAAATTCTTTCTTCTTTGTAAAGGATATATATAGCTTAACGCTCACTCGACGATCAGTTTTCGAAGAATTCAATGTTCCAACAGTCGATACTTATTCGCGTAACTTTGAAGATATATATATATATATCTGTAACATAAACGTATAAACACCTTAAACATATATATATATATATACATTTATGTTACAGATACATAGAGTAAACTTTTTTATATAATGAAATAATTCTTATAACTACTTTTGTGTGTTTTGGTCTTGTATATTTCCATCTTATACCTATATGTGCCTACATTACACATTTGTATATTTTTTTCTCTCTTTTTTATATTCTTTATTATATATTTTTTAAATTACTTTATATATTTTTATTTATTATCTTTGTTTTATTAACCACTAAATTGAGTTTAAATACATCTACCAGTTTCGAAAAATACCATTTTCTTCTTCAGAATGTCATAACTAAAACATATATTATTGTTTCTTTGCCAGAATCTATTTTTAAAAAAAATATAAAAAAAAAAAAAAACAATTATTTAAAAAAATAAAATTAGTACCTAACTCAAATATAATAAATCAAACTTAATACAAATTTACTCGAATAATTTTTAGGAAAAATTTTTAGAACGGGACTCGCAGATAAATTTAGTTGGTTGTTTATAATTTTTTGATTAGTTTTACACGCTTTATTTATCTCCAACGATTCCAAATTATTTAATTTGTGACCAACATCGTTTATATGCAAAATTGACAATCCCATTTTTTTTATCAAAACCATGACCATTTTCTATCAAATGATTAGAAAATTCTGAAAACCCACTATTGTTCAAACATCTCAAATGCTCCCTTACTCTTATATTAAAATTTCTACCCGTTTTACCAATATAGAATGCAGCACAATCCTTGCAACTAAGTTTATAGACACCAGAATTGTTAAATTTATCATCTTTGTCTTTAGAATTTATGAGTAAATTTCCTATACTATTATTTGTATAAAATGCCGGTCTAATGTTTCGTGGTAGGTGTTTAGATATTTGATTCGAAAAGTTATTTATGTATAAAATCCTACGCCAATAATCATTATTATCATTATGTTTTATCTGTGATTTATATAAAAATTGATTATTATATTCTTTTAATTTATTTTTTAAAATAGTGTCTATTAAACCTGTATTATACCCGTTATTAACTGCTATTTTTTTAATTGTATTCAATTCAATATTGAAATTGGATATTATAATTATTAAATATTGAAACATTCAGGGTTCTACTCCATGATACATCGTTTAGTCAATATTCCTATGTCAACATTTTGCTTGCCTTGTATGTTATATATTCGATCTTATTGTGTTTTACCTTCAACGAGTTTTGATTTTGTAAAATGTATTCGTTTACCAATTTGCCCTAAAACAAGCTTGCCTAATTGGGCAATGCATTTAAAATGTATGTAAAATATACGTTACAAACTATTTTTTTTTTTGAAGCTGTACAAATGTTATGTCTAAAAAAAATAAAGACGTATATTTTTATATTCGCAGCTCACAGTTATTTATTTTGTGGTGTTAGGTAATTTCTTCTTTCTGCCTCGGCTTCATGTTCAGGGGGGAGGCATCTAGCCTAACCGGTTCTTTTTTTAAATATTGACAAGTCAAATGGTTATGAAATGAAAGAATATTTTTCTAAATATGAATTAAATGTATTAATTATAAAGATATATATACAAAATCAATATTATCGAAAAATAAAAACATTGTTGTTGCGCTACCGGGATTCGAACCTGGATCTCTTCCCTAACCGGGGGAGGTGCTTTATCCAACTAAGCTACAGCGGCACTATTTTTATCGACAATTTTTCGACCTTATATGTTACCTTTTTGATATCAATACATTTAATCGTTCCATCATTTGACAGAGCCATGTCCAGGTTCGAATCCCGGTAGCGCAACAACAATGTTTTTATTTTTCGATAATATTGATTTTGTATGTATATCTTTATAATTAATACATTTAATTCATATTTAAAATATCACAGAACTATGTTCTGAATAAGAATGTGTTCTCCTAAAAAAAAAAAAAAAAAATATTTTTCTTATAAGGAAATTTATAATCTATATTTTAAGATACTTGCATGTGTTAAAAGTGGAAAATGAGCAATTTACTTTAATACTTATAAATAAGGCTATTCAAAAATAATTACAATAAAATTAACATTAAATATTTGTGTTCATCATGCCAGCATTAATTTCTCTGCCAAATTGTCTATGTTGACGCTTGTCTGATGTAGATTATTCAGGTCCCTCACGTAATGGATTACCTCTTAGGATGGTCCTGGATCCTGGACGTGAAGTGTGGTCAGCTCCTTGTGGTGCCAGCGTCGAGTGACGGAGTTCAGGCTTGTAGTTAATGACGAGACGATGCCTAATTACCCAGGCAAACCGGGACTCTGGACGCGATATTCTTATGCAATAGCGACAGTCTGTTCTCGCTACACCGATTATATTTATCAACTTTTTATAGATCCAGCGGGACCCTTTTTGATACTTTCACATTTACGATTAATCGCAGAGAACATCACAGTCTAAGCTTAACTCGAGGTGCACAGTTTAAATTTTCCCTGATACTTTTAGAAACGATATAGATTTTTTTTTCTGATTGAAAATAAAATCTCGTCTTAGGTGGAGCCACTTATCTCGGCGGAGAATATCAGAAAACTGGTCGACTATGGTGATGCATCCCTTAAGGTGCATTTTGCCTACGTGACTCTAGTCACGTCCGTCGCTTTACCCAAGCTGTGTCGGTCCACCTGCGTCTAACAATACCGAGTTTTTATTACCGTCCGTCCCTTACTTCGGCTAAGTGCTTTTGTATCCTTGAACAAAATATTGTTTTGGGTAATTTTGCAACAGTGATATATATTACCTTTATTAAAGTGGTATATATTACCTTTGTTTTGAGATCAGCTCCAATACATTTATTAAAATATTGCATTGGGTCGTCTAATAAATCTTTGCGATTTTTTGAAATGCCATTTTCCTGCTATTTTATTTTTTATGACAAAAAAATGACATACTATTCGATTGGATTTTTTTTGCTCTAAACATCAGTGTCTCCGTTTTCCTGTACCTTATAGTTTTTTTCATATTTGGGCTTAAATAATGGAGTGTCAAGTTGTGAAAAACAAACATTTTCGATACATACTCCTTTTCGCCTTTAATCAAGGTTCCAATGCTTCCAAAGGAAAATCCAGCCGCATCCACCCTACAGTCCCGACCACGCTCCGTTAAATTATCACCTTTATCGGTCGCTCTCCAATCAAATGCGTGGGCGTTACGTTCAACAACGATGATGATATCTGAAATTGGCTAGATAACTATTTAGATACCAGTTCAGCCTGTTTTTATAGAACAGGCATCGACAAATTGGTTGAAAGATGGGATGAAATCCTAAACAATAATATAGAAACATCATTGAAATGTTGTAATTTTTATTTAAAAATATGGGGTAAATATGGAACAAAACCGCAGACTTATAAGACAACCCAATATGAAGAGTACCTACACTTTATATAAATAAAATTAGAATGTAAATAAATTAAGTATATATTTTATTACTTATACAATACTCACATTTTAAAGAATTCTTCTTTAGCAATATGTGAATACGTCCAAGAACACACAATTACTGGATTTTTACCTACAAAGGCACTGTTATTAAACAAATATTAGATATCTCATAGAGACAAAGCTATTTTTTATTATATTTGATGGAAAATATATGAAAGTATGGGGTAATTACAGGGCTTACGACCTGTCTTCGGCTGGTGTTGCTGATGGTGTAGTGGTACTCGAAGCGAGTCCATATATTATATATACAACAATATAGTAACATATATACAACATTAAAAAAAATTATAAATGTGGAGATGGAGGGGTGAGAATTGGTGAACGTTATATTTATATTAAATGATCACTTAAGCCAGCCGAATACAGGTCGTAAGGTCTGTAATTACTCCATACTTCCATATATTTTCCATTAAATATAATAAAAAATAACTTTGTCTCTATGAGATACCTGATATTTGTTAATTCTTCTTTAGTTTAGCGGTAACATACTCACCTAAAGATCAAGTAGTCGGAGATTAAGGCTTCACCATGAGAGACCTATATTTCGTATCATAAGAGTTTAATGTTTAATAAGTTTCAATGTGACATGTCCCATTTCTTTCAATTTCAAATAATTAAAAAATAAAATATATTGTGTACGTTCACGAAAATGTATAATTAGTTCCAATAAAATCGCAAAGGCAAAGGAATCGCTACAGAAGGTATCGAGCGTAAGTAAACGTATTATTGTCCTACACATTTAGAAAAAGAAATCGCGTTGGCGGAAGAATATTAGCCCATAAAACTTTACACACAAAACTTCTGATAGGTTGTCATAACCTGTGAATTTTTTACATAAATATTTAGGAACTTTGATCTAGTGACAGTCTTTTTCCTTTAATTAAATGTGCGTTTCGTAAATATGGGTAAAATTGCTGAAATATAAAAGATAAGGTGATTAAGTACTATTTATAAATAAATAAAAATCTGTGAATTCACTACTATCTAATTTTACTTTAATAAAATTTCGTAAACAGTTTAGAAGGAATGAAAGATAATTAGTGAATATATCCGTACACATATTCAGGAATTAAACTAAAAATATCTGTAAGTTACGTACGAGGAAGGAAAAGCAATGACTACAATAACGGTTTATAAGGGATCTTAAATATTAAAAGGGTGAAATTCAGGATTGAACAAAGTGGAACAGAATGATTAGAATAACCGACCCAGTAGCTTGCTGATGTAGTGATTAAGACGCTGGCCTAGTGATCTATTGGTCGACGGTTCGCGCTTCGTTCCAGAAACACCAGCAAGTTAGTCCTATTTTCGTAGTACAAGCGTTTAGCTTAGTTTGAAAAAATTAAGAATATTGGTGTGACATATATTCCGTGTACGCATCTCTATTTAAAAAAAAATGTACGGGATAAGGGGAACAAAGAAAAAGTAGGAATTGTATCGATAACATAAAGATAAACAATTATTTGATTGTTTAAACATTTTTAGCAATAAATATATGGACAAAAGTGTGCCTTTTCTACATCTCATCCAGATGTATTACAATAGAAATTACAAAGTTAAATCCCTGATCGTAAAACATTTTATTATTTAAATCTAAAAGCATTTAGCCCGAAATAATATAAACGTGGTAGCTATTTTAAGAACGCGGCCATAAAACTCTGGAAAGTTCCATTAAAAATAAATTACGTCATTTTGTACGCTGTGTTGGGGGAAAGGCAACCATAAACACGTACCCTTAAAATTGTAACAAGGGCAGTTTATCACGGTATTAACACACATTCATTCACCCGTTCTACCCTTGAAAGGTGTTTAACTCAAACATTGAATGGATGAGAAAGATAAACTATAGATTCTGTACTACACTATAGTCTGCGGCTGTGAATGTTTTAATAAAAAATCTTCATATATTCTGAAACATCTTAAACTGTAATTTTAAATTACCCCTGATGATGGGAGGGTGGTGGTGAGGGGGGGGGGGGCTGCACCTATCGAAACTATAGTAGTGTCAAAATAACTTAACGTTTCTATAGTACATAGATTATTACATTTACAGAGTCCCGGAGCCTTACAGCGGATTCCGCGCAAGTGAGGCAGATTTTTAACGTTAACAGTCCGAGCGCGCTGGCTAATTTTTGCTCACGTTAACGATCTGCTTCACTAGTCCGGAACCTGCAATACTGGTATGTTTTTTATTTCCTAAAATTAATAAAATCATATTTTTGTTCGGATTTTGACTGCCACGTACATTAAAATTATGATTTCTTACAAATATTAATAAGCGAGTATTAAGTTTATGCAAGATTGATTGATTTCACGCGATATTCTATGGGAGGTTTTTCAAAAATACGATTATACATGGTTTCCTATTTCGCTCGATCCAATCACTTTACTGTAGCAGGTGTGAGCGGATAAATGACGTTATATGAGAAGGCTTCCCGCTGAGGGTGAGAATTACCATTTTAATGGGTAGAATTAGCCGAAGCCTCGTATATATATTGTCGAATATCCAAGGTGTCAAAGGTCTAGAAATCAATTCCACTAGCCACCATGTAAATTAGTCCCATTTTCATACAGCAAACACCTTGACTTTAGTTTGTAATGATGTGATATATTTGCATTCTAACATAATGCATATAATTTTGCATCATTACAGATGAAGAGATTTTAGTACTATTTATTAAAACTCAGTAAGGGTAAATTTTTGACCGCCTGAGAAAATCCATACCAAAACCAAAGTGTTTTCGGTAGAGACAAATTGAATAGACAAACCGGAGTCCAATTGAATCTTACGCTCTCTGTACAGCCTAATAATTTATAAATCCAGCATGAAGACGTAACTGATGCCTGGTGACCTACTCTATTCGAACATCAGGCATCAGATCTCATCGAGAGAGCCAAAAATAAGGTAGTTACTCAAGAGGTATAATGCTCAGTAATCGTATGAGAAATGAAAGGATCCAAAATGGAACTATTGTGGCTTCTCATCAAAATATCTCTGACGCTGCGAAACAAATCATTTTAATTCAGGAAAAAGGTTTTTTAAGCCGATTCTCACGACAATATTTGATGGCACGTACGACGACAATATGATATATGACGCCCCGGGAAGAGCTGGAGCAAACAAATGGAAAAACAAAGTGCAAAGAGAGACGCAAGGTGCAGTAGATAGAAATTATCGTAATATTATCGCTGGACCGATAACGAGAAAGAACCGATAAAGAAATGAAGTAACTTATATAAAAATTCTGTGAATACGTTTTATTGAGTCAATGTGTATCTTTTGTGTATCTAATTTTTTTAAAATTCTGAATACATATACATAATTTCGTCTACCTTAGATAGCTCATCGCTGACTCGGATAAGTGTAATTAGAAAAGATTAGAAGATTTGTAAGATAACAAATATGGCAAACGTGTGACGTTCGAGCTTAGGCAAAATTTGAAAGATCAACTTATCAAGATACCAAAATGAGCTTGGTCTATTACTTGGTCTTCCCTTTATACGCTCAGGAAAGTTGAACAATAAAATCAGGCAGATGATTGATGCATTCGAAATGTAGTGTTGGAGAAGGATGTTGAAAATACCAAGGATAGCTAGAACCATCAACGTGTCGATTGACCAGAAACTCGGTATACGCAGACTATTCTCACCGATATGCTTGCGACATGTCCTGCAATTCTTTGGATTTGTCCTCAAAGGAGAGAGTAATAACACGGAGAGCCTTGTTATGACTGGTAGAGTTTGTCTGACTGGTAGACAGTCTGACTGTGATGACTGGTAGAGTAAGAGGACGACCTTCCGCCCGATGGACGGACCGAGCACAAAGCACCTGTCAAATGCGTTTGTTTCGCTCTGCAGAATGCCGAGTGAGATAAAGAAGAATCTTCAATGCAACCAAAGAGAAATATCGTACGCATCACAATCCTCAACTGTGAGGAATCGACGAAAAAGAGGAATAAAATAAAATCTTTATTTATGACATCATAGAGCACACAGTACAAGTAGAAACAAAAATTCTACACAGATATCTGTCCCAAATGTCCTCTTTGTTTATCTGCAAGTTGAAATATAGGGAATACAGATATAACAAATTAACAATGACTCCCGAGGGAGGAAGTCGGATAGGTATTCACGGGGAGATATTTGTGGAAAATCTTAAGAACACAATTCTCTCGGGGTAATGACGCCTTCGGGATTAACCCACAATGCCGGTTAGGCCGATACAACACATGTTCGCACTTTTGCGGCTGCTCGGTTGGGATTCAGTTGTCAAGTGTGTATTTTGTTCTGTTTAATTTTCCAACAAAACCCCGGATGATTGTCGGTAAACAATGAATTGTGTCTAAACAAACATACCTACATTTGTTCCGTTTCTCCAATATTTGTCCGTCAGGCCAAACCTTCGTCAATTATTTCGGCGGGCTAGGTAAGTACCCTGACCGCAAAGTTTTTTGTATTTTTTTTTCAGGATTTGCGAATTTCCCAAAGGCTTCAATCGTATATCGATACATTACTCTCGATAATACATTTGATTTATAAAAAATGACAGCAGTTTTTAATTGGAATAAAATGAATGTGGTTATTTAACACAATCAATATTATAAAATTTTTGCAACACAATCGTATTTTTTAAATGTTACCTAGCACCTACCTACATATCTAATTAATAATTTACCTACAATATTAAAGTATATATGTATTACAAATACCAAATACAAATATCATCTGGGCCGATGACTGTCTCATAAATGTAGCTCGAAACGTTGGTTAAGATGAGGCACAGGTAAATCAATTCAATAGACATTCAGTAGGTATTAAGTCCTTTCAATATTTAAAATATTAATACAGGTTGTTTCAAAAAAATGTTAACAAAATCGAGCATCCATTGCATTTTGAAACGAGCTCATTGGAAAAGTTTTACTTGTTGAACTTTACAACCGTCGTGATGTGAGAACATTTTGGTGAAAATCTGCACAACAGGTGAATCGGGTGAAGAAATAACATTCCCCCCCCCTCCGCGTTTTTCAAACGTTGCGCCACTGGACTTTTACGGGGAATATCAAAGATAAGGTTTATGGTGCAAAACCGTAACAATAAAAGATTTAAAGGCTATATTAAGATGGAATGCACCTAATTTTTAATTAAAATTTATTTTAATGTTTATAATTGTATTGATTTACATTATCAACAGTGCCTGAACTACAATGATCATCAGTTCGAATACTTATAATAATGATGATAGCGATAATCCTAAAAAAAATATTTCTTCTTTAATTGAAATGATAAAATATAAATTTAACTTAATATGCATTGAATGTATAAATAACCCTTTAAAGAATGTATACATTTTATGGAACACTCTCAATAACAAAGATAAGTTTTTTGGCAGCATTTAAAGACGAAATAAAAATATATATTATTTATATACATAAGTATCATATTTTCTGAGCTCTAAACTGTTTATTTGCTACAAATTAAAGTCAGGTTTGTCTTATTCTGGTCACCTTAATGTGACTTCTAAAGAATTACACCGACGGACAGAATTTCTGGAATTCTCTGAAAAAGTTCTGTCTGGGGAGGAATGAAACAATAACGCAAATAAACAAATCGTCACATTTTTCCACACAATTTCAATGCTAGGCAGAAAATCTTCAGATTCATCACGTTATTAATGTTTCATGTAATGAGATAACATATTAGATACAATAAGTAATTACACACAAACTTAAAACATTTTGTTCAGAACATGTGAACGGCTGACAGTGAAAAGCTGGTGAAGGTGATCAAAATAGTAACATCATCGAGAAACAGGTTTGGTTTTATAAAATGATTGTCAGTATCTCTAAAATACGTTCAAAAAAATTATACGAATTTGGATTTATTGAGGCGTAAATATTACATTAGTTAAGTGCTTGCATAATGTTATGTATAAAAATGAAAGTCAGGAAGTGACGCTCCGTCAATTTATTTACACAAATAAATATGCAGATTTAATAAGCGAATGCAGAAGGTAGGATATAGGTATGTTGTTATAGATGTAATTAAATAAATAACCTAAATAAATAATAAAACAAAGTAATTAAAAATTAATGAAGTCAAACAAGATGTTATTTGATCGTCAATCATAATCAAGCGATCACTTTAAAACTCGTCTTTCGTAATTGAGAATGTTGGTACCAATTAATTCTAGGGCAATTAATATTCGTTTTAGTGATAAAAACATTAAAGAAAGACAAACACAATATCGTGCATTAAACTAGGCTACACATCGTATAATAATTGCTATTCAATTTTCACATGTGATTAAATGCATTGTTAAAATTTATCCTTTATTAATTAAAATTAGAATTGTGGCCAGGTATGAATTGAAAAGTCTTTGGAATTTTATTGACGGCTGTATATGTGGAGAATAAATACGGATCCCTATTATGAGTTCTGGAGCCATGCATGCATAAACTTTTTAAGTATTATTTCAAAATTTTCGTGATTAACTTTGTGGAAGTCCATTGTAATTAATTTTTAAAAAACTTTTAACAATTATTTTTTACTTTTTGAAAAAAATAATGAATTATTAAAATAAAACACAACGTTGTTTACTTCACACTACACTTTAATTAAAAATTATAACATTTTCTACGCTAAATGCGCCATCTTCAGTTATAAACTAAATATTAAAACTAGAAGATAGACTATCGACTACATTAGGAGGGGGGCGGTATGAGAGCGGTGTTGGGGAGAGGGGGTTTCGGTGAAAAGTGAAAGTGTTTGTGGGAGGGGCTAATATGGATAGGAGAAATGTAATAAGGGGTGTTTGTATGTTAAGTACATTTTTATTGTTAATAGTAATCTCTATATTTTTTATAATGTCTAATTTTCTCCCTTTTTTGCATATATGTAGTACTTCTATGTAATTTGAAAGTATCATACTTAGTACTGAATTTTTTTTTACTTTATATAAAAATAATCTCGTTTGTATTTATCGTCTAGTGGTTAAAGCAATTTTATTAAAATTATTAGAAGGAATTTATTTAGAAAGACAGAAGCGTTCAATCCATTCAAAGAAAATATTTTCATCATATACCTACTTTGACATAAACGACTGATTGGTATGAATATAATAAATCGATAGATCCAGGAATTCTTAAATATTTTATAAATTAATATTTCCTATAAATTTGCAGATGATTGTTAAGTGAATCAGGATAATTTATGCAATATTTGCCAGATATTATATAGATAGTCAAGAATGTTTGTATAAAATTTAAGCCTATAATTTCATTTATAAATAGTGTATAAAGTGATATGTCTGAATAAAACGATATTGTTGCTTATTAATCTTTTGGTATATTGTGCTTTATCTAAGTAATTATAACTTTTTTATTCCTGAGGTAAAATATTTCAATTGAGTAGTGCGTAAGCATTACTCAGATTTTTATAAACTTAACAGATTACTAATTAAAAAATGTATCACAAATCACTGTTGTGTTCCAAAATTTTCAGATTAAATATACGATAACAATCAGAATCATCTCAAGCACCACATAACTTATTCAACCAGTGGACATAAGTAGGTTATTTGAGTGAAATTTCAAACATTAGAGTATGAACCACGTTTAAATTATGTAATTCGCAGATTCCAAAGAGAAGTATCGAGCATGACATGAATCATCCGAGCAGCCGCGGATTCCAATAGATTTATTACGTCTGAGGTCATGTCGAGATAGCGTCCTTCCAGGAATCTCCCGTGCAATTTATTATAAACTGGACCAACTATTTTTATGACTCACTCGGGGATTTTTCATGAAATGGGTATTTCCGAATTTTTAGACAGAAATATAAATTGGAGGCATGTCTAAGTTAACATGGCTAATTAGAGAATTGGGGTCAAGTTAGGAGACGTACCTATAAGTTAACTGGGCTGTTTTAAAAAAAAACATTTTATGAAAATGATGCTTTGTTTTTTGGGTCAACTTCAATATAAAACAAATAATAATCAATAATCGCACGGTACGGTACGGAAAATATATTGAAAGAGATTATTACAGAATGTCGGAAACTAGTTGGTTCAAATTTTTTCTGGTACATGGATAACTATTGATAGACAATATATTTTTTTAATAAAATAATTGGAAAATATCGAAGAAAATACCAGTAACGCTACAATTTTAATTATAATCACAAGAAACAATTTTTTTTAAAAATAATATAGTAATTCTTCGTTTTTCAAATCTTTAAATAAGGTATTTATTAAATATGTTTTATATATTCACATCTTATTTTGAGATCAATAATATTTTTGTATGTACACTTTTGATACTGATTTATGTATACCATGAATCATATTATTATCTGAAAAAATTCAGCAAAAAAAGTCAGCCCATCATTACTGCTACATCCTTTGTTATCAAAATAATTCTGAATTAAAATTACTCGCAAATAAATAGGGGAAAAATATTTTAAAAAGGAAAATAAAATATCTTTCATACTCGTATAGAGTGGAATCTCAATATTCGTTTGATTTAATATTAGTTACATTTTGATAACAAACAAATGTTTATATTTTCGTTAATATTTTCTATATTCGTCATTTTAAAGGTCCATACCTATTGCTGACATTAAAGTCACTATCACTAAGGTGACTACATATTGCTGTCTAACTGGGCCGAAACGTGGAATATGGTCGAAAAGTGGCCACAGTCGATCAAAACATAAATGCATTCAATGATAATACGATTGACTACTTAAGAAAAGTTTTAAAAAACAGACAGAAACGGGCCGGCCACATTGATAAGTTCTTTGTCAAATCGAGTGCAACTGAATCATCGACAAAATGAAAACCAACACCATAATTAGACTTATCTGATATTTTAATTGATGATGACTCTCCTTTTAAACAATGGTAACTTTCCTTCTCTTCCACTTCTACCACCATGTCTCCTCAGTACAATAAAGGTAAATTCATTTATGTACCATTTTTGGGAGCTAGGAATGGATTAAATAAATTTCAGTTATTAAACTGTTTTTATATTGGTCAGGTTCCATATTCGTCAGGCCCTCAGGAATGAATTCTTAACAAATATAGAAGTTCTACTGTATTAAAATAAAAATTGAATACATTCGGGGTTAAAGGAAAATCAAACGAATCCAAATGAGACTAGGTATCTTGCACAAGTCAGAAACCGTCTATTTAAACCGATTACCTGTTCATTAGTTAGCATGCATAATAACAAATACAATAAGTATGTGCTCACGTTCGATATCCAACACGATTGACGTAAAGTGCCAGCCCGAACAATAGACAGGAGTAGGCCACTGTTAGGCCTACCCCGACCAGATCAGTCAGGCAAATGCTGTCCTGAAAGCCACCCTGGTCTTCTAGGACGAGGGTTTTGCATAGCGTGTCCATCATTTTTTTTTATAAACACTCACATGTCATTCTAACTGCAGATTACAATTTCCAATCACTTTGCGAAGGAGTTATTATTATAAGTTGTGTTATTCTGTAATTAATTATTATTAGAATAATAAGTGTTTTATAATAATTGTATAATGCAGTCAGAAAAAAATATTACGTATGTATATACATTTATATATCATCTGCGTCTAAATCATCAAGGAATGTATTCACTATTTTCATATTAATGGGTTTAATTTGAAAAATATGTCTTACGAACTACGGGGAACAATATTAAAGTAATTTTAAAATCGTAAAAGTTATGTAGGTATTAAATATGTTGTCTAGTTTATTTACATTAAAACAAAATTATCTTAGTAATTGTCAATTTTAAACGCGTAAATGATTGTTGTATGAAAAATTTCAACCATATAGTGAGCATTTTTGTTCCGCATATACTTATTTATCAACAACGCACACGGACAAACTCGGCACTAGTATATAGTTTCCATTTTTTTACTCGCACATTAGAACTCAACATTACACTAAACTTCGTAATTGAATGTATTTATTATTACTACAGTGTGCACGGCGCACGGCACAGCACGACGCGTCAGCACCGGGCGGTTAGCGAGACTCGATTAAGCTCACCCTCGCGCCGGCCGGTTGCGTGGCAAGGCTACTCGGCAAACTTGAGGGCAGGAAGTTTATCCATTTTCTCAAGTTTTCGTGAATAAGCTTTACGCTTCATTCGCACGACCATGTATGTGAGTTATTTAGCTTTTTGGATTCTAATGCATTTCTTCATCAAATTTGTTTATTTAGTTTTTACATTAATACATTTTTTAAAGACACACGAAATAAACACATCAACTGTTTAATTATCGGTACCGTTTTTATAACACATTTTTGATTAAAAAAAAATTAATCTTAATCACATTTCACTGAATTTAATATAGTCATTAATATCCCTAGTTAACTTCAGCGTGCACATACACATCATTTACATATGATGATTTGGTATGAAAATCGTGAAAAATTAATTTACGTACCTTTTTTTTATATACCTATTTACATAAAATAGTAAGAAGATCAAATATTTTAAAAAGTTTAAAAAACTTATATTTATTTATGTAGAAACTGACAGCATAATTATCAAATAGGACAAAGACCATCTTATAAGTTTCCACAGATTTAACAAATTGTATAAATTGCTGCACATTAAATAAACACTGTCTGGAATATACATAACGGTCATTGTCGGAGTTTACACAGCTGCCCGCATATTCCATTAATATAAGATCTTTTTGAAGCGAAACTTATTTGCCGACGGTATGCAGATGGGACAGAATGCTACACTATTATCTCCTGACACAACTCTCGCCTCATCCACATTCGTACATCTTCTCAAGCGTACTCGTCAATTTTTGAGGCTTCTAACAGGACCATCCTCAGTATCTGGTTTACCTGGTCATGCCAAGTCTCCCTCTATTTCTGATGCTCTCGCATCATATATCTTTCTTACTATCTCCTCTCCATTCATTTGTTCCACATGGCTATAAAATTGTAACACGACTACACTACAGTTGTAATGTCATCAATGCCAGTGATTGGCTAATAATATATTTATTAACAAGGGCTCGCGTCGTTATTTTCTAGACGATTGGTCGGGTTAGGTTAGGTTAAGCTTCTTTATTATACACACCCGCAATAAATAAATGAAATATTTAACAAGAAAATCCAAAAATATGCAGTAGAGAGCGGCGTAATTACGCCAATGCAGCCAATGATGATAGACAGGAGTCTAAATGTTTGGCGCCCTACAAACCTTTTGGCATTGATTATTTTTATATGGACTAATCATTTCTCACATGTGTTACGTAAACACATAAAAAAATTACCTATAGATGTACCTATGTGCACTAATACGTAGGTTTAGGTTAGGTTAGGAACCATACCATCGCCACAAAACAAAACTGTGCATATAAATTAAATCTACGCTTGAAAAAATTAATTAAAGCCGCCGTAAAAATAATATTATTCAGCTAATTAGTAAATTAACAATATACTACTATAAATACAAAAAAATAATAGGCCGTTGTTTTTATAGGGGCCCAATACATACATGTGTATATAAGGAGCCCCCTTTTCCATTTTGCGCCATTTTTGTATTTACGCCACTGGCAGCTGTTTTCTGTTCCATGATACTTTTAAAATACCAACAGACGAAATGGTACCGAGTCGATCTAAGGACAATATATTTTTCTTAATTTGACAAAGGGTTCCTTCCATTCCATTCCTGATCAAACAAAGCTACGCACGTATAGCTATACTCCCTCCCAGTCAGTCCCAGATGACTAGATCGCCTCTAGTGCCATATCTCGAGCGTCAGTGAATCGATTTGGAAAAATAAACCACCATTATTTTTCTTTTGTTGAAACTAATCATCGTTAGTAATGACTAAGGCAAACGATCGGAGTACTCGAATTCGAGAGAATTCATAAACACCAAGAAAGGCTCCATTAAAAACTGAAAAATAATTTAATATGGCAATCAAAATACAAAATGAGAAAACGTAAAAAAGTTTTATTTGGATTGCGCGTCCTCGGCACACGAAATTCTCTTATCCGGTACTTACCTTTAAGTTGACTTGAAATTTATCAATTTTACATAGAATATTTCATTATACTCCTCGTGTAAAATATGTCACAAAACTACGTTAAAAATATAAATTTCGGAACATTTTACAGGAGTTCGCGGGTGGACTGTAAAATATAAGAACATTGTTTCGGGTACTTAGCAGGCGTGTGCCGTCAGCACATTGAAATTAACAGTACATTTCTGTATATTGTGGGAAAAGGCGATTTTTTTTAAAAATAGAGATGCGTACACGGAACACGTATCACATCAATATTCTTACTATTTTTAAACTAAGCTAAACGCTTGTGCTATGAAAATAGGACTATCTTGCTGGTCTCCTGGAACGAGGCTCAAATCCCCGACCGGTAGATCACTAGGCCGGCTTCTTAACCAACAAGCTACTCATTAAATCAATTAAATATTTATCAGACGGAATATTATGATATATTAAAATCTGGATAAAATTACTTTTATTTTTAAGGAGAACATATTTTTGTTGTGAACTAAAAAAAATTTTTGTTGATCCATTTAATTTGTATTAAAAATAATATTACGAGTTAGATACGTATTTTAATTCGATTTATTTCGCAGAAATTCAATTTAAGTACAACTTATTTCAAAGTACTGACAGCACGCCGCTAGTATTTGGTATATTTTCAAATATGTACAATATTTTGAAAAAAACGTATTCTTTGCAGACGTGGTATGATACTAGTGCGGAACATTGGGGCCCACATTAGACGGAGACCCAAAAGGTTTAGCCCCTACAAAACTTTTGGCATTGATACTTTTCGATATGGACTAATAATAATAATAAAAATGTAAGGTTGAGTAAGGTTAGGTGAACCATCGCCGCAAAGCAAAAATGTGTATATAAATTATATTAACTCTTGAAAAAAATTGAAACCGCTCAAAAAGTAAAAATATTTAGGTAATCAGTAAATAAACACCATACTACTGTAAATACAATAAATAATTGGTCGATAAATTACGAGTCGAAAATGTTCAAGGAATATGTGTAAATTGTACACCGTTACGAAAAATATTATTGTTTGAAATTTTTACAAAATCATATTAATCTTTAATTCTACGCACTTTGAAATACATATTTACGAAATTTATCTTTGCTTCAAGCCCTATATCATCTAAAAAAATTCGTTTTCTTGTGTTCAATATTTAATTTGAATGAATCAATAAAATATTAGAAATAATTGTATAATTACGATTTTTTTTGAAATGTCTATATCAATGACATGATTGAGAGTAGGCACATATTCCTTGAACATTTTCGACTAGCAATTTCGTCAGGAATCCACCAACAAAATTATGTGAATTAGGTCTGTTACACTCTGTACATGTATTTAAGAGACCCTTTTTTGCATTGGGGCCTAATTTTTGTAGTTACGTCATTGTATGATACATATGTCTGAGACATGTATTTAATACATTGTTATAATGCTGTCTGGCGCCCGATGGTCAATTTAAGGTGAGATGAAAGTGTTGTGTTATAAATTGACTAATAAACATTCTTACACAACTTTCGAACGTTTTTTGCCATTCTAAGAACCGATCCGCTATTCTCGACTCACGGACGTGCGTATCGAATATCGAGTTGCCCAATATTGGTCTGACGTAGTTCCCGGGTTTATTCATCTGCCGGCCGGACTTCCATGTGTTTAATGGTCCTTGACACTGATACGACAAATTACCGAATTGTTTTAGGCCGATGATCGCTGTCGCCCCGTCGAGTGCTAAATTTAAATTGATGTTGTTTGGCCGGCACCGATTGTGCTAACAGCCATCCGAATGAGGAAAGTGATTTGTTTTTAAATACATTAGAAAATTTTAGCAATAACATAGATGTAGGATTCGTATGTTGTATCTACATATATGAAGATATATTAATGGCGTAAGCGTAACTAATCCAATGCAACCAGTGCAATGTGTTGAGGCTCCACATTTAAAGTTTCAAGGTCTGCTTCCTGAAAACAGTGTTATATACAAACTAAATATTAAATGCGACTTACATAAAAATAACGCACATAAAATGTTTACTTTGTTCAAGAAAACGTTGTTATCCCTTAAAATCAGTAAAAAAAACCATCTAATTTATGAAATTTCTTACTAATATTGTGAGTAAGTTCAATATTAATTCATGCTGTGGCTAAAATATGCGTAAAAACATATATTTTCTGCATTTTGACGAAAATTACGACAGCGCGGATTTGACACCATCGGCGATATGAAGTGAAAAATCTAACCATTTAATTGGATCGATCTAAATATTATTAATTAAAAAATTATTGTGTTTTTGATATAAAACTTGATTTTAAATAGTAGCTGAAGCATCAATAAATACAATATATTATTTAAAATAATTTGCTTTCACTAAAACAAAGTATTTTATAAACGTTGAAAATTTAACGGTTTATAACTGTATTCATTTTTAACATTTTGTTAGTTTTGTCTCGACTTAAATTTGTCTACGGATAATGTATGCGTTCTATTACATTATAAATGGGGTACCTTTTTATATTATAATATTTTTAACACTTCACTTTATAACTCGATGAAATTCGCTAAAATAATAATAGCAATATTTACAATTTTTAAGTTTAATTGAAAATAATTAACCAGCTCCTTTGAATACAACCTCTAGTGGCCCATTGTACTTATATAACATCGTTACAAGCAGCATAACTTAAGTCCATGCTTAGTGTACCCCAATGGATACTATAAGGTACGATTTAACAGGAAATTGTTTTAACCTTTACCATACCATGATATAAAGTACCCGAACGTAGCCATGCTGTCAACTCGTGTTACCGTAAACAACAGTTAGAAAAAATGTTTTTATTAGCTTAAATGGCTTTAATGGCACGAATTTACTCTAAATATTAAGTATTCAATTTTGAAAAAATGATTAATAACATAATTTAGAGCATTCATTAAGTTCTATACAATGTATCCTTCCTTCTTATCTCTCTTCATTTAATTTGTAAGAAAGAGACAATTATATTTGTATGTTTGTTGTTCTTTTCACAGTGAAAATAGTGTGTGATCTTTGTCTTTCATATCACAAATGGTATTTTTACCAACGTATTAATTTTACAACGGATTAATGAAAAAAAATGTTTTGTACGATTCCCTTTTCATAATTGGTTTTTCACTAGTCATCCCTAAGCGCTAATATTTTCTTTAGGATTATCTAAAATATGAATTTTATGTTGCATGTATTTACCGAAATATTAGCGGTTTAATATGATGGTAGACCTGTATTGCTGCATGGTTTGGGAAGGGTTAAGAGATATTTTTGTGCATTAAAATAAATACTTTGTTTCATAAAACATAATAAAAAATTACATTAAATAAGTATATGTTTGTTCAACAAAAAATACTTAATCTAACCTAGCCTTGACAAATTTGTATTATTTTATTGCACAAATAATTCGTTCGAAGGAACAAAATATTTGTTTTAATGTACGTATTAATATTTCTCTATACTATATATCGCATTGGGCCCTAATGGGAAGTGCCGCATGCATAAGTACATATTGTAAAAATATTAAGTTTTAAGCAGCTTTATCTATTAAATTATAAGTATAATTAATGTTTTAAGGAATTTATATGCTATTAAATAACTTCACAATAAGAATGTGTTATCTTTAATAATAGTTGTAATTAGTTGTATCAATATGTCCAAAATTTAATAAAAATGAATTGTTAATTCTGGCATTTGCTATCGGTTTACTCAAAGGTATTTAAGATTCCGTAATAACAAAGTAGATGGCTTTCGAATAATGGAACGAAAGAAGTATTAATTTGAAAAGTGTAACATAATGGGTTCGAAAACTTGTCGTCAAAAGTACTGTCGCTGTAGCACAGTTGGATAATGCACCTTCCCCGGATTGAAAAGAGATCCAGGTTCGAATTCCGGTGGCGCAATAACAATATTTTTCGATAAAATTGATTTTATATGTATATTTTTCTAATTAATACATTTAATTAGTATTTTCATTTATATGCATTCGCAACTAAAAAAAAAACCCTAACTACATATTATTTATTAAGAAATTATTATATTTTTATATAAAACTAATTTTAAATAGTAGTTGAAGCCTTAAAGCATCTAAGTAAATATAATAAATTATTTATAATACTAACACAAAGTGTTTTAAAAACGTCGAAAATGAATAATATGTATAGTAAATTTAATGGTTCTATTAATTTAAACTATTAATTTTTAACATTTTGCTCATTTGGTTCAATGCAGATTTGTCTCCGTAATCTTGGCTTCAAGATTATAAGAAAATATATTTCGTATATGCAAGAATTTTCTATATTAAAGCAATTTTGTGGCACGCGGAAGATAAAATTTAATGGAAGCGGTCTTTTTTATAATGCTTGTATTTTCTTAAATATGGCAAATAACATTCAGTTTATTAATTTTACATTAGTGTAAAGATTATATCTAAGTAATAGTTTATAAAAAAATAAAATCTATTGTATAACTTCTGATAAAAATGAATAAAAAAAACATATTTTCGTAAAAAAACGCAGAAATATAAATTATTTTTAAAAGGAAAACCTTAATTAATCTACAGAGCCGTACAAAAAATTGTGAAAGGTATACATGATGTAACCACAAGTAAAATATTTGAAGAGCCTCTAATAACATGCTACATTAAATTGGGATGAATCTGTTGGACCGGTTATGTAGTGATAATATACGACCACAACAGGAGGTTAAGGTGCTTGGATGGTGTAGAGAAAAATACTGCAGCCTTAGACATAAGACACTGAAGACAAATGTTCTTCTCATCAACAAAATATAAGACAGAAAATAAATAGAGTTGTGAAATATATCGTCGTTGTGCTAGAGAATGTGACTAACTGCAAAATCAATAATGTTCGGGGGAGCAATTTTAGTGTTTTTTTGTTTCCATTGCTTTTCAAACATCAGGTTCTACAAGAAGGTTCACGGTAATATTTGGTAGTTGGAACTTTTAGTTTTAAGATAACATATTCCAAAAAAATATGGAAGTACTTACTTTTCATTTTAAAAAAAACTTAATCAATTTTACGTATAAACTTAAGCAAGAATTGATGCATTTTTAATTTCAGTTCTCAATTATAAATGTTTATAAAAGCACAAGAAAATTCAAAATTAAGGAATATTCTAAAAGAACAAATAAAATAATGAATAGTAAACAAAAGTAATGTAATCTTCTTCATATTTGGAGTCTAGTCATACAGCGGGTTCTGGTAGCTCATTTAGTTTATTCATTTTAGGAGGCGATTCATACCAAGTGTGATACTCTGGATGAAATGCTCCAATTAATTATATTTTGTTACACATATTTTTCGTGGTATGTGTAACTTTTGGTGGCCAATTTTATCCATAAATGCGAAGTGTTTAAAATGCCTTGCTGTAATTATATTTATATAATATAATATTCAGTTATCGTATTCGCATCTCAAGCATTTATGATACCACGATACCGTTTCATTGTCATCATTAAGGATGCAGTTTTATTAGAGATTTTTTATCCACGAAATCGTCAAATCACAGCTCTTTCAATATGTAAGGGTCTCTTTTTTATTAAATATTGATCTATTCATTAAGGCAGTACATATTAACAAATTTATGGCACTCTATGTCACAGTATGCATAAAGTCTACCTCCATTAGTGTTGAATTGTTTTAATTCGGGTGGTCTGAGTTAGAAACGAGAATAAAGAAGCAGAAGCATGAAGGTTCCGAATTTGACCTGAACAAGTATCTAAAAATAATGAATTTTCAGATAAGTTTTCACCGAGACTTTTCAACCACATCTGCTACTGCTGAACCTATTTCAAAGTTGCCACATTGCACATTCACCTCAGTTTTTCTTATCTAAAGTAATTTAGCATCCATGTTCTTTCTAATGTGTGTGGGTGTGCGCCTGCAGCGCTTGTAAAAATTTGTCAACACAAATGTTTCCAATCCCCGCACACAGAAATTTTGTAAGAATGCAATGTGGTGTACAGATTTTTTGTTTGCCAAAATGAAAATGAGAGATGGAAGTTTTAGGTTAAATGAGCAACATTGTGTGATACGCACCAAATGTTGTACATTCTTCCCAGACCCATTTAGCACAAGACGAAGGTTGTTACGTATTTTATTATAGTCTTCACTTTTTTGTTTGAAGAAATGTAAAAACACACCCTTTTTGCTGTAACTATTTCAACTATTGTTTTGTAAGGTGGCGCATATGTTTCAAAACGTAATTTCAGCAAAGCACCCAAGAATAATTCAGTGCTAAAACAGTATACTAGTGTGTTACACAAGCGTTATCAAGTGTTTAGTACAAGTATTCGTATATAGTGTAGTTATATTATTTATTACAAAAAAGACATCCCTGAAAATGTCAAAAAAACGTGGATGCTATATTTCAAATGTTATCAGTTTAAAGGTAAAAGGAAACAGAAATGTCATCTTCAATGAATTTGCAGAAAGTAAAAATTGGTGATATATTTGTTTATCACGAAATAAATGATTGTGTCATTTGCATCATACGTTCCAAAGGAAATATTCAAGGAGAATTTATGTCTCGAAAGAAATTAAATGAATGGAGGTAGCCGGGATGCTGTTACAGGCGATGAGGCGGACTTTTGAAAATGATAACTGAAACATCCGAAGATTGAAAGAATAGGGTTGAGATTGTCGAGCGCGAGAAATTTAGTTGTGATATAGAAAGTGTTAATTGACAATGAATATTGGCTATTAAAATTAATGCTTCTATGCTTTCCGTGCAAGATATTCACAATCATGTGTCAAATTACATAGCGATTCCTGAAAGCTGGCATAGTAAGAATTATACGTTTGAATTTGTCGAGTGCATAAATTCTGACATTAAAAACAATTGTCTCGATTACGTAAGCCGCAAATTCATGCATTGATCGTTGAAAGTGTTTGATATTGATATTTCTGTACAAAAAATGTTAATTTTGTACATCAAGATAACGTAGCCGTACTAGACCATTAAGAATGTTTGTTAAGAATAAAATCTTACATTTCATCCAGGCAAAATGTTGACTTAAATGTGGTGTACAAATATCGGATAGACAGAACGGACAGGCGGAAAAAAATGATTTTGTGATATTAATACCCTGGTAATAGATTTCAATGTACCTATAGCATTTTTATGTGGCATTCTATGGTTATTTGATTGGTAAGTCAAATAAAAATAAATTTGAGTATTGCGTTTCAAAGAATAGTGTGAAGACAAAAAGATTTAAAAAATGAGAAATATAGATAAAAAAGTGCATATACGAGGTTGATCTGCTGGACTCTAATGGGAAATATATAAAATAAATAAAGCACCAAAATCAGGTAAGAATTTTGCGCAATCATAAAAATTATTACTTCTTAGTTAGGTGGGTACTTTCTTTCACGGCATAATAATATGACAAGTTCATTTATCTATGCAAAAATGCATATTTGCGTATATCATTTTTTTGTAAAAAATGTACTGCTCAGATGACTTCATAATCTTCATACACATTAGAAAAATTAGAGGGAACGTTGGCTTTATGTTAATACTAATAATAATTTCGTCATTTTTGCAGATGGTAATTTTTCTCATGTATAGCAATATGCAGGACTCGTCTACACTATGGTATAGAGGAAATTTAGACATAAGTAAATATGTATTCTGTAGACAGTGAGATTCAGATAAATAACCAGGAATGAAGGAATGTCACAAAAAATACTCATGTTCAAATTTCAATTGATTTTAAAACGTGATATAGGTACTAAATCTTTTTCACTGTGGTGTGATTTGGTGATACATATTTTGTAATGAAATCAAATTTTCATCATCTTCTCTTGTCATATACATTCAGACGTTGGCTAGTTGCTAGCAGATTGGAGCATAGTCAAATGTGTCATTGAAATATTTTGGCATTTAAAACATATTAGTAAGGAGAAATGCTTAAGAAAATATATGACCTGAGTTTTTGAGCCGATAGAAACAGGGTGTTTGCAAAAAAAACCTACATAAGATATTTGAAAGTGAATGAGGCAAGAGTAGTGTGCATTTCTACCTATTCCTATGAAGAAATGTACATATAATATAATATTGTTACACGTAGGTATCCCCGTGGTAGAAAACTACAAGCACATGGTCTCTACCTCAAAAATGGTTATAAGTTAGCAGGATTTATATCAAAACACTTTAATATGTAAATAATGTATATACTTTATTTTTTGATATTTTTACATGTAAGAATGATTACACCTATAACGTGCTTGGAAATATGATAGAAAAAATAAAAATCAAGGTTATCATAGAGAAAATACAATTTGGGAATACATATACAGGTTATATTATAGAGTACCTAATAGGTAACAGCCTCAAAGTGAAAGGTACATTTAAAGTAGTATATTAAAGTAAAAATATATCAGTAACTCCAATTTTCTTTTAAAAAAACCCTGCGTCAATGGAGGGATCAATCTAACGCTACATTATTTATTAAATCAGAACATTCTCGTATTCGTATTGACGTAAAAATACATCATCCGATTGTACAGACTTTTTAAAGAATTTCTCTTAAATGCATCTTAGCAATTAGAGCTGAATTTTGATAATAAGAAAATGTAATTTTGTTAATCAGGTTCTGCTTTATTTGTTAATTGTTATTAGGATATATAAATGGAGGCATCTATTGGGAATCAAAGAAAGAACCAAATCTTCATACAAATGATCCCTTTCTATTCATTGTTTCTGTATTTTCTGTTTCACATATTGACCCCTCCTATATACACTATTGTAACTAACAAATATGTCATTTTTATTTATTCTCATACTTCACATGTATTTGATACATTTTTAATTAGCAGTATTTTTTAAAAATATATTGTTTTTATAATAAAATACATACAGTCGAAATTGGTTATAACGAGCATGAGGTGACCGACTAAATTTGCTAGTTATAGCCATTTCTTATTACATATATCCAATTAACTTGCTACACGTAAAATCATTTTTCTGAACTATTTTGCAAATTTTTCCTCTTGTGCCTTAAAAATTGGCCCGTTAATAGCAAATCTGGCACTTCTTTGGGTGCTAAACCATTTTAATAATGCTGCATTAACATCATTAAGATGGCATTTTATATATTTTTTTTGTTTCCCTGATGTTGTTTTCAAATGCCGACGAGCATCCTTATTTTTCAATATTGTTAGTAGACATGTTTGTAAATCAAGGGCCACTTTTTGACTGAAAAGTCAATGTCAAATTGTCAATACAACATTGCTGATGCATATACACATTAATCTAGATGACTTCATAATAAATTTGTATTCAGAGAAAAATACAAATGTAAAAAGGAAACAAAATTGTAAAATGGCATTTTCGGATGTCTGTTTTTTTATTTGACACTTTTGTTTGATGCTCAATAACAAGTTGTAAGCGTCAACATGGTCAAAGTTTTGGCAGCCGGTATTCTTAGGTAGTGTCAAAAATTATATGACCTAATATTTGTTGACGATCAGCGTGTCCGCCATTTCTTTCATTTTTCGAGAATTGCTTTTTTTTAGTCCCAATAAGCACATTCATGTGTTGGCCGTATTATTTGTTCTGTATAACCGAGAAGCGAGCTCGTTATAACAGTTCACCTTTGTATGAAAACTTGCGTAAACTAAAATATCAAAGAGTTTTTGCTTACTATAGCCGTGAACTCACTATACCGGAGCTCGTTATAATCAAGTTCGACTGTATATATACGACTGCCACTTAAAATATGTATAAAATACTAAAATGACCTATTTCAGGAGATAATTTTCAAAAGTGGACTACTCCACATTTGATTATTTTATTTTCAATTGCTTGACATTATATAATTTTCAAATTTAGCCAAATTCAAAGTCAAATCATTTTTAAAAAATCTTCCAAATATAGGATTAATTATCAATAATGGACAGATATAGACAGGTTTATTTTTCAACATCCATTTCAAATCCAAATCTATTTCAACCAATCATGTCATCGTAAAGGCAGACATCATCTTGCTGAAGATGATCAGAGATACCGCATGTTCGCAGCTAAAATTATTAATGTTATATTTTTTCACTTTGTCAAAAGGCAAATATGTCCAAATTTGATAACTACCTCCTGATTTGTAAGTTATAATACTTTACATAAAAGGGGTCGATATTTAGTAACTGACTTATTGAAAAAGAAAATGAATGACTAAAATGTCAATTTCGACGTCTTTTATTGGGCTTAAAATTCTAGCAAAATGGTGGAAAACATAACCATGAGTGCACAACGGTCTAACTCAGTATGCATTATGCAATTGTCAGAAAAACACGTCATTTGTCATCAATGGATGAGTGTATTTCGGGAATCCAAAATAAACCACAATTGAAGAAAATTGAATTAATTGAGGGATCACTGTATAGTACAATATAGAATTATGGATAAATATATTTTGCATTATTATTTATGTACCATTTTCAAAAACTTTAATCATAATTTGTGAATTTGATATACAGACAAGTTTTAAAGTATTATATATGTCTGTCTAATGTAAAAAAACTAAATGTGTACTTATAATATTATATTATATATACAGTGTGTAATATGCGTGACAATGACAAATAATTTACATAATTGTATGAATATTATTAAATTAAAATGTACAATTGGAAAAAAAAATTAAGAAAAAATTTTAGCACACCCTAAAAGGCCATCTTTTCCTTAAGACTAACTCTGTGGTCATCTTTAAAATTTATTCTGACTTGTGAATAGTACAAATATTTTTGATTATAAAATGAATATTTAAATGTAATTTATAAATTGCTAACAATTATTAAACAACAAAATTGTAGTTCACAGTGTATACTAAAAGCCAAACAAAATTACATAATTGAAAGATGTTATTCATTAACTATTTTTATAAAACACATAATCACTTTGTTGAATAATTAGCAACACCGCGTATCTCATTTTTTTGACACATTGTATATTTTCGTGCTAATTTGGTAAAAAAAAAAACTAAATTCAGCACTTTAATTAGTTCCAAGTATAAAAAATAAGAACAGAGTATCATATAATACTGAAAGTAATATAAAGTTCTTTAGTTCTCCTGAAAAGATACAAATATTGAGATACGCAGTGTTGCTAATAACTCAGACTTACAAAATCAAAATATGCAATATCTTACACTGAAGGTCACCTATCAAGAAACTGGTACATATTAATATTACAAGGAATCACAGATTGAGCACTAAATACTCTATTTAAAAAATTAGGAAGAATGTCACATTTATTAATCTATGACATAAAACATTTATATTCCTATTACACGAATGCTTTTATTATATTTATCTAAAATGCCTATTACAATATATTTAAATTTACTTTATTTGAAGAATTATTTATCAATGGGAAAATGCTTTTGTATTTCAAAATTCTCACACATTGGTGATAAATGTACGAAAATCCAATTATTGCACTTATCTATAATTTATAATGATTTTATCATATTCTTAAGTACAGTAATACCTCGAAGTTACGCTGTAGGTGGGACCAGCAAGGATAATTAAGTCGAAAAATAAACATTTGAATGTCAGGGTGTGAACTTTCATACAAGAGGTATGCGATATCAGGTTCTTTGATAGCTGTCTACCACAGACCAATAAATGAATAGACATGAAATAAAGTGTACATATAGGAGGGGGGTTTGGAACATTACATTATTTGTGGAAACATAAGCCTGATAGATTATGACACATTTATGCGACAGTAAAAGTATTTATTCTTCGTAAATTAAATCTTTGTGTAATCAAGACGTATTTTTTAGATTAATGCATATTACATTGTCAGTGTTTAAATTCTCATTCCAATCGAGTCATATATTTTTTAAAAGTCGCGTAGCTATTTGATTGCGTAAGTGGTACCAAAGCGATCAGGTGGATGACACCAAATTGAAACAAAAATTTTGTATTAGTTCATATCTATATATTTGGTAGTCTGTACTGTCTACTAAGAAAACATCAAAATATAGTAAGTAATAACTGAAATGAAAAATTATTCTCATTATCTTATATAACAAAGAAAATACGAACAAACACAACGTAAGTCAAACAAAAACACACAAGGTAAGCTATTTTGAAGTCGACCACTTCATTAAATCAGGCAGTCATTGGAAACATCCACACAAGCTTTCACAAGTGCGTAAACGCTTAATATGCGATCGCTGGGGGCACCGCTTCTCTCAAGGGAGAAAGGGAAATGAAAATAATTTAATTTCAAATTTATATAAGTTGGGGTAACGTAACTCGGGGTATTACTGTATTCTGTAATGGTAAAAATATTTACAAGGACGCCAATTAATTGGAACATACATTTTTTCAAATAAGATTAAATCACCGCTACACCACATACACATATAAAAATCTTAATCGCATAGTTAGTGCAGTGATCACACAATTTTAAATATCATATAATATAGTGAATTAATTCTTACAAGGTAGTACACACATTTTAATATGAAAATAAATATGCACTAGGCACCATGAATTAAATGCATTCTTCATAGTATATTATTCATTAGTATTCAGAGGCTTGCTAACAGGGAATATACAGCTCTCAGAGACCTGCATTTCAGAATTATTTTTTTAGAATACAGGTTTAAACCAAAATTAATGTAATATCTACATTTTGAAAGTAGAGAAATATACATTTATAAAATAGTTAGCAATCCGATAAGAATTCTAATTTAGTATATAAAATGTAGATATAAAAAATAGAGATCCCTAAATAGGAAAATCAAAGAGCCTTAGGAATACACAGCACCAGGTCTTTCAAAACATGTTACAGTTTATTATGAGATTTATAATTAATACAACATTTTGCAGCACAAAAACTAAACTCAAAAAATTGCGAAGGAAGTGGAATTTAAGTGACATTGGTCTAAAAAATTTAATGATCAACATTCATAGGAAGTGATATTTTTTACAATCAACAAAGATAGAAACTACCATATAACATATAAATGCAAATAATGAAGGCACTAATTATTAAAAAAAAGAGATAAAATATAGACTAATAAATTAAATCTTTATTATTAAATGATTTTTAAAAACAGGGTTGAAAAAGATATAAGATATTTTTTAATAAAAACAGTATAGTTAATAAATAGTAATACTATGGCAGAAATAAAAAGTGCAATGAAGCACATAAAGAATGGAAGGAAGGTAATGATAATGTTGCTGCCTTCAACGGAAATGGATATTTCGTGGAGAGCCGAGCCACACTCCATTGGATTGGAGAAGTATTATGCCTGTTTACAAAGTAATTATGGTTATGTAATGAAAAGTTTTTGGAATAGTCTAGAAAAATTGTATCTCTGCAGACCTGCAAAAGTCACATACTAAAGAGATATGTGGAAAGTTATGGAAGGAATAGGGAAAATAATAAGCTTATACAGTACATAATCGTGTCCCTACATGAAGGATAAATTGTGTTTATAAATGAATCACTCACACCACGAATCAATACTACAAAACAGATTTGCTTAATGTCACCACAGTTACATAACATGTGTGTAAGGTAAAAGTTTGGATATAGGATCAAAAATGAATGACCCGATTTTATGCTGGAATTGTACAGTGAATTCAATTTACAGAGTCTATTCAGTAGCATGTACGATGTATGCTACAAAAGAGATCATATGATAAATGTTACCAAGACATAAGTAGGTATTGGAGAAAGATTAATATATACATAATAAAATTCGATATATTGATAGATAATTAATATAGTAATATCAGTTCAGTTCTTGATTTACGAACATCACAATTTTAAGATTTATTTATTTATGTAACACACAAAGTTGTTGAACTGAGTAATCAAATGGAACTCAAACTTGACTCGGCTGATGTAAAAGAGTTGTAGAACTCATATTCTGAGGAACTGGTGAGTTAATACAAATAGGAGCAAATTTAAATACAGAAGTACAAGAAATACTTGAAATTTTATATTCGAGAACATTTACGATGCAGAAAATGGCTGCAGCTTTTAAGTTAATTCCTGAGAGATCGACAATATTTGAAGAACAGGACTCAAATATGGAGAGAATTGCCAAAGTGAAAAGAGGTATTAATGATTCACTGACATGTTATAATGAGATTTTTAATAAAAAAAAATAAACTAACTGTGTAGTCTTCCATCAATCATATTTTAAAAGTGGACGGAAGTTCAATCATCTACCTCGAGTGCGCAAAGTGACACGCATGTGAAAATATCGAACATTAATAAAATTGAACATAAGTTGAAGCAAACATAAGTTGAATGTACAATGTATGTACATATATAATTTTGTTTTAAATTAAAATTAACTATTACTATACATATCCTGTGTTATCTTAGTATTTTTTCAACTTATTTTACGTTTGTAGCATATAGTTGTAATAAAACGTACACATTCAATGTTTAATACAATGCTTTTCATATGTAAAAATGACCACTAACTTATGTGATTGCATCATATATGCAAAAAATGCATATTTATGTGTTTAGATACATAACAAATGAAAACATATAACAAACGACTTCAAGGAACGGAACTCGTTCGTAAATCGAGAACTGCCTGTATTAAGAACGATTGGAAGAGTTTGTGCACTTTGAAAAATGTATATTTCATAGAAATAGAATGAAAGAGAAATATATTGAAAGAATTGTGACCACGGGAATAAAGTGAATGGTGTTTTGAATTATACTATAGTTGTCAAAGGAAATGTGTCATCTGAGGTACAATTAGCGTTGTATAATGGTGTTATAGTACCAACATTGACAAGTGTTTGGAAGTGAATCTTGAGTTGTCAAAAAAAAAAAACAAATATGAAACTAAATGCAGTGAGGTCACAGTGCATAATGCAGGGATATACTTGGTAAACATTTATGATAAAGTGAAATGTCTATGCCCAAAGAGAATCGGCAAGATACTTAGTAAACAAGAAACAATTATATAACATATCATAGTACCTAGTTGAAGATTATGGAAGTCTATTTGACTCGAGGGCTAATGTTGCTGACTAGTGGGTTTCTATCTAGTCTAGCCTATAAAACAATGGCACATTTTGTGTGACTGAGAATCATGATACAGTTTCGACAGATATACTCATGACATATTTGGTAGATATGTTAGTGGCATGATTTAATAAAGCAAATCAAATGAGAACCACTGTTTGATCTTTTGTAAAAAACTATTATGACAAAATAAAAAAAAACTCACTCAAACTAAACTAAAATCCCAAAATAGAGATAAAAAAGTTCAATCAGGTGCTGTTAATTCACTCACATACTTCTGCTTTGGCTTAATGGAATTAATCAAACCAATGCATTTTCTTCTTCTTGTCAAGAGCCATGCTCAATAACATTCAATGGTTTGTATTCACAAACAGATCATACTCGAGAAATTTTTTAATATTATGTAATTACAAAAGTTAATTATCTAGAAGTTGTTTGACATGTTTCAGATTGCATGCATTTGTTACCAAGTGGGGGGTTGTTTAAATTATAAAATAAAATATAAAAAATAATGATGCTATTTAAAAAATGTCAAAAAATTGGAAACATAAAATAGACTACATATTTAGTGTACTTTTTTAGTAACATTAAAATATATAACTTTTTTTTTAAAGGGAGGTAGTGATATAACATTTAAAACATGGAAAAATGACAATCTTGTCAATATACAAATCATTAATGAAAAAACACTTGCATTTTAAAAATATTTTTATAAAGGTTATTTTAATAATAGTTAACGCTCCCATTACAGAATAAATCTTTGGATTTAGATTTGGTCTTTCTTGATCATCTTGAAAAACAGAATGATGGAATTTGCCTTTACAAAGATCATAGTTTTTCAGGTATGAGATGTTACTTTCTATATGCATGCATACTTCATATAGTATTTTATATAACTAATAAATATGTTTGTACCTGTTACAATATCCTAATTATTTGCACAACAGGACGATTACTTCCTAAAGAAATTCATTTTGTAGATTGATTTAAGTTTTCTGGAATGTAGCATATTAGTAAATATTTTAATTTTGGTTAATATTTTAATGCGCCTGATAGAATGATATTTTTATAAATTATACAGATATAATTATTTATCTAATTGTATTCATGTGAATAAATCAGCAATCATCATTCACATGTGGATAATATACTAATACCGATGTCATAAGTGTGTTTTTTCATATATAAAAGGAAGAGTTTTAAGAATTTAAAAAACATTTACAAATTACTATAATTCACATCAAACCTCATACAATATTTTCAACAATAATGACATGAAAAAAAAAAATTTTTAAGAATATATTGTGAAAGAAAATCATTTAAAAAATACAGTAAACTCCCTCTTATACAGTACTCAAATAACCAGAACTCTCAAGCAACTAGCGCATGGATGATGATTTTGTTAAGTATTTGAGATAATTTTATCTTCATTACATATTCAGCGTATATTTTATGCATTAGGTTGATAAAACTTGTTCTTTACTTAAATTTCACTTCAGATACAGGTATATGAGTAATAATGAGTTTTTTACGGTGATATGTGTAACATGTGAGTCATTAGAAGTCAAATATCTGGAAAATTCTGTTTTCTGGCAACCCACTGGTGCCAGATAAGGAGGGGAGGGGGTTACTGTATAAGAAAGAAATGATTTTGAAAAAATTGTGAATAAAATAAAACAAAGTTCGAAAGGATTCAAATATTTCAGGATCCAAGTTGTCAAAGAATTTATGTATAAGATTTGAGGTAAAAAATTATACATAATTTGTGTTTGACATAAACATTTACCGACCCTAATGGACAAGATATCAATACCTCTTGATTTGCTTCCGGCCCCTCTTTATACAAAGATAATAAATAAATGAATATATTTCTAATTTTGTATTTATCATTTTATTTGTGTTTATTATGTTTTGTCAATTTTCAGTGTTTTCACTTTTTAAGTCATTTTGATGTTTTTTATTGCATTTAATTGCCCAAATTCATTGGTTGTTACTTATAAATATGGTATCATTGGATAAAATTACTTTCGCAAATTGTGAGATCTTTTTACCTAACTCGCAATGGTTTTAGCGAGGTTTTCAAATTAATGTGGTTTTACTGTAACAAACTTAATATAAATAACAATTATTAATTGCTAACATTCATAATATATATTGGTTCAATATAAAAAAAAACCTGTACCGAATTTAATTTTTTAAAATACCATAAACACTAAGGAGATAAGCGTGTGATTAAAATATATTATTTTCAACAAAAAAATAATTTATATTCCACAACATTTATTTTTCACGCTTTAGACTTTTTCTATCGCAAAAATTCTACATAATCATTTATATTACCTAATGTAAGCCACAGCAAATTCAAACAAAAATATCACGGTTCATCCGTAAATACTGATTACAACAAATATTATCATACTTTTGTTCATAAATCTATATATGGTATGTATGTACCAGCAGCGTACAGTTAGTATTTCGAAATAAGCTATACTTAGAATTTCTGTGAAAGAAGTTGAAATAAAATATATCTCTCGTAATATTCTGAACCCAATTATTATCATATTATTCAGATTTTAATATTTTGTCAGATAAATATTTCATTTTGCTTTATTCCTCAAAATATATTGCAGCTACGTACTGTACACGCTTGGTATGTACATACCAACATGTTTCGAAATCTGTCTATGTATTCTATTTACTACTCGAATAAGGAAAAATAACAATACTGATACAATAGAGTGGAAAATTTTAAAAATATTTTTTAAATTTTATAAAGTAAAAAAAAAATTTTGTAAAATAAATTATTACATATAAGATTTTATCTGTGTAAATACAACATAATTCATAGAAATACCATGTGACCACTGGAATTGTATTCAAAAATGATCACACATCGTTTATCAAATAATAATACATATTACATTAATAAGCAAAAAAAAAAAAAAACTGGAAAAAAATGAATGGACATGAAAAATAAATTTAATACTAATAAATGTTGTAATATTATTTGATCATAGAGCAACAATTTGAAATGTGTATATATTTATTATAAGATAATATCAAATAACATACTCGCTAGATTACATTCCCAGAATGCCATAAATGAATTCTCGCATTATTAAAATAATACAATTATTTGTTTGAATGAACGCAAATCACATCAAAATGTAGGTAATAAAACTTACATTCATTATTTAAATAAAAAATACAAAGTATATCAAAAATAGTGTAGTCTAAAAAATAATAATATAATTGTATAATCACTGTATTCAATAGTCAACATTGGTAAAGGAAAACATCAAAGTGTAATGATCAATATGACTAAAAGAAGATTCTCCATTTTTTTGAAAATTAAACTAATATAACTTATAGTTTGGATTTGATGTCAGGATTGACTATTTCTCGCCACCACGACGCCCGCTCCATGGCTCCAGGGTTGTGGAAGAATTCCGTCTGGAGATTCTGATATAGCTGGAAAAAACATATGATACATACATAATTTATATTTCTAATTTATTTATATCTCAAATTATAGCTATAATAATTATTTCTATACAATTATAGGTTGTTAAATTGTATTTTGGGTTCGCTATGCAAACACCTACACCCTTGTTATAGCCAAGTGTTCAGAAAATCCTCGACTGGTCACTCGAAACTGAAAAGGATTAAAAAATCAAAGAGTGACAAACTTAGAAAATACTGAATTTAATCTCGGATTGTTATAAAACTGCTAAGTATCAATTGATTATGAGAACAATAAAATTATAGTGACCCTTGATCTGGATAGACAACCAGTGGCTACTCTCTGATAGCGCTTGCGTGTGTTCTACGAGTTGAAGAGTGCCGTGCTCGGGTGACCGAACTAGGTAGGACATGCCAACCCCTAGCAACTATGTGCCCCACGACGCGGTGCATGTCACCTTACTAGACTTCACAGTGTGTCCATATGGCTTATCAGAAAAAGCCACATTAATAAAACAAATTATTATCAAATTACCTTGCCATCTGATTTTCCAAGAACTGAATTAAGCACAAAATCTGGCGGTGCCAAGGCATCGGCAATGGCTATTGCATCCGGCTTCACAATGGCGCAAGTCTCTAATATCCCCGACCGCACGCTATCTGCTAGACCCGGGCCCGTAGCATAGCCACCTTGATACAACAATATCAGGTGTTTATCCAGCGACGACAATCCAAATAGAACAAAAAGATTCTTTAAAACGGGCTGGAGTGACGGATGCGCCTTCTCCGCTACACGTCCATAGTGTAACAGAGCGATGTACTCTGAATAAGCTCGAGTAAGAATGCTAGCTCTGTACACTTGAGCGTTGCATCGTGCGGCAAACTTCGATCGGCCTTCCTTCATTTCTTCTCGTACCTTGTTGTCAGTTTCTTTCAGAAGCCAGCAAATTAGCCACTGATAGCAGGACATGATAACTAGAATAAAACAACATTTATAAACAGATATATTTTAATAATAGAATAATATTGTTCATTTCAAGCTTTGATACTCACATTGCTTATTGGTAACACTTCTTACATTCTGAGCATTAAAAGTAGTTTTAAGAATACTGGATGCATCTGAAATGAACGAAGCTGTTCCGAAAGGTGATGACACAGGGATCTGCCTATGCTGGCATCCATCCCATTGCCTTAATAGCCAATTGCTGGTCTGTTGCCCCAGAACATGGTTATCTCCCTCGTACGTCACTGTAGGATCATGATTGTTTCTCAGATCTCCCAAGTTGGCAGCCTACAATCAATAGAGATTATTTATTTATTAAGTATGCAGAATATTAACAATTTTATGACAAAATGTATAAACTTTAAAAAACGATACAATAAAGATATGATCCTCAAACTTATTATAAATATTAAATTCACAACGTAAATTACAATTTGACAACCCACCAACACTCCCATACAGTAGGTACAAACTGTCCATTGATGTTCATTATTACGCATATAAAAATAAAATATTACAATAAAATGACATATGTTTAACGCCAAGAAGGCCCGCATCGGAAACTTGCAACAGAGAAAGAGACAACGCGATAAATGTCTGAATGTCACGTTGGCTATCCTCATTCTATGGCTGACACTCATGTGACAGCGCACGGTGTCAGTAAATGATGATTGATATTACAGGCGTCATATATCTGATTTTAAACCAAATTATCATACGGTGACACATAGAAATATCGTTCAAGAACACCACGAATTACACCTGAATCGAGTGTAAAAATCTTTTTTTTTCCTCCATACAAAATTGACAGTTGAAGCATACTTTTGTGTTGCCAGATTTATTTTATACCATAGATAAAAGTGATTTATACGATAATGTCCGAAATTTCAATTGCATTGAAAATCTAACACACATACTCTCATATCGACATCAAAGTTGTATTTTTACAGTTATAGAAATTTGAAAATGTTTGGCGGAGGTTAGACACTCACGATATGCTTGTTACTACCGCAGAGTCCGATGATGAGAACGACACTATAAGTTGGAAAGTATCTTGAATGTTCTAATTTGAGTAAATTGTCAGTTAGATTTTGATGTACGTTTGCGATATTTCTCGTTTTTGTCATTCAAGTGAATATATTATTTTTTTAGTTATTAATTAAAATTAAAATACGGGTGTTTTACTATAAATACGGCATCATTTTATGCGTGTTGTTAGTGCTATATAAATGTGATGTGTATGTAGTTATGATGTGAAGTGCTAATATTTTTTGTTTTAAGCATCACATTAAACAAAATAATATTTAAAAAATCTGATGTCGTCCTTCCAAAAAATAAATATAAAATAAATAATAATTTCCTAAATGTTATGGCCTGACAACACTATAAACTTTTCAAAACCGTACGAAATCGTGCTCGATGGACGTTTATGAAGAAATAGTACCTACGTTTTTTTTTTAGTTATATCAACGTTTTCATGGTCTTTTCGTAAAAATAAAATTTAGAAAAAGTTAGCCTGTAAATTTTGAATTTTAACGCCAATATGCTGTTTCACCTAGGATTTTTTTGGGCATCTAACATGTTAATGTATTTTTAAATTAAACAGAGAAACAGTATTGTCATATTATTCTTTAAGGAAGGAGTAAGATTAAAAAAGGATCACTTAGGTGGTTTGGACATATGGAACGGATGAATGAGGAGAGACTGGTAAGAAAGATATATGACGCAAGTGTTGATGGCACCAGAAATAGAGGACGTCCGCGAAAGACTTGGCATAACCAGGTAAACCAAATACTGGTGGATGGTTCTGTTAGAAGCCTCAACAATCGGCGAGCTTGTATAAGAAGATGTATGAATGTGGATGAGGTGAAAATTATGTGTCAGGACAGAAGAGTATGGCGCTCTATCCTCTCTGCCTACCCTCGCTTGGAAACGGCATGATGGTAAGTTAATTAGTTAGATAGGAAGGAGACAATACATCATTGAAGAATGTTGTCCCATATCCCTTCTGAACCATATATAGTGTGGTAGGAAAAGTCATGATGCATTTTTTCTATGCTTTTCAAAGTATAGTATTTATATAAAGAACAAAGATGACAATCCATGATATATTGCCCGTTTTGTTCAATATTCTTTTGCCACCTTTCCTCGGTCATAGAAGGAACTGTCTTTATCGACGAAAAACTGAACAAGGTGCTGATTTACATCCTCATTGGAATTGAGTGTTATACCACGCAAGAAGTTTTGAAGAGAGCGAAAAACAAGTGGAAATCTGACAGTGCAAGGTCAGGCGAGAATGGTGTGTGCACGTTCCATCCAAGATCCAACAATTTTTGATGGGTAATCAAACTTGTGTGTGGTCTCACGTTGTCGTGATGAAACACCACACCTTTACGATTAACGAGCTTTGGACGTTTCTGGATGATGGATTCGTTCAAACTATCCAATTACCGATAGTACACATTCAAATTGATTGTTTGGTTCCTTGGTAGGAGCTCGAAAAACATGACACCTTAAAAATCCCACCATACCGAGAGCATAACCTTCCTTGCTTACGTATCCCAGCTTCTTCAAGTGGTCGTGAACGCTTGAATGATGGATGATTAATGCTTTGAGAAATTATCAGCTAACTTCCACAAATCTTGCAACCATCCTTCACAAGATAATCCTCCTTTCAGGATCACACTTCAGGATCACCTTTCAGATACAAACATAGACTGCCCAGGCATTACTTCCTGAAGCAAAGCAATGCGTTCAATCCTCCGAACTCATATGCACACAGAAGCGGACAGCATCGACTGAACTCTCCAATAAATGACCTTGTAATAATAAAAATAATATTTTAAGTTAGTTACCTTATAAGAATTATGCTAGAATAATACGGCACTGTACATAAAGTGTCGTGCCTAATCAATTTGAATTTGAAGCATTTAACATTCAGTAAATTGTTCAGAGGGTTTTTTATCAGAAATTTTACCCGTCCAATTCATGTATTAATATAAAACACATATAATGTTTATTGCAATAAGGTCATTAGTAAAAGTGTTAAAGTGATCAGTGCTGATGCACTTGTAGTAGTAGATTAGGCGGTCTAGCCTCATATATAGTACTCAGAGTATCATAGACTCTAAGGAATTGGAAAAATTAGAATGGAAAAAGGATCCATTAAATAAGTATTATATACATAAGCAGTGGCGTGCAGTAGGTATAGATTTAGGCTATGCTGTTACCAATGATATTATACAATCATATATAATATATGTACTACAATACATGTTGTGCATAGGATTATGAGCTTTCGTTTAACCAATGTATTTATTTATTATTTCCCAGAATTTTTAGTAACGCATAGGTTTTTTGCTTGTATGCACTGCACGCACCTGTATATAAGATATATAAATATTAGTATGAAGTTTTTCCATTAAATAGTAAGAACAAAATTAGTCTTTTGTCATCTATCTTTTTCAGTTTCACGAAAAAAAAAACATAATTGTTTTTCAATCATCATGTTTTGGCGATTTTCGCTTTACAGCGATGGTCTAGTTCTTTGACTTACACATTAGCGTAGTACTGTTACTGTGTTTGTATGTTTTTATGGGTAAAGATTTTTTAAATTTTATATTTCCATTTCTTGCTGCGGTGGATTAGTCCATATTAACATGGATGGGAAAGGATTATAAGGTGTGAGTTCCTTGGGCCCCTACCCAATGCACCACATTGGCATAGTTACGCCACTGCTATCCCACACAAGACCTTCTCATGTGGTAGTAGTGCAATTTGCATCTGGGATGTTAGTAACCTATAGTAATTAGATAATACAAACTTTAAGATAACCGTGTCCTCCACAAGCCTCTCTACCCTCTTGAGTGGAATGTAAAGCTGTCCAGGTGAGCAGTGGCTTGGATGCTGACACCATAGCGTGGATTTCGGAGACCATATCACTCTGGAACATATTTAGATAAATGATTTATAAAAATGTATTCAAAATATTTCATTTGCGTCATTATTTCAATGTTCTTTTTTAAATATAACTAATAAAATGCTAAATTTGTTTTCGGACAAAAATCTTTTTAATTATCTGTTCATTAAGTTCTATTGTTTTTAGTTGTCATTGATAAGTGCATACTTCAAAATTTTTTTCCTAATAATTTTTTAATTCCAAGTGTACTTTCGGCATCTGCTTCACTCTTCACTGTATGTCATGTGTGAGAAAGAATATAAACCTAATAATAGTGTACAGTGAGTTTAGAAAGCAAAACTTTAAGTTGAAATTTTAGTTATGAATGTCGATTTGTAATTCTCATGCACAATTTTTCTGGCAATCGTAAAATACTTGTTTGTGTTTTTGAGATATCTATTAGGCATTAACCCATTGATCGCGTTCATAAATACGCATGGCATCTTTCATGCGCGGCACTTTTTGGCGGCATTATAATTTACGACTTTACACTACGATAATGCAACAAATTTATGATTTGTTTTTAAGAAATCGATATCATCCTCACAAACATAATTAAATACAGAAATCAGAACCATAATTACAAAATAACGTAAACAAAATTATCCATGAGAGAACACAACAGTGCCCTACACCATCACTAGCACCATTTGTGGTGATATTCATACATACTAGAGTGAAGTGGTGATCTGCGCGGGCGCTGATTTCTGAGATTAATGCACGCTACTTACTTAATACTGACATTAAATTTAGCTCTATAGTTTGAAACGCATTACATTCTACACGCATAAACTGAGTTTGAGAATTTGAATAGCTGAGCGATACTGGATGATATGAGGACTTTTATTAATTCGTGTTTGTTTATAAGATGGCTAATAATCCTTATCGACATATGTCGGTAGGATATAGATTCTAAATAATTGTGGGACAATTTTCACCGCTCCTCAGTGCATATGTACTCATAAGCGGCGAGCGAAACACGACGACTCATATTTGAGTCACCCGCGCTGTGGGCATGTAAGGCGCGACTCATATATGTGTCACCCATGGGGAATAGGTTAAACAAATAAAAATGCATGAATAAAGGGAACTGTGAACACAGACCATACGTAGATTTCGACAAAATTTGGTCTTATCTCCTTGATTTTTTGTTATTTATTTTCGTACAAGTATTATACAGAAGATGAAAAAGCTTGCAAAAACTGAATACTACTGGCGATTTAATTGTATGTATTTTTATAATTGATTTTATAATTTCGCCGCTGGGAAATTATGATTGTTGATCAAGATAAGCTAACAAACAACTGATACATGGTTAAGCAGGAAAAAATTTATAAGCGTTTTACGACTTTGTAAATATACCAGAGACCAATGTAAACTTACCAAATTATCTAATTTCTCTCCGGCATTTGATTTTTGGACAGTTTCCAAATAAATATTAGAAAACGCTGCAATAAATACTTTCAGAACAGCCGCTGCGGCGAGGTACGGGAATAATCTCCATTGCTGAAATTATATAAATATTTAGTACACAATCCACATTACTTATTAACACATCCATTTGATTGGGCATATGTTTCAGACAAGCTAATACATATGGTTATGCGGTTATATAAAGATGCTTCAATTCTTAAGAGACCTCCTGGTGTTGAGCATACTTAGGATTCCACGTGTAGTAAAAATACTAATATGATGTACAGGTATACCTTGCTTTACAGTACTTCGCGAGTACTTTGCTAATACAGCGCTTTGAAAATTTTAATTCATAATTATTTTTAGAGATGCATCGCTCTTACGGCAGAGTGTTAACACTACGTGCATACACATGCGTCGAATGATGTCACGCAAGCGCATCAATTTTTCGGCATCTTTTATATATATTCTACGCTAATGTCTGTTTACATATAGAATTTACTTGTGTTTCATGTATATTCAAACATAAACATTTAATTATTATTTTTCCAATATGTACATCAGCTTTTTAGACCGATGGTTATTACCTAAGGGTTAGTTATTACTGAATGTTCTTGGGGTTGATGATTGGTGAAACATAGCTCAGAGCGAAAGGAATTGAAGAATTTCCTTGATACGGCCAAGGCACTTCTGGACTATAGTGCTGTGATTATTATTACGCACTTAAAAATTATTATGAAAAAGCATAATTCTAGGCTGTTCCCTGGCTATTTGATTCGCTTTACAGCGGTGGTTTGGAATATAAACCCCGTACAAATGAGGTACGCACGAAAAAAAGAACCAAGTACGTGCAATGAAATAATTAAGAGAAAATACACGTACATATTTACATATATACAACAAAGAAAAAATTATACAGAATGTTGAAAATTAATTGTTATGAATTATGTACATAATTATATTATACACAAATGCACGGCAGAATATTTTTACTAATAGGGAATAATATTTACATAAAAATGTTGCAGAAAGTTCAACAATCATACATTATTTTTGTGAATTTTTTAAATAAAGTAAATAAAAATGTGAAAATAACTTTTTTCACATGTTTATTATAATATAAAAGTATACGTAACAATGATTCACAATATAATCTGAGATTTTATCTGGAAAATGTGAAACTATAAATCAATATTAGAAAGATTACGATCAAAACAATATTAATCGACAAACTGAATTTAAAATAATCTAAATAATATACAAATGCAAGACGAGAGATTTTTGTTTGTAATTTGGTAACACAAACGGTGCTGTAAATTCGAGGTTCCACTCTGATTTGGAATACAATTATTATTGGTGTCTGGAAAATCCATCGCCAACAATTCACCTCTGACATAAGATGAAAATAGAAGTTCTACATAAGAGATCATATGTTGAACAAAAAAATAAGCAGATTGAAAATATCAAAATTAGAAGATTATCAAAAATCAAAGCCACTATGAATTGTAAGAACGATGAACTGTTTTAGCAGTCAATTGTTGATGATGAATGTTTCTAAATCCATTATTATTATTATTACTTTAAACAATAGGTTTAAAAAAATGTACTCACATGAAGCTGGTATTCAATGATGGGTGTCTCTCCCTTGCCATCATCTCCAAACTGTTTTCTGAGTGCTGCATACCGAATGGCAATAACCACAGCTGAAGAGAGTGTGTGCGCACTCTCCTGCATGATTCCCACACGACCAGCCGACAGGTTTTCCAGAGCGGCTCCCAGTATCCTGGCCGGGTCAGTGAACGAGCTCTCGTATTCGCCCGAAGGAGTGACATCACCAGTACGATTGAGAAGATTCTCTCGCTTAATGCGGTAATTTTGGAACATGATGAACCTATTATGTTAATAAAATAATAAAAACTAATGTCATATGAACAAAATTACAATAAACAAAAATTAATGTGAAATATCAAAAATAACAGTTTTTTCACACATAATTTAACATTATGGAATGAAAAGACAAACATCTAACTACTCACACAATAATAACTTAGGACTGGTTGTTTGATCAGTAGTAAATTTTGACTATAGTAACTTTTTACCATCACCCATGGTAAAAAAAACTGCGTGTGTTGTTCTTTCATTCTTTCAGATCTGAATTAATTTCATACAAAACATGCGAAAATAGATTGCATCGATCGTTTCTCTATGCATAATTTTATCGCATTAATTGTTTAAATTATGCAGCATAGGTTTCGATTAACGGCACTCGCAAACAATGAGTGGAACACGAGAGAAAAAAAACCGTTTAGTCGCTGCTGCCGGCTGCTGTTTCTAACATTATTATTTGTCATCAGACTTTTAAAGGCAGCGACGCGCGCGTGCAGTTTTACTTTTTTGCACCTTAGCAATGAACCATCCGGTGAAAAAAGTGTGTACCCTTAAAGAAAGATTAAAAATTGTCGAAGTGGAAAAAATCCGCATTGATGTAAGCGTTTAGGAATCGCGGCATCCACGTTGAATTCAAATTACTTAAAGAAAATTAAATTCGGGAGTAAATAGGAAAGTGCGGAAAATCTTTGAAAACTAGAATGACCAGTAAAGAATTGAAGTTTAACGAGCTGGAGAAAATTCTCTTCTCTTGGTACCAACAATGACGTGTTGTAAACATTCCAATTGGTAGGAGCATTATTTGGGAGAAAGCCAAACAAATTGCAGAAAGTCTTGGCATCAATGATTTTGCAACATCAAACGGATGGCTAACACATTTCTTGCCTTGTGTACAAGAAGCTCGCAGGAGAGAGTGCATCCATAGATACAGAAAGAATATTGTTGTGGATAAATGAGCATCCAAAACTATTGAAACAATACGAGCCTTGAGATATCTACAATGCCGATGAAACTGGCCTGTTTTATAATTAACACGTTGATGTTAAAGGGCATGTCCTGCCATGGTGGTAAATATAATTCTTCAGGAATTACATTTTACATTAACTGTTTGGCAGGTGAAGCAGTCTATAATGGTAAACTGTTTTAAGAAGTGTGGTTACAACAGTGTAGCAGGACCATGAGATGAACAACAAGAACAAGTTGAGGTTTCTGAAGATGACTGGCACAAATTGGATACAGAGATAAACTTTCAAAATTTTGTTGCATTCGACGACTATGTCCCGTGTGGGATAAAAACCCATTGAAAAATTGTGTGACGCAAGGTTGAAGGAGACAGCAGAAAAGCTTGAAGATGTCGATGAAGAGGATCCGCTACCTGAACCTTCATTATCAGAAGCACGGTGTTGCACACAGAGACTATTACCATAATATAATTTTGTTACTTATTTGTGAAATATTATTATAAGTTGAAATTGTTACTTATTTACTTATAAATAATTATTATTTACTTTACGCGGCGTGCCGCGGGATTGGGAATACAATAAACCTTTGCCCACCCGCCGGTACGCCGCCCCTGTTGTTTGAATTTAGTTTATTTAGTGCCGTGGACAACAGTAGAAATAAACAAATGTCGTAGTCCACGGCACCCATACAAAATTATCCCGCCAGTTTCCACATTTTTATCAAAAATCCCTTATCAGGGCCAACAAATAACAAACCCGCCGTTCAAAACTCACTTAGCGACCATTTCAAAATAACGAAATCACTAAAAATGGAATAACTCAAAAGGAAACACTGGCCGGATAATTCTTGTTACGGGATATCACGAGTCGCGATTTTCACTACGGAATTCCCTACTCGTGATATCCCTCATTGTTAAATTTAATATCTAATTTTAATTAATTGTCTCCGGAAAACGGGTTCTGCCGCCTGTCAGCCCGCGACCGAAAAATGGAGCAATGTTGCGCCGTTCGGCCGGCAGGCGGCGCCGACCGCCGCATCACTTGGGGCGCGGTTAGGCTTGTAAACGCGCCCTGATTGGTGCGGTGGGTGATTTTGGGGTGGCGCGCGCTGATAACGGCGCACGTCTGCTCAACTTGAATAAACACAAGGGCGCCGCAGTATGGAGCTCACTTTTGTCAAACGTCTCATCTCATACACAACTACATACTGCGGTGCACTGAATACACCTTTAGCAAGTGTTTTTCATTTCGCATCCCGCCTCATCCCTCGGAACCTCGCCGTCCAGCAGCCTTCTGCCCCGATCCCTCGGTCCGGTACCGGCTTTCGAGTCTGTGTCCACCGACGGTTTGGAGCGAGTGTGAAGATCTCGACTTCGGTCGGGTGAATCCGCTCGTGCCCTAGCGAAGTGACTTGAGGCGACCACTTTTTGTTTGGTTGGCAACACACGGCCTTTGAATAATTTTAAACTTTTTTTATACATGTTCAATAACTGATGCCGAAAAAAAAGGCCATTTTCAACACCGAAAAAATACTGTTTACTTACGGCAATAAAACAGCCAAAAAACAAATGATGACGAAAGAGTATGTATAATACATTATTATTATATTATACATTATACAAAGTTACATGTGAAATATGTATCTTTTTTAGAATATGTATTTAATATTTAAGTATGAATGTTTATGTTAATTTTTTTCTATACGCATTCATAGTTTACTTCAATAGGTCCCTTAAAAAATGATAGATAGAGGTTTCACTGTACATACAATTTTATGATTCACTTGTATCAATTCACCCCTTTTTGAAATCTGTCACTTTGCTGGTGAAAAATCGTCAGTCTATGTGCTGATATAAATTCAACAGCGAATCATCATCAGACAAACTCTCATCACTAAAATAGTGGTATATTGAACGATTCATTGTCATATACTGCAACTTTTAAAGAATCAATGCGACAGATGACTTTTGAAACAGCTGTGAAGAGTCAAATTAGTTTACCATTGAATGTACTTTCCATGAGTAAATATTTTTTACCAACGATCGATCTATCCATTTTCGCAATTTTTTTTAGTAACTTTTAATGTACGAAAAATTTACCACCGATCAAACAACCAGCACTTAATCAAGTACTATTGCATTCGGTGCTCATATAATATAATTTCATAATAAACGGGTCAATTCTTTTGTAAACTTCAAACATAATACATAATGAACTACAAGAGCAAACACTGTAAACCAGCAATTAATTATGTATATATATATATATATGTCAACCATATATATAAACAGCTGAACAAGGTTATTTAACAATGTGCCCTACGAGATGAGAGACCTTAAGAATATCAATACAATTTATAAAAAGTGTGAAAATAAGATTAAAATAATCTTATTTTCGTGTCTGTCTCCTTCGCCGCTTTATTAATAATTTACCAATCGGATTTGTTTTCTGATTTATTTAATTTTTCAATAAACAAGTTAGTGTATATGTACAAAACATATAATTTTATGAGTGACGGAATTACTACTATTAACATAGTTAACAATGTAATGTTGATGACTAAATAAGTCCTTGAGCGTTTCTTGAATAAATGACTGTTGACTAAAGATTAATGGATATAACTAATCATAAAAGCAGTTGGGCATTACTTAACCTTTTAACTGGCAACTCTATTTGAAATGGAGGACACCGCACAGGGAAAGACTAGGCTTTAAGGGTCTTGACTTATCCACAGACAGCAAAATGATTTATAATTATGACAAACGCTTATAGCTTGGCATGACTCATAGCATTTAAAAGGTTAAAAAGAAGGAACTGAACACATGACAGAAAAGCTATGCGTTCCTAATAAAGTGAATATTTTTATAAATGATACCTACTTAAAAACTTATAATTCTCAATGTATGACTTGCTATAAATTGCTATTCAGTGCAGGTAAGATTTCCACGAAGTTTAGGCAGCCTACGTGACTAACAATTGCTAATGGATGTCTTTGGAAGAAATTTTTACAAAGTTTAGCAAAGAATGTTGAAAATTTTGTTTGAACACATAATTTAAAAAAAGTTATTGTAATTTTATTTTAAACGTATTAAGGACAGAAAACTTTTACATTGGTTACAATTGTTTAAATACTTACAATACCAGCAAGTAAATGTAATGAAAACAAAATAATAAATACAAGATTTCATTAAATGTATGACACAAAATTAAAGAATAATCTTTTTTGTTAACAACTTCATTGAGTATACACTAATTCCCAATATGTTCAGAATAACAGTTATTAGTTTTATGGTATCTAGGCAATGGTCAGATCATTATGTATTTTGTTAATGTACACATTACAAGGACATGTCAGTAAAAAATCTATTTTTACAATCTCCATATTGAATAAAAGTGTTAATTGACTCCTCAGAATTTTGCCCAGATCGATGAATGTGCAAACAAGCCGGAACAAAAAAAATAAGAGAGAAGTAATAAAGATTTGGATTAGCAATAAAATCAATAAAAAGGGCCATTTAAATATTAACAGAATATAAAAAATTTCAAAAATAATAGCAGAATATAACTGTTCAATATTCCAAGCATAATATATTCATATTATTTGATTTGAAATTTGGCAAACTAGAGTTTTAATTGACCAACAAACATTTTAAGAACCGATTGCTGGGCCAACACTGCTGGCCAAAACAGCTGAGCTGTCCCATGGGCAGCATGCAGTGGCTGTGCTGCCTTTCACGCTTCACCATTATTTTGTATCATTTACTTACATGCACCCATTATGTATTTATTATCCATCAGAAAAAAGAATGTAAATAAATATGAAAAGGATTAGTAATATTTGAATACCTCCAAGAACACACAATTACTGGATTTTCACCTACAGAGGCACTGTTATTAAACAAATAATAGATATCTCATAGAGATGAAGCTATTTTTTAATTATATTTAATGGAAAGATATGTAAGTGATTTCACATAGTAACATATATACAACTTCCAAAAATTTGATAGATATGGAGATTGATTAATGGGTGAGAATGGTGAACGTTATATTTGTATAAAGTGATCACTTAAGCCAGCCGAAGACAAGCCGTAAACCCTGTAGCTTCGTCTCTATGAGATATCTATTGAGAGATTGCCTGAAAAATGAAGATAAAATTGGCAACTGCATAGGAATTAAAATTTTAATACAAATAGTAGTTAAGCGTATTTGAATTAAAAATAAAATTTAATACAAATAGTTTTGAAAAATACATGAACTACATATAAAGAGAAAAAAAAAGATTAATTTAATCAACAAACCCATTATCAATGCCGTTCAATCCAACCTTTTCACCAATATCTCCGATGATGACTCCCGGATAAGGCACTAGGGTGCCCGGGTCTCGAACTGGGACAACAAATGCGTGCAGTCCGTGGCAAGTCCCATCGGCAGTGTAGAGTTGTGCAAACACTAGTGAAAGTGTGCATGTCTTACCTGCCGTAAATAAAACAGTTTACCTATATTTAAACTCTCTTGTAAGAAAACATTAAAAATTCCACGGCTAGATTTTTAATTTGATCAAATATAATCTAATGATTAATTCTACAATGAAAACAGTGGGTAATTCCTTTAGATAGAGTATGTTCACCAATCAGAGCACAAAAGACAATTCTTAGGGTAATAAATGGTTGTCCCTTTAGATATCCATCAGATCTTATATTTAAAGAGTACAATATCCTAGACATAAGACAAATCTATATATCTATATACTCGTCCATGCTAACAACAACTCACCCCAAGCAATAAATCATGGTCACAACACAAGACAAAGAACGAACATCAACACAATGACAACATTTTATCAACAATTCTACATATTTTTAGCTCCGAAACTGTACAACACACTTAATACCGACTGGAAATTGTTCACTTCCAATAAGATTACACAAATATAGACCCAATATATGATTCAATTGGGTAGAGATCAATCAGAAGCATCGCTGTCCAACATTCCAACATAATCATAATACAATACCTACACTAATAAGTCACTAGTTTTACAACACTCTCACTACATATTTTTTATTCTTGTTGAATCTTTATCTTTCTTGAATTAAATAACATCACAACAGCACGAAAAAAACTGGCTACTTTAACACAGATCTAGCAAAGTAGCCAGGACAATGCTGTATATATCAGAGGTGGAGTCTACTCCATCCCACACAGTGAACTAGGAGTATTATACTTAATTGTAATATAATTGTATCTTATGTTTATCATGTTATATAATAAAATTTTATATTCACCTCTGTTACAACAAAAACATGTATGTCAATAAAGTCTAATAAATAAATAAATTACCAAGATAAAACCTAAAAAATATTATCTAATAATTTAATAATTTAGATAAAAGCTATAAGTTATCCAACTTTGTATACAGTATTAAATAATTATAATAAAAATAATATTGCACTAATGCGTGTAATTGACGGTAGTTGAATCAATTCTTTTGAAGGGAGAGTTGATAGAAAAGTTAAAAAGTTTATAAAATATAAAAAACAACAAAAATGTTAAATTATTAGCATCCATCTACATTGATGTACTAAAAATCTAATCAATTTTTTGAGAGGTGGTGGCTTAAACCAAGCATGCCCCTTACACAAATGCATAGGAACCTAGCATACATCCTGCAGCAACTGTATATAGATTGTACTCATACACTATGGAATATAGGAAAGGCTAGCGGCAATCGCAGTTAATGGAAGAGTTTTGTGGCAAGCATATGTTTCAGTTAGGGAGCAATAATGGCAGAAGAATTCTTAAATAATAAAAACATACACAGCACTGTTCCCGAAGGAAATATTTATATACAGAGGTACCTAAGTATACGTCCACTTTGGAATAAGTCCAACTTGATACATGTCTTGTTTTTGTTTGGTATAAGGCCTTTATTTGGAATACGACTCGCATGCGTTAAATGATGCTCAATTATGTCCTCGTTCTCATTCGGCTAAATTAGGTTTTTGGAAAGGGGGCCACGACTGCCCATGCTCTGATAGCAGAAAAACAATGCACTGGCAATAGCATATTGGAGGAAAAGGTAAAACTGATGCATGCCGATCTTTTGAAAAATCTACAATAAAGCCCAAACAAGCCGTAATAGCATTGTCTGGTCATTCACATTTCCGAAACATCCGGAGGAGAAGCAAAGTTCTTTGGACAGATTTTTAATACATAAAATCAAACCTGATGATCCTCAACCAGGTAGGGAAAAGAAACAATAAAGAGAAAATTAAAGTTTGTTCAATTTTCATTTATTTCATCTAATTGCTTTTGTGTTCATGTATTTTAGTATTTAGTGTTTAAATTATTTTATACAACTCCATCAATACATAATATGCCAATAACAATAGGATTTTTTCCAGGGAACGGATTAATCATTTTCCCTTAATTTCTTAAGGGAAAAATTGGTTTGGTATAAGTCCAAGAATCTGGAACGGATTAAGGACGTATACCAAAGTACCACTGTATTTGAAATAATTATGACTTGCATAAAAGTCTGTATGTTTTATTCATCAAATATTTCAGAAAAAGCTGCGTAAAAAATGTAAGAATATAATATAAGTTATTTCATTACGTGTGCCGTCATTATCATGTAAAAACCTTGCCTAAGAATTCAATTTAAAAAATATATATATAAACAGTTTTTTTCACTTTGCATGCTGTCCTCAAAGTGCTTACACAATCATTTTTTTGATATATCCAGTAGGGCGGTGGTCTGTCGAGAGACATGCGGGCGAGCGTTGTCGTGGTGCAGCCTAACGCCCTTGGTCAGCCTTCCTCTCCGGCGATTTTGGATGGCTCTTTTGAGTTTTGTCAATGTCTCGCAGTACCTGTCCGAATTGATGGTGGTCCCTTTAGGCATAAACTCGGTCAGCAAGACGCCTTTTCGGTCCCAAAACACCGTAGCCATCACTTTCCCTGCGGAAAGCGTCTGCTTAAACTTTTTCGGCCTAGGCGATTCAGGATGGCGCCATTGTTTGGACTGTTCTTTTGTTTCTGGAGTGACGTAGTGACACCACGTTTCATCTCCCGTAATAATGGAGTCCAAGAATTCTTCGGTATTCTCGGCGCATTCTCGAAGAAACCCCTCGGCACACTTGACACGATTGTCTTTGTGGGTTTCTGAAAGCATGTGTGGGACCCACCGCGCGCACACCTTGCGATAACCAAGTTTATCGGTCAAAATGTTGTCGATGGTTTTTTCTGACATCAATATTGAAAGATAAAATTGACTGAAAGGTATTTTTTTTTAAATTTAATAAATGTAAGCAATCTTTCAGTGTATGCAAACATTTATTTTCATTAGTATTTTTGAATTATAGTGTACAATACATACTACAGTGAAATCTGCCTAAACCGGACCCCCTATATATCGGAAACCTGGACAAACGGAAAATATATTTCAGAATGGAGATATTATATAAAATAATACTCTATAAACCGAAAAACTACCGCGGAAACGGAATAATTTTCGGGAACCGTTTGCATAAATAACCTGACTAAGACAGATTATTTTATGTGTAATACACAGCAGGTATTAATTTTGAGTGCGACTGTACTTGCACCGAAGTTCTAAGAACCATTAACTCTAATCATTCCTCAAGGATGCAGTAGGTACGCTACATGGGGCAACATCTGTAAGTGAAAGCAATGTACCGTTACTTCTTGCAACCCTCCTCTTGTCACGGTAGGGTACAAGTGTTTGGTACTGTATAATATATTCACTCTCAGTTCTGTTCTGACAAGTGATTATGTGCAAGTGGAAGAAAACTGTGAACTTGAGTGATTTTTAAATTTACTCTTCAGTGTATCATATTTTTTGTACTTTGTTTTATTAAAACACAACCCTTTAAAAGGCGGAAATCTGTGAAAATGGAAAAATATACCGGAACGATCGCATTCTGTTTTAGGCAGGTTTTATTACTGTATTAAAATTATTGCAACATGCTAAGACTCTTATGAGACTACAAACTTTATTTATGTTGGAAAATCTGGATTGGAAATACATAATAGCATTAATTTTGTATACAAAAAAAATTTATATCATTACAAATACAAAATTACAGCGACCCGCTCCAGGATTGAAATATATTTTATTTGTTATTCATTCCTACATTCATGCTTTTAATTTAGAGAATGCGAATTTTGTTGTATTATTGAAGATTGGAAGAATTATTTTCACTTATTCCATCTAAATTAACATTAAGCCGAGGAAACATGAGATTGTTGAGGCTAAATACCATGATAAAGCAAAATGGGTTATAAGATAAGAAACCGTGTTATATATAATATTTGCAAAAGTGGACGAAATTCATAAAATTGTAATGTTTCATAGTAATATTTTGTTTAAACATGTTAAATGTAAATATATTCCTTTGGTATATTCCAAATACGATCAATATGAATCTATGTATCTTTTTAGGACCGGTTGTGTGATCAGTAATAACTTTTTACTATAGTAAAAAAAATTACTAAAGTAAAAAACTTTGCGAAAACGGATTGTATGATCGTTAGTAAAAAAATATTTACTTCTCGAAAGTACACCGGTAGTTAACTCATTTTACTTCCCAATATTAGATAGTAAAAATGAGAATCGATAGTTAAATATGGCGGACTTTTCACAGCTGTTCCAAAAGTCATCTGACACATTGATATTTTGAAAGTTGCAGCATATGACAATTAATCATTCAATATCCCGCAATTTTAGTGATGGGAGTTCGTCCGATGATGATCTCATATAATATTCATTAGTACATAATACGAAAAATATTCACAACCATAGTGACAGATTTCGATCGTCTAGGGGAGTGATGGTGAACTTATGACACGTGTCAAAGGTGAAACGTCACAGAGTTTTGGGCGACACGCCAGCGTTCACTAATATCAGAGTTATCAAAGAACCACTGCCACCAGACAACGTTCAAATTTATCACTATGTACATATTACACGTGTATCTCCATTGGATCTCACTTTGTGAAAAAAACAATCAATTAATTGACATCAAATCAAATACTACGGGTTCCATATTTTTTTCCAGTTAAATTAAAATTAAAAATATAATTTTGTTTTGTGGGGAAGTGACACGCCAGCAAAGTTAAGTTAGATTTTCTGAAAATTTGACACGCCGAGCCCAAAAGGTTTGCCATCACTTGTTTAGGGCCTAGGTGAAAAAATCCATAGATAATGCATAAAATAAGGCAAATTTCATGATTATTTGTCGCGCTTATAGACATCTCCATCTATGCTTTGACAGTAATAAATTTGATGTATCAACAACCCGCAAAGGATTTTTACTACGGGCGTTAGTAAAAAGTTACTACTGATCACACAACCGGCCATAACAATATAATATTTGTATATATACAAACTCAAATAAGTAACCTTATTCATACTGGTAAAGTAATGTTTTTCTTAATTTCTCTCCCAGCGCGCAAAATTGTACTTTAAAATTAAACAAAGATTTTTAACCACAGCGATCAAGAAATTAGAGGAAACATAGATTAGTGCTATTCCACATATAAAAAAGATAAATTTTAAAAATTAATAAAATAAAGCAGTTGCCGATTTATCCAGCAGATTGCAGCGGCAGTTTATCCAAAGCTGGTGAACGATTTTCAACTGAAGTGATAAAAGTATCCGAATATCCATCAATTTTTAATACTTTATTATAAGTTTACTCAAAATATACTACTAAAAATAACAAGTTATAAAGTGCCATGATTTGTTTAATTTATACATAACAAAAATTTGACCAGAATCTACATACAATTCAGTAATTTCTCTGATTAATTCTATATAGTAAAAATAATTTATTTTTACCTAAGTTGCCGATCCAACACTTGGCAGCTTCAAAATCAGGAGTATTTATGACAAACTCCTGGGAATTTGGATCATACGTAGCTGTGGTTCTCATTGCTTTGGTATTACTACCATGGGCCACCTCAGTTAGTGAGAGCGAAGATAAAACCTTAAATTTAAATTTCATCCATTATTTTCTTCTCATTAAAGAAATTTGAATAATAAATGATAAACTTCATACAGTATACAGTCTTCAGTGTAAGAAAAACATAAAAATAAAATTAAAAAGTGTCAGTAATAGAGTCATTTTGGGTAAAATTGGACAAAATCTGAGCAAGTGCAATTTAGTTTTTTTCTGTTGTTTTAAAGAGTATTCTGGAAATTGATGTTATTAACAAACCTCATTTAGCTACTTTCTATAATTAATTGAAAAAATCATCTCTGATCTGTCAAACTATTTTTAAAATAAATACAGAAAAGACGAGAGAAAAGTTTGTGTATTTGAAAGTTGTTTTCAATTCATCATCTAGTATATTTTTAGTGCCCCAAAATGATAAATTTTGTTCAAAACTATAATTTCAAACTTCTCACTTAGCTTACAGAAAGTCTTTGTTGTCTCTACCTGAAGCAAGAAAATATTATATAAAGAACACTACAACTTAATAATCATTGCAAAAAGCCCTGGATAAAATTAATTTGACGGTACCTATCAACATTACCCCAAAAATTGTGAACTCGAAACCGCCCCCAAGTTCATGTTTCGCTAATGAGATAAAACAAAATGTGTCATTTATTTTGCCTGAAGAATGGTTTAACTATCTGAAATAGTTCAGGAATTTACTGTAATCAGTAATGGAAACCTTGTAGAAACACATGTATGCTTAGACTCAAAATCTGTATATGTCTGCATCGTAATTCATAATTCTGCATAGTAAATTACAATTTTTCCAAGACAGATATCATAGGAAAAATGTCCGTTAATATTCTTTAATAGAATTTTAAGAATGCCGGATGGGTATGGCGAGAGTAAGTATGGCTTTGAATATCATTGATATTGACCTTTGAATATCATTGATATGCAAGACTAACTGAAGATTATTTCTTGTGTATTGAGTGATTTTTTTACCAATATAAGATTAGAAAGAGAATTTGGAAAATAATTTTTAAGTAACCTTCATTGACTGATAAATTCAAATAATTTTAAAAAAAAACAAGTTTTTCATTTGTTCAAACCAGGCATCTTAGCTTAGATCAGTTGATTTAATATGGGAAAAGGGTACCAAGATATCTTTGATAACAAAAAAGTATATTTCAAAATGTTACTCAAAAACATTATACAATAAAAATCAAGGAATTTGGTTACCAAAAATATTGAAGTCCAATGTTACCCAACTATTAATATAACATTGGAGCACCCATAAAAATAGGGTTTTGGTCATGTTTTCCAGTATTTTTGTAGATTTTGTGGTCAAAATTAATAAAATGAAGTTGCAAGAACACCTAATAATCTAAATAGTGGCAGCTGACTATTTTCGAAAACAAAAATATCACTAAAAAACATCTCTAAGTGGTCCAATGTTATCCAGAATGACTGTACTAATGTAAATTTTAAAGATTATTTGAGTTATCGACTGTGGAAAGGTAAGAAGAAAAAAAAAAATATTTGCATAGCAGGATGTGAGGTATTTTAAGAGGCAATTTACTTGGGTGCACTGATTACGGATACTGGTGTCAGTGGGCAGGAAATTCGAAGATGCATATAACTAGCTAAAGTTGCTATGAACCAACTTACGAGAATATGAAAGACAGTGACATCAAACAAGCGACTAAAATTATGTTAGTTGTCTTTTTGGCAGTGCACAATAGCGGCAAGTTTAAAATAAATGCCTTTGAAATGTATTGCCGGAGAATGTTATGTATTCCGTGAACAGCACGACGCACGGATACCATAACCCTACAACAAATCCAACCGCAGCAAACCAGATTCCAATTCAAAGTGACAGCCTAGAAAAGGAGATTATTCTGGGCACAACTTTGGGCCGAAGAACATCTGAAAGAGTTTCACAACAACGGATAGATGAGGGCGACTAAGGACCGAGACTTATGGAGGGGCATTACAAGCCGAGTCTAATCTGATTTAGGCTATTATATGTCAATACTGACATGAAGGAGTAAAAAAGAAGACTTTGGTTATTTCCTCTGTTTATTGGAGCAAAAGGAAGTCAGAGTGTTCAGTATTCACAGTGCAATATGAAGCCAATGATCAAAACATTGTAAAATTCCAGCATTTGGCAATATTTAGTTTCCATTCAAAATTTGGTTGTAGTTTGTTGGTTGTAGAACGGGATACAACAGCGAGGTGGAAATGAAATAATGAGATGATGTTTTTTACGTGTTTTATGATGGTTTTATAGTGCAAACCTGTCTATTCCAAGATGCTTTGTATATGGGCAGATGTCTCTCTGTGCCCAAAGAAAGCAATGTGTTTGTGAATAAATGGATTCCGATAGCCATTTTGACTGAAACATTGGGATTCAGAGACTGCACAGCTTCATTAACACTCATTAAATTCCTTGTCTGAAAATAAAAAATAATGTCACTACATTTTCTGATTTTTTTTTTTAAATGTACTTAAAATAATTATGCAATACACAACGCAATTTTAGAATGTGGGCAAAATATTGTTTTTTTTATTTTACATTTATTAGTAAACTATATTTTTTATCATTGGACAGTCCACTACATGTATTGAAATAGTTAAACCATATTTTTAATATATTATTTTGATAAAAGGCAAAATTATTTCGTTATTTTTGATGATACATTGTACAAACCTTTGTTTTATAATCTGCATTAATAATATTGTCAGGTAAAAATTTGTATTTATTTATTTTTTCAATTTGTAGAGCCGTTCTGCGTTTCTGTTCATCCATCGGCAAGGTGACGGGGCTGTGCGCGAAGAGCGGATCGGCCTCCAACGTATTCCAGATTTTATACTGAAAAATAAAAGAACACATTAATTCTACTTATATTAAATGAAAATATGTATGAATATAAAGATTAGTGAACTGCTTAGAAATAATACCTTAAGTTTTAACAGTTCTGCATCCTCAAATACTAATCTTAAACGTTTCCATTCAAATTTTGCTTGTTTCCTGTAATGATCCAAGCCACCGGAAGGTAAATCGGGTATAAAATCGTAGTCCTGCTGTTCTCTCGGCATCTCCTCATCGACCTTAATACGAGACGTCATATTCACTGAATATTCGCAGTTTAACGAATTTACTTGCACCTAAATATACGCTTAATGCCACGCCTAACCCCAAAATTGATTTGACGCCCAATATTCACAGAACCTTTGAGAGCAAAATTTGCAAATTCAATTAAATTGGTGTATTAAACATAGGCTATTATTTATTTTTTAAATAGAAATACTTTTACAAATTTAAAACAAAAACACACACAGTATGACAACCGACCACAACCGACTGCAACTGACAACGGTATGACGGGTATGACAATCGTGCTTCATAGATAAACTACTGAGAAAATTTACCGATTTCCGGACATACGATACGTGACAGCTAAATTTGAAAAACCAACCCGGGCACCGGCACGAGAGTGTGCCAATTGTTTTAACGTAGCGATGTATCACACTGAACGAACTACTCTCTGATATTCTCACAGTTCACAATTAAAACCTCGCATTTCCCAACTTCTCAAGTGAACTACATATGACTACATACTATCAGCTCTCGCAGATAACACATAAATAACTGTTGCGCCGACGCCGCTAGTGCGGATCATTAGTTGCGTTCATATTTTACGATTATCGCCACCGCTAATAATAATGGTACGACGTTATCAATTAAAAAAACCTACCAACAATTTAATTAACATATCTTAAACTTAATATGACCAATCGCGAATGTACATACGTCATAAACTTTGACGATGCTAGAATTAGATGATTAAAATTAATTGGTGGAGAAAATTAGACGGTCGGTTGATACCAATATCATACGACGGCGTTTACATCAATTTGGTTATTTAGGACAATTCTTATAGTTTTAATGTCATCTAATTATTATTTTGTAGAAAGATACATTATCCGGCTCTATCCGTTAAGAATATTTTTTACTTGTAATCATAAAATTGTGAACGCTAAAATTGTGCGTTTCGTACACCCCTATACCACGTAGTGTGCACGTGAACGGAATGATAAGCGTGGTAGCTATTGTTTAGTATTCGTTCTATAATAATTATAATGAAGGTTTAATGCATTTTGCGCATTTAACATTACTCTTTTCTAAATACGAAATCATTTATAATGTCCACAAATTGTCAATAAATATATGAATTTACTAATTTTATACACTATAATTGTATATTATCGACATAAAGACAACCTTTTGTCGTTTATAGTAGTGCATATTTAGATAATGTTTAAGTCCATGCTCTTATAATATTACCAAATCACTAAAATAAAACAAAATTTATACAAAAAACACTACGCGTCCAAAACTATTGAACTTAATGACATTCAAATATTCATGGGCGCATTAAAAGTTTTACATGTCTCAGGCAAATGTATCATACAACCCCTGCATATAATATATTTTTTCCTACACACTTCTTCCTCGTCTGTGTCTATAAAGATATTAAATATCCGATACATACAAGTTTTTATACGTTACAACCCACCCGAGAACCTTCTATAAAATGTTAGCAAATTTTCTAATGCACGCACGCTATTAATGCGCTATTTCTAATTGTATTATATATTTAACGCAGTTTCATGACACATTTTACAAGGAGAACCTCCAATAAAACACGTCACACATCACGATGATGCCGTTCTTTCTTATTACTAAACGAATTTATTACACTAAAGTTTAAACTCGTTTATTCGGATGGATTTTGTATGGTCGCTACGAACAGAACATTTCTAAAAAACGAAGCTTATAATTATGTATGTAAGTATGTACACAATTATTAAATAAAACTATCTACTTACATTAAATTTAAATCAGAAATATAACTTTTTATTACTATTGTAAATATTACCGGTTCCAGTGTTCCGATATTTAAATTGATGACAATCTAAAATACATATTTAAGAATGTTTCTTCATAATAGAAAGATCACATACCCACCTAATTAAAATTATATATCTCAAAATATATTAACACTTCACTTTAAAGTAATGTTATCAGTTTCCTTTTAAATTTCCCTACGCGTGAAGTACAAAAGGACATTTTGAATTATATGTAAGATTTTGCAACTGAGCGAGAAGTTGGCCTTCGGCTGATAAAAATCTAAACACACGTTTATTAACTTTTTGCAAAGGTTCTGCACAAATTATAAAAAAATACACAGCCTGACACCCGACACGCAATGATAGATTTCAAAATTTAATCGATATTCGGACATCAATTTCCATAAATAAAATTTACTTTTGTAATGGGGAATATACAAAATTTTGTTTAAATTTCAGTAGGCTCGGAAAATTTCCGTCAAAAAATCGTAAAACTTAAAAAAAACTTACGGATATACATATGTGAGTGGCTATTTTGTGCTTGGGTACGCATCTTATACCTATCTCTCGATTCACACTATTTTATCATATAATAGCGTAGAACTATGTTTACCTTAGCATAAATGAATTTAAATCAAATACCCACCGTGTTGTTAAATGTAAATTATTGGCTGAGTAAAGATGACAGTTGTCGTTGCCGATGTCCTTGCGATTGTGCGATTTGTGTGTCTCGATTAAAAATAACATAAATAATTACATACGTTTACCTCACACCTCGGAAGCATTAATGTCTCGAAAGAGTCGTTCGTGGACGGATTTTCCTGGATGTTATCTTTTTGCATACATTTCAGAATAACTTATTGATTTTATCGTATTTTACGAAGTTCGCAGAAATGCAATATTGTCTCATTTACATTCCGCGTAGCAATACAATGCATACGCCAACATTCTTCTTAAGACCGCCAAACAATTACGAGGCGATATTTAAAAATAATAATACTGATGCATTTTTTTAATGACAGAATTATATTTTATTGGATTTCGCTAATGTATGTTTTTTCTTACTCGTAATAACATCATTTCAACATTGTATATTATTTACAAATATAACATTCAAAAAGTTTAATTTTCGAGTTCGGTTATCCTCCAGAGTTTTTAAAATTATTATGCATTTTTTTTACCAACTAAAATAACTAATGGCGTGCAGTGCATACAAGCAAAAAAAGCTGTGCATTACTAAAAATTCTGGGAAACAAATATAAATTATATAATTGAATTAACACAAACGGAATTTACAATTATCGCCATCTGTGTAGAGAATTTAATTGCTTAGTTCTAAAAACTACTACGACAACTCACTGCTATAGCCATGGCGCTCTTGTGCATTCGCCGCATGTAGCTATTCACATTACTCTGTTCTATATTTAAGCTAGTGAATTACTCAAGTCATATAATTGGCTAATTACTGAATTGAAAATTCCTTTCGGTTGATCCGTTTTGTATGGAGTCGTTACCTATGATGTTTTTTTTTAACAGAATAACATTAGAAAGGCTTACAACTGCGTGCAAATCATTGAAGTTTCTACTTCCTCTTTTACTAATTCGCGAATTTTACTATTTTAACGTGTTGAATTCATGGCCGTTCTTTGCGTTCGAGGTACATTTAGGGGCATGAATTTGTTTTTGATTTAAAAAAAATAATATTTCGTTTGAAGGATTTTCAAACAATAAAATAATCATGTTCAGTCATAAAAAGTGTTCTTAAAAACGTCCATACATTTTTTTATATTGATTTTTATATGGGTAAGAAAATAAAATTACAAATAATTAATAATTATAAATTGGTACTCTAAAATTATAAATAAGTACATGGTAGGGTCGTATAAACGACGGATTCATCATGTCTAAAGACGCTGGTTAAATGAAAGTTCATAATCCTATGTGTAATACAATATACATTATAGTATATATATGATTGTATAATATCATTGGTAACAGCATAACCTAAATCTATACCTACTGCACGCCACTGAAAATAACATATTATATGCCGAGGTTGTATGATACATGTGTATAAAACAAGTAACGCGTTTTTTTCTTAGTTTCTTTCTACTAATCAATACTTGAGCCCATATGAAAATTAGATGTCAAGTATTGAGGATCCTATTTGACGCATTCTGACGCATCCTGATGCATTTTACTACACCATATACACAATTTAAGCTTATTTATTTTTTAGCATCAAGGAATACATTTGAAATATAGGTAATTACTTTATTAGACATGGTCTGTTTATTTATTTGCAGCGATTTTGTAATTACAAGTTCAAAAGGTTGATAAAAGAATATAAGAATTAATTAACTCATACATAAAAACTGAGCAAACTCATTTAATCATTTAATTATTCATTGTATGCATAAATAAGCAACGTTGATTTATTTATGACCTCAGTATGATGTTCGAGGTTAGACTAAAAGAATTACAGCCTAGAAAAATATGGTTGTATTTGGTGTCAAAAATGAAAACGGGGTCATGTTCAACGGATGAATTCAGAATGTTGTTCTGTTCTGTTTTATGCGAAACATAAGAAATACTGGAAGACCCAAGCTGTGGCAGTTGAATGGCGTTACCTGGGATGCTTAGGCAGTCGTTATCGTGAGCTGGAAATGGATAACATTAAATTGGCGAAACTGACTCGAAGAGGCCATGCCCCGTACTGGACTGTTGCAGGCCATGGCCCGTACTGACTGTGAAAATATGGTTTGATATAGTTTTATTTTTTAAATGTAATCTTCTAGAAGTTGACAAAGCTGGTGTCTTAGCCGGGAGCGCAACAATGCCAATGCACACTTTCCCGAATAGGAAGGGTTCCAGGTTCGACTCCCGGTGGCTACAGATATATTATTTCGATAAATGTATTTTGTCTGTATATCTTTCTAATTTATACATTTAATTTGTAATATTTATTAATAATTCGTCGCGATTTGTTAATAGTATTTTTTAAATTGCAAGTGCATACAAATGCCTAAAAACATTTGTTTTTTTTTCCGCAAAAGTACAAGACAAGAGGTTAATTTTGTTCTTACTATTTAATGGGTAAAGAACACATTACTAATATTCATATAGGATCGTATATACAGTACTTATTTTAGTGAGCCTTTTTCCATTCTGCATTGGGGCACAATTTTAATAGTTACGCCATTGGTACCTTCAAAATACAGTGACACAGCACACATATTGCCCAGTCAAGTGAATAAGATGATTCGGTGATTGAGTTCTCAATTAGAAGCCGGCGCTTCTGCTGTGAAATAAGAACGAAGACAGAAGACTAATTTAAAAAATGTACAATACGCTTATCATCTGTATGTAATTTTTTGATTTATAAAGTAATATCTGCACACAAAATGCTTAAATTATTACAAGAGTAACTTTTACGCGACACTTTTTTGGTGGTGCTAAATATTTGATTATAATTATTTATATATTCCTGTATACTAAGATCAGCTTTACCTACATTATTTTCTTATTTCTTCATTTTTTACTCTGTCTATGCATTTATTTATCATTTTATTTTTAACTGTAGTATGTCCAGACATATACTGTTACATTTTATTTTTAATGTATACATTTTTGCTTGTGCAATTCATACCCATTGTATTATCTGTTGGCTATGATAGATAGTCACATTGTAGTAAACGCACGTGATGGGCATTCGTAAGAGGTTTAATGATCATATTTTTATAGTTTCATTTAATTCAACTCATTTATTTTGTACCTTTGCTCCATCAAACAGTTAATGCTCTTTACAATATAAATGAAATTAATAACTCTCAGTGGCGAACTCTGCCAATGCAGTGCATTGGGGCCCACGTTAGACAGGGGCCCCAAAAAGACTTACAATCCATTTGAAATCGATATTTTTGCGAATATCGTTACCTTTACCAGTGTTAATAGTAATCTACAGCAAAAATTAAAAAATAATATTCTCATGTGTAGCGCAAAAACACGTGAAAATATTATCAATATATACAGCAGTATCAGACCATTACCGTAAAGTGAAAATTGCCTTGAAGCGAAGTAAATATTTTAGAAAGCGTAAATATTACATCAGAAAAGTTATCAATTTTATTCTTGCTATTTAATGGATAAACCACGCAGTTCTAATATATGTGTATGTTATACATAATATTTTTTCCATTCTGCATTGGGGCCCAATTTTTATAGTTACGCCACTGATAATCATGTAATGTTTCAATTCCAAAGACGATGGACAATGGAATGGACAAGAGCAGAGTAAAAAGCGTGCTTTATTACTTATTAAATTATGGAGTACCTTTATGCTTTACTTGTACTTTTATAAATATTTGAGGTTTTCTACTTCGAAACATAAAATACTTTAAATATGAATTAAATATATTAATCAGAAAGATATACATATAAAATCAATTTTATCGAAAAATATTGTTGTTGCGCCACCGGGATTCGAACCTGGATCTCTTTCCTAACCGGGGAAGGTGCATTATCCAACTATGCTACAGCGACAATATTTTTAACGACAATTTTCGAACCTATATGTTACCTTTTTGATATTAATACATTTAATCGTTCCATTATTTGAAAGAGCCATCTACCTTATTTTTACAGAATCTCAAATACCTTTGAGTAAACTGATAGCAGACGCCAGAATTATCAATTCATTTTTATTAAATTTTGGACACATTGATACAACTTTATTATTAGGAGAACACATTCTTATTGTGAAGTTGTAATTATTCACAGACCTATGTTCTGAATAAGAATGTGTTCTAATAATATACTTTGGTTCCATACGAGCAATTAAACTCCTGTACAAGATATCTTTATTTTATTTTTTGTCTCTACAAATGATTCTCATTTCTCTCTAACCATGCGCAACATCGATTTTATGTTTCGTTAACTTTGAACTACACATTGCAATGGAGAATACAGATTATTTCCACATATTTTATCAACGAATGACTATTGATAGAGGAAATGAGTGATTTAATCTTTTACATAAAATAACAAATTGCTAGTGTTCCTCGAATACCTAGTAGGAATATGCGACAGGACAAACCATGATATTTTATAGAAATTTTGGGCTACACACATTCGAATGTATTTCGTGTTCATCAATTATTAGCGAATGAGTTTACAATCTAAAATAATACCTTGAACTTGAGTAATATTTTTTGTTAACTTTGCACGTTTACAATCGAATTTGATACATTGAATTCGAATATTATTCGCTGCCTGTATGAAAATATTATGTTAAATAAAATGACAATAACTTTATATGAAACCACGAAATTTGTTATACGTCAACCGGTTTCGCTTATCTCAAGCTTCATCAGGACGTATTTGAAACTAAAAAAAACTGTTTCAGTTCTACGTAACGACGAAGAGATCAAATATTTTCAAGTACAAAATACTAATAAACAAGATAATTATTTATTTCACAAAAAATAATGTATGAAATATGGTATATTGATAATAAAGTATTGTAAAGAACGAGCTCCGTCACTTTCTGTGATAAATCTTGAATCACCACCAGATTCTTTTGAGGTTCTATCCTCTGATTATTCTTTAATTACTTGGGTCCCAATTCCTTGTAAGTGAAACTCAGTCTTTCCAGCTAACAATATAAACGTTCATTGAACACGTTATACAGTAAGTGTAAATTATACACTTCAGAGATAGACTAGTTGTTCAAGAGAAGCTGTGATGGAAGAAAGCCATTCCTCCAGAGACGGCCTCTTATAAGCTAATATACGCTAATACTACTCTTAAATACATATATAAATACAAACGGACACATTTTAAAACAACTCAAAGTATAATTTCCACACGGACAAATACAAATAACCTACAAACCCCAAGAGTACATACAACATACGGTCAAAGGAACTATAAATATTTTGGACCTAAATTATTTAATAGAATGCTAAAAGATTTAAATCAATTGAATTGTCCCAAGCACATGAAACTATATATTAAAACTTGGATTCGTAATATGGGTAGAGCCAGTATTGGTGCACTCACCCAAACATATTGACTCATACCTATATTAATTATTGCTACAAAGTGAAACAAAAATTATGTCCACTTTAAAATTGTTCTTCATATACACCTTTTATATAGTAATAAATGTAATTCTATCTACTACTTGTAATTCTAATTAATTGAACAATTGCTTGTAAACTATGCCCGTCTCGACACAGAATTTCTCTAGTGAGACGGGCACAGTCCAAACAGATTTTTACATTGTATTATACAGTTACAAATAAAAAAATAAAAAATAAGGTTCGTCCCCCACAATTCATCTACTCACTTTCATGATACACACACACACACATACATTTACAAAGTGACAGTTCTCACACTTCCCGAGAACCAGAAATCACGCTAACATGCCAACATGTGTAAATGACAACCAAAAAACGTTATTTCAAAATATACATATAACAGATTTAAAGACCGCCTAATTTCAACAATCAGGCCGGGTAACTTGATGATTAATTCGTGTCGTGTACATTTAAAATTTAAACATTTTTTATATCATTTTCCTAATTTAAAAACGCATTTTAACGTAGAAAATCTCAGACACATGTTCACACCATTTCTGCGTATTTTTCCGACATATTTCTTTGTCGTTGTACTACAACTACTCGTCGGTAGATACAAATATGCGTAATAAATACGATGGATAAAATACACGAAATAGCATTATTATATATTACACTCCCACCCGCGAACCTCATAAAATGAATCCTATAAATATGAAATATTCCAATGCGTTATTTTTAAAACAATTTCATTAATCATTTTAACCGGAAAGTTTACAGGAAAACCTCGCTGAAAGCAAATTCGATTTGTGCGAATATCAATTAGCGCACACAAGCAAAATGATGGATATTATTTCCCGTCATTAATCAGCTAAAGTGGTTATCGTTTTCTCCCTCTTTTGCCTAGAAAATATTCACTCAGCGTGGGCAAAAGTCACCGTCAGTAACATGCGAGCTGGATAATAAAAAAAATTACCTCACTCTACTAATGATTTTACTGACTTCAATAAATCAGTAAAAAACGTTGGTGAAGAAATTTGCACAGTTGGAAAAGACCTCGGAAGAAGTTCAAGTTCGACATTTAGCAAATGCTCATGCACGAACGAGAAAGCGTGTTCGAGAAACATCACAGGAGATTAAACACAACGTTCCACCGATGCTCAAGCATGTGATAGAAAGCACGCTCGACAAACAACCGAAACTCTAGTTTGACGTTCAGCAAATGCTCAGTCACAAGCTCACCGGAGAAAACTTTTCTACCCTTATGATGAGGTCTCACATAACCGACCATAATTTTATCTTAATCTCAAAGACAGAAAATCTCAGAGCTTTAAATAATAATAATGATTCGGAATTTTCAAATCATTTGTTAGAATATTGCCATACATTTGATTTTAATACAAAGTTAAAAAATATTACATACAGGTTATAAAGTCTCGCAGATTAAGAATTTAAAAATATTAGAGATTAGAAAAAGTGGGAATATAACATTTGTAAAAAATCTTTTATTAAATATTTTCCCACATTAATTCTTTCCATCCTTCCCCTTCTAATGACCATGTAAATCTCTAATTAACTCTTCCAATTCCGATTTTGGTTTAATATTATAGTTGCAGGATTCAATTAACGGGTACAACTATATATTGTAAAAATCTTTACCATAGAATGTTGTGTTTAAATAAAATTATTTTATTGTGTTAAAAATAGTACATGTACATCTAACGAAATTTAAATTGTGTAAAACAAATACATAATATGTATTTTATACAAAAATCTTTTTATAATTTAAAGCATTTTTAGTTTGAGCATATTTTAGTTTCGTATTAAATGAGCAAACAATGCTATTTTTTACAAAATTTATTTACCGCCATCTATTGTAAGATGGAGCATTTAATATTATGTTTTAAAATGTAGCGCGTCATTATAGTAGTTATATGAAACGGTAGATGGCTTTAGCGATCTTGTGACGTGATCGAAATTAAAACAGTAAGAGAGAATAAGAAAGATACACAATTGACAGGTGCGAGTGAGAAAAACAAACGAATTAAATTGCACACACACACGCAGGTGAACAAGTCGAGTTGTTTTACTACCGTTTTGTCTTTTCTATCAGATCTATCAGATGTAAAATGGGTGTGCGGACGTGTCGCGGTCCGTCGGTATTATTCGTTTGTTATGATTTTTCGAATTGAACGAAGTTTCGAGTGTGGAGTGTTTACGTTTTGTTAAATCGATTCCTGTGTACAGTGAAGTTATCGAATATAAATCGACATTCATTTAACAGAAACATGTGCTTTTTAAACTGACGTTTGCTGTAACCGCGGTGATTTTTACTAATTGCCTCATCGGGCGCATATTGAGAAACGTGTTTTTACAGTAATTTGTTTATTATTTTTAAAAAATCTAAGCCCGGAATTTTTCCGCGGATGTGCTGTGACAGTCATGGTTGAAATTGTGTTTTATTATTCATTTTGAAATTATTGTCAATTCGTTCTTGGTGCTTTTTTAGAATAATGTCTGCCAGATCAGATTGTAGGAAATTTGCGCCAAATATCTTCAACAAGAGCAAGTGTACCAACTGCTTCCGGCAGAAAGAGGAGCACAGTGCTGAGGCGTTGGAATCTAATCGGGTATGTTATTTGAAATCGTAATAAAATACTGTATCACTCAATAATACCCATCGATAATTATACTTATGGAGGACTGTTCGAATTATCTTGTAACATTATTAATAAATAAAAATGTATACAAAGTCGATTACAAATTGAGAAAACTTGTAATAATACGTACCTCAAAAGAGCAGGATTTAAAATTTATTATCGATTTACAAAACGTTAATTACATTTCATCAAAAAGCTAGTTATCTTTTCTGCACTGTAAAGTTCTGCATTTAATGTAGGTAATCTAGAAATAACGTCGCATATATTATAACATTATTATTATTATTGTGAATGTATGGCTAGGGAATCGAATCTCCGACCTTCGTGTCCACATCCCACGGTTCAATCAAATAATCATGCCTAATAATATATCCGTCGTGTATTTTGATCTTAATTGCACAATATGTACAATAATAACATAACTTTATTATTATTTATTTAACATCATTTTTGACATAGATGGGTTGTTTGATTCAACCATATTACATTTTAATTCTTCTACTAGATATTTGTTAAATACATTATTAAAAAAATAATATTAATTAATTAATTTAGTAGTTATATATTTTTTAAATAAAGATTTCGTAGCTGAAGTATTACAATTATAATGAAACATGTTTCAGAAAGTACTTCAAATAACTAATAAATAGGTATCTAATCAAAATATCGAGAATTGCGTTATCTGTTTGGTAAAAAATATATGGGGATAAAAATACATTTGAATACTAACCGCTTTGTTACTTACGATTTCGGCGGTACGCAATAAATTTTCTTTTGGCATTATTTAACCTATCGAAATAAAAATAAAATGGATAAATCAATCGATGGTCTGTAGTATTTCAGGAGTTGTTGGTTCACATAGTCTACTCGGTTGTCGCATAATTTTATAGGATTTAATTTATTCCAAAAATAACAATTTTTAGAGACCTCATTGTTATCATTCAAACGTAGACTGAGCATGTAATGTTTTGTATTGAAATATTTTGGAACAAATCATCGTCTGTAAAATGTCAATATTTATGTCTTTATGACTGCAGGATTGGTTCCAACGCGGTACGAGCAGGTCAAAATTGACACTCAGTGTTTACATGAATATGAGGAATATAGATATAAGGATTGTCAATAATAAATAGTGTATAAACGAAGGGCAAAATCCTTGTATATCTAGTAATAAAACATAATGCAATATAATATTATATACAGTCACTTCTCGACTTAGGATCACATCTACTTACGACTATTCGCACTTTCGACGGAAAAAAGAAAAAAAAAAAATATTTTTGTCATATACCTACCGTTTCGTATTCCTCTCATACGCTGCAGAAAAGTAAATGCTCAATAACTCAATCTGGAAGTTGACAATGAAGATGTAAATCAACTTTTGGAAAATGGTATAGAGGAACTCACAAATCAAGACTTGATTGTGATTAAAGAACAACGAGGTGTAGAAAAAAATGTAATGTAGCTAGAATAACTCGCTGAACACGAAGAGTCACCTAAAAAATGTGCCCTGAAAGAAATGGCTGCAGATTTTGGCCAAATTATTGAGGCAATTAAAAAATTTGAAAATATGGACCCAGACAATGATAGGTTTTCAAAGATACAACGCAAAATTCACCAAGCATTCGCCTGTTGTAACGAAAAGAAACAACAATCTGTCCAAACAAAATTGGACATGTTTATAAGAAGAAAAAAAACACCATCACTGCACTCGCTGATAAGTATCAAGAGCCAACCATGGATATCAGTAATATAAATAATAATAATATAATCCAAAAATATTTATCCAATAAAATCAAAAATTATTTATCCATCATTATTTATTTATATTATTTATCCATTTACTTATATGTTTGTTAACATTAATCAGAAATAAAACCTAATTGGTAAATTACTTATTATGTATATTATTTTTTGTATTGCATGTAAAATTGAATGTATGCATGTATGTCTGTCTCTTCTCTATATAACCATAAACCTTTTACTGATATAAGCATAGTTACTCATGACGATCCTGCGCAAAATGCAGACACCCTTCACCTAACAACCCGGCCATATAAATGTGTATTAATATTTAATGCCATTCGTTCCATATTTTTTTCACTCTAGGAAACCAGAGGAAATATATTTTCGTCACCCCGATCGTTGGGCACAGATCGGTAGTGAATTAATATATAGATTGTAATGAAACAAACTGTTTTCCAGTTTTTTAAATTTGTAATTATATTATAATATATTGACACGTGAAGACGCCCTGTACAATAACACCGGCGTAATTTATTTGTCTAATAAATTTCCGTGTCGTAAACTTTATTTAACACGGATGTCGATAATACATTATTTTTCTGTATCGAATCAATTGCATCCATACGGGAATGTGCGTTTGGCAAGACGGCCAGACCGCGCCCGTACCCATGCGTTGCCTCCACAGGCACATATTTGGCCAGCGTCTGAAAAGGGGCGCCCAGGCTTCACCAGAATTGCAAAGATACAATACCGATGATATCTCCCTTTCATTGCGATTATTCGATCGATGTAGTGTAACATGCGGACTGCTAGCCCGATCGATCGTCATACGCGGAATAGACGGTGACATCTAACGGTTCAGACTGAAGTGTGACACTAGATATCGCGAGGTGATGCAGATATAAATAATATCAGGAATTAATGGCGGCCACTCGACCGAGAGTGATCGGTGAGGAATACCGTCCGTAGGAAGGTAGTATTGTGAATTATTTAACTCGAGCATTGAATTAAAGATCAATTCATGTGAAGCGTAGTTAATGAGCCATTGAACTTGTTTGATTTTATAATTATTATGATAGTACTTATAGCAGTTTGTAAATCACTTCTTATTTTAAACTACCTCTTGACAATTGTCAATAAGCCGCTAGGGCGGGCGCGAAACACGCACTCATGATGGTTTCAAATAATTTAAATAATTGCTACCTATTATGTAATAGTATATAGAAGCATTATAGTGCTTCAATTCTCATATTTATTAATTATTTAATTCGTTTTCTATATGAAAAATGTACTTTCAGAACAAAATATATAAATCGACTTATCACATGTCTACTTAATTCATACTTTCCTCCAATGTAAATATTATATTAGTTTCTGTTCAAATTTCCCTACGCGTAATACGCAGAAGGGTTAACAAATACACATTATTATGCATATAACTTCTGTAATCTTATCTATAATAATCTTATATATATTATTGGTTTATTTTTATTCGGCTATCGAATTCAATAAACTCGTAGAGCATCCACAAATTATGAATGGTTCCGCAATTTCAATTTTGGTGGATATCGCGTTACTCTTGGACTTTGAAAAATAGCCCCGGTCATTTTTGGATCACTAATGTGGAGATTCACTTCCAGGATAGTTCCTTTAAATTGTTTAACAATCTGCATAACAAATTGATACATTATTGAACGAGCGCAATGTTTTTGGGAGGAAAGGTGTTGAAAGACATCTCGTTATAGATCTATTCATAACAGGTGCACGGTGATATTAAAAAAAAAAAAAGTTTTAATGTAATTTTTTCTTTCACAAATATATATTATATTATATAAATTAATATTTTCATAGCGAACTGCTTTGTAGAGCACGAAAACAGCCGGAATTGGTTCACCCAATTCAAACAAAAGATAATTAGTTATTAACCCTCGCACAATGAAACATTAATATTTGTAACCTCAATAGAGGAATCCAATGTCCATGTTGAAAGTTAGTTATGACTTATCTTACGATACACCAGTTTATCGCGTAATTAAATAATGTACCTCAATTATGCTGAATACGTTGGTGATGAAGAAATAGTTTTGTGTATTTGGAAGGTGGGTTGGCAGAGAAAGGGGGGTGACTGACCGAATGAAATAAAGTTATGTCTGGAATTGTTGGTAATTATACAATATTAGCTCGTCTGTATCTCATACTTTTATAAGTTTCTGCTTGCTATTGCATTTTTCAATTGTTTCTTTATGCACATCGGATTGATTATTTTAATTTATAGCAATAAACTTATTCAATTAATTTTCATATATTATACGTAGCAAACAAGTGCTGGCGCGGGAAAATTAAGAAGTATATTAAAGATGGAAGTTATCGCTGTTATTATATTTTGCCCGACGCAGTAAAATGGATGAAGAATATGGAATAAGGATTTAATCGATACGAGAGAATAATGCTGTTATTTTTTTTATTGCTAAGAAAGTAATTAACACGCAATTTTGTTTGATCAAGAATAAGCCCATAGCACACCGGGGCTTTCGTGACCGCCGCGAGTGGCGGGCCTCAGGGTCATAACATTGATTCTAATGGATGCTTAATACACTGGACGCGTTTTAGACATAAACCGTTCTAATGTAAAGAAAATGTATGTAATATTGAGCACTGAACTCACCAATTTTTTTGTTTGCATTTTTTACAAATCAATAGTAAATAATCGAATTATTCACATATTTCTTTCGTTTCACGTTAGTGTTACCAGTGGTTTTTTTTTTTTTTAAATAAGGTCCCGGACTCAAACCATGAAAGCGCCAATTTCGAATTCAACCATATTTCATCTGGTTCATAAAAACATAATATTTTATCATTTGTGCAAATTATATAAATATGGATTGTAATTATGTACGCGCGAACATTGTTTCATCTAATTGCTTTTGAAACATTAAAAATACCGTAAAAAAAGGTGTCAGAACGCCGTTCCACCACGTTACATGACAAAAAAGAACCGAGTATTATTATTCGTAAGGTTTAATCAGAAACAGATTGTATGTTAAAGATAATCGAAATTTTTCCTCGTTATTTATACCAACAAACGACATTTTAATTATATGCAACTGAATTATGATTATTTTAAAACGAAACGCATATTCCAAGTTACCTACATACTCGTATAACGTAATATCTAAAACTTTGTTGGCTAACATGTTTTGTCAATATGGTTACCAAGTCTAACTGAGAGTCTAAAAATAAATTGTATATATTATACATACTTCGCTATTACTTAAACGATGAATTATTCAGAAAACAAACAGTAAAAGTTTTTTTTCGTAAATTGTTCATATGAATACGAATGGTCTTACTTGTGTAGATTTTTTTAATATTGATTCCGAGTACTCTAATTGCCTTTACGATTTTGTAATAACTTTCTCTGGACCTTTTCGACAGATTTCGCGCCTATGTAGAGATTCTGTATATACATCGTATAAAATTGAACGTATGTTACATTGTGGTATCTATGAGTTATATAATATTTTGATTACAGGTGATCACATCCAGTAATTTGTTTTTCGGAGTCAGTACACAAATCATAGGTTTGATTAAAAAAATGTACTTTATAATTATTGAATAAATACTTACGAATGTGCATGCGTCTATTAAATGAATTATTTAATTAAAATTAAACTTATTCAATAGGTACTTATGTATCTTTTCAATAAGTTCTGTAATTAGGTATGTAAATAATAAATTGGCAAAATTATTGCGGAAATAGTATTATTTTTTTACTTTCAAGGTTTGCGATTCCTTACGCTGACCACATATTAAACAATTTATTTACGGTTACGTATATTCTAATAAATTTTTTGAGTAATTAGCCTGCATTGGATATGCGCTAATTCATTATTTATAGCCTACCTTGTTGATCCAAGAACAACATTGGACCTTGTTATCCCAAGAACAACTTTAGACTGTGTTGTCTTGATTTTAGTATTTAAAAATTATTTTAATATATCTCCGGCATCTCTGTTCCTCATCGCACACAATACACATCATAATCAGTGATATATGTATTATATGTCATGCGAAGGAGGGTGGCTCGTGCCAGCGCACAATGCATTCCTACATACTTTTTTTTTTACTCAACTGCTACGATTGATTCTTTTAATTTTTTTGTAAATGTTCTCTGTCTGCTGCAGGTTCTGAATTCCTTTCTCGGAAAAGGTTAATAATATTTCATAAATAATTTTATGTTTATACACTTTGAAATGATATATTTTAAAAATCCAATACTTATATATATATAATACCTTCAATTATAAGAATGCGAAGTTAAGAAGATTCGAATATTGTATGGATTCAGTACACGTCTCGCAGCTAATTCAGAGCTCTAGATTTCTAGGATTCTGGAATTTCCTCAATAAATTACCAGTGTCCTGACGCATTTGCGAAGCACATCCAAATTTTGAAAATACTAAAATACAGATTGCCTTAATTACCTTATATTTTATATGTAAATTTATGTATATAATAAATATTCGTAGTTTTAGAATATTTATTAACTTGCCGACAAACTGTTTTTTAAAAAAAATATGCATACATACACATTAATTTAATTTTCTCGTTAAAATAAAATAAATGTATAAGTCGCACCCAATATTTATGGACAAAATTATATGAAAAAAAGTTTTTATTGAAAAATATTCAGCAGTACGCGAGATACGTATGTCCAAACGTCACGCTCGATACTAGTGTCTAGTGTCACGTCCGTCCATAGTCGTTTATCATAGATAGGATAGAAGATGAAAAAGCAAATATGTATGTTTTACAAGTACCTAAACAATGTACGAATAATTTATAATTTGCAAATTTAACTTGCAGTGTATAAGTCGCTGGATTATTTAAAAAAAAGTGCAACTTATACTCGTAAAAATACAATATATTTACAACATAAACATATTGTGTGACAGCTCTTTAGGAAGTCGTGGGTCACAGTTTGAATAACCATGATCAAAGTAAAACCCCTTTCATACAATGTATTTATTACCTCAGATTTATATATTTTTTTATCCTGTCGTTGCACGCATTCTTTTTACGACCGCATTCTTACTAAAATGATCTCATCTTCGTTACGGGCAATTGAAAATTTGCGATCACTTTCAATCACAGTCGTTTTAATGGGCCCAATAGCAATATTGCATGTGAGGTCTCCTTCGTGTTGGTGAGGCGAACAATTCTTTGAACAATGATTTACCGCCTCTTTTATTGGCTCTTCTCTGGAGCAGTGCAAACACGAACGATTTTTTTTATTTGATTGAATTGTGTCTGTTCCATATTCGGAATTAGGGCGCACTTTTATAATTCCTTGGTTCATTTCATTTAAGTATTGCATACAATCTTGTGTCGGGTTCCTTGGTGGTAAGCAGAGAAAATGCTAGAAAATTGTTAGTCTTGTTCATCTCGTATTTTAACCCACTAAAAAGTAGAATTTTCCCATTTGATCCATAATTAAAAAAATCTTTTTCGGAAAAATTACCAAGGATTTTAAATTAATTATTAAAATTACAGTATTTTTACCTAAAGAAATCCCTTTTATTTAACATACATATCACAGTGCCATCTAAATATATATTTTAAAAAATGGCGTTAAATTTTTTAAAGCTTGTTGATTTTTTTTACATTTTTAATTATATTTGCAAAGATACGAGATGCAAATGACCGTGCAGTGGCCAAAATAGCCACCCGCAAGAACTAGCAGCAAGCAATCGGCGATAGCCAATGAGACCCTGACCGCGCAGCGGTCATCAATGGCCGCTTAGCGGCCACTATCGGCTGCGAATTGGCCACAATAGCCGCAGGGGCTTAGTTTTTAATTTTACTTATTATTTACTACCGTCAGATATTCATTTCTTTCGAGATTATGTTACTCTAAATTATTGTTTGCTTTTTTAATTTGTCTTTTAATTTAAATAGTATAATAATATGCACAACTTAGAGATAACCGTCCTTATATATGATAGATAGCGGATGACCAGAAAATTCACCACAACTTTTTAACTTTCCGTAGTAAGATGAAAGTAAAATAATGCAAGTTTGTACCTCGTTGCGTTGGTCATTGGGGCACCTAGCGCAAGGCCGGAAATAGATGCAGTGGCTCTGCCCAAAGTGCTCGGCGCACATCAAACGTCTCCAACTCGTTTGTAGCTGTCCGATTACATTTTACAATATAATTCATAGTATAATAATAATATGAACCCTGTTGGTTTTTTTTATTTTTACAATAAAATGAGGTTCATACAACATGTTCTATATTCTCGTATAAATATGTGCCCATTATTATAAAAGTGGTTCAAGTCAAGAAATTGAATAAAATGAGTTAATAAATTATTTTGCGTCACATTGTTTTAAATTAATATAACAAGATGCAAATTGTGACAAATTTGAAGTGTTATATTCAGTGTATTGTTATGACGAAATAAATTATAAATCTAGTAGATTAAATAAATTTTCAAACATTGTGTTGTGTGATATAAAAATAGTTTTAATCAATTCAAACAACGCAAACCTTTAAATATCTCGAAACGAAAGCAACATGACTTAGACCACTTTCATAATAATGGGCACATGTACTACTATTAGAAAAATGTGAATACAAGGTGTACTATAATCATTATCTTTACATTTAATAAAACAGTTCCTTAACGTGTCTATAATATTGATATCGCCATGTGTATAATATAATAGATTGCTTTCTGTTAGTATAAAATATTTGCATGTTTATCGTCAATTTAGTAACAACTAACTATATAATGGGTTCAATATATATTATATAAAATGTTCAATTGAGTCGTCAATTTATAAATACAATAATTAGTACCTTGCTTTTCGTGCTTTCATTCGTATGTATAATAAAGGTGCATGCACAACAGCGGCCCGCTTTGTCTGCTATCTCCGTTGCCCAGTGTTAACACAGCGCGCGCTGCCGCGGCCGTCGTCCGGCCCCCGGTTATCAGCTCGGCAGACAAATAATGCTGATAGCACCCACAACCCGTGATGTATACAGGTGAATTATATTTACCCAAACCATTCAGCATTTCATATTGTTGGAAATAATCGATAAATGGGTATTATCTATCGTCTCAAAAAAATATTGATCATTAATAATTGGGTATTTTATAAATTTTTTTATTGATTTGAACAGGGAATATATTATGTGGTGTAAAAATAAAAGCTTTTGCTAGCTGACTCGAAAGTGGCACGTTCAATTCAAGATATTACACAGCATTTTTGATTTAAAATCGATCGTATACAGTTCTCACAGTTCGTCGATAATTATAAATATATCTCGCAGATGAACAAGAGGACATTTAGACATAACTCAGAAGAACTCTTTAAATCCTTCCAAGTTTTGGATATAAGACAACTGTTTACCAGAGCAATCTTAAAACTATTTGAAAAAAAAAAAAACTTCCACGATCCGATCCAAACGAAACTAGGAGCGAAGTTTTAGGATACTTTTCAGTGCCGAAATTTAATACCAAATTCGCTCAACGAACTTTCTTATTTTGTGTTCCGCGAATATTTAACAAATTGCCATTAGACTTTAAAGGGTCTAAAGTGATTAACGACTTCAAACCAAAAATAACAAAGTGGTTGCTTGATGTGGGTAGAAAGCTAAATGAATCTAATTTGTCATTTGTGCTAACCTAACTACCTACACATTTTTGTCTCCAATACGTATATTACAGACAATAATATTTTTATAACTTTTTTTCAATAATATTTTATAACTTCAGATTGTACTTCGTTCGCATAACTTTTTATAAATTACTGTACATTATACTTACTTACCTTACTTTATAACAATTTAACAATTATAACTTTTAAAAACTGTATAGGTAATTGCTTTAGAACAGACCACGTCTAGTAAAGTAATTATCTTTATTTCTTCATATGTACTATTTATGCTAAAAAAATGTTTAAAATTATTAATTTTTAACATATTACTTACATTAAACAACGTAAATCAGGTACACAGATGATATTAAATATAATGAAAAATAAATTTGCGGCTAGCTTGGCGGTTATATTGTATAGTTGTACCTACTAACCTACGAAATTAATTACTTAATAACTGTTTATTACAAAGGTACGAAATTAATTAATTCAATAAAAATTCTTAGCTTGTTGGTCCCAGTGGTTAAGACGCTGGCCTAGTGATCGGGAGTTCGCGCCTCGTCCTAGGAGACCAGCAAGTTAATCCTATCTTCATAGTATAAGCGGTTAGCTTACTTTGAAAATAGTAAGAATATTGATGTGATATGTATTCCGCGTGAAAAATTCAATACGAAATTGCCGACTCATAACAAAGTTTATTTTAATTTTAAATATTATTTTATTAGTGACGAGTTATCGGCACTTCATTGTTAATAATAATTTCTTTCCTTTTTTAAAATTTTGCTTTTTTGTGCACGCTTGTCTCAATCGGGAAATTTCCTGAGGATGTTTATAAATTATGTTATGCAATGGCACGCAAATGTTTGTAGACACATTAGAATAACCTTATTATTAACTATATAATCAAGTCAGGTAAATACGATATCATATAGAAAATATTAAGATGTAACATGTTTTATACATTTTTCATGCTTTTATATGCGTATGTCTAAATGGGTGTGTGAATGCGAAAAGCATTCTAAACGTTTATCGCATTGATATTATTAATATTTAATAACTGATTAGGAAAAACCGATATGGGCCTTTATAAATACTTCAATATATATACAAATTTGTGATTTGTACTGAAAATAACTCCTTGTACTAATAAATGCAATCGATTTGGAGCGGTCGAAGATTGTTTGTTTGAGCAAATAAAGATTTTTCTATAGGTAATAGCGCAAAGAAATATTTTTTTGTCATTTAGCATTTGGGGTGGTGTTATAAACGTATGAAAAAATGGGAACATGATATTTTATCAAAACAGTATTTTGTTTTTTTGTATCCAAGATTTTTGGGTTGGTAGAATTTTATTGATTTGCTAAATTAATTGCTCAATTGAACTTTAAATGTTGTTCTTCTTCGTTATTTTGTATTTTTAATCATAATTAAATTATTATACTGTCCTTGATCTAGTTAGGAGGGCAGAGATCCGATATTAAAATTAAATGTACCAATTAGAAAGATATACCTACAGATAAAATCAATTTATCAAAAAAATATTTTTGTCGCCACCTGGATTAGAACACGGAACCCTTCCTATCCGGGGAAGTGCGCTGACCTAACATTGTAAGTTAACGACAAAATTTTAAACGTATATGTTGCATTTTCAAATTGATTCATATGTTATTCCATTATCAGAAAGTAATCTGCTTTATATTTATATTTACGGAAAGTTTCAAACACCTTATCAATTAATTTTTATTAAATTTTGGAAACATTAATACAACTTACGCGTATATTATTAAGGACAACACATTATTAAGAACACTTAATAATAATAAATAAAAAAATTCACATCATTGTATGTAAACATAAAAGCTAAAGAAAAATTCGCACACAAATTTGGGCAGCTTTGACACAGTTGACACCTCGGTCCACGGTGGCATCTGACGTAACTAACGTTCGCGATGCAGCCGAACGAGGGCGTAATTAGAAGTAGGAACGTCGTGCGGACAGGGTGGTGGGTGCGCCTCGCGTGGGTCCCCGACCTTGCCTGTCTCCGCTCGAATGAATACATCATAATACGGCTATTGTAATTGCTAAAACTCCATCGAGAGCCAGGCATGTGTCATTAGCTGAAGACAGTCGCGGCGCTGAGCCTCGCCCTGCTCATTTGCATCGCACGTAGGGGGACGGAGCTGGGCGGCTGGGCGGCTGGGCGGCTGGGCGGCCGGGCGGCTGAGCGGCTGCCCACCGGTTAAGGCACGGAGAGCCACAACAATCCTAGCCGCGCGCTTACTCTGACCTATGACGAACACGTCGGCGGTATCAAAACATTGTTGTACTCTTGACGATAAACGTAGAGTGATTGATTAGAATTTCGCAACTGTTTGTATTGTATTCATGTATGAAATAATAAAAGAAAAAGACAGGGATATCGAAGACGTAATTATAAATAATAAATTACGCACCTGGAGCCGTTTGACAGTATCGGTAGTCTTTACTAACCGAGTTTATTTGTATTATGTTAATATTTGCATTTCGCGTACTATTATTATCGCGACTAAACTATTGAGCCGAAATCGATGGACTCTCCCGATTTCTACTCGTTTAGTTGTTAGAAATGCGCATATAATGAGTCAGTTCCCACTCGTGTTCGCGTCGAATCAGTCGCGCATCGATTGCGTGTAAGCGCACGCCAATACATGGCAACGTACATAGATGTCGAGACCGATGGTGTTTTTTAAAAAAAAAAATATCGAACAACTATCGTGTCGATAATATGCGCACTCCCATATGATTCAATAGCCTTTTGATATACAACTGAAATAGTGGAGCGATTAAAAATTGTACGTTTATGCCTAGCTTAACTGTCGTGCAATTCATTTGTCTCGTTGTGCGCGGGCATGCCGGAGATGGGTATCCGGTCAGCGGCGCGGCGCCAGGTCTTCGAGTCGAGTCAGAATTAATCATCCCGCCATTTAAAAATACATAAAAATGAAAACACCTTTTGTTTGTTCGTTGTCAGCGCACGGCTCCGTGATGGATAGTCGTAGAAAAACAAGCAGGTCGTCGAAGTTCGCACCGTTATTCCTTTTGGTTATTGAGCGCCGACATTTATGAAAACCAATTTGTCTACTTTGGCGCGATTCTGAATAAGTTATTTTCGGGTAATGGCGGGTAAACGGTGCCACGCAGACGAACATCCTCAACGCTCGCGGGCCGCGCAGTGCCCGTCGTAAATTTGGACGACTCCGTCTCGGAGAACTCCTAACTCACACACGTAGAAAACGCTTCAAACACGGAATTCGCATTATTTCTCCTGTGTATATTATGATGTGTCTTCGTTTATACTCGTATGATACAGTCGGGGTCAGGACTCTGACCGGTTTGACCTCTCCGGAATTTAGTGTTCTCGGGCCGTGTCACCGCGCGCCGGCCGGCTCACCTGCGGACAGAATAAACATTTCGGCAACCGCCGCCGGGGGCACCCCGCGCAGGTAGGTAGGAAGGTAGGCCGTGTCTCATCATCGGGCGTGGACGGGTTCGTGGTTGAATCGCAAACCAATTTTGCCCGCTTGTATTTCACGATCATTTGCTGAATTATTATACCGCGCTGACAAATTACATTTCATCTTTGTTTTTATTGCCACAATTGCTAATATTTTCCTTCATTTCATTAAGTATATCTGAAGTTGTCCATGCACAGACACACAGTCACGGTCGCTATTTCCCTTCAGATCGCATTCAGTTTGCTTGTTGCGGTTTGCATTTACGTTTAATTTAGCCGTAAATTGTATTATCAGCTTCGTACTACGCTCGAATAGAACTAGCGAATCGAATATGAACTAATAATATTTTTATTATAATTTTCGTAACAAAACTTTGTACTACACGCACCTTGGATTATTTTCACTGCTAGTTTAGAGAGGTGCAGTCTTATCATCATCAGCAGGTGATAAGCAGGTGGCAATGGGGCGGGGCTTGAGAATAGGGTGGAGGTTTCGATCGTTAACGGGAATATGGACAGTAAAGGCGAAGTGTTAGGGAATGTTATAGTGTTAATTAGTGTTTTCTCCGAATTTAATTATTTTGTATTTCAACAGTTTCCATATTATTCCTTACTAATCATTTATAAGGTACCGAGTGGAGAAGTTTTAGTCTATGACCAACCTGGTCTAAAACCTTCCCATTCTTATCAAGCCACGCCCCATTGCCCGAATAGACTACAATGCTGTATTTATTTTAATTATCACGTGATGATGAGAGGAACTGCACCTCTTGAAACTAGTAGTAAAAATAACCCAGCGTGTGTGTAGTACAAAGTTTAGTTGTGAAAATTAAAATAATCATGTTACACCACAAAGTAACCGCCATGTTAATTAATAATAATATTGTTTTACTAGCGAGTGAGCTCGGAACTCCTTTAGGAATTATGCGAATTGATATTTTGTCAAGAAAGTATTCCAAATCGTTTTTTTTTTGTAAAGATTATCAGTCAAAATAATCTGAACGTCAGCAAAATCAGTACCTGTTAGCGAGACGACCCCTGACTGCGAGGGCTCGGCAGAGAAGGGAATGAGACCTACCTTAGGGCCTCCGGCAGTCAGATGAAGACGTGTGATTAACATAATAACGTCATGACCGCAGACTGGACATGGATAGCGGTCTGCTCTGCATACTGATGATGCTCATGCTACGCTACGCACCAAAGTGCGCGTTAGTTCGTCCGGTAATCACTCGCAAGTTGTACGATATTTAATTTATTCAAAATTTTCTCCCCGGGCTGTTTGTTCCACGTTGAATCACACGATGGCAACATGTTTTAATACGAATGTATCTGTTTATCCCTCCCTGTGAAATGGTAGAGACGTTCTCCGCGGTGTATAATAGTGGTGTCTTGTCGAATCGCAATCTTGCCATCGGCCTATATTCCGCACGGCCAGGCAGACACGATCGAACACCACTCTTCAGTTTGTAAATTCCGTCGTCTTATTGCTATTTCATATAATCCATGTTTTTCCATCATTTAGCCCTTCATTATACTCCATGGGAACGAACCTAGTCTGGAGTTATTTAGAGTGAAATGCCTACTTCATAATATAATTGTTGATATGCTGAAGAATGTAGTAAATTAGGAATCAAACGTTCAATTTTAAAGAGCTACAGAATATAAGTTTAAAAAAAAATTTATCGTAAACCTACTTAGTTGATATGTAGAAATTGGATAACGCATTTCCTCCGATAAGTAAAGGTCCAGGTTCGAATCCTGGTTGCAATAACAATATTTTTTTCGTAAATCTTAATTTGAATTAAAAATATCACAGAATTATGTTCTGAAAAACTGCAAAAACAAGAAACACGATAATATTGCGTTCTCTTATAATAATATATTTTTATCTTGTATTATACTTTTTGCTTACAGTGTTAATTCAAATGGTGTCCCTTTACATAATAATTGGGAAAAAAAAACAGAGGCCGCAGATTTAATTATTGTTGACATTGTTGAATGCCCTTGTAAGAGAGAGATTATAACTAATATGACTAGAATAATACAAAAAATTATACTCAATTTAATATATAATACATAAAATGTGAGAAAACTAATTTTCAAAATTTTACGCAGCTTCATGAATATTACTTTATTAAAAATTGTATACTATTTCCTTTGTCAAGAGTCTCATCAGTCACGCAATATGTGCATGGGGCGGTGCAGATCTTACTTCAATGGATTTCCTAATTAAGGCTCAGAAATTAGTCATCAGAGTAAGAAGCCATTTAGACATAATTCTGAAGAACTCTTCAAATCCTTTCAACTTTTGGACATATGACAACTGTTTACCAGAGCAATCTTAAAACTGTTTAAAAAAAAAAAAAACTTTATTTTCACGATCGGATGCAAAGGAAACTAAGAGCAAAGCCTTAGGATATTTTTCAATGCCAAAAATGAATACCAAGTTCGCTCAACGATCTCTCTTATTTTGTGCTCCGCGGATATTTAACAAATTGCCACTAGACGTTAAAGGGTCTAAAGTGATTAACGATTTTAAACTAAAAATAACAAAGTGGTTGCTTGATGTGGGTTGAAAGGAAAATTAAACTAATTTGTCATTTGTGCTAACCTAACTACCTACACATTTTTATCTATTGTATATTACAGTTTTTTTACAATAACATTTCTTACGTAACTTTTTATAACTTACTTTACATCATACTTACCTTACTTTATAACGATTGTACCTTAACATTTACAACTTTTAAAAACTGTACAGGTAATTGCTTTAGAACAGACCACGTCTAGTAAATTAATTTCCTTTACTTTCATATGTACTATTTATGCTACAAAATAAATAAATAAATAAAATACAATTTCTCTGTGTACTCGTGTTTCTCTGTGTTTTTCAGATCGATTGATGATATGAATCAAATGGAGTGTTTTACCTTGCATTTGAAATGCTTCCGATTAGTTCATCTGGAGGATGAGTTTTCTGTTACTGATGTTTTCCAATAAGATAGTATTAGTTGCGTTATTTTAATGTAAAATTAAAATACACAAATAAAACCATAACTGAATGTGTGTCCCGTTTATGTTTTGTTATTTTATTTGTAAAATAAAAAAAAATATAAATAATATCTTTGAAATGCTATGTTTATTTAAATTACTATCTATGATCTCTACGAAGAAGTCTCTCCTCCTGGTGTTACAATATTGTGTAGATTTACACTGCCGCTTCGATAACTTGTAAATTATAGCGGATCATAATATTTCCACAATCTCATTGTGTAATCTGGTTGTGCTCTTTTGATGTACGTGTAGATATTTCTAATGGTATTTTTTTCAGATTTATTTAGTTTATTGACAAATATCTTAATATACATGTGAAATATACATTAATTCGGCGATGGCCTGGTTTCTTAGCTATATGTTTATATTACATCATATTCCTACCTTCCAAGAACTTGTTAAAACTGATAGTTTAAACGATGAACGTGCAATATACAATAGAGATGAAAAAAAAGATATATATTATTTATTGTAGTTTGGTTTAAATTAATACACGATAATTTGTATTGTCTTTATTAATTAATTTTATGGATACACGGCGCCGTTTGTAATCAAATAATTACATACTTCATTTAAACTTGTTAAAAAATACATGCACTCATTTCTTTTGTCTATATTTAAAGTGTTTATTTTAAATTCTTTAAAAATAAATATTATATTCCTTTAATGTTGTACGCCGCACTGTATTAATGGCGCGTTACTGTGTCATTGGCCACCGGCATTGGGTGAACTTTCAGTCGCCCAATCGTTTACTCCTAAATAGGTCCAGTTGCAAATGATGCAATGTTTGGAGTACCTACCCGCGCGCGGTGGAAGGTGAATGTCGAGCCAGGTCGGCCGGCACGAAAGTGGTAATCTCGGGAACCGCAAATATTGCCGTCGGTTTGGATAAAGATCCTACCGTTACCGCATTATTACCTGAACAGGCCACAGTGAAAAGGAAGACGCGAATCCAACGAAATGATCGCAATATTTTTTTACCCCCGTTTATCTTCTTGTTATTCTTCGGCACGAGGACCAGATATGAACCAACTTTGATATACAAAAAAATATGGTTTCTCTATGAATTTTTTTTGGCTATACGAGTGTTTTTGAATTTATTATTTTTACCACGTGATAAACGCAGATTGATTGAATTTGGCGTGTTCAGTTTTTAAATTATTTCGACTAATCTATATAAATTTGAATCCTCCCCCTGGAGTAACACTGTATATCGGTTTTTACAAATGTTGATAGATAGATGGAGCGTCGGCCATCTTGGATGACATTCAGTGTTGTTGCATGTAAAATCACTTAGAAATTGTGTAATAATATTTTAATTTATTTTATATGGTTGTTTAATCTCATCTTTTGATAACTCAGATCTGCCCAAAAACGATATACAGTGTTGTTGCTGCGGTGGCCTCATTTATTTAATAGCAAGTTGATTGATTGATATCTACACATTAAATATTATGACCCATATTTCCTCGAATTGGAAACAATACTTACGGTACCAATCATTTAATACGTAAAATACCAAACGCATCTATGACACATTTTGCATATTATATCTACGTGCGTATATACAAAGTGTGTAAGGTGGCTTATCCAAATATTAACTTTTTCGTGAATGGGGGTAAAATTTGTATGCTTTTAACATCAGTCATTTCAAAAATCGAACAAGAAACTGCTTGTATGAACACAGAAGGTCAAATTACTTTTTTTACCTAGAAAATCTATCTGGATGCTAATTCACTTCAAACTTTAACCACTAGTCTAGGTAGACGATCTAATATATTTCCTATATCTACATGTTTTTTAAATGCAATTACGGATAACCTGTATATAAATATGAATACATACTTATAACTCAAACACAGTACCGTTGTATACATGCAAAATAAATACATGCAACCGCAGGCGGGAGTACGCGTAGTGCATTACGTTACCATTAAAAAAAAATTAATACATCCAATTCTAAAACCACATTTTCAGACAATTTATTAATGTTTCAACTTATTGCGTAAAAAAACGAAAAAGGCGAACGTGTACTACATAAAATTCTGCGAGGGATCGGCGGTAAACTTGTTTTATAAACTGATACATGCGGTACGTTTCTGGGTAGCCGAATGAAAAATGTGGACGAGGCGATTTTTTATATTTTTTTTTTTTTAGATTTTCAAGATCGTTTAATAGGAATATTGAAATTTATCGAAGAGAGCAATTCAGGACAGTCGGTAATATTTTACAGTATATTGCAAAAAAACTGTAAATCGGCAGCCATTCGAAGTGTTTGAGGTGACAGTATTACGGAGGCGTAATATTGCGATTCTAAATGAGGCCTATTCCAGTGCACTTCCAACTGTTGAAAAATATAAATTATTACACAGTGTACTTTTTTTTGACATTATACAGGGTGCGGCGGAACCTATTAAGCAGTTTTGAGGAGTTATAAAAAAGTAATTGGGGTATATAAAGAAAAAAGTTTTTATTTTCGAAATTGAGCAGTAATACGGGTGTGTAGAGAAAAAATGTTTTTATTTTACATTACCACCATACATACCATTTATAATTATTAAGTTTTGAAAATAATGTCCTCAAGATGGCGGCCGTTAGTAGCAACACACTGTTGGAGATGATCTCTAAAGTTTTGTACAGCTTGTTCAAACATATCGCGGGGTATCAATAATCCGTTCCCTTATCTCTGGTAGGGTGGGAGGGCGACGTTTAAACACCTTTTCCTTCAGATATCCCCAAAGAAAGAAATCAAAAATGCTTAAATCTGGTGACGGCGTAGGCCACCCCACATCACCCCTCACGGAGATCAGACGTCCGGGAATCATTTTTCTCGGAATATTGAGTGAATTTCGGGCTGTGTGATCTGTAGCCCCATTCTGGGCTGCAGAAAATTTTGCAACATGGAGACATAACGTTTGAAATTCATGGTCACTGTCACGCCTTCCTCCTTAAAGAAGTACTGGTCTATCACGCCAAACTGTGACACGGCACACCACACTGTTAGTTTAGGGAAATGTAGCGATCTTTCGTGAATAATTCGGGGGTTATTTTCACCCCAGATATGGAAAATTTGCTTATTCACAGTCGCACTGAGGTGAAAATGTGCTCTGTTACTACTAAAAAAGCTGCCTTAGGTTGGGATCACAGATCAGTTGTTTTCAAAACACGCGCGCACGGCAAAGCCCCGATATGCTCCGGTCCACACCATGTTGGCTACTGAAATAGGGGTAATCAACGGAACAGAGGAAGACCACGTGTGCCTGCCTCTATCCACCACCGCCCGAGCATTGACTCCTCCTAACCGCTTAGTCGGTTCTGTCGCACTCTGTATTTGATGAAAGACTCTCAGGTCATCCTCTATTTCAGCGGCAGGAAGGGTTGTAGAGCCGATCAGCCGTTGCCAGATGTCTAAATTTAGTGAACGGGCATTTGCGGTGGCAGGCCCAAAAGCGTAGAACTCTTTATCTTCCGTCGTAAAGAACAGTGCATCAGAAACTTTATTTAAAAAGATACTGAAAACACACGTTTTCACAAAATCATAACTAAATAATTCATCTGTAAAGCCCTCTTGGGGTGAATTTTTTTATGAAAATGACGCCATAAAAACTATCCATTGCTATTTGGTATTATTATTGTTATAAAGAGAAATAAGAAAATAATGTAAAGCTGATGTTAGTACAGTAAGTAAGATTAAGAAAGGATCACTTAGGTGGTTTGGTCATATGGAACGGATGAATGAGGAGAGAATGGTAAGAACGGTATCTGATGCTAGTCTTGATGGCACCAGAAGTAGAGGACGTCCGCGAAAGACTTGGCACGACCAGGTAAACCAAATACTGTAGGATGGTCCTATTAGAAGCCTCAATGAGCGTCGAGCTTGTATGAGAGGATGTATGAATGTGGATGGGGCGAGAATTATGTGTCAGGACAGAAGAGTGTGGCGCTCTATCCTCTCTGCCTACCCCCGCAGGGAAACAGCGTGATGGTCAGTAAGTAAGTAAGAGAGAAGAATAGTGTAAATACTACTTTTTAAAGAATATATTTAAAATATGCCGTATTTTTTGGTATACTGGTTAAGACAGTCGCCTAGTGATCTAATGGTAGGGGTTCGAGCCTCATCCCAGAAGACTAACAAGTTGGTCCTATTTTCATAGAACAGGTGTTTAGCTTAATTTGATAAGATTGACGTATTTCGTGTATGTATATCTCTATTAAACAAAATATAATAATACATAATTAGAAACTTACATAAAAATAACATTTACATTACATAATAGAAACATAAATTGAGGTATGTCGTTATATAAATTTAATCCGTTGCAAATGAGTCCCGATTGCCCTATTTTTTTAATGATGATTTATGAGATAGTTTTGTGTAATTCATTGTCCCTGTCTTTTATCGCACCGATATATATATATAATTTAGTAAGTACATAAATTTTTATGTTTGTTATATTATTAATATTAAGTTGGTGCACAGTTTTGTAAACCTTTTCGTTTGGTACAAGGTAGTTCAAATTGTAAACCATTTCCAGTATTTGATTTAAGATGTTTGAAGTGTTGTTTTGCATCGGGTTCTTGACAGAGATATCATGTTGTGTCCTATCATATTCTTAACACACGTCTTGTGTATTGAATTTTTTATTTCCTTTCCTACTGTGTATTCTTTGTGGAACAAGTCAAGTCTGTTTGGTCGTTGATTAATTTATTTTGTCACTTCGAATAGTGACTTTTGAATCCTATATTACATTCGCAAAGTGACCTACGTTTAATGCTATTATATTTTCTTATCCTTCTTTCGTCAGTGTTCGTGGCTGTTGTCGGATTAAAGTACCGATTAGTGGGAAGTATCTACCACATCGCGTACAAATATTGCTACGTCATATTGTTATAGTATTCACCTTCGGTACTCGCTCATTAAACACGGCGACCAGATTGTTGACGTTTTTATATAATATTTATATCTGATACATAAAAACAAACTGAATGCGTCATCTCCGTCGAAACCATTTAGTAACGGGTGTACGTTTAAAGTTGTGTTGGCGTCGTTAATGCTTGAAGTGCGATAAGATTATTAATAGTATCGGAGGTATCCATTATTTTAGTTATTGTTGTTAGTTTTATAGCAATAAAATAATAATCTTTATTCAAGCGAATACAACATTTTGGTAAGATATTAAATTGGGTCAACAGCATGGAACTGATAATATTTCATGCAATAAAAGAAGTAAATAATAATTATACAAAATACTTTGTTTAAACCACTATTTATTAATTATTTTACGTGTTTCGATGCCTATCGTATCATATTCAGGAAACAATGTGTACTGAAATTAAAAAATACAAGCGTAGATAAAAACAAAAATATAAAATGGTAAATAAGTAAGAACTATTATGAAAACAAATTTAAAAGGTGACTATTTGCAAAGAGGATTTAGTTATTTATAATCTTATGCTTGCTATTAACACGTGTAATTGTGTAATGTCTCCATGGCTGTTCAACTTGTATATAGATATATGTGTGAAAGAACTGGAATGTGGGAGCAAAAATAGGCGATTTGATTGTATGCTGTTTATTGTACGCCGATGATGCAGTACTAATGGCGAATAATGAACAAGAACTACAGAGTCTAGTGAGTAGAATGTACGATGTATGCAAGGAAAGCGACCTCATGATGAATGTTAACAAGTCGAAAGTGATGGTATTCGAGAAGGAGGAAAGCAAGACACCGTGCTAAATACTTGTAGGTAATGAATGTTTAGAACAAGTAGATGAGTTTGTGTATTTGGGAAGTATGTTTGATAGAATCGGAAAGGCTGAGAATGATACCGAAAGGAGGGTGACTGCAGGAAATAAAGTGAACGGCGCTTTGAATGGAATTATATTTAACGGGAATTTGTCTACTGAGGCAAGACTAGCGGTGCACATTGGAGTCCTGGTACCGACACTGATGTATGGAAGTGAGGCCTGGAACTGGCAGAAGAGGAACGAAAGTAGACTGAATGCAGTGAAATGAGATCACTTAGGCGTATATGTGGCAAATCTATTTTATGACGGAGTAAAGAATGAAGAAATACGGAAAGAATGTAAAGCTGATGTTAGTATTATTAAATAGTGAGTAAGATTAAGAAAGGATCACTTAGGTCGTTTGGTCATATGGAACGGATGAATGAGGAGAGAATGGTAAGAACGGTATATGATGCTAGTCTTTATGGCACCAGAAATAGAGGACGTCCGCGAAAGACTTGGCACGACCAGGTAAACCAAATACTGTAGGATGGTCCTATTAGAAGCCTCAATGAGCGTCGAGCTTGTATGAGAGGATGTATAAATGTGGATGAGGCGAGAATTGTGTGTCAGGTCAGATGAGTGTGTCGCTCTACCCTCTCTGCCTACCCCCGCGGGGAAAAGGCGTGATGGTAAGTAAATAAGTAAGTAAGCTATTATTTATAGTATTTTTTCTTATTTCTAAAATTTTTAATTTATCTAACTGTTAAACCCCTAGCATTTGTATGTATAATTTCTAAACCCATTTTAATATCAAAGGAATGATTTGTTTCCAAACGGTGATTGAAAATTCTGAATAATTATGAGGCCACAAAGTAATTTTGTAAATATTAAAGAAATAAAAATATTACTTTATTAAGCATCAATTCCGAACAACGATTTCATATATAACTTTTATAATTATACGTTATTTTGTTCTATCACGTCAGCTATGCTAAATATAGTTTTACGAGTTTAGTGGCAGTAATAAATGTATTTATTCAATTTTAAAATAAAATATGTAAATATTACTAGTTAAATCCTTGGTCGCTATGCGATTAAGGAGATTGTGTATTTCATTTAGTGTAAACCTTTTTTATGAGCATCTTTTTGTTAAGATTTCTCAAATCGCAATGAATTGTACATCGGGCGAATTTTGATTTACGTGCACTTTGTATATTTATCGACGCTAATCAATGCATCGGGCAGCGTGGTGCGACGCGACCGTTGGTCGGGTCGAAAAACAGGACGTCCCGCCACACCTCAAACTGTTCGCGCAAAAAGTTTGCAATAACCGCCGCGGCCGTGGAAAACGAGTCTACGACTATAATTGCAATTTCTGCTTAGGTCCGACTCCCACACGGCCGCGACCGTCCGCCGGTGTCGTGCGGCAGATAAATCTGCTGAAAATTTTCACGCTGACAAATGGCCGCTCGCGAGATATCGCGGATCGCCATCGTCTGTGTAGAGTGCGCCGGGGAAATAAAACTTTATCTAACCGATCTGCATTATCGGTATGGAAATAAAAGGCCCAAGTTCGCTGTCATCTCGCGACAGAAATTTTGCGGTGTCGACGGGGAACAGCGAACAGGACACAGCGCCGTGAGAACGCGAAAATATTCGAGCGCCGTTAGTTTTTATTTGTTATTGATTAACGGTCTATTCCCGTCGTACGTTTTTTTAGGCGATTCAAGTTAGTTTTTTTTTCTACATTATTAAATATAAATTTAGCATGGTTAATGTGTATTTCAGCACGCCCGAAAGTTCTGATAATTTTTGTCAGCCCTATTTATAACGAATCCTTATTATGTCCGCCCTTTCTCGGAGCTGTTATAGGGGTTTTGCACTCACGTTAGGTTCCTCTCAGCAAAACAGCCCGTAAATTTATATACCAAATTTGAATTTATTATATAATTATATTAATAGAAATATAATAAGAAAATGTGTGAAAAAGAAAATTATATCATTTGAATTTATATTTATAGTCTATTAGCACCCCTTGCGTGCTTAAGTTGTATTTTAATTCCAGATACATAAATCAGTTATAATTTACAAACGGATATTCAATTTGTGTACAGGTTATCGTGTCTTAATTATGTATAGGGCATTGATTGAGTCAATATTACAATACAGAATGCTAGGCTGGGGAGGAACTTATTCCATACATCTTAAACCTATAGGTACAACTCAAAGGATAATAATAAAAATAAATCTAAAAAAGGTTACCGATTTACCCAACCAATCAAGTTTTTAGAGATTTTCCGTTTTAAATTTTTTAAAGAGGGCAAAATACAAATCAGTTACAACTATCAGATTAGGAGGAAAACTAATGAGAGCATGTTATTCTATAATTAAAAGGTTCATAATAGAAATAGGATAGGACGTGCATCGTACATTGCTCTCAGACTATAACCATCTGCCAAAAATAATTAAATTAGCAGCAAATATAAATGTGTATAAAAGAGATCCTAAAATAACTTAAAATGGTCATCAATATAAATAAATAAATACAGCATTTGATTGTTTTTTATTCCCAATTTCTAATATACCTAATCAATTTCTCTTAATTTTTTATTAAATTTCATATTGTAGGTACGATTACATATTTTGATCATATTTTTATATAAAAGTCGAAACCACCCTCATAATTCATGATCGTTCTTATTTGAGGGTAAATAAGTATTATTGCATAAAAAATATAATATATGTGATATAATTATGGTTTCTAAAAAATCTTCGCTGTAGTACGACAGAGCTGATATACCACATTATATCTAAATGTGACGAGTGAATGCCAAAAGAAGTGCTATTTTGCAAGAAGTAATATGTTATCTGTGTCTTGTTTATCAAAACTGTCGAAACGTTATAAAACAATCTAAACGAGTACCTGTGTCAATAAAATAACTCTGGTAATTCAGTGAAAGAGGTGGTTCGTGTATATGTATCGGGTATGTTATTGAAGGCATCCTGTCACGCACGACACGTGTGCAGATTCGAGACATCGCTGTTTCACTTTCGATGTGCTGGAAATCGATCTTCTCGGGGGGTAGGGCGGGCCCGTACCGCGTACCGCGTACCGCGAACCCATTTACCTCTCCCTTTTGGGCTTTCAATAATCCACCGTACCGCGTACCTCACCAGAGGTAATTATGTCGCCATTGTTGCGTTAGTTGTCGATTATTTGCATACGTAATTTCGCATTGTCAGACGCTGCGCCGGTTTGCACAAACAATATCTGCCTTTCGCCGCCGCATTGTGCACTGTGGGACTGCGAATTCGATATTCAAAACATCGCGGGTTATTGTTGGAACTCTGTTTGCAAACTTTTTTCCGTTCATTTTGTAACAAGCAATCATGTCGCTCCACTACAATGAGAGAAATGGAGACTCGCCCCGAAGACAATGATTCCCGATACAATGCGGTACGGTTTGAATAATAAGGAACATATCGCGGACGCGTGACGCCGGTGTGTGTAAGTATGCAAAGAGCGATTCGACGGTTCGTGATATTCAACGAAAAAATGAAGGTGCCTGACAACATGCGGCGGAATGCCAACCTGTTATGATGTACTGCATAGTTCATGCTTTAATCCGAGGTAGTTCGTATCGTTGAATTGGAATTATTTATAGACGCATGGGTAAAATATGATTTTAAATATTATTATACTTTTATTTGAAGTAAATTCAAAATTGAGATTTCAATATAAATACTATAATTTTTTTTCTTCTATGGTCAGCTGGAGGGTGGGGGGGGAGGGGGACTCCACCCTTTCCCGGGACCGGCTTAGAAGCTAGTCCCACTCATCAAAGTTAATAAAAACACGCGACTTTAATTCAATAACATATTAAAGTTTATGCAAAACGAAAAAAGAAAAGAAATTCAATGTGGTTATTAGCAATTTTCGCAAAAAAATAAAATTTAAACCCTCCAGCTTCCCTTAGGTGATGACTTTGTTGATAAAAAAACATAACATAAATCCATACATCATAGTTTTACATATATATGGAAAATTGATGAAAATTAAGGTTGCAGTAGTTCAAGGCAGGCACTCCCAAAAGAGGGACAGTGGGCGAGACACAAAATGGGTCGAGTCACACTTTCACGGACAGATTAACGGAGTTGCAAAACACGATGTATGGAGAGTGAGAGCTTACCTAAGGAGCTCCAACGTGTCACCCATACCTGAATAAATTCCTTATATAAAACAATATTCGTCTCATTATAATTAGGTCTGCATTCCTGGGCGGGCGGTGTCTAAATCCAGTCAAATACTATATATTGCAGAAAGTTTACTGACTCAACTTTCGTAAAATTTCGTTGAACTTTCTTCGAGCATGACCAGAAGACTTCGAAACAATCGTTTTTGAGTTTTTAATTTTAGGTAGGTAAGGTTTCCTCAATGAAACCGTCTACAAAAAATTCGATTTAACCTAGTAGAGATGCCAGTATATATATACATATATATTATTGATTTTGTGGACACAACTCCAGTTTGTCTCATTTCAAAATGACAGTTATTTAAAATTCTAAAGACCCCTTCTGTCCAAAAAATAATTAAAATATATTTTTTTTATTAAGGAGAACACATTCTTATTGTGAAATTGTAATTATACAGAACATAGGTCTGTGATATTTTTTCAAAATGATAATTAAATGTGTTAATTAGAAATATATGCATATATAATCAATTTTATCGAAAAAAATACTGTTGTTACTAAATACTTTTAATTAGTATTTATTAAAAAAAATTATTTCTTAATACAAATTTGTAACACCATTAATATTGGACCTAGAGGATAAAATAAAAATGTACTTTCACACACACACACACACACAGACAAAATCTAGCTGATCTTGCTGCCAAAAGATTTTTTTTAACCTAGTCCCGTTTTCGTTTGCAAAACTGAACATGTACCGGTTGTACCGGTTTTGTAACTGAACATGCACCGGTTGTACCGAATCTACCGTACCGGTTGTGATGCACCGTCTTTAGTCGGAGCTTCGGCATCGATCGGATCACAATTCGCGGAGCTTACTACATAACAGATATGCATTCGATACATTTCATCGGCACGATACCCCCAAGTATAAAATACAATCGCCGTATTGAATGTAACAAGTCGCGCGGTTGACCATTGTGATTGGTTGTATGACTTGCGTTGTGCGTTCTGCCATTGTCTCTTCCGTTGCTGCGGATAATGTAATGGTGGGATGACGGAGCTACAAATGATTGTCCAACACGCGGCTATCATCATTTCATACTGCATTGCCGGTTCATTCCGACTTATTATCTTTTGATACAACTGTAATCGTTGTTGTTTGTTTATTTTTTTATTTTTTAAATATTTCTCACTTACGTTTCCGCCTGGTTAAATATTGACGTTGTTAATGTGTTTGCTGAAAAGACTAACCGAATTTCAGAGTGTTACCTCTTTTCGTGTGTTGGACTTGTCTGCGACATTTGCAGCATACCTCAGTAATACATATAATTAAATATTTTTGTTAAATTAAATTTATTTATACTTTTAACGAGAACGTATTTCAATATTGGAGATTGTTTCAGCGGTATTTTATGTGTTTAATTACATATTTTTTTTTTTTTAGATTTAATATATTAAGTTATTTTACTTAAAAAAAACATAATATGCATACAAGAGCATGATTCAAACCACTTTCTTTCCCACACACCAGTAAATGAATAGACATGAAATAAAGTGTACATTTTGGTGAGGGATTCGGAACATTATTTGCGGGACGAGGGGCATTCTACACACATTATTAGTTAAAGCATAAATCCGATAGTTTACACATTTATGCAACAGTAAAAGTATTTACTCTTCGAAAATTAAATCTTTATGTAAACAAGACGTATTTTTTACATTAATGCATATTATATTGTCAGCGTTTAATTTTTTGTTTCAATCGAGTCATATATTTTTAAAAAGTCGCCAAGAGGGAGTTATTTGATTGCGTAAGTGGTGCCAAAGTGGTCACGTGATATATATAGTAGTATCGTTATATATCCCACTCCAAGCACAAGAGCTAGTCTCTTTTTTGGAGAGGTAAGCGAAAAAAAAACCGCGTAATTTTAATAATGTTAAATACTTAATTCATGTTATAAAAAAATTGTAAACATGTAAAATAAATAAAAAAAAAATATATCAAGTCAAATCAGTTTTAGAGGTCTAATTAAAAAAAAAAAATTCGTACAAATTTTCAGTTTCAAAAATGGTATCGTATAAATACAAAATATACATTATATGTACCAGTGAAACATTCCGTGAGCATCATTTCCTGTCTACTTATTAATTTGGTTTGACTTAATTTTTTTTTTAAATTTGTAATTATTTATATTATATATAGAATGCCTAGTATTTCTATTGGATTCCATAATAAATAAAATGTACTCATTTATGTTCAAAATAAATAACAATATATAATAATAATTGATTTAAATTTACAAATTACAAAACAAGAAATTATATTTATAAATTAAAGTAATTTTTACCCCTTGTTCTTTTTTTCCGGGTGCAACGTGAAACTCTTGAGAGAAGTATGTTAAAGATTAAGTTAAATATGTATAACATATTTTTCGAGTTTGTGTATGTAAATAATTAAATAATAAGTAAAATATTCTAAAATTTGTATTTTTCACGATTATAATAATTGCAGTAATTCAAATTGATGATGTAAACGAAATTATATAAATAATAATTATAGCTATGTTCGTGAAGACAAAAAAGAACAGAACAGAAAATGGTATAGATTTGTGTTTAAAAGAGAACCAAATTATCAATCATTAATTCGTCAAAGCTTTATATTTTGAGTACTATTTATAGTGTATTAAACATAATTCACGCGTAATGTAAGTTTTCGTGAGAAAATGTAAATCTTATTATAAATGCAAATATTAAAAAATGGTCTTGACGATATGTTTTCAGGAACTGTAGAATTATTATTAGTGATGTTCCGTTTCCATTGTATCTGGAATGTTAATTGAATGCAAACATTTTAAATAGCTTCCCATCTGTGTAAATATGCCCCGGAATCAATAGTTGACATTGTGTTTATAGCTCACTGTATTTATCTCACCGTACTTTAAAACTGAGACGTCATTATATTATTTAAAAAAAAGACTTGCCATGATAACGTCGACATTATTTAATAATAGGTCATTGGCGTATCAAGAATCAATAGGTATTTCCAATTAAAAACTTAAATTTAGCGTTTCATGATAATTATGATACTTAATAAAAATTTAACGTTATAATAATAATTATGAAAGATAATGAAATTCAAAAATGGTTTTTCTTTGAATTATTAGATTATTATTTTTAATTGATATTTTGATTGTTTCAATGTTTCAAATAGCCGCTCTTGAATATAACATCGTTTGTATGAGTTTATATTGATATAGTTAAACGTGATTTTAATTATTATTCTAAACCAAAAAAAAAAAAACTCTTTTTAGTAACGAGCATTTAAAATTTTATTTGTTTCTCAAATCATTTAAAAAGTGATATTACGTTACAAAATGTTTAATGCATAAATTGTACCTCTTTACGCTCTAACTAGGTACGAATTAAGTTGATGAAATGAGCAACTAGTAAAAAGCAGGAATGTTTTAATACAAACCCATTCCCACACGTCGTCCCAAAATGGAAACATTTAATAATTAAATGGAATTATTATAACGGCTCACTGCGCTGCTGTTAAATCCGGTTGGTTTATTTTTTCCATTTTCGGTCTCCGCTAGTACCATACATTTACTGCAACACATCAAAGTGGTCGTAGATAAGTCCGACTGCGAGATGTAAACAGCGGAATAATTGAAATAAAAAACCTAGGAGCGCTAACTCGATGCTGCCCTGATGGAGTTCCAAATAAACCTGTTAGCGAAACATCGCGCACTCCTCCCGCCAGGGTTGGCGCGGCCGCTGTCCAACTTCTTGGTACGATCTGTTCTTTTTCTTGGTGCGGTCTTCGGAATGCCATCATGAAATTCGAGGAAATGTGCGCCATAATAACGTTACATTATTCAAAATTCGCGTGGGTCTATAAACGGAATATTTCGTTTTTCACGGAATTGATATCAAATTTCAAAGTCCCCCCGATCGAAGTTGATGAGTAATGGAAATAGAATCAAAGTATCAATTAGTTTGGATTTCGAAACCGATCTCTCTTAGATCGCTTGTAAGCGTCTCAACAAAATTAATTATAACCGAGATGAATTTTCTAGGTATATTTTATTATCTTTTCAGTCATTGTTTTAAGTGATTACATTGATAAAATAATCTTTTTTATCATCATCATTTTCTATTTTTCGCTGTTTCTCTCCAGTTTCCTTTCTCTAAAGCAGATATGTCATGTGTTTAGCAGTGACTTGGTGGTTGTTGTTCGATCGTCCACTCCACATGGACCAACCACCGAAGTTTTTCTATTTTGTTACACTTTGAGACGCTTAGCTCATTAAACAGAGCGTCTAAGCTAAGATCCATTTTCTAAAACTGGCTCAAAGATACGTCTCAAAATTTTGGTTTCAAAAAGGTTCTGTGAACGCTCGTACTTTATAGTTAGTACCCAAGCTTCAGATGATGACATTTTTTCTGTTTTGTGTGTTATTTTTACCATGTATTTAATGATTTTAGCCTTATTGTTTTTATCCTATATTTTTCGTTTTTATTTCACTGTATAATATATTATATGTCTAGTGTAAAAGGTTCAATTGGAGCCACTAATTTAAAAATAAATAAAAATTTGGTGTTTCTGCGCAGTAGTCCGGATTTGATTCGCGCTTTCTACGCTTTTTTGGATCACTTCTGTAGTATTTATTATACACATACAGCAAATTAAGTTTTTGTAGAACTTTGTAGGTTATCACATAAATACTTATTTAATTTTAATTTAATATACATATTAGGACACGTGAAGTTAGTTTGTTCATTGAACAATTCGACTCCGGCCTACGGCAACCCTGCCGGGCGGGAGTTCGCCCGGCATCACGACTGCCTATCAACCGTTACGATCGCTCAAAAAATGGGAGCATGTCTTTCGTTAATCGGACACTTGTTTCTACAAAAATTACACTTGGCCCCAGCCTAGATTATACACGCCAATTCTCATTAACGTCACACTCCACACGCAGGTTCTAACGACGCCCGGCGTCGAGTTCTAAACCTTAGGAATAATTGCCCTAATTATGACGATTAAACCGATTTTATAAATCATTCATGATAACACATTAAACTTTTACCAACATCAAGGTACTATTTCGCCACCTGTGGTTAAGTGTCACTCAAATTTATCCCGTGGATAAAATTGACAATGAATAAATCAACCACAACATATTTTAAAACCTGCCTAAAATATCAAAGCAGATGAATGGACCCACAGGTGGCGCCAGACTTCTAGTTCATTTTTATAATACGAGTATTTTTAATAGTATAATAATATAAATTCACATTTTATTGTTGCGATTATTTAGAGCATATCGTTTCTTGATAATTAAACCGCAGTAAATATGTTAACTGAAAAAAATGCAATGGACATACATACCTTTCTTTCGTTCTAACAGCTGTTCCGGTTACAGCTTTTTCAGTTGTTTTTCCATTTGCTTCGCAACGTAAACCTGGTAAAATACCGCCCGATAGAGTGGATACTACATGTTTAAAAACTTTGTTGTATCAATGACATGTTTGATAAGGATCGGTTTATTATCTTTATCTCCTTCTTTTTTCAAATGATCGCCATAAGCTTAAGCAGTTATGAATTTATAATTATAATTTTAAAAAATATGGTGGAAATATGAAATACCACCGATTCCATTGTAGATTTGTGAATACACTTTGGTGCCACTCTAAAGTAATGTTACCCGAGTAAGATTGCGAGTGTATTATATATGAACACGGACAGCTCATTAGAATATTGTCAACTCTACATTATAAATAGCACTGTGTGCACATGTCTCGCTGGTCACAATGCAGCTCTTATTCCCGGAGCGTTAGATGATCCCGCGATGACATTATGGTAATTATACTGCATTATTCTGCAACCAGTACACGACATCTTTATTATTATAAAAACATCATACATTAATTAAATTTATACATTTTGGCACATATTTATGCACCATATTTATGCATTTATGTTCATTGACCAGGAGTACCGGTTATAACCAGAATTCAGTCGGCTCAGCAGAAGAAGGTTAATTGTCGGGTTAACGTTTCCTACCGGCCTTTATGCAACATTAGTAAATAAGTTTATTTTTATACAATATTAGTTGATATGTTTATTTTGCCTATATTCAGCCGCGTGCATGGACATGCCATCTCCTGGAGAATGATCTAGTCCACAATGAGTACAAAATTTAACAAATAAAATGATGGCAACGTTTGAAACCTACGTTTAAAAATGATTGGAATGCGATGCAATTAAAATACATATTCATTATTATCAAGCCGATATATATAAACTATTCGCAGTATCTTCTTCGAGCGAGATAATATATGAAAATAAGACGCAAATGGACTTTTTAGCTCGTATTTTGTTTTTATTATTGTTTGTAAATTCTAGTGTGTGCCGATGTTCTGATTAATAATTTTATTTGAAAAGTTGTTACAAATCTCTATATATTGATAATTTTATTGTCTTGGTTTTTATAAGACATAAAATAAATAAAGTTCGTTTATAATTGTTTATGCATATAATGCAATATTATTGTATTTCAATTATCACATCTTTTTTTGATGATTATTATTTGAATTATTGCAAGAAATAGTTAATTTATTTATTATCTCGATCAGTATAAATGCATTATGTCATTATTTAATTATGTTTTACCATCAAAATATTTCTTCAGTAAACAATCAATTCTTAACTGATTATCTCTCGAGTTAAAGTGATTTTCGTGCGAGGCAAAATATATGGTGTTTTGAGAACATTTATTAATTTATCCATCTATGTACCAGATAGTATTTTAGAATTGTATTTTTTTCATGAATTAGATGATAAGTTTAACTCGTAAATTTTAACAGAAAGATCTTAAAACATACCCTTCTCGATGGATTTATGTTGTCTTATAAATAAATCGCTTCGGATTGTACATTCCATCAGTTGTTTAATGGGTGATTATCATTTAATTATAGTCAAATATCAATTCCCGTTCGAGCTGAAATTCAGTTTGATTATTATGGCTATAATAAAACATTTTAATTATTTGTTAGTTATTAACATGGAATGTTGTTAATTTGAAGTACCTTGCCCAACAGTTACGGTGAAATAAGTGGTAAACAAAACTTTTTTTTGAAGTTTGTTCAATCAAATAACGAAATTCGTCGAATTTCCACGAATTCTACAAATTACTATGAATGTTGATAATAAAAAAATGTTTACTCCGAAGTTTCGTTTGACAATGCTAAATATTATTTTTTATTTATGTGTTATTTATTATTAATTATGACAGTACTGATGTCACTCTTGCGATGCGTACTTGGATCCCTTGTTTTGTTTTACTTGGCGGTAAAGATCGGTACAGTTGGATGACAGCTCGCTCCGCGCTCAGTTCTGTACTGTCTTTTACGCGAGTTTCGAGACAAGTCTCATCTGTGTACATGTTCATTATAATTTTAGACAAAAATGTGGTTGTAATTTCTGAAATCATTCTCTACACATTTGGCGTGGCAAGTTCGTTTTTAAAATAAGGATTCTTTTTGAAAATTTCATAATATATTTATTTATCCAGAACACAGTCAAAGTTTGGTTTATCTACGCATTATGGATCTACTCGTATATATGAAAAATGTCACCTGGGTTTTAATGCTCTCAATTTTTTTTCAATCTCGGCGACGGATCTGAGGTGTAAATTTGCTCTGGACATTAATTAACATAAAATGTCTTGTACCTGAAAAGTTATGCGCGGATTCCAAAGCGAATAGAAGTTTATAGCCAGAGAGAACTCCCCGTGTTTTTGCTACCTGTTTCATGTTTTGTTTCAAATCATTAAACGTGTTTTTTGTACTAGTTCTATTTTTATTTTATTTCTTTTTAAGATAGCTTTGAAATTATTTCATTTTATTATTTATAGGTAATTATCTACTAATTACGAATACACTGCACATAAAATATAAAAATATATATGACTGTCATTTTTTAATATGATGTTATTATATTTTTAATTTATATTACAAAATTATTAGATTTTTTTTTAGAATAGGACTTGTTTATATTTAAAATTACTCATTATGTCGTTATTATAAACAAAATTAAATAATGTATAAAAAAAATGATGTGATAATATTAGTTAGAAGACTATTATAATGTGTGTCCATAAAAATAATATACACATGTATTTAATTTTAAAAAATATATAGAAAACATACACGAGTGTATATGTACGTACTAAAAATATATAAAGATGAAAGGTAACACGAACGGTAACATTTTACCCAAGACGCTACGGGAGATTCTATTAATTAAGTATACGATATTGAGAATACAGAGTAGAGAGTAGAGTATTGCACGAGTAATATTGAAATAGCAAGTAGTGATGAGAAAAAACGCTGCTGTTGACTCACTGGTGTGATTGTGATTGGTATTCGATAATATCTCTGATTGAAAACTGTGACTGTGATCACAGTTTCATTACTATTGTGCACGCGCCGCATGATTTAAACAAATTCTAACATTAATAATTAATATATATCTAATTTAATATATTCACAAAAATAATGAAAACGTTTTAAATAAAGTGATTTTATTTTTCGGGTCAATTCTCAGAGTTTCGGATCAAATGCGTTAAATGTATTGGCAAAATCTACTAGATGGCGCTGATCACAAATTATAACGTCATTCCTTTATGCATATTTTCGTCTCAAATGTGCAGGCAACAAATCATGGTTCACAACCAAATATAAATAAAATAAAATTCAATCACTAATAGTGAGTGTAACTCAATATATCAGTGATTGACTCACGGTTCGTGATTTTGAGCTCATCACTAACAGCAAGCGCGTCAAGGACGTCATTATTATTGTATCATCAGGTCGGCGTTGTTCAGGTTCAGTCTGTCGTCACCCCATTATTTAGGAAACATAATTATAACATGATGATCCGCTTTATTTTGTTATCAGTCACGTCAGTATTCGGCAATGTCAGATGATTATGTTGTGAAATTATGAAAAATTTATTTATATTATTTAAGAATAATAAGAAGTTAATATCGCTATCCCTCAACGTGTATAAATTTATTTGTTATCTTCAATGAGCATTGTGTCAAGATTCCATCAGCTGATGATCGGCTACGAGTCATTACTAACTGCATACAAGGAAATAATAAATTCAAAAGCGTTTCCTCCGAGCGGCCAGATCTCCCAGCCCGCTAACAATCTGCCAAACGAGAGCCTATATAAATTATAAATGATAGATAATATAATTGAAGTACGCGATGCCGCTTGGCCATGTTCGGCCAGTACCGGCCGTACCGTTAGCTAGCCACGGGCAAGGCTGGCCGGTGCCACCAGAAGACAATTTTGAAACACAAGTCGAAAAACAAAATGTAGCCCATAGATATGATGACCCAGTTCGCCAGTTCGCAGTGTGAATCACATCCCAATCATCTCGCAATCCTCGCGAGAACCTGTATGCTGTGCGTTCAGGAAAGGTACCAGAGTTATGAGCATCGCTCCGGAGCAGCACCACCTTTTATTTAATTTTCTTCAGTACTCCCGAGAGCAATCGATAATTTATTATTTTTTCCTTTCTGAAACACCTCGACATTTAATATAAAATTACATACAAATAAATCGACATTTTTAAATCCTCTTTTTTGCAAATTCAAATATTTTTAAACATCGTGATTAAGTCGACATTCTGAATGCCATTGGATTTTCTCACGGCTTCATCGCCACACATGCGCGCGCAGATTAGATTTTCGATCATTATGTTCCACCATTCAGTTTTTTATATCAAATCAAGTCTCCATTTATCTCAACTTGTCGTGGTTTAGTTTGAATGAACATGTAACACTGTGTATATTCTCTTTAATGGATGGACGTCAATATTGTGGTTCTAACTCGATTATTTCTCCCTGGGAAAATATTCGGTCCGTTGCGTATGTCGACCGTTCGTACAACTCTCGTTTCACGACGTTTCCAAACTGTGTCTTACACATTATCTTACACCTTCATCGGCCATTGGCATTCTCAAATGTATTATGGTGGTGGAGAAAAAAAAAGTTAGAATCGCCACGGCGACCGCAAACTGTCGAGCCTTTTTAGTCATTTGTAAATCAATTTTTATTGGACGGCGTGTAGTAGATATTTTGAAGAAATTAGTTTTTTTTTTTTACCAATCTTAGCCGACTTTCTGATTTATTGAATTTTCTCTTCACGTCACACTAGATTAACCTAATGAGTTTTTGAAAGTGAAGCCATATTTCGAGTAATGGCCATTAATTCAAGTACAAATGATATTTATTTAAGTTCTCCGACTTAACGTGTGTTAATAATCTTTTATTGCTTTTTCACAATTTAATATACCGGTTTTATATTTACGATGAATCCATAAGCACGAGAAGATCCCACGTGCTTTTAATGCATTCAACTTCTGTTGTTCAGTAATGATATGCAACCTGCGTTTGGGTACATACTAGGGATTCTGTGTCGAGACAACCAGGGAATAAATTCCCGTGAATTTCTGTCTCGAGTCCCGAGACTTTTAAAAAAAATTAAGTGAAACTTTCATTTTATTGATATTTATTAATTTTAAACAAGTTGAGTTAATTTAATTGTTCATTGGACATATACAAAATGGAGAGTTTCCATAGTTTATATGTTCAGCCATAAAGATTTGTATTAAGGAGAAATTAGTCCAAAGATATTTACTACTAAAAAATTTATGAAATACATACATGGTTTTGTCGGTTTGTTCAAACTGGGGATTATGTTTCATTGTAAAATGTGATCTTTTTATCTTTGGGATAAATTAAAGTCATTTTCTAAAACAAAATTTATATGGGATTAAATTATTTAAAAAACCTTTATTAGAGAATTTCAGTTGACTTTGACCAAATTTATATACGTCAATTGTTTTTTTATTTTATTGTTGCGTTTTGTAATTTTTATAGATGTATGTGTTTTTGTATTCAATATATACGTAAACTTAATTTCATTTTAAAAAACTACTACCACATTAGAAAATAATAAATATTTCATCAAACAGTTTTTATTTGTTTATAAAATTAATATTAACGTACGTATGTTTTTTTAACACGGATAATATCATTAATAGCTATTGTCCATCATACATATTAATATTTATTTTATTTGACTCTCGAGTCTTGGGAATTGAAAAGAGTCGAGAATGCATAATCCCTAGTACGTACACATTTTCATTCGCCCTATCCACAAATCTACTCGAGCAACGCTCGTCTAGGGCGAACCTCCTTGCCAAAATATACATATAATCAAAGATTTTATTTGAGTATCTATTTTGTTATTTGAATCGAAATTTGATTAATCTTACACAAGCTTCCGATGTTCTCGTCTGTCAGTATTTTCATAATCACATCGACTTCGTATATTAAACTCTAACTGTAAAGTATCCGAGCAGACCGTCGGGTATCCGATGGTACTCGGAGAGACGGGTCGTATTCTCAGATTCGATCCGCGGGTTTTGAATTGCCGTTGCTCAGTGCTCAATAGTAAAAAGAAATGTAGAGCCAGTTGTTTCGTTTTGGAACACGTTAAAATGAAGACTGCCTTTTCGACGTCGAGTGGGCTGGTACGTCTAACCGTGTTGGTTGTCTAGGACCGTGTCGCATCGGGAAAGATGCGTCTGGTGGGATCAGGTGTTCTTCGAATCGTTCACTGCCCGTAAAGAGGTCGAGGTGTACTCCGTTTTTAAGGCTTACCTTTTAAAAATTATTCATATTTCCGCATTTTTTACGAAAATGTGGGTTTTTATTATTCATTTATATCATAAGTTATACAATAGATTTGAGTTTTTTTAATACTATTACTTAGATAGGACCTGTACACTAATGTAAAACTAATAAACTGAATGTAATTTGCCATAATTAAGAAAATACAAGCATTATAAGAAAAACTGCGACCATTGAATTTATTTTGCGCGTACCATAAAGTTACCTTAATATAGATAATTCTTGCATATATGAAATATATTTTCATATATTCTTGAAGCCAAAATTACGGAGACAAATCTGCATTTAACCAAACTACTAAAATGTTAAAAATTAATAGAGTTATAAACCATTCCATTTGCAGTACATATCATCAATTTTCGACGTTTTTAAAACACTTTGTGTCAGTGAATACAAATTAGTTATAATAATTTATTATATTTACTTACATGCTTTGAGGCTTCAGCTACTATTTAAAGTCAAGTTTTATATCAAAAATATAATAACTTCTTACTAAATTATATTTATATCGATCCTATTAATGTGTGTTTTTTGAAATAAAAAACCTAATTAAAACACACTTTAGGAGGATCGATATAAATATTATTTACTAAGAAATTATTGTGTTTTTAATTTAAGCTAGTGTTAAGGTCCTATCTAAGTAATACTTTAAAAAAAAGTCAAATCAAGTGTATAGTTTCTGATATAAATGAGTGTTCAACAGAATAAATGACATAAAAATCTTTCAACGAATTCTGGTTTCGCGGAAATAAATTCGTTTGGTGTTAATCAATGATGAAATATGCTTTATATATGTATATAAAGTTAATTAATTCCCCGTGTTCCAAATATGTATGTGTTATTTATCCATATGTACCTAAGTAAGTATTGATTCTGCTAAAAAGGCCAATGTCAATAAAGGCACGAACGTACAATATCGATACCTCCCGACCAATGCTTGGGCCAAATACACGTCTTGCTAAAACAATAATATATTAAAACAATTTCTATCACAACATTGCCAACGACTTGCACTAACGTAGCTACATACGAGTACATAAATATACGTATGGTTTAAGTACGCATGTTTTTCAATATTTGTGCGACATTGATTTCCTTTCATATTCAGTTTTATGTTTAGAAATTTATTTTGCAACTTTATTCCGAATTCCGTAATTAATTAATTAATTTGACTCTAAAGTTAATTGGATAAGAAATGTTTAGGATACACGATCCTTCAAAATATACGCAAACATTCAAAATATTTCCAGCGCGTTAGTAAACTTCGGCGTGCGGTGTGACTCGGTGTTTAATAAATATTGCACTCAAATTATACGGACGTGTTGCTAATAGTGAATAGGTACTAGTTTTATTAACTAGGACTCCCCATCCGCTTTATTTACTCTACATTTTAACGAGCGCTTGAAAGAATTTTTATCTCGCCATTAAACGAAGTGAGACGCTATATTGCGGGTCACGTTTTTTTAGGGATATTTCTGAAAGGATTGTAAAAATAATATTAAAAAAAACGTCACAATGAAAAGGTATGTATTTTACACGGCGGGGGTTATATTAAAAAAATGATTAAAATAAACTAATAAAATTTTATGAGGATCTTTAAACATTTTTAGGTTTTGTTAACTTGTTTTACGTCATCTCGGGAATCATTATCCGGATTTAATTTCGTCTTATCTCATACCGACGTATTACAATTATTGAAAGGTAATGTTTTTTGACATACACAAAAAAACTTATGATTAAATAACAATCTTGCCTACATCAGATCGTTAACAAATAATACATAACTAATTATACATATTCAACTTTCGCTTTCATACAATTTTAAACCACCTCATCACTGATGAGGATTTACTTTTTATTATTAAATATTATTTTAATGGTCACTTGGAGTATGTAAATATTTTCCGTTTGGAGTGGCTTAATATTGAAGTTTCATTATATATAATAATAATTATTATTCCAGTCCAGTGCGACAATATCGTAAAATTAAGAGATATGTATATTGGTTTAACGGCTTGACATCGTAGGCATAATAGATTTTGCAAATGTGTTCGATTTTGAAAGTTATTCTTCCTATTCACATTTCATATATCAACAAAAATAAATATTCTGAATTATTTATTATTTATCTTTTTTATAATCCAGTGAATCTCAAGCCTAGGTTGGTGCCGACCTTGCTATTGAAATCGGATTGTCGTGAATTATAACATCATATATTTGTCAAAGGTGGTGAATGGGCAGTTTCTTGCAAAAGTAATCATTCAAACTGTGGTATAGAGACTCACTTAACAGCCACATAGGGCCGAAACCAAACTGACCAATCAGCAGATGCAATACATCGTAACGGACAAGTCCACGAAGCTAGCCGACCACTTCTCCACAGACCGTCCTTTAATCAATTTCATACGCACATTTAACTTCATACTCCTCGAACAATCCAGCAATAAACGCCAAATTTTAAGTGCTCTTTTAATTTAATACCTTGCTTTAGACACAACATAAATAATCACACACGCACACCATATACACTGCGACATGCACTAACACGCGTAACACTTGAAGATAGTTAGGGGCTTCAGTCTCAAAATCCACAAAACCTTCTGAACAATTAGATGAATCAGCTAGAAAGATGTACAGATAAAATCATCGAAAATATATTTAGTCGCTACCGGAATTCGAACCTGGACCTCTTCCTATCCGGGGAAACGTTTTAACCATTCCACTACAGCAATCGATTACGATTACGACAAATTAAGAACTTATAACCGTATATGTTTACGATTGATGCATTTATAATTCCATTTTTCACGTTTTGAAAATGCAACTATACCACAACAAAAAATATGTTCTCCTTAAAAATAGATGTTTTAGTTTGACGAGTATCCTACTGACAGTAATGCGCTTTCCATGATATTCACCGAGTACGTATTTACAGTAATATTACGAGTATGACGTAAATGTGTATTACTGCGGTATTATGGGTCGCGTCACTTTGTCTCGTTCGCATTTATTTTCCTTAATCGTGTTTTCTCTGGTAAACTTTTCCTGTGGAAATTACATTTCGCGATGCAAGTACGTACAGTGCTGCCGCGAAGTTGGTGCACTTTTCGATCGGTTTGCAGTCTGGTTTCCGGCACGCCAGGATTCCCCGCCGTCTGGAGCGCGCCTATTTCGGGCCGGCTCGCCGCTGGAGCGCTCTCCGTCTCCGGCGAATGCCCTCCGCAAGCCCATTTGTACCGTTGTCACGTTGTCGGACGCCTCTAAACAATTTCACGGTTATGGTTATGCAAATGTTTGCAATCGTCTCCGGCTTTCCCGCAATGTCTCGGGAGTTCGTGATTTTTAACGCGTGAGAGATATTTTTCGCATGTTGTTGCCGTACAATTTTGCGGAGAGAAAATATTCCGTGATGAATAGCACGCTCCGTAAACATATTTTGCTGTTTTTTTTATTTTTCTTTTTTAAATAGTTTCGGTTGAATTTTAATTTATTTCGAATCTCGCTTGAATCTTAATTGTACATATTTAGAATCTCGCTTTCACTTCCACAACTGCGATTAATGTAATCGATACGGTCTCCGCTTTTACTCATATTTATTATACGGTACGTAAGCACGGCGACAATCAGACAAGCCGCTTATAATTTATGAAATTTGAACGATAAATATTCCAATGAGTCGATACGCGCGGTAGGAACTGGTCACTTCGTTGATATTAATTTAGTTTATGTACAATTCGCCGGCGAGCGATATTCTGTTAAGTACCTCGCGCCTAGTGACGTTTGGCTCACTGCGGCCGTTGGCTGTGCAATATTTATTTCGGGTCCAAGCTCTCCCGCCAAGTCTGTCATCGGATCAAAGGATGCTTGGTTCTTGACCTCGCCCAGTCCGCGCTGTTTTAAGATAATATTCAAACACGACACATTCCCGATTGGCGCTTCACAGTATGATGACAGTTGCAACAATTCAAATATTTTCAACGTATATATATATTAACAAAATAATCCATAATGTTATCAGCTATTTTTCTTTATGAATTAGAGATTCTTAGGTTGTCTTATTATTTAACATATTATGCTCACAAATTAATTAAACTTAATAATATGCTATTTTTATCGGTGAGAATTAGTGATAAACTATTATAATAATTCTCTTATACTACATATATGTACTATTTCATTTATCATTTTTATTGTTTTTTTTTAATTATCTCATATTTTTCTATTTGACTAATGATTCAGTGAATACATTTTTGTAAATGGTAATGACATAATGGTTGGTCATATAAGTAATTTCTATGATTGTTTTTAATTACAAGAGGAATGTATCGGTCGACTACCGAGCTGATAAATATTATAGTATTTATTATGGATACCTATCAATGGCAGAATTGCATTTCTTGCAACGTGATTGGCATCTGCCTGATTGATGATCAGCTTATTATTTGTCTAAGGTCCCGACCGAGATGAGATGAAAGGCCTACCTATGATGTTTTTTTTTATGGTGTACAAATTTAATACTATAGTGCATCAGCGTACATCATTTTTTTTTTATTCCAAGCAATCAATAATAGTTGTGCATACGTATTTATTTTTGTCGTAATAAAACGACTTTATTTTTTAACTTCTAATGACTTTTAGATGATATTATTATTTATTTTTGTATAAGAGTCTCTATAATTGATTACAAAACTAGCCAACGCATAAATTTAATTGATTTGGAAGATACATTCAAACAGACAAACAGAGTACGCAGAAAATCAAAAAATAAACACCTGAAATTTAAAATTATTCTTAACAAATTAACGAAAGTATATGCACAATTTTACGATATGGTTGGTTGGTCTAGTTGGGATTTCGATTATAGTCCTGGAGTACCATCAAGTCAGGCCTATTGTCATAGAGCAAGCGGTAAGTTTGAAAATAATAATAAAATTTATGTGATTTATCTTTCATTGTATTCTCTTATTATATCAACTTTATTTTTATTTTATATAATGTTGTATTTTTATCTCCCGATAAAACCCTTTACCACCTGTGCCAATTTGTTATGGCTCGTCAGCTTTGACTATGATCTACCAGATGTGTCATTTGTTGGGATTGGAGGTGGTGACGAGAATAATATGCTGTTAGCGCAATGTGATAATTTGCGGTATTTATTCCTGATTGACAATATTACAAATAATCTTAAATTTATATTCGGAGAGAGACGCGGAGCGAAAGTAGGCTGAGCTCGGTTTCCGGTCCTTATACATGCTCCCCTGACAGGCGTCTTCATGCTAACGCGCATGCCTCTGTCACTCGATCATCAATCCACAGACATTACATATAACTTTAAACATTTTGAAACTTATAGATACACAAATTAATGAATAATCGGTCAAAATGTAACTTAACTTTGCGACCTTAGGAGAGACCGTGGTATATTGCGTGCAGGGTCGTGCATCAATAGGACATGCGGATAATGTTTCTTCAAGTACCGTCACGGATATCTAGTTACCTGGTCGGTTCAGAAGCCACTGCACTCGCACATTTCTCATGTTTGGATGCAGAAAGATAATACAGGAATTACAGGAATCTACCCAGATCGAGATAACTCTTGCCTACACGCACGTCACTGAAGAGCTACCGAGAAAAACGAATTTATTCGTTTTTTTGCCGATGTTTATCAATACTAAAAACAACCATCGTTATGCGTGGCACAACTTTTATTAATAATTAGTTATCGATTTTTACTTAAATTTTATTTGTACTTAAGTATTCGTCAACTCGGAGAATTCAAAATCCCACAAAATGCTTATTTAATTTTTACATCAAGCCTCACTCTAGGTAAGTATATATTGCATTTCCTCTGTTTTCAGCACAGACTACCAAATATATAGACATGAACTAACGCAAATTCTTTGTTTCAATATAGTTCACCCACGTGATCGTTTTGGTATCACTTACGCAATCAAATAGCTCTGCGATTTTTTAAAAATATATGACTCGATTGGAACGAAAATTTAAATGCTGACAATATAATATGCATTAATATAAAAAATACGCCCTGTTTATACAAAGATTTAATTTTCGAAGAGTGAACACTTTTACTGTTGCTTAAATGTGTCATAAACTATTAGATTTATATTTCGACCAAGAATGTGTTTAGAATGCCCCTCGTCCCTCAACTAATGTTCCAAACCCCTCTCGTAATTTTACATTTTATTTAATGTCTATTCATTTACTGGTCTGTGGTTTTCAGCCTACTCTCGGTGGCTGAGAGATTCTTCAGCATCCATGAGCCTTCTTGCATAATCATTCGTTGGTTTTAAAATCTCGTAAATTGTTACAATAAATTTCATAAATCACTTAGAAATCTATCTATCTTAAAAATATAATTACTGGCGGGACTCTAACCCAGAACTTTGTATAGCCAGCCTGTAGACAGCTCAGATATAGTGACAATTATTCAACGTCGTCAGATTCTTATCTACATATTATGTTACCTTATTAGTGAGACATGTGATTCTATTTGATTGAAATCTTCACCATACAATTACTACATGTACCTAAATCTTCCTCGTATTATGCTACCCTTATTGATATGAAGGTATACATAATCTTTTTCTTTATTTTGTTTTGAGGACTTTCTAACTTTTCTTCTATATTATTTCTTAATCGTAATAATGTTTAGAAATATTTTTGTTTTAATTTTCGTCACCTTGATTAGAAGATATAAAAACAATCACCTGAATAAGAAGATATAAACCTTATCCAACATCAATACAGCTAAGAAAATGGCCGCCCAACTCACAGCTCTAAACTTGTTATTGGCTGAGTGATGATAATTGTCAATGCCGTTGTCCGCGCATGTTCGAATGGCGCGCCTATTAAACCTTATCTTATCTAAAATCATAACCTTAAATAAAATCTAAACTTCAAAGTCTAAAATTATCTAAAATCAAAACAAGAAACATCAAAACCTTATCTAAAAACAGTATCGAATATTTTAATTTGTATTTATTATCATATCACAGTGGCGTAACTATGCCAATGCAACCAATGTATTGCCCACCTTAGATAGGGGGCCCAAATAGTTCGCGCCCTTCTATCCATTTGGGTTTATATTTTTCGATTATCGATAACTTTCCCAGCTTAAACAGTAATCCACAGTAAGAAATGAAAATAATAAAAATATGTTGTCGTTTTCATCTCATGTTAATAAATTGTATAGCTGTCCCCCATTATAGTCATAAATTCAAATTGTTGATTTAAAATTGTTTGATTGTTAATTGCCCTTGCGAGGCGAAACGCGTCTCAAATAAATTAAACGAGTAGAATAAAAAAACTAGTGTTTTATTTTCACATATGTAAGAAATGGAATTATATAATCACTTCTCACGTGTATTACGAAAACATTATCGATTTATACCTACTGTAGCAGTACCCCACTACTATGTCGAGTTAGGAACCAGATCATCTCTGTAATGTGAAAAGTATTGTTTAAATTACAAGTATTTATAAATGTCTTAACAACAAGTCTATTTTTTCATGAAAGTGTGAATATTATATGAGACAAGAGACTAATTTTGTTTTTAGTATTTATTGGCTATTACCGCGCAGTACAGTAATTCGTATGTCTTATATAATATACAATAAAGTACATACAAATGTGATACCTAATTGTGACGCGATTAACATCATGGGCGTAACAATAATTGCACAAAACATCCACTCAAAGAGCTCTAATTTTAATTTGCGATCCTCGGTCTACGATTTCATTCGTATTTTATTTTTCTTCCACTAATCATATCTCGCTGGGGTGATCATGCCGAGATGCGGCCCAAGAAACCACACGCATTGGCTATGAAGTGGAAACTTTGTGAGGTTTATTTGGATGGTTTTCTATTTTAACCTGGAGTAACCTGATACTTCCGACTGCTGCTAATCTGACATTAGGTAGTGTTAATTAGTTAAGTGCTGTTTAAATGATTTAAATATTTTTAAATTATTAATGCACGCATTTCTGATTTAGATAGATGTCTTTGATTAATATATTTTGAGAAGCGACATCCTAGAAATAGTAGTCCGAACGGAGCTTACGGCAATCCGGCTCAACCGAAATTCAAGGGTTTAGAAGTAATTCGAAATTTCCTGAAATTACATTTTCATCAAAAAAGTTAAAATGTAATTTTTAATTAGCTGTAAATTAAAATCTGTTCATTAAGGAAAACACATTCTTATTGTGAAGTTGTAATTATTCAGAACATAGATCTGTGATGTTTTAAATGTATTAATTATAAATATATACATGTAAAATCAATTTTGTCGAAAAATATTGTTTTTGCGCTACCGGCATTCGATTTCGAATTAATTAATGTAAGGACATTATTCGCCCATCTACGTCTTAGTCTTCCCCTCATGTCTCCCATGTGCGGGTTTTGTGGGTATTACGGGAATCATCTATTTTCGCCGCATGTACCGTCCACTGTAACTTTTTTGCTTTCACTATTTATTTCTACAGTAAATATATTTCTCGTATTTCAATTTTATATGTAACAATATTTAAGAGCAATTTTTAATCCGGACCAAACCGATTAATTGGCCGATAATTTTATTACAAAGACTGTTCAGCATTAGTAATTTTTTGATTACTTGGCATTGAATCTGTTTTAATTTCTACCGTTGGTAATTAATAAAACGGGGCTCTTGCATTAGACTAACTGTAATTAAACTCAATTGACTTATAATAGAGAATGTAGTGTGTATTTAAAACACTTAAAGTAATATATTATGTAGGCGAAACTGCAACACATTAATTTAATTTGTAATAATTTACTAATGGAAGTGAAGCCTGGAATTGGCAGAAGAAGAATAATTTGTATTAAATTATTACAGAACTACGTTCTGAACATGCAATTTCACAAAACAAAAATACATTTCATGTATACAGTGCGAAACAAATCTGTGAATATATTTTGGTGCCGTGTTTTTTTTCATGGCGACTTCCTTTTTGAAGTAGTCAAGGGAATGTTAAATAAAATAATAAAAATGTTGCCATTAAGTCTGGCGATCTCGGCGGCTTGCTACCGTGCGTCCTGAAATAGCGCGCTGCCGCGCAGAATTACCAAATAGAAAAAATCATCACACACGGTTGGATGTGTGTATCTGATTTGCAACGTCCACGGCGGTTGTTGGCAATATTTACAAACCAAATATTCAGAAATTTTTATTGCACGAGAATACGATTCTATTTTCATTGTTATTGTTTTATTAGTGTTCTTTGTAATAATTATCCATTACTAGGATTGTGCTGCATTTCATATTGGTAAAACGGGTAGAAATTTTAATGTAAGAGTAAATGAGCATTTGAGATGTTTGAACAATAGTGGGTTTTCAGAATTGTCTAATCATTTGATAGAAAATGGTCATGGTTTTGATAAAAAATTGGGATTGTCAATTTTGCATGTAAACGGTTGTTGATAAATAAAGCGTGTAAATCTAATTAAAAAATTATAAATAACCAACTAAATTTAACTACGAGTCCCATTCTAAAATTTTTCCCTAAAAATTATTCGAGTAAATTTGTATTAAGTAACAGTTTGAGTTAGGTACTAAATATATTTTTTAAATAATTGTTTTTTTAAAAAATAGATTCTGGTAAAGAAACAATAACATATATTTTTAGTTAGTATTGACATCCTAAAGAAGAAAATAGTATTTTTCGAAACCGGTATATGTATTTAAACTCAAAAGTGGTTAATAAAACAAAGTTAAGAAATAAAAATAATTATGCATTGTTTGCGCTACCTTATTTGAACATTAAGATTTAGTTCATTTAAAATTTCTTATGTTCAGCATAAAATTTGGTTTTATGTATATTTGATTTTTTGGAACCAGAATTGCTTTCAAACAATATTACGCACTATGTAAGTCGTGGTATTTTTTAGATGATAATTCGTATTTTTTTGTTGTATAAATTTGTAAGAAAACAGATTTAAACACTTTGGCACCATTTAATCGTATTATGCGAGAATATTTACATCGGAGGTCTTATTTTTTATATCGTAATGAACCAATAGTAATGGCGCTTCAATCTTCCTCTGTACTTGTTGACCAATCGAGGATTTCTTTTATATCGGTACTTTTAACTCGGTCCAATTACTAATTCTACTCCTTTAATGTAACTCATTTCGGCAATCCGGATTCTCGATCTTATTTTCTCTACGTAAGGATCCATATTTGGTGGCCATTATACACAGCTTTAAAAATAGTCAGTTTGGTCTTAACATTTAATTCGAGTTTATTTAATACCGCACTAAGAGGGAACGTTTGAACACTACTAGGAATTTCGATTATCGCGATTCTCCGATTTGCGACCTGAATCAAAAGTCGCGTCGATATTTTATGAAGCATTTCATCAGTGTAAGTTTTTTCCCATTTTTAAAATTAATGTATACCTGTTGGTATTTTTTTACGATTTTTTTTGCATTAATTTAATTAAAAATAATAATAAGAAAACATTTTATTTATACCACTGTTTATTGATAACTCAACATGTTTCGGGGCCAATGGTCCAATGTATACTAAAATTAAAATTTACAAGTATAGACATAAACAAAACTGTAAATACAAGTGGTGGGAGTGGATAAGAGCGATGGTGAATGGCGAAGGGGGGGTTACAAATTAGGAAACTACCATGAAAACAAATTTTAAATGTGGCTATTTGCAAAAAGGATTTGGTTATATATAATGTTTAATTTGTTATTAACGCTATTTCTTATTTGAAATTAATTGAATGATAGGTGGATTAAATCTATGGCTTAGCGACGCAAGGGTGTAATACATCTTCTCATGTATCTTGCTTAACCTTAAAAAAATATCGCATATTTTGGAGGATTCAATTATTTTTCTATACAATATTGTATAAATATCGGGGCGCTTCTGAAAACGCATGAGTTACGACAACAAGCGAGAGTGGTGTCCTTATTGTACGTGTACAAATTAATGTAATTTTTTTTTTATTGGTTATTATATCTAAGACGTTTGTGCGGAATATCCTGCCTCTTGTTATTATGTATAATAATTGATTTATTAAAAATAATTTGAAACGATGATGAGGATTTTAAATGGTTCTGTTTTGGTTACTATTAGCGACTGTTAAAAAACATGCCACAGATTTCGAAGAATATCTAAAATTTCTGTATTTCTATTTATTTGAGTCGAAATATTTCAAAACGAAATGAAGTATTCTTTAATGAAGCTGAGTTAAATTGGGTGTGGCGGCCAGGAACCAAGAATATTGTTGTTTTTGTTAGATCGAATACATTATTCAGATACAACTACAACAATTTAAAATAGATATACTGGGATCAGTACAATACTAACACTGACAAACAGAAAATATTTTTCAATGTTAGTGTTTATTTTTGAAATCCTCGCTAATAAAATATCATCAGAATTTATAAGAAAAATTGAAGCAAGTCAAATTTAGCACGAACGTCATGCAAGAGGAAGAGGTAGAATGAGACTGTCTTTCGAGAAAAAGGCTAAATCTCAGAAATCAATGATGTACAGTGCGATGAAGATTTTCAATGAAATGTCAGATAATATAAGAAAGGAGGAGAGATTGGAGATAAGTTATATTAAAAAGGAAAATATTGATATTGTTTATATTAGAGCGTATATAATTTATACTTATGTATGCACTAGATTAAGTAATTATGATTTCACTGGAATGTTTCAGCAATGAAAATAAATATTGTCATTTTGTTTCCAACTACAATTATCTTTGTACGTCTCATTGTTATTAATAAATGATTATATTTTTTATATGCGTGCTTAATTTATTAATTTTACTCATCTATTGTAACTTCCTTTTATACTGCGAAACAACGCTAGCGTTACGGTAATCACCGGAGTAATTCCTAAGTTTTGAAGGAAACAATCTCGCGACCCCCTGACTCCTGCGGAGTTGTCTCCTGCGCTGCTAGCTTCGAAAGATCTCACTATATTATGTGACATCAAATATACGTTTGTATACGCATTCCCGTACTGGGGAAAAATAATGATGTAATAAAATTACGTCGTAAACCTTTCTGAGTAATGAGATTATTTAGTTGGCCGCCTTGACCGGTTCGTTATTACGTCTTAAAGATTTTATCCCTTTAAATGTTTGCAATAATTGCCCTTCAATCTTTGAACATATCCTCGGAAACTGTATAATTGAGATGTAAAATACTAAGAGTGTTCAATCACTCGGATTGGAAAGGTGTTTTTTTTTAAACTTGAGAATATCACAGGATAACGGATTATATTTTTTCCCGAAGGTCGCTTTACACATAAACTGTTGTGTCCTATACTAGTACCAATTTAAAATGAATTTTTTTTTCTTATATAATAACAAACGAATATAATTATTTAAAAAAGTTTTTAGTCTCTTTTTAAGTAAACTCTGACGCGCAGATCCTTATAACGGAGGGGAAAGAATTGCACGCTTTCGGGCCTGCCACAGAATTTAGATTTCTGGCAATGGTTGATTGGTTTTACAACCCTTTCTGCGGCTGAATCAAGTTTCATCGGATGCAGAGCTCTTGAAGATACAGAGGCGCCGTATTATGTGACACCTTGTACATCAACCAGCACAGTTAAAAATCTACTCTTTCAGGAAAATGGAGCCAATGTAGTTCACCTAAAAGGTATGTTACGTGCGATTATTTGAACGTTCCATATATTATCTGTGCTGCCGCATTCTGAATAGATTGTAATCTGTCCAGCTGAAATATTGGTATGCTAGTATAAATGTTATTACAGTAGTCTATACGTGACACCACGAATTCACGTATGAGTGGACGGACTGCCATAGGGGGAATACTTTTAATCTGGCTCAGTTGATAAAAGCGCACTCACAGTCTTGTTGATTTGTGTGTTTACGGATAGATCTAAATTTGTGTGTACGCCCAACAACTTACTTTCATAACAGGTAGAACATTTTTACTAAATGCTATTTTTATAACTAAATATTAATTGAACAAATAATAGATATCGTATAGAGACGAAGCTATCTTTTCTTATATTTTCCATTAAATATAATAAAAAATAGCTTCGTCTCAATGAGATATCTATTATTTGTTCAATAATAGTGCCTTTATAGGTGAAAATCCAATAATTGTGTGTTAATTGTAATATTAATTGATTTATGATATACCAAAATATATCATATAAAACTATTTACAATAAGTAAACATTTTAAAATTTAGGTGGTTTGTTAAAATTTGATCTACACTTTATAGAAGATAGGGCAAATCGGCAGTCCACGATCGATAACAAGCAATCAGCAAACAAACCAACGAATGTCTTAAAAGTCAAATATCGATCTGAACATGTTCTCGATTTTTGTCATTTCTGACAGTTACAAAACGCGGGAACGGTATTAGCAATAAATTAGCATAAATATTAGTGATGGAATAAACCGCGACTGTGACTATGATTAGTTAAATTATAACGATGATTGGTAAGTGTGATTTAACGATTGAAGGCTTACGTTTTAGTGTGCCGGCGATTGCTCACTGAATTACGAATAATTATACAATATTTAGGAGAACACATTCTTATTGTGAAGTTGTAATTATTCAGAACAGACGGTCTGTGATATTTTAAATATGAATTAAATATATTAATTATAAAAATATACATATAAAATCCCGGTGGCGCAACAACAATATTTTTCGATAAAATTGATTTTATATGTATATCTTTATAATTAATATATTTAATTCATATTTAAATTATACAATAGTTAACAATCATCGTTACAATCTTGAACACCAATAGCACAATCATGGATTATCTCATCACTTGTAAATATATTGGACATACATACGCTTTGGTACGTTGCATGTGTCTGTGACACGTGACGCGTTTTTTTTTTTACCCAATTTGAAAATACTTTTTTTTTTAAATACTCAAATTTGAAAGCTTTGTTTGAATAAGCCAACACAATCTATCGACATTCGAGTGACCATCGCGGATTAGGAATGACTTGTATAATACCCGCCTTACTTGTCGCTTGTTATCGTTATTAGTTATCTTATGTAATGACTACAGGGGTGGCACAAAAAGTGAAGTTGCTGGGTCTGAGGTACCAGAATTTACAGATAAAAATAAATATGGCCTTAATTATTTTTTGTCTTGCCTGATTATTTTTCCATGGAATGACTGCGCGGCATGACTTTTGTCAAAATATATATGATGTTATGGCATGTGTCTACGTTGATCTCTCAATGAGACTGATCTCTGAGAGTCGGTGAAGGTACTTGTGTACTTGATGCGTTATTCTAATCTGCGAGCAAAACACGCGCGATGATGATTCCTAGATCGTTTCATGCTCTGTAATAAGTCGAAATTTCATCCGCGGACCTGGACCAATCCGACATGGACGAATTTCCGGGCTTCGTTGATGTCTTTGAAAAATATTATAGGATCGAGTAAGAAATGGGATATATAGAACAAATACAAGCTGAGTTGAGGATTATAGATGGTTAGGCGTAGTCCCATATAACGCGATGAATGATATGACCTTACTCACATAATGTAGGTTTTTTTTGAAAGAGGACAATGTAAGGAGCCTACGGTCTTGAGGAAATATGAGTAATTACGCGGATTATATATTAGATGATAGCGTCTGTGAGTGTTTTAATTATAAGATAATTGCTGATGAGATCTTCAAGCAGTTCAAACAGTTAGAATAAAAAAAAACTCTCAGGATATAATAGAGGAGCATTAATATTTAATTTATGTTTGGAATTTTAACTATCTCTCGCTTGTAACCATTTCTACCGTGTAATAGTTAAAGTAGACCTAACAGCGGCGCACGCCTAAAAATGATTTTTGTTTTTAATTGTCATCGTTTATCTTTATCGAGAGACGTTTAGTGAACGGTACATCAGTTATGGTACAGAATAACAAATATGAATTTCATTCGCTACCGCTGCTTTAGTAGCTACACTTAATAAACAAGTTTCAGAAGCTGGACGAATTAAATCTCGCGTTGTGTATCCAACTCGAGTATTTTCTAAAGTGTGCGTGAAATCAGTTTTGACGTGCAAACTAAAAATGTGTAGGCTACGGTGCTGCGGGCGTACCGGTGTGATGGCGCCGGCTGCTCAGGCAGGATGTTCCGCCCGGGCCGACTCCACAGTTACGGTAGCCGTTCAGGACGATATGGCGCATGACCGAGGATCTCAGGTCAGCCACGACGAAAGAGATGAACACGCGTCATTCGTTTCGCCCATTGTGGTGAACAATAAAGTTGTTTCATGCGCGACGGCGACGGTTACATGTGTTTTGTGCCGGATAAATAATATGAGCTCGAGAATTTTATCGTTTTAAATCTCTCTCGTTGCATTTGCCTTCTCTAAACTATATGCATATATGCAAATTTTGATGAATGCCCGATTTACCTTTTGACCGATTTAAACCAAATTTTACAAAATTATTCTTCAGGACAACGTAGTAGCGAATAACAATTGACGATCATAATGATAAAGATAATAAGTTTTTAGGACTTGTAAAACATTCAAGCACTGCCCTGGCCATGTAATCTCCTTCCACCCGTATAAATGTTTATTAAATTGAATGCCATCCGTTCCAAATTTTGCTCAGTTGCACTCTAGGGTCCTGAGAAAAATATAATTATACCCAACCACACTAGTTACCAGGAACAAATTTCGCATTACAATGAAAAGGTTATTTTTGGCTCCACGAAATGGGGAGAGATTACGCCCAAGAACTTTTAAAAGTTCAAATTTGAGATTAAAACTGCTACAACAGTATCTATATAATGAATATTGCATTTTGTACTCTTCTCTGTAGTTGTGTTAGTATGCTATTTAACTGAACATATTTCAATCGTTTTATATTGAGCATTACAATTTTACATTAAGTTTACTTCATATTTGTATGTTATTTACTTATTTACTCTTTACTTAGTTTTAAATTTTTTTTAAATGGAATATTGCATTTAATTTAAGTGCATTTACTTTATATGCTATTAATTGCATCCTGTTTTACTCTTTATTAAATATATTTTTTCTTTTTATGTACATTGAACATTGTATTTATGCTATCTAAATGCATTTGTGTTTTACTCTTTATACATATATTTTATATGCTATATATCTATAAATATTAATATATTTTTCTATATTGAACAATGCATTTACTTACTTTAAGTATTACAATGTATTTATGTGCTATCTAATCGCGTCTTGATTTACTATTTATATATATTTATTTGTACATTGAACATTACACTTTGTTTATTACTATATCGGAAAGGCACCGTCTGCTATAATACAGTAAAATACTAGTGTAGCCGGCAGGGTACCGAAATATATGTTTTACTTTGCTGCAATGTTATCTGATTATAACAATATAATAACACACTATACTATGAATAATTTTTTTTTTAAAAGTTATTATTAATTGTAACTAAATCTATTGGCTTGACAAGAAGTTACCGGACCTCCGGCCAAACGTATACTTGTACAATATATTGAACCCCTACATTTTTTTTTATTGAAAATAATTACTAAAAAAATATTTTTATCTGCTTATTATATTTTAATGTATGGAACAGATTGGTGTTACTTGTATTGCTGTGCTAAAACATGTTTATCTGTTTGTAATACGGTTAATAATACTCGTCCATGGCTCCACGAAATTATTTTATATATAAATTTAAGACATACATAACTGTTGCTACCGGGATATGATCCTGGACCTTTTCATATCTGGGTAAATGCGTTATCCAGTTTCGCCACACCAACTGAGTAGGTTCGTATCCCGGTAGCAACTAAAATATTTTTTTGATAAATCGATTTTTTCTGTATATCTTTCTAGTTGATCACAATAATAAGGTGTTCTCATTAAAAATAAGATTTGTATGCCTGTACTGGAATTGTCGCGATTGTTAAATTTATTTTGTGATTTTAGGCCCCCTGGGCTTCCCGGGCGGCGCCCAGCCTGCCTAGGCGGTAATTACGCCACTGACTATCTTATATTTTTGTTCGGCACTGCGTTGTTAACTAATGAATACTTACGGTTTTTATGTAATGCAATATCCTATAGTGCACAGCATGCGATTGAGATATTATTTTTGAGGTATTTCGACATATCGTTGAAATTTCTCAACGCGATACCTACGATAACATACGCCAAATTGGCGTGGCGTGCGATCAAATGTTGCGATACCGTGTCAAACCACTTTGATTAACAATCGATCATTTGTTCACCTTCACTTTTCAATTTGAAACTTGTGCGGGATCGTGAGCCTCACTTCAATGCCGAGCGATGAGTCGGTACACATTTCTGTCCACATCATTATTCTGCTCATCGATCTTTCTTCGTGCCAAGTGGATCCTCACTCTGTTCCAAATCAATCAGTGCTCAGTTGGATGTATTGCGGGAGAGTCTCTCACTCTCGCTCAAGTTAGGTGGCCCCTCTGACCAGGCGGTTCTACAATACCTTCCAGTAGACGCATTTACTTATTTTTCTACATTACTATTATGTTTGATTTAATAGTGTTGTTGTTTTAATATTGCATGATTGTATGTATAGCTTAGAACTTGGAAGTTTTTGAGTTTAAAACACCATGTCATATCGTAATTTTTATCGGCAATACAACCGATATTGGCCGCTTCCAGGAAATGTCTCCACTCCCGTTTTTATCCTGCAGCCTGTCTCCATCTTCTCATTGCTCATACCTATGACTGCAGTGTTTGCCTCTCATCATCCAACTACCCTAACTTGTACTCCTTCGTCCTGCAGGCTTATTGTCAAACAGCCTCTTAGTTGATGGTCGCTCCGTGGCTGGCCGAACGAAGACTTTTTAATTTAATGTCAGGTTTTTATATTTCGTTCGCCCGTTATATTATTTTCCTGTAAAGCTCGGAAAACTCGTCTAAGATCTTCCTGTCAATAATATTCTGTATCGTTTCACTATTTTTTGTTAGGGCCTAACATTCTGTACAGCATTTGCCGGACGATTGTTCAGTGTAGTTTCGATTTGGTTTTTCACGAGAAGAGTGGCTCTGGAAACCACCAGCAAATCGTTAATTATCCTAATTGATTAAACATAAAAATTCTACAAATGAAAACGATAAGTGCAATGTGAAGGTATGAATTTATTCATAGTTTCTAATATATAATTGTCAACTATTAATGGTGTAGGATAATCTAAGCAAAATCCACACAAATTATCTACTATGTACGAAAATCGAAAACTAGTATTTTTTTAAGTTCGTGAAAGGATGAGGCCTTCAAAGTGTGAATGCAGTGTTTAGATTTATTGCATGATAAAATAACATTTAACCCATCACTACAGCTCATTAAAGACCTGTCTGCTACAGCGGTTGTGGTTTTATTCATATCACAAATCTGCTTCGTACCAATAATAATGTACATTTTTATGTTTTTTTGTAGTATTTTATTATTTTTTTAAGTGTTTTACTTATCTAGCTTCGTTGGTCGATAGCCTTCGACGACAGAGCTCGGGGGTTCGATTCCACCGGTGGTTATCCGAGTTGGTCGTGTTTTCACACAATAGGCTTTCATTATAAAATAATAAAAATAATGATTTTATTGTGAAGTTGCATTTGAAAAATATAAGATGTTTGATACATGTATCCATTATAAAAATATACCGAATATAAGTTGAAAATTTGTCGTAAACCTAGTAATCGATTGCTGTAGTGGAATGGTAAGCACGTAGAATGGTTGCAATCAAATATTTTTTCGATAAATATGTTTTTCTGCATAAGTTTCTAATTGATTAATTTAATTTGTATTTATGACACGTTTTTATTGTTTCAAAAACTTAATAAGTAACAGTTTTAATCATGGTAATGCTTTATGAAATATTGATTCGTTACAAACTATGCAGTACTGTCGACAAGTTGCAACTAATCACGTCATTGGCGCGCTTGTTATCTTTATTATTCTCGTATAATGTATTAATTATTTCTTCCCGAGGTCCTATAGTAGGAAGATTACTCGCACTGATGAATAATTTGTTTCAAGCCCCGCGCAACGTAATTTTCGCTCTGGCTACTGCATACAAAATAACGAACAGGGAAGTGCAATCAACGCATGCAGCGACACTTTGTTCATCGCATGCATCGGCCTTGCTTTTGTTTTACCGACAATTTTGACTTCAGTTAACCCCTTACTGTTAAAGAGTTCATTCGTATTACACGTCACTGCCGAGCGACAGCCGCGTGACAGATTGTTTCTTTCTCCAAAGTGATGTTATTTAACATGCAGCTGTGTATAATTGAGTTTTTCACAGACGGTACCGTCCGTGGTTGCGTAAAAACACACGCAGTAGAGATTTATAAATTGTCACTAATCTAAAAAGGTCGCGTTTGATATATCGTTGTCTGAGCAATGTCGGTAAATTATTTCTCCCTTTTTGAAAAGGGACTGTAGGTGATGTCTCGCGGCCTGCGCACGGGTGTCGACACGCAGAGACGTGATGTATGGGTATTTCTGCTCCGCACGAGAAGCGAACCCGAGACGTCGCTATAAATTAGCGTGCGCAAATCTATTATGGTGCCCGGTGACTGTTCTGGTTTCAATCACTTCATTGTTTTACGTCTGAATCGCGAGAGTCAGAATGGAATCATCGCCGTGATGGAGTGGTTCTGCCACGGTAATAAAAGCTCATTATGTTCACTGCAATCTAGAACATAACTTTTGAAAAGGATCGTCTCCTAGGTCTTTTGTTACTGCGGAATGAAGCGAGAACACTGCTGTCTCCAGTCTCTATACCTTGATATTTGTACATATACGTATATGTACATACATGTATTTTAAACATATTATATCATAACGTGGTTTTTGTTATTAATTATAAACCTTCTCAACTCATATCTCCGGAATGCGAGTTGGTAGTTTGGACAAAATTAATTTTCTACGTAGCCATTAAGATGAATAATTGTGCTTATTTAATCTAATATCTTCTTTCGGGAAATGGATTAAAGACACACACACCTTAAAAATATATTGTACCTATATATTAATTAAAACAGTTAGTACTCGTTTTTCTTAACTTTTGCAATCTTGTGCATGTGATCTTAGTCTGCGATTTATCTAAATAATACATTTCAGTAAATTGTGTAAGTTGTTGTTAAAACATTTCATTTTGTAAATGAAACTTCTTTTTAATAAATATACTCGCATATTTAATTCGAAAATTATTAAATAACTCAGTAGAATTTATAAATTCTATACCGGCGCACCTTGCATACATGCAGTGTGGCTACATTTGCATACTTTATGTCAAAAAACTGAAAAACTTTAGTTGTAAAATTTCCACAGTTATAAAGCCTTCTGTGTAAATTTTGACGAGTTTGCAATGAAGTAACGATAATTTTCTTGTACTGGCGTCGTATATAAAATGTTTCAATATTGGTAGTGACGGCTTCAACCCTGAGCAGTTTTCATGTAAATTCCACAGGCATTATATAATTCGGGGGTTAAAATTGATTAATTACGATTCACCTCAATCCATACTTGCGATTCCTTGGAATGGCGAATATATTATAAAAATACGGTTAAATCTTACATTTACATCTTCTTCAATATTTGCAAAATTACTTTGTGGCAACATATTATATAAATAATAAGAAAAATATTTTGTTTAAAACTATTATTTATTAATACATCAACATGTTTCTATACTTGGTATCATCTTCAGGAAACAATGTATACTAAAATTAAAAATGCAAGCATTGATAAAAATATATATACAGTCGATTCCGCTTAATTTGACCACCGGTTTATCGGGACGGCCTGTTATTTGGGCCAAATTCCAAGAAACAGAAACCAAATAAAGTAACTAATAGTAATTTACTTGGGTTATCTGGGACACCATTCCATTTAATTGGGACATTGAATTAAAATATGAAATAAATGGCCAACATCCGCACTGAACGCCGGCGCTGATTTAGTACAATTGCAATTCTACAAAAACACTAGACAGGCTACATACAATTGATGAATTCCTGCAGAATATTTTTTTTATTGTTATAAATGTATTATGTACATTATTTTCATTACTATTTTTTTTAAATTACTGTTATTATAACTGTTTGTTAAATTTTTCTTTTCAGCATTATTGATTATTAAATTTTTTCATATTTATATGTATACCTAATAATTATATATTATTTTTCTATAATTCAATATTTTTATTCAATAATTTAATAAAGTTCAAAAATATGTACATTTTATTTTAATTTTACCTTAAACTTCGCTTATTAGAGCCAGCCGCTTATTTGGGACAAAATGTTTGGGTTCAATGTGTCCCAATTAAGCGGAATCGACTGTATATAATATATATATGCAATGTATACTTTTATAGTTTTGTTTTTATCTATGCTTGTATTTTTAAGATGATAACCATAGATATCGAAACATGTTGATGTATCAATAAGTAGTGGTTTTAAACAACGTATTTTTCTAATTATTTATTTAAGCTTACATATATTTAGGATAATATATTTTTAAATCACTTTTTAAAATAGAGGTGTTCGAGAAGGTCACCGTCGAAATAAAATATCGATCGCCAACGTTCGATAACCGGACCAGCACTAGAAGAAAAATAATGTCATGTTATACCATTTGTAATTAATCCGTAGCGTTACCCGAAATCCACGAGCGTCATAAGATCCTGACCTGGATCGATGAACTCCAGACACTGTTGTAATCCCCTAACCATACGAGCGAAAAGATTTCCATGCATGAAATATCTCGTTTTAATTCAAGAATTTACAGCCGAACCGCCCACAATATCCAAACCGAAATCCAAAAAAACCTAACTTTTTTGCGTTCCATACAACCCATAATAAATATAAATATGTATAGGTGTGAACCAGTATACATACACAATGTATTATTTTACACTGCTTTTGCTCACTTTTCATTGCAAAATGAACACACTGGAGAAACTTGATCGATGCAAGTTGAAAACCCTTAAATTCTTCCAGACATTTTAACGTTTTTACTACAAATCGTTATCGTAAAGAGTGGGCGGTGATGCGAGTTGCACCGTGGCTACTCGTGCATTATTTCGGTTTTACAAAGTAGTTAAAATTTGAACACATAAAATAAGGTTGTTGTGCTTACTTCGAGAATTTTGTCATTAAAAAAAATTATTTTTCAAATATTCTTATTTTTGTCCTTGAACTTATCAATAATGTTTTTTTTATTTCTAGCAACCAAAATTATCATGTTAGAAGTATAAAACTTGAGAAATGTTATATCAAAAAGAGAAAATGAGAACATCTACATTTTTATCACCGCTACGATTATTACTACGTATTTATATACTTACTTATCTATAATATACGCAGTTAAAATAGTTAGTTAACTTTTTGTTAACATATTTATTACATCAAAATAATTTAAAGATTTAATTATACTAAACACATAATTTTTTTATAAATTCCATACCCTGCGATAAACTTAACTTAAACTTGAATAAGCAACTAGATGTTAAAATAACGTTAAGCGAGCGCCGTAAAGACCGTCAGGTTTTGAGTTTAGAGCTCTATATAACATTTCGGTTAACGCAATTTATAAAAATAATTGTGGTCTCATACTAAAGGTTCAGAATAATGTTGACTCTAAGCTGCGCGTGTGCGCGCGCGCAGTGGTCTTCACCATACACGTCTAATATTTAAAATCTGATCAAGAAAAAAATAGTTTGTCTTAATAACAAATAGATCCTTAGAATGGTAGTTGTATGTTTTTTGCGACTAAATTAAAAAAAAAAAAACATGCGACTTTTATGACAAAATTTATTGAGATAATATTGCAAGCACAGATATACGTACAATCTCTCGGAGTTTTAAGGTAAATCGATAAATGTATGTTATATTAGTAAAATTGTTGTATATTTTGTCTAATTAAATTATCATAACATATATTTTTGCTAGGAGAACACATTCTTATTGTGAAGTTGTAATTATTCAGAACATAGGTCTGTGATATTTTAAATATCACAGACCATAATAGCATTGTATCAATGTGTCCAAAATTTAATAAAAATGAATTGATAATTCTGGCGTCTGTTATCAGTTTACTCAAAGGTATTTGAGATTCTGTAAAAATAAGGTAGATGGCTCTTTCAAATAATGGAACGATTAAATGTATTAATATCAAAAAGGTAACATATAGGTTCGAAAATTGTCGCTGTAGCATAGTTGGATAATACACCTTTCCCGGTTAGGAAAGATATCCAGGTTCGAATCCCGGTGGCGCAACAACAATATTTTTCGATAAAATTGATTTTATATGTATATCTTTCTAATTAATATATTTAATTCATATTTTAATATATTTTTGCTTTACCCGAGCCACTGTGTTTAGCACGTTCATGGTTATGACATTTTATAATCTCACTTGTAATGGTCGTTTTAATACACCACAATTAAAGTTAATTTCCTTTTCTAAGGCATTATGATTTTAATATCAAGAGAGAGATGATATATATATATATATAATATTGAATTCAGACTAGAAAAAATGGCAATCAGCATTTAAAAAAATATCTTTTCACATTAATAATTAATGAAAAATTAAAATCATCGTGCCTAGTTGACAACCCTATATTGGAATCCTTACGGGATTATACGACTAAGAAATACGTAGCATGTCTATTCAAACGAATTACCTCTGGAACAGGTTGATATTAACGTTCATGTGAGGTCGATAACTTGGGATCCTGTATTTATTACGGTGGTAATTAAAATGCTAATAAAGTGCATAGTAGAGCAGTGGCAACACTATGACATTTTAAAATTATGATTATAATATTTTGTATTCGACATTGCTGCACTTTGACCTCGTCTGCCGGCGCCGCACTGCTTACAAAACGTAGCTTAATTATTGTTATTTATTCCCTCCGATCACACAGACATGGCAAACTGCACAAGCTTCGACTGATGCTGCTATTGTAAAAAAATACTTTCTAATATTTGCAAAAATCAGACTTCCAAATACTAAAAGATGGCACAGATAACATTTTTATTAATAAAATAAATTATTTAGTCGTAAAAATTTTTATTAAGGAGAACACATTCTTATTGTGAAGTTGTAATTATACAGAATATAAGTCTGTGAGGTTTTAAATACTAATTAAATGTATTAATTAGAAAGATATACATATAAAATCAATTTCATCAAAAAATATTGTTGTTGCGCTACCGGGATTTGAATCTGGATCTCTTTCCAAACCGGGAAAGGTGCATCATCCAACTATGCTATGGAATGATAGATGTATTAATTTGAAAAACTGTAGCATATAGGTTCGAAAATTCGTCTGTCAAAAATTCTGTCGCTGTAGTATAGTTGGATAATGCATCTTCCTCGGTTTGGAAAGAGATTCAGGTTCGAATACCGGTAGCGCAACAACAATATTTTTGCAATGAAATTGATTTTATATGTATATCTTTCTAATTAATACATTTAATTAATATACAAAAAAAATTGTCTTAGTATATAAAACATTAATAGAGACGAAGAATTTTTCTTCGATTTAATAAATTGTATTCAAATGGAGTCGTAATTTGTAATGTATTTTAATTATTCAGTTACCTACCCGCTAGCTAGGCGGTATCGAGAATGATCAACGCCAACAGATATTCGTTTCTGATTGAATTTTAATCAATATTCCATGTATTTGAACGCGGCTTGATGAGGCTCTTACTGTTACTTTTACTCGAACCTGCATTTTTTTTGCTCTCTTTTGAACGAATGCCTCTGCAATTAATCATATTCTTGAAGGTAAACATAATGTTGCCGAGCGATTATAATCTTTCCATCTGAACGGTGTGTACTCTTTTGGTTTTTTGTGGGCGATTCGCCATGGGAAAAAAATTGTGAAGAAAGTGTGTATTTCTGGCAATTTATTGAAACAGTTTCACGTAACTTTATATGTATTAAATTGTGTAACAACACGAACTGCCTATGTAATAATTGTAGTTATAATACTTTAATCTCTTCTCCATGTGATACAATGTTAGGTCATTTATCGTATTATTTTTTTTTTTACCTACTTCATCTCCCTGTCTCCGAAACATTTATCTCTGCGAACACATTGGTTTGGCTTTCCTTGCCTCAGTTTTATTACGCCAGATACCTTAACCGATCCACCATCACTGGTGATGTGTGGATATTATAGTATTTTTTATTCTTGTGGTGTTAACGTAACAATAGTATGTACTAATAGATTTTCTCGCTTTATAAAATACATAAATGGGACATATATAATAAAATATTAAGATACGATTCTAACTCGTCATCGCCAGCAATATATCTTCTGGCTCTTGCTATCTACACAAATTTAGTTGGGCCGCATGTTTTAGGAGTGATTTTCTTCATTAAATATAAAATTATATAATATAATAAAAATAAATTGACTGTGGTTATAAGGTTACCGTGGCTTAATCACTAACCCCCCTATAATACAATGTTTCGGGTTCGAGTCTTGGTGGTAATTCAATATTTTACGATAGATAATTTTTTCTATATATCTTTCTAAGAGATTATAGGCAATCCACCCTTCAATAGTGATTTGTGCCATTAATCAAGTTAAAACTTTATTTTATAAAAAAGTATTGTAATATTATAGAATAAGATATATTATAGATTAAATGTGGCGAGTTAAGGGAAAGAAGATGACACAAGTTAACCGGGAGTTGAAAATTTCCTTTGAAGAGATCACTTTCAAATAAACTGTGATCCGCAATGGACAAGCAAAAAAGTTATGGTCAAGGGTCTTCTTCCTCGACACCACACACTATCTATTAAGTTCAATCTAAATAAATGTGAGGCTACCTGGCAATGCCCAATTCTCATTTGATATTGTTCTCTTGGAGAACCAGGGAGTGCGGGGAATGGATATTTGAATGATTTTAAGCCGATTACCCCTGTGATTATTTGGATCTATCCATTGTGCAGTCCAGATAGAATTCGAACGTTTTTTCATCATATTAAGTCTGTCATACATCGGGCTCCTTGGCCTTCTAAGTGATTCATCTAATTCATTTTAAATAATATATGAATCGGCAATTGGAGTTTGTGGCTGAATATTAAGTGACTAATTGAAAATCAAGAGATGAAGGAGGTAGGTTCTAGAAGGAAACGTTTGTTGTTATTTGTTTACCATGATTCGTGTTCCGAGGAAGAAGCAAGGGCGTGGATTTAGCGCTTCACGTTGTCACAGAACAAGATGAATGTTTGTTTATTGTATTATGTTGGCTGCGCCCGTGGGTGGATGGCGCATGGCGGCTCGCTTTCAATCCCGTCTACGATGTAGGAACGAGGAAACGTACCTTAATGATTATCTATAACTCGCTTTTATATCCTACTTTATATTTCGTCGGCATCTTTCAGAATAATTACCCCAACGTATAGGTTATTTCTTGTGTTACAGCGGTTACTGCTCCCAGTGTTCCTCTATGCTTTTAAGGTAGATTTCGATGGAAATTCTACTTATTGCAGAGGAACTGAGGCAACAGAAAAATTATGTATGCATTATTTTGATGAAATATTTATATATCGGCTAAGTTCGTTAGCCAGCCTGATCCGACATCGTGTTTCAAAATGGTGACTGTTTGAAAATTGAAAATATTCTATACTAGGTTAATATTGGTCCTAGGGAAAAAAAGTAAAAAAAACACGCAAATCTAATTCTTGCGGCCAATGCCATTAGTTATATATATATAACAAAATAATGTAGTCAAAACATCACGTAAACATACTCTGATCTCTTGGTGGATGGAAAAGAGCTGGATCACCCTTTTCATTTTTATTTTAAGATTTTATTAAATAATTTTTGTAATTACTTTGAATTATTTTCAGTTTATTATTAGCCTTTTGAAGAGGTCATCAATCTGCTAAGTATATGCTGTAAAATGTTTTAATATGATAGTATTCTTCAATAAAAGTTTGAATATAAAACGCAATATAAATGCACCGTACAAATGGTAGTACCTAACTTATCATAATTCTTGAAATTAATATAGTTCTTAATTGTGCACCAACTTTTTAGTGTGTACCTACGTATAGAGAGTATTTCATAATTAGTTACATAACTTATTATTTCCTTATTAGCGCGTACATAGATATATATCCTTTGATTGTAATATTATATAATATAAATCAGCAAATTGCTTTAATTACCCAATAAATAATTCTGTTTTTTATTTTATCTTATGATATCTTTATTTATTTTACGATATCGTACATTTAATGGATAATATAAATAAAATAGTGAAATCGTTGGTTTTCATTAGATTCTTTATTCATATTAAAAGTTTATGTATATTTTTATTAAAGCTTCCCTGTATAAAAAAAAACGTTAATTAACATGAAATCCTCTTTTTAACTGCAAGCGTTAGCGACTTTTATTGATTTTTATCACATTTTGGGTTATTTTATCAGTAGTAGTGGGTCTATTATTTACAAAAATAGTAAAAAAATTAATTAATTTTGAGTTTGCTTTGCACCCCGTCTATCTTTTATCGTTTCACTCGTCACAAACGCAATTACAAATATTTTTCTTTAAAATTACATCTTCAAATATGGTTAAATACGAAACACAATGTTATTTAATATTTTTAATTAGTAAAATTTTAGTCAAAACTCATTTAATGCCAAAAAATATAAATCGTCGACAAAAATGTCTAAAATTGCTCAACAGAAAAATACGTAGATGCATTGTGCTATTAATGTAGCTTGTTGGTCTAATGGTTAAGACGCTGGTGTAGTGATCTAGTGGTCGGGGATTCGCGTCTCGTTCTAGTAGACCAGCAAGTTAAACCTATTTTCGTAACACAAGCGTTTAGCTTAGTTTGAAAATAATAAGAATATTGATGTGACATGTGTACGCATCTATCTTTAAAAAAAAAGTGCATTATTAATCAAATCACTCAAAAATGGACGGTTCAATTCGGGACGACTGATACCCAGTAAATATTTTTTTTTATAGTAAAATGAGAAAATCATCTGCAAACCATTATGACAAACTACATTGTTTGTGATGATCGTCTTTTTCCGCTGATCATCTACGCCGGAACTATTGCCCAACCTCGACGACATCAGCCGACCTATACGTTGCTCTGGAGTCTGGAGGACAAGTTTTGATACCAGAGTTTTATAGAGCATCAGATCGGTCGCTCTGAGTGACTTGTATCAGTTCTAGAGTATAAAAAAATTACAGACACTTAAAATAGAGTCGAACTCGGTTATTAGAGATTACGGTTATAATGAGGAAATACTTATTATTATTTTGATTCAGGCCTGTTTTCATACAACGCTTCACTGTTATAGTGAGCTCACTTCACTGATATAACGTACAAAAATATTGTTAACAAGTGAACAAAATACAGTACACGGTTCAAAAACCCTAATTCTTGAGAAGTCATAAAATCAAAAGCAGCGTCTGCTAACGAGGTTCTTTATTATTTACGATTCCTTTCAGGTTTGTGAATTCGTTTAAATGAATGTTTGAAAAAAACAATGGGTATTTATTTTGTGTGCGTAGTAAGTTTTAAACTTTAAAACAGCAGTATTTTGATTTTTTTAATTTAATTTACTTTAAAATGTTTCTGTTCATACAATTATAGTTTTTTGATATTTCATATGTATTTGACTTGCTTTTAATTTTTGTTGGATATTTAATATTTTTTGTAATAACGTGTGACGGTTATAATGAGCACATTTAGCTGCTCCCTTCGTACTCATTATAACAGAGTTCGACTATATGTACATATATATATATATATATATAAAATTACTAAAAATTATCTTATATATAAATTAAATGAATTAACTAGAAAAAAATTATTTATTAAAAAAATATTTAGTTGCTACCGGGATTCGAACCTGGACCTCTTCCTGTTTTCCTATTTTCCGTATAGCAATCGTTTGTAATTTTTTCTAGCTTTCAAATTTCTATTTGATTCATTCAATTTGCATTCAAAATGTCACAGAACTATGTTATGAAAATGCTACTTCACAACAAAAGTATGTTCTCCTTAAAAGTGACCTATTTGGTAGTTACGAAACATTACGTAGAAGGGATCGATATATTTACTCGACACACATTAGATGAAACGGGTAAAACAAATTGTGGCAAGGAAGTGCAATAAACGCGTGCTCGGCAGTAGTTACGAGATGCTGATAAAACCGCAGCTGTGCTGGCTCAAAATATATTAAATTTTTCACCAATTGTTTATTTGTACATACGGTTGAAATCGATCGTCATCGCCCGGCCATCAACGTCCCAGACCGGTCATGTCTGTCTGACTGAGAGCCTTTTGTGCCATTTGCGAAATTCCATTCGGATTGAGTGACCAGAACTGATTTGGGCGGCGCGCGGGGTGGGGGGTATCGTGATGCAGCTACACACGCGCCATGATCACAGTTTGAGAAGAACGTTATGTAAGATGCGATCTCGCTCCCCTTTCCACCATCCCTTGTTCCTCATATGTGATATTAAAGAGATCCGCTGTTGACGTTATATGCGTTCTGTGCAGTAAAAAAGGATGTGATCTTTTTAAAAATTGAATCACATTTTATTATGTTTCGAATTTAGTAGGTGGTTCCTTGTCAATTAAAAAAAATATATATGTCTCACTAAAAAGTAATATATACAGATAAAAATTTGACGATACTTTATACGGTTACTATGGTTTAATTGGTGAAGCAGTCTACCGGCAAAAGAAAGATAGATTTCGATAGATAGATTTATATAATTAGTTTTAATGTAAAACAGATTAATGAATTGCAACATCGTATTAGTGCACTGTGTACGGTTTCTAATCAATTAATCGATTTGCTTTAACTTTTTGACCGACTCGTAAAGGTTTCGTTATGATGATGTCATTCCTAGAGCAGGATATTCATAATTAAAAAAATCTAATGAACGCCGCGATCCGCTAAGCGAAGTCTGTCGTGTGTGTATAGCTATACGGACAATAACCTCTGATTTTTTGCTTGTATTATTTAATAGCAATACCTACATGTAAAATGCAACGTTTCACTACTGTTTTTAAAATATAAAATAAGATATCTTATGGAAAAATATTGGTCTCTGTTATATCTAGGTAATCACTCTTTTCTGTATATCTACTATTTTTAGACATCTTGTATAAATATAAATCAAAACATTCTCTACCCGTATTGTTTTTTTTTATACACACGAGATTCATGATTCATCTTGGTAGTCCTTTTTATGATGATCGCAAGCCGTGTCCATGCCACCTCAATTGAGATCGTTCACGCTTATTACGGCACTTCTCACTTGGTAATGTTAAAATTAAATATTTGAATAAAAAATAAAGAAAACTAAAATGTGTTTAAACAATGCTAGGTGAAATTTTTAGAAAAGTGTATACCTTTCCACTAGCTATGCTACTCTTGACTCACTGGTATGATTGTGATTGATATTCGATAATATCAGTGATTGGAAACTGTGACTGTAATCACAGTTTCATTACTAACTATACGCAGCACGACATCACAATACACGAAATAAATTAAAAAAACATCATTTTAAGCGTATTAACTTATATTATTCAAACTTCATTTACGTAAAAAACATATTCCAGTATCCCGCTATCGCCGATTGCTTATCTGCTAGTAATATCTTAAATAAATATATTAATTAGAAAGATATACATATAAAATCAATTTTATCGGAAAATATTGTTGTTGCGCTACCGGGTTTCGAACCTGGATCTCTTTCCAAACCAGGGAAGGTGCATTATCCAACTATGCTACAGCGACAGTACTTTTGACGACAAATTTTCGAACTTATATGTTACACTTTTCAAATTAATACATCTATCGTTCCATTATTTGAAAGCCATCTACTTGTTTTTACAGAATCTCAAATACCTTTGAGTAAACCGAAGCAGACGCCAGAAACAATTCATTTTTATTAAATTTTTGACACATTGATACAACTTACATTTTATTAAGGAGAACACATTCTTATTGTGAAGTTGTAATTATTCAGAACATGTATGATATCTTAAATAGCTTACATTCTAGTACGAATGGAAGAATTTTAAACGTTATCTTTTAATTATTATCCTGAAATAAATATTTTATAAGCTTTACGACATTTATTGGATCTGAAAGAGAATCCCGAGATAGCTGGCTTAATTATTTCACGTTTTGCCGAGGACCATTAGTGGACAGTAAGTCCGCTTTTCATCGTAACGTGTTTGTAACATTGTTGCCGACTGCGACTGCGATTGCGACTGCTGACTGTGACTGCGTCTCGTCTTGAACTCCATCTGAGTACAATTGTATTAGGTCGATCTTCTCTTGCACGTTTATTTATGTATTTAATGGATTCATGTTGATAAATGACATTATTTACTTAATTTATATGTTATAAATAGTTAGTGGCTAACGAAATATAAAACAGTAAATACACATACGATCAGTAAAATATATCCGTGATATAATAAGGCTTCATAGATATGTTTCGAATGCACTTCATTTTACGATCTCTACTTAATATAGGTTTTACGCCAAATGTGGCAGGTAGTGAGTATTATAGTCTGTATCAATTGTAATATAGTGCTACGTATAATATACATTTATTTAATAATCTAATAACAAAATTTAAATACATGGAATGAAATTAGATTATAAAAAAGTAACGCAGTCCTAGATCATAAACGCAATCATTCTTCATTAAAAAATCTGGTAAAAGTTATAGATTTATTTTTTAAAGAAAAGTATGATATTCAATACATGTGAATCAACCGCAAACTATGAAGTTTCGATTTCTTAAGATAAAAACAGAACTCTCAGTAAAAGAATTGGAATAATTTTTTTCTCATATCAATTTTGCCGATTCTTCGTCTTGGAGCGATATGTCTAAAAACGCTTCGGGGGAATTTCGCTCGAAGTTTGGTCCTCGAAAGTTCTTTTCAAGAGAGAGAGGGATGGGAATCTCTGCCTCAGTACGCGGAGGTTACTTTGGATAATAAAGTGTCCGTACCCGAAATATACCGTTATTCAAGGTCCTAGGCCGGCCCATTAGCGGGACGACTCGGGGCAAGGTAAGGCCAGTCACTTTACGCCGGAGCCTTATCTCGCTACAGATGACACCGCGTGGACACGCTCCCGATACCGGATTCTGAGTTTTGCTCCGTCGGCTTAGCAGAAAACTGCTTAACGGCCTAGAAAATTGCGAAAAAAAATCATACCGCGTAGTTTTTAAAAACCATACCCATATCTCACAATGCCACACAAGTAAAATCTTCAACCAGTGCACGCTCTTCTAACAATGAAATACTGTGAAGCTTGGTGTTTTCAGGTTTAATCTGGATGCCATTTTAAGAAAAAAGGTATCTTATTTTCTACACGTTATTGGTTAGTCAAATAAAAAAAAATTGCTACTAGGTACTAGGCCCAGTAAACCGTTTACATTTAATAGAAGTCGTTTCACCACGATTATGATTGGTGATTCAATTGATAACGTAACTATTGTTTAATGTGTTTTTCAAAGAAATGAAAAATATATTAGCAATATTTGAATATGTCGAAGTACATACAATTACTGGATTTTTACCTACAAAGGCCAAATATCAGATATCTCATGGAGACAAAGCTATTTTTTATTATATTTAATGGAAAATATATGGAAGTATAGGGTAATTACAGGGCTTACGACCTGTCTTCGGCTGGCTTAAGTGATCACTTTATATATATGCAACGTTCACCAATTCTCACCCCTCAATCCTCATATTTGACAAAAAAAATAATTTAAAGTTGTATATATATTAGTATGCGACTCTTTTCAAGTACCACTACACCATCGCCATCTATGGTCCAAATTTGATAGTTCATTTTTCCCTTTTTTTTAAACAGCGTATATGTTATCACTATGAGAACTTATTCTTCCATATATTTTCAATTAAATGTAATAAAAAATAGCTTTGTATCTATGAAATATTTGATATTTGTTAAAAAATATATTATTTTATCATTCGACCAAAAGTATTCTTTTTTTTGAAGAACTAATATTACTGTTACCAGACGAGACGTTATTCAATTTACGCTTGGGCGATTCGAATCATCGCGGCGATTACCGGTGGACCTACCTCAACGTTAAATCAAAACTGTTAATCTCACTCATCCGTAGTCAGGTTAATCTTCGGTTCTCATCGTCTTACCGTGGTAGGAAGGTCCAACCGTCTCGCCCGCCCTTGTTCTTATTCTACCGCTACGAGATCGTCTGCCGGACGCTACTGGGACACAGTTGTCTAGGAGACGGACAATGACACCCAGGATAGAAAGAAGTGAATTTGTGGCCAAAATTCTCTCTGATTTTCCATTAAGCCCGGGCGCTCTCTTTACCTTGGTGAAGATTAAGTTCAACATTATTTTTAACATTGTTATGTTTTGTCTTCCATTTCTAAAAAAAAATATTCTTTTTCTTTCTATTTATTTTTTCTTCAATTTAACATACGTGTTTTTTTTAATCCGCAGTAATTAATTTTCATAATTGTAAATGTTAAAGGATTATGTAATACACTATATATGTATGTTATTTAACTCAAGCTTGCTTTACTCTTTTTATCTTTATAGATTGAACATAACACTTTATTCTAATTTTTATTTCGTTTTGTATGTTACTACTATACCAAAAAAGCTTTTTACTTTTGTACTATAAATACTGTAAAATACTAGTGTAGCAGGCAGGGCACCGAAATAAAGGTTCTTAGTTTGCTGCAATGTTTTATCCTTAATAATATAATACACACATTTTTTATTAGTTAGAGGCCTTATTTCTCTTTTTCCATTGTTTTTTACACGATTTCGATGTACCACAGTTAATATTTTTAAAAAATTACACGGCGTGTTTTGGTTTTACACTTTTAAAACTTAAATAAAACTTATTGTTGAAGTGTTCATTAAAGTAAAATACATTACGCCACTGGAATATGAACAAGGCGGCCAAAACGACTCATGTGACAAAATGATTTCATTTCCGTCATACATAAAATACTGCGTCTATCGTCAGAAAGTGACGACGAATGAAATTGATTTAATCAGCGTATGTGTGTGTGTACATGCCTATTTTTGGCCTTTTTGAATTCTTGAATTATGACTGACAAAATATTAAACTTTATATGTTAATACGTACGTCATGAATCTATAATATATATATATATATTTTGAATTAAAATTAAATTGCGTTTTAATCGATGTTTTTCATGCGATTTATTAGAAAACAACTTTAATTTTTGTATTGGGTTTTCACATCTAGAAACATTAATCTATTTTTTTCATATGCATTTTCTTTTTTGCAAAATTTTCATGAGCACGGTTTTTTCGGGTACCTATCTGCCTTGTATTTAGATAATTGGGTGAATACGGTGAGTGAGGCGCACAATCTCTCTCTACGCTTAGAAGTAGTCCATCTCGACAGAATTCTGGTTCATTTCTTGTTATCTAAAAATAATCATTTGTCGCTTCAGTAACCATTATTTTTATAGTTGAACTAAATCGATATAAATATGTAATTAAACATGTCACAATTCTCCAGAGAGTTAGTTGTCCGCGGCCTAAAATCGCTAAAGGCGAAGATTTCCACGATCTATTGTCATCTAGGTACTCGGTACAAGATCGTTCCCTGCCAAGGGCCAGCTGTACAATCATCTACAAACATTAAGAAGTACTCTGAAGATAGCCGGCATTATATAATCCGTTAAACGTTTATCACAAAACAATCAGATAAGGTTGTTTCGGTGGGATAGAAATAAACGCCGCAGCCTTAAGACGTAACAAAAGCAAACATGTTATTACTCGGCGGTCAACTTAATAATAACGGAATGCTCTTTTGGTTCCTCAATTTCTGCCCACGGCCGGGGGCGGTGGCCGTCCGGCGTGATCTTAATGTCGCCATTGTTCACAATTCATGTACGACTTCCACTAAACGGCAGAGTTAGCCCGGCGCGTGCTCACTTAACGGGGATGCGACCCCTGCTCGAGTCTTCTTCCTTCCTTGTTTATAAACCGCCGGTACGACGGCCCCGATCGTGACCTAACTATAATATATTATATAATTAACCTTCCGACGATAGTACCTATTGGGATTCTTTGATTTTTCATTTTATTTGTTTTCAAATGTAACTTACGTATATGAGATACTGATATTTAGGCCGGACTAAGTAAACGGTTGTGGCTTCTAGTACTAATATAATATATATCACCCGCTAGTTTCGATTTTGGATTAAACGTTCCTGTGTATACGTAATATTTAGGATACTTTATTGGTCCAGCATATAGATGATTTATGTCAATTTTTAACCAATAAAAAAGACAATCTTTATACCTGTTAAAATATTATTTGAAAGTTAAGGAGAAGATGGCTTTAGGTATGTAGAAAATAGATTATAAATAACCTGCCTTCTCAGATCTGGTCATTAAAAATACATTGTACAAACTGTCGCGAGATTGAAGTGGGACTAAGCCGGACGCGTAACGAGACTGACTGGTGAATATTGATTGGTGAAATTCTGCAGTCCTAGCAGGTCAACTACGAATGCGCTAAACTGGCGATGTTGAGGGGAGAGGTGGCTTTTGTTGAAGGAGAACCGCGTAGAACTGGGGATCGTGGAGAGTATTGAGGGAGGTTTATGTTCAGCAATGAACACAAACAGGCTGAAGAATACAACTTCAATTGTAATTCTGCCCACCTCACTAGATCAGAGTTCTCATAGAACAGGGTATTAAACACAAAGCGAGTTTACGTCGTGTTTCAATACCTACTGAATAGTGTGAAAGAAGGAGAATTAATCATCTTGAAGAGACTATTGATTCTAATTTTTGGTTCTCGAGTACACATTTACATTCTGTTGATCAATTGTTTTTTTTAAATTTATTTCATATTATATGTTATGTATACATTTAGTATTTTAATATATGCCTCACTGGAATTCGCCCGTACTGAGACAGACATTTTACATTGTTAATCAATAATCATATTATGCTTAGCTGGTTCAGAAAATATAAATTTAGAATAATGAAAGAAATAAGAAAAGAACGGAAATAAAATTTGTAAATAACAAAAGAAGGAAGAAACTGAAGCAATATTTGAACATGAACAATATATAAGACAATACCTGAAATTTGTAAAGATAATACACGTTCGTTTTCAAGGAGTTTAAATAATATAACATCAAGTATTCGGTTAATAACAAATGTTCCTGGTTGCAGAAAAACACACATACACACAGGCTGCCCACTCACTGGTGTTAGGGCTGAGGTCTTACAGTGCTCACTCTCACACATACATTTCTTGTAGAATACACATTGACTCTGCTTGTGTTGATATTGAAGGGGTGACCATGCTATGAACATATGCTCGATCTGAGTTTTTTAACCAGGATTTTATTGCCCCTTTTAACTGTCTGTGATGCTCAATATTTTGTTTGTAGAGATTGAAAAATAGCATTTACTGACACGTCACCGTGTACAATGCTTGAGGAAAATTTTTATGTATCTTGTTTTTGAAAAAGTATGGGTCCCCCTGCGATTTCCAGAATCGTTCCTCGGTATCAATTCTCGGCATTTGTAAGTTTGGCATCCGGAAAATGTGATGGAAATCTTGGTCATCTCCAAGTACTCGTGCACGGTCGGAACAGATCTTACGCGTCAACATCAATTAAACGCATGTTGAGCTGCCGTAAAGCCGAATGGGTTTCGCAGAAGTGCTCCGTGTTTTGGATTCCAGTGTAAAACGCTCAGATAAGTGTTCCCACGTTTCTGCTATTTTATCTGTGTATAATATTTTAAGATGACGGTCACATCGTAGTTTGAGATTGCAACCTGCTTGTAAAATATATTCTTCGCCATGCTCTCTGTTTTCATGTAATAGAAACGTAATCGAAATAATTTGTTCATTTAACGAATATAAATAATATCATGTTCATAGTTTGTGACCGTCGAAAAAATGTAGATAGATATTTAAATTCATTGTATGTAAAACAAATAAGATGAAGCAATTAGAATGATATACAGAAAAAAATATTTGGTTATCGCCGGGATACGAACCTAGAACATTTCCTTGCCCGGGAACTGCGTTAACAAATTCGGTACGTTAACCGTATAAAAATAAAAATAAATTTCTCTGTTTCCATTTTCAAAAAGATGTCAATTTTAATATATCCAATGAATCTCATAAACCTTTGACACACTAGATGACGCCAGAATAAATCGATCAATTTTATTTGATCTAGAATATCTTTGATACAGCGTATATTATATTTAATGAAAACACATTTATATTGAAGTAAAGTTATAATTTTAGAACATAGTTCTATGATATTATGCATACTTATTATTGTAATTTTCATAGATCGAATCAATTATTTAAAATATGAATTAAATATATTAATTAGAAAGATATACATATAAAATCAATTTAATCGAAAAATATTATTGTTGCGCCACCGGGATTCGAACCTGGATCTCTTTCCTAACCGGTGAAGGTGCTTTATCCAACTAAGCTACAGCGACAATATTTTTAGCGACAATTTTCGACCCTATATGTTACCTTTTTGATATTAATACATTTTAATCGTTCCATCATTTGACAGAGCCATCTACCTTATTTTTACAGAATCTCAAATACCTTTGAGTAAACTGATAACAGACGCCAGAATTATCAATTCATTTTTATTAAATTATTTTAAATTTAAATTATAACATACGTAAAAACTATGTTTTCGTTAAATATTCCTTAGTCGTTATTTCCATCTTCATGCGTTGTAATATCAGTTTTTTTTGTTTATTAAATACAAATGACTGCGTACCTAATATTTTTTTGTAGGTGATTGTATCTAATATCTAATATTACGTCTACTTAGTATAAATACCCGACGGATCTATCGTTTTGTATACTCTGCGTAGTGTTCGATAGTTTGCACCCATTATTGAATATTTAGCCCGTGATGTAAGTAGTGGAATAATTGATTATTCACAGCTGTCATAACGGACCACAACGGTTGTAGGTTGCGGGCTGTAGGGCCTGCGCACCTGACTGTGCAAACATGGATACATCTCAGCGAAGGGCCTGGCTCAAACAGCCTTCATCTCAACTGCCGCATGCCGGCCTGACTTGATTGACAGATTGATGTCTCACACAAATCCATCTGGATGTTGAAACTAATTGTTTGTTCTACATTTCTTGTTTATTTATCTAATTTACTCTTATGTATGTTGGTTTTAAAATCAAAATACTGTACTCCTATTATTATTTTTTTTTTTTAAATTACATATTTGATCCCGTTATTTTTCTTATTTATTTTATGAGAGGACTCTTTCGTAAGTGATTATCAAGGTATAAAATAACAAGCACCGATTTTTGCGTGTCACTCATTTTTGAGGGGTTTGAAGTCTTGTCTAACATCACGAGTCACGAGTATTGTATATTTGCTTATCATAACATCATCACATTAAAAAAAAATCAAAACATTCCGTACTAGTGTGTCACTCTTACGTTAGTTTATTAAAAAATACCTTTTGTATTGAAGAAAAAAAAAGGTTATCGAGTCATTTGCGTAAGACAATTAACTGGATAATTGATTTGTTTACGCAGCAATTAGGTTTGAATCTCTTCGTCAAAGCAATTTTAATAAATGTTAATATACTATTATTCGAATGCGTACAATGGTACCCCGCACGAACTTAATATATATAGTATGTTTACAGTGTGGTATAATTGGGTGGGGTAGAACCTTTAAATATAGTCATCAAAGTAATTTTTTTTCAAAAAACCTTGAATATATTTTCAATCAAACATTTCAATTTTTTTAATGACTTAAGTAACATATACTGCTGCAAATATACAATGTATACTTGAATAATTATGTATCGATATGAATATATGGAGTAATTTATTTCATTAAAGTGTTAAATTATTTAACTTCTTCCTAGTGATTTAGAGATGGAGGTGAATTATATAAATTTTTAATTAAATGTGAAAGTTTTAAAGCAAATCAATAACTATAAAATATATTTTATTTTATTATATTTATATTGTATTTACGCCCTTGTGGGCTTTTTATAAAAAAGAGTTGTGCAGCTACACAAATAGCGTGTAATATGTATAAAACAATTGATTTAAAAAAAGAAAAAGAAATTGAAAGTTAAGCAAAAAAGAACAATAAAAATTTAACATAGAAAAAATTAAAATTTAGGTTCAACACAGAATGGCCGAGTGCCAAAATATGTTGAATGTATACGGTTACCTTGTTTAGCCAAGACTAAAAATGAAATATTAACTTATAAACACCAACTCTTCTTTATAGTAAATTCTGGGTGCACTATTATAGCTTGAAAATGACCCCTTTTTAAATATGATATTAATATAATTGAATTGAAATATTTTGTATTATTGTGTAGGTAGAACGTTAAAAATAAATTTATCATGTTTACACAAAAATATACTGTATATGCAATTAATTTTATTTTTGAAAAAACAATTGCAATATTTATTTAAAGAAATGCGCGTACTATTAATTAATTGTAGGTTGATTCTAGTTAGTTAATTTAGCAGCGTATTTTAGCAGGTTCGAGAATCGTGAAATTTATTCTTGTATTCTAGTACAGAACCTTTTGTACCTCAGGCGTACTTATCTCGCAGTTTTTCTTGCGACCGTTTCTACAATTGCCAAGATCTAGCGACCCATGTATATAGGTCTCGCATACTAATGATTCTCCTCGGGCGGGCCACTGGATGTACATTCTGCGTAGGATATTAAATGGGGGCACATAAACATTACTTAAATGTACACACATATTATTAAAATAAAGTTTTATAGGTTTAGCAATGCACTTTTATTTTAGTAATAAAAGTGTTTATTTTTTCGCTTTTATTTTATATTGTATTATTGTACATTGTATTTTCTATTGTAGTAAGTTTATTGTTTTAAAAATAATGTTGTGATTTCTCTTTTGTTACAGGTTAGTTGCCGGGACTTAAATTACATGTACTTAAATCTAAACGATCGGTGAGAAAAATATAATTTAACGTTAGAAGCGAATGTCTTGACCAATGTACGTACAGTGAGTATGAAAATAAGTATTTTGTCATTGAACTCGGTGCTGATTCATTTTTGATGCATATTAATTATAATTTATTATTTGTAATATTAACAGATTTATATATTTATTTACTTTTATAATCTAGGAAGTTGTTGCATGCTAAAGACACCACAAATAACAGAGTCTGGACATCGTGATCGAGTGAAACAACTCGTACTATTATAATAATTGAACCAATGATCGTAGCTCTCCTACCATATGCCTAATGCCTGTCGCTTCTACCTGCCGCTCGGAATTCTTCCTGAACTTGTCGGGGTACACAGTGGAACGTCGACACTTTGCACTTTATTATAATCTCTTAGAGACGTGTTTCCAGCACCACGTACCTGATGATATCTGCGAGGAAACGATGAGCGTCCGTAGAATTAAACAGCTCATTCCCTTCAGCTACATTTTTATACCGACCAGCACGTGCAAGATGGTTATCCATGACAGGACGAGTCAGCTCCGGTCTTCCGGCATTTTCGTACCACCGTTTTATGATCCATCTGATGGAAGAGACTCACACAGCAGCAAAATAATATAACCTTTGACGATTTCATTTCTACTTTTCTCGGGAATCGTAATCGCGCATGCCTACACGCAATTATGTAGTTCGTACCTACATACGTGCGGCGGATGAAAAACGTTTTTACGAGATATTTTTCAAATCATACGCGATGATTTGGAACGGAAAATATTACTGTTTATGTAACTACAATACTTGGCTTTTTTCAATTTAAAATGAAAAATTCTTCAGTGGACGTACTTTGTTATTTTTATTAAATATCGTTGATGATATTACTCTCTTTACATTGAAAGTTCTTTAATATCATAATTACGTTCGTCAGCATTTCATCTTATTACGAACATATATCTCAAAGAAACATATGGCCTCATCAATGTTTGTACTTGTACGTTCGTTCCGACTGGATGGCCGAGTATGGTGCTATAACTCATGCCGTGATATGGAACATCATAAAGAGAGTAGCTTATTTGCCCATTAAATAAATCCATCAGCGGTTGGACTATGCGACTAATTGCCCCGCTTCCTACATCCTTCAATTACAGTATCTTCTGGGATGCGTAATGCGTACCGCCATCAGCCAGGACATGGAGTATGATAATCACCATTATAATATTTACGCAGTGCCCTCTCACAATTCCTGGATTTTATTTAATAGTTTATGACTATCCGACCGCTACCAGGCGAGCTCCTGCCCGCGGAACTAATAACCAGTTTGCTCCCAGTGGTTGACTCTAACCGAGCTATTCCTGGAAGTCAATGAAATATTTCCAATTAACATATTTCTAATGTATTTATTTTTCCTTTACTCTTCATTTTTCAACTATCATAAAACCTCTTAACATAGCCTATTGGCTAGATTATTGGTTCGGATGGGATTCGATGTATTCTTGGATTATATCTTATTGTGCGATAAGTGTATTTTCCACTTGAAGGGATTTTTATTAAAGTAGAATATTTTTTGTTTGACATTTGCCAACATTCATTCCAACATTCCAACAAAGAGCTTCATCAATATCCATCTCATAATTATGCTACGAGACCAAAAAGAATAGGCTCACCGTGAAGCCTAAAATGAAAACAAGTTTTGGTCAATCCTTCCATATATTTCTGCCCCCCAAAGCCTATAACATTTTGCCGAGCAGTATGAAACAATTCTCGATGGGCAAACTCAAACACCATCTCAGGAGTTGGTTATTGAGTGTTGACAGAAAGGAAACTGAGCAAAGATTCATGGAAATGATCACATGAACAGAACATCATTTCTTTATATTAATTTTTTTGTTTTCCATAGTGTTTCAATCATGGGATAGCGAGAGTATTTTACTTATTTATTATGTTATTAGAATTCTTTTAAAACCCTGTTTACTTCATTCCTAATATTTTTGGTTTAGAATTATAAAAATATATAATAATAATGGTTTTCATATTTGTATGATAGACAACGGATGAACCTATATTCTTTAATACAGACTTCGGTCTAGTTAAGGAGACAGTGAACATCTCTTACATTATGAAGCTTTTTCGCCTTTTTTGTATGTTTATAATGTATAATATGTACGTATATTAAGAACATGAACAGAATAAATAAAAAATAAAAAAGTTAGTTTGAAATGAATGTACGGAGTTAATTGATTAATTGACATTCTTTACCTAATGATCACTAGTCATTCTTCACCGAAGGTAGGGGCTTAGGTAGTCTGAAATAAGGTGGGCGCAGGATCATTATTAAAGGGTCCACTAGTGACTGAGTACGGTTCTTCTTACGGATCCAACGGTAGAAGGTTTAATCCTCATACCGCCCACCGAGTCATTAATCTAGTATAAGTATTTCCCGAGCAAGGGAGCATATTCCTCTAGTTTACAAATAGTAAGGAAGTAAATTTAAAGGAAATAATAATTAGTTCATAAATTCAGTTTCTTATAATTTAATTTCATATTAATATTTCGCATAATCTATGAAATTAAAACCAGGAATAATTGCGACATTACAATAATTTACATCATTGATACAATGTCACTGAAAGTGCACAAGTAGGACGTGTATTTACGCTTAAGTTTGTTCGTAATATTTTATTCAGCGTTGCAATGGTATACATTTATAAGTAATGTTCGTTCTAGGATTTATTTTAATTATGTATTATAAATAAGTAGTCATATATTTAGGGCCGCATATATTTCTTTGCACATAATTGATAATTAATTTTGTTGCTTTTGGCTTGATGATTACAATAATTATCTAAATATCTAACCGCGATATAAATGCGTTATAATACTGCGAGTGAGATGCTGAGTTACTATTTTTTTCCATTTAAATACAATAAAATACCGTTTATTTGAAATTCGCCGCAAGTTAAAGTTTTGGAGCAGAATGTGGTCCCTATGGAAAGTTTTTAAACTAAATTGTACTTATAAATCGAATATCGTTATTCGAAGCTATTTTGGACCTCGTCAAATGAATTTATCGATCTAATTTGTATTATTGCCTATTTTTATGCCATTTCTACACGCCTACGTTTTGACATCGTGCCCTGATTTGTAAAGTCGCGCTTCAATAGGGGCTGCCAGAGCTCGGGGTGCGCGCGATTTAGTCGCGTTTTTACAAGCCGTGTCGTCTAATCACCCAGGTGAGTGCCGTATAATATTATATAGACAACCTCTTCGACTCGCAGGCTAGGTGACCTGCAGCTCTACGGCGCCAGCCACCTTAACGAATGAACAATTTGATAAAATATTATTTTTAATATAATTTTATGCAACAGAAATTGTTTAATATTAGTTAGTCCGAAATTCTGCAGTGTCCACGGGGAACTGACAGGTACAAATTGGTCAGCGGTCGAGGAATGTGTAGATTCACCACATGACACGGATCCTTGTAAAACAAGCTTATTACGTAATAATTGTAAAAAAATAATTAGATAAGTAAAATTACTAAAATAATCTTATTGAATATTTATTGTAAAAAAAGATTATTGGAAAGATATTTAGAAAAAATCTTCTATCGACAAAATATTTAGTTACCACCGGGACATTGTCTTCCCGGTAAAATGCGTTAGAATCTAATTTGTTTTAAATATCATAGAACTAGGTGTGTTCTAAAGTTGTATCGTCACAGTATTCATTCAAACACATTCCATCACAATTAGACAAATTACAGACTACTATAAATTGTGTAAAAGTGATCACTTAAGCCAGCCGATGACAGGTCGTAAGCCCTGTGATGACCAAGACTTCCATATTTCCCATGTAAAAATAATAGCTTCGTCTCTATGAGATATCTATATCTTGTATCTGGTACACAGACTAACTGAAACATAAATTCTCCTTCTCTATACACGAGTCTTACTCATAGAGAAGAAATAAATGTCAAAAGAAATATATATATATTTGATATATAGATATATAAATATATATACTGAGTATTTTAAAAATGTAGTATATCTTCTAATATAATTCTAATGAATATTTAAAAATATATATATATATATATATATTAATTGTAGTTACTTTGTGTCCCTTAAAGATAAATTAACAATAATGAACAGCATTATTCAGCAAGAAAATGATGATGTATATAATGATTTGAAATAATTACTTTGAATAAACCATTTTGAACTATTCGAGAATTATAATACTAATAAAAAAAACATACTTCCCAACTTCTATTTAATTCCCATCGATTTTACATTCAGATATTACACCAATCTCGTGAGTAGGTACGCAACGAAGCTTATTGCACCTGGTACCCGTGTTTCTGTACTGCATTTAGTCTCTGTCACTTCACATGGCTGGCCGTCCGTGGCGTCTCGAGCTGGATGCTGGGTACTTACAAATATACGGCCATTCAGGAACGTATATATTTATTGAATACGCAAATGGTTCGCGGGTATAACCTGGCAGATACACGCGCGTCTTCTGAAACACCTTGTCAGCCATCAGCGGCCATTATGGAATTATGATGTTGCATTCATTGAATAGGAACGGGGAACACCACCAACAGAGAAGCCAGATAGAACAACTCTGTTTAGAACAGAATTTCTACCATACTGGAACGTTTTATTTTATGTGCAGCGCGTTAAATGGGTACAATTAAAGAGTAGATACAGTATACGAACATACGATTTACGCTATTATTTCAGCCGAGTGCCTCCAGATGTATTAGCTATATCAAATTGAAATCTTCTCGAATTAGTTACACTGTCAGTGAGCAGTGCAGTCATTAAAATTTTGAATTATATATTTTTCAGATTTCGTGCATCTTTTTCCTTTTTCTGCCCGTCACAGCAGTTTCGTGAAAATATATTTTTTCCTGATCCCTTGTCCGGTGACTAATTCACATGTCGAAACTGTCATACTAAATATATTGCCGTATATTCGAATCATATGAAAAGATATTCTTATGTGTCGCTTAAGAATTCATCATATCGGTTCGTTGAGGCATCTCTTTGTTAACCTTAACATTTTTGGTTTTACGTTCTTTTTTTTTTTGCTAACCTTATTTTTTTCTTTCACCTTGAATTCGTCCGCTGTAGTCTGATGGGAATATTGATTTCGAGTATCATTTTTTTCATGGCTATAATGAGTCTTACTTTTCACATATTCATTCAATTTGATTAATTCAAAGGATATACAATTTTTTACCAATTATTAGTGATTTTATCAAAATGATTAGTTGGACCAAGAACATACGTTTGGAAAATATACCCACCCATTTTAATCGCTATTTATTTTCATTATTTTATCATATTATTTCATTGCTGACTGGCGAGACATTGAAATGAAATGAAATATTATAGAATACTCTATAAATGGTGAATAATTATTTGCTACTATAAATAAATTACGTTACTTTAACTCTTGAAAGAATGGAAAATGGAAAATTTCTATCCACTGTTGGATGAAGGCCTCCCCAAGTGTCTCACTTTTCTTTGTCCATTGTTATTTGCTGCGACAAATTTCCGCAGAATTTGATGATTTCATTAATGCGGCGGGCTTTAAGGCGGCCTGTCGGCCTCTTGATTCTCCTCGAGTACCATTGGATGACTGGTCTCATCTAACGATTGTCCGCCCTCCTAGTGATGAGGCTTGCCCATTGTCTTTTCATTTTCTTGTCGTATTATCAGTGCATTCTGTTTTGAAGATTGTCTGAATCGTTTAAGAAGATCACAATATCATCTGTAGAAATTAAATGGGTTAAATACTCAACATTTTTATGCTAATGCTTTTCTCCTCCCGGTCTAGTTGCCTGAATATATTTTTGAGAGCTTCTACAACAGAACGTTTAATTGAACATTGCAGTCATATAACCATTTATAAATGCTCACCGCGAACGTGACTCACAGTTTGACAATCTTCCATAAATTATATATCATTTTTAGTTTACAGCTTACTACTAGTAAGATATAAAACTTTATACTAATAAGGTTAACAAAATTGACGAAATATGTTATATGTTTTCTCAAAATGTTTCTAGTATTGCATTTTGTGCATTAAGGTTTGCTAATTGTCCGATCATTGAAATTTTCTCGCTCTCCAGAATAGACTGGCGTCATTATTGTTGGGACTTATACTGTTATCGCAAGAATCTCGCATCTTCGGCGAAAATGGGGCGCTAAAATTACAAAAGACATGAATACTTCTAAAAATATTTCGTTTCATGATTTATTATAATTATTTTATTTAATATTCTTATTTCTTATTTTTTAGAATGTATTTGCATCTTTGCGTCTGACTGGGGTTTATCATCATACCCATGGCTTGTAACATGCATATGTTTAATATTACATTGCCGTAAATTTATTTAGTAATTTTTCCACACTTCGATCATTTTGTCTAGTCTTTGGAGAAGTTTATTGCCGATGCGATTATATCGAGTTCGTCTTCCGCCTTTTACCGAATAGACGAAACGTTGGCCAACAATGAGGTAGGAGATTCGCGGCATAATAGCTCAGATAACCTTGACAGAAATATGAAATTGAAATTATGAAATTGACGAAAAAGATATTCCACAACTGTGGACTGGCACAGGATTTTCACTATGCTTATAAGATTTGTTATAACTGTAAATTTGATGACACGCCTACAATTTTGTGTATTTACATTTGCCCGTATTTAATATCTATTGAACATAAATTTATAATTCAAGATCATTCTTTGCTGGGGATATATAACATTTATGTTGCTGATTTTTTAAATATAAAAATTATATTTTATGTGTGTAAGTAGGTATATATGTAAAAAATGCGAAAAAAAATTCATTGAAATAGTGTTAATATTTTTTGAGGAGAACACATTCTTATTGTGAAGTTGTGTGTCTAAAATTTATTAAAAATTAATTGTTAATTCTGGCGTCTCCAATCGGACTACTCAAAGGTTCGGAGATTTCGTAAAAATAAAGTAGATGGCTCTCAAATAATGGAACGATAGATGTATTAATTTGAAAAGTGTAACACATGTGTTCGAAAATTTGTCATCAAAAGTACTGTCAGCTGTAGCATATTTGGTTAATGCACCTTCCCCGAATTTGAAAGAGATCCAGGTTCGAATCCCGGTAGCAACGACGACATTTTTTGATAAAATTAATTTTATATGTATATCTTTCTAATTAATACATTTAATTTGTATTTATTAATATTTACTTTACTTTATCCAATCAACGTTTCGACGTGTTTCATCAAAAATGACGTTCTATTTCGCAGAATCAGGTCCAATACTAACATTGTATTGAATAAACCGTCTAACGCTCTGTGTATTTTAATACACAGTAATGCTGTTGACTTTTTTACGCCGTATTAAAGATTGACCAATCCATTTAAAACAACAAATTTAGTATAATTATCGATAACTGTTTAATCAACAAATTTTACCATTGGACAGAATTAACCTTAACTTTATCAGCCGAACTCATATTATTTACTTGTCTGGTAGTCTGGTATGAGTATGCAAAAAAAATTGTTATGTGTTATTATTATATGATGCATAAAAATTAATTATTTGACGTTTTCTATTGCTTCCCATACTGTTTTAAGTGCCTATAAAAATTTGTAATTTGATCCACGTTCCAAGTAACTTTCACATTGTTAATTTAAAATATTGGAACATATAGCCGTCTAGTTCTGTAAATAATATTTTTAGTGAAAACAATTTTTTATTATGAAATTGTAATTTCAGAACATAGGTATTTTTAATACAAATTAAATTAATCAATCAGAAAGATATACAGATAAATTTTATTTTTTATTTTTAAATATTTGGTAGCTATCGGGATTTGAACCTAGACCTTTTCATATCCGGGGAAACATATAAATCATTTTCACTATATTATCTTTTTACGTTTTTGACAAATTTTGAACAAATTATTAAAGAGAACACATTCTTATTGTGAAGTTGTAATTATCCAGAACATAGGTCTGTGATATTTTTTAAATACAAATTAAATGTATTAATTAGAAAGATATACATATAAAATCATCGAAAAATATTGTTTTTGCTACCGGAATTCGATACTGGATCTCTTCCTGTCCGGGGAAATTGCATTAACTGATTATGCTACACCAACACAGTGTGTTGACGACAAATTTTCGAACTTATATGTTACACTTTTCAAATTGATACATATATCGTTCCATTATTTGAAAGCCATCTTGTTTATTTTTACAGAATCTCAAATACACATATAAATAAACAAATCACAGACCTATGTTCTGAATAAATTACAACTTCACAATAACAATGATAATTAATAATATATACGTTGTATCAATGTGTTCAAAATTTTTTAAAAATGAATTATTAATTCTGGCGTCTCCTATCGGATTACTGGTAGGTATTTGAAATTTGTATTTTGAATATATATTCGGTAGACTTTTTTAATTGCTACATTTAAATGTGCCAACCGATTATTTTTCGAGAAAATATTATTTTTCTGTATATCTGATTGATTAATTTAATTTCTATTAAAATATAATAAATAAATAAAATGTGTTTTGGGAAGATAATAATATTGGTCCACCTAGTAGCTGATTGGAAATGGATGTCGGGAACTGAATTGTGGTCAAGTTATTTCTTACTCTATAATAACTGCTCTCTAACAATCGCTCTTATATCATCTCTTCTTATAAGGGGAAGCTGCTGCGCTCGTATGCGGCTGGTACTCCAACAACTGCAACGCTAAACTGTTTTGTGGCGGTCGGTTTTGCAAATTTGCTGTCAGCATTTTATTGTATAAAAACGTGTTTTAATAACAGTTCGCTAGCATGCATCTGACTTCTTTGGCCTTTTTGAAACCCATTAAAACGACACCATCAGAAGTTTTAAATGTAGAAACAGAACAAAAACAAATATTTATGTATAAATTAAATAAATCAACTAGAAAGATATAAGTACAAAAAAAAAAAATTTACCGAAAATATATTGACTATATATATATATTTCTAATAATTTGTATTTAAATACCACAGAACCATGTTCTGAAAAAGCAACCTCACAAAAAATGTGTTCTCCTTTAAAATATATATTTATTAATTTTCACTTTTGGGATTTTACAAAATCAATCGTATCTTTGACTCAACAGCATCAAAAACATCACTCTTATATTAAAACATTGAATATCGGAATATATCTACAAAACCAAAATCGTTCCCAAGCCTGTGAAGTCTTTGTATGGGTGCATTCCTATAAATATTAGTATATGATATATGTACCTACCGCAGTTCAATTGTATGTACATATTATGTAAAATTTATGTATTAGGTTATCATTTTTTTATTATCACTTGTATACAAATTATATTATATATGTATTATTATATTAGAAGCATTTTTTAAATATACTCTGTTACGCTTGGTTCCAATACATCGATAAATGAAAGGGGTGTTTTCTGTTCCTAAGCTAGAAGGGCGGTCGTTACATACACTATTAATAGGAGGCAACTAAACAATACCTATGTTTTGTTCTAAAAACAAACAGATCGAAGATTTTATCTGTTCCCAGTATCAAAAATTGTCTAAATGTTATTCTGAAAAACTTAAATTATAGCTTTACACTACAAGGAAATAAATCATGCACAGAATAAAGTTAAACGTAATATAAAGAGTGTGCACTAATATTACTGAACTGTATTCTTAATTTTATTTTCACCCTTATTTTTAATTAGTTTTATTTAACTGAATTTACGATTATTTTTTAGTTTGTAATTTAATTATTATATTTTGCATTTACTACCCTAATGAAAATTAGCAAAAAAACTAGTATAGCAGACAGGGTAACGATTAAAGTGTCTACTTTTCTCTCAAAACATTAAGCAACAATTTTTATGAATTTAGTATTACGTAATGTAAAAATACACATTATTTTTTTAAAGCAACGTAATGTAAATACACACACAACTATTTTTTTAAAACACCGTAAAGTAAACGCACCATCAATGCGTTTTTCATAGTTTTTCAGCTCTATCTATCATTGTGTAATGTAAAGTATAGTAAAGATAAAGGTATATACATAAATCGTTAACACTTTTTGATATTTATGATTATGAGTGATAATTGTGCTTCAATTTTTATTCTTTAATATCTATATTTTATTCCATACAACTTGCGTATTTATCTTGGGTAGATATTAAAATTCGGTATTATTTCGGGTGCAAGTATCGTAGAGATCGTATCACGGAGGATCCCGAATCTCAACCTTTGTATTTTCTGCATCAGTACACATTCTGACATGCACGTTAGGATTATATTCTGATTCGGGATGAGGGCCGCATGATCTGCGACTGACAAACCTGCCCGGGAGTAGGGTTACGCAAGGGAGACGAGCGCGGCACCGCAGAAGAACGCGGGACCGTCTCGGCTGGTGCACCCGCTCCCGACCGCAGCCTCTCTGTGCCCTGGGGAAGGAAAGAGGTGGTCCGGGGCAATTCCACATTTGGGACTTTCGATGGTGATAAATAGGTACTGTCATGTTTTTTAAATTGAAACAATGTTTCACATTCTTCTCTGAAGTGTGTAAAAGGTTGAATGGACTTCTTCGTTTTGGTGCCTCGAATGATATGCGCTGCAGCCTGCTCAGAGGCAGATCTTATATTGCTGGAATTATAAGTTTTGTTGATCGAGGTCGATTGCTGTTGTCTTCAAACATCAGCATAGGACACGACGAGTTAGAAGCTGCTAGAGTCAATTCAGTGTAAAGTTTTCGAATCTTTTTTATTGTGAAAGATTCATTCAATCTTAAAAAATATTCTTTTAAACATATTGTAATTATTTCCAAAAAAATTGACGACGGTGATATAATATAATATAAATAATCATTATCAACATTCAATATTTTTATTCCTGTAACTTTATTTTGTCTGTTTTAATGTTATATAGGTAAAGCTTCCAAAGTAATAAATAAATAGAATTTTTTAAAGTACGTTCTTCTTGTAATCCTGTCGCGTTCGTCGTGGAATCGCTCTAGGTACATGCACTCACTCACATGGACCATTATGGTGCCAGTTCAGGCATACGGAAATCCTCCAACACTTGGTATCGCCTTACATTGGTAATGAAGCAATAGTCATTTCTAATTAGCACTGGAAATGATATTAAATAGTATCGTAATTACATTCTGATACTCGTTTTCATAAGCAGTGTCGCTTAACCTATGATATGGATAAAATGATTTTTATTTATTTTTAAATTTTAATCTTATTAATTAAATGATTAAAATTATTAATTAATTAACAGATCTAGTCCACAATATTTTATAAGTGGATCACCTGACTAAATTACGAGTTGAAAATGTTCAAGGAATATGTGCAAATTCTACACCGTTACGGAAAAATGTACTGTTTGAAATATTTACAATATCGTGTTAAGCTGTAAGTTTACGTACTTCTAAATAAATGTTAATAAAACTAATCTATTCTTTAGGATGACCTTTAATTTATTGTACTCAATATATGATTTGGATAGACTAGCTGTTCACAATGGAGTCCTGGTACCGACACTTATGTATGGAAGAGAGTCGTGGAGTTGGTAAGAGAGGAACGAAAGTAGACTGAATACAGTGTAAATGAGATCCCTTAGTCGTATAAATGGCAGATCCATTTATGACAGAGTAAAAAATGAAGAAGTGCGGAAAGAATGTAAAGCTGATCTTAGTATAGTGAGTAAGATTAAGAAAGGATCACATAGGTGGTTTGGTCATATGGAACGAATGAATGAGGAGAGAATGGTAAGAAAGATTTATGACGCATGTGTTGATGGCACCAGAAATAGAGGACGTCCGCGGAAGACTTGGCACGACCGGGTAAACCAGATACCGGAGGATGGTTCTGTTAGAAACCTCAAGAATCGGCGAGCTTGTATGAGAAGATGTATGAACGTGGATGAGGCGAGAATTGTGTGTCAGGTCAGATGAGTGTGTCCCTCTATTCTCTCTGCCCACCCCCGCGGTGAAACGGCGTGATGGTAAATAAGTAATATATAATTTGTAATTAATGAAATATTTCAATTAATCGAAATAATTGCATAATTACGATATTTTTGAAGTGCTTATATCTCTGACATGATTGAGATTTGGCACATATACCTTGAAAACCCATCAAGTATTGTGGACTAGGTCTGGTACACCCTGTATATATATTATTTTTCTATTCAAAATACCTATGTACAAAATTATATTCATTTTATTAAATCAGTAAAACAATAAAATATTTATACAAAAATAAAAATAATATGACATCAGTTATTATTTTAAAAAAAATTCAGAACTATTCAAATTATTATCGATATTACTGCGCCATCTGTACGGCGCCATGTGTTTTTAGCTTTTCGAGATTTTACAATATTTGTTTTCATTTCAGACAAAATTCGGAGCGTTCGGTTAAATAATGTATCAAGCACAATGAGATACGCGAAGATATTGTCGGCCAATGAGTGAGTAGGTAATGCATACAAAACTTAAATAAGCGAAATACTTATTATTATCATAAAAGGGATTTATTCAATCCCGATTTAGAAATCTAATCAATCAGTGATGTGATTTAGAAATCTAATCAATCAGTGATGTGATTTAGAAATCTAATCAATCAGTGATGTGATTTAGAAATCTAATCAATCAGTGATGTGATTTAGAAATCTAATCAATCAGTGATGTGATTTATCAGTAGAAATAAATCACATAATTTTATTTCCATTAATTGGAAAAACATTTTTGCCTCCTAGAATTATCTGTGAATCTCTGTGGATTTCTTGTTCGAATATACGACCTACGTCTTTTAATGCTACCGAACCTTCCAATTATTTATACCGTATATGTCGACAAAATTTGGAGAGATTATCAATTGAACACTTTAAGCACAATTAAATGAAATCATCACGACCATTGATTATGTGAAATAAAATCGCCCACGCACTATAGGAAAAGTGATGGAGAAATTCTTATTACATAATATTTTCATTAAATTATTACCAACAACGCGAATGAAAATCACGTTTAAGTGTCGAATAAAATAATATTTTTATTGGTTAAACGGGTTTAGTTGTGAAAATCTTTTTTCAGAATACACGTTGGGCCACCGGCGGAGGTATTTGAGAAAAATGTATTTTTTATATATGTCCAATAGCTTGTTTAAAAACTTTACTTTAGGCATCATCTTTTTTGCATCGCATGTTCTTAATTTTTTTAAATTTAATTAATTATTATGAATTTGGAACCATTTGTAATTTTATTCGCTGTAATATGTACGCCTTACTAATATTTTCTTTAAAAACGTTTAATATTAGTATTCAGATGAAACTAGGTATACTATTTCGATAAAATAGTTTGCTTGCTATGCTCACAATCGAAAGTGAATACGTAATTTTGTTTGTTCATTATTTTACATATCATTAAATTGATTCATAAGTCACTACCGTTTTACTATTAAAATTAAATTTAATAAATGCTACAATCAATTATATATTTACCTTTATTAATTCCTTGTTTCTATTTAGATGGCAATATAAAGCAATAGAAATATTTTTTCGATAAATTTATTTTATCTGTATATCTTTCTCGTTGATACATTCAATTAGTATTTAAAATATCACAGAACTATGTTCTGAGAAAATTGCAACTTCACAATAATAATGTGTTCTTAAAAATATATTAATTCCTTCCTCGAAGAATTTTGGAGGCTTCGATGAGAAAAGTAATTTAAAGAGAACACAGTTTTGTTGTGATGTTACATTTTCAGAACATAGTTCTGTGTTAATACAAAATAAATTAATCAACAAGAAAGATATACAGAAAGTTAAGATATTTAGTTGCTACCGGGAATACTAGATGTAGCATTTGGTAAGATTATAGAATATTCACAATACCCTCGTTTTCCCGGATCGGAAAAGGTCCAGGTTCGAATCCTGGTAAGAACTATCTATTTTTTCTGTATATATTTCTAATTGATTAATTTAATTTGTATTAGAAAAGTATTGATAAAGTCATGGACTAATGCGTGATTTTGAAAAGATTTTTCATTCAATCCATTTTGCAGTGACCTTAACAGGTAGAAAACTGTCGGGACAAGGTCCGGAGAGTAAGGAGGGTGTGACAGAACTGACCACGAAAGTCTCAAAAAAAATATTGGGTTACTCTGGCCATGACAACACGTTGAAGATGCATTTTTAAATAATCCATTTTTAGATTTTAATATAAATTTAACGATGTTTACAAAAGAAGTAGATGCAGTTTCATATCTGACGAACATCGAACTACCTTATTTCAGGAGAAATAATAAACGTTCGAACAAATGTATTTCTAATTTGCACAACATTGTGATATTTTGGTGCGCCGTGGGTCGCGGGTCGCGGGCGCCCTCGATTCGCTGCGCCCATACCGATACCAGCCAACCCGGTCGGTACTTTATCCCGAGTACCGAGAAATCCTTAAGCCAATCGAATCCTCATAATTCAGGCGGCCGATCCGTCCGATAGCCCCGCTTAGGGAGCGGGCGGTCGCTTCGCCCGGCAGCCGGGTAAATTGATAAGTAACAAGCGTCACGATCGCAATTGTGCTATTTGCTATGATTGTCGGTGCGGACTGCAGACTGGACGGCGGCAGCACCCTCCTTCGGCCCGGGATGGACAAATACCTGCGCATTCACGGACACCTCACAGCTAAGACCTCGGCCGTTGATTTTTTAAAATTTATTTGCAATATATGCATAAAACATATGCTTCTATGTTATATACAAGCAAAAAAATATTGAAATGTCAAATTAACATAGGTCGGAAATATAAAATTAACTCTTATTTTCCGCAATCACACGGAAGAACGTCATTAGAGTTAATTTTAATAAGTTAAGTTAAAAATGCTAGAATTAATCAATAGTGTAAAAAACAAATGTTTAATTTCGATTCCTGTCAACTGTTAAGGTTAGTTAAGTAAAAAATCTCAGGAATTTGTTGCTAAGGATATAATTATATATAATGCTAAATCATATTAAAATGAAAAAATACAATAGATGAAAATAAGAGCGAATGATAATACCTAATTCTTTACTCAATATAATTAAAAAATAAATAAGGGAAGATGAACGGTTTTCCGGGACTAGATATAAATAATGTAAAGACGGTTAAATTAATACATAATAAAAATAAAAATATTGATAATAATTCACGTTACGTAAATATTAGTTTAATTTATTTTAGTCAAGTTATGTACCACAGTGTATCTAAAAGTTTTGAATTTTGACTAAGTAATTCGCATCTGCGTTTAGATAGTCTTATTTTTCATTTAAAGAAATTCTACTTAAGTTACCGCGAGTGCTTTCAAGTCAAACAAATTATACTATGGATTTGATAGCCGGTGCAAAACTGCCAGGAAGCAATTAATTAAGATTATTATATTTTATATCTTTCGCTTTTTCCACATAATTGCATTTTGTGGTTTCTGAAAATTGTTCTACTTTATTTTTCTATTCGTACCTACCACGTTTAACGTACAACTGATTAAACCCAAGTAAAAACATCCGGATAATAAATATAAATGACATGAACTTTAATTGCTTCCAGGTAATTCATTCTAATATTACTCATTGTTAATTGTTTATCGGTTATAGATTAATGTTAAGCCATTTAGTGTTATAGATTAATGTTAAGCTTTTAAAGTACATGATTTACGTCGCGCGAGGACTGTCGGTTTCTAGGTACTGCCTAAGGTCATATTGGAATTATTCGTGAAAACATAAGCTTTATCCTGCACATATATTACTTTGACGTTTTCACTCGATATTTTATCATTGATTTGAAACGCTTATGGCGCTTAAAAGTGTTTTGTGCTGTGTTGAAAGTGTTTTGTGCTGTGTTAAAGTATGGTGCCGTTTAAGCTGTACAATAAATCAATTGATATGTAAATTGATCATCCAATTTCACCATTGAGACCATAATATGAAAATATTGCTTTCTAACGAAGACTACTGAATTTCTCAAATAGAAACCTACGTGTTATATTTATGTTTATATATTTTCATCTATTTTGTTTTCATTTTCAGAAAAAAAAAAACAATTATCAACGCCTTTTTTTTTGGAGCCTCAAGGGACCTCGACATTGCATTGCATATTTACAATCATTACAGAGCGGCTATCGATATCGTCGCTGTGGTGTAATATGCTGGGCATTCGTCTACCTCTTCCATGTCCGTTTTGACTTCATCTTTCCATCTACGTCTCGACCTTCCCCTCGCTCTTGATCGTGTTGGCTCGTGTAAGAACGCTTTGTACGTATTACGGGACTCGTAACATGTACTCTCTACATGTGCAGCCCATTGCGGCCTCTTTCAGGCTATCTGGAGCGTCATACCATTCCAGAAGTTCCAGGCTCTTTAACTTCCTCCGTTCTCCGCTTGGTTGGGTTATCACATATTGGGTCGTATATCTTGCGCTAGAATTTCTTTTCGAATGCCTACAACCTGCTTCTTATACTTTTCATGCCTCACATATACATAAATGGTGACTTACACTTTTCATACCTTACATAAATGGTACCTTACACTTTTCATACCTTACATAAATGGTACCTTACACTTTTCATACTTTACATAGATGGCGAATACCTGTCAAGTGCATGTCTATCAAGTAGACAGTCGCGTATCGACGAGGCTTAGCTTACTCTCTTGATATTTCATCATAATATCTCCGGACTAACAAATATGCAGCCGACAATGCGTTGCCTAACTTGTGTGAATTATCACCATCGCAGTTGAAAACGAAACGAAATATTTCCGAGCAATTGCGAAAGACGGCATACTCCAGAGTGATACAACGAGTTATTACCGCCTATCTGTTTTGGTATCGGAGATATAATTTCAATCTTCCGTTTGTTTGTTTGTTTTGCATCTGCGCTATATGAGTTAGGTATTATCTGATTGTCCCACTTGGTTCGGTACCAGGAACCTCCAGTAAATGTATCCCACTCGTGACTGACATAGTTCTTTTCTCCGCTATTATGTTGAAGTGCACTCTGTCCGACGATGCAGTGATGAAATCGATTTAAAAAATTACTTTACCGTCGACTTGGTGCGATTACTTAACAGGTTTCTGCGGGAACTGCAACACGATATTATAGAAAATCTGTCATGGATCCCTGGCAACAATTTTGCTTCGATGCGGGATCGTCTTCGTTGCAGCTTCGCTTTACCATTTCATAATCTCTTATGCACCCTCTTTATTGGTTCGACGCTTTGAATTTTTTCTAATCTATATTTTATTTGAGCTTCGTCGATATTGAAACTGGATATGTTATTGTGAGAAAAAATACTCAAGTAGTCTTTCAAAAATTTTCTCGATGGCAGTACATATTAGCAAAAAATTATAATGAATATTAATATTCATTTTATTTACAAATCCGCTATATGGTAGTACAAATTAGCAGAAATAATTTCTTTAAGTTCACTACATATTTCGTGTTTATGCTTTTAATAACATTCTGACGATAATCATATCAATTTAAGATAGTTCTAGGTGTACATATGTATACATATAGTATGTATTATTTTACTAATATTTTGTTTACACTATATGGTGCTTTGTTAAAGCAATAAGGGATTTCCATATTGAAATATAGATTCTACGGAAACCCTGGCGACAGCCGATTTTAGCTTCTCTGTTAGTATTTTTTCATTGCCTTTAAACAAAGGGAAAAATATTCTAAAGCCAGAAACACAGATTTCGGCTGCTTAGTTTCATGTGTGATTATCATCGGGTTACACTGCACGCGCGTGCCGGGTCGCGCACATTATCGTATTATTACGAAGTTTTTTGTATGACGCGTGCTAAGTTCAGCCGTGTGTTTAGTCTGAATCTCGACCCTCAGGTATAAGTTGTCAGGCCGATCTCCCGCCTAGAACCTGTTCCCCGCATTTGGAGTTCGATGGCGGCTCCCGCCCGTTATGAGATGAGCAGCTCAGGTTTTGCGAGAGATGTTCGCGGAAAAGCACATATTGTATATGGCGGCCACGTCCGTGTCGCTTTCCATTCCCGCCTGGCCGCGGTCATCCGTCAGTTGCAATTCTACATGTCTGTTGTATTTTTCTCTTTAATGCCGAATGCAGTTTTAAATCTCAAAAGCGTATGATATATAAATATAAACAGTAAAAAGATTATCGTGTAGGTTTCTGTTACATAAACACTATTATATTATATATTTATTTATGTTTCCACCAAACATTATATTAACACTCATGTATAAAGTTTAAAATCTAATCTTTATAATAAGTATTTACTTATTATTTAAAGCAGCAAAATATATAAAAGTAATCTGGATAATTTATTAAATAAACATATATTTTAACTTATTTTTCAAAGAATTATGAATTATAAATAGCTTGTTCTAGCTAGCGAATTCTTACTTGCTACTACAATATTTCAATAAAATCGACTTAATTCCAAATAAAATAAAATAACATTATTAATTAATTCGGTAAGGATAGCTACGGAGGACATTGCTATAAATATTTTCATTATTTAAAAATGAAAATATATCTTTATCCTTATTTTTTTCCCTTTCAAGTACTTAGAATTTTCATAATTTTTGTCTCATACGACAAAACTTATGATTTGGAACTGATAATATTGGACGAGTACCTAATTATAAACAATATTTTTTTAGTTTAGTTTAACAGTTTATAATCTACGACAATAAAATTGTATTTTAAAATTTTAAGTAAATATTCGTTTTATCATATTGTTCGTTTGTATATGTCTGCAAAACTGATATCGCCCTTATTCTTGGTCAGATTGTTCAGTTAGTTCTGTGATCTTCAGAAGCTTAGCCCCCATTTTTTACTGGTGTAAGATCAGTACCTATTGTTTAAAAATACTTAAATTAAAATGTATTTTAATCAAATTCACATTAGTCATAATATATATCCAAATTAAAACAAAGAAAACATAAAAGACTGTTGACGCAAGTTATATATTACCTTGTTCTTCCTTTCCGTCGTTCTATAATCCGTTAATATACCTTTCCCGTTCTGGCCAACTAATATCTAGGGATTTCGGCCGATGTAGGACATATTGCATTTCAACGCAGATGTGTCAACACGTTTGTTTCTTTATCGGTTGAGAGTAGCGCCGTGCGTTTAATTCGGACCGCGAATAGACCGCTTTCTACATCATCCTGAACTGCAGCGATATCTCCATTCTTCACCACAATAGTGCGAGTCAACCGGAGGTGTAAATTGCCATCCAACCCAGGGTTGAGATCAAGGTAGGCCGGATCCTTTAACATTATTCCTTTCTTACTCCAATTCGGGTTGCGTCAACTAAACAATAATTTAAATCGATACAGTCCACGGGATATATTCTAACATACTATTTTATTTAAAAATTAGTTTTCATTATAATAAATGATACAGTGGTAAAAAGACGATTAACTGAATACATTATTTTTAAAAGTGAATGCACATCTCGAAATTATATTGTAAAATTCAATCGTACAGTGATTGTTCCAATAAAGATATGTTAAATCACAATATGACTGCCGTATTAATTAATAGTAGAAGGGTCAAGTTTATTTGTGTTTCTTTCGTTTTATATGGACCTTACGAACGTCCTTAAGTATGTAAGAAATGTATTATTATTATACCTTCATTAGTGGTTTTTCAATAGTAGTCTCAGGCAGCAAGCAGTCCTCCCAGGCCTAGACGATTTCACAAATTCCTTCTCGCCGCACGTCATTTTCCATACAAGTTTCACATTTTTACCCGGCGTGACTTGTATGTCTATTCGCGAGAAGCGATGAACGATGAAAATGCAAAACATGTTTATTACCAGCTAACACGTTCGTTTTTTTTGCCTTCTTCCATTACCGAGCAGTTAATAATTAATTTACCTGAGATATGTTAATCAATATTACGCATTGTTATACCGCAAGCCGGGGGTGGCGTGTCTGAGATTGTTGGCGTCTATTAATATTCTAATGTGCCTCGCTTATACAATCATTCATCTGCGGTTATTAACATTTTTAATCAACTAAACGTAACAAGTAACGAGTTAATTGAATATGCCAGTTGTTTTAATTTGAATGTGAAATCGATCATCGGATGAGCGCTTTGAAAGATTTTAGAAAATTTAAAAATATATTGGTAATTTAATTGTCCCAGTAATAATTGGACTAGAGTCGCAACTTCTCTAATTACCGTTTAAATGAAAATTATCAAAAAACGCACGCGGACTTGGATTTTACGGTTGAGCTGGGGACAATATTATACCATTTTATTAATTTATATAATTATTTTATTCGTTTAGTCATTACATATTTAAGTGAATAATAAATTATTAAAAAATATATTCATAACAATTTTCATACAGGCACTTACTTCCATGGACGCACGTTAGCTGATCGATTAAATAAAATATGCAAAGAAATCATTTGAATGGCGGGGGGCGTGGCCGCAGAGTGGAGGAAAGAGATAATGACATTAAAATGGGAAACATAGTTAATAACGGGTTATTTGTTAGGCGTAATTGGTTGTTAATTATATTAGACTATATTAAGGAATTTTTTAATTTAAGGAAAAAAGTTTATATTATTTATATACATGTAAAATTTCAATGCCATTTTTTTTTCAAAAGTGTCTCAATAAATGGTTAGAAAATTCAGAAAAACTATTAATTGTGATGGTATAAGTCGGTAGAACTACTTGTGGTATATATGTTACATTTTAGATATATGTTTTATGTTTAATTTGAGGTTTCCGCGACCACTATTATATGCAGCTGGCGTCTCTTCTGGGTTAGATTGCGCTCTTTGTGTATCATTTCCCCAAGGAAACCACCAGTTGTATATATATAAAATAATCCAAATCCTGAAAAATGGCAAGACAATATTACGGTAGATGGCATAAACTTAGAATTGGTCTCATGTACATATTCTCGTACATACCTAGGGCAAGTCATCTTCCCAAACGCAGGACTTCAAGAGGAAATAACGAGAACAAATCTGAGCTGGAGTTCGTATGGAAGACTGAATATGGTATTTTAAGTAACATTGCATTGTGTCTTAAGAGAAGAGTTTTTAACTAGTTAATTCTTTCAGTTCAATTCTTACATATGCTAGTGAATTCTGGACTCTTGAATATTAAACTCACTCATATACTCGAACCACACGGCGCAGTATGGGAAGAAGTATACTGGGAATCAATAGAAGATACACGTGGGCTAGAGGGCGGACCAATGTTAACAATTTCATTGTTACTGTTGAAATTATGTGAGCAGTGGGAGTGACATGGTAAAGATTGTGGTGTAATCACGGGGAGACCTTCATCCATCAGTGAATCAATAATGCCTGAAGATTATGATACTGATGTTCGACGTTCTTTTTGTTTGTCTATTGTATTCCATATACTGAAAAGTACCACACGCCATTAGAAGAAAATTGTACCTGGGAATAGTCATCTGTATTTTAATTAGATATGAATTAAATGAGTTGATTAATTTAATTTGTATTAAAATACCACAGAAGTATGTTCTGATAAAGCAACTTCACAGCAAAAATGTGTTCTCCTTAAAATATAAATTTTATTAAAGATTCCAAATATAATATGGATTAATTAATTTAATTCTGGCGTCTCCTATCGGATTTTACTCAAAAGTATTTGAGATTCTCCGTAATATAAAGAGGATTGCTTTTAAAAATGGAATAGTATATGCGTCATTTGGAAATATTGCAGAATATAAGTTCAAAACCTGTCGAAAATGCATTCGATTGCTATAGCGAAATCGGAGAACGTGCTTCCCCGGATAGGAAGAGGTTCGAATCCCGATAACAACAAAATATTTTTTCGTTAAATATATATTTTCTGTATATCTTTCTAGTTGATTAATTTAATTTGTATTATAAATATTATAGTTTTCGGATCAGGGAGGTCTCTTGAAATGCGAGGCTGCCAGATTTATGGGGTATTTCATCACTCCCCGTATTTCATTTCGGCAAGCAAACGAAATGTCATATTTAATTTGGCCTGGTATGCGACGGTGAAACAGACTCTGCACGACTCGGTGAAATGATAGCGTTTTGAATATGGAGAACTCATTTAACAGTTGGTGTGTGCTCTAGAATGCGCGGCTTCCGGAAGCTAGCGTTCGGTTCCCGCCTCTGCCCGCGGCGACCGGAAGCAGCTCGCCCCGCGCCCCCGCCGTTCGCCGCCACAACGCGCCGCTGCACGGGAATGGTCGCCTTTCATTGCAGTTTCCATTCATATGCATATTCTGTTCACAATGGCGATGACTTGACTAAATTACATATTTCGCGTTCTGTTTTAAAACCACGTATCCGAGTGACTACCTGTTATTAATCTACGCGATTGTATAATTTTGTTTAGAAAGGCAGCTGTTTTTTAGATAGTCTTAAGAAAATAATGTACATGCGAACCACGAGAAATGCGCAATAAAAGAATATTCAAAAATAATATCTCGGTATTGTCTAATGGAAGGAAACTGTAATTATTTTTTAAGCAATTGAGGTTACTGTATATGAAATGAGAAAAACAGACATGAATTAAGGTATCCGGAAAATTGAAATAAACTAAAAATTAAATACAAATTAAATGTATTAATTAATGAGATATACATATAAAATCAATTTTACCGCTAAATATTGTTGTTGCTACCGGTATTCGAACCTGGATCTCTTCCAATCCGGGAAATGTGCATTAACCGATTATACTATACCAACATAGTGCATTGACGAAAAATTTTCGAACTTATATGTTACACTTCTCAAATTGATACATCAATCGTTCCGATATTTGAAAGCCATCTGCTTTATTTTTACGGAATCTCAAATACCTATGAGTAATCCGATAGGAGATACCAGAATTAATAATTCATTTTTATTAAATTTTGGATTGGAAGAGATCCAGGTTCGAATCTCGGTAGCGACAACAATATTTTTCGATAGAATTGATTTTATATGTATATATTTCTAATTAATACATTTAATTAGTATTTAAAATATCACAGACCTATGTTCTGAATAATTACAACTTCACAATAAGAATGTGTTCTTAATAAAAAATATAATATTCGGGTTATGGGCCCAGCACGCGCGGTCTAAGTGAACCTTTTTAGCGTTTCCCATTTTGTATTTTGGTTGGTTGTAAGATATTTTTTCGTATTCAGTTGGACGTTAGAAAAAGAACAGCAAATTAAAACATCATACATAATAAATAAAACATGATAATCGGCGCATGTCAAAAGATAAAAAAAAAACACATACAACAGGAATACAAGTTTTAGTTTTATAAAATTGAATGTTTTAATAGTTCCTCTTTCAAACTCGTTAATTTTAAAGAATTTGTCACATTAATTATTAATAATTGGTTACCAATTTTATGCAGTATGTTATTGTAAGGCGGTTTCGTAAATAAATCCTTTTATTTTTATTTTGGCAGTTTGTGAAGTTACTGTCGACATTGTTTTGAAATTATAAACATAAAAAAAAAGATTAATATTTATCATTCCTACCCAGCTTTATCTCCTCCTCGCCATGGTATATTTCTTTGACCGTGACTCAAGGACAAAACGTTAATAATAAACTTTTACATATTTATAAATAAACTATGTATTAAGTCATATTATTGATAATGCATTGCAGGAGAGGCATAGGTGCTATAGTAATCATTACATACATTTTAAAAATATTATGTTTACAGGTTGTAAGAGACCATAGTCTGCGATATTTTAGAGGTCTCTTCCCAAATGTTCATTCGAAAATATTTAAGCTGTATTTGCAAAATATAAACCGTGTCAGACATTTATGCATGTTACTTAATTTGTGAAATTCAGAGAATTATTTACCGATTTAAAAAATGTGATTTTAAACTAAATATTTATTTTAAAATGTAAGGCAGTGGTCTTTAATCACTAATCGTGGATTGTTAACAATGTCTATGACAAATTTATTACATTATATTTTGTTGGAATTATATCACTGATAAATCATAAATAATACAAATTAAATTAATAAACTAGAAAGATATACAAAAAAATCTATTTATCGAAAAATTCACAGTTGCTACCGGTATTTGAACCTGAACTTTTTCCTAACCGGGGAAGTGTATTCTCCATTTTCGCTATAGCAATCGAATACATTTTCGACAAATTTTGAACTTATGTATACCAATTGATACATCTACTATTCCATTTATAAAAGTAATCGACTTTATATTACAGTGAATCTCAAATACCGTTGAATAAAACCCGATAAGAGATGCCAGAATTAAATTAATTCATTTATTGTATTATAAATATAAAAATTTCATTATTAATTTTTCATTTTTAAAAGTGATCTATGCAAAGTCCTTGTGATTGCGAGCACCGTTATAATTTGTGTAAATTACACATGTATATTAAATACAGTATGTCCCAAAAGTATTTTTAATTTTGGTTCATTCGCTACACCAATGCAACGAGCGGGAGAGGGGCGGGGGGTATGCCGATCGCTGGCCGCGTTCTTCGGAATTCAGTTGCTATGGAGCGTGTCCTCACGAGGTATTTGTGAAATTTTCCCTGGAAAATTGATATCTTAACGAGGTGACATAAATTGACCTATATAACCATAATTTTTAAGAATTAAATTTTCATATTCTGTACTTAAATGTAAAATATTTTTTATTTTTTATTAAACCCATCCATTATTTTATTTCAGTATTTTTATTATGAAAAATAATTTTGGGACACCTTGTATTTATAAATTCGTTAATGGGTGTAGTATTAATTATTATTTACTCATCTAATCATCAAACAGTTTAGCTGAGTAAACAGATGTGTTCTTCACGTTTTGAATTAATATTCTCTCACCGATCTTTGCCGCACACCAATTGAGCACGACTGTCCCCATTTTCAGATGGCGAAGATATTTAAAAGATTGATTTGATTAACTCGATAACGATGACCGACATTGCACGGATAAACATGCAATGGAAGAAGAATATGCACCTATTATTATTTTATTATTATTCGTATAGCACGACCCTCGCCAACGGTTGCCGCGTAGGAAAGTAAATTTAATTTATTGCAGACTCGCTTTATGTGTCCATTGTCTAGTTCAACTTTCCACACAAAACTGATTCATGTGCAGTAATAATTGTCAAATCATTTGTTCGCGAGGAGTATCCAACCAGTCAATCGCGGTCAACAAATCAGTCCAAATTCCAGAAGGAACTTTAGATATTATATTATTATAAACCCGTCAGACGTAGTCAACTATTTGATTAAATGACATTATATAAGTTTTTAATATTTTTATATTAATACTACGTGGTAACTTTTAGACAGATTTTTTATTATTTATATTTATATTTTGTGGTTAAACACAATTTTTAATTAAAAAATAACAAGCTTTGTAGGTATAAACCACTTTGATTAATTTAACTTCTACCGTTTTCGATACATCTGTATCTTCATCAGGATGAACACTAAACTGATCTATAAAGTAAAGTATGAAATGAAATTGTCAAATGGGAGTGTTTAATATTAAACCTGTCCTAGGATGGGTGCAAAAGACGTACGTAGGAGGTAATTTAAATAATTATCTTCCTACATACATAGGACACAATTAAAATTTCTACATTTTTGGCAATAAACTTGTTTGGTTACTATATTGAAAAGTGTACATTCAGAACAAAAGAATCACATACCTATCGACGTTTCAAAAACAATTAACAATTCTTATTGATTAATTTTATAAGTAAAATAAAATATTTTTTGAGCAGATTTTTTTTTTCAAACAAAGAAAAATACAAATTTGAATCGATTCGATAATTCGAAATACTGGTGTACAATTAAAAATATTGTTTAAATTTAATACAATTATAAAATTAAAAAATATTAGAAATACGTTGGTGTGCTATTGATGTTCTTTATTTTATTGTTCACTATGTAAGGTTCAGTACAAGAATATATCAAAATATTCTATAAAAACGACAAAACGATACAAGTTGGTTGGGTACCCCTTTTGTACGCAAACGACTTCACAATAGTTCGCTGGCAGCTTCATCTGGTATTCCGGCGAGGGTTCCGAGACCTGGCTTCCTGGGCACAGTCGATAGCGGTATTGGAATAATTGTTTTTAAAAATTGTATGACGAACTATGTACACGCACATAGCAAGTTCACGTATGATGGACGGCGAGCATTGTGCTTTGCGTTCCATATTTATGAGGGCCTGTCGCTATAGAAGCTTTGGAAGTTTCGATGATCGTGTGTAACGTATGGAAAATGATCGCTTGTGCCAACGCCCTAACGGTATTCATTTTTGACAAGTCATTAATAATGTAATCCTAGAGTATGATGTAAGGTAAATACGGAAAAGTCAGCTATAACTTTTTTTATTTTATTTTCTGGGGTACCTACCTACCTGCTTCAATTTTAGTATTGTTAGAAATATAAAAATAAGTTGTAACAATTGTTTTGTCATTATTTTAAACTGAACTTGAAGTGAACATTTCCAAACACTGTTTGCATCATTTAGGGCGAGCGGCCTAAAACTACGCGTACAAACAAATAACTCTTTGATTACGTTATAGTCAGTGGCGTGCAGTATGTATAGTTTTAGGTTATGCTGTTACCAATGACATTATACAAACATATATAATATAAGTAATACAATATATGTACTTTCGTTTAACCAACATCTTAGACAAAATAAATCCGTCGTTTATACACGACCCTACCATATATTTATTTGTAATTTTATAGTAATATTAATAGTGTTTTTAAAGTTTAAGTTTTAATGTCAAATGATATCTTCTTACCCATATAAAAAATGTATGGACGTTTTTAAGAACACTTTCAATGACTGAACATGATTTATTTATTGTTTGAAAATCCTTCACGTAATAACTGAAGGAAATAATTATTTATATTAAAGGTTTAACGTAGGAAATAGTTCTACCGATTGCTTTTTGTTTTTCCCAAATCAAAAACCAATCCATGCACCAAATTTAAAGAACAATCATGAAATCAACACATTAAAAACAGTAAAATATTTAAATTCGCAAATTAGTAAAATAGGAAGTAGACACTTCAATGATTTGCACGCAGTTGTAAGCCTTTATAATGTTATTCTGTTAAAAAACAGCATAGGTAACGACTCCATACAAAATGGATCAACCGAAAGAAATTTTTAATTCAGTAAATAACCAATTATATGTCTTGACTAATTCACTAGCTTAAAGACAGAAGAGAGCAATGTGAATAGCTCGATGCGGCGAATTCAAAAGAGCGCCACGAGTACTGCATCGAGCTGTCGTGGTAGGTTTTAGAACTAAGCCATTCAAGTCTCTACTGGTACACAGATAGTGCTAATTGTAAAATAATGTTTTCGTTTGTGTTAATTTAATTATTTAATTTATATATGTATCTCAGAATTTTTAGTAATGCACAGCTTTTTTGCTTGAATGCATTGCACGCCCCTGATTATTGAATACGAGAATACTAGCTACTCCTGCTGCTTCTAATATTTTTTGTGAACATCGAACATGAATTATTACGACATCGTTAACCTTAGAACCCACGTGCTTAGTACTTATTCGGTAGATTTGATCTTATTCATTTTCCTCATCAGTTGGCAATTTGCACCATTGCATTTTTTTAAACTGCGTTTCTCATATCTACTATCATTATGGTAATTAACGATCTGTTGATATGTTTCCTTAAAATAAATAAATATGGATTAAATAGCAAAACGATTGTTAGCACAAGCCTCAGATTGCGTACGGCGACTGTTTTGCGTAACTAACTTTGACTGGAATTGCGACTTAAATGTACATTTTTTCACATTCGTTTTTTTTTTTGTTTTAGCTGTCTAGAAAATATGTTTCAATTCATCATTTATGGGCGACCAACCACGTGGGGAAGTGTCGGCAGCTTCATTTGTATTCGAAACTGTGGACACTGCGATGCTGGCATTTCGGCGGCGCATTGTTCTGAACACTTTGACCTATTGCCTGAATGGTAAATAGTGTTTATGACTAGTGCCTAATGTAATTATTGTTTAGCTTTACCGTTACACGTGTTACTCTCGACTAAAACAAATGGGTCGTCAAAATACGCGCACGGTACACGACCGCACCTATTTATGATGAAACTAACCAACTTGCCATCACGTCGTTTCTCCGCGGGGGTGGGCAGAGAAGATAGAGTGTCACACTCATCTGACCTAACACACAATTCTCGCCTCATCCACATTCGTACATTTTATCATACAAGATCGTCGATTATTAAGGCTTCTAACAGGACCATCTTGGAGTATCTAGTTTGCCTTGTATTTACTTGCGTCGTATATATTTCTTACTGTGCTCTTCTTATTCATCCGTTTAAACTTGCGCACGGAAGAAAACGGAAAAAGAGAAAAGAAAAGGAGGAAGATCCATCACTCAGAACCCCCCTGCCCAGCGGATGCACGTGCACAACATATGGGAGGTTGTGCAGTTCGAGAATTGGACTCCTCAGCCACAATCGTTAACCATGGCAGACGTCAACCTTATAACGAGGGACCGCCGAAGAAGATTCATTCGTTCCATATGACCAAATCACCTAAGCGATCCTTTCTCAATCAGTGTATTTATGTATATTATTTTAATGTGAATTTAAATTGTTTTTTATTACACTTTTGTGACTATTTAAAAAACATCAAAAGGATTGATTTTTCCTTACATACACGTACCAAGTACCTACTCGTGCATCCAAATACGATAATATTTTAATTCAATTTTAGTTTCTAATACGTGCCCATCTTATCTCCCTTACAAAACCCGCCCCCCTAAAAAAATCAACGCTTTCATAAAAACTCATCCCCTAGAGATTGTTATTAATATGTTATGTTTTTATCTTTTTTCAGGCTAGCCGAAAGGTATCAAAATGTGGATATCTCTTCGTGGCTCCCGGTTGGGATTTCTCCAACCCATTGAACAGGACAAAGGTAAGAGATTTCATTGAATGATACTAAGTATTAAAAATAACCTCAATCGTATTCTTTGAATTAAAAAATTCGTTACATTGCTCAATAAGGTGTATCATACCACCCTTCCATAGTATATGTTTTACTGGTTAGAAAAAAAACCAGTTAAATAAATAAAATAAGAACATACTCCGCAGCGGAAAACCGTACCAGAGATAGGTACAAAAACCACTTATTTGCTGACTGATACAAGTGAAATGTGAACACGTTACATAAAATTAAGTATTGCTATTAAAAGTGTATACCTAATAAAGTATATAAATTTACAAATCATGGATCTAACGCAAAAAAAATCAGCATTATGTACTTATATAACAATTTGATAACGTGGTCTTATGGGGGAAATAGCCACATGGCAGAGCGCTTGCTTATCATGCGTGAGATACTGGGATCGATACTCGGCGCCTCTAAAATGTTTTTTGATTTCAACAAGGTTTTGGAGGCGCTGTTATATTTGTAAAATATTAAAATAGAATAATGGTAAACATTTTGTAATGTAGTTTTCGTGACAAATTATTTTGGGGTATCTGCTAAATGAATATATCTGTGTAACACGTCCGTACCCGATCGAAAACATTATTACGGCCTCCACTCGGCGGTTATCATTTAACAGCCACACATCATTTCATATCATAAATTATACTCTTGTGTATGCGGGCTATGAAAGCGAAATCCCACCCATCGATATGTAACTTTCCTTTTTTTTTTTTCTATTACCGCCTTCTATTATCATTGCGAACGTGATACAGATCGGCTAACTAACATATATGTGAAATTGGCCTCGCCATTTTTCACGACGGCGTTGCGATGCATTGTCAAATATGTCTGTCTGTCTTCGGTCGAGCGGATCGATTGTTTGTAGGCCAGCGCTTTGAGAAGTGATCGGACGCGAAAGTAAATTAGTGGCAGCGGAAGAAATAGAACGTGAAACGAACAATAATAAGAAGATACCGATTGTTATTGATTTTGCAGATATTAACGAAGGCAAGCCGATGGGATGGATATGGAAAAGGCGGCCGCTTCGGCCTGTCGTGGGATCCGCTCCTAATCGCAGGCTATTTCATAAATGCAATTAGTTTTTTTTTTTTTAATTCATTGTAATTCGAAAATCAATTGAGAATTCAAATATCAATTCGTTTACCAATCATTATATTTTTATTTTACATCTTCGTAATATATCCAAAGTATATTTAAAATAATCAGCAAAAATCCATATATCTGTAAATACTTTAGCTTTCAAGGGATATGTGCCTATTCTCAACCATGTTAGAGATATAAGCATTTTAAAAAAAATCGTAATTATGCGAATGTTTCGATCAATTGAAATATTTTATTGATTCCAAATTATATATTGAATACAAAAAATTAAAGGTCATCACATTTCGAGCGGCTAGACTATTTTTTGTTAGACGAGCAAAGATATAGATTAAGAATTGAACAATTTCGCAAATATTTATTTCAAGCTTAACACGATTGTGTAAAAATTTCAAACAAAAATATTTTACGTAACATTACGCACATATCCCTTGAACATTTTCGACTCTTAATTTAGTCAGGTCCGCCTATAAAATATTATGGACTAGGTCTCTTACATCCTATATATTTTAGAATGTACGTGAATAGGCATCGTGTGGCCTCGTGAGTTGAAAGGTTCTAAGTGTACAGTAAGGAGCCTACCAGCGGTATATTTTCACTGCGGATAACACACGCCTATTAGAGTGTAGCGCTGAGAAGGAGGTGCAGATGGCGAAGGAGGCTTATTGAAAATAAATGGTTTTAGGAATTTCTAGAAGTTTCGTGAAATTTCTTCTTGGTTTGTGTAGTTAAAATTTTCTACCCGTGCGACCCGAGATACATCAGCTAGTACAATATAAACTGTCACCGCTTCTTTGTTCACATTTTATTTTCATTTATAATACAATCATTAGGTACCTACTCGCGGATGTAGATTGATTTTTTGTTTGGGATGTTTTTTAATTTTATCATTATCTTTTGTTATTGTATGATTCGTTTTTTACTACACTTTAAAATTAACAAAGTAAATGACCACATTAAGTAAATCTTAGTATTACGAGTGTCTAACTAGGCCAAACTTTTCTTATAATAGACTTGCACTTAAAAATCCCTTTTCTTTACGTATCCATTTGGTTTAATATCAAAAAGCATTTTTACGAATCTGGTTTATCATTTATATTACACTTTTTTTTATCGATATCGATTCGGAGAGGCGAGAAGTTATCGATGATTTTTTTCTCCGATATTACATTTAGATTTGTCATTACAAGTGAAAGCTTTTTAGGTCGAATCCAATCTTTCATGCATGTACCATAAAAAATAAATGATTATAGTGGACGACTATAATGGCGTATTGAAATCGAGTGAGCATCCATTATTTGTTTTCGTTTTTATATCGTGTCGTTTGCGTCCATTTTGTGTTCTACATTTTGAACAATTTGGATTTATGTGGTCCACCAGAAAAGTGATTTCAACAACGATTTGCCGCCAATTTGGATTTGAAACGAAATGTTCTCAATAATTTTCTGCAATTGATGACCTCTTTTATTTTGAAAGCAATGTTGGTAAGTGACAATAAAACAAAATAATTATATACTCGTGTTAAGTATTTATTACATATGATTTAAGGACCTGCATATATGATGTTCGTGTTTGGTTTTGGATAAATAAATTTATTCAAAATGAAATTTATTAATATATTTAAAATTATAAAATTCATTTTTGTGGTTAAAATCCATTATTTTAGATTGTTAACTTTGTTTTATTAACCACTTAATGAATTAAATACATCTACCGGTTTCGAAAAATACCATTTTCTTCTCCAGGATGTCATAAACTAATCAAAAACATATGTTGTTTCTTTTTCAGAATATATTTTTAAAAAACAATTATTATTTAAAAAATAAATAAACCTGACTTAAATTGTTACTTGATACAAAATTATTAGAATAGTTTTTAGGAAAAAATTTTGGAATGAGACTTGTGGTTAAAAAATGATCATACTTTTGTTAAAAATTTGGGATTGTCTATTTTAAATGTAAATGGTGTTGGTCTCGAATTAAATAATTTGGAATCATTGGAAATAAATAAAGCGTGTATAACTAACTAAAATATTATGCGCAACCAACAAAATTTAACCTAAATTTTTTTCCTAAAAATTATTTTAATAGTTTTGTATCAAGTGACAATTTAAGATACGTACTAAATTTATTTTTTAAATAATTATTGTTTTTTAAAAATAGATTCTGCTAAAGAAAAAATATAACATATGTTTTTGAATAGTTAATGACATTCTGAAGAAGAAAATGATATTTTTTCGAAACCGGTAGATGTATTTAATTCATTAAGTGCTTAATAAAACAAAGTTAACAATCTAAAATAATTAAATTTATTCAGTTTTTCCTCTTGAGGCAGAATATATTAAATAAAAAACTCTTGACATAATACAGCAGCAACTAGCGTGTAAAAAATTATCTTCATCCTCGACACATGTAAATCATCGTCCTTTTGAAAAAGGACTGGATGCGTCTTCCTGCAACCTAATGTGACGTTTCACACCTCTTATTTAGCATCTTGACGCACCGCCCAGATTAAGGATACCTTTTTTCATATTTACTTTGACACTTTCAAATCGCCCCTGGAATGATACCACAGCACATCGTACTTAAATATTTATTTATAAATTTGCAATTTATTTTTATTTTTTGCATACAGTTATTTGTACAAAAAACCGCTACAATTTTATTTTTACTATTTGTTTTTCTTGCCTATTTTAATGGCCTCTTATCATTTTTGAAATATATAAATACAATATGGAGGTAGGTTGCTATATGTAAGATTAACAATGTCAATGATAAACCGCCTATATATTTCGGTCCGCCAATCGTATTCAAGATGATACTCAACATAACGGTGAGGATTGCCAGGAAATGAGACAATGACGGGACGTGAACAAAGAAAGTACCTGGTTGATTTCACTTAATTTATTCAACAAATATTTACAATGAATTACTCGATTAAAAGTTACTAGCGATGGAAAGTTGAAGTGCATCCATGTTGTGCAGTTCGGAGTTCGGCAGGGAAGTGAAGGGCCCGCGCGGATCCGCGCACGGCGTCGCGCGCGCACTGCCATTCCGCCGTGTGCTGCGCGCGCCGCTATGTCGTCGTAAAATGCCATTGTTACATAGACAAATTCATTGAAACTTATTATTAAAAAAGCTTATCCAGCTTCTTGTGACTCGATAGGATATAATATGTACCTCAGATTCACATATTTCGAGGTTGTTCCTACATGGAACATCAATTTGAATGATGTAGGTATTTTTGGGAAAATTATCTGTTTTCTTTTTTTGCATTGAAGTAATTCTGAGAATCTGCATCTCCTAACGATCTCTTCTAAGAATACTTAGGGAATCTCATATCCATCTTTACCTACTAATGGTTTTGTTGTGATGCATCTTAGCTCTTATTATCAACTCTTTTTTTCGTTAGTTTAAGAGATACCTTTTCCTTACTGACTCGAACAAAAAATACCGTATAATTTTTTTATGTACGTTATGTTTCAAGGCGATTTTACTTCAGTTTATTTAAAAAAAAATTGACATTGACGTAGGTAATATATCAATGAAACTCAAAACTGTTTTTAAATTATACACACATGATTTATTAAAACGCTTTTTAACTTTTTTCCACTATTTATTATTTAATGACCATTTCCGGTTTCAGCCTGTCACGACCATCTTCAGATTGGTACATTTTTCTCTCAAGCTACGATTATTTATACGATTCAGCACAGGGGTGTTTTAATTTTTTAATTTTAGATCGTGGCTGTCGAAAGAATAGTTGGTTTCAATGATATGGTTAGAAAATTCGGGAAAATTATTATTTTTCATACAGCGTCGATGATCTTTAATTTGCGTATTTAAATTTTTCGCGACAGCCACGATATATAAAACTATACATGTTTTAAATAAAAGTGTTACACCAAAGTAACTGCCAAATCAATCAATGATATTTACTTCACACATCTACATAAAATAATGATGTATTAACACATGAAAATGTCCATTCGTTATATTAGAAGCAGCGATTCCTTCACCTAAACCAGTTCAGACTGATATTACCACTGTTAGCACACATTCCTCTCAATAGGTTGGTCGGATTCATTGACCCTTGTCGGAGAAGTGAACTATCTAAGAAGAAACTTATCTTATCGGATGCGTTTTGTGGTGTTATCATTCCCCCATTTGGGAAGCTCAGGTGAGGCTACGGCATTGATGCAAATAAGAAGGCGAGATGCAAACAGCAATATAATAATTTACAATAATTTATTCAGTAACAAGTTAGAGAATTTTTATACCTGCTCGTTCTAAGAAAAACGTACAAAACCAATATTGATGACATCCGAAACAATCGATGTGTTGTCTACCTTTGCAAATCGTGACAAAAAATCTTAAACCTCTATTGTTTCAGAAATAATCTGTGGATTGTTTATTATCTGTATGTACCTTCACACGTATACAATATACAGTTGTCCCAAAAGTCAACGTCATCCCTTGGATGCCAGGTTAGCGTGGAATATTTATTTTACAGTATGAAGAGTCGAAGTTAGCCAATAAAAAAAACTAATGAATCGGACAAAAATGTTTTTTTTTCGACTGTGATCATTAGCAGGGCTATTCAGGGTTGCATAACAAAAATTAATATCTTAGAATTTGGAATTTTTTAGCTGTGGCACTAGAATTTTTTTTTTTTTACTTAGGTCATATTTTGATATTCCGGTCAGTCATGAGTATCGGCCCTCCAAGGGATGAATGACGTTGACTTTTGGAACAAACTGTATACAGTATAATAGTATTTATATATGGTGATCCAAACTCACTATTTTAATACCTTTTAGGGTTAGAAACGTCATGTGTGACATCTGTCAAATAAAAACTGTATCATTAACGAAAATGAGTCGATACACGATTGAGAAGGGCTATAAAAATTGTAAAAATTTGAAGATGTCGAAAAACAATGGAATCATTACATCAGAAATTTACTCGACGGTAATTTATCGTTTCGGAGACATCAATTTGCCGTCCAGATCGTGCGATTTTACTCCTCTGGACTTTTTTCTTTAGGGTTATGTGTAACATGCGACTACGCTAAGGCTCCAGAAACGATCTAAGCACTTAGGGTCAATATCTGAGCTGTTGTTGGTGAAATAGGGCCTCAATTATGCAACAAAAAAAATAAAATTTAAATAACAGTTATGTTTGGATCACTCGTTTCTTTCACAAAACCTACGTAGGTACTGCGTAAAATTGTAAAACGCAATAAGAAGTAAAGTTTTTTTACATTACAGTGTCAATTCTGATGATAGTGTTTTTTACACATTATGACCAGGTATAATAAAAGTCGCTTTAGCTATTACAAATAATGGTTATTATTATTATCATCATCGGGAAGTTGTAAAGCGGCAATTAGCCAGCGACTTTTATCTAGTTTTTATTATGTTCGATTAATTACTAACTTTTACCGTATCCTTTGCATTTATTTATACATTTTTGTTTTTCTGTTAACTCTTTACACTATATTTATTAACCTAGTCGTATTCATTTACATTTTATAGGTTTTTTCTATAAGCCCCGCGTCTGCCCTACTAGGTGAACACCTGCAGAAAGGCAGACTTTGTGAACATTGCTTTGTAGGAATAATACGTAAGACTATTAGATATTATTTAATGTGTACATATTATTTTAGTGTAAGCTACCAAAAACTTGATTTATAATATAATAGTTAATAATATTAGAGGTATATTATCGTAGGGCTAAATTAGTTAATAATTTTAGAGATATATCTCATATCAATTTGATATCGAGAATAGCACATTCTCAGAAAATAACGCGACGCATTTTTTATTCAATTATATTTTCTTTTCTTGAAACTTAGTGTTAGGTAGTTACGCGTATGATTTTTATAGTAATATAATAACGATAACTAACAAACGATATGTAGTAGATCTCTTGAAATTCCGTACTAGAGCGTCCGCACGATGTGCGAGCCTATATATTGGACTAGTTTATAGCTCAAAGTGGAAGTTTCGGTGTGGACTTCTCCTGATAAGGTCCCAAAGGCTATCTTCACGATCTCAGCGGGTTGTACAACCGTATTGAGTTTCGCGCACGTTTCATTTTTAACATCTTTATAACAACGTGATATTTAGGTGTGATCATATTTCATTCTTAAGCGCCGCATGAAACATATTTACATTAAGTGACTTTAACGTGTAATTCATAAAATGACCTCAACGGTTGTTCGTTGAACATATTGTCATTTTTCTTTTCTAAATTATGCGCTTGAATCACGTTTTGAACGAAGTTTGTACATTGCAGATGTAGAGTGACACGTGTAATATTGATAACATCGAATTCTGCGAGTTCAAAAGACATGCGACATTTATGATTATTACTTAAGGAATTGATTATTGGTATATTGTTTCATAGTTGTTGGTCTTCTTCCAAGTAATTTACTAAGTATTATATTAACTTTAGATACGATGAAAGATAAGATTATATTGTAACGATAATTTAAAATTTTATTTTAATAATTATGTATGCGTAATTATTTTTATTTCTTTTTTTTCCTCTTTCTATTATTAATAATTTCTTGTTATTTTTTGTTATAATATTTTAACAGTTTTTATGTTGTGCTCGTCGCTAGTTCCCTTTTTATTGTCTCGTTGTCTTAATTCTTTAATCCACTGTTTAAGCAGTTTCTTAAATATTGTTCCATTTGTTATTTCTTTATATATCTTTTATTTCCATTGGTAGTTATTTTTTTCTAAATTGTTGTCTAAGATGAGAGCTGTAACAATTCCATAAGTTTCCGAGTTATATGTCATTTCCTGCATCTATCTTTAATAATAATAGATCACGCCTTAACAATATGAGTATTTGGTTAACAATCGCATCCACAACAATATTGTTATACCCAGAAAAGGGTATATTATCTATCATCTATGTATAACAATCGCATCCACAACAATATTGTTATACCCAGAAAAGGGTATATTATCTATCATCTATGTATAACAATCGCATCCACAACAATATTGTTATACCCAGAAAGGGGTATATTATCTATCATCTATGTATAAAATGTCACTAGTATTTGCCATTTCGTTTAATATTCGGGACTGCGTCACATTTCCGTCCGAGGCATCTCTCGGCGCATGATAATGGCGTGTAGTGACCGAGGTTATGTGCCGAGATTACCTGCATTCCTGACAAAAGATGCCTCACTGGGCAGGTGTTGTATACTCGGACCTGTTTAACTCCTCTTTTTTTACCTCTGGCTTATTTCAGGGCCTTTGATTAGATTTTTTTTTACACGCCATATAAACCCAAAATATCGTGCCCGGCCCGCTCGCTCTTTTTGTTCGGGTTCAATGCGTTTTTTTTCTTCCTTTGATACCCCTCGGATTTGGATGTTTGCCTACGCCGTTGTTACCTCAAGGGCGACCGTATAAAGATCTCGAGAATTACTTAAGGAAGCATCTTTGAATAAGTTTTGTTTATTTTATAGCCCTCATAATTACTAATACAAACTTCTCTGGATGAAGGATATTTCGAGATTTATTTGTTTCAGTTAATTAAGTTTATTTTTATTTTTTAATATTAATTTTATTTTTATTTTTTAATATTAATTTTATTTTTATTTTTTAATATTAATTTTATTTTTATTTTTAATATTAATTTTATTTTTTAATATTAATTTTATTTTTATTTTTTTAAATTAACACTAGACCCACACAACGTCTTGATAGACGTTTGTCTGCAGGTACATCTATATCCATTTGTTACATTATATAAACTCGAAAACACCGTTTATACAATACATATCATTCTTACAGGTAAGACAGGTTATTTTCTATAAGCCATTTTTTAATAATTTCTTCTAAATTAAGAGAAAGCGTACTCTTTTGTAAAGACCCAGGCATTTTATATTTTATTGTAGGAAAAACAAATTCTATTATTCTCGATCCATGCTTGTTAGTGATTTTGGGGATTTGAGTAGACTAAACATTTTCACAATTTTATCATTCATTTTTAACTTGTAAACTAGAAAAATAAATTGCTTCTGTTGTTTTCATCGTGCCTTTGCGATATGATTTTATTTATTCCATTTATTACATTATAAATACATGCTTATTAATTATCTATTACATTATTACTCAGTATTAAATTTATTACAACAAATTGCACATTCAGTCTGTCCGTTTGTATCACATAGCAACATAAAACAAAACAAGGTCTACTGTCACCATATCGCATGAAATTGTGCGGTTATTGTGTTTAAGAATGTAAATTATTTTAAATATGAATTAAATATATTAATTAGAAAGATATAAAATCAATTTTATCGAAAAATATTGTTGTTGCGCCACCGGGATTCGAACCTGGATCTCTCTCCTAACCGGGGAAGGTGCATTATCCAACTATGCTATAGCGACAATTTTCGAACCTATGTGTTACCTTTTTGATATTAATACATTTAATCGTTCCATTATTTGAAAGAGCCATCTACCTTATTTTTACAGAATCTCAAATACCTTTGAGTAAACTGATAACAGACGCCAGAATTATCAATTCATTTTTATTAAATTTTGGACACATTGATACAACTTTATTATTAGGAGAACACATTCTTATTGTGAAGTTGTGAATGTTGAATCTGTGATATTTTAAATATCACAGACCGTCTGTTCTGAATAATTACAACTTCACAATAAGAATGTGTTCTCCTAATAAATTATTTTGTTGTGGTTTTTTCTTCGATTTTTAAAATAAATTAATGTTGCAAAAATTACTAATTTCCTGTCATTATTTCTAGTATTAAATATAATACTCACCAATATTTAGGTAATCCAATACAACCATAGTCCCATATCCGTTCCTGTTAAGCAAACTTCGGTCGGTCAGTTATCATTTAAAATATCAATGAGAATAAACCGAATCTATGTGTGAATAAGTTTTATTTTATATATTGAGATATCGTAAACGTACAAAAAAGTCGTGTGAGCAGGTGGGTAAGTTTTTTTAAAAATATATATTTGTGTGTAAAATTGCTCAATTTAATATTCAAATTTTGCAGAGTGTGATAATTTTCAGAATTCATAAAAATAAAACTTTTTATCGTTATTTTAAAGCGTTGAAGTATTTCGCGCAAGATTAATATATTAACCGCAACATAAGTCATTCAATCTTCGGTTGTCGCGCTTTAACACAGATTGAATGCTTACTTTCAATTCATACTCGATACGCTCGGTAATAGCCATCATTCAGGCGAGCAATGGTACCTGCTTCCTTCTAATAATTGCGTCTAATTTCAGATTAGGTACGTATCAAACCCAATTAAAGCATTTTTGAGCGTCCATGATAAATAAGAATATATACCGCGGTAATATTATGTAGGTATGCTGTGTACTTAATTGGCATATTATTTTTTGCCAACGTTAATGGGCGGGCGTCTTAGCGAGGATGGGATGCTGTCTCACTCGTTCTGTGTTGATACAATAATTGCACACCTAGGCCAAATCACGTATTAATGATATTTTTGCAGTGAATCAAATCAGATTTATACAAAAAATACATTTAGTTTTCTGCTGTATAAGGTCAACAATTTTTTTTTTCATCTTGTTTGTAATTATGACTTGTCAAGAGTTACATACAGTTGACAGATTAGTCAATATTGCCATACACCAGCTGGTTAGTAAGCTAAATAATTATCGGACTTGAGTAATATTCCGATTAATATAATTTAATAATTATTATTTTCATTAACGTTATTTATGTTTTTATTTTGAACTCATAAAACCTACTGCTTACCTAATGATCTTATAGTGTATTATATATGTACGTACCTATATTATTAATTATATACTGTAGTACATCCTGAATCTATTTGGCAACAAAAACTTTGATGGCCAATGATGGCGTAATAGAAATAGTTCGTCATTTAAAAATAAGATTTCGAATCCTCCTTGCACTGCAAATCCGCAAAAAATTATTTGTTTATTGCGTTTATTTTCTCTATGTCGTGAAATTAGGGCATGAATACCGAATTCCCGAATACCGAAATATTGGAATATTGGTCGATTTCGTACACGTTATTTCAAATACAAAATCCGCAAATAAAAATTTTTCAATATTAGCAAAATTTTATATATTTTTTTGTGCTCGAAATTTTTTTTAAAACAATTTTCCATGTTGGCTAGGCCTAATCTAGGGCAGCCTTAAGTTGCTACTACGTGTTGCGCACGCATCGAGAGCGAATAGCCAGGATTTAGATTTCGTATTTGTTATTAATTAATGTTAGGTCAGAATTTTTAATACAACATTCTTTTTTAATTTACAAATAAGAACAGATTGCTTTCGTTAGTTTGTTATGTCGTATAACAAATTCGTAAGTATGTATTTTATGTGGAAATATATTATGATTTCATCATCGAGCATTTGAATTGATAGTAAATACTGTTTTATTTTTCAAACTTGAAATACCGGAATTCAAAATCTTCAAAAATCGATATCAAAAAAATACCCATATTTATAAAAATGTCAGCATTGCGACCCCTAAATGGAATGATACACATCAAATTCGCATTATATGTTTTTTTGTACAACTTTTAATCAAAAATGTATTCTGTGTATTAAAATGAGTACAGATATAACTTTTTTGAGTATCATATGTAATTTACATGCATCCATACTAACATATACGCGTATTTTTATTGAATTTTCTATTATAAGTATTTTTGTTTTAATTTATCATTCATCGGACTCGCCACATTTGAAGAATCTCACAAAAATCTCAACAAGATTAATTATTTGGAACTGAATGTATATATATATATATTTTTATTTCTCTCAGAACCTTTTAATAAACAGATCTCAATTTTTTGTACCCTGCAACTTCGCCAAGATTTATATTAAAGGTTGTTCATTACATGATTTGGCATTTTCTTAATGTGATTCTCGACCATATATTATTTCGATACATCGGTTGGTTTTCTGGTCGATCCTTAATTGTTAAATAGCGATGGTCTCTATAAAATATCATTAATCTTCACAATATAACGAATTTGCTCATCATTCCTATCTCTAGTCTCATCTGCATTTTTTTAAACTTAAAAATCAAGTCACTGTATTTTTCTGCAAAGTGATATGAAATAATTGGTTAGGTTAGGTTAGGTTCGAGCGTCTGAAATTTTTTATACGGTCTAATAAATCATTTTTAGAATCAGAATGTCTTACCTACTATTATACAATAAGTCTGCTTCAGTTGATAAGTATTATGACAGCCCATCGCAGCCCCTTGCTGAGATCTCGCGAAGCGGAACGTGTTCTAATTCGGATCACAGTTGCAGGCTGACAGACATCTTTGAGATGAAAAAATCTCTCAGAAAAAATATCTAGAACAGCCGCGAGGCACTCAAGTACGCTTACGGAGTAGCGCGAGGATACCTACAATTACTTAATCAGCCCATAGATCGCTTGCGATTGCCAAAATTGACAAAAATGCCACTGTCAAGTACCTACGTTAGAAATGATCTAATCCTCGTATATTGCTTTGAAATTCTACTAAGTTTTTCTTCTTCTTTTAGCTTTGTCCGCTTAACGAACGCTAGCGAGTATTATTTTATTTGCAGAATATCGAAATAGTTGGACTCTCGAACCATTCGCAATTTTTAAATTTAGGTCATGACTGCATAATACTTCATGCGGAAGGTTTCAGTTCGAGCTTGTTCATAACGACATTTAATTTCTCTAGAAGTTAATCTGGAAATGAGTCAGTTGAACATTAGGGTTTGCAACTTACAATACGAGCTTATTTATCGATTTTCTGATGAACCCTTTTTATCAAAACAGAAAATAAAAATAAAAACTAAACATTTTACCGCCCTGTTACTTGTCGTGTGAAATGTTAAGTATTGTACCGTAACATAATGTTCTTTTTGGCGCATGATTTCACAAATGTTTTCTCGAAGGTTCCTGACGTTAATGCATTGTGATTTATACTGACAAATTATATTCGTTTAATACAAAGATACGCATGAAATGTATCTGCGCCGAGTGAGCTGTCATCGCTGTTGTTAATCAATATTATTTGAATACGCAGCGGATTTATCTTGCGGTAATACGGATAACGAAAATTTCGTCGTTATCAGGTTTACATTGAAGATATTGATATTCTAGACGTTTACAATTATGTTTCATTATCGATCAGTTATCTGGAGTCGACTAACGAGATAGTAATGTTTGTAGTCGTCAAAGCGTCTCCGATGGTTATCTGCACAAATTTAATGAAAGTAATGATAATTAGTAATGTTGAAGAGATGATTCATATCTGAAAATTCACTTGCTTTTGCAATAGATAAAATTTCCCCGTTAAATATTGCTTGTAAATATTGTTTCAATAGTTTGGTGATAAACCTCTAAATTGAGTATCTATATTTTTTCTGAAATTGTTTCGTGTGTATATCCACTTATGAATTCCTGTATATTTTTTGTAAAATTCTTCGTGATTACTGATAATAAATAATCTCGAACCAACTAAAGATGTATTATAAAAATAATATAAACCCTTGTTAATGTTAACCGTATAAACTTTACACACAAATACAGTTAGATAAATTAAAAAAATTATAACTAAAAAGTGTTAATAACAAATTAAATATTATAAATAAACCAAATCCTTTTTGCAAATATGTAGTCACCTTTTAAATTTGTTTTCACAGTAGTTCCTATTAGTTACCCACCACTTTATGGTTTTGTTTTTGTCTATGCTTGGATTTTTAATTTTAGTATACATTGTTTCCTAAAGAAGGGACCATAGATCTTGAAACATGTTGATGTATCAATAAATAGTGATTTTAAACAAAGTATTTTTTCTTATTATTTGTATAATATGTTAGCACAAAGTAATTTTGCAAATACTGAAGACGTGAAGATATATTAATCGCAATTATTACTTTGTGCAGGAACCGAACTCGAGAACGTATTAACATTCAGGAAGTTGTACCGATCTTGTCAATTACCCATCACTTGTACAGAGGGTTTGCGACTCATTTCTTATTCCCGAACACACCTTGATTTGTATGTCTGCCAGCGTGACAGGGCTGATGAATCTCGTCCAGGAAATTGGTCCCAAGTCGAGATTATCGACTCCTACTAAGGAAGCGGCGAGCCCTGGGACCGTGTCCTTAGCGGGGCCGGGTGGTTAACATGCGGCCGAACAGAGTACACTCCCACTGCCACTCGTTGGGCCGGGCCCAGGAAGTGAACCCTAGGAATGTGACTTCGCAGTGACGTGGTGTACTCTTTGTCCGGACTCCTTGTAAGTCATTTACGGTTTCCGATATTTTGAGCGTGAATTCGATGTCTAAATAAATCATTATACATTTATTTGTTTATTCAATATTCATCCCCTCTATGGCCACTTAATAAAACTAACCTAAATTGTTTAGTTTTTATCGTGTCGTGAAATATTAGAAGTCTTATTACGGAGCTCGTCTCTTCTTACGAGACTCGGATTGACCTCAAACGCGGAAAATACACAACCTACTATATGTTGTGTTGAGATATTTAAGCAACTTTATCTATTTCCTGTGCTGCTACTTACTTACGTATTTACAGATAATAATATTTGAGTGGAATTCCAAAAACATGTAACAGCCATTTTTATATCACGATATTACCGTGGTGTATTAACTTGCTATGGAATTTAACGTTAATTCCAATAGCTCTGTGTATTATTTTGCCGAGTTTTTAAGTTATATCTTACTGAATTTGAGCTTCGACTCGTGCCGCGAATAGAGTTTTGTAATTCTACGCCTAGTATATTTCCATGTGCCGCACACGTGTACCGGATTCTCACACGCAACGGGATGGGAAAATCCTATGATGATGATGAATGGATTCTGGTTGGAATCCTCGTGTGGGAGGAGAGGGAATACGTATTACCAGTTGTGGTATCGCGTCATTGTGGCTACCATGGCTCACGGAACAAGCTAGAAGTATCTTCCTAGAAGTTTAATTTTCAAAGGATAATGAAACCGTAGACCTGATACCATATTTATTTCGTGAATCTAAATACAAGAAGTCTTAGTAGGCGAAAACAATGACAATCTTAACATTAAATATAAATGTTAAAAATAAATAAATAGTGTTTTCTCATTATTTATATAATTTGTTACCACAAAGTAATTTTGCAATTATTGAAGAAATACATTCTCACTCAAAATATGACTGTATAATTTCGAATATAAAATAAATATATGTGTTATTTTGTTTCGTTGTGTGCGACAGTGAATTTCATAGTAAGGATTTGTTGACACTAGTTTTCGGATCACAGTACGTAAAAAAAATGTACAAATTATTTATATGAACCTTCATGTATTCAAAGTATTTATAAGAAATTAGTGTCTTCTTAAAATTTATGTGCGCGCTATATTTTTTGTGTGCGCTATGTTAGCAAATCGCGTGTCTGCGCACACAGTTTACAGAGAAATATCAGTTGTCCCTGATAAATAATATTCATAAAGATTAACTCCGACAGGTAAATTTAGCAGAAGGAGATAAATACATTTTTTTCTCCTGAAAATTAATTTAGTGTATTGATTGTTGCTTCGATCTGGCGTTCCAGGAACATCTGAACGCCATGTAATCAGTTAATCTCGTGATTAATGAGAACATGATTGTCACTAGCCAACGCCACCACACATGAACAATCCACGGTCACCCAGGTTCACGTGAAGCGACAACATTCGACTACGTGAACCGCCCCCCATGCGCTATGGAGAACGGAGACTGAGCAGTGTGCAGTCAGTCGCCTTTTCGCTAATAGTCTTTTGTCCAGCGACACACTGCTGGCTCGCACGGTCGCACAGTACCACGCGGGGCGGCCTACCAACTTTACGGTTTGTCGTTTATATTATGCATTTGTTTTGTTTGTTGCGCGTTTGTTTATTACGGCGCGGCTTGAGTTACTCCCGAAATAAGCCTCGGCGAGAATGTAACGTCGCGCCCATGTGATTCTACCCAAACTGTCCGTAACGCGATATGTATAATCAAGAAGGGGTCGAATCACGTAACGTTACTCACGCCTTTTGTCGCAGCACTCTTGAGAGATTGATCTATGGGCTTATTTTTGCGTTAGAAATTTTTTATTGATGAATAATGTTTTGAATCAACGGTCGAAATATTACAAATTATGTAGATTTATTAGAAGAAATATTTGTTACATTTATTTATGTTATATTCGTTTGTATGTTCTAATCACTAGCAATGGATGTAATATGTTACGAAAGTAACTAAAGCATATTTAAAAATATATATCGGCTTACTACCAGGATTCCATGTGTTAAAAGTCTTACATTAAATAAAACAAGATTTAATATATAATGATTTGAGTGGGAAAATGAAGAAAAAAAAGTTATATCCTACTTACGTGTATATATGTAATTGTGACCGACCCACGTCACCGATCACAAGTGGTGGGTGATGATGGAATCGAACTGGATCGGTGGATAGGAAATAGGGAATCGGAATGCGGGATGATTGGGAACCTTCGATAACGGATCAGAATGGATTCACAGAACCAGAGGACAGCTCGACTCACCTGGTTGATGACGCCGTTTCAATGAGCTTCCGGAAGTTCACCCAATGTATGAAACTGTCACAGCACAAACTCTGATGAATTTCACGTTCACGACACATAGAATACGCTGTTGCGTACGTCCAAAATGATCGCCAATAACACGAATCACAATGACAAAAATTTCACTCTGAATCTCGGCGTATTTCCATACAACAAAACACCAAACCGATTTGAGAACGAACGTGTGTACTTTAGAAGTGATCCCCACGACTGATCACAGCGAGGATGACGCTTCCTCTCCAAATCTCGACGTTCCAAATTTCGAAACAACCAGTCGAGCCAAAGGAACTATGTGTACTGAGGAAAAAATTGGTTAAGGGGTAGGAACAAACTAAAAACTGGCGACAATATACTAATTTAACAAGTATGTAACAAGATTAGCGTACGTTGCTTAGGGTCGGTTGTGTGATCAGTGGTATAGTAATAAAAGTCACTAAAGTAATTTTTTTTTTGCGCAAATGCGTTGTTTGATCGTTGGTAAATTGTAATAAAAGTCATTAAAGTAAATTTTTTTTGCGCAAATGCGTTGTTTAATCGTTGGTAAAAATTTTTACTCTTGAATATCGGATGGAAAAAACCGAAAATCGTTGCTTGGACTCTTCACAGCTGTTTCAAAAGCCATCTGTCACATTGATACATTAAAAGTTGCAGTATACGACAATTAATCATTCAATATTCCGCTATTTTAGTGATAAGAGTTCTTCCGATGATGATGATCTATTTAATATACATTCTCACATAATCCGAAAAAATTTCGCCAGCTAAGTGACAGACGTCGAACGCAGAGGCGAGTAAAGCCATAGATAAAGCATAAAGTAAAGCATATTTCATGATTATTTGTCTTGCCATACTGTGAGGTGAGATTTATTATCTATGATTTGACAGTAGTAAATTTGACGTACCAATAACCCGCAAACGTTTTTTACCACGGGCGATGGTCAAAAGTTATTATAGTAAAAAATTTCCATGGTCAAAATTTACTACTGATCACACAACCGGCTTTTAGTCATCATTCTTTAGTGATACTAAGCGTGTTATTATTAGAAGAAAGTGCGTTTTTTTTTAGTGGTTACATTATACAAAATGGTGAATTGCATTATTAAACACTAACTCGACTCTCGTCCCCGCCAACTTATACACCCGGCTTCAATGTTTTACTGTTTATGAAAGCTGAATTTACCTCTAGTTTTTGTAGCCTCTTTGGTATAGATATATTAACTATGTATTTGCGATTTAAATCACTATATTAGATGTTTTCAGTCATGTACAATACAATAGTTATATGAATTTCCCTTCATAAAAAAATAATTTCTTTGATCTAAGTTGATGGAATGATTTTTTTTTGTAGATTCATTAAAGTTAAAAAAAAAATGCTAATTATCATAATACGATTACATAAAAAGTCTCTTGAATATTAAAATATAATATTTGGTTGAGTTTTCCCGCTCAAACTGGCAGGTTCCCGCGCGCGCATTCCCCCCTCCCCCGCCACCCTACCCCTGGCGCCTCGTCGACACTCCGCCCCAAAGTGCTCTCGGTGGAATGTTTGGCGCCGAAACAAGATTTTTATCGTGATATTTGTTGTATTATTACCGCGGAAAGGAATTTTATCTTCGACTCGCTCCTCGGTGGTTAGGCTCTCTAGCCGCACATCATACACCCCTACCGGTTGTCCATTAGACGCGATTTACTAGATAGTGTCTATTGGAGTCTCTTGTGTTAAGGATAGACTTAAAGTTACACTGGGAACAGATTTTTTAAATTTATTTATTGGTCTAAAATGCTCAAATAACTTGTAAAAGTGTCAATACCGCAGACCAGTAAATGAATAGACATGATATAAAGTGTACATATAGGAGAGGTGTTTGGAACATTAGTTGCGGGACGAGGGGCATTCTACAAACATTGTTTGTGGAAACATAAATCCGATTGTTTATGACATATTTATGCAACAGTAAAAGTATTTATTTACTCTACGAAAATTAAATTTTTGTGTATTTTACATTAATGCATATTATATTGTCAGCATTTAAATTTTCGTTCCAATCGATTCATATATTTAAAAAAAATCGCGGGGCTATTTGATTGCGTAAGTGGTACCAAAACGATCACGTGGGTGACACTAAAATGCATATACAAAATATGGAATTTGCGTTAGTTCATGTCTATATATTTGGTAGTCTGTGGTCAATACAGTCTTATAAAAATGTTGGACTATTAAAATTAATTACCCACCTCTGTCACATATAAACGAATACCAATTTTTATATAAATATATATCTATATTTATTATTTTTATGGTACGCGCTTTCCGGTAACAGTAAACCTACTTTGGCAATAAATTTTAATTTATCAATTAGTCAGCGGTGGAAAAGTAATCAAATTAATTAAGATACCAGAATGTGTCAAAATATTTTTTTTTTCGGACTAACAAGTTTCGAATATCAGTGGCCAAATGTCATCATACTTTTATCTATAACTCACGCTTTCACTCCATCAAATACCAACTATTTATAACCTTTTTTTTTTTTTAGTTTTATTGTGTGGTTTAAAATATTTAATTCAAATTTCTGATATACAATCACGTGTGTACCAAAAAGAGATATTTAAAAAAAAAAGAATTTTAGTAATGTTTAATTATTTATGAACGTTCGTTATTATTAATATTTAATATTAATATTGGACAACTGTTCAGATGTTTGACTAAATGTGCGCTTTCTTTCATTTTCTCCATTTGCCGCGGCAATATCTTGTCGCAGGCAGCGCAGCATCCCGCTAATAATACACGTTCGCACAATGCCGCGATGCAATTCTAATGCCGGTGCATTCCGTTTATCCCCTACCGGAAGTTGCGTTTCGCCGAGAGTCCCTTCCTCCCGCGGCCCCCGCCAGCGGGGCTTGTGCGTCACACGCCCGCCAGCCACCCCAGGAGGTGGACTACCGGTTTGACTGCAATTTCAAACGAGATCAGGGATCCTAGCATCTCATGCATTATTCTAATGCCATTCTGTACCGCGCGATTCGTAATTGCGTCGATTTCAACCGAGTCGATATGCTATACTTACCTTTCGCGCAAGCAACTTAACAAAACCGTCTAAATCTTGATGCGTAGTGCTACCCTTACGCGGAAATGAACTTGACAGAACGGTCGAAAACTTGATTTATAGGGTAGGCTTTATGCGCAAAGTAACATTAACTTAATGGTCGAAATTTTGATACATGGGTGAAATCTTGATATATGTACGTAGGACTGGCGTAACGCGCAAAATAAATTAACAGAAGTCTTGATACGTAGTGCTGATATTACTCGCAAAGGAAATGCCCAAAATTTTCATATAAGTACAATTAGTGTCGTAACAACGCCAATAGTCTATTAGCATTAATATTTTTGCAAGTATCGGACACCTTTCCCTGTGTTAATATTAATCCAACGCAAGAAGTGGAATTATAAAATATGAAACAACGTAGCAGTACCCCGTTAATATGACTGGTTAGAGACTAGACCATCGCATTGGAACCCAATTTTTGTAGTTACGCCACTGGGTGGAATGTTGATATTACGTGCGAAGGAACTTAACAGAATGGGTGAACTCTTGATATATAGAACTGGCCTAACGTGCAATGCAACTTAACAGAACGATCTAAATCTTGATGCGCAGTATTGACATTACGCGCAAAAAAACAGAATTGTCCAAATCTTGATACATAATGCGCGAAAGAACTTAACAAGAAGAGAAAAGACACCGCTTACTTCCGGTTGTTCGCTTACTTCGATCTGTCATGAATAATCAGTAGTCTGAAGCTTATATTTATTTTGGTTTCTTCTCTTCACAATACTTAATAAAGGTCAGGTTAATACAATATTACAAAAAGTATTGAATTTAAACAGCATTATAATCGACTATTATTAGAAATCAGAATAGTCATGTTCATTCATTCTTAGTCGATTTTCTGCTGTTCGGGTAGCAAATTGGACACTTGCCATCGCAAAGTAATTTCCAACTGAAATTTTTCAGAATTTTTGAGATTAACCGATTAAATTGGATACTTTAACAAGAATATAAAACGAGCCAGCCGTATATTTGCCTATTCTTGCAGTGAATTGATAAAATGAAGTTTAATGTGGTTAGTTGACTAACCTAAATAATCCCGGAAGTAAACATTCATATATACTATAATAAATATATGTATAATATATATATATATATATATCCAAGTTTGTTTTGTAATGCGCATATTAACAGTGATGACCGATGACACATTTTTATATTACTTATCCGCAATAATTTACATAAAATAACGGATGTTTGATGGAGCTGTTTAGTATAGTAAAGAGTAAGTTAAACATTGGTATAAAGATATATTATGTATTTGGGACGTAGACGTTTGATTTTTACCCTTTGACTAGGCACGCCAGCCTAGCGGTAAGTTTTTTTTTTTTTATAATACATGTCATAATGTTTGACCTATTTGAAGATATTTGAGAAAAAACCTGTGAAATTTTAAAAATATAAATTAACATTATTACGAAATATTTTACGCGTGTACCGACGTACATTTCGTCATTTTGTTATTTGATGATGACGATTTTGGAATTATTTGTTTGATTTCTTTTTTATATTAAAATTTACATCCTTGAGATATTATAATATAAACCTTTTTTTTATTGTTTCATCTACTAACATAGAAATATATTAATGGATCTTGAATTATGAAAGAAGTGGCTTTGACGTGAATTTATTATTATACTATACATTCTGGACCTGGAAAATGTTGCACAGAAATAAAAATATGAATGCTTTGAAGTATTATATTTAAATATTCACAAGAAAATAAAACTACTGTAGTATAAACGTAAATATAATTGTACTAATAATCTTTGAGTTCCACTCCAAGTGTCAAGTAAACAGGGGTTCAAGTCTCGTCCCGGAAGACTAACGAGTCCTATTTTCTTAACACATGCACTGAGCGATATCATCATCATGAATAATGAAGTAACGTATAGTATCGTGTAAGCCTTTTTTTTTAATCGTGCTATATAATGCTTGCATTGAAAATAATGATTGTGAAAAAATATAATACTCTTCAGATAAATTGTAATATACGAGTATATGTAATGGGCCCCATATAAATAAACGACATCTTTTCTAATTTATACAAAACTAACAATATTTGAATATGTCCAAAAACACACAATTACAGATTAAGAATATAGCTTCTATATTTGTAAAAAAAGATTCTCATTAGTGACATCTATGTTGTTTCTTGTAGTTGTAAATGGCGACAGTGAAGTTGTAGTTAATACTCGAAATGTTTCTACATGATAACATATATACGACTTCCGAAAATTTGATAGATATGGACATTGATTGGATGGAATGATGAACGTTATATTGTGCTTGTTGTAAGCCCTGTAATACCCATACTTCCCATATAATATAATATAAATAGCTTCGTCTCTAAGAGATATCTATAATTTGTTTCGAACAAAACTCACCAATTGTATTGAATTCTTGTGACATTGTTCTCAGATTTTCATGATTTTTTTCAAAATATTTGGCCATGTTTCGGGTTGGGTTTCGGATGTCGAAAACACACGGCTTAATAACCTTGATAACTAACTCTGCACAGAAGATTCCTGTAACATTGCTCCCGTTCAAGTTAGGTCATTTGTTTGTCGAAAATACACCACTACAATTTTATTTTGTAGGCACCAATTACATTCTTACAAAACAAGTTTCTTGCTAATTGTGGTTAGTTCTGAGACGATTCAGAAGTCGTTTTAAATGTAAATGAACTCAATTTTGGTTGCAGTTGTTTTTTTTTTTTTGCATCTCGTCTCCGATGTGAGGAATATCATTTATTCAATACGTGTCGGGTGCTTCTCGTGCAGCATGGGAAATTTCAGATTATCTCCCGTCGATTGTGGTTTGTCGAATGGAGTGTAATTTTTTATTTGAAAGATAACAGATGAAGGGCACAATAACAAAACCGCCCCTATCTAATTATTGACGAAATTGTGATAAACATATTTGTAACTAATTTTATAGCCAGAGCGGAGATTGATAATGATTTAGGTAAAATACTTCACAACATACAAACATGTTTTCAAAAGCAGTTATCAATTGTAATACTGCCCATTTTACCTGATAATCATTTTCAAACATATTTCTCTCTTATTAGGAATTAAGTTGTAATATACTAATACCTAATAATATACACATTGATACAAGTTATATATTATTAGGAGAACATGTGTCCAAAAATTTAACAATAATGAATTGTTAATTCTGGCGTCTGCTATCGGTTTACTCAAAGGTATTTGAAATTCCGTAAATACAGAATAGATGGCTTTCAAATAATGGAACGATAGATGTATTCATTTGAAAAAGTGTAACATATGGGTTCGAAAATTTGTCGTCAAAAATAATGTCGCTATAACATAGTCTGGATAATGCACCTTCCCCGATTTGGAGAGAGATCCAGGTTCGAATCCCGGTGGCGCAACAACAATATCTTTCGATAAAATTTATTATATATATATTTGTTTTCTAATTAATACATTTAATTAGCATTTAACATTTCTCTTTATTTTCATTTATTAGATAGCGGCTGTTTTTAATTTGAAACCCTCAGATAAAGCATCGAATTAGCACGAATTTTGTTTTAATAAAAATTACGTTATTTTATGTTTTTCATTAATTTATACAACTTGAAGCTGTATATTAATCCAATTGTAACGGCATGCTCTTCTAAATATTTATATGATGATATAATATATAATATGTATTTAATATTTCGTTTAATGGTTGGGTGCACGCACGTTCGCCTTTGACTTCTTTGGCAGACGCATACGATGCCTTTAAATAAGATAATAAAATTTAATAGTGTGACAGAATTACTTTTATTATACAATATTATTATCAACTATTTACGAAAATATTGTTTAAAAATATGTTGTATAATCCATAACCATCCGTGTATAATTCATAACCATTCGTGTATAATCCAGGTTTAAATAGACACCTCGATAATTTTTAGACCTATTATCTGGAGTACCTATATTAGAAATATGATAACTCTTTTAACATAATACGCTCCCTGACAGACACATAAATACATGTACACTCAAACACCTATACATTCTTAAATATTTTTTTATATTATTCTGTATACTTATATTACATGGGTAATTTAGTGAATTCTTGTATTTGGTTCTATGTTAAACAATTTTATTTGATCCTATGGATCAAACGCTTTAATAATTCCAAATAATAATATATGAGTTTCGTATGTCTGATTGGCTTCACGATAACATAAATAAAATTCTTGTTATAAAGAAAATAAATTAGTCTTGAGGTTTTTTTACATTAAATATACTTCTTCTTTTATCTTATTTATTATCTTATATTTCATAGTCATTCATCACAGATGTATAATTAATTATATGCTGTGGAAAATGTAATTTACAGATTTAGGAAAGGTCAATTAAACTATTCTTTCAACAGTGATATTGGCTGTATGTATCTTAAAAATAAAGTATAGCAACATGTTTATGTTAAACTTTTTTAATTTTCAACTATGTTACGGTCTGTGTAGTACGATCACAAATAAAATGCATTGATGTGAGTAAAATAAAATAGCCGCGATAATTTATTCTTCAATGAGTAACAGCTAATCTGCTTTTTTTTTTACCACAATAAAGATTAAATTAAGTAAAAGTAACTTAATTCGGTGAAATCTTCAATTTGAGTAATGTCATCGATTTGCAATTACGCTAACGAATCCGGCGTAGTGCACCGCCCGTGAAATTGGATTCCCGCTGCTGTCGATTACTGCGGGGACGGTAGCGCGCCGGCGGGCGGCCGCGCCGCGTCGCTGATGCCTCCGTCTGGCGGGCAGCGGGCGCGGCCGAGAAGACGAGCGGTCCCGCGAGGGCTCTCGCCAGTGTGACCACGATGGAGAAGGGTGATGGCACACGGCAACGGCGAAAATACTGCATATCATTCCGTAGTTTTTAATGCAGAAATGCAAACTTTCAAATATGGAAACAGACGAATGTGTTTATACCTAAGTATATTTATAAAATTTAACTTTTACTTAGGAGAACACAATCTTATTGTGAAGTTGAAATTATTCAGAACATAGGTCTGTAACATATATCTGTCAAATGATGGAACGATTAAATGTATTAATATCAAAAAGGTAACATATAGGGTCGAAAATTGTCGCTAAAAATATTGTCGCTGTAGCTTAGTTTAATGCACCTTCCCCGGTTAGGAAAGAGATCCAGGTTCGAATCCCGGTGGCGCAACAACAATATTTTTCGATAAAATTCATTTTATATGTATATCTTTATAATTAATATATTTAATTAATATTTAACTTTTATTTTTTGCCAGGTGGCTTATCATTTGTTCCGATTGAACTTGATAGATTCCTCAATGTGTGAGTGTGGTGCCGAGGAGGAAACCCTTGCCCATGTCTTTTTTGCCTGTCCATTGCAAATCACAGTTTTTTTTTTACAGTGGTCTCGTCAATGGTAATTTTCAGCTCCCGGTTAACTTGTGTCATCTTCTTTCCCTTAACTCGTCACGTTTAATCTATATAATAGCGAGTTTTTTGAACGACAATGGTATTGATTTGTAATGTAGTATTTCCTATTCTATAATATTATTGTACTTTTTTCTATAAAACAAAGTTTTAAACTTGATTAATAGCACAATCACTCTTGAAGGGTACATTGCCTATTTGAAAGACTAAGAAGATTAGAGTATATGGTGGGATAAGATCCCGTAGACTGTATCGATTTTTATAATGATTAGTTGACGCAATCCGAATTGGATTCAAGAGAGAAATATTCGCAAACGGATCTGGCCTACCTTGATCTCGATCCTGGATTGGACGTCGTTTTTTCACCTCCAGTTGACTTGCGCCCTTTTAGTAAAGAACCGAGATATCACTGCACTTCCGGAGCTATTTAGAATACCACCTCTTCGTGGTCCTAGCGTTACGCACGGCGCTGCTTTTCGGGCGGTAAAAAAATAACACAGATTTTGACAGTTCGGTGTCGGAAGGCAATCTGTTCCCCCGTCGGCAAAATCCCTAAGTAAAAACATTTGTTTCAGGGAAACAAAAAAATAAATAAATTCCCTACATAAAATGTAATAAATAACGAAGAAAGGATGGTAAAAATATATATGAAGTGAGTGTGTTAATTGCACCATAATAGAGAAATTCCGCGTAAAACCTGGGATGATTAGGTGAACCGCATATTGGAAGATTCTGCCAGAAGTTTCAACGATTGAAGATCGTGCATAAGGATTGTATGGACTAGGCGAGAGATGTGTTAGGTTAGGTTAGGTTAGAAGAGTGTATCATTACATCCATTCTGGTTAACGGTGTGATGGCAGTTATGTAAGAAAAATGATAGATTCCTAAAATTTGGTATTTTATCATGCCAGAGATTAAAAAAAGAAATAGAGATGTGTACGTACTGGGTAACAGTCGTCCCGAATTGAACCGTCCATTTTTGAGTATGCACATTGAATTATTTAATAAAAAAATAAATATATAATGAATACATGAAAACATGTCACATCAATATTCTTACTTTTTTCAAACTAAGCTAAACGTTTGTACTATGAAAATAGAACTAACTTGCTCATGTTCTGGAACGAGTCGCGAACCCCCGACCGCAAGATTATTAGGCCAGCGTCTTAACCACTACACCAACAAGCTTCTCAAAACCTAACTACCAACCAGATCCAGACCTGAGATATCCAAACATACAAGTTATGTGTTATATATTCACCTCTGTATAACAAAAACATGTAAGTCAATAAAGTCTAATAAATAAATTATATAAAACTTATTGTTTGTTGATGGTTCATCACTATTACAAAAAAAAATACATCTTCGCGTCTCTAATCGGAAATACCGTAAAGCAAACTAATTTGTAACATCGATTGTATGACCCATCCCTGCTACTAAAATGGTGGTAGTCACGCGGTCGTGCAGCGATCCACTTGCCGCGGTCCCGACCTGCCGCCGGCGGGGCACGACCTCGAAATGTCAACTCCAGGGAGAGCCGCGATTCCGGCCGAGGGGGTCTGCCGATCCCCACAGCGATAGCGCCGCCAATCGAAGGGCCCAGAATGGCAGTGGGTCAAGTCGGGGAGCGAGACGGAGATTTTGAAATATTATTTATTGAATCATCTCACAAACTGCGTGACAGATGCAATGTTTTAATGTTATGTTTATTCGCGCGTGTTGTGCCACAGAAACTCGAGCAGATTTTTTCTTTTGGTATTGATCCGCATTCATTGTAAACATGTTACAATTCATATGCATGTCATAAGAGAACTCAATATCTTCGGTCTCTTTGCTAGTAAAAAAATGTAGCAAAAAAACATATATTGATAGTTGATACTTCGCGATGTGTCTATCAATTGTAATATATTTTAAATTTGTTAAACATAAAATCGTATAGACATCTCTACTAATTATAATACCTACATACATTTTAACGTCAAACGTAAAATCGCATGTTTATTATTATTATTAAGCTTTAAAACATACTGTTTTAATTCGAAGATCACAACAAACAAAACTTTTATCACCAGATGTTAAAATTCTCAAAAAATGAAATCTATTAAAATGCTAATTTTACATATCAAAAAAGATGGACATAATAGAATATTGTTAATCTTCACAATTCAATCAAGATTACAGTATAGCACTGTAAAGAATTTACAAGTTGTTATAACAAAATTATCATATTCCTGAATTGGCAAATTTTTAGTATAGTTTTAAACACATAATAAATTATTTAGTTTAATGGCATTTTCATGTTGGATCAATTGGAATGTCCTCTATTTCGTAATTTCTGTCGAGTGGCGTAAAATCAGTGCTCGGAATGTGACGGAATGCGTTGATGATTTCTGACACCTTTCTCATTTTAGAAATATATATTTTTCCGGTTTTGTTAAAAATATAGAGCATTACGCAAGAGTTTCCAGTTTTCCGAGCATTTCAATTTTTTTTTTTTTTACATTGTTTTACTATGATACCGCTTCGCAATGTTATATTTTTCAATGCGGCATCGGGGCGTGTGTCGCGTTGCGTTCAGTGACGTCTTCCACTTCGAGCACTGTGTACAATATGTCTTCTGGTCATAATCACCCGATATGTGTTCGTATGATTATGTTAGACCATAAAATGCGGAATTAGTGTCATTCGGGAGTGTTAGAAAAAGTATTAATACGCGAGAAAACCGTAATTCAATCTCTCGAGAGTGGTTGTTTCTTCGGAGATAAATCCGTTTCAGGCGTGGGCGGCTAAGTTATGCTATTGGATGTGCAAGGTTGAACGAAATAGTTATTGGATTATGTATGCAGAATGGAAAATGATTGTGATGGGTGTTATTAACTCTAGCGATGTATGGAGTCGGGCTCATAATTGAATAAAGATGCAGTTATTGCGAATACATTATGTAATAACGTATTGAATTTTATAAGGTGTAATTTTTTATATAACAATATTATTAATTTGCTACATATAAAACGTTTCTTAGGAAATTGCATTCTTAAAACACAAATGTAACTGACGTCGTGGTGCATTTCCGAATATTTTTCATTAATAAAATATGCAGTTTTTAAATTGCTCTTTGATGATGGAATCCCCTACCCGCTGCGTGGAACTAATTTATACATATTTTAGAGAAAACAACATTGTGACATGGGCGAGATTACCGCAGAGATTTTATTTTTACAGAATTTTAATGTCCGGCGATAAAAGATTTGTTTCTCGTGAACTTCAAATTTAAACGGTACGTTTTAAAGCCCTATCAATATACAATTTTAACTATCTTACTAAAGCATTTAGTCATTCACAGTATTTTAATATACACCATTTAATATGATATGCTAACATTCTGAAAATTTCATTAACATTCTGAAAAATAGGCTAACTTTTCATAAAAAAGAATTGAGGTGAAGCTTTCAGAAAAAGTTTTTAAATTTTTTATTAATTATTCTATATGCGATACCTATGGTATCATCTTCAGGAAACAATATATACTGAAATTAAAATGGTGTAAGAACTAATATGAAAACAAATTTAAAAGGTGACTATTTGCAAAGAATATTTGGTTATTTATAATATTAAGCCTGCTATTAACACATTTTCTTATTTCTAAAATTTAAAATTTATTATGTTCTTATTTATTGGCTATAAGAAGTTAGCTGTTTCTCCGTCTTCAGTTTGAGAAATAAGAAATAGCACGAAGGATTTAAAAGAATTCGTGCGATTCTTAAATTGCATGTTCTTCTTTAAATCCTTCATAGTTTAGAATATATCTAAACTTCTGTTTAATTAATAAATAGGAAAATTTCCTAAAAGTAATAAAACTCCTGGTCGATTGAGACTTGACGAAGTCTCGGCGTTCTTTCATATTCAATTACATATTACGAGTATATTAGTTTTACAGCGGTTTAATCCATCCATTTTTATTATTATTAGTGATTGTTATGTATATTCATTTTGATTCAGTCACATAAAACTCTTAATTACTTCCATTTAGGAAAAAAAAACTGGTGTTTTTATTTATTTTTATTGCAAAATTACAAATCAAATTGAGGCGCCCAATTCGTGGGTGAATGTAGTCTCATGAGTTACTTTGTTTTTCGGTCTAACTAATGGTATGATGTTTCCGAGAACAATAATCTTAATATATTGTCAAATTAATTTGTAATATAATAGTTTATTAACGAATAAATACGCATATTAAATCTTAAATTACAAAGATGTGATTAAGTATAGGTACGTTAATTAAGTATATAATGTATTAATGACAATTATATTTTTTTAAGTAGGTACACGTAAAAAAATGTAACAATATGTTTACGTTTACATGATTTAAAATATTATAATGTTATGTAAGTTTTAGTAATTTTTCGCTGCACACTACTTCTGTCTTAACCTTTTAAATGTCACGAGCGCGTTAATACGTCAAAATTAACATGCATGAAAGTCATATATTTCAATCATTTTGCCACCTGTGAACGACAGGTCCCAGCTTTTGATAGATAAGTCAAGTGTTAGTATTCATTCATATAATTTCAACGTTAGTTTACAAATGGTAATGCGTTAATAGTGCTAACATAAGACGTTTCCGTCGACTTGAACATGATATCTTGATCATTTTGATGCGAGCGTCCGCCGTGGTGCAAACATTGACACGCGCTATTGAATTTCCAACCCCTTCAGCAGTATTGTCAGAGGGCCGAGCGGCCAGCTCCGCGCCGAGCCAGTCTCGGCAGGCTGGCAGCTCCGGGCACCGCGGGCGAGAATCCCGCGATCAGATTACTTGATTACATTTTAATCGTCGGCGGTTGGCCGGTTTGAATTTAGAATCCATTCGATTTTATGGCGGAATCTGCGTTATTAGTTATCGTTTTAAAATTAGAATCAATTTAACTATATCAGGTGGTAGGTACCCACGCGTGCATTGGGATCTAGTGTTGTGTTTTTGTTGGTGATTGGCACTTGGTTGAAATAATTATTTTGGAAAATACCGTATTGAAATTGAATACATCTAACGATAAATCAAATAATTTTTATTACCTATTTTTTAATGTTATAGTGATTATTGATCGTATTTTATAAATGTCCACGATAAAAACCATAAAACATGTTTACATACAAAGTCATTAAAATCAGTCAATTGTCCTAAAAGATTTATATAAATATAATATTTCAATGTTATCGATTATTTCACAAGAAAAAGTGGGTACTTAATGTTTACATTACTAGCATTTTTAGTTGGTGACACATAACCTATTTAATTAGTAACTAGATTATACCTATTTAACTACTTATACCTATTTAATTAGTAACTAGATTATTTAGCAGCGCTATGGAGTCAGTCTTGAACTTTATTGTATATTGTATTTTAAAGGGAGTCGGAGTCGGTAGAGTCAGATTCGGAATCGGATATCGGAAACGATTCCACATCCCTTCTATTTACCCTATCATTGTTAATAATTACTAAATAAATAAAATAAAATCAATGTACACGAGATCATTTTCGTCTCTGTCGAGATTGAAAAATATTGCGAAATGACAGGAATCGAAGGCCATTATTTTAGTCGAATGCGTCTAATCCTGACTCGCACTCAATAAACCTAGCCCGCTAATCGGGGCGCATAACTCGTCCCTGGGTATCACCGCATTTCACCGTCCCAACTTGCGCCTTCCCGAGAGTGGAAATCCTTGTCCGCCGCGCGCTGATGGATCGGTAGCCTCACACTCGCACACCATCGCATTGCACTAGTACAAGTTTCTGTCCTGGTCTACGCGCCACTTCACTCCTTCTACCACTATCTTTTATTCGAGGCTTCTAAAGTATGAAAATCATATTTGAAAATTAATTACGTCGGTGTACATCCACAGACTAGTCGTCACCATTTGCTTTATAACCTGTCTTACGCTGATCTGATCTTGCATTATTCCTGTTAGGTACATAATTTTCTATTTTAATTTTATTATTGCATTTCAACAGCGTTCATTTTGTTTCCATCCTTTCCTTTGTGGCATATATATATACGTATAACTATAACTATAATAAAATGAACTTATTCCGGCCAGGTAGATTCTCCAAATAACTTATCAGTGACTGCTAAAACAAATATGCTCAGACTTTAATAGCCAAACAACTAAGTTGTAAAGGTCACGCCATCTTTGAAGCCATTATCTCTTTACGGACTGTAGTCTAGACTGAGACAGCCAAAGGGTGTAGTCGCTCTTCCCTCATCGATCGTTTGTTAACTGGTCCTGACAGCCCTGGCGATGACGATGGAGTTAAACCCTAGTTATATTTTTCACGATTCCAGTTCACCCGCCGGGCACCTTATAAAAATAACACATTTCATGCAACCAATTTAAAATTGCGAGGTTGAAATGATGGACTCTCGTTTTCTACCCCGCTTCGGAGATTTACAAATCGATTTTCCACGAGATTTAATCCAGATTTAGGTGCATACTATTATAGGGTTAACACGTTGCTATAATAATTGAGTATTATCGTAGGCATCAACGTGTCCTCGTTAAAGGTATGAATATTTTTAGATGTCGTCTGGATATCAGTCAGATGAACGGGCTGTGGACTGAGCGATCTTCTAAAGGATGTTTTTTTTAAGAGGTACAGAACTTTTTAAAATGAAATAAAACACATAAAAATCGTGGTAATGGCCATGGTATTGACTTTATTGGAATGATAATTTTATGCTCGCTGTTTGGCATGTTGCGCCATCTTGTTGAAACCACAGCTCTTTCACATTGACGCCATTCAATTGGGGAGCGAAAAAGTCAGTAATCATGAATCTATTGCTGTGCATGATGGCGAATCGACTCATTCGGGTCCTCCTCAATACTAAAGTCCACTGCAGCAACAACTTTTTTGATTCGCACTGTACGACGGATGCGTATTATAAATTATAGTACGCGTGGTGCGAAAACGATCCATGGTTATTCGAATTACTTGCTCGGATGGACGATTATGTCGACCGTAAAATTGACGTAGTAGCGCACGCTAAGTTTTGCGAACTGCACAATTTGCAAACGTTGTTCTGGCGTAAGTCTATTCATGGTGAAATGGCAAACCAAACTGAGCCCAAATCTGCTGTCGCTGGAAAAAGTTGTCAATACGGAAAAAAACCTAAAAAAAAAACATCCTTTACATGTACCTGTAATTGGTGTTGTGGTCAGTTTGTTGATCGTTTCAGGTTAATTTGTGGAAATTGACTACGGAATGGATCGAAGTATTTAATCTTTCACGTCTGTTATTTTCCACACGGCGTAGATAACGATCGAGTAAGGCGTTTTAATCGAAAGATATCCCAAAGGAGTTTGCGCATCTGAATTTAAACTGCAATCAATTGAAGTTAAGTCAATTTGATTGCTTCCTTTATTGACATGATTTCACAAATCGCTTTAAAATAGTATTCTTGCGACTTTATTGATTTATCTCAGATATCTTTTTTTTTATTCCCTATGGATTATATGAACAGTTGTTTTTGATTTATAAATACATATATAATAATATTAATATTCTCATTATTTTTTAAATTAAATCAAGCGGTTTGAGCTATGAAAATAAGACTAATGACGTAACGAGGCTCAAAACCCTTACCGCTAACAAGTAATTAGTTCAAAATTTACCTATTGAGATCCATATCTATTGAGAATTCTGTTTTTAAATTTATGAAAATTAACAGCACCATCAAAATGTAAGATAGATGAGCATAAAAAATATTATTATTTTTTTATTATGAAAAAAAAAATGTTTGTACATTTCATATTCAAACTAGCCAAAATGCTCAGTAATATTTCCTTTAATTATATTTCATGTATAGAAATTTTGGACAAGTACCGATTCGCAAGATTTGACTATATACTTGAGATACATATGTACGCTTGTTAAGATTTTTATCTGAAGATAAACTCAGAGAACGCTTTAAATTGATAGATAGAGATAAAAACTTTTGAGTTTACGCGACATTCGATCTGATCATGCGCATGATTTGACACGTGCACACAAACATCACCTAAAACCACTATAGAATTCTACAACTATCTATTCTGAAAAGCTAGAAATAAGTAATTAAATATTAACATTAGTATAAGGCGTTAAGTTACTAACATTTATCCGGTTTAACCTTTGCTGGGGACATTCAAAATCACCCGACTGACGAACGATAATAATGTTTCACGAATGACGAAGCGATGCGCGAGATGGCGAATCTCTGAGACATGGTGTGCACACGGGGACTACGAATGTTGAGAGTTGTCTCCAAATAATTTCATGGGAGCAAAATCCGTATCTCGGAGATTGTTTCGACTCGAAAATCTCTTTCGGTAGACGCGAATGTCCTATATTATATTACACTAGAATGCCCTATGTTATGGTAGAATTTCTATGTTTACATTCGCAATTTAACCATAGTAACTTTAGTCATCGGCTGTTAATATCAGAGGTTCAAGATCGACCCAGAGAGATGACGAAGGATGACTCGGTTGTGAATCGCGCGCAAATCATTTCGATTTTTGGTGAATTCTGATGACGGTTGGCTCCCGCATGACGTCAATTCTCAGTTTAATGACTCGAAAATATTTTGGTATTTCTAAGAATTTAAAACGTTAATTTTTTTGCGAATTTTCAAAACATCTACAGCTCTGACAACTTAAAAAGTAACATAACACAATCAATCGAATTTTGTACATTTTGTTTTCGTCGTCTGTGGTAAGCTTTAGGGTAAATTATTTAAAATTCTTGTCTTAAGTACTGATAATGAACCGCGATAGACTGATGGTATTTGTATCGTTGTTCAAAACACTCGTACACAGTTGGAGACACGGTAGAATAACTCAGAAATCTTATCTGTGAAGTTTGTGACCGGCTGTGAAAACTTATTTCTGTTTCTGCTTTATGTTTTCACATAAATCGTACACTATAGTAATATTTTATGTATATTCGGTATATCATACAATTTATGAGTGTATATGTGATGACTTTAGAAGTATCCCTTAGGGGTTCTATCCTCTGCTTACTGACTAATTACTTTGAGTCCAATTATTTGTAATAATAGCTCAGTATGTCCTGGTAACAATATCAAATTTATTACAGCAAGTATTATAGTACTATAAATTATACACTTCAGAGATAAACTTGTTATTCAGGTTGAGCTGTGATGGAAGAGAGCCTCATTCCCCCAGAGACGGCCTCTTATAATCTTTGTCCCCCACCACTTATCTACTCGCTCTCATGATACATACACACATACAAGGTGACAGTTCTCACAGTATATAAATTAAATTATTTTAATCATTTATGATTTCTCATTTGAATGTAAATAATAATTTATTTTATATTTTTATATAAGTTATTATACATGCTACTATTTAAATGTCTACCTCTGGCTCTCCTCTTACACATGCTGAGGCAAACATTTTACATTTTTGATGGATTCAGTAAATTTATTTTTAAGTTCTAATTAAGGTTATATTTAATTTTTCTAAAAATCTTTAAAAAATTGCAGTAGTAGAGAAGAAAACAACGACGAAGATCTTGAAAAATTTAACTTAACACTGACAATAACTAGAAACATGGAAATAGATACTTAATATATTTTCTAGAACATTTTATGCACTTGTATATTAATACTTCTTAGAGCTTTAACAGACTTTTCTTGAGATCGAACGAGTGGATAGGTATAATATCAATTTCTATAAAGGGTGTAACAGGCCTAGTCCATAAAGTTTTATGGGTAAATTACGAGTCAAAAATGTTCAAGGAATATGTGAAAATTCCACACCGTCACGGAAAATATGTTTTAAGTCTACGTACTTCGAAATAAATATTTGCAAAATTTATTAATTATTAATCTATATCTTTGCTTAAGGGCCTAAATCATCTAACGAAAATAGTCTGGCCACTCGAAATTCGATGATCTTCAATTTTTTGTATTTAGTATATAACTTGGAATCAATGAAATATTTCAATTAATCAAAATAATCCTATAATTATGATTTTTTTTTAAATGCTTATATCTCTGACACGGTTGGGATTACGCACATATTCTTTAAACATTTTCGATTCGCAATCGGAACAAGTACCTGTGTCTACCCATCGGCAATCATTGACTTTAAAAAAGGATCTTTTTTGTGTTTGGTGGGGCCAAAATTTTTATTTATTATTAAAACATATAGATTACTAACAGAGCTTCAAAATGATGCTGACCGGGACGTCTTGACTCAAAGGAAGCTGGGGGACAGACTGGTTTCAAAGTAAGGCAACAAAAAAAAATTGACATTTATTTTCGCTTAACCTAATATATACTATATGAATATATAATTTTCTGATATTATAATATGTTCAATGTGCTGAATATACATGCAACACATACATTACAGATATGTTAAAGTGAAGATCCATTATTTGAAATGAAAGTAACGAATGTAATAGTTATAACACGCGTGTGATAATCAAACAAGTAATTAATACCGATTGCATGTTCGTTTTCATCCAAGGAATGTGGACACTATCCTTCTTCCCACAGGATTCTCACCGCAATATGAAATATCTACCGCGTATCTCATTACCGCTTACAGAGGACTAGTCGGGATGAAATTGATAAATTATGTCGGTAGTCAAGTCTATACTCTGAAGAATAGTTTCTTTTTAGTATTAATTTAAAGTCTAAACAATGATTAAAAGTTTAACACAAAATATGTCCCTTACTAACTCTCAAAAAATATTTCCAAATGGAAATAATTTCCCTAATACGTTATCATTAATTAATTATAGATTAAGGTTTTTCTTATTTTATTTCGTTACAATAATTGATAATCACTTAAAGTTAATACTCATACTCTTGCAGTTACAGAATTGCAATGACTAACTTTATAAAAAAAAGAGTTGTAAAACATTAAATGTTTGAAACAAAATTCAATTGCTACAATTTTTAACGAAAATGTACATCTCATTGTATTTCTACAATTATTGATTTTGGACTCCATATGGGTAAAAATCCATTAAAAATATTACTATTTTACCAATTAAGATTCATACAATATACAACCATACAAGCACTAGTTAAAAAGCTGCTGCGTACTACAAGTTTTTTAATCCTATAACAATAATTCAGTCTCGTACATTTTGCCTATTTAATGAAGTTGATTTTTTCCTAGTTACCTTTGCAGTATATACACTTAAAGTTTATTATAATTTCTTTCGTATTATTACAATTTTATTATGATTAATGGTGCCCAGTATTATGGTTATTTTTTTATAATCAATGTATAATAATAATTTATTATGATTAATTCGTGGGAATGTCCTACTTACTTGTATTATTCAGTTGATCAGATATGTGTATAAAAAAGTAATAAATAAATAAATGTGATGGTTCATTTACGACAAAGCTCTTTAGGCTTATTTGTACGCTTTCAATGTATAATATAAATCACTTTTAGTTCCGTCTTCATGTTTTCCTTTACGGAAAAGTAGTAATTATCGTATCATATTACAGAATGATACCCTATTTTAGTACCCGATGATTTGTTATAAATATTAAAAATGTTAAAATATTAAATGAAATGAATGAGCACTTGAGATGTATAGACATTCCTGCAGCAGGGTGCTGCTCGAGCCATCTGAATACCCTTTAACCATGCATCATAAATCGTATACCGAGAAGACCATTGTCAGTTTGTATGAATAAGCGTTCCGCTTTCATTTCGAAGTAGGTGATCATACCATCCGAGTTTATTTTCAGCCTGGTCCCGTCCCAGCCACCGCTTGGAGGTGTCATTGTTTCATGCACGTGTGTCTTCCGCATAGTTCCCTCTATTTTTACCCATTACCAAGTTCTTTATTGGCCAGTCCTTGGATGAATAGATACTTCAACATATTATTTACAAAAATAAAAAATTCCTTCTTATTTCTTAATCAAATCATTTGTGTGTAATTTTTTTTTATGTAAATCACGCACGAATTCCGTAATAAACTTGTGAAGAAAATTCGACTAACTTCAATGTTAATTAATGGACGTTAGTTATTGCGAGATTGATAAAAATAAACTGAGAAGAAGGATACTTTGAAGGGTTTTAGGTATGATAAATAATAGTGCGGCTTATATTAATTTATTAAAATGGTTGTCTATTTATGGCCTAAGATAAATCTAAAACGATAATATGCAGGTGTGAATGTAACACAGTGATTCTTTATGTGAGAGTTTTGCCCACGTTCAGAAACATCTGAAAAACACCAAGGCGTACCGCACCTATTGTACCACCAGTAGGCAGGCAAACGCGTTGGAGATTGAATTCTTTGGAGAAAATTTGGACGTAAAGCTATTTAAAGCGATATTTAACATTATTAGCTATTTGACTACAATATATTCCGCATTTTCATTAAAATCCTGTATTATATCCTAAATTAAACTAAAACTGTAAAGTAAATTTTCTTCTTTCTAATTTAAGTCTCTTAAATCTTAAATTAATTTGAGGATAAAACATGAATTCAGTGATGGTATATTAACTTAATCCTATCTGAGAAAAAAAGAACAGTTACACACGTTATTTTAAAAGGAAACAACAAATATTGCAATGTAATTTTAAAAATATATAATTTTTATGTTGATTTTGTACTACACTACACACACAATTTTAGAGTAAATCTAGTTTTGGGAAGAGCAGTCCTTCCCATCTACTACAGGTGTAAATTGAACTAAATTGAATAAAGTTGGCTATGGGGGGAGGAAGGGTGGGAGTGGCTTTATTGTTTCTTAATTGCAATGCAATTTTATTAATGAATCTGTTGTTTAAATAACAATATGTTTTATTATTCCTTTAATAGTCATTTGTATTGTTTTAAAATATTGATTTTATTCGTAATATATAAACAATTTCGCTTATTTAGTACCAAAATGATATGCTTATAAGTTTGGTGTTACTGAATAGATTAGAATATGATTAAAGTTTTTAAATTGATTCTCGAAATGTCGTTGGATCACCAAATATGAATTGATTGAAATGTCTACATTTTGATGGTCAGAAACCGTTAATTTCATAGATTAAATTTATCAAGTTTCGATTATTTCAATATCCCAATTAGATATCAATTTATCTTATTTACCTGATCGCGTAGAGATTATAATCATTTTCGAAAGCTCTCCATTCTGGTTATACCCAATACAACGTTTCCTCTCACTTTCTGCAAGAAAATATGTTGATTTTCTCTTTTTTCCATTCGTTAATGCGGTTTGTTTGAATTTTTTTATCTTCATAGAAATTTTGTCACGCTTCATTGATTATTTTATACGTACTCGGTCTGATCGCGCGTTATTTCGGTGAACGTGTTAATACAAAATCTTACCAAATCCATCATTGTAACAACTTTCAATAAACCATTGTATTATTTACTGTTTATGCAATTCACCCATTATCGTACATATTTATTTCATTGTTGGGATAAAAACCCAACAAACCCAATAAAAAATATGTACGTTTTCTCCGTTAAATATTTTCTCCAGTTTTCGTCGTTTAATTTACAGTATATATTCAGGTGGCCAATTTTAAAAATAACTTAGGTATTTTCATCTGAAAAAATACTCTTGAATAAAATTTTAATTTCTCTTCATTTTAACAAAATACAAATAACATTATTATGAAGAAAAAAATATGAAAAGGTGGACTTAAATTTGTTTTAGGGACTTAAGTGAACGTATGAAGTTTTTATTAAGTAACAATAATTTTAAATTCGAAAATTAATGAGTTAGAGATAGTTAACTGTGAATAGAACAAAGTAATGATATACGAGTGTTATACGTATTATGCATATAGGTACATCGGGTGCATTCAACTTCAGAATATCATGACATAGGGATGTTTTAAAATGGAAAAATAAAAAAAATGCTTCATAATTTCAACGAGGCATTGTAATTATGAAAAGTTTAATAATGCGATCAGTTTCGTAGAGCAGAAAATTTTTCTAACCAGCAGACGTCCGCTATACATTTTCGACGTAATTCTTAGAAATGATCGGAGCCGTTGGCGAATGAAGATAATCGTGAACAGTCTCTCTGTGACATGTTAGCCGCATGACTTGGCGATAGCTTTCATTTTCACGTGTCAATCGCTCGATCTCCGCTACAACCGCACGAGTCGTTTGTCGCACTCTTCCACCGAGCCTTGTACGTCAGGGGACATCTGTCTCGCGTGGAAAAAGTTGAACATAAATAATACATCAGCGCCGTAGTGCTCGAGCCCGCATTAGGATCCACACACGGAGACCGGTGAAAGCTGCCCCGCTCGCCGCTCGCCGCTCGCCGGGTGCCGCGCTGCGCCGCGCGGTGCCGCCCCGCGGTTTGGCGACCCCGCCGACCGTTCGCTATTATTGACGTAGGTATTTGAATAATCAATTCGTGCTCTCCGTCGCCTCGTTCCCCTCAGTACCGTTGCCGCTTATCAAACAGCTGAGCGACTCAAAATGGCGGGGAACAGAACAACAACACCCGCGGCAAACAGGTCGAGCGACAAAAGAAAGCCGCCGATGACTTACGGCAGATCGCTGCCCCCCGGCTAATTGACACGAGGCTTTTCGTACAGCAACACTTTCGCTTTGCTGATAATCGGTCACAGACATCGTTCGCTAACCGCCATTACCCAACCGATGTGAGACGTTTTTTCGTGAGATTTTCACCTTTAAATCTGCCATGCACGGTCAAGTAGATGGAAAGTGAAGATAGAGAGGCGGGCGACTGATTGATTCCGTGTTTTGATATTCTAATGGCTCTAGCCCATCGCTACAACATCACCACACTCGAGGTTTGAAGACCGCACTTGTATAGTTGTTCAAGTACTGTTGTTAATTCGTCTGTACTCTGAAAATCTAAATAACATTGTGTATTTATTATCATCAATCTTAGGTATTATTTGGCGCGTCAAATCGGGTATATATTATAATATAAATAAATTATTTCTAACTTCGTGAGATCAACCGGTTTGGAAAAATGCCATTTCCTTCATCAGGATGTTAAATAAACTATCTAAAACCAAATCAAATTGTTATAATGTTTTTAAATTCTATTTAAAAAATATATATATTAAAAAATTAATAAAAATGTAGTACCTAACTTAAATTGTTACGATGGTGATGTGGAAATTGATTTAATGATTAAAATTAATTAATGGTTCAATTTAGTTGGTTATTTATAATATTTTGATTAATTTTATACGCTTTACTTATTTCAAATGATTCTAAAGAATTCAATTTAAGACCAAAATTGTTTATATATAAAACAAACAATCCCAATTTTTTATCAAAAGTATGATCATTTTCTAATAAATGATTTGAAAATTCTGAAAACCATTACTATTTAATCATCCTAAATGCTCTTTAACTTATGAATGATATATAAGAATGAAGGAAATGTTATTTTCCGAAACCAGTTAGTGTATTAAAATGAACTCATAAAAGTGGTTAAAAAATAAGTTATAAATAATAGAAGCCACAATGTAAAGTTTGCAATAAATATTAAAAATATTATAATAATATACTTATTTGAACACAAAACGTGCTGCGCGATTTCTCTAGACCGTAAAATAAATTTGTGATGTTTTGTTATTTATTTGGACACAGAACGGCTACAATGGTGACATTTTGGTATAATTATTTTGGTTGTGAAAAACAATCCTGCGCGAAACACGAATCGCGAGAGAAACTAACTAACGTGGCCTCCGTGTAGCCGCCACTGGTCGCCAAATATTGTCCATTTTCACGGAATAGTATATAAGGTTGAGGCCATTAATTCTAATTCGCAAACATGTCCAAGCTGATGTTTTATCCAAGAATTTTTAAAAACTAATTGTAGACAATTAACAGTCCGCAAGGAAACGGCTGCTTTTGCCGCGTAAACTTTTTTGTTTCTCCTCGTAAGGAAGCGGCCAAGTAAGGCCCACAGAGTTTCTTTGAAAACCTGATATTGTAATTGTGGATGTATTTTTATAACAAAGTATTGTACACCGAAGGAATAATAGCGTGCAGTAAACACCTTGATTTTATATATTTATATTCATTCCTCGTTCAACACACCATAAGCGTATCTCAAATCAACATTTTAAAGGTGATGAAACGGCATCTAAAGGGTTAAAATCATGGGAAAGGTATATTTCTTTATTATTTTTTAAAGACACGCTGTTTAAAGACTTATTTGAATTTGACGAACTTTTGCTTATTGATTATTTTATTTCCGCTCCGTTTGCAAGTTTTGAATTCGATGATTTATTCAATGATACCGTTTGTATTGTATCTTAACATCCATATTTTCTATTAGTTAATTTCTTAACAAAACTTTGAATGGTCGGCTATAAAATTATCAATGAAATTGTAAGTAAATGATGATCTATGCATCGAAGCCCTACGTCTTGAAAATCGACTGATGTAGTAGACTTGCCTATTGTATTGACTGACGGTCTATGAAAAGGTCGTTGACTATTTCGCTCGTTTTCTAATTTGAAAACGGCAATAAAACAAAGGGCGTTGGCACCGCATGCACCAGCCGAACGGTACTGCATCGTCATTATTATTATTATTATTATTAAGCTCGCTTTATATTCATTGGTAACCGTAAGGATGTCTGAATACTAATTAAAGGCGGCGTTTGGCTGCAGTTTGGATTGGGAACGTCATAAAATGTTAAATACATGGTGCACAACGGAGTCCCGGTACCGACACTGACGTATAGAGATAAAGCCTGTAGCCGGCAGAAGAAGAACGAAAGTAGACCGAATGCAGTGGAAATGAGATCACTTAGGCGTATATGTGGCAAATCTATTTATGGCAGAGTAAAGAATGAAGAAATAAGGAAAGAATGTAAGGTTGATGTAAGTATAATGAGTAAGGTTAAGAATGGATCGCTTAGGTGGTTTGGTCATATGAAACGGATGAATGAGGAGAGAGAATGGTAAGAAAGATATATGACACAAGGCACCAGAAATAGAGGACGTCCGCGTAAGACTTGGCACGACCATGTAAACCAGATAATGGATGATGGTTCTGTTAGAAGCCTCAGCAATCGGTGAGCTTGTATGTGAAGATGTATGCATGTGGATGAGGCGAAAATTGTGTGTCAGGACAGAAGAGTGTGGCGCTCTATCCTCTCTGCTTCTTGGATGGTAAGTAAGTAACCTTTATGCGCACGCAATCGATTGAGATTCGTTACTTTTTGACAATGATTAAATTATTAAATCATATGAATGTTCAAAAAAGCTTTTATACGTTTAAAAGATTTTATTTATTAATTAAATATTACTAAAAGTCTGCCGTGTCAAGTGTAAAAATATAATTAGAAACAAATGTATATTTATATTTAAAAAATGTCATTAAATGGCTGAAAGGTCTACAAGAAAAAAACATTTAATTTAATTTACTATATATTATATTCAACTTTGTTTAATTAACTTATATTAAATTTATTTCGGTGTATCGTATTATACTTACCATTAAAGATAATTATTGATCATGTTTTATTATCCGTATAAATAAATCATTCTTATTTGGGGATGCATAGAAATAATGTGAAAAATTATCACTTAAAATATCGCAGTTACCAAATTGAAGTAACATTATGTATAATACTATAATAATTTTCAATTGTTTATATTTAATTACTGAAATAAGGTAAAAGAATTTAACATAATAATATAATAATAAACAAAAAAAAAATACATGCAGTGTTACGGTGCGGTTATGAGAAATTTTTTTATTTAATAAATCTTTATTATTTTTTTTTTTATTACATGAGACAATTTATTTCGCAGCGATCTGCAGAAATGTAACGAGAGTGATAATATTCCTTCGCTTGGTCCACAGTACGCGCTCCCTACATGGCCAGCGCTACCCGACAGGTCGGTTATTTATTCAGTCAGGGGAAAACGGACGTTCCTTCCGACCATTTTTTCTTCGACATTTTCGATTTCGAGTAACATGTCTAGTTTCTGTTCTATTGACTTATACGGGCTGATATCGCTTAACATGTAGCGCGGTCACTCTCACTATTGGCTAATTCTATCGTACTTGTCTCTGTGGACTCAAGATTTCCGTGTACAGCGCTGGTGATGGAATACTTGAAATCAATCGCGGAAGTCTTAGCGATTCGATAATTATCTAAATAAACTGAAAGAAAGTGGTGTTTGAATATCGGTACTCTTAATCTTGAGTTGATTTTATTTATTTTTGAGGTTTACAACATTAACTGCGTAAACCGCATTGATTAATTTAACGTCAACTGGTTTCGATACTACTGTATCTTCGTCAATTCGTGCGTCCTTACGATGATATTGTAGTATTTAACACGATCGTTGTAAAACTAATGTTTATACAAATTTTTATTTTTATTTACATATTAATAAATTGATTTGTTGCGATTTTCTATTTGAAACTTGATAATTGATCAGAACATTTTGAGAAACTATGTATATCTAAAATTTTTGCTGAATTCGTGTTAATGGAGCTACTCGAATAGAACTGCTTCTCAAATTCTCCTATTAATTATGTTCTGCACGTTGTGATCGTCTAGCCTCCTTTTGAATGAGTCGTTTGGTCCGATTATTTGAATTTTAGTTTTTTTTTATGGGTGTTTGAGTTTTTAAGTAATTTAGCGATAATGGAAAATATTTCCAATATAATTTTAATTAACTTCTCGCTTTTTAATGTACAAGTCATAATATCATAATATAGTATTTTTTTATATCAGTTATACACCTACTCATATATTGTTTATTTTGATTTTGCCCTTCTTTTCCTGACCCCCCTCCCTATTTGTCGCTTTATTTTTATTCTTTTACCATTTTTATGTTTTTAAACTTCAATGTTTTGATTTACTCATTTTGATAAGATTATCTAAGTTTTATTTACACATTTATATATATATATCAAAGGTGAACATTTAATAATAAAATAATATAATACATTTATAACAAATAGATTGCTATTAAGTTTATATATTTATTATTTTTTGAGTATAGTTGAGTACAGTAGGTCAATTCTGTTAGATTCTGTTGCTTTGCTTGACTTTTGTCTGTGTTATAGTTGCTTTCCCAAGTATAAAATAGATTTATTATTTTCGATATATTTGTGGAAATTTATATAATATTTTTTTACCGATAGTTTCCTCAATAGATAAATATAATATATTTTGATTACATTTTCTGATTTCTGATAAAATGTCTGCCGATAAAATGTCTGCCAATGTTGTAGGTACAGAGATTATTATTTAAATAGTGATAGTGTAAAATGTAATAAACATTAATTCGCCAAAGAAAGTGAATGTAAAGCAAAGAAAGTTAATGTAAAGCAAAAAAGCTTAATTCGGACCATAGTAATGAACTTGAACTAGAACGCGGTTGTTGTATTATACCTACTTTAATTTGCATGAAAATTTACGGGTCTATTAAAGGTCAAGCGAAACTTTCATTTCAATTTGGCGTACACAAAAACTTTAATTTCTCTTTCCTCGGCATATAATTGAATGTTCGTATCTGAAGATCGTTCTTCAAATACCATAAATTTAAACGGGACCGATAATCATTTTGGTCGTCGGCCGGCACCGTGAGAGTATTTAGCATCCATTATATCTGCGATCTGAAAAGCTTTAGAAACGTATCCACGGGTAATAACATCCGTGCATTTGTCTATCGGCGCTAGAACAATGGGTTTCTACATCGGCCGGACGCCTGCGTCGGCGTTGTTCCGTCCGCTGCGTGATAATGGTCACTCATTGTTCATACTCCTAATGTACGTTCTGTATATTCACTCGTGGCATACATGCCGCGGCCGTAGCGCAAATAGAAATTATGATTTATGTCGCACCATACTCGCGGGCCACTTCTCCGTTTCACCGTGCACCGTTTCGGCTCCGAGTTCCTTCCGACCTTTCCGACATTCCAGCTGCAAAATCACGTATAACTTTCAAACAAATATTTGTATGAGGTGCCCGCGTGAATATTTTATTAAACTGCGAGCGTGTCGTGTGTCGGAAAATTTATCTCTATAAAAATAATTCATCTCTTAGCGAAAATGTGAGCTTAATTGCTCATTTATATCAGATGTTGTAATCAAGATTAGACTTTTTTTAAAACCATAACTTAGATAAGATCTTTACACTAATGTAAAACTAATAAACTGAATATTATTTGCCATAATTAATACAATACAGACACTAAAAAGACAGCGACCATTTAATTGATTTTCAGTGTGTCATAAAATGCTTTATTATGAAAAATTTGCATATACGAAATATAGTTTATTAATCTCGAATCCAAGAATACAGAAACAAAACTGTATTTACAAATTAACAAGATGTTATTATAAAAAATAATAATGATATAAACTCGTAAATTAGCAAGATATTTCATACAGGCGATTTTAATTAATATATTGATTCATTTTTAAATAATATTTTTTCAGTCTTATAAAAGACGATTATTTTAGTATCAATTCGCCGTTCGATCCGGCCAAGGCGGACGCGGGATCTATCGGTCCCTTGGTTTTTTGTTAAATATGCATATAACGTATATTTTAATGCATATTTTTACTATAATATGAAGGAATATTATACTTATTCACAAACAACTCGGTCTCTGGCGAGATTCAAGTAAAGAAATAACATTTTTTCATATTTAAACGATATTGGAAGTTGATTAATTATTAGTCTCATCTTGAAAGAATGTTTGCACGCAGAGAAAATATTGAAAATCCAACCGCGCAGCGGTCACTATTGGTCTCAACCCGGCCATAATAGCCGCCCGCAGGGCCTAGCAGAAAGTCAATTGCTTATCTCCTAGTACAAATTAAATTAATCAATTAACAGAAAAAATCTCTGGTTGCTACGGGGATTCGAACCTTTTCCTATCTGGGGAAACGATCATTTAATTTAATTCGTGTTTTCATTATAATTAAAAACTACTTAATTTAATTATGAATTGAGAATCGTTCGTATAAAATTAAATTAACAGATTCTTGATGGATTGCCCAGTTTGGTAAGTTTTTCTCGCAATCTTAGGAAAGTTGATATTTTACATCGCCATTAATCATTTTAAACCTGAATTGCATTCCTATTTTCACAAAATTAATGTAATTAACTAAATAAAATGCATTTTTAAATCCTAATTACTTTTCTTAATTTAACATGAATATTTCCAAACTGTTTAATTGGCACACATTCCAATATATTATAAGATTGTCTTTTTTAAGAATTAATTAGTTAATTTTTTTTAGAAATCGTCGAGTTTATATTATACGTGGAATGTTGACATGTCTTTACTGGAACCACAAACCGGATTGAAATATAATTAAATATTGGTTTAAATACGATTTCCTTAATATCATGAAATTGAAGAAAACACTGCTCTTCATATTAGTGCAGTTGGGCTTCTGTCTCGATACGCGGTGGGCATTAGAAGTGAAAATGCTCGCCGGCAATAATTAATAATTCATCGTCATTAAAAACTTGTAATATAATCAGCGAGCAGCAGCCTAGTTACGTGTGCGGGACCCCGCCAATTGTGTGAGATCGTTGACCACCACCACCAGTCGTCGATGCTACCGCTTTCTTCACTCCTGTTTCTTGACCCTCGCCGATATTACTTTTACACTTATCTAAGTATGACGAGCGTCGTTAATTTGTCTCGATTGCAGGTGTAACGGAAAACGAATAAATCGTACATTCCTCTCTCATAATTAATGTTGAATATATTATCTCAAGTATTAGTATGTTTGTTTAGTTGTTTGTCAGTATAAACTCCACGAAACTAATCATTGGATCTCTTAACATGTTCGGTGGAATTTTGCTGGTGTCAGTCAATTTTGGTTTGTAGACTATTCGATTATCTCTCAATAATTTAAATAAATAATATACCTAATATTTGATTACCTCCGTCTAACGTTCTAAGGGTACAGTAAAATACTTATTAGTAGAGGCATTTTAATAGAGCATAACATCTATTTGAAAACGTCTATTTTCGGGTCTCATTTGTATCCGTCAGCAGTCCAGCATGCCCGCCTGTCACGTGAACTAAACTTTGTACTGCACACACGATGAGTTATTGTCACTACTATAGTTTCGATAGGTGCAGGCCTTCTCACCATCAGGTGCGTGTAATGCAAAGTTTAGTTGTGAAAATTAAAATAATCATGTTACACCGCAAATTAATGTCTTATTTTTATTTATTTATTTATGAATATTTTTTTAGAATCAGAAAAACATATTCTTTGCCAGGGTGGTATGATACATATTTTTGAGACATTTTAATTTATTGCTTTTCTCCTACGCTAAACCGGAATGTGTGCTCGCGCCTCTCTACCACTTAGCGAGAAAGCAAGGAAATAACTTAGTAATTGTCGCACACAGATCGTTGTCTGTAAAAGATTTGACGTGCGTGAGTGAAGCCTTTCACGTCACGGAGGCGACATTGAAAGAAAGAAATCGTGATTGAAGAAATAATGACATTTTCTTCTGAGATTATTATTAAGTACCTAAGTACATTCGTGCCCCGTACTGTGTTATATATATTAAGTTTTTTTTTAATGATTTAAGATTTTAGCGCACGAGCAATAAAATTCTATTATTGATGGTCAAGTTTGTTTTAACATGGTCCCCAAATAAATTCTACTTATAAATAATAAATTGTTTTATTTTAATGAGGACAGATTATCAACATGTTTCAACCCTTAAAAGACTCCTACATAGCTATATTAAACTACAATATGAAGATATAATAGACAGAAAGCGTATGTAAACGTAAATCCATTGATATGAAAAAGTCCGTGCAACATATAAAAATCACACTAAAACAATTAACAAAGTCAAATGTTACGATGGACAATTTTTGTGATTGACAAATTAGAACATACCTAATATTAAGACCTTTAGAAAAGTTACATTATACAAACATATTAAGATAGTTACAGAATATAGAAGAATGACAACAATTAATATTGTGGTTACAATTGTAAATAAATTAGTGATTAAATTTAAATAGGTAAAGTACAAGTACAATTTATAGTCAAATAAAATCAATAAGTCGAAAACTTGCATCTAAAACATCTGTCTTATTTTTTAAATGATCTGTTGTAGGTATATGCGGTAGTTATATTTATGCGACGCTTGAGATTTTTTAAAGAACTATATTGTAGTTACGCACTAAATCGTTAATTCGATTTTAACCAATTATTATACACACACATCTCATTGCTTTCCTTATGCCCTTTTTTCCTAATTCCAATCTTCTCACTTTCACTAATAATTTAGATTTTTTTTTATTATATGTGTAACAGACCTAGTGCACAATATTTTATGGGTGGATGGATACCTGATTCAATTACGAGTTCAAATTTGCATCGTTACGAAAAATATTGTTATTAGAACACGTTCTTATTGTGAAGTTGTAATTATTCAAAACATGCGTTTGTTTTATTTTAAATACTAATTAAATGTATTAATTAAAAGGATATAAATATAAAATTTTATCGAAAAATATTGTTGTAATAATTGTAAAAATATTGCTACCGGGATTCGAACCTGGATCTCTTTGCAATCCGGGTAAGGTGCATTAACTGATTATGCTACAGCAGACAGTACTTTTGACGTCAATATTAGAAAGAGATTCAGGTTCGAATCCCGGCAGCAACAACATTATTTTTCGATAAAATTGATTTAATATGTTATCTTTCTAATTAATACATTTAATTAGTATTTAAAAGTATTATCGTTTGAAATTTTTACAAAGTCATATTAAGTGCGTACGTAAATAAATATTTGCCAAATTGATGCATTATTAATCAATTTCTTAGCTTCAGGCCCTAAATCATCTGACAAAAATAGTCTGGCCGCTCGAAATTCGATAATCTTTCACTTTTTGTGTTCAATATATAATTTGGAATCGATCAAATATTTCAATTAACGAAATAATCGCATAATTACATTTTTTTTTTAAAAATACTTATATCTCTGATATGGCGGCATTAGGCACATATTCCTATAAAATATTGTAGACCAGGTCTGTTTCACTCCTTTTATTTATTTTTTGTCAATATTCTCACCTTAGTAGTCGAAATTATGACATTATCTTAATAATATTGTTATTAAATATTTTTGTAGAATTTTATTAACAATATATTTTACACGATGTATTATCTTAAATTATAAAATATTACACTATTAAATTCCCCCAATAGATAATGAAATCATAAGTTTCACGTATCTATGTATAATTTTAAGTTCAGAATTCAATTTGAAATAAAGGGTGGGGTGTCTGGTATTCTCATATTTTATTTATACAAAGTTTAACGATGCGGATTTTACGTTTTATAAACAATCTCATCTAAATGCCGCCGTCCATTTCTCTCAAGACACTCTTGCAATCACTCTTAAATTTGCGAACACGCGAAAGCAAAGCGCTGATTCAATGGCAGCAACGTCACGGCGGATATTTTCTTGTAGGGTCTGAATTATTCGAGGATTGTTGCTGTAAACTCTCGACTTAAGGTATCCCCACAAAAAAAGTCGCACGGTGTAAGGTCCGTTGACCGAGGTGCCCAGGGTATGTCTCTGTATTTGCTGATTAATTTATTGGGAAAAATTTCCCTCAGCTTCTCCATTGAAACTCTAGTTGTGTGTGGAGTGGCCCCTTCTTGCTGAAATTGTGTTCTATTGTTGAACCCGGGAAACAGCTGCAGTTGTGGTACCAAAAACTCGTCGATAAAGAATAGTCATTTTCGTTGAGAAACTGCACGATTTGCAGTTTGTATGGGTGAAACTGTAGATTATTTTTCAAAATAACGTGCACTGTTGATTTTTTTATTCCAGTACAGGCTTTCTTCCTTATCGATTTATGCGGATTACGCATAATTTCACGTCGAACTTGAGCCACATGTTCTGGCGTCGCTGCTGACGCTGATGGTCCCGTAGGAGTTTGGTTAACCATTGTCCCTTTTTGTCTGAGCTTTTGAACCCAACACCAGATAAGTTGCGTGCTCGACCCATCACTTACTTGTCGAATATTAAAGTGACTACAAAAAGCGCGACGCGCACGAACCAATGAATCACCGCACTTTAAATATTGCTCAACCGCGAACGCGCGGTGCGCTCCGTACCAGTGACTCATTGCGATTGGCAAATCAGCAAATCACGCGCGTCGAACAATATCCCTCCCACTTACCTCACCCCGATGGTTTACGAGCAATTACAATTTAATCTTGACATTTTTCCGCTGGACATCCTTTAGTAACATTACGATGCGGTAGCGTCAAACGTTAGTATTTCAAGTACTAGAATACATTTTACAATACTGCACTCGCTGTATTACGTGACCGTTCTGTGTAATATCTTAGGTCACATTTTGAATCGTTTACTTTGATAGCCTTTACGGCGTATGGGAGAATAAAGGCCACTCGCAGCTCGCAGGAGATGACGGCGGTCCGGTCAAATGGCGTGCGAAAATCTTCCGGCGGCGGAGAAAGTGCGGCGCCGCGGCGTCTGTGAGCGCGGCCTCCGCCAAGCAATAACACCGTGCGTTACTTCAAATTAATTTTCACACTTTGTTGTGAAGAAGAATCTAACATATATCTAGTTAATTATTAATTAATTGTCTTTATAAGGGACTGTCCCTCTGGTACTATATTTAGAACCAAGAAAAGAATGAATATCGTCCACAAAGAAACAATATCACATGCGACTTTCGATGAAATTTTATTGATTAGGAGGTAATTTTCAAATTTGGTCTAATCAATTTTTTAACAAAGTGAGAAAATGGATATTAAATGAATTTATCTTAAAAATGATTGATATTTTTTGGGAGCGAAAAACAAACGAGTGGTCTCTCGGATCACCTTCACGCTCAATGTATGGGGTTCAGAAAGACAGCGTCTGCCTTTGCGACGACCTGATTCGTTGAAATGGACTTGGCTCTGTTTGAAAATAAACCAGTCTATATAGACGGCGAGACGCACGGATGTCTCCTGAATGCAGGAATTAAACATCAAGGACAGATTCTCAACCTGCAGCCTGAGACGAATCCTTACATTTTTTGGGTATCTAGCAAGAAGGGAAGGTAGCTTGGAGAAGGTAGTTGTTGAAGAAGAAGAAGAAGATCCCACACAAGAGGAACATCACCCACTCGTCGGATCGATCAAGTAGAAAAGGCAACAGGCGCTTCTTCAACAAGGTCTTATGGTCTGCAGGATGCCGAGAAAAGTGGAGGAGCATAGTTAAGAGAACGATGGTTCATGGGAATTGTAGTCCTCAGTCACGACGAGGGACCGACGTGGATGATGTGTGTATTTGTCCACTATTGAAAATTAGTTACATATTTAAATGAATTGGCTAAATTTGAAAATCACGTAATGTCGAGCACTCTCAAGAGAATAATCTAGTATTGACAGTAAAAAAAAAAAAATTGGGTGGAACCACTTTTGAAAATTATCTCCGGAGATAAAAAAAAAAACGATTTTCGCACTTATCCAGCTACTATATTCGTACTTCATCCTCGTCCCAGGCGTTACTAGAAAGCGTCCTGCATCGTCCGGAAGATTAATCTCTACACGATTGAATTTGTGGAATGTGTGTCGCGAGTTCGTACCGCGTCTCTGAGACACAGCTACCGGCTACGTAGCGGCAACTTGTTGGCAGTTTTATCGCCTCTAATAGAGGGGATTATGGCAAGGAAGAGGTTAAGAAACTGTAATCGCCTTATGTGCTGAAATATTTGTGATAGAAAATCAGCGAGCGGCGCGTCGCGCGACAGGAAAGGGTAAAATACACATTGTCCGTGGACTACTGATTCTATCGCCTCGGGACTGCATACTAATCCATCTGCCAGTGGCCTGGAACCATTTTACGCATTAGCTCTTTTGTACTCCGACTTTATGAATGAAATGAAAGTTGTAATGTTCGAAATGCTTCCATACATCATATCCTTTATGCTACCAGAAGAAGATTCACCCGGATAACGACTTATAGGCCTTTGATGAATGGTGTAAAAAAAATCATAGTAGGAATTTAATTTTAATACAGTGCACAGAATGCAACATAACAATAAAAAATGTGTTCTCCGTAAAAAATTATATAATTTAATCATGTGTGAGAAATTTATGTGAACGGTTAAATTAAATTTGTGTGAAATGTTTTAGAGCAAATGCAGGATTTTTAGATTAATTTAACGTAAGTGTTTGTTCAACAGCTTTAAATCAAATATTAAATGTAGAGGTGCACCGACAGTTGATAAATATATCGTGATGTATCTTTATTGTTAACTAGAAGGGGTTCATATTAATAAATTATTATTTTTAATTTGCATTTTAAAAGACCACTTAATACAAATCACTCTTCAAGGGTGGATTGCCTGTTTAAAAGAAGAAGAAGACCACTTAACACGTCGACGTTCATAAATAATAACATATTGCGGTTATTCGGCGCTCTTAGAAAAAGCAATTGGAGTAAGCTTTTTTATAACTCCACATAATTACACGTGTAAATTTGAATATTCTGAAAATCTTATTGTATTAGTATTATATGCCTGGATTGCAATATGAATGAAATGTGGGATCTTTTTGTTGAATTCAAATTTCGCATTGAGGCTGCAGCCTTTATCCGCATGAAATATATGATCTGCAGTCGAATGCGAATGCTATTTTATCAATATTATTTTATGGAATGGAAGAATACCGAAGAAATGATAAGGCTACTTGAACCATTTGTGACGTGGATCTACAGAAGAATGCTCAAAATAAGTTGGACCGATAGAGTTATGAATGAATACGTTTTGGTTCGGATGAATTTGAAAAAAAAAGTATTTATAATAAAAAAAATTGGTAAACTTCAATATCCTAAAAACCTATGGTAATGGTTTAGCCAGTCTAGTGTGGAGCTTTTCCGGGGCGCATTGAACAAAGTGATGGTAGCCAATGTCCGTTGAACAGATAGGACACGATAAGAAGATATTATGAAGTAAATAAATGTGTAATCACGTAGTCCTTGTGTGACGCTGTAAAAGGTTCGGTCCGACTGTTCCAGTTCGCAACCCCAGGTTAAATGGTGGTCGGCTCGGACTAGAGGCGCAGCCCATAAAGGTCCAACCTGTTGCTGCAGATACCGCCGTTGTTTTATGATCTGCGACACCGCGCCGTGATTGTCCGCCCAATTGATGGTGCCATTGTGGAGCTGGCGCGGTGGACAGAGCGGCCGCTGGTTTACTGCGGCCGCACGGCGGGCCCGTAACTAACGCACCGCTAACGAGTGCCGACACTCCCGGCCACTCGAGAAAGTGACGCTTTCGGAGGTTTCGTAAATGGGGCAGAATTGGAACGGTGGCAAATGGCACGCCCTGTATTGGCGGATTGGTTCTCAGGCCATTTCTATTGTTCCAACTACTAAAGAATACCTCATTTACATTTGACTTATTATTCATTCATTTGTCTTTTTTAATCTTGTTTTGTGTGTTGGTGATTCAGCTCTTTTTTTCATTCGCATTTTATACTCTTCATAGTTTTGTTTTAATGTTTCCTGTTTTTTTAATTTAGTGAAAGATTTTTTAATTTTTGACGGTTGTGGTTTTTTCAAGGTGTCTAAAATCAAAAAATATTCTGTATTCAACAAATACCAGATATCTCATAAAGAGAAAGCTATTTTTAAAATTATATTTAATGGAAAATATATGAAAGTATGGGGTAATTAGAGGGCTTACGACCTGTCTTATATATATATATATATATATATAATGTTCACCAATTCTCACTCCTAAATCTCCACATTTATCAAATTTTTAAAAGTTGTACATATGTTAGTATGTGGACTGGATTCGGGTAGCACTACACCATCGCCATCTATGGACCAAATTTGATAATTCATTTTTCCCTTTTTTTAAACAGCATGTATGTCATCACTATGAGAAACTGATTTTTTGAAATTATTTTAAAACAATATTCTTCATCTGTAAAATGTTTTTTAATACTAATAATACTTCTAGAATACGCCTGAAAAATCATTTTTTTTAAATATATTTTCTTATTTTGACCAATTATTAGCAGTATTTGAATACGTCCAAGAACACACAATTCTGGATTTTTACCTACAAAAGCACTGTTATTAATCAAATACTAGATATATCTTGGGCATATTCAAATATTTGTAATCTTCTGTATTCAACTGAATGATTGTACCACCTTAAATCAATAGTATCTAAATTTGTGAAATTATCTAATATTACAAATTATTCTAAACACTCAAGATGTTTTTTGTAATAAAATTACTAATTACACTTAAATTATTTACCTTATCGAAATGCCTCGTCATATCGTATTATTTAAGGCAACACACCATATAGTGTATATTATCAGGAGACACCTTTTTTATTCCTTCATATTTCTCCTCTCAGGATGTCAGCGCTTGAAAACGTGTTATGCTTCCTTATGCACGTACGGCAGACGGTAACCATGACCTGCACCACGTCTCCTGCATGTATTACTTTTTGCCGATGTCTCGACTCGACGACGACTTTACAAGGAATACTAATATTCCTTTTTATTTCTCGACCAACAACAACTATATCTAAATACTGATTAAATGTATTAATTATAAAGGTATACATATAAAATCAATTTTATCTAAAAATATTGTTGTTGCGCTTACGGGATTCGAATCTGGATCTCTTTTACAATAAACAATTAACATAACCAACTATGCTACAGCGACAGTATTTTTGATGACCAATTTTCGAACCCATATGTTACACTTTTTTTTTCAAATTAATACATCTATCGTTCCATTATTTGAAAGCCATCTACATTGTTTTTACCGATAGCAGATGCCAGAATTTTTATTAAATTTTGGACACATTATTATTGATACAACTTATATAATATTAAGGGAACACATGCTTATTGTGAAGTTGTAATTATTCAGAACATTGGTCTGTGGTGGTTTCAATACTAATTAAATATATTAATTATGAAGATAAGGGGTATACTAAGGTAGGAATGTGTACTCTTTAATAACAACTATATATGTTTGTTTATAGCCAACGATTGTATTGCATCATCGGAACAATGTAACAATTTAATATCCATCATCATTCAGTGAACGTAAAATAACATCTAAGTGCCATTTTGAACAAATACTTATTATGTTTTCACTAAAATATTATTTTGAATGCAAGACATACCCTTTAATCTCACTTACAAAAATTCAAAAAGATGTTGCTAATAATTGTACCTCTATTTATTCCTTATCTCGAATTTCACACAAGTGTATGAAATATTTTTAATATTAAAAATAATATTTAAATATTAATAATAATAAACCTTATAAAAACATAATGTTTTTATGTTAGGTTCATTCATCATTGTTTACATATTTGTATTTAATAATAAATGTGTTTTTTTTTTGTTATACATAGGATATTAAACAGTAAACACTTTTATTTGATTATTAATGTGATTTCGATTCCTAGATAATATTGAGTCCCACTCTTCAATTAAACAATCGTCATTTTATTTTAGTAAATTGAGTTATCTACTTTCACTTTTAATTGTTACCTTTCTTAATTGTTTAGCTTTCTACTGCTATTATTATTAATATTTTCTTCGCTCCGATATTTTGATTTCGAGATTTTGAAATGGGTATTTAAATGGTTCTTAATTAAATTACGATAATTATAGCGCAGTAAAGGTAACACGGCACAGAAAATTTATTTGCCATTTGAAATAACCACTAGAGAGATGTTTCGTGTAATTATTATTTTCATAATGAACTAACTATACAATTTGTATTAGCTATTATTCTGGACTTTATTACTTGCACGTGATATGAATTACCAGTTTATTTAATTCACGTGCAATGTTTTACGCTTACTTTTTGGTTTTTTCAAGCCTGGAATTAAATTGATTTAACCTTCGCCGCTCGCCAAGATACATCGGCAGATCGCAGATAAACTGTTAGCTAATTCTTGAAGCCAAACCTTTTTAGTTTTTTCATCTTGAGAATGTGAGTCCACTATTTGTTTGTTTTTATTTTACTTTAATTTCGAATTAATAAATTAATTCGCTTTGACTGAAATTCATTCCAGTGGAATTTTCTCTGCGGAACTTGCATACGTGGTGCTTTATGGTCCTGTATATAGCAGGGAAACATGGCGAACGCGTGCCCAACATGCGTGCCTAGAATGTTGACTTCTTTAGCGCGAGATGTGGAATGATTTGAAATACTATTTTTCTCCATCTTACACATGGAGTCGGATTAACCGTTCTTTCATAACAGACCCACCGCCTAAATAACTCCAGCCTCGTGAGTCCCACCCCACGGCACGATTTCCTTATGCGGGTTAATATTCATATATAGTGGTATCTCGGTATATGTCGTTTTAGGTATAATTCCAACTTGGTATACATCCTGTTTGGACGCAAACATTTTTGTTTGGTATACGACCTTTGTTTGGCAACGACTCATGTGCGTCATCAAATAGTGCGCTCTTACGTCCTCGGTCTCTTTCGGCTGAATTCGGTTTTTGGAGAGGGGGCATCTCACCACGACTGCCCACGAGCGTCAACGCTGTAACTCAGTGAATTTCGCGTGATTTTGTTACCAGACAATGTTACATTTCCAAAATATCCCGAGGGGAAGGCATACGCATATTTATTTGGACAAATTTTTAGTACTTAAACGTCAAACCTGATGATCTGTTAAATTTTCATTTATTTTATTTTATTGCTTTTGTATTTATATGTTTTAGTATTAATCAGTGTTTAATATATTTTATACAGTCTCATCAATACATAATATGCCAATAACAATAGGATTTTTTTTCATGGGAACGGATTAATCATTTTCCCTTTATTTCTTGTGGGAAAAATAAGTCCAAAGATCTGGAACGGATTAAGGATGTATACCGAGGTACCACTGTATTATGTTTTAAAATAACAAGATCAGATTTGCTGAGTATTATATTTGGAGCTTCTTGCTAGAGCATCAATTCACTAATCATATCGATACATTCTATGTAGATACATATATCGGATATAACGGATTTTATGAATACGATAACTCCCGTAGTTTTTCAGATTTTAATCAAATTTTTTCAGGTAAATATCTTGGCCAAGCTCGTTAACCAACCTTGTTTACATTTTTTTCTTTAATATTGGACCTAGAGATAAGAATAAAAAAATGCACTTTCACGCACAGACGCAATCTATCCGATTCTTGCGAACTTTCCAGAAAGTGATTTTATTTTGATCGTTTTTTTTTTAAGCTGTATCACTCAAAACCTAGTGGCAGATGAAATACTATCTAAATAGTATTGATGGATAAAATGCTACTCAATATTTCAAGACGTAAAAATAATAATAATTATTCAATATTATCAGAGAAAGAGTTCAATTATTGTTGGCATTATTCTCTAGTCTGTGAGACTTGGTTCGACTAAAGAGTGACGATGTTGTGATATTTGTCCTTTAATTGATATACTTTTAAATAAATTATTCCACTTTCTGCACCACGAAATTACACTGACGACAGCCCGTATTATGCTTTTAAATCTCGCCGCAAAAGTGGCTCGCTAATGCGCCCAGTTTTTCAAAAAATATTCCCGTGAGTTCATTATCCGTGACAACATAGGGTGTTTATTTCATTCACATTCGTGGCGTGTCATTTTGAAATTATACATCTCCGGCTAATTGCGAGTAAAACGCCTCAGTTTCCGCGGCCAACGGCCAGCTAGACGGAAAATATTCATTCACGTAGATCCGGTGTTGTAGCGTGCTGCCAACGTGTCATTAGATGGCGCCCTGTGAGTATCCCTTCGTGGCAATAATTATATCGGAGATTGATGACCACTGGATTGCCTATCGCCCACGATGTAATTTGCTGTTTTGTGTCGTTTAGTATGGATTCAGGGATTGATATTAACGCTAGTTTATTTATTTGTTGACACCATGTGTGTTAATACAGCCACATAATATCGTATGCAAGATGAGTGATTTAAATATTATTAATATGTGTATATCATTAGTTTATTTATTGAAGCTGAAAAATACAAACTCGTGAAATGTTCAATATAAATATAGTAAGTACCGTAGTTTTAGATCATCTTATGGTCTGAAGGTAGGAAATATATATGCAGAAAACAATTTAAACTATTTTAATTTTCACAACTAAACTTTGCACTACACACACGTTGGGTTATTGTCACTACTAGTTTCGAGAGGTGCATTCTCTCTCATAATCAGGTGATAACTAAACTAACTACAGTATTGTAGTCTATTCGGACAATGGGGCGGAACTTGAGAAGAGGGGAGGGGGTTTCGGTCGTTAACGGGAATGTGGACAGTAAAGGCGAAGTAAGGGAATTTTATATTGTTTATTAGTGTTTTCTCCGAAATTAAATTCTTTTGTATTTTAACGGTTTCTAAATTGTTCATTATTATTCTTTTATAAGGACCGAAAACTCCCCCGTCTTCCCAAGCCCCGCCCCATAACCCGAATAGACTTCAATACTGTATTTAGTTTAGTTATCACCTGATGGTGAGAGGGACTGCTCCTCTCGAAACTAATAGTGACAATAACCCAACGTGTGTGTAGTACAAAGTTTAGTTGTGAAAATTAAAATAATCACGTTACACCACAATGTAACCTGCATGTCAATTAATATAAACAATTTAAACTATCACAAATACTATACAGACATTTTTTATATTTTTATTCACTCCTTTTTCATATTTTTTCTATACCTATTAAATCTCTCTATTTTAATTTGATAATTCATTTAGCACACAAATCAAATATAGATACCTGACCCCACCGATAAATCGGTGTAAACTGGTGCTCGTTTGCTCGCTTGTAAATGAGGTATATATTTATATATATTTTTTAATATTCTAAAAATTTGTGCGTTTTCGTCCAAAAAGTACGCTACTAATTTTGGGTTAACCGCTTTTATCACAGCTCCAAAATCTGTATAATTATTTTGCATTTAAACGCATTAAACGTAGTAGATGTTAGCGGGAACCTAACTTTGCAAAAACAACCGATGTACTCATAGATAGTTATGTAGTTGTTCGACTCTATTCCGAATGTCCGTGACGAATCGTAATTTGAGATGTTTAATACAATCTTCAGAGGTATTCAAAGGTTTTTTAAAATTATAAATACATGTTCATTAAAATATGCCGTGACCAATATACAAGATTCCTTGAACGCCATTTATGTATTGATGATTTTCTGGTCTTGCATTAAAGTAGGTAAGTTTTTGCAGACAACCGAGCTCTGTTGTGTACGAATGATTGAACTGTTTTTAATGATAGTAAACACCCCACAAGCTACCAATACCAGAACTGTGGGGGACCCGTCTCTTACCTAGGACCGTTTATAAGCAAAATCTCCTATATGGTCCTACTCATTTACGGCCTGGTTGGCATTTTTTTTAATGCTACTAGACATCTGTGCTGTTTCGTCTCGCACATAGTGACAGGACGGAGCCGAACAGCTGTCATCTCAAAAACTCTCACAGTTCCCGACTCTCCTTTAATTGATTTTTTTTTTTACAAAAAACATAATGAGAAGTATAACAGCATAAGAAAAAATAAGAATATTTACATGAACTAACGGAAATAAATTCCTTGTTTCAATATTTTCATTTTGATATCACTCGAATGGAACGAAAATTTAAACGCTTACAATATATATGCATTATTGTAAAAAATACGTCTTGTTTACACAAATATTTCATTTTCGAAGAGTAAATACTTCTACTGTTGCATAAATGTGTCATAAACTATCGGATTGATGTTTCCACAAAGAATGTGTGTAGAATGCCCCTCGTCTCGTAACTAATGTTCCAAACCTCTCTCCTGTATGTACACTTTATATCACGTCTATTCATTTACTGGTGTGTGAAACTCCCCGAGAATGTTACAATATTTCAGACATATTTAGTGTTAACAAGTGAACATAATTTATTTTTTCTTCTTTGCGAGATAATAAAGCACGCAGTACAGAAAATGTATTTTTACTTCATTAATTACAGATACGCGATTAATTTATTATATAATATGGTACACCGAGATCATTAAACTCTACACCTGTATAATAGTTTTGTATCCACTTGTTTTTGCACAATGGATGTATCCACTCACGTCTTTTATTGTGGCTTGATTGGTCCGACGGCTTTGATGAAGACAGACGAATTTGAGATGGGCTGAACTCCGGGCCATGACTCATCAAATGGATCACCCGTCTTGTGCCGACATTTCTGATGTTGTATGGATTAGAAATATATAATGTTATCAATGTTCCCTGGCAACAGAAAAAATGTAATTCTTGTGTGTTCTTTACCGAATGAGAACACAAGTTAAACATCTTGTTAAACAGTACATGATCATAATCAATTATGTAAAATTAAGGATTTTTTTATGGGTGTAATATAGGTACTGAGTTTTTCTGTTAAGAAGCCCATGTATTAAATTTTTCCATTTTTAAGGTTCTCATGTTGTCCCTATATAGAAGCCCATAGGTTTCTTAACGGAAATAGGCTTATTTTGAAATAATATTTATTTGATTAATGAAAGGTTATTTTTATTTTAAACATTGTAACAATAGAACAGTATGAAATTAAAAATTATGATAATTATGACGTTTGTGTTTACGTTTTTTAACCAGCTTCAATAATTCTGCTTCTTGTTTCAACCAACGACGAAGATTCGTCCTGTCAATGCCTGTTTGTTGCGATATCGAATTTCGACTATCCCCTTCTTTTAAACGTGTCACAAACTGTAGTTTTTCCTGGATAGTATACAATTTTAGTTTACTAAACTCTATTCTCTTGCATCTATTGCAATGACATCTCGGGCATGCGCAGAGCGCCGATATACGTTACGAAAGAGCGCGTTATTATTTGTCTCCAATAAAAGGCACACGGGGTTTTATTTGGAAAACAAAATCCTAACGTAGGCCTAGATGGGCCTATATTTGGGTGGGCCTCATAACGGAAAAAGCCGATACGTGACATCGCAAGCTGACGACGTGCTGCGACGATAGCAGGGCGGTAGTTGAACGAATGGCATTGAATAGCGCCGAACATCATCGTTTCCCTTATTCTTCTTTATTACAAGGAGTGGGTCGTATCTTTGGTCCGCAATCTCGCTCACAGTACTCGCGTTCCTATGGAATAACCCCCGAGTACTGGCAATGCGGCAATCCGCCCTCTTCATTACAAATCCATCTCGCTGTATGAGGAAGTTAAGTGCCGTTGATATTGAAATAGTGGTACTTGAAGATAACGTATGACTTGTTTGTGTAACATTCTGCTAGATTATATTAATATCCGTACACGGGAGATGGCAGCGTTGCGTGTGTATAACTATTATATATCCTATTAAATGTTTCATCACGAATGTTCCCGCTCTGCGTTCTCCGTCCGATCGGTTCTATTCGTGGGCAATTATATCAGCGATTGTTGTAAATGTTTTCTGTACAATTATTCGTAATTTCACGATCGTGACGGATGGAGCACATTTTTCCGTATTTTTTATTCCCATGCAATCATCCCCGCAGGACCGCGGGGCTAATTAGCCGGGTAATAGAATACCTCAGAATCGGTGATTTACAATGGTGGCGATTTTTTGATAATCTAGCGCTGTTAAATTTTTTTATTAGCCGCCGATTTTTTCAAAGTTCACGGAAGTTCATGCGGCTGAGCTGTGGCGTTTCACGCTTCTGAGCGTCATGAAGCCCCGATTTAGAGTTTCAGCCTTTTTTTATTTATTTATTGCTGAGAGGTTTTTTTTTTATGACATTACACCTATCGGAGAACATTGGCGGACACCGACATTTCGTCGCCGTGTTTTGCACGGGCGTTTTTTTTTCCGACAGATTTGACGGAACATCGCTCACGTTATAGAAGACACATCGGGACAGATCGAATAAGTAGTTCACAGGTATGAAATTATCAGTTTCAGGTGAGATTGTATGTTTGTTTATGAGATTGCACCGCCTGTTGAAGTTTCCGCCATTATCGAGACCAGCGTTTCTCGATTATGAATCTTCAATCATCTGGGGAATTCGTATTCGACCGTATTTGGACAGACCGTAATAAATTTAGAAATTATTGTAACGTTGCTGTGTGTGTGTGTGTATAGCTGGGAGGCGTATTTTATCTTTATTAGATGAAGTGTTTGAAGAATGCCGTCCGGAGTATTCTGGCGTTAATGCACTTTCGTTTTTTTTCTAAATTACCCGGTCGATAAATTATACCTTGTTGCATCCAATGACGAAGCATCGATTAGTTCGAGTAATTTATCCTATCCTCTCGTTATTTTCATATTTTCTTCCAGCTCACACAGCGTACCTCCTTTCGTTAATGGCGTCTTAAATAATGTGAACTGTGCTTTGGGTTCATTCATTCTCTACATCCATCGTTCTCTAAAAATATTTACCAGTTTCTCTGAGACTGAATTCATTATTATTTTTTAAGCAATCGTTTGTATTAAGATAACGTTCGATTACTTTTAATGGTGTTTCGCAGTTGTAACTTTTTACAGAATTCTCCGGCTGTAATTATTACGATGATTAGTAAAATAAAAGATGATTCTTGTTCTGGGCAATGATGAAACATTACTGTTCTCGACTACAATCCAATACGCGAAGTTACTCGTTCGCCACAGACACCTGGGACCCGTACAGGTTAATTCGTTGTGCAACCGATGGCCATCTACTAGCTGTGTGTATTGCAAAATTAAGATACAAACTACGCCAGAAGGCATCGCATTATTGTAATCAGAGGTAAATAAATGTCAAATGCGTGCAAATACCCGGCAGGTTCAACATTTTTAACATTAAGTCGTATCCCATTTAACGCATCGTTGGGATGCTTGTTCATTCCTGGGCTCTACTAATTGGTACCTTCGACATTAACTACATTTTCGCAGGAAATTTACACCTCGCTTGATTTCTTGACCAGGTGTTTCTTAACAGACTATCATCCCAAGATCAACTAACGATTCTTGTGCGATATATTGAATAATATACCTAGGGACTAATCGTTTCATCATTAATGGATCATTAATTCTAATCAGATTAAATACTATAATACAATTCAGGTATAAAAAGTAAGTATCTCGCATTCTTGCATCTGAGGCGTTGGTTTTGTTTTAAAATAACGTTTGAATCTTCCATTCTTGTCCACCGGGTGTATTTCATGTGAAAAATTGCTCTTCCAATGCAATATACAAAGTTCTATTGCTTTATTTTTATCTCTGGATTTTATTTCGCATACGTAAAATAACATGCAGTCATTACTCCTGACTGACGTATGGCAGTCTGAATAATTCTCTCGGATTCTCTCAGCAACCCTTCCGTTTAGAGTTTACCGACCTTATCGTTTTTATATAATTTCATGTTGAATTTGTTTCTTGGTCATTTTGACATGGTACATAGTACATGGTAAAGGTAAAGGTGGATCTTCTGCAGTTTATGTTAAGAACATTACTGTTACTCCCTAATTACGTAGGTACTTGGATGAGTTTTATTCGCACCTATAGCTATATTACATAACCCTAGGAACCTCCTTTTTCAAAATAATCAAAATAATAATAATAAAATTTATAACTAATGAATACTATATAATATATCGTTGATGAGATCATTTCAAGATGTTTCTGCTGTAGCAGCCTGCACATATGTATGATGTTAAAATCCTGGTTCGAAATGTTAATGCTAATTCTTCATATCTTCACAATTTGTATTGCATTCTGTTTTTATTTTTTATCGTAACATATTTCACGTTCAATATTTTTGTGTTGTTTTCATATATTATGCCCGTAATAAAGCTCCATATTTGTAAGCGTTTTTATATACGTACCTTAGTGACTTTTTTTGTTTGATTACTTAGAAATCAGTATATCATTTTTAATGAATCTCTCATCACCGTACGTGGAATTTATTTATTTATTCATGTTTTTTATAAATATGCGAAATTGAATGTATGACATATTTAACAACATATACTTATTAGCATGTGTGGATATATCCATGTTATATTTCAAAATTGATGCGTTATTTATTGCTTTTGTATTCCTCGGAATCATCTTCAGATTAATAGTAATACCGAGATCGTACGATGGTCGAAATAAATCGCAGTCTCCATAAAAATGCGAATTTCGAAATTGGGCAATTAAATCACATTGAAAGTGAAATCACCTTCCCCTTCCCCGCTCGGCCAGGGTCAGTTGCACCAGACAACAGGTTTGACTTCAGTAAAAGTTGTTGCATTTGGGATGCTGCGAATCGGGAGATAAATTAATTGTCCCTTTAATGTGACCGCCCTCTGGCCGGACTGCCGATACAAGTTGCTCATTTTTTATGATAATACTTTAGGAGAATATTTGGACTCGGAGCCGAGTGGCATTAGTAAATCATTTTGATTTAATGTCTATACCTTGAGAGCTTTTAGGGTATTACTTATATGACGGCAATATACATTTCGAGGCTTTATCATAAAGTCTGAATTGCGGGTGCAAAGAGTCGGTGATGGGGGTCGAATGACCTCTCGGAGCCCAAAAATATTAGCGTTCATAAATGTTGGCATCGGCCAGAGTAAATGGTGCTCACCGAAAACAGTGATTTTGTACAGTTGGATGAACCATGTATTTAGTCATTTTACTCAACGAACAATGGTGTATTTTCATACAACAATTACTGTAATTTAAATAAATTAGTTTGTTTTGAAGTCTACGTAGCGTTATTTTCATTTTCAAAGATGAACATCTTATTTGCGTCAGTCAAGCATCTTGGCTGCAATTTCATGCAAATTTAATAATATACAACGCCATTGTCTGTTTATCATTATTATCTTCACCCATTACCCACCTCTCGGTCTTCATTGTCAAGCGCCTCGTCAGGTGCTGTCGGAAGGTTGCCGCGGGTGCCGAGTGTGCCCTCCGCACTCCGGCTAACAATAACTACCGCCGTTTTCTGCTGCATTACCGATTTCTCTACACTAAACCTGTCTTCGCTAAGAAGCCCACCGAATTGTAAAGTGGGTAGACAAAATAATGAAAAAGTAGGTACGCTTTTTAAATTAAAGATCGCCGTTTCATAATGCTCGAAAGGTTATTCCGAAAAGCTCGCCGACGAGCATGTGCGGTTTTTCTCTTGCACGTCAGCAGGTAGATGCCCGAACGCGCACGTGTGTCGGTGCATACCCAGGTGCCTACTTAAGTCTGACAGGCGCAGGCGCGGTCGATCACTTTCTCCGGCGCGGCGTCGGTCAATGGCCGACGCCCGAGGACGGACGCCTTCGGCTCTCTTGTGTAAAAATATGGTCTACCGCATCGCGCAGATAGATCGCTTACAGCGCGGGACGCGAGTCCATTTATCTTTTTGCAAATTCATTTCTTTACGGAGCATTTTTACTTTCGCTCGTAAGCTTGTCATTAATCATTCATATTATACACGTGCATAAACATACACTTCCGTGTGAAATCTTATAATTTTGTTTTATATCGTATTGCGAGCTGCAATAAGCAATCACACTGATTCATTAAAATGAAAGACCACAATCAAGTTTCAATGACTGTGTGTTCATTTTCATCTTTATTATTACCTACGTTTTATGCTTAAATATTTTTCGATATTTATGCTGAAAACTTCAATATTTTTCGTTCAATGGTAATCAAAACCTGTTTTATTGTTTTGTCAAATAATTTACTAATGCTGTTTGTTATTCGTCACGTATTGGTTACCTGCTATCTTAGTTTAGTTATACTCTGTGGACTAAGTCTTATTCCTAACGTCAATTTTTTTTATTGTTTTAAATGCAACGTATTGATGGCGATGGAAGAAGATATGAAAGTGTGCGGGGAAAGTATTGGGACAGGAGATATTATTTGATTATCCAAATTCACTATCTAGACGTAGCAAAGGTTTTAACAACTCAAGAAATATCAGAAGTCTCTTTCGTTTTATGAATATTCATATATTTATATAAATTAATAATATTAATTGAATAATTTATAAACTGGAGTTCCGCGTGACGTCATCATTTTATACTCGTCGTGTCCTGTACTTGATCGGAGACGATAGTCGTTTTGATTACGCTTTACTGTATATTTTAAATGAATGAACTGAATTACCGCCAATTTACCGAATCTTCTATAGATACCTACACGTGTTTAATGGTGTGCCTGTAAAACATTTTTGTTAGAATTCCCTATTGAGTGATTGGATTTGGCTATTGGCATTGAACAATATGGTCAATCATGAAATAATGACTTGTTTTTTTAAAACTATTGATGTAATCATAACGCATTTATGAAATTTCACGTGTACATTTTTCAATGCACGTACACATAATAGCAGTTTTAATACGTGCTTCTTGTTGGATCACCGTTGAGGTCTATAATTTCTGAAAAAATGTACAATCGCTTTTGGACCTTGACATACGGTCACTATCTCATATAATGCTCGACGAATAAACATCGATTAGTTTTTAAAATATTAATTTCGCGTATTTGTTGAATAATGCGCGTGTTACAATACACCCACTTAGAATGAAACTTTATATTTTTCGTTAATATCTGATATACAGTGGCGGATTTTTCTTACGGCTGAAAAGGCCCAGATCGACAATTTTTAGCTTTTTTCTTAATATAAAAGTAAGTAAAATACAATGTTTAAAGTTTTCATATCATCACGGTCCATTTGTGAATATTATAAAATCTTCATATAATAACACACCCTCACACTCTGCTTCCAGACTCATACGGATTTATTTTTATCGTACTATTATATTGTATTTACTGATTAATTTATTTATATAAGTGTGGAATTTATTTCTTTCATTTCTCTTAGCAGAAATTTTAATATGTTGAGATATGTGTCTCTTTTTCAGGGTATGCACTTTTAATGGTACATCAAAATAATAATTTAAATTTAGTATTGAGTTTCAACAAAATTTAGAAATATATTATGTCTACAGCACGACTAACGAATCCCTCAATCCCGCGGCAAATCCAACTACAGCAATCCTTATCTACAACAGTAAACAAAAGGTTCTTCTGATTCTTTGGCCAAATTATGCGTGACAATCTAGAAGATGAAGTCCAGGACACAACTTTGGGCCGAAGAAGATCTGGAAGACAAATAATCAGCATGATAGTATAGATAAAATAGTATAGAGAGTTCACAAATTATGATTTATGATTAATGTTTTACAGATTCACTAAAAATGCACATCGACCCCTTAGAATAACAAGGTTCCAACTAACATTTTGGGCTAATTTGAGTTATTGCGTGAAAAGGGTTCCAAATGTATTATTCTTTTTTCTTCCATACACACCAACTCTATTTAACGGATATTAACGGAAATAGCAAGAGCTGCAGTTCCAACTGCATCAATTATTTATTTCAATTCACGGATCATTGTTATTAATTTACAATGTTTTTATTTATTTTTAATTTCCCTCATCTCACAGTGGTCATTGATAATACTGAAAATAAGTTAAGACCTTAAAACTGATCACATTTGCATACTCAAAACAAAATATACAAGAAAATATGTTGAAATTCAATCAACACTTATGAGTTCATTATCTCAAAACAGTGTCAGTGTTAGATGAAACCTTGTTATTCTGAAAGGTCGATATGTAAATGAATAAAATTGCAATCATTGTGGATAGGGAGAGCTAAATATATATTTCACCCGGGATTTCGACATTTGGAACGGCCTTTTTCGAATTCGTACGTTTTTTTTCCGTTTCTTTCATTTTTTTCGAATTCGTACCATTGTTTTATTATTATTCTAATAATATATACAACATATGAGTATATGATTGTATGTGTTAATAGCCTACAGTCGGCAATAAGTATATATAATATATTATAGGCAGCAAAATTATAAAATTCTTCATCGATATACTTAAGCCAAATACAATCCACCGCTACCCGCTCGCTTGATATTTTGCGTAATTTGATATTTCACGCCTCCTGATATTACGAAAACCGGCACAAGTCCGACGAATTTAACCGCGAATTGATTTCGCAGCGTCTCTAGACTACGTTTACAACTATTTTGCATACAGCATTTTTTGCATTATGTTTTCGTTTCGAGATACATTGATTTATTTATTTTTTAGATAAAAATAAAAACAAACAAATAGGAAAGTGTTGACAGTAAAAATACCTTCAGAAATATTTGTATTATTTCCGTACCATGTGTTTTTATAATATTGAAATATAAGTATTTTCAAATATAAAATTATTATAATTTTTATATCACATTTAATGAGAGAAAGCGGATGCCTATTGCAGAGATATATAAATAATTTTACTAATTAATTACTGGAGGACGATTATACCCATTTCAGCAGATTATTAATATGTAGTAGGGTGTAATATAAGATGTTAAACACAAAGTTACTTGTAGGTAACTTAATTTGTAGTTTTAGTCAAATGTTTGTTATTATTAAAGTCATTAAATTTAAATATATAAAGTTGGCAAACAATTCCGCGTACATTAATATAATGTCTTCGAAATTAACAATTATAAATACATTATTTTACCAATAAATACTATGAAGTAATTATATGGTATAATTTATATTTATTTTTTATTTCCAAAAAAATGGCATTTGTATTAAGGTATAATGTACAACATAACAATAAGACGTCTAATTAAAATTGTATATTATTTAAAATATATACAACGGTAGTGGTAATTAATTAACGAGATAACATTTCCGAAGTTTTAATAGTGCATTTATTGCATTTCACACGTGATGCCAATCAAGTAGGTTAAGAGGTAAAATTTGCACGTTCGAGGAAATTTATTATTTACTAATTAGTTGGTAATATTATATAATTATTATTAACGCATATTAATTTTTGTAAATGTTGACTGCATCGCTAAAGTAAGAAAATGATTGTATTAATATATACTCTTTTTTTTTGCTTCATAAATATTTACTTTATTTGGTTTACAATTAAATAGGTAAGACATCATTAAATATGTTTTGTAAGGGCCAAAACAGACGCACTTATAAAACTAAAGTAAAATCGAAATAACACTATTCAGTAGCATGAACATTTTATCGGGTTTTTATTATCGTCGTCATTGGCGTAAAAACTCCCGGCTAACTCTTAATCTTCTACCAGAATATCTTCCATCTCAGCTTTTATAGTCATCTTTATTTTCGCAGTAGTTAGAGATAAGGGCCTTTCAGGTCCACGGTCAATCACACAACCGTCCTTCGGACCTCTCTGTCTCGAGCTGTGGTCTCCCAGCAGAGAATTTGTAACCTCGCTGCAACCTTTTGAGCATTGTCCGCCAGTGGCGTCACGGCCGAGTTCCCGTTGGCCCGTCCGTCGTAGACCTTACGGGATTTTAGATCGTCACATCGGACAATAAGTCCTGCCTGTCATTTTAAGCATTTGTACTTTAATATTGCTAATATTGAGATATTTGGATATATAATTATAAAATGAATTAAAGAATTAGACAAACAGATTTTAAAAAGGGCATACTATCGACGAGCAATACTAAAAAAAGGATTGTCAATTATTTTTAGAAATATTAATAAATACTTGAATAACCTTTAAGCAATAGCCCACCTCGACACGGGATTATCCTAGTGAGGGGGCATTATTTTTAATAACTATAAAAATGTTATAAAAATAAGAATTTAAATAAATATATACAGAAGGAAGGCCTTGATCTTTTTACAGATAAACTAATTTAAATTTAATGTAATGTGTAAGTTTACGCATGTACAGTGGAAACTAAACAAATAAGTTCAAGGAATTGGTAAAAACCTACTAAATATGTAACATAGAATTTATGAAAAATTGGTAGTAAAAGTGAAAATGGATTGATTGTACTATACATATCGATTGGTCAATCATTTTTATGTCCTGCTCGATGGAGCGTGTCGAAATTGGAACCGATTCTCTAATAGTCATACCGAGTGCGAAGAAGACACGACACTTGCGCTATGCATTATTTACATTAGCCTGACCGAGTTCGGGCGCCCGACGCGCGCACTGTCCGAAATGTTTACGTGATTCGCCTTATTATTATTTGGCATGAAAGTAAAACTGGCCGTCTATTACTTTTTTTTTTTTTGTGTTTACGTTTTTTTTAAGCGCAACCACTTCGGTTCTACTTACCAGCCGGTGCACTGAATTCGTGATGCGATTTCAGTACAGATATGTAACGGTGTATGGTAAGATGAAATTCTTTCCTGTTTGTTTACACGATTTTTGTTGTGTATGTTGTTGGTTATTTTAACGGATGACGAAAATTTAATTCATATTTGGTTGAAATTATTTTATTTGTTAACTGTTATAACTAGGTTATACTTGACAGAAGATCCCCTCAGTCACGATTCTAACATGCTGTGAGCCGTATTCATAGAAGAATTCCAAATGTATGGAGAGATATGGAGGCACTCCATGTTCCTGATTTCGAGTAGAGTATGTTGGCCCGGGACAGAGACGCCTTGTGCCGAATTGTACATCAGGCCGAAGCTCTCAATTTCCTTTTCCCCTTTGTCGTCTATTCACTAAATTAATAAAAACGAATTGTTTATTCAAACAAAACATTTAAAAATGAATATATTGCTTTTGAAATTAGCAAAATTAACATTGTGGTTAATATAGGAAATTTACTCATAAATTCTAAAGACAAAGATGATAAATTTAACAGTTCTGGTGTCTATAAACTTAGTTGCAAGGATTGTGCTGCATTTTATATTGGTAAAACGGGTAGAAATTTTAATATAAGAGTAAAGGAGCATTTGAGATGTTTGAACAATAGTGGGTTTTCAGAATTTTGCTAATTTGATAGAAAATGGTCATGGTTTTGATGAAAATTTCTGATTGTCAATATTAAATATAGTAAATTTGTATTAAGTAACAATTTGAGTTAGGTACTAAATTCATTTTTTAAATAATTATTGTTTTTTAAATATAGATTGTGGTAAAGAAACAAGATATTTTGATTAGTATTGACATCCTGAAGAAGAAAATTGTATTTTTCGAAACCGGTAGATGTATTTAAACTCAATAAGTGGTTAATAAAACAATGTTTACAAATAAAAATAATAAATATATTACGCTATAAAAGTTGTGTCTTCGATTATAGCATTTTTATAACAGTACCCACATACCTCCCATGACCAGTCGTGGCCGAGCGGTGGTCGAACATCTGGCTAGTAATCACCCCAAAAACCTGGGGGCGAGAACTCAAATCCCATCGACATACAAATCGTTCTATTTATAATCCTGGCGATGAGACCCCAAATGTAACCCGTCACTAGACGGGGTCGTAGATAGCCCTTATACATGTGTATCAATAATTTTTAAAATATGTCTGATTGAATATTTGCTTGCGTTGTGCTGTGGTACCATTTCCCATTTTTTGATAAATATATTAGAACACTAAAAAATGGGTGCAATTCGCTTTCTGTTAATTCTCCTTCCCCGTCCTCCCTGCTTATAATGGAATGGGGCGGGTCTCTTGGGTGTGATTATGTTTAAAAAGTAAGTAATTCTTTTTTCCAAGTTGTACAATTTTACCGCAAACGTTTCGGAGTAAGTAATCGCAAATATTACTTGTCTCGCTGTACACACAGTCAAATGTTCTGTGAATTCTATAAAATAGTTCTCACGGGAACGCGAGTATAAAAGTATAACACTCCGCCATTTAATAATGACGGGTGTTTCGTTATGTATCGAATTACAGGTGCCCGAGAAATCTTGTCACAATATTAATTACATAAAAGAATCAAATCTATCCGGTGTATCCGAAATGAATGTCGATTTTTAATGAAACATAAAAAAATATTTTGAGATGTTTATTTTTATTTTAAAGATATAACATTTTCCCACCGCTGTGTCAATTTTTTAATCCTATTATTATAAAATGTGATAGACTTTGATTCAAAATATTCGTAGTTTTTTTTCACATCGTCTGCATTTAAAAAAAAATCCATCTAGAAAGTGTTGCATTGATCGAAATACATGGTAATCGGAAGGAGCGAAGTCTGGAGAATAATCCAACCGAGTTCTTTGATTTTATCCAGAATCAATTTCGCTACGCGGGGATTTGTTTTCTTCGCTCAATTCGTGTGGAACCCATACACTTTGTCTCCAGGTCTTCCCAATTTTATTAATGTGTCTTTGCACTATTGTGTAGGAATAGGTACAAAGTTTAGTGTTTCAGATAGCTGATAAATAGTTCTGATATGATTTGCTTCCATTTCAGTAGCTAGGACGTCACCATCTACCTTTGTTTGTCTTCCACATCCGAGAATATTCTTGATGTCATAATTTATTGTTCGATATTTTTTGAACAGTCTTTTGACATTTACGGATGTCTAACGTATCACCTACCACTTCACAAATGTATTTAGTGGCTGTAGTTACTGATTTTTTTAAAGAAACTCGTGTAACATGCAATTTCGTATGAATTGTTCATTCGGTATAAATTCTGCCATAAATTTGGAGCAAAATATATATTTTTAAATATAGGAATGTAGCGCCCAGTTGTGCACCAACACAAATTTAACAAAATACTTTGTCGTGTATTTAATAGCTAAGCTCTACCTGACCATTGAAACTTAACTTATTATAAGACGATATCCATTTCGGATACACCTATTATATGTACTATTTAATAAAAGCATGCTTATTAATTATAACGTGGGTTAGAGAATACACCAAGATGAAGGGTTCCATTGTCATAATGCTATAAATGGCAATGGGCGGGCCATATTTCATAACCGATGGACATGGAATATTTTTGAATAGTATCCACAACACAAAAATGACTGAGGTTGACCAAGTCTCGAAATTATCGGAGCAGGGGGAGTTACGTGATGGACTTATGGGGGGGGAGGCCTTTAGCCAGCAGTGATGAATTACATCATTTTTGTTTCTTCGTCCTGCTGCATTTTATCTGTAGAACTAAATTTGTGATTCGTGTGTTATCATCATCTCATTAATCTTTTTAATTTAAAAAAAACATTTGAAATAAATAATACACGTATAATACAATTCTATATCAAGGCGTATTTGCAGTGGTAATTATTTATCATTACAACAGTAAATCAGTTTATGTGAGTATAGGCATAGTCCAAACAGAATTGTACATAATGTATTATATAGAAAATAAAATTAATAAATTAAATAATTTCAACTTCCAGGACAATTTTAATTCATCATCATCATCGTATCATGTAGACTCTGATTTTATTATAAATTAGCGTTCTTAATTTAAAATAAAATAGGACTGCTAATATTTTGTAAATTAGGCAGTTGTTGAACCCGTCATTGCCCGGGATTCAGGAAGAGATTATATAGGTGGGGGAGTAGGGCGCCTTTGCTTCACCCTAAAAAGTTACGATGTATCCGAAAATTGGTCCAAGCAGAGGGTGAGATATCCGGGAAAGTGAAATTAGGACCTTGTATTTTCACAGGGTCCTAAAGCGTACGCAAAATTTGATTGTAGATCAGTCACATTGTGTTGGACTCTGTAGAGAACAGGCAGACATACATAAATAGTAATAAATGTACAATTCAACGATTACAATTAAATATATTTGTGCGTTAAATTTTTAATTAGTAAATAATTCGCTTATGTATGTTATAAATAAACTTCTCTTTTTGTAAGTAAATTCTTACATATAAAAATAAATACTTATTTAATTAAAAATATAATTATTTTCACACTTGTTCGCATTTTGAATTTCTCTGCTGGAGTTCTATTTATGAACTAACAAATCAATTTAGCCAATATGTTAGTATATGTTGTTTAAATGTAGTTTTCTTCTTCTTCTTCTTCTTCTTTCAAACAGGCAATCCACCCTTCAAGAGTGATTTGTGCCATTAAACAAGTTTAAACATTATTTCATAGAAAGCAGTACAACAATAGGGAATATTGCGTTACAAGTTAATACCATTGACATTCGTGAAATTTGTTATTATATAGCTTAAATGTGGCGAGTTAAGGGAAAGAAGATGACACAAGTTAACCGGGAGTTGAAAATTACCATCGACAAGATTATTGTAAAAAAAACCTGTGATCCGCAATGGACAGGCAAAAAAGACATGGTCAAGGGTTTCCTCCTCGGGTGTAGTTTTCAGTAGGAATAAAATACATGCATTGTTTTTTAAATTTTGTAATAATCTCACTCTCTGAGATCATCAGTATGCTACATATTTCAGGCAGATATTATAAAGATATAGATTTATATGTGGGAATTATTATAAAAATATCATTTTTGCAAATGTTAATTATTATTGTATATTAAAGATACAGATATTTTAGTAAAACATTTATTATCATTAAGATTGAGATACGAATGCAATAAATCCTATTTTATGTGAGATTTATTTGTATTATTATTACTCATTAAAATGCTTCGATGATTTTCCGGTGCAATCAAATTTGTCATCGTGATGGACGCAGAGCGGGATGTCTCACGAACCCGCGTTCCTCCGCGCCGCGCTGCGAAGTTAACGGTGAAGTGTGTGCGTCGTTGTGCAAGATCTTCATTAAAAAAACGCGACCACGCAAGACCGAGTCGCTACTTGCGTTTGACACAAATCATGGCTTTGATTCATCGATGCTTGTTTTATCCCTTTTGCTGCCGATATTCTTCAACAAATAATTCACATAATGTGTCTTGCATTTAACACAATCTCTTATATTATTAATCTTCGTTATAAAATAATAACGTATGTATGTATACAAGTATTATGTTTGATTTTATAATTATTTCTTTGTGAAAATTAAATTTATTTAGATATTTGTTGATTTATTATTGCGTATATATGTAGATTCACAATAGTGTTATAAATCTCTTTTAATTCGCAACCACCTACCTGAAAATCTATTTGTAAAATATAACAATTTTAGCGTAGCCATGTGTATTACATACTTACTTTACTTTTTACAGTTGCATACATATTTTATTTACTTCTTTTTGTTATTGATACACCGATGGTAATATTTTAACCTAACCTTTAATATTTCACGCAATGGATCAAGTATAGCGCCACCGTTTGATTGGAAATACTTCACGAGTCTTCAGGGTTTCGAAAACCACACTTTTAAATGATCATTCTATTACTATTACCTTATTTCTTGTTCCATTACTTAACTATTTGGTAATAAAAAAAAAGACTTATTTCACTTTATGTTGCTAAATAGTGCGAATGGATGATGGAATCAGAAGGGACGGGTTAGATTGGAAATAGAGATTGATGAGTAATAAGGGAATGGATATAGGGAATTGGGACCAGGATGGACTCACGGAACCAAAGTACAGCTCGACTCATCTGGTTGATGACGCTGAAACTGCCACAACACACAAACTCTGATGAAACTTTCACGTTCACAACACAACAAAATCACAGCGGCGTGAACACTTCTCTTCGAATTCAAAAACAACCACACGAGCCAAAGAAACAATATGTACTGAGGAAAAAATAGGTTATGGGGTAGGAACAAACTAAAAACTGGTAACAATATACCACATTGAACAATATTCATTCTTGTTCAGGTATGTAAGTATATGTGTTCACCTAATTAAAAATATTACGGAACTGTGCACATTTTGTACGACCATTGTCTATTTGTCACCCGAGTTTAGAGATTAAAATGGATAGTTCGTAATCCCACACTTGTGAGTTGAATGTTTTTATTTATTTATTAAATGCGATATTAAACGTTTTATTGACCCTCGCCTTTACTACAGCCGCGCGAGCCTCGGAGCACCTGCCGCCGCGGCGCCCGCGCCCCGCACGGTGCAACTTTCACCGCGCGGCCCCATTCATCGCGGGCGCGCTCGCACAAGGCGTCACCACCGACACAAATGTGTACATTTGCAGAGTGATGACACTGAGGATTAACTTGTCAACAATATATTGTACGCCGACGTGACATCTGGACTCTTTAAAAACATATAACAGCTATTTTTTTTTCTGATTCACACCCACGCGATGACATTACGTGTGTGTTCAGATTTTTTATTATTAATCATTTTGGTGGCTTTATGCATAGCTGATGAAGTATCATGATTTGTTTTTTTTTTTTTTTTTTTTTTTTTTTTTTTTAATAAACCATGTTGCTGGTAATAATTATTTATTTTATCTTGTGTTCATGTTGAGAGTTTATGCAGCAAAGTAAATACTTCATTCATTGACCTGTCTGGTATGCTAGTTTTGTACTATGTTATTTATAAAAGTTTCGCTTTATTTTAGCATTAAAAGATTTTGTTTTTCAAATTGATGTGTAGGTGAGCATTGTCTGTGGTTGTAGACATTAAAGTAATATAAAATCTGCCTTCACGATCGGACAGTAAATAAAATAAAAATGCATGTATATTACTTGCTTACCATCACGCCGTTTCACCGCGGGGGTAGGCAGAGAAGGTAGAGCGCCACCTCCTCCACATTCATACATCTTCTCATGCAAGCTCGTCGATTTTTGTGGCTTCTAACAGAACCATCTTCCAGTATCTGGTTTACCAAGTCGCGGATGTTCCCTATTTCGGATGCCATCAACACTTGCGTCATACATCTTTCTTACCATTTTGTCATTCATCCGTTCCATATGATCAAACCACCTAAGTGATTCTTTCTTAATCTTACTCACTATACTAAGACCAGCTGTACATTCCTTATTTCTTTATTTTTTACTCTATCATAAATGGATCTGCCACATATACGCCCGAGTAATCTCATTTCCACCGCATTCATTCTACTTTCGTTCCTCTTCTGCCAGCTCCAGGTCTCACTTCCATATATCAGTGTCGGACCAGGACTTCATTGTGTACCGCTAGTCTTGCTTCGGTTGATACGTTCCATTCAAAGCGCCGTTCACTTTATTCCCTGCAGTCACCCGCCATTAGATATCTTTCTCTGTCTTTCCGTTTCTATCGAACATACTTCCCAAATACACAAACTCATCTACTTATTTCAAACATTCATTACCTACAAATATTTTGCACGTTGACTTGCCTTCCTCCTTCTCGAATACCATCATTTTCGACTTGTTGACGTTCATAATAAGGTCGCTTGCATACATCGTACATTCTACTCACTAGACTGTAATTGTATGTATATTCAATTTTTGAAAACCTTTATGAAATCAAATAGATTTCAGAAGCGCCGTGTATCGATCCAGGCACGTCTCACGTGCTAAGCGTTTTGTTATAATTTAATGTATTGATTTATATTTTAATATACGTAATATTATTTGCACATTTTTCACATTAAAGTTTGATATTGTGTATTTGAAAAATATTTACACTTGCTGAACTTTTGTAAAAAACTTTATTATTAATAAAGATATTTAGATTTTTATAAATATTTATTTTCACGTCTCATTCGTATTCGTCAGCAGTGCTGTAGTTAGTAATCTTGTCTGTTAAGCAGAAGACCCGTGTTCTATTATTCGCCGGATTTATTTGCAGGGGTGGTATGATACATGTGTTTGAGACGTGTAACACGTTTAAAAATATATACAGATACATGGATATCTCGAACCTCGAATGACCACCAGAAAAGTTCGAATTATCCAAAAATCTTATTAAGAAATAAGTAATACCTATTATTAAATATTTATTCAAAATTGCATATATGTATATGAGATTTTTAATACAAATTAAATGTATAAATTAGAAAGATATACACATAAAATCAATTTATCGAAAAAATATTTTTGTTGTTACCGGGATACTAACCTGGATCTTTTTCTTTCCGGGGAAATGCATTAACCGTTTATGCTACACCAACACGACAAATTTTCGAACTTATGTGTTGCACTTTCATATTGATACATCTGTCGTTCCATTATTTGAAAGCCATCTTCTTTGTGTTTACGGTATCTCAAATACCTTTGAGTAATGTCCGATAGGATACGCCATAATTAATTGATTATTCATTTTTATTAAATTTTGGAAACATTAATACAATTTATATATTTTTAAGGAGAACACATTCTTGTTGTGAAGTTGCGATTTTTCAGAACATAAGTCTGTGATATTTTTTATTTCAAATTAAATATATAATTGAGATAGATATACATATAAAATTAATTTATCGAAAATATATAAAAATATAATTCCGGTAGCAACAAAAATGTCACAGAACTATGTTCTGAAAAATTACAACTTCACAATAACAATATGTTCTCCTTAAAATATATGAGATATAAGTATTGTAACACAGTGCGCATAAATAAAAATACAAACAAATTAAAAATAAACAAACCAGGGTTCACACTTCTGATGATCCAATGTCTTTTTCTCTATGCCCGCTATCTTATTGTCGGTCAATTCTCCACACACTGCTACGTTTATGTCGACATTTTTTAAATTTTCAAAAGGAATGTCAGTGCGTACATCCCTTCAAATATCATCCACGGGTGAGACACATCCTCTGTTGTCGCATCCATTTCAGATTCATCCATTTAAAACCCTGTATGGTGAAATTTTTAAGGTGTTATTTTGTCGATGCTAATTGTGAATTAAACATAATAGTTCAAAATACCCATGTTTCTTTTGTACTGTTTTGAAACGAAATTCACGGGACAAACAAAAAAGTACGATTTAATGATACATTCGAATTAACACCGTTCGAGATATCCATGTTCTACTGTATTTGTACACATTACATGGTATTATGACCCTTTATTTAAAGTAACAAATCTTACGGGTTTCCAATAAACACGATTTTCACTATTTATCTGCTTACATAGTTACGTACTAAAACCCACACCACGATACTTCATTCTAAATATTTATTGCATCGTGCTTTTCCATTTATGGACATTCCACGTGCGGTTATAATAAACATTTAAGTGTACATACTTTAATACTAATTATTTATTTCTGCAGTAAGCATTACACACATATAATGTATTTTATACCCAGCAATATTAACTTTCATTTTTCATTTTGTGTGATCAGTAGTGACTTTTTATTTTAGTAAAAAAAGTTTATAAAGTAATTTATTTTTTTTGAAAACGATTTGTTTAATCGTTGGTAAAACAATATTTTCTTATCGAAAGTACATCCCGTAGTAAACTCATTTTACTCTCCGATATCCGATAATAAAAACGAGAATCGATAGTTAAATATGGCGGACTTTTCACAGCTGTTCCAAAAGTGAACAACATTGATACTTTAAAAGTTGCAGTATACGACAATTAATCATTTAATATCCCTCTATTTTAGTGATGAGATTGTCCAATGATGATCTCGTTGTTAAATATACATTAGCACATAATCCGAAAAAAATTCGCCACTGAAGGAACAGATTTCGAACGTAGGGCCGAATAAAGCCACATATAAAGCAGGAAACATATCACATTTCATGATTATTCGACTTGCCTCACTGAGAGGCGAGATTGTCTTTGACAGTTGGCGTTTAATTTGATGTATCAACAACCCACAAAGGATTTTTACTAGGGGCGTTAGTAAAAATTTACACTACTAATCACACAACCGGCGCTTAATGTTAAGTAAAATGATATTAATTAATACATATGTTAAAGCATTATGAAACATTACGGCTGCGGTATGTATCATACGGAGCTATTAAAAATATTTTCCGGATAATTATTTTAATATAAATATAATTACAGAATTTATACATTGCATTATAGATTGTCAAAACATTAAGTATGATGTGTTTTATTTAAAAATGTTGAAAACAGATCTTATTGAAGAAGTTTGTCGTATCTACGTATTTTTTTATGTGTCTTATTTCGTTTTGGCGTGCGCCTACACATTTTATAAAATAAAGTACTGCATTGTGTTATTCTTTAGATGTTTTGAATGAAACATGAAACAATATTATATCGTGTTAATTCATAAGTGTCATTATAATAAGGGATTTATTAATCATGTTGAAAGCCTAACTTTACCTACAGCAGGTAGTTACGACGTAGTATTTGTTTTATAAAAATCGTTATATAAAGTATATATATATAGTAAACTAAATCTCCTAAATGGAAGATTTGGCATTAACATATATGTAGTGCCTAATTCCAAAAACGTATATTTTAAAAGCAAATATACTAAATTTTTGTTTTTACATCATCATTTTTAAAGAGATTATTCTGTAATGTAACGTTTTTTTTGTATATATCTTTCTGGCAACCATACTAGATTTTAGATCACGTAATCATCAACGAGCGTTGTGATTGGCTGATTTCATTTTTGGGGGAATAGCAACTTATACTCTATCGTCTTTGGGGTATTTTGGAACTGACCCTGATTTTGAACATGCAATATCAATGTATTTATGTGGTTTTTGCAAGAAACAATATGTTCTACAAGTAGCTGACAAAAAAATCTATAAAACTGCATATTTAACTCTAATTATCTGTTATTATCAGTTTTAGGGGGTTTTGGAATTAGGCGTTACATATGTTCAGGTCAGGTGTGAATATGCATTGAGTGGTAAAGCTTTCCGAAATGATGCAGAAGTTCATGACCTTGTTAATATGTACTTTTTTCTCATTGAGACCTTGAAAAATCTTCAAGAAAATAATTAATAAATTGCTGCCTAAATGAAACAAGTAGTTCTTAATAACGTGAATACATAAATAATTAAATTGTATAATTTTATTTTAAATAAAAAAAAATTTCAATAGTAAAACGGCACTTATTTTCGAATCAACCCAATCTATTGATCCCCCCTACGTAAGTATCGTAAATAAAAATTAGATCATTTTTATTATCTTATATTTCGCATATATTTGATACATATTTTAAATAGCAGTAATATTTTATATGTTATATTTATATTCTATTGTGTTCGTGAACACAGTATTAAAAAAATAGTGCCACTAAAAATGTATCAAATACATGCGAAATACTGGATAATAAAATTGACCTTTTTGTTATTTGATATTACGATACTTTGTGTAGGAGGAGTCGATGTACAGTGTGTCCCAAAAGTCTTTTTCATTTTGGTTCATTCGCTGCACCAACATAACGAGCGGAAGAGGGGCGGGGGTATGCCGGTCGCTAGCCGCGTCCTTGGAAATTCAGTCGCTATGGAGCGTGTCCTTACCAGTTGTTTGTGAAATTTTCCCTGGAAAATTGATATCCCGATATTGCCTCCGCGTAGCCCCGACTTGACTATGGCTACCTGAAATCAAAAGTATACTGTAAGAATCCTCCCTCTCTGGTCCAATTAGAAAAATATATCCGAAAAGAAATGGCAGCGATCGCGGAGAATACGTGCCGAGCAGTTCTCAGAAATTTTGCCTCCCGTTTTGAAGAGTGCCAGCGTAATAACGGATAATAACATAATTTTTAAGAAATAAATTTCCAGGGACTGTACTGAAATGCAAAATATTTTTATTTTTATTAAATCTATCTATTATTTTATTACAGAATTTTTATTATGAAAAAGACTTTTGGGACACCGCGTATTACACTTTCTGTCAATAAACAAATTGAATTTATTTTTTAATGTAAAAATAGTTATATCACTTTTGAACTAGTGTTTTTTTATGGAACTGATATCAATAATAGACACTTATTTATTTTGCATCATAGTAATAGATACCTTCATTATCGACAGAGTGGTAAATGACGCAACCTGGCCGCCACACCTCTGCATCTCAGAGCTCGAGTCGAAGTCCCCAATCGGTCCGCAGTCCACACAACACATCGATCTCTTCGGTTTCTTCGTCCAACCTGTCGCAACGTGTTTGCGTCACTCATTGACATTTTTATACACCTGCGCCCGTGAGGCGATTGAATTCATAAATAATTTAATTGCACACATGTCGTTATTTTTTCGTAACGCTTAAATATTTCTCGAATTCTGCGCCCGTTGGCCGCTCCGGCATTTATGTAGATCGTTAGACAAACCAGTTATGGTGATAATTTTTCGAGTGTGGAATTTGCATTAGTTCTTATTATTCAAGGTACATTTAGCGGGACTATTTGATGACGGCCATGGATTCGATTAAGTTATTTTGACTTTTTATTATACTCATAAAACTGATCTAGTATTCAGCTCGCGGAGATCTCGGCGGAATGCTTTTAAAATAATCAGTAATCGATTAAATCCTATTTGATATGTATAAAGTGAAATAATCAAAATGATTCTCTTACACTTTTAACTTTTATCGTGATTATTACACCAATTAAATTTGTCACGAAAACTGGATTACATTTTAATATGTTTTATCTTGTGTTTTATTTTCACTTAATCGGGCGCCTCCATTTTGAAATTAAAAATTATTTAGAGGCGCGCTTCTCGCGTGCTAAACCAGCCCTGCTCTGCCAATTTAACCAAACCCCTAAATTAGTGTCAAATTGTCATGTATGATTTTTAAAATATTTTTGATGCACATCATTACTAATGCACAATTTCATTGTTATATTCCTATGTATTAAATTTGAACCAAAATTACTAGATGGCCCAAGGATTCTTAATGTATTTTCATAACCGAAGTATTATCCGATTGATAATAATTTTATTTATTACGCTTATTTAATTTCCAATACTAAGAGTTCATTGTCTAATATTATTCATCCTATATCATATTATATTTCTTTGTTGTGCTTAACATATAATTTGTATTGGTTAACATTATGGTCGTATTAAATAACTTGGGTACGGACGATATTTAAAAAAAATCCGGAGTCTACGAATTAATTTGCAATAATTGCAATTATTTTTATATAGGTAAAACTTGCAGAAATTTTGATATTAGAACTAAGGAGCATTTGCAATGCCTAAATAGCAACTATTCTGAATTCTCCAATCACCTTTTGGAAACAAACTATTTTTATTTTACATTACCAAGGGTTTAGAAATTATACGTACAAATAGTTAGATAAATTTGAAATTTTAGAAATAAGAAAAAGTGTTAATAGCAAGCCAAATATTATAAATAACCAAATCCTCTTTGCAAATAGTAACCTTTTAAATTTGTTTTCATATTAGTTCCTACTTATTTATAGTTTTTTTTTATCTATCCTTGTATTTTTAATTTCAGTATACATTGTTTCCTGAAGAATACCATAGGTATAGGAACATGTTGAATAATCAATAAATAGTTGTTTAAACAAAGTATTCTGTTTTATTATTTATATTATGGTTTTTTGTTGAATGTTTTCATTATTATTGTATATCGTATTTGTTATTCCATTCCTATGTTAATGTTATAGATTATTTTAGGTTATTGTTAATATTATTGTATGATGTACTTGTTATTTTCTTTCATTTTGCTAAAATTATGTAAATAATATAATACTATACTTATTCAAATATCGTTAGAACCTGCCGATGCACAGGCATTTGCGTATACAAGTATATACATTGACATACAGACACAAACATAAATTCTCTTTTTATACAATTGTACCGAATATATTAGGGAATTCCTGCACTTAACTGTATAATAAATTTTATCTTGTACCTGACTGTATAATCAATAAATGTATGATTTCAAAATAAAATAAATAAACATTTTGAATGTTAGACGTTTTTGAATTAGAATAGTGAAATAATACTTGACACAAATCATATCGCGAATGTGACATAATGTCGATACTCGATCTCCAGAGGCACCGTGGCCGTGTCATTTCTTAAGACACTATGGCCGGCTAATTGGTCGAGCCTTCTGGGCCTCGGCTCGCTCGCGGACAGCACTTGCTCTACGTTGAATGCAATATGTCACGACATGACGCCGCCAATAAGGTATTGTAAATTCCATCGCCGTGACTGTTCATTCCTGCGGTTCGGAGGCACAATTTGAATATTGGATTCGTGGAATGACACACTCCGTGACCGGTGACCGGTGACCGGTGACCGGTGACCGTACAATAGGTACGAGCGCGCTGCCGTATTACGAATGACCGCTGTTCTATTATTTGTAACCTTGATATTGCGTTGCTGCTTTGTAATTCTTATTAGTGACCCAATATAGTCGATAATTAATTGAGCTCTCTTGAAGTATTACATCACATTTAATTAAAGGTTATTTCTTCAATCGTATTATATTTATTTTTTTATTGTAGTAACAAATAACACGGCAAACATAAATATCTATGTAAACTTATTCTATGGTTAACATTGTTTTATTAACCACTTAATGAATTAAAAATACGTCTACAGGTTTCGAAAAACATCATTTTATTCTTCAGGATGTCATTAACTAATCAAAAACATATGTTATATTGTTTCTGTAACAGAATCTATTTAAAAAAAAAAACAATTATTATTTAAAAAATGAATTTAGTACCTAACTTAAATTGTTACTTGATGATACAAAATTACTAGAATAATTTTTAGGAAAAAATTTTAGAATGGGACTTGTGGTTAAATTTAGTTGTATGTTTATAATATTTTTATTAATTTTACGCGCTTTATTTATCTCAACCAACCACCAACACCGTTTACATGCAAAATAGACAATCCCAAATTTTTATCAAAAGTATGATCATTTTCTAACAAATGATTAGCAAATTCTGAAAGTCCACTATTATTCAAACATTTCAAATTCTCCTATATAAAGATAAGATATAAAAATAGAGTAAAATAATTTTAAGAAAATCACTGTTACAGGTTCAAGGCCATTTTTATTTCAAATTGAATCTTGGATTCGTAATTGCGTTTTGTACCTTTGACAAATTTACATAATAATACAAAAGTGTAATTCAAAGCATACACCTTTTAGATGATAAAAATTCGGAGATAAACTCAGACTCCCACGATTTCCGGTCGAGTGCTCTAAACTGTGTTAATTTTCTTCACTTAATAAAATTTGAGTGGTATCTACCTACACACTATTCAACCTTGACTTGACTACAAAAATAATGTCATTTTTTTCCTATTCTTTTCATGATGTAATCTACTTATCTCGTTTGGTTTACCGAGATAGCTTTATCTGTAAAAATGTTTATTTAATCTTCAACGAGACACCTCACTGCGATAGTGTTCCTGTCTCGTATTTAACGTTGCTTATCAGCACCGGCGCTAGACTTTTTGCCGCCCTAGCAACTTGAGTGAATATGTTTTCAATTTTTGTCAAACCATCCCCATACATTGGCCGCCCGCGTGCCGCACACGTTAGGGGAGGTATTTTATTAAGCCGGCATTTTGAAACTTGGCTAAGGGCGGCTTTTATAAAAGACGTTCTGGACATTAGTGTTGACTACAAATTATTACTTTATTAGGATATAACTATAATGTTATTTATTGGATTGTTTATACCTGGATTATTTTCATTACACACTATTATCGTTTTTGTTTCGGCGTTACGCGCTTGCTCCGCCTGTGCGTAACGCCGGCGCTGTTGCTTATTATTTTTAGTAATTTGATTTCGGGTCCGGGTTTCGTTTCACATATTTTCGGGTCACGTTGTATTACACACGTTAATAGGTAATAAATACCAAATAGTTTGTCATTTAAAAAAAGTGTCACGTCTTTCTCATTGTTTTTTATCCCCATTCTATTGGAGTCTAGTCGAAGTTTGTCGCTCGGCTGGCTCACCGCCGCCGCGCTGTCAGACCGCAACATCCTTCGTATTGTCATTCTTGTGACTGTGACCATATTCCGCGATGGCGCCACGGCCCCGAGTTATTTAGGTGACACCTGTCACTCCGCGTTCGAGGCTAGCAGTAGGCTTTCGCGCGATACGTGGCCGAGTGATTTTCTCGGAACTACGTCGCGTCGTGTGTGAGATTTACCGCCGTTCGGTACAACTCTCGGTGATAGCAAAGCTAGATGAATCACGTTCTCTTTCTTGGCTGTCGATTGAAGACTGACATAAGTGGAAAGACTACTTAAAATGAACTTCATAATAATCGTTGATGCTTTCAACCATTTTATTATGTTCTAAATAATGTATGGAATTTGAGGTACGAAAGTCGACTGAGATCAGTGGAAATGAGATCACTTAGGTTTATATGTGGAAAATCCATTTATAACAAAGTAAAAAATGAAGAAATTAGGACAGAATGTAGTAGATCTTGGCATAGTGAACATAATTGAATTAGGTGGTTGTAGTGGTGAACGGAAGAATGAGGATAGAATAGTAAAATAGATACATATTTGACGCAAGTGTTGTTGGCACCAGAAATAGAGAACGTCCGCGGATGACTTGGCACGACCAGGTATACCTGATACTGGAAGATGGTCCTATTAGAAGCCTCAATAATCGACGATCTTGCATGAGAAGATGTGGATGAGGCGAGAATTGTGTGCCAGGAGGAGTGTGGCGCTTTATTCTCTCTGCCTACCTCTAGCGTACCTAACCTAACAATTTATATATATTTATGTGTAACGGTATGTAAATTTTATTTGACGTAAATCCTGTGCAGTATCAAATTAATTAGTCAAATTACATATTGTCGAAAGGCAGTATTAGTCTTCAGATATCAGAAAGCACCACACCAACCCACATTACCACCACCATTAAAACACCACATTGTAGATAATGTCGTATATGGTTATAGATAGACTCAATATTTTAAATGTATTATTATTTTTGAATAAGTTACAGCAGAGCACATAAGTTTCTGAATTTCCTCGATCTTCGCTACGTCCTGTAATACCCTAAACTGAAAGGTTTAGTGAGATGCCTTCGGAATGCTAAAGGGGCAAATGGCGTAGTGAGGTATTATTGGCGTGCAGTTCATTCAAATGTTCATAACGAATGATACAGTGAGACGTTTTCCTGAAAGATATACTGAGACGGAGGGCAAACAGTGCAGTGAGGCAAGATATTGCGGAGGATGTCAGTAAAATGGCGGTCGAATGTCACGGATTTCCCGCGCATTTCCCCGCTCACGCCGAGATCAACGCGTGTCTCCGCTCTCGGCAACCGCGACCTTGCGATGTGAATGCCAAACCGTTTAAAATTAATCGACATGCTCTTTGCGTGTACCCAATGTACACAATATGCGCTGCGATCGCGAGAAATGTGAGATTGCGTGTCTGCCTGCGATTTTAACTGCTACCCCCAGGTACACAGGTGATTTGAATAGGCAGTTTGAAATCGTTTTGTATCGCATATTCATATGTATTGGAAATCTAGTTTCACATTTTGTTTACGAGTGTTATTACAATAACA